>JARJIL010000008.1:64795000-67290000 GCA_038502395.1 Dittrichia graveolens
GACCTTAACCACATAGCAACATGAGGTCCGCGGCCAATTCACACACACATAGCTGATCCAATTTGGATCAATCAATATGCATGCATATCAACAAGTTCAACATGGCGGATCCAGTCTAGATCCAATAGCATGCATGCATTTCATAATCAACACGTATTAAACATGGCATATCATATCTTGTGCACATGTACATGATCCAATACCACCTTGAGTCACCGTTGATCCCGAACTATGACTATTGCACCCGCAAGCAAACCTGTTTCAGTACAGGTCGGACGACAGTCCCCTGTTCCGACTGTTTTCAACTCAAACCACTTCAAACGAGTTTCTAACCATTTTCTAGTGTTTATACATCATAGGGAGTACCCATATGAGCCAAAAACATTCACTTTAACATTCTTAACAAACCAAACAATATTTTATGATCAATTTAGTCATTTGACCCATTTAAACCAATTTCAATGAACTCAATCAAAATCACCATTTCAATCCACCACTTGTGTTCCATACTACTTATAATTGATATAGAAATCAATGGAAACTCATAAAACCAGTTCTTGAACTCAAATTTGAGTTTGACCCATTTGAACCTAAAAACCCATACACCATGAACACTTACTAAAAAGAAGGAGAAAAAGAAGATGATGGAGCAAGAACTGATTGTGAACAATTAATCACTTGAAGATGAAATGATTTCCTCTTAGATCACTCCTCAAAGCTTCAAGAACAGTGGAGAGAGTTTGTGTAATGTCTGTGTATGTGTTTGAATGTATGCGTGCGTGTATATGTGACTAAACCGACTTTGGGTTTAAACATATCCACAATGGGTATTTTGTTCCCCTGTTCAACTTACAACTTAACTCTCGTTTACCGGTTTCAACTAGCGGGGATATTTTCGTAATCTTTATTCAAAACCATTCACTAGTTTATTTATTCCATTTATAATACTACAATTTTTATAATTTCATTCAACAACTAGAATATACATATTTTATTAGTTTACTTAAATTACATACATGTATTGTAACGTCCCAATTTTTTTTTAATATGAGTAAATGTAACGATGCATTCAACAAAAGTCATACGAGGTCCCGCACCCGGGACTACTTGTAGGTAAATGTATTTAAGTAACATTACAGACGTTGTTCTAGCAAAATGTTTAAATAATTAAAACAGCGGAAACGGTTAAGTAAACGATGAGCCGTCTTCAAGCTGCTGGAGCCTTCCCACGATCCGGTCCTGAAAGGAATAAGTTCAACAACAGTAAGCATAAAAGCGAGCACTCTAACTTACACACCACACTAGGCATGTACATGTCACATCATAACACAAATCCATGACCACATATCATTACACATACTACTGACGCAGTGCACTGACGACGATTTCACACTTTGGGTCACAGTTGACTATCCAAGTCGTACCAAGGATTTCACACTATGTCTGACTGTGCCCGAGTTACGTTTTCACCACAATATAACGTAACCCTTCACTTCACATTTAATCATATCAGTTAAACCATCACATTGAATATAACATACACATTTCGCACTAATATCATGTATAAGTTAGGGTAACTCACCTGATCTGCAGCACAGATAAACGCAACAGATTTCACAAGCTGAAAGTTAACAAGTCCAGTCGCAAGGACCTACAATATAGATATCTTCACTGATTAGTTTTGGGCATACTACAGACCCTTAGTCGGACCTAACAACTGAAAGTCGCATGGCACCCTTTCCCAGCTGAAAGTCGCATGGACTAGTGAAAGTCGCATGGGGACACACACTCTCCATCTGAAAGTCGCATGGCACCACTTCCTAGCTGAAAGTCGCATGGACTTTCATTGAAAGTCGCATGGACTAGTGAAAGTCGCATGGACACACACACTCTCCATCTGAAAGTCGCATGAACCGCTAACATGGTGCCCCATGCGAAAGTCGCATGGGCCTATACAAAGTCACATGAAATGATACCAAGAGTCTCATGACTCACTTCCTAAAGTCGCATGAGGCTACATGTGCACTATCATAAAAGTCGCATGGGACAACCTGAAAGTCGCATGGACCTTCATCTTCCCTGTCAGTACGTTTTCTCAAAACTCAGCCTCCATAACCGAAATCAAATTCACTCAAAACTTAACCAAATAATTTCATTTTTGTTTCAAAATATTTCTCCACTCATTTAAGCACTTCCTTCAAGATTTAAACACATCTCATTAAGTATTAAAGCTCATAACTCAAATTCTTTTCCCTTGTTCTTCATAAACCCAAAACCCCAAAAAACCCAGGTGCTTAATCATGCTATCATCCTTCAACCAAGCTAAGATTGATACCACAACATCATAGTGAGGTAGGAAACATTTCCTGATGATTCTTTTGCCAATTACTTGAGTTTGCAGATGATTCTTGACTTCTTTTTCTCCTGTTTCTCGTGGGTTTTGCACACACAAACACACACACTAGTTCTCTTCCAATGTAACAGTGTTTTGAAAAGGTGTTAAGGGTTGTGCCCTAGCCACCCTTTAATATACGTTCTAAAAAGGCCTTAAGCCCACTCCTGACTTAACAAGCCCAATTGGTGCTTAGTCCAATTTAGATTATTTCCATAAATCCATTTGTCCAATCATATACATACATATTTAAATCCAATAAAACTTAACTAGTCCATCATAAATTTCACAACTCAACACAATATTATTTCTTAATAAAATATTCTTTTATTTATTTTTGAAGTTCGGGTATTACATGTATCTATTACATACGGCTAGGCCCGTTTCGAAGATGTTACAAGAGAGGGGGATATGTTCAATCGAGAATTTTTTTTCGTATGAGAACTATTTGTAACACCATTAATGACTCATTAATAGGAGTATTTTAATCGCTTATATATGTACCCAACCGTAAATTGCGTTAGGGTAAGCCGTCGTTAATTTGCGATGCTTGATTTTTCAAAAAAATCCCTCATTAATGAGCCATTAATAAATCATTAATGAGCCGCCAAAATTTCTTAGTCATTGATTAATTTTAATCAAGGGCTAAGATTAGTTCTCGCAATTCTCGTACGAAAAATAGTTTCATTTAAACCCTCACACACACACACACATATATATATATATATATTATATAGGGAAAAGTTCAAATCAGAACTATTTTTCGTACAAGAGCTGCGAGAACCAATCTTAGCCGTCCAATTCCCCCTCCTTCAGTTGGATTGCCCACCCATGCTGTTCATCCATAAATTTCACTTACCACTTGAATGACCGAGATTGGTTCTCGTACGAAAAATAGTTCTCGTTTGAACCATCCCCTATATATATATATATATAAGAAGAAGAAAGATTTATTAAGAAACGAGAATCTAGAAACGCATGGGCCCTTTTATGCATTTGAGTTTGCTGTTGTGGCAAAGAGAATATAACTAGAGCAATCAATACACAAATGTGATGGATATTAAAGGTTACATGGCACATGATAAAGAATCGACTATCGCTCATGCATAGCACGCGCCTCGAGTATACCAGGAAAGGGAGGTGTAGATGGTAGTATGGTGGTCCTTATAGGGTTGACGGCTCGAGGTTGGAACATAAGTGATGTAGAATCTTAATTGTATCAAGTATAAAATGAAACTGAAGCAAATCCATAATGATTATGAACTTAGGTGGCGTTTGGTCCATGGATTGTATTTAGAAAGAATTGGAATGTAGGAAGGAATTGGAATTTGAAGGATTTGGATTTGAAATCTAAATCTTGGCTCACTGTGTTTGGTTACCTACCTAAGGAATTGGAATTCATACCTTCCATATCACAACTATAGATCGACTACCACCATCCCAACCTCCACCACCGCCCTAATCGCCACAGTCAAAGGTCGCCACAGTCGAAGCCCTAATCGAGTTCACCATAGTCGAAGCCCTAACCGCAGGTCATCGCCACAGTCGAAGCCCTAATCGAGGTCGCCATAGTCGAAACCCTAATCACAGGTCATCGCCACAGTCGAAGCCCTAATTGACGTCGCCACTGTCGAAGCCCTAATCGAGGTTGAGGCCCTAATCACCACCATCGAAGGTCGTAGGTCACAAGGTTGTCGCCACAGTCGAAGCTTCGATGGTCGTAGCCCTAGACAGAGTTCGAAGATTCGCGAGGTCATCTCCGCCACCATCAAAGTTCGTAGGTCGCGAAGTCGTAGTCAATCGCCGGTCACCTGTTACCGGTCGTAGATCGCGAGATCGTCGCCGGTCGCATGTTGTCTCCAGATCCTGGTGAGCATGTAGGAAGGAGTTTGAATTCCATAGCTAAAAGGAAGGAATTTGAATTCCTTTAGTTAAGAAAAATTTTTCCATACCTATATTCAAATTCCTTAGATAAAAGATGAATCAAACAAGGGAATGTCTAGGAATTAGATTTCAATTCTTACAAATTCTCAAGAATTCCCTTCAACCAAACAGCTCCTTTGTGTAATTGTATGGGAGAGAAAGGTTAATTGAAATGCTTAATTGATTTAGAGCAAAATGCAAAAGTTATATACCCATAGGATATTTACATATTTTACTCTATACTTTTAGAAAATATAACTAGAAGCAAACTAAAACTAAAATGATTAATGAACACAACTTGGGTTTAACATTCTCCCTCTTAGCGTTCATTCTCCAAATAAATCATATGATCAGAATATAAGCAGAATGATATTATCTACTTTAGCTTTCTCTTTCTTATTTCTTTCTTTGCTTCAGCATAATGCTTGAATACTCTTTTATGAATATCCAATCTTTCTTTGATGTTACTCAGTTCTTCTCTTAGATTCAATCTTTCCTCAATAACTTCAACTGTATTACTTATTAACATGTGATAATCTAAATCCATCTAACAATCAGGTGGAGTTTAATTATCAAGACATAGTCAATTATGCAGTTTGACCGGATATTCTTGAGCGTACCATCACAATATTTAGCAACTTCATTGATCCGTAGGTACCTCATTTTCTTATTCAAGTTCAAGTAGGCAACTCCAAGCTCAGATTTTCATACACCTTAGAGTCACTGGAAATTAACTTTCTTTTGTTGATTCTCGAGCGCAACTTGCTAATCGGAAGCAGCATAGAATGGACGCATCATGAATCTTTTCAGCGCGTTTAACCCAATTTCCCAGTCACGATTCTTGAAGATATTGAATTTTCTATACAAATAGTGTATGCACAGAATATCTTGTAAAGGTATATGCTCTATATTAAAATATCAATCTTATTAGGATCAAGTCTATTATCTTTTTTATTAATTTAGCCTTTTTATTTATTTATTTGCAGGGCTGAAATATTAATTGATAATGCTGGTTGGAAAGGTTTCTATGATTTTGTGATTGAAGATTTTTTGCTTCATTAAAGGATTTCTAGAAGGAAAGTTGTCATCTTTATTTTTCTCTGTCCATATATAGAGAGGGGGTGTAGTGCACAAGTTCATTATAAATAGAGCTTAATAGAGCTCTTCAATACACCCGAGACAGTCTGTTTCAAAATCTACACAAAGAGCTCGTTTACTCTTTTTTCTATTGTTGCCTCTCTTTTAGGGGTTTTGTTCTTAAGTAGCCATTGTCTACAATTCCAGTCTATCATAGTACCATCTGTTCAGTTGTAGTGTTCTTCATTTATAATCAATAAATCATCTTTTCTCTCGATATATATTTAGATTACCTGTGTGGATTGATTTCTGTACATGGTATCAGAGCAACTTAAAGCTCTTAATCGTCTTCCTCACTTGGTAATCGTCTTCCTCGCTTGGTAATCGTCTCCCCTCTAGTTTCCTGTTAGCGCACAAACCCTAAGGTGTTTGTCTGTTTATCCTTCTCTTGATCTGTCATATTGTTAGTATCTCTATTGTGTCTCTCAAAGCCCTAGCTATTGGGGTCTGGAAGCTGCTTTGCCTCGGCTCAATCTTGATGCTCCGCTACAAACACTGATTCTGTTGAGTCGCTGCAAACTCGGGTAAACTTGTTCTTTTGTCTTTCTGGAGAACCTCTGTAAGATCTTCTCAACTTTATCTGCTAATGTTATCAGCAGAGTTTTTTTTTCTTGCCCTCTTTGAAAGATTGTTTTTTGTTTGCAACTGCTAGTGTGTGACTCTTGTGTTTAAATATATATATATATATATATATACATATTTGTTTATATATATATATACATATTTGTCTATCTTTTTGTCTACTAGTCCTATTGTTTTGATCTTTTGTGTTAATCTGTGATATTAATCAGTAGACCATGAGTGACACAGATGATTCTAGTGTTTTAGGTACTTTGATAAGCAAGTTGGATATTGGTGACCCTTTATTTCTTCATGCTAGTGACACTACGGGAACTTCCCTAATTAATATTAAGCTTACAGGTACTGAAAATTACAGAATATGGGCATGTGCAATGGAACTAGCATTAGAAACCAAAAACAAAACTGTGTTTATTGATGGCACATGTGAAAGACCTGTTGAAAATAAAATACTTGCAAAACAATGGGATATATGCAATTCTATTGTGTTAACTTGGATCTTAGGGTCTTGTACGGAAGAATTATATCTTGGTCATATATTTTCTAAAAATGCTTCTATAGTTTGGCAGGAACTAAAAGAAACCTATGATAAAGTAGATGGTTCTATCACTTTCAATCTTCATCACCAAATAAACTCTTTAAATCAAAATGGTGTTCCCTTATCCGAGTATTATCATAAACTTAACTCTCTTTGGAAACAATTTGATGCACTTATAAAATTACCATCTTGCACGTGTAATGCTGCAAAAGATTTTCATGAACATAATCAATTACTAAAACTCATGCAATTTCTTATGGGATTAGATGATGTTTATTTTCCAATCAGAAGCAATATTCTCACTAGGGACCCCCTCCCGAGTGTTAAAACTGCTTTTACTATCATATCAAGGGAAGAATCCCATAGAGTGACTTTCTCAAATAGTTCGCAATCCAACGGCAATGCTTCGTCTTTTGCCTCTTATTCTCAAGATAATAAAAAAATTAATAGAGGCCCAAATCCTAATCTCAAGTGTTCTAAATGCAATAAGTTGGGTCATACTGTGGATAGGTGTTATGAAATAGTGGGCTACCCACCAGGTTACAAAAAAAAAACCATTAATCAACATAACTCAAAGAAATATTCGAGTAATAATAGTGTCTCTGATACTAAACCAAACTTCTCAGCTCCTTTTACTAGTGAACAGATTACCAAACTTATGAACCTTATTAGTGAAAAACCTATTCCTATCAGCATGAATGCCAATATGGGAGGTACTCTCTTTAACTCTAATAAAATTTTTAATAATAACTTTACCAAATTCTTTTGCTCAAATGTGTCGTTAAAACCTGAAAACAAAATATTAGGATGGATAATAGACTCGGGAGCCAACCACCACATAACTGATTCTGAAAAGGGGCTTGAAAACATTTATGATATATCTTATCTAAATCTAACTGTTGGACACCCCAATGGTACCATTGCTAATATTAGAAAATTTGGAAACCTTAAACTTTCTAACAATGTTACTCTACAAGATGTGTTGGTGGTTCCTAACTATTGTGTGAGTTTATTATCCGTCCATAAACTTGCTAGAGACAGCAACTTATACGTTAGTTTTGATGAGCACAAATGTTATATTCAGGATTTGATAACAAAGAAAGTGAAAGGGACTGGTACTCAAAAAGATGGCTTATACATATTTGATCTTTACAATAAAGGTAAGCACGACATCGACGCTAACTCTTCTACTAGTTACCCCTCAAAAACTCTTTGGCACTAGGGCTGAGCATGGGTCGGTTTGGGTCGGTTAGGACATAAAACCAAACCATAACCGATAATTTTGGTTATGTTTAATTCAAACCCATCGGTTTCGGTTTCTTAACGGGGCGGTTAATCGGTTAATGAGGCGGTTATCGGTTAAATGGGGCGGTTAACCAATAAGGAAGTTGGACATTAAATTTAAACTTGGATAAAATAAACAAGAATTTGTATAAGAAATGAACAAAACTTGACATAAAAATAAATAAAAAGACTTCATGTGAAACGAAAATACATAAATACGAGACATCATATAGAAGATATATAATAGGAAACGATTATAAAGATTAAAAATAATAACAAAAACTTTAAAACACGACACACTAAAAGTACCTTTTCATGAATTTTTCATACAACGGTCCTTAATAAGCTTTCATATTAGTGTAGATACATAATACAAAAATTACAAAATATTTTATTGGAGCGGTTCGGTTAATAATGGGGCGGTTTTTGTGATTAACCGTAACCGAACCGCCCTTATCGGTTAACCAAAATTTAGAAACCGAACCATCAGTTTTTGAAATGGTTCGGTTAATTTGGGTCGGTTTTATCGGTTAAATCGGTTATGGTTCGGTTAATCGGTTTTTGTGCTCACCCCTATTTGGCACAACAAACTTGGACACCCTGCACACCAAGTTCTAAATGTTTTAAATGATAAATTACACTTAAATCCTAAATCTGATTCCCTCATATGTGAGGTCTGCCATAGGGCTAAACAGACTCGGGAACCTTTTCCCATATGTGAACACAAAACCACTAAAATTGGTGAACTTGTTCACTTAGATCTTTGGGGCCCTTACAAGGTGACCAGTAGGGAAGGATACAAATACTTTCTCACCGTGGTTGATGATTACACTAGAGCCACATGGGTGTATCTTCTAAAATCTAAAGATGAAGTTTTTACGCACTTGGAAGAATATTATAATCTGTTAAACAACCAGTTTGATTCCAAAATAAGAACTCTAAGAAGTGATAACGGTACTGAATTTGTGAACAACAAAATAACTGACTTCTTAAAATCCCATGGTGTAATCCATCAAACCACATGTACTTATACCCCACAACAAAACGGAGTGGCTGAAAGGAAACATAGGCACCTTTTAAACACAGCTAGATCCCTTATGTTTCACGGAGGAATTCCTCTTGACATGTGGTCTGATTGTATTCTAACTACTGTCACAGATTACCAACATCAGTTTTGGCCGGAAAGTCTCCTTTTGAAATGGTGTTTAATCATGAACCTAATCTCTCCCATCTTAGGGTGTTTGGATGTCTTTGTTTTGCCACTATATTAAACAAGTCTGATAAATTCAGTAGTAGAGCTGAAAAATGTGTTTTGATAGGATACTCTAATGTAAAAAAGGGATACAAGCTCTACAGCCTTGATCAGAAAACTACTTTATTTTCTCGAGATGTTAAATTTTATGAAACTGTTTTTCCTTTCAAAATGGCCAAGGGCAGTAGTCAAAAGAATGTTTCTCAAAATGAACACATTAATCAAAATACTTTTTTGACAATTTTTTTTATTCCGAAACACCTATAAGTCCCGATGATGAAGGGAGGAAAAATCTTGATGGTGAAGGCAATTATAGTTCCTCAGGCAGTACTCAAAGTTCTACCAGGAACAATTATGCAACACCATCCGAAGAAAATAATATCCCTGAGGGCAACACAAATCCAACTATAAATCCGACAGAAAACACCAATTCCACCCATGACACTGAACAAGTAAATTTAAGAAAAACTACTAGATCTTCTACTCTTCCAAAAAAATACAATGACTTTGTCATTGAAGGGAAAGTCAAATATGGGGTTGAAAAAGTAGTTAATTACTCTAACCTGAATACAGAAACTTTCAGTTTCATCTCCAACTTAAATAAACAATTTGAACCATCAAGTTACAAAGAAGCCTCCCAAGATACTAAATGGGTTGAAGTTATGAATAATGAAATGGAAGCCTTATATAGAAACAATACATGGGTTTTAACTGATCTTCCCCCTGGAAGAAAGCCTATTGGATGTAGGTGGATATACAAAATAAAATATAAAGCCTCGGGAGAGGTTGAGAGATACAAGGCCAGACTTGTAGCCAAAGGCTACAGTCAAAAGGAAGGCCTGGACTACGAAGAAACATTTTCACTTGTTGTCAAAATGACAACCGTGAGATGCTTAATTAATTTGGCTATTCAAAGAGGTTGGAACCTTTACCAACTTGATATAAACAAGGCTTTTCTCTACGGGGATCTAACTGAAGATGTTTACATGACCCTTCCCCCCGGGTATTTCCCAAAAAATGATAAACGGGTTTGTAAGTTAACCAAGTCATTATATGGTTTAAAACATTCTCCTAGAAAATGGAATGAAAAATTAAGTGCTACTCTTATTGAAAATGGTTTTATCCAAAGTAAAAATGATTATTCTTTATTTACGAAAACCGAAAATAACAAGTTCATAGGGCTCATTGTGTACGTTGATGACATTGTTATCACAGGTAGTGATGAACAAGAAATTGAAAAGTTCAAACAATTTCTAACCTCTAAATTCATGATTAAAGACCTTGGGAAATTAAAGTATTTCTTAGGCATTGAAGTGTTACCAACTAAGAAAGGTGTGTGCCTCAGTCAAAGGAAATATTGTCTTGATCTTCTACATGAGTTCGGCCTTTTAGGCAGCAAACCAATGAAAACCCCCTTGGAAGCTAATCAAGTTCTTTCTAACAAACCAACCGATAAGGATCCTTTAATAAAGAACATAACAGAATACCAACGATTAATAAGGAAACTTATATACTTGACCCTTACTAGACCTGACATCTCTTATGCTGTCCAATGCCTAAGTCAATACATGCATGCTCCTCTTCAATCTCACTTTAAAACTGCCATGAGGGTTCTTAGATACTTAAAAGGGTCACCTGGTAAAGGAATTCATATAGGAAAAGGAAATCAATTCACTCTTGAAGCTTATGTTGATGCTGATTAGGGAAAATGTTTGAGCTCTAGAAAATCAGTTTCTGGCTATTGTGTTTATTTGTGTGGCTCTTTAATTTCTTGGAAAAGCAAAAAACATTCTACAGTCTCTCGATCCACTGCCGAGTCAGAAAATAGGGCTATGGCAGTTGTTACTTGTGAAATAATATGGGTTATTAACTTGCTGAAAGATCTTCAGATTGAAGGGTTAATGCCGGTAAATTTATACTGTGATAATAGTTTTGCTATACAAATAGCTGCTAATCCTGTTTTTCACGAACGTACTAAACATTTTGAAATTGACGTTCACATCGTAAGGGAAAAGGTTGCAGCTGGTGTGATAAAGACCGTTAAAGTTAAATCTAAAAACCAGGTTGCTGATATATTTACAAAAGGCCAGGGAATCTCTCAACATCGTTCTTTATGCCGCAATTTGGGATTTATAGACTTGTTCCATGATAAGATTGAGGGAGGATATTAAAATATCAATCTTATTAGGATCAAGTCTATTATCTTTTTTATTAATTTGGCTTTTTTATTTATTTATTTGCAGTGCTGAAATATTAATTGATAATGCTGGTTGGAAAGGTTGCTATGATTTTGTGATTGAAGATTTTTTGCTTCATTAAAGGATTTCTAGAAGGAAAGTTGTCATCTTTATTTTTCTCCGTCCATATATAGAGAGGGGGTGTAGTGCACAAGTTCATTATAAATAGAGCTTAATAGAGCTCTTCAATACACCCGAGACAGTCTGTTTCAAAATCTACACAAAGAGCTCGTTTACTCCTTTTTCTACTGTTGCCTCTCTTTTAGGGGTTTTGTTCTTAAGTAGTCATTGTCTACAATTCCAGTCTATCATAGTACCATCTGTTCAGTTGTAGTGTTCTTCATTTATAATCAATAAATCATCTTTTCTCTCGATATATATTTAGATTACCTATGTGGATTGATTTCTGTACACTCTAGATCGCTTTCCACTATCTCACACTCACTTCCATCAGCCTTTTGTACCACAAAGGCCATGATTGCAAGTCCAAGAAATAGGCCATATTGCCATAAGCCCCGTTCTCGAGTTTTTTTTAAGAAATGAAAGGAAATGATTTGAAAGGAAAGCTTTAAAAAAGATGTTCAGTTTCACTTTGGAAGGAAAGGAAAGGAAATAGAGGGGAAATGTAAGCTTATTCTAATGTCAAAATTAACCTTCCAAAATTGAGATGATTTGGAAGGAAAGGAAATCTTTTCCTTTCCTCAACTACTTAAACTTAAGAACAGGGCATTGAGTTGTAAAAAAACAAAGTACTTCTTAATTTATATCTCTTTTTAGAACTATATATATATATATGTAGAGCAATTTAGTTCGTTACTGAATAAGATGGAAGCAACAAATTAAGATGATAATGTACAGTTGTACACTACCTGCACAATATAAAAGGCAAAGCCACTCCACCTGTTTGAGCATTTCCAGAGCTATATAATTGCTAGTTCCGTTGTACCAGATTCTGCAGAAGACCTACATACTTTGTAACCCAAAAAAAGACGAAATGAGTGCACAATAGAATTCTCCTCATTCCTCACACAATTTCCTAAAACAAATTTAATGATGGATAAATCATCCTTACTTGATCCTCTAGTTCTCCTAAGTAAGCTGATTTCTTCTCAAATCTATTCTGCATTTTCAAATAAACAAGTATAAATTGTAAACACAGGAAATCGATATACAGATTGTGAGTTTGAGAAGACAAACGCACTATAAATCATTTGCCTTTTCATAACCAACATAGATGTATAATTAAAATGTCTGCATTGAGAGAGGTTCTTAATTGGCGAACCTTTAGCTCTTCAATATCGTTAAAGTTAGTGTGAGGTAGACCCTTCCATTGTATTTCCTTTTTATCTTTAGAAATAATTAATATCAATAGCCATGAGAACATTTAATGCATCGTATACCCTTCGACAAATGTTCTTCTCATTAAATTGTTGTTGTGGTAAGTATTCGAGTTGAACAAAAAGCTAACAAGTCAGCAAAAAGACAAGATTTCATTTAAAATTTAGCAGTAGGACATGAATTTGGTGGTAACATGAACCTGGTCAGGAGCTTGAGCACCATTGCCAGGGTCTGCAAATTCTGCTACAAGTTCATCTGCAACCTAGAATTGAACTTACCTTTGTTAAACAAAGTAGTTTGAAACAGATGAACTTACCAAAGTGTTTTGGGAATGGGACAATGCTAAATTTTATGTGAGATATGTTTTAAATTATTGAATGATTATTGATGACAATGATAAACATAGAGTTGACAAATATTAGTACTTTTTAGAGTTTTTTTTCCCTGTTCTTCTTTTTAGTAGAAATAGAATAAAATACTGTTGTGCATATCCCTTTATGAGTTGATCTCCTTTATGATCTTGAAGAACATATGCTTAACCTTTCTATTGAATGGATGATAAATGGGAAAAACATTGTTCTGCATCCTTTTGTAGTTATAGTTTTATAATTTGCTCATACTCTTGAAGTTCCTCGTAACGTTTTATTAAATATGATACAATGGCTTTTAGTCTGAGTAAAAGGGATGATAATAATACATCTTGTGGTTTGCTCAAACAAATGAGTACCAACACAGTCTACTTTATCTTACTTCATCTCTATTGATCTTAAAACCCAGTTACACTTGCACTCACTTAAAACGTAAATAGTTTGATGGACGAAAGGTCGTGACATGATGCAACTTACACTGGATAGATTGCAGAGCAACAATGAGAAAGGGAAAACTATACAAAATAGATAAAAATATAAGGAGAGGAAAAAAAGGACTAACTAATGGCAATAGAGGTAATAAATTATGGCCACACATAAGAATAATATTCATCCACTGAACAAGATGTTCATGGATGAAGAACAACTACTTCATCAAGTGCTCATCATAGCATAAGTGCTTAAGCACTTCTTCAATGTTCTTTTAATCTGGATGGTGACCAGATTTCTTGGTTGTATTTCTCCTATTTTTAAATGCTTGTTTATTGTAATTCATTGTTTAGCTAGACTTGACCTTAGTTGGAGATGATGTTTAACTGGGGCTTTAGTTTCTATGATCCTATAACAATGTATCAAACTGCTTTTAAAATTTGTTTTCTAACTTTTCATTCGAGAATATTTCGTTCCCTCTGTATGGCTGTGAATGTAATAGATGTCCTTTACACTACTTGTAGAGACGAGAAACTTGGATAATCAAAAAAAGCACCTCTATCATCTAGATGGTTGATATTACTTATGTGTCATCTTGCCTCGCCTGTATACATAATTAACAGCCGTCACAATCTATTGCCTGACCAATATTCCTAGCGTTTGTACATAAACATGCAACGGTACAAAATAAGGGTTGATGGGTTGTGAATGAGCCTTCTCTTCTCTTGATCAAATCTGTCCAAGAAAGAAAATAGAAAACCTGTTAAAGGGATCATGGGGTAGAGCCCTCTAATTTCACCCCAACACTTAAGTCAACCATTTATGTGAAGTGTATGCAAAGACAGAGATTAAGGGTTGCAAGCCATAGTAACATAATCGCTAAGGCACCCACGATCTGCGTCCCAGAACACATCCATTCTCAATCATGGTACAAAATTGTTTGTGGAACTATTGGGAACGCAATTTAAATCATAAACATGACAAACCTGATAGCTATTTAATTTCATTCTCTAAGGCCTAAACTGTTAGTTCATGAATCCGATCAAGAAAAGCATTGTTACAGGAACCATGCGAAGACAATCTCAATAGTCAAGTCAGCAAGCCGAAGATTTGAATGAAATAGAACATGGAATTAGAATTTAGAAAATTGACTGTGAATAGCAAAATTGACAAATTTCAAGGGAGTGTAGGGAGAATTTGAAATTGACATTGATTAGAAAATCAGGAACTTTTTCTGAAACATTTAGGTGATGATTTAAATAACAAAGTTGCAGGATATATAAAACACGGGAACTTGACTGATGACTCAACGTGTCACCAACCGTATATTAAATTTTCAATGGATTGGATTCATGGAGTTAGAATTTATCTGATAACTAACGAGCAATGACTATGACTGTACTTTACAGAAACATTCTAGTCCTTTTAGTTTGATTAATGAGTCCATGAAACCGAGTCCACGAAGTAATACCACATTATATGGTACATCGTACCGGAGCAATCAGATTTAAGCCTCCCCCCTTCTCTCTTATACTCAATTTTAGGGACCTAATGAACCACGATCCTGATCCTCGTACATGTATCGGAGCAATACCCAATCCACGTGACTGTGCAGGACTTACCTTCATAGAAGAAACCATCCTCCTATTTACAAGCACAAAGGTCCTTCTCTTCTAGAAGAGATGACAGGAGTCAACACATCACTTGTGAGAACTGTTAGGAGTCACAAGATCAATAACATTAGATGTGATAGCTACGGGTATGGCATATTTGCCATCCTGTGGAGGCTATATGCATTCCAAGGGCAAGTAGAGCCTTAAAGGCCATTATAGTGTTTTAGAGGTCATGTTCCAGCCGGACGTAAGTTTGTTCCTTTTGGGGACCTATGTCTTTTTTACAGCCAATTGGTATACATACATGGAGACTTATGGGTGAACAATGATCTAGAGTGTGATTCACGAAATAGAGATTAATTTTTAATCATAGACATTGACAAAGTATATGCTACGGATTCAATATTAGACCAACAACCCATTGGGCCTAGGCATTTTTAGAGGATGAACGTATGTATACTTCCATCTTTTAGAAAAAACCATCCCTTCCTGGGTTCATGCCTTCAGTTGGGACATGGAGTATCTTGTGGGAAGGAAGTGATCATTGTGATTCTTAAGATCAGCTCGGACCAATGCACAATCATATTTAATTATTAGCCTCTTTTCAATTATTTTTAAATTTTGAATTAAAGGTCGATTCTCAAGCTATGTTCTGATTTCTATTTGTAAAATTGTTGTCTACTCCTAAAAAGTACATCTTTGATTGTTTTTAATTACGATATATTGAAATAAGTTTTTCTTTTTAAAGATGTGGTTTAGATTAAATTTATATGGATTTGTAGAAATTACGTTTACCCTCGGTCCGGATCAAAATCGAACCAAATTCAAGACTTCAAATTAGAGTCGGGTTATTAGTTTGAATTCAAATTAGAGTCGGTTTTCAAATTTAGCAACAAAAAAAGTATGTCAGCACGATTAAACCTAATTGAAGAAACCGATTAATTTAAAAATAGACATGATAACACCATCAACAGCAAGATAATTTGCCACACCCATTTGTAAACCGATAGCCTAGCCACCAACATATATAAGCTTTGAAGAAGTAAAGAAAAGCCATGAGTGTTGAGAGCGAATAGGTGTTACAGGATATAGATACAAAGGCATGAGGAGGTGAGCTAGATACTTGGATCAATCGTTGGAAAAAAAACACTCACATCGACTACTAGAAAACGCTACCGACCACGAGCCATAGTGTCACGCTAGACCACGCCGATAGACACAAGCAAGCCACCACAACCCATGCTGAACCACACTAAGAACATTGCATATGCTCTTAGGGTAAAATACCCCGATGGTCCATGAACCCCAAAAATATTTTTCATACTGTCACATCAACATTCTCATCTATAAAAATTATATCTTAGAGTCAATTTTCGACTTCCCCTTAACCATCCGCTAAGGTCCTACACGGACTAATCGGCGTGGATGTCCTTCATCCTCCAAAAATCTACAAAAGACATCGATTATTATATCTATTTATAAAATAGAGGCAACTTTTAAACCATAATACATTAAATTCATACATATATTTATTGTATATTGAACTAGATTGATTGCTTTTAAAATAAGCAACATATGGTAGCTATTGCTTACTTTTGCATCAAATAAACGTATCATGTGAAAATATGTTCTTAGTACGGGCGTAAAAAATAACCAGATCCGAATAAACTGAACCGAAAATTAATTTGGTTATTTCGGTTCAGGTTATTCGATTATCGGATTTCTTGTACAGTCGTAAAAAATATGTTCTCAATAGGGGCGTAAAAAATAACTAGATCCGAATAAACCAAACCGAAAAATTAAATTCGGATATTTTGGTTCGGGTTATTTGATTATCGGGTTTCTTGTTTGGGTAATTTGTATAACCCAAAAGTATTTCGGTTCAGATAGCAGGTATTCAAATCGGTTTTCGGGTATATCTACATAAGATTTTAACTTATCGAAATATTTTCTTTAAGATACCATCCTTTGAAGTTGTTACAAAAAGATAGAGCATAATAGTTAATAAATTAGGCATTGTGTATCATTTTTTATCATAAATATTAATTTCACTTTTAACCATCATTTGATCTTGTAATGACGTTTGGAATTAGGATATGCCAACATATTTGGTTCCACATTATTATAGAATAGAAAATTGACAAGTGTAGTACAAATACCCACTTAATAAAACAAATTACATTAGCCAAGTAACTTCATTTATTTAATTTAACCGAATACCTAATTAATTATTTTTATAAGAAAGTCCTACAGACTTTACAACCACATCGACGAGAAGACAACCATGAAACATCTTGGGAGTTTGTTTACAACCACATCAATGATTTTTTTTAATTTCTGTGTTAGTCCTTAAACAAACACAATAGAAAAACTAACCAAAAAAAACTTATTCGGTTAAACTAGAATAAGGATTTATCCATACTGAACCCGAATAACACAAAACTGAATTCTTATACGGTTTGGTTAATGGTTGTTTTTAAAAATGAAATACTCAAATAACCCGAAAACCGAATACAATAACCAAACAACACCCCTAGACTACTACTTCTTAGTATTTACATTGCTTAATCGCTACAAAAAGTTACAAGACGATTACTGGCGACCTGGTGGGTTCTTATGAAATGATCTCATGCCTCAATAATACAAAATGGAACCAAGCAAAAACATAATATACTTAAGTAAAATGTAAAATAATGACAAACTATAAAACAAGAACAAAAAATACTGGAAGAAAGACTAAAAATCAACTATAACAAAACAGAATAAGGGAAGCTGGAGTGTAATCCAGAGTAGAATGATAAACTAAAAAACCATGTCTAATGGCTAAAAAATGATCGACTTTCTAGTCTAAATTATCAAGGAGTTGTCATCCATTATATGTACTAATACCTTATCACTGTAGCTCATCAACATTAACTTCATATTGTTCCCCAGTTGAGAGGATCTTGACACTAACCATACCTCTTTCCCACTCCGAGCTTCCTACTAGTATCAATCTGCTTGCGTTTATTCGTGCTGCTCGCTTGAAAACCCTGACACATGATCATAATAGAGATAGTGGTTATATACAACTAAAAAGCCATAGAGTTAGAAATTTCAAAATACGAACGAGTCAATTCATTTTATATTTTTATCTAATTCTTGTGATCATATTTGGCATACCAAATTTTAACAAGCATTTAATAAATTTGGACAAAGACTGCTTTAGGTCAACCTGCAACCCACCCAACCATATTTGACCCAAACCTGTTAGGCTGTTTGTTACCCAACCCACCCGACCAGCCCAGCCCATTTTGCAACCTCAAGAAAGCTAGTATAATGCAACAATGACCATAAACAGGTCAACAATGGCAAATCAGAATTACTTACCATTTAAGTGGTTTGTTTTCCAAAACTAAATCAACACACTGACCCTTTCCTCTAAGAACAGTAGCAACTGTGGCAGCTGCACCTTGAAGATCAGGATCCAGTGAACAAACAATGTTCTCCACTTCAAGAGGAAGTTCTGGTAAAAGTTGTCTCTCCTTAAGCAGCTGAAATTTATCCACATTTTTATTAAAAAGAAAATAGAACTGTTATACAAGACCCGAAATATATCTTAAATAAGTGTGCAAAAAATTTTATAAATATAAGTTGTAATATAATCATAATAATAGAATAATATATCTTTAACTCACTTCAATAATGACAGCATCACCAAACCCAAAGCCACAGGCAGGTATATCATCACCCCCGAAAGTAGAAAGCAAATGATCATAACGTCCACCACCACAAATGGCTCGCAGCTTACCTTCTCTATCAAAACCCTGAACAAATAACATTTTTAAACCTATGAAAAAAAGGTCACTGATTAAGTTTAGGATTACAAAAATTCAGCTGTCTGACCTCAAATACAATTCCAGTATAATAAGCGAGGCCCCGAACAACAGAAGCATCAAACTGAATCCATTCTGAATAACCAAACTTTTCAGCAAGAGAAAATAGCTGCTTCAGTTCACTCACTGCTTCCCCTGCACCTCCAAGTTTTTCTGGAAAACAGAAAAAAGTAGGATAATTTCATTAATAAATACTAAGATGTCATATTAACAAATAATACCTTCCAACTCTGTCAAAGACTTCATGGAAAGAACTTGCAGTAGATCCTCAACAGCTTCGTTTGATAACTCAACTGACTTCAACTCTTTCTTGATCTCCTCCATGGATATTTTCCCCATCTGTTTCCCAATAAAGCCCAAAATAAATAAATTTAACAAACAAAATTGTATGTAACTATATACACAATATCCGCACACATGACACACAGAAAAAAAGATGAAAGGGTTAACTGATTCATCATTCGTATGCAAATAGGCATCACTAACCTTGTCTATGATGATGCAAGCTTTGGCAAATGAAGTTTCTGGTACTGAATAAAAACTCAGCACTTCCTGTAGAACCTGTGGTCAGAGAACAGAACAACTTTACTAAAACTGACAGATCTAGACCTGATTTGATACCAACTAATATCCACTACTAAAAGACAAAATATATAGATCAAAGAGATGATAACATAGTATCTATTGAGAGAAAATAAAACGAAATCCCCTAAACAAATTTACATGGTACACATATTTGAGCTTTTTGGAGTATTACATGCTTTAATAGAACTTGCAGTAAGGATACAGTTTAAAACTTCTCAATGTTTCTAGCAAAAAATTATCCTTTTCATATCAAGTACTTATAATTTTGTTTGCAATATTTTTTATGTTACAATGAAGCTTAGCACACTTTCACAGAGAGTTATAGCACATGCAATGAAGTGACATAGGATCTCTAAGATCTCAAGTACAAAGAAAAAAATAATGAAGATTAATCTGTACCTTTCTGCTAGATATCTTGAACCCAACATCTTTCGCAGTTATCCCAATTCGCTTGAAAAATGTAACAATAGATGAGATAAGCTCAGCTTCGCCCTATCAGAATAGGATAAACAGTTGAGCCTACTTGATATGAAGAGTGAATGATAGTATCAAAAGAGAAGAAAATGAAAAATACCAGTGAGACAGCTTCATATGAGGTTGTAGCATACCTTGATATAATAAGTAATGCTGGGGTTTTAGAGCTTAGGTTATGAGAAACTGTTCAGTATTTTATTGAGACTGAAATAGTTACATTTCAATTAAGTTGATACTCATTAATTCATAACCTTTTATAGTCCTTTAGTTTTTAAAATTAAAAAGTTTTCAAAGGTAACTATATCAGACATAGTTACATTTCTGAAAAGTTTTAAAAACTAAAGAACAAAAACTATGCTGAAAACTTTTCGATTTTAGTTTGAGTATAACTCCTAACGTATTAATTGGGTGTCTACTCAATGGAGATGTTGAGGGACACCACTTTGGCATCCATGAAGATCATGTGTGTCCTCTATGTCATTTTCTTATATCTTGGGCTGATAACTTAGAATTACCATTGGGGAATAGAGTCGGTTAAGTTTGATCATTTTCTATTACCCTTCCAAATAATCAAGGGTTTATGGAAACATGAAATTGTCATGGAAACATGATATATGAGCAATGAGGAACATAGAAAGAAATATGAACTAGAAAGACATACGGTAACATCAGGGATGCCAATTATATCCATGTTCCATTGGTAGTGTTCACGACGCCGTCCCCTAGTCATCCTCTCATAACGCCAGCATTGTCCAACAGCAAACCATTTTATGGGGAGGGATACAGATTTTCTGGACAGAAAAAAATAGGGACATCAAAATTCTGGCATCTGTACCTGGATCCACAAAATCAAATACCAAATAAATAACAAGATACATGGGCCTGCATCTTCAAACTTTAAAGCACCTACACAAATTCTCATAATGAACCACTCAGATTGGAGATTACCCTTTTTGTATGACCAGTCTAGCTAGAGAAGGAGTAAGCTCAGGCCTTAAAGCAACTCGCCGATTTCCTCGGTCCTCAAAACAATAAAGCTGCATCAAAGAAGTTAAAATCACCATGAACTGGGGGATCTTATTCGGTTTAACTCCAATATATTGGACTACTTTCCAAAACTTTTTGTCATTTCAAATTTCTATCATTGGATTTTTGTATTCAAGATTATACAATTGAGCTTCAGTGATCTAAATAAAATCTGCATTTAAGGAGCTTCTGCCCCAGATTCATCTCTTGCAAGAATGTAAAAAACTGACACATATCATACGAGTATACTGAAATAAATGCAACAAAAATGGAAAAATGTACTAAACCTGGTCTCTTATTTCCTCTCCGGCTTTCCTTATAAAAAGAGCCTCTGATTCTAGAACCGGGTAATCAACCTCTTCAAATCCAAACAATTGTGAAACCTAAAATTCAACAGCCGCTTAACATACTCATAATTCCCATTACGAAATGACTGAAAAAAGGTAAAAGAAGTTAAAAAAAACATATATCCAGAGCAAAATGATCGTTTAGCTTTGGGAGAGTGTTATGTTCGCCCTAACAAAGTATACCATCAATAAATTCAAGCAAATCAAATTAACTAAACAATGCGATATAAATTAATTCATAAAATTAAAAGAATTGAGTCCGAGTATTGAATTAAAAAAAACCTCTCTGAAGTTGTGGAAAAGCCAATTGCGGAGGCGCATTTCATCTGGAGGGAAATCTCTAGTGCCTTTGGGAGGATTAACATCTATTTTTTGCGCGTAATCGGCGGCCTGATACGGCGGAGAAGACACCGAACCAGATCGGCCAGCACGAGGGGTTTCAGGAGCATTGGAACAGTGAGGAGTGGCAAACGGGGAGGTTAAGAAGGAGTGATGACGACTACGAGCGAAGATAACGGATAGGCGGCTTAGGGTGGGAGGAGGGAAGGAGAAAGGGCGGAGGGTGGTGGCGAAGAGGGTGAGGCGCGGGTGGAGGATAAGGAGAGATGGGGTTGCAGCCATTGCAGGACGAAGACAAGGCCGACGGACCCTTTGACCGTTTCAGGTTTTGACTTCGTGATGCTTTTACGCAGGCTGTTCTCGAGGTTTTGAAGAAAAAGATTTATATTCTTGTAAAACTTGTTAATTGCGTATATATTTTTGTTTAATTATTAAAGTTTTTCTTTATTTCTAGTTTAAATATCAAAGTCTTTTTTAAAGAATCTAATCATAAAGTTTTGTGTGATTATTGTTTAATTCTTTAACTTTTGTTTGGTTTGCGGTTTTATCGTTTCGTTTACCTTTTACTTGTTTAGTAGGTAAGCCTTTGTTTTTGTTTTTGTTTTTCTTTTAATTTTTATTTATTAAATTTCTTGTTACATATGTGTTCTTGAGATTATGATCATCTGGAATGAAGATGAACGCATTATGAACATCTAAATCGAACAAACACAATATGAAAATAGCCTTCAAACACAGATAAAACACACACAACTCATCAGCGTTACTGAGAGATAGAAATTAAATCCCTAAAATCGGCGGGTCAATCTAAACACTTGGAAGATGTAAGAAATGATAAGAAGGTGATTTATGTTGAATATGAAGAATCCCAATATCATACACATACACACCTTTTGAAGATGAACATGAAAAGAACACCCACAAAAAACATTAGCGCTTTGAGCAAATAACACCTACAAATAAACATGAACTTCATTGATTTGAGAATTGAGCAAAGAACACCCCATCATCGATTTGAACAAAGAACATAGTCGATTTGATAAACGAATAAAAAAGAACTATTGATTGAACATCTGATTCAAATAGAGGGGACAAAACGAGCACCTTCATCTACATCGATCTTGAAACAAATCAGCAGATACACACTCAAGACACAACAAGCCACCATGATCATCCTTGAGATTTTCTTTTTGCTTCGCCTATTGCACTCACAGTTCAAAACGAGAAGCCCCTGTGGCCTTTGCCTTTAAATCGAGAAGTTCAACTTTCAAATCGAGATCCAGCTTTCAAAATCGGAAGCCTTTAAACATAGAAGTACAACCTTTAGTAGTCATAAGTCGATTTCATCCTCATGAACCCACATATCGATTTCATTCAATAATTTAGGAGGGAGTGCATATTTCATAAATGGAGAAAGATAGAGAGAGGAGCGGATACATATGGTAATAGGGGTGTTTGGGTAAGATTTGGTAGGTGTTTGGGATAGTTTAACCTTGTTACTAAAGATTAGGGGGTGTTTGGTTTAAGTTAGCCTATTATATCAAGTTAAATGACTAAATTAGTAGGTAAATAAAACTTTATGAATATTTTGTTGAAAGAAACTTTGAGGGTTAAACTAAAAGGTGATGAAAACTTTGATGATTAAACTATTTTTAACCTTTTTTATAAATCTAAAAGTTACATTAATATCCTTCTACACTTTTGAGACTCTCTTATGTATCTAAATACTTAATTAATCATAGTTAAATCATCTAAAAATTTAAAAAAATATATTATCTTCATATTCATTTATATCCAAAATTCCTTAAATGCCCTTATTTTGAATCTCCAGAAAAATTTAATGGAAAATTCAAATTATATCTAAATTAATTTTCCCTGTGAATCCTTCGATCCGCGTAAAATCCTCCAAATTCATCTATTTGGTTTTTATTCCATATCCTCCGTAAACGACTTGATGGGGTACTTTAATCGAAGAATTGAAGAGCGAAGTGATTTTTGGAGGTGTTACAGCTTGAATGTGGGACATCCTGGGGAGACTTTACTCATGTTATATGATTATTTGTGTTAGCTAATATGCTCACTTAGCGTTAACTTATGTTTCAGTGTTGTATGTTGCAGGTAGCACGGGTTCCAGCAAGGGTAAGGCCCTAGCTACGTAATGGTTCAGATAGCTCCGGATAGTTTGAAAGATGAATTTTGACACGTATTTTGAAATACCCATTAACATGTGTAAATATAAACTGGTGTTTTGTAACTCTAATAACAGTGTTTGGTGTTAACGAAAGTTTTAGTACTTTATAAGTTTAATATGAAAAAGTGGTGTTACATATGTCTATGTTATTTTCTCTTTTCTTTTATATTTAATCTTTTATTGTATTTTTTGCTTCAGTGTGAGTGTCCGATCTTCTACCACTCTCATAGCGAGAAGTATTAGCATAATGTAAATTAGAGTTTAGTATAGAGGGCTTATTAGGGTTTCCTTTATAACCTTTGTACTTTATAAATTATTATTAATGCAATACAAAATAACTACATGATTTTCATTATTCTAAGATATAATAGGATCATTATATACTAAACTCCAATTTACATTCTAAGTAAATATTGATGTTCCTTGTTTTGTTTGTGCAAATGGTTTTTACGCTTTATGCTTGAAAGTTTTGTAATGTACAGTGATTCCATATTGGACTTTCATAGTTTCATCCATTGGTTGTTCAGTTTCTTGCACATTCACACAATTGAGTGGAAAATTTTAAGTTTTAATTTAGACAAAAGTGAAAAACTCTTGACAGGTTATATTATTGAATTGATGTTCAACGATGGTGATGAAATCGTGAGTTAAGTGATGAAGATAAAAGAAATGAGATTTCTTGTACGAGCATATAGTATGGTGGTGATAAGATACTATGCAAGATTTCTTGGATGAACAAATAGTATAACGGTGATGAAGATGGTAATAGTGTTTTTCAGGAAAAAAATTAAAAGAAAAAAATAAGAAAAGAAGAAAACCGGATAGTTATTTGTTATCACAGGCGACTTACATGCAATGACGCCTTTTGAAAAATTGGTTGTATTTTTAAGTATAAAATAAAGTTGGTTGTATACAATGACAATTTAGACATAATTCGTTGAATTTTCACACATTTTGTCCTTTATTAAATGATCTTAATCTTTCATTTAATAAAATTCAATTGCTTAATCTTGTCTATCCATTTAATCAAACTTGTAATTTCAAATTTAATTTTTCTAAGTTTAAATTGAATCAAAATTATTAGAGAAATTAATATCTTGTATACATTTCTTAAGGGCAAATTGCATGAAAATGTTATAAACTTTGTTTTAATTACCATTGTATACAACAAACTTTTTTTCTTAAAAATAATACAATCAACTTTTATAATTATTTCATTGTATTCAAGTAACTTTTTTATGTGTATGGATTTTAGTTATCATTGTATATAATAAACTTTGTTATAATCTCAATGTATATAACAAGTTGCATATAATTGAAGGATTATAACAGTTGACTATATTATTTTTTTTAAAACAAATAGTTCGTTGTATACCATAGTAACTAAGACAAAATTTATAAAATTTTTATGCAATTTACCCCATTTATTAAACATTAAAATATGATATTTAAAATATCTAAAAACAAATTGGGATAAGGTGGTTCCTACCCGATACCCCTTTTAATGTAATTTAAAGTCTACTACTTATTATATTGCCTCTAGCATCTTTTAGAGTTTTCTAAAGTTATTTATATGAAGAATTTCATATATATCTTTATAAAATTTTGAAATTACGTATATATTCTTTTAAATATTTAAATCACACTTAGGGTCTGTTTTGTTCGCGGAATTAATATAAAGGAATTGGAATTTGATCAGGGAATTGGAATTCATAAGAATTTGAATTCATAGTAATTGGAATTTTAAACCAAAATAAATTATACAATCAACTGCCCACCACCCCCTACCCCCTTTGCCACCTACCCCACCCCACCGTACCCCACCCCCACCCCCACCCTACAATCTACCTAGGGCAGCAGTGGCGACGACGGGGGGTGTGGGTGGTGGTGGAGGGTGGCAGTGAGCAATGGTCGGCGGCGGGGATTAGTGGTGTTGATGATGGCGGCGGTGGTGGTGATGGCGGTGACGGTGGTGGTGGCGGCGGTGATGGTGGTGGTGGTGGCGGTGATGGTAGCGGAGGCGTCGGGGTGGTGGCGGTGGCGGCGGCGATGGTGGTGGTGGGATGGTGTAGAGTAGGGTAGGGTAGGAGTGGGGGTGGTGATAAGGTAGGGTAGAGTAGGGTGGGATGACGTAGGGTAGGGTGGGTAGGGTAGAGTAGGGTGGGATGAGGTCGGGTAGGGTTGGGGTGGTGACAGAGGGTGGGGTGGGATAGAAGACAACAATTATGTTTTGAGATTCCTTATGAATTTGAAAAATTCCTTAGAATTTCATCCATTTGTGGAAGGAATTCCCAATTTATTGATTTAAGAAATTCATTGGAATGGTCAAATTCCATTTCATAAATTCCGCGAACCAAACACAAACAATATTTAGGAATGCTTAATTCCGTCCAATTACAGGGAATCAAACGCCCCCCTTATATCCTTCTAAACCTATTAATCTCTCATTTATATCCAAATACCCATTAAATATAACTTAATTATTTGAAATAGCAGAAAAATTATCTCCTTAATTCTTTTATATTTAAATTCCTAGAAAACCCTTGTCTTAACCTTAACCTCATCTACATATTAAACGTGTTATCACCCAACCAACCCCATCGAGCAGATTAAACATGTTACCCCATCAAAATTTATGCCGCACTATACAAAACTGACATTGCTTGGCCATCAATAATTGATGGAATATTTGCTTCACTGGTGTGGAATATTTGTTGCTTTATAGTAGAAACACACTAAACTTAAGAAATCGCATATTATAAACAATAAATTTAAACATGCAATCGCATTACATATGAAACCCACCGCATGATTTAATATCAAGAAATTAAGTGTTTCACATACTTATACGTACGTACATAAAGAATATCAAATATGTAGGAATAAATAAATAGAACCACGTTGCACCTATGGGAATTGTGGCATTCATCTTCATGATCCGCGGTTCAATTCTTTATTCGCGAGAGAGTATTGAAACGGTAGGGACTAGGGTTTTATTTTTTGAGTTTAGGGAAGGGTATTTTGGAATTAACATACAAAGGAATTAAGGAGATAATGTTTTGTAATTTTTAAGTGATTAAGTTATAATTAATTAGATATTTGGTTATAGACGAGAGGATTAAAAGGTTTGGAAAAATATTAATGTAATTTGAATATTTGAAAGGATATATACGTAATTTTAAAGTTTTACAAGGATATATATATATATATATATAATTCCTTATTTATATATCATCGGTTAGCTAGGGGTGGGTGATGATTATGTTAAAGTTATCTCCCTAATTATCATTTTTGTTGTTAAAAAAACTATATTTACCTACTCTAATTTACAAATATCATATTTATTCTTTATAACATTTCAAAATATCATATTTAACAAAAAATTTAAGTTTATCATTTTAAATTATAATCATTTTAAATTATTTTTAATGATAACCAATAAACTATTTGACTTTATTACCATAACTATAAGTCTATAACAATAATGAACGATAACTTGTAAAAGAAATACAATTATGTCTCTTCGTATAATGATACTTTGTTGTTTCTGTCACGTCTGTCTTCAACCTTACGTCAATGCTTCCACCACTGGTCTAGGTGTTAATTTTCGTTTGCTGGCATCTTTTTAAATGTAACACCGCGATTTCGAGAACCAAATTTTTCTTTTTAAAATACTAATTTATCATTTTCATTCAAAATACGCAGCGGAATATAAAACAAGTGACTAATATTTTACATTTAAAAATTGCCACATACTAGGTTTGGTGTTACAGTTACTGAACCGGCCGACCATTATCTGCTACAGGATAAACATAACATCAGAGCTAAACAAAAATACAGTATTCCTCCTAAAACATGCAACTACCCGCAGGCACCCGAGCTCACAGCCTAAGGAACACCTGCACATGTGGAGAGTAGTATCTGTTAGCTATAATAGCTAGTGAGTACACGATAGCATGCAATCAATATAAACATACCACATATCATCAATCATGCTCAAATAGTTCTATCCTTGCATCTCGCGATGAGCTGGCGTATTCAGGAGGTAGCATATCTCGCAGGGGATCAACCCGGCTCAATGCACCAAACTGGGGTACCAGACACATCAACCGCCCCGGTGGGGGAGCTGTTAAGCGTCCACCGTTGCGTTTTGGAATCAACCGATTCCTCTGTTGTACAGCCGCAGCTATACCCGAATAGGACAGCTTTGTCCGCGTTTTGGAATCAACCGATTCCTCTGTTGTACAGCCGCAGCTATACCCAAAAAGGACAGCTTTGTCCGGGCAAACCTTGCCCAATCATAAACACATAATCTGATTCAACCGAATCATCAATCAATCAATAATCATGTCCACATAACATACACCTAAACAGATGCATATTATTTATACCAATCAAATATCTAGCATCATCATGCTATGCAATCTACACTTAAACAAGTGCGTATCATACTGTGTCAACATGTTAAATCTAGCATCGTCATGCTTCACTAACCACACTTAATCAAGTGCGTATAATATCCTGATAATCATTTATCATACATACTACAAGGTATACAACCTTTTATCAACATATTTAATCGCTTTATCGATGGTATACAAATCATTGTATTCAATTCATTGTTAATATATGTTATAGATATATTAGTTGTTATGTTATCAGGCACTCACCTGACGAGCTTAAATTGCTAATTATACGTTTCGGGTCTTCGGTTGCTAGGCTCACCTAAACAAACGCCCCGAATATAAGAATAACGCGAATCAATAAATTTTCTACAGAAACAGCGCTCCTTGTGGCCACAAGCAAACTGCTTGCACCCACAAGGGGCAGAATATTGCTTACACCCACAAGCAGAATATTGCTTACACCCACAAGGGCAGAATATTGCTTACACCCACAAGGGCAGAATATTGCTTACACCCACAAGGGCAGAATCATGCTTGCGCCCACAAGCAGAAAACCCTTTACGGCCGTAAGCAGATACCCCCTTGCGGCCGTAAGCAGACACACCCTTGCGGCCACAAGGGTGGTCCTTGCGCCCGCAAGCACGCCTGCACATACCAGTGCGATTTTTCAGCCTCTGTTTTGGCCAATTCTGAAGGTATTTGTTTTGACATAAACGAGTAGCAACGGAAGCAAGATACAATACAAAACTAAACTAGCCAAACAAACACACATGCCATGGACTAATATCTAGACATGAAATTGCAACTAAAATAAAAGAACAAGATGGATAGAAATGTACCACCATGCAAGTACCACAATCTCACTCTTGTCAAGCTTCAAGAATCAAACAAGTCAAGCTTCAAAATCCAAGCTAGGATTTCTCTAGTGAAGTCCACCCCAAGTTGTGTTGATTCCCAAATGCTAGTAAGTTGGTGTAGCCACCAAAACAACACAATACAAGAACAAATAACACTTTAGTGCATCAAAACTTGATCACAAAGTGATGATCATTAGAGAGAATAATCTTAAGAGTTCATATGTTCTAACTCATGTTCTTCACACTAAAACTCTCTGTATTTTCGTGGCCCTTGAGTAGTCCAAATTGAATACCACTTAACCCCATTAAAATGAGTATTAAAGCAAATCAATTCTGCTGTTACAGAGCACATACACGGCCCGTGTTCATCAACACGGCCGTGTAGGCCCAAAGCCCACGGCCTCAATTGGGCCAAGTTAGCCCATGTCTAACAAACCCAACACGGCCCGTGTTCATCTACATGGCCGTGTAGGCCCAAAGTACACGGTCTCTACTTGGGCCAAAACGCCCCGTGCTAGTTGGGCTGGACACAGCCCGTGTTCAACAACACGGCCCGTGTACCATCCTTCCAAAACCCATTTTGGCCTTTTTCTCTCTTTTGCTTGATCGTGTTGCCGGAATCAATACTTAGTGTGTGACCCAATAGGCCTATACTTTATCAGCAGTGCTATTAACTCGTTCGTGTTAGCGGGCATATTCCAACAGACTCCCACTTGCACGTGGCACGACCACGAAAAATAACACAAACATAGAGCGGCCTCTAGAAAGACATCTATGCTCCCAAGTCAGTATAGGGTATGCCACTCTTGACAAGATCCCAATCATAAAATGATTGTCCTAAAGATGAATGAACATATACATTCCTTTGTTCGCGATATCCTATGTGAACACAAGGCATGGAATAAAGTCAACCTTCAGGTCGTTCACGATTATGTTTCTCGATTATAGATTAGTGGTGACCAACAAATCAAGTTAACATTGATCCATCATCAATATAACTTGAGCACGGCCATGCATATGAACGTCAGCACTCAATCATCGAGGGCCCATGGATATCTTCTCTATACATAGAGGAACAAATTCCTTTCGACTACATAGTCCCGCCACATAGATAATACTCTACCAAATCATCTCCCTTATAACGACCAGTTACGGACCGTGTTAGAAAACGATCAAAGCAAAGCAGACCTATGCTTAAGATATGGATCATACACACATAATTAATCCTCCTTAGATGCTTAAGATAAGCCACGGCTAAACATTGTCAAGTTGACCAAGTCATCTCAAGCTGACTACTAATGTTTTTCTAAATATACTACTACCAATGCTATTACATATCTTGTGTACATATACTAATCATCTAAAACATAACTTACACGCATGAAGCATCATCAAATATATACAAACAAGGTAGTTATACTTATAATAATGTATACATTGTTGTATTTTAACATTTAAATATAATTATTTTCCAATAATTTAATGTCTTTCGAGTTGAATATAGTCAAGGTGTTTAAAAGTTTATTCAATCAAAAAATGACTATTTTAGATTAGGATACTTAAAAATGAAAGATACATGAGTCAATCATGTGAAAAAGGTTAGCAGACCAATTTAATTACTTTCGGAGCAACACAGGAGGGAGAGAGAGAGAGAGAGAGGCACCAAAAAGGAGGATATCAAGCAGGCTACAACATGTATTTTGGGTTGCAAACTCTTAATAATGTGGGCCGAAAAACAATCCACATGTTTGGTTATTGCGCAAGTTACATACATTACAAAGAAGGAAAAAAATGTAATGTTTGGGCCATGATTATATTCCTCGGCGGCTGGAATTAGGCTTTGTGCAAGACTGCAAGTGGGCAGTGGGTATGCAGTAGGACACGAATAAGTAGGGGCCCAATAATTTGTGTAGCCCACACACATTATACACGTAGAGTAGAGTAGAGTCAGTCGTAGACACGTAGCTACGAACATAGCCACATACATATGTATAGGGCCATAGGCCCACATCATATAGATATATACCATTTGGATATAAATGATGACTAATTAATATGAAAACAATTAGAAACTTGTGATAAATTCTATATTTGCATCAAAAGATTCTTGAGTATGAGTGTTACGATACATGAACATATATAGTATGTCCATTTAATGTTTGAGACGTTTATTTTAATATTTTGATCTTTTAAATAAGTTAATAAATCATTTTTGCTCTTGAAATCAACGTACATACATAGGTGGTGGTGAAGAATTTGCCACGATACTTAATTACTAATCATAAGTACTGAAACATATGTACGATACGATTAACATGAATTGCTACTAATTAATAATTTTGGTTGTTGATGCATTTACGTAGATACTGAAATGACTCAAAAAAAAAAGGTTTGATATCATAAATCGTTTTAATATATTTTTGAAGTAAGGAGTGGATCGAAAGGCAATGAACGACAAAAATATTTACTAAAGAGAGAACTTCGATATGACTATCACTTATCTCTAGCAAACCAAGTATATTAAAAATTCTCTAGCAAAATGCTAGAAATAAAAGTACTTAAAAGAGAAATAAATAGTTACAACACCACATAGACTGTGTATATAACGTTACTTAGACTTCATCCACCATCGACAGCACCGAGAACCTTCTTCCATTAAACATCAAATTGTTTCTAGCCTGCCAAATAAATCAAATTAAACAACCAATTGCCGCCTCCAAAAATCTCTTTTTCCTTTTTTATTGTTTCACATGCCAATAAACTACTCAACATTCAGTTAATTGCTAGTTATTAGCTCATTAATAACACATTAATAAGGGGTATTTTGGACAAATCAAGCCTCGCACGTTAATAACGGCTCTTCCAGACGCAATTCACGGTTGGGAAAAATATATAAATGACCAAAATAACCTTATTATTAAGTCATTAATGATATTACTAACAATTCTCGTTGTTCGTACAAAAAACAGTTTTTCATATATATATATATATATATATATATATATATATATATATATATATATATATAAAAGTAGTATTTATCTTCAAGGACATCGATATCAAAATTAAATGAAATTAAGACATTAATTTATGATTCAACAATATCTAGCTAGGTTGGTCCCTAGTCTCCTCTCTTCATAACAACAATTTCTAACACCTAGCGGTATCCCTACACCTAAGAAATCTAGATGATTCTTCATCGCATTGAAGTATCGTAATTCCTTTTTTTAATCTCCCTATAAAATAAAAGTAATAATTCGTACACAATAAAATTGACCATATACAGTAACTCGTATATTATCAACTAGTACCATATACTATTAACCATTTGCACATGTTATATATGGAAAGATTATATTGTGTACAAATCATCTCTAATAAAATAAAGAGTAAATTACCTGTAATATATTAAACTATACCCAAATCTGTATGCTCGTAAAACCCTTTTCATCTTCATCGTCATCTCCAAAGATAAAAACCAAATATGTGTGCTCATCTTCAACCCTTTTCATCTTAACTTATTTGGATGGGTTTCATTTTTGTTCGAATTCAAACGTAGTTTGTTCTTCCGATATGATCCGTTCTTGAATGGTGTGTTCAAACTTATCAATTTATGAATCACACAATGTATTGTCGAAAGTTGAAAGATGGGTTTGGATATGAAAAGGGTTTCATCGTAGATCTGGGATTAAGTCATGTTCGTTTTTAAAAGAAATGGGTTTGAATTATGGTTTGATTTGTAGAAAATGGTGGAAATTTTCATGGATCTATTCTTGGAAGATGATGATGAAGATGTGTTCATGAGGAAGACGTACGATGAAGATAATAATAATAATAATAATAATAATAATAATAATAATAATAATAATAATAATAATAATAATAATAATGATGATGATGATGATGATGATGATGATTTTCAATAACAATAATAATAATAATAATAATAATCACAATTAACTTGCTATTGTAGGTTTGATACATACATTAACATTTTTTTGTAATGTTATATATTAATAACCAACTTTTAAATATGTATACATACGGTAACCTTTTGTGTAAAGTTTGATACCTTTTAGGTATTTAACCCTAGAATAAAGTACATAGTATTACAATAAAAAGACTTATAAATTTGTATATATATTTTAAAATTAGTACGTACGTGAAATGTATTATCTTGAAATGTATTTGTATAAACTATTTTATTAATTTTAAAAGACATTAAAATAAGAAAAAATATTTATATTTATGAATTAAGGAGAGAGAAGTTAACAATATTTTAGAAATTATGTTGGCGTGTGTGGATAATTGTGTTTGTGTGAGAGAGTGTGTTGGTGTAGAAGAATATATTTTAAATAAATAAAAACTTAAAGTAAATTAGGAGAGAAAATGAAGTGGTTAAAGATTGTGTGGATGTTATTAATTTAGATAGAATGAAGATCAAGATTTTGTTTTAATTGAATTTTAAGAACTCTTAAAATTTAAGAGGAGAAAGAATGTTAAATGGTTTATATAGTAGTGTGTGTATATATATATATATAGTGAAGGGATCAGATGCGAACAGGTTCGCACCGTGTGAACCGGTTCCACGTCATGGAGCACAAGTGCACGACGTGCACCATCGAAAATGGCAGCAGGACTCCACGTCGTGCTTAAATCCCTGTACTATTCATGTTTCACACGCTTAAAAATAACTATTAAAAAAAATACTATATCCTCTTTTCTCTCTTTCTCTCTCATCTCTCTCTCTCTATTCTCTCTTTGGCAATGAAATGTTTATGCTTTTGTGTTTTCTTCGGCACCGCGCCATGGGGGTGGTGTTCCGGTCAGCACCGCTCAATTGCTCAAACACATCAGGCATACTGCGTGTACACCCGATGCTCTTACAGAGCCATATATTTATTGTTAAATGTATCGTACCTCTGTTCGTCTCTTTCTGTTTAAAAATTATGTTGATGTAGGTGGATAATTGTGTTTGTGTGAGAGGATGTTTTAGTGTTAGATAGATATTTTAAATAAATAAAAAGTTAAAGTAATTATGAGAGAATGAAATGGTTAAAAAGAGGTATTTTAAATAAATATAAGTTAAAGTAAATTATGAGAGAAAATAAAATGGTTAAAAAAGGTATTTTAGTACATTCAAGTTACTTAAAATTAAAAGTTTTTAAGGTTATAAATGCATTATAAAGGAGTAAGATATAGGGGAGTGTTCAAACGAGAACTGTTTTTCGTACGAGAAATGCGAGAACCAATCCTGGTCATTCAAGTGGTAAGTGAAATTCATGGATGAAGAGCATGGGGGAATTGAGTATGACAAGGTGCATGTAAGGAATTCATGGGTGAGAAATCCAATTGAAGGAGGGGGAATTGGACGGCTAAGATTGGTTCTCACAGTTCTCGTACAAAAAACAGTTCTCGTTTGAACTTTTGGCTATATATATATATACTATTATATAAAGCATTTAAGTTTTTTTCTTAAAACTCTTAAATTTTAAGTCACTTAAGATTACTATTCTACCATCATCTACAGAAAAATGATTCCATAAAATAAACTTAATAACATTCTTTTTTCATAAATTACAGAATATTCTCTTTCCATAAATTCCATAGCAAAACTTACGAAACAGAATATTCCATAAACTTAATAATATTCTATAAATTTCAAAAAGGAAAAATATATAATATTCGTTTTTCACCTGCTAAATAAAAATTACAAAATTACATCTAAATTTCATTCCCTTTTTACCTGCTAAATAAAAATTACAAAATTACGTCTTGTGTGTCATCTTGATCAATACCTACCAAGACAACTGCTTACAAACCATTTTTATTCACCGTCGCCGCATTACGCGGGTACCCCGCTAGTATATATATATGTGTGTGTGTGTGAATATTTGTCATGGGCTTCAATTCAAAAAAAAAAGAAAAGCAGCTAATGGATGTAGATTGATATAATATGTAAGGATTTTCAAAGCCTATGGTTGAGAGGTCAATTGAGTTATTATATATGCTTATCGAAAAGTATCATTAATCTTAATTTCAACTATTCTTAATCTTTTAATATACATGACAACAAGACAAATTTGCTTGCTTGTGTATATATATTTATATGTGCTTTGGAATTTTTTACCTACTACTTCCAATATGCATCTCTTTGTTGTTATATATCCTCCACATTCCACAATATTAAAAGTCAAAGTTTGTAAAAATACTAACATATTCACTTCCTTACATAACTTACACTATATATCCAAGTTACATATTAATATATTTTTCTTTTCTTATTATTTATTTATAAGATCCATTGAGATATTCATAAATAATGTTTTAATCTCTTTGTTGTTTTCTTTTCTTATTATTTATCTAGCTGCAATTTTGTTTTTAAAAACCCTAAATTTAAAAATTGTTTCACTAATGTTTTAATGAAACGTAGAGTTTCTTTTTCATATATAACCTTTAATAATATTTACAAAACGTGTCATCATGCTCATTTCTTAACTTGCAACTTTTTCACTACATAAACATGTTGAGTTCGAAAAGAGGGCAACCAATTAAACATGTCTTGTCTTGTTCTTTTTATTTATAAACAATATCTTTAAATTTTAAAAGACACCAAGTTTAAAAATTTTTAAGAGTTAAGAAATCCCGAATTAAAGTGAAGTATGTTCTAAAGCAAACCATTTATCACCATCTTACTATTTTCTAATTCGACTCATTTTAACTTGTTTTTTGTCAAGATTTTTTCATTGGTTTATATACAACTCGATACTTTACAGTTTTCATAGACGCATAAATCAAAACTTTTCATCACATATTCATAAAAAAATTCGGGTTCAAAGTCTTATTTTCGTGAGCATTAGAGTTAAAGAAGGTGAAATGTCAATAGGGAAGAGGATGCCGTACAATAGCAGGTTAAAAACATTTCTATGTACATGTTTTTTTTATCAAAACTTAATAGAAATAGTACATGAACTTGCTTACTTCGTGAGGTATAACCGTATAAAAGTAAACAAGGAGAGATAGGGATCAAGAACATCGAACCAAAACTGGTCGCATAACCTATTTATAATATATATTAGATTAAAATCAACAAAATAAATTTTCTAATATAAATAAAAGACTAGTTTGATAAAACTTATTAGACGATCTAAACTATTCATTTAAAATAATATTTAATCTTGATCAATTATTCACTTAAAATAAAAAAATCAATTTTGACTTTTTGAGTCAAAATTATTAAAAATAATTTCATATATGCCCTTATTAAATCATATAAAATCGTATTTGCCAACCTTAATTTACAAATATCATATTTGCCATTTATAATATTATAAAATATCATATATAACCAAATTCTTAGTTTTATCATTCTAAAATATTTTATAATCATTTTAAATTCATTTTTAAGTGTAATCAATAATGTTTTAACGTTATTATCATTAATTGTAACAATTATAATTGATGACTTATATGAGAAATACAATCACGTCTCTTTGTATTATGATATCACGTTTCTACTGTCAAGTCTGCACTCCCACTCGCGTCGATGTTTCCACCGCTGGTTAGAGTGTTGATGTCATATGTCGTCATTTTTTAAATTCTCATTTAATTTGCAGTGTATTATTATTTAATACGTTTTTATTAATATTTAATATTATTATAATTTAAACCAACCCGTGTATCACACGGGGATTTAGTCTAGTATAATAATACTAGATTAAATACCCGTACGATACACGGGTTGGTTAAAACAAATAAATATTAAACATAAAAGAAGATATCATATAAATATAAATCACTAATGAAACGAGAATTAAAAAAATGATGACAAACAACGTTAACACTTAGACCACAGTAGAAACATCGACACAAGGGGGTATCATAATACGAATAGATTTGATTATATTTATTGTACGCGTTTTTACAATTAGGGACAATAAGGTTAATCGTTTATTGATTATAATTAAAAAAAGTAAGAAAATTATAAAATATTTTAAAATGATAAAACTAAGAATTTGGTTGAATATAATATTTTAAAATATTATAAAGAGTAAATGTGATATTTTGGGGTTTAAAATGGCATGTATGAAATTATCTTTAAGAACTTTGATTGAAATTAAAGTCAAAATAGAATCCAATTTTGACCAAGAAAAGTCAAAATAAGATTTTAATTTTTATCAAAATGGATAGTTAAGATTTGATAATTAATATATTTATCTAAATTTAATAGCTAAGAGAAGTTAGTCTTTTATTTATATTAAAAGATTAGAAGATGTTTCTACTAAGTTTAATGGCATATGTGTAAAAACTTTACATACAACGTTGAAATATTAACTAAATGTTAAAACTATTTTGTAATTTTAAGCCTTTTAAAAACACTACTCTATAAAATGTAAAGCTTTAAATAGAGATTTGTGATTAATATAAGTTATAAATCCTTAGGTTGTCCGTATGGGGTGACCCGAACCTTTCGGGTGTGGCATTAGGTAGGTCGGGTTGAGCAACAACAATACAACATCCCTACGCCCCCTTTTTCTACCTGGGTGATTTATTTAAGTCCGCAACCCGAAGGAAACTCTCCTCTCTCTCTTCTTTCTCCCACCTATCTCTTCTCTCTCTCTCTATATATATATATATATAAAATTAAAAAAGTGGAGTAAGATTAAGTTAAACTATACTAGCTTTTGAGTTGAAAAGAAGAAAGGAAGGAAAAACCGAAAAGATGATATGACACTGGTATAGCATTCGAGTTGCGTAACCGAATTTAATTCCATACTCATGGTCTTAGGATTTTGCAGAAAAAAACATCACCAACAATAGATAATCAAAGAAAAATTATATTTTCCATACTAAATCTTTATATTTTGTCATTCTATTTTTTAATAGATTGACAAGTGAAGTCTGCTACTGTTAAATATTTAACTACTAAAAAAATATTTTAAAGGAACCAAGGTATCATAGTCAGGGGCGGAGTCAGAATTTCTATTGACCGCTTGACCGGTGACCTCATATAATGATAAAGAAAAATTAATTAATATTAAGGGTGTTGTTCTAGTTTTTTTCGGGTTTTCAGTTAATAAGATCGGATTAACGAAGTTTCAGTTGTTGTTCCGGTATTTTAAGACCAAAATTTAAAATAAAATACAATTGATATGAAAACCTGTTAATTAAAACGTTATTTTTAAGGAAACCAAAATATTTTAAAAGTATAAATCGAAGATTTAACTATATCTTATATGTTTCAATTTTTCTTAAAAAAATCATTTTTTACTAAATTTTAATTGCATAAAAAATTCACAAATTTAACTGGTGTCACCAGTTTAAAAACATTCAAAATTTTCACTACACCAAAAAAATTTCCTAGTATTACGTACTACCATTACTCAGAAGGCAGGTCTGCCCCCTGTTCATAGCGGATAATATATATTTTTCCATATGCAAATATTTGTTTTGGTTCGTCCGGATGCTTCTGGAATAGTGTGTGTTTTTCATGTGGCCACACGTTTAATCCAACGCACTATTATCAAGCCTTCTCAGTAGAAACGAGGCATCCCCAAATCTACGGCGGCCGTCGATTTAACGCAAAAAGGTCAAAATAAACAAATCGGGTCATATATAACAAATCGGGTCAAGTCGCTTAATTAAGCACACATGACGCTTACCCGACTTTCTGTCGGGTTGAACATCATTTTTCCTCGCCCGCCAGGCCCCACTCATCGTATACTATTAAATGCATACACATACGCATATACATACATACATACATGTACATGTACATTACATATGCATACATCATCTGGCATCATCAAAAATGAAAAACCTCCTTTTCGTCCTCTCTATAAATCTACCCCCTTGCCTCCAATTCCAATCTTCAAACCAATTCCCAAATTTTCAATTCAAACCCTTTGTTCAAAAATACAGTCTTTCCAATGGGTGAGGTTAGTGTTCAAACTTCCAAAGTCCTTAGTCCAATTTTCGCTCTCCGTTTCCTTTGTTCTTCATCAATTTGATTTTCTTTTTTCTTTTTGGTATTTGTTTTACAGAAAGATGATACTAAGAAAGAAGCTGGTGAGAAGAAGCCGGCCGCCGATGCAAAAAAATCTGACGGTGGTGGTCCGGTCACCGTCGTTCTTAAACTCGACTTGCATTGTGATGGTTGTGCCAAAAAAGTGAAAAAATCCATCAGCCAGTTCGAAGGTAGGATCAAATAGAAATCAATTTACATTTTTATGCAAAAATTGAAATCAAATCGGGTTAAATTATCGAGTCATGGGGTGTATATTCATGCCTTGTTTATTCCGTCAAGCGATGAACATGACGGAGCTGCCAAGGGAAAATTTAATTAATTATTTTTATTCGCAATAATAATCAACGTTGAAAGTTGAATCAATGTATTTGTACGCATATGGCGTACATTAGACTCGATCCTAGCTAGCTGCTGTTGGTGTAACTAATTAACGAAGGGTATGCCGCAGGTGTGGAAAGTGTTAAGGCAGATACCGCCGGGAACAAACTGACCGTGACCGGTAAGGTGGATCCCGCGCGCGTCAAGGAGCGAGTTGAGTACAAGACCAAGAAGAAAGTGGAGATCCTCTCTCCTCAGCCCAAAAAGGACGGTGGCGGTGACAAGAAGAAGCCAGAAGATTCCCCGCCGGAGAAAAAAACCGACGACAAGAAATCTGATGAGAAAAAGCCAAAAGAGGTACAGCAATTATTATTATTAATTAATCAAAATGTTGGGTTATGCGTTTAACTACATTAAATTAAATTAAAACATTTATTAATAATTGTATTGTATTGTAATGTATCTTCTAATTATCTAATTTAATTATTTTGGCGGTGGTTGATATAGCCTCAATCGAGTACGGTGGTTCTCAAGATTCCCCTGCACTGCGACGGATGCATACACAAAATTAAACGGGTGATCTCAAAGGTCGATGGTAAGTTAATTAGTATACCCAATCCTCATAATTTTATTTTAAGAATAAAAAAACTCTTAGCCACGTATTATTTGTTTTTTTTAAAAAATTGAATAGAATAATAATATATAGTAAATATAATTAATAATTATTTTCAAAAACACTTGAAACGGTGATTGATCCACAACAGACGGTCAGATCCATTTGGGTGTGTTTAATTAAGTATTTTAATTGAATAAGAAGTTAATAAACAATTTAATAATTTTTCTGATGACGTATTGCAGTTATATGCTTATGAAATTTAGAATTTGTTTAATTAACATTTTGTCTTTATGCAACAGGAGTTGAAACTGTGGTGCCGGAATCCGGCAAGGATTTGGTAACCGTGAAAGGGACAATGAATGTGAAAGAGCTCATACCGCATTTAAACGAAAAACTTAAAAGAAAGGTTGATATCGTCCCTCCTAAAACGGAAGACAAAGGTGGCAATAATGACAAGAAAGAAAAAGTCGAGGGTGGTGGTGAAAAGAAAGATAAGCAAGCCGGCGGTGGTGATGGGAAGGCGGCGGGTGGTGGTGAAGACAAAAATAAAGGCATAGAGGTGGTGAACAAATTTGAATACCATGGACAAAATCCGTACACGCACACAATGCAAATGTACAATAATCCGAATTATTACAGTCAAGATTACGGGGTTTCAACTTCGTCGTCGTCCTCCTCATATAACCATGGTTATGTATACCAAGGTTATAACCATGGTTATGCGATGGAATACTCGCATCCAGTCCCAGTGCCACCGCCGCCGATGTATATTAATGACCCTCGGATGTACCAGACGGACACCGGGATGTTTAGTGACGAGAATCCAAACGCTTGTTCAGTTATGTAAATAAATTTAAATATTAATTACAAAAAGGCAAAAATATATTAGACGGAAAGGGTAAAGAGAGAGAGAGAGATTATATTGTAGGTTATTAATTTATTATATATATATAGAAGCATGCAATTTGAGGAGGGGCGGTTTAACGTTAGGTTTGTTTTTATTATTTGACTTTGTTTGTAATTAAAAAATGTACGTGATCAGATAGCTAATTTTGCGATAGATATATAATGTAAAATTATCTCAAACAATCACGACAAAATTTTATATATCTTTTAAGTTAATGTTTGAAAGGTTCCCTCCGACTCCTTTAGCAAGTTTAATTGCTGAATTTTAAGGTAGATTATAAAATTTATTTATATATGCACTCCACAGAAATATACAGTACGTGCTTCAACACAAAGAACTATGGGTTACACCGTTACACTAGATCATCCGTTCAGCGAGCTGTTAAAAATTAATGATAGATCTACCTATACGTAATTTATAGTTAGATAAAATATATAGATGATTAAAATACTTTTATTAATATGTTATTAATGATGTTAAAATTATTTTTCGTAATTCTTGAATGAAAAACAGTTCTTATTTAAACTTAATACAGAACCAGCCTTATATATAGAACCTCTTGAACGTATATTGTCCTTTAGATTTGGATGATCACCCAAATATACATACATACTAGCGTATTACCCGCACAATGCATCGGCTAGAATAATTCCTACTCGATAACATGTTCGTTTTTTATAACATAAGACTACTATATTCACGTATTATGATGACATCGAACAATTTTCTTTCGCAATATATCTACTTTCTTTCTCCTTTTTCCATTTCTTTTATTTCTCTTTTCTTTATAACTCTTCTATTGATTTTTAAAATGAAGTATTAAAAACAATAAAATGAGAAACAAGAAGAATATCAAATATACTATAAATTAAACCTTTTATTTTGATTACACCACAAGTAATTTAAAAAATCCAGAAATGTCTATTAATTTAGGTTACATGTTATTAAGTTTATGAGTTTTAGCTACGTGTATATCTAATACTGAAGTTAAAATATTGAAGATCCTTTTTATTTAGTTTTTAATTTGTATTAAATATTAGGTTGAAAATTAATTTGCATTGACTTAACGTTTTTAAACATTAGATATTATGAAAGGTTTAGTTATAAAGATTGTATTTAAGAATCTAATAAACTCCATATAATAATTTCTTTATATGTTTAAATAAGAGGAAAATTAGTAATTTTAAATAACTTAAAACTAAGAGATTACAATAACATAAATTCTTTATAATATAGTATAAATATATAATATATCTACATTACATTACAATATATTTTTAGCATTATCTCTCATACTTACTTAATCTCTTAAAAATAAAGCAATCGGGAAATTAGTAATATATATCTCAAATAACGTCCATTTTCAACCATACATTATGCCCACTACTTTACACACTTTTTCATAGTATACACTTTCTCACCCAAATATATAAAGAAAATTGTTGTTATGTTATGTTTTAAATTTTGTTCTAAAAAAGAAAAAAATGAAATGATATGTTACCAGGTAGAAACATTTCATCAAATGACATACCTTATATTCTATAAAACAATATATTATCGGCTAAAAACTATTCGTTGCCGTATTGCGCGGGTACAATTTTAGTGTGTGTGTATGTATGGAAAAAGTAAGTATGAGGGTTATATACAAGATCTCATAAAACTACGTCATTTTGATTAAATCTTTTTAATAATATAAAGAAATCTTCTTTTAAATTATCTTTTCTCCAGCATGATCCTTTGCACCCTCTCTATGTGATTACTTTGTAATCTGTATCGACCATATTCACAAAGATGATTTTGAGATGTCAACAAATTATCAAATAGAAAAGGAATCGGGCAATTAGCCAAATTATTTATTTTTGTAGTCTTTTTAAATAATCTCTATTTGTATTTGCATAGAAATAATTGAATAATGAACCAATTGCATGAATACGGAGAAAAATGAGAAGGGAATATTTAGTTTTAGATTTTAATATTACTAAGACATGATTGAACTATCAGACTAAGGAGACGTAGTACGTTGTTGAACCGATTGCGCTAAATATTACTACTAGGGAAAGGTTTTTTAAAGTTAATTTTTATATGATTTTAATCAAACGACGTAGTTTTAACGAATTTCACATCCAACCTTCGATAGGAAATAAACCTATATTCACTAATCATCTAATCCATACACACACACATATATATATAGGAAAAAGTTCAAACAAGAGTCGTTTTTCGTACAAGAACTACGTGAACTAATTTTGGACGGCTAAGACTGGTTCTCGCAGTTCTCGTACGAAAAACGTATATATAAGACGGTTTAAACGAGAACGGTTTTTCATATGAAAACTAAGTGAACTAATTTTGGCTCTTAATCAAATAAATCAATTGCTATAAGGATTCGTATTATAAAACGAGTACGAGAATAAGTAAAAAAAGAAAAATAGAAAATAGAATTTTGTATGTAGTTTTTGTAGGCCTATGTTGACAGGAGTACATCTTTGACTAATTTTGTGATCCAGTTTTCTTCTGAACGTACGTCATTTTTTTATTCATTTATGATAGATAGATGTTGTAAAGTTCTTTCAATGTTTTAAAAACCGGGTTTTTAGTTGATCCGGTCTCCTTATCGGTCACGGGTCAACCTGTTCGACCGGCGGATCAACCCGGTTTTTAGTTTTTATTTTTTTATATATGTATATATGTGTGTATACATATATATATAAAGTGCAAAAAATAAAAAAAGAGTAACACGTCAAGCTCACGATCACTTAGTATATGAAATTTACTATCATTTTCAACTTCATCATCATCAACAAGAACATAACCACTTGAGTTTTCTAAGTTTATGAAAAAACAAAAAAATATAACCTTATTGAAAAGATTAATAGTAAACTAAGATTATATTAGCAAATTACTTTATGCAAAAACAAATTTTAGGATTAAAATAAATAATTTTAAAAAATTAATTATTATAAAACCAGGTCAACCTGGGTTAAAATTGACCGGTTCGACCGGTTCAACCGCTAAACCGGCCGGGTCGCTTCGGGCCGCAAAATGCCAAAAAACAGGTATACATTGACCCGGTCTTGTGGCCGGGTCCCGGATCGACCCGGGTTTTAAAACATTGAGGCCTTTTACATATTACAACTAGTTTTATAAATATTTAAGAAATCAATAAATATTGTTATGGAATTGGTATCATTAGAAGAAGCAGTTGCATGTAAAAATAATAGTGTTATAGTTTATTGTTATTTATATTTATAGTATTATGGAATTATTATACCATGTGTTGTGATGAAATGCTTGTACTTGTTATGCATATATGAATTTTGTTATAAACAAATCAACTAAAATCGAGATCAAACATAACTTTCAGTATAAACCACGAACTCACCCCATCCCATGATTGGTCCTGGCTTCTCTTATTTAGTTAATTAATAATGTACGTTGATTTCTTATTTCACAAGAAAATGAGTTTATTATTAATTAATTATTAGAAATCTAACTAATAATGGCTTCTTGTTGCTTCAAAGAGTTTAATTTCTCTTGGAGAGTTGGAGGTCGCATTAATTTTAATAGCCTGCCTACTCGTGCCCTTTCATTACTATAGAAGTTGCATTCATGGTATATTAAAATTCAGATTTATAATTGATCGATGCATAAACTATATTTAGATAATTAATCAATTTGAAAATTAAATGTATGGAATTCCATATCAAACTTGTTTTTGTTTTTTCTTTTAAGGACAACGATGTTTATATAATTATATAAATAATTTAAATGTTAAGCATAACAAGTTATTCACTACAAGAAAATCAGGCATCAGAAACGCAATCAACAACAACCATAAACAAAATAAGATTCAATATCAATAATCCAAACAGCATTTTTAATCATACCTTTGAAACAAATTTAGCAAGAGAAAAAAAAAGACATGTCATGCATAATTGTACTTTATAATTTTGACCAAGATTCAAGGGTCAAAGTTGACCTACATTTGTATAATAGTTTTGGATATCATGGAGTTTGCTTGAATTAGCCTCAAAGTAATAAGAAGTTCGAAAATCTCTCCAAGTACATAGTATTTGAATCCACAATTCAATATGCGTACTCAACTAATATTCAACTCAGATGTGTATGATTGAAATAAACAATACCCGCATTGAGGGTATTTTAGGGGTGAGCTCGGTATCAAATTCGAACCAAACCGGTACGAAACTGAAATTGTTGATTTTTTGGTATCGCATACCGAACTGAAAATTTATAACCCTACCGTAACATTGGTTTGATTTAGAAAATTAAAAGTTAATACACTTACCCCTACTGGTATTGGACTGAATCAACACCAAACTTGAAAGTACCGAAACCGAGGTTGTTGATTTCTTGGTACCGTATACATAAGCGAAAACTTATAACCGGTACCAGTTCAGAAAATTCGGTCCGTACGCTATATTTTATATAATATCGAATGTGATACACCAAGTCATGATAAAATTGAAGCGGGATATAGAGAGGGAGGTTCTACATCTCGCTCTATCTTTCAAAAACCCCTACTCTACCGTCTTGTTCTCGAGTATTTAAACAAAGGAAAGGAAAGGGGAGGGGAGGAAAGGGAAGGGAATGGAAGGAAAGGAAAGGAAAGAAAGGGAAGAATGAAAAAACTTACCCTTCCAATCATCCAAAAAATGGGAGAATTGTTTTAAAGCATAAAAATGGTAAAATTGTCCCTCATTTCCCCTCCTTTTCCCTCATTAAAAAAACTTAAGAACACGCAACCTTGATGGTTTCCTTTCTTTCCTTCCAAAAATCAACTCGAGAACAGGCTGAACACGTGGTATAAAATTTTGACGAAACTCAACTTGTAACTGAATAAAATATTTATGGGTAAATGCACTAAATAATAACTAATTGTTAACCATTTAATAATTTATATTTATTTTACCAGTGTACTATAGTAATATACAATTCAATTTCGTGTAAAATTAACAATGGTTTACCAACAAAACAGACAGGATAAATACTTTTGTCGGGTGTCATCTTGGTTATTTCTACTTTTATTCTACGTATATACAAATATGGTAAGAGACCATTGATAATAACTAAACCTATACATACATACATATACGTGTGTACAATATTTAAGAACTTGAACATTGATAAAATCATACGACTAAACAACTCAGTCGGTTATATCTATAAATTCGTTATTATGCATTTTAATTAAATTTTTAAAAAAATTTGGGTTAAAAGATTACAAATTCACGAGACCTAAAATTGCTTGAGATGAACCATACATCAGATTAATGTATATATTTGATTTTTCCCCCTAATTTTCCAAGCTGCATTCGATGCATCATACCGGTACGTGGAGGTGCCAACATGATGCCGCGCGTGACCTTAATTCATGGCGCGAGACAGGCCATGATGAAACCGACATTGTTTTTTGTCCTTTTTTTCCGTGTTTTTATAGTATAAAAAGATTTGTATGAGATTATAATGGTGTGATTGGTCATTAATTGGTGAAGAGTTCAATGTGATGGTTATGCGATGAGGATAAAAAACCTGACATGATACGGTATGATCATGTGAAGATGTGATCAAGTAAAACCCCTTATAATAAATTTGCGAGTTTCTACTTGAGTTTGATTGAGATTTTACAACAACAAATTAAATACCTTTTATGAAGCATGTACGTAAACCTAAAAAGTTAAGTTGAAGCAAGTAGTTGTTAAGTTGGACTAATTTATTAATCTTTCATAATGACTCGTGGTGTATCATCAATGATCCTAAAAAAGACAATCATTCTTATGTCAATTAATTAATTAATCCGTGTTTCTCACGTGTTTACTTAAAAAAAACATATAACATAACAAGCATTACGTACCTTGTCTCTTATATATGTTTTAGGATACAAAAATCTTTACACGACACGATTTCACAAAAAAAAGGGGGAGTTATATCTTGATAACGTACGTTTTATATAATTTTTCTAAATCATTGGATTGGATGCATGCATGCATCATATATATATATATATATATAGTTTTTATAAATAATAACTATTTAAGAAGTAGAATTAAAGATGATGAGAGTTTTGGAAACTCTATCATATCAATCAGTGTATATGCAAAATGACAATATAAAAAGGACTACACGTAAACGCACTAACAAGAATATGTATGTAGCAATCTCCATTCATATTTGATCGATACATTAAAAAAATCAAATATTCGATCACTTTTTATGATTATATTTTGCAATAAAACAAATAACGAATTGAAAAAGGATATATATATATATATATATATATATATATATATTATCATTATTATATATCGTGGTTTGTTGTTTATTTAACTATGATATTTTTCCTGCGATTTCTAAAATAAGTTCAGGATGTGGGAAGTGGCAAATGGTTTTTTGATGAATAAAAGATAACATATATATATATATATATATATATATATATATATATATATATATATATATATATATGTCTTAAAGAGCTTAATATATTATAACATGATAGTATCTAGGGAAAAATAAATAGAAAAACTTAAGAGAAGAAAACTTGTGATAGTAGTCAATCTATCTTGTAATTTAAGTTTTTTTTGTGTAAAGTTTTCGTTTAAAGAATTGGTACCTGTTAATCGTTGCATTTGCATTTAATTTTATATTTACGTATTTACTAACCGTAGTTGTTCTGATTTCACTTTATCATAGTCGACCATTAAAAGCGAGCTATATATGACTAGGACCAAAAAACTCGACCACTATTTTTTTAAGTATAAGTAAGTAAGTAAACTAGTAGTTACTTAGTAAGATAATAATTAATAAAGTGAGGATAAGTTAGAATACGCAACGGCTTGCGTAAGCTATTTGTCATTTAGCTAAATGATGAAAGTGGTATGGTAGATTAGATTGCAATTACAAGGTTACTTTATTTATGACTGACTACAGGTGAGGGAGGGAAGGAGCTTTGTGTCTTCTAGCATGTACTTCTTTTCCACGTTTCAAACTTACCTAAATCAATAATCATGCATCATCGTGCATATATATAAAGTAACTATATATTTAGGAATCAAATCAAGTGCTCATACATTTCCTTTAACTTTCAATTACATTATAATTTTTTTTTTCTATGATTAATATTGTTAGACGTTCGATAGAGACCCTTAAAAAGTAGGTTTCTTTTTTTTTTCTTTCAATACATATTTTGATTTAAAACAAGGTATATCAAATTCGGGAGTTGCTAGATAATTGTTCAAAGTTAACATATGTAAAGTTATAGACAATTTTTAATTTAACATGTATTTAGCCTATTTGATGGTTATATTATGTACATAAGGCTACGTAACATACTAATATTATAAGATCAAAAGTAATTTATATAAACTAAAAGGCAATAAAAATTCAGCAAGAGCTGAAATTAAATAACTGAAATGAGGTAAACGGGACCTAAACTGTTAATCTTAAAGAGTGAGACACCTTAATACACCTTGATACCACTGAGTCATCTTGATTTGTAAATAATAGTATATAATCTTATAAGATCAAAAAGGTAAAATCTTATTAAAGGTTAAAATTGAAAAAATTGAAAAACTTAAAGGTAAAAAGTAAAAAATCAAAATAAATAGTATTCTATTTTGAAAATTGATTATGAGGGCTAATGGTAATTTATATAACTAGAGTTTAAATTCATTCAAATTAGCACAAGATTCGTCTAAAAAACTAAATTATGTTTATAAATAAATATATAAAACTAACAATCAAGATCGATTGTACTATCAAATACTTAATTAGCTGCAACTCTTCAGTTTTATAGTTGACATTAAAGTAAATTGATTCTAGTTCAGATAAGAAACGAAGATGTTATATGTTACTCACTTACCCTCCGACTTTAAACCTCATAATATTGCAACAGAGTTGAGATAAGGAGGGAAAAGAGATGTAAGTGTAAGTTACTCTCTTTTATAGTGATTTTTTTAAAGATTACGTAGAAATAGAAAATGAAAATGAGTGAAACAGGGTATTATATTTATAAGGTAAAAATCTTGTTTTCAAACCGTAATAATCGGGCCTAAAGATTCTGATCGAGGCACTCTGGTGCTTCCATACTTCTGAGTCCCGACATAATGGCCGTGGTTAGGCTTGTCCAACAACTAGACTCCATAATTTAACAAAAAAAAATCAAGAGTTTGAGTCATTATACGACAATTATATGTATCTATGACAATACACTCATAAAAATTACTAGTAAAACGCTTATAGCTAGCGATATCTGATGTCACATAAAGCTACAGGTTTGAGTCCCATAATAAACAAAGTTATATAGAATTAAATTTAGGTTTAGAGAGTGCGAGTTTACCCGTTTTAAAAAAAAAGATATGAATTACTTTTAATATGCATGTGAAATCTAGTAAGGAACAATCAAATAAATACCTAATTAACGGTTATTGAATCTATAAATTATTTTTTAATGTAAACTGATAAACCAAACCGACTCGTGTAGTGTCCTCAAGTTAAGGTGAGGAGTCATATATATGATATATCACATATGGTTTTCGCTCCTAGCTAGATTCACTGCTGACTTATATATATATATATATATATATATATATATATATATATATATAGATCAAGGATCAGATAGGAACCTCACAAATGGTTCTCATTTTAACCCAAAATTACGAACACTCAAATTTTTCAACAAAAAGTCAACTTTTTTCTTATATAGTCAAAAATTATGTACTGTGATTTATATATTATTTTATTATTATTATTATATATTTATTATTATTATGTTTATAAAGATAAGATGCAGTAATTTTATACAAGATGTAGCGACTTTATACTAGATGCAGTAATTTTATGCTAGATGCAGTGGTTTTTAAAACAAGATCTATTGGTTCTTAAATTAGAATCCATCGATTAATTCGTGCAAGATGAACTAGTTTTAAGAGAATTTCATGTTTTTTAGATATTATACAATGATTTTAAGTTGGATGCAATGATTTTATAGACTAGATGCAGTGGTTCCTAAAGTTCTCATTTTAAGGGGTGTTCTCATTGGATCCTCACCCTATATATATATATATAAATATAATATGGTCTGAATTAAGAACTTTAAAAAATGCATACTAGCAAATAAATTTCAAGTTCATTCCTAGCGCACATACATATCAATACCATATCTAATATTAATTTTATCTAGGTGAAATTAGGTGATCATAGAAACCAATCATTTCGTACAAACTTATATATAGTACGTACGTACCATGACATGTAGTACAAGAGAATTGAATACTTTAGTCTCGAAAAGTCAAAATAAATATAATGCATGTTCGATATGATATTTGTGTGTGTGTGAGTAATAGATGTTTAAAACTAAAATTAAGTTGATTAATCAGCAACGAAATGATCGAGTTAAAATTGGTACAATGACCTTAATACTATGTTTGATTCTAGAGTTTTTTTAAACCAAAAAAATTAATTCTTTTATGATAAATGTAATGTTTTATTGACTTTTAAGATATTTGTATGATATTGTATTGTATGTAAATGGTTAAAATTATCTCATGTTGTGGTTAAATATGATTTATCATGTTCACTTACAAACATAAAAAAGTTGGTCCCTTATTTTAATGGATTCTACATGTCATTATGTTATGAGTAAAAGAATAAATTAAGATGAAATATAATTTTCGCTCATAAATATGTCTCTTTATAGGTCTCATATTTACATTCATGTTAGTGTAAAAAAAAGCAAATAATGCTTCCTCCAAACACTGAATGAAATTGGTTGAAGCACCTAACATTGCTCGTTAGTCATGATGGCGAAGACGAGGAGAGGGTGACAACAAGAAGTAGGAACCATTATAGCCAACACCTTTGTTCTCTGATCGAGTTTGGTTAGGGACAAATAAAAAGATGTAGTGGCGACGATCACAGGTGTTGAGCGAGCATCATCATCTGGTGATGAATGTGGAGGCGGGTGGGTGTGAATGTAGGAGATGATCTTTGGGACTGCTTAAATTAGGGTTTCAATAGAATTTATTTAATTTTAGTTAATAGAGTGAGAAAGTTTTCCTTGGGGCAAATTCATGAAAATACAATATTTTAGTTGATTGTATACAATCAACTTTAAAATTTTAAAAATAATACAATTAACTTTCATAATTTTCTCATTGTATACAAAAAACTTTTTTATGTATATGTTGTTTAGTTACCATTATATATAATGAACTTTGTCATAAATTCTATAGTATATAACAAGTTGAATACAATGTAAGGATTATGAAAGTTGGTGATATTATTTTTAAGAAAATAAAGTTGATTGTATATAATAGTAACTAAGATAAAGTTAATTGTATTTTAATGGAATTTTTCCTTTTCCTTTACATATATAGACACACACACACTCACACTCACACATACATACATAAAGAAATGTGAAATGATAATTTTACTCTCATATAAGACGAGTATTAATGGTCAAAGCTAACTGAATGTTAATTAAAGGACTACGGGTGTAACAACTTTTTGTATAAAGGATCATTGACATAATTATCATTACCAAATAACCAAGTGAGAAATTACTAGGGTAAACGTAAAAGCCCAACATTTACCGTTTTTTCTATCTTTTAATATTTTATTATTTTTAAGACAAGAAAATATTATTACAAAGTTAAAGTACATTGAAAGCCTGTAATAAAAAAACATACAACCGAAAAAGAAAAAAAAACAGTAACTTGATGTTGTCGTGAGAGTCACCAGGTTGCTAAATGCCCAAATTAATTACATAACCCAAGTTACATGCATGAACTAGAAGACACCTAGAGATTTATGTATTATCAACAAAGAAAATTACTACTTTATTGAAGAGTTAAAGTTTGGTCTGGTTTTAATGGCTGCTGTATAGAGACTTTGATGTTAATTTATTTCTGAAGTCTCTAATTTTACTATACATATATTGGTGTGTATTTTGTTTGGACCAGGTCTGTGGTTGTGTTTAGCAAGGGCTCAAGCATTTTTTTTCTTTTTTTTTCTAAGATCATGAGTAGCGGTTAACCTAAATCATTTTTAATCTAAATGTTACACCAGCTGCTATATCATTTTTTCTTTTTTCTCTTTTCTACACAAATCCCAAGTAGCATTTAATCTAAACAATCCAAATATTTTCTCTCTCCTTACTCTCTTTTACACACAAAAAAAGCAATCATGTATGGAGAGGTGTGGGAAGCCGAGCCTCAACCCGAAATAAGAGGGGGGTGTATTGGTGTTCCCAAGTGAGCCGAAGGCAACCCAATTTCACGTGAACCCCTTTGGGTTCTCCACTACGGGCAGCCTATGCAGAATTTTCAGTTTTGTAAGTCTTTTTTCCTTATCAATTATATTGTTGCCTTAAAAAAAGGGCAAATTACCGAGAAAATATAACTTAAAAATCAAAGTTTGTCAATAAAGGTAACGTTTAATTTTTTTGACCGATAAAAGATCATAAATTTCAATTTTTTAATAAAAAAGGGAATGGTGACTTAATTGACATTTTGACTATCTAGTCGGTAGGTTACACTTGATTTGACAATCCACAAGGCACTCTACCTAAGCACCACATCACCAGTTTTGTTAACATGTAATCCACATCACTGCCATGTCATAATTACCGTTTTTTTAATTATTAATTAATTGTGATTAATATTATTATTAATTAAGGTTAATATTACAAAGTTATTTTTTTTGTTTGGTTTATTATTATGATATTTATTATTTAATTAAATATAGTTTTTAATTATTTGTTTCATATCTCTCTTTCTTTCTCGTTGGACCACTGGGAACCGTCTCTGGACTGCCGTGAACCGGTGTCGGACTACTGTGAATCATCGTCGGACCACCGTGAACCATCACCTCATCCACATGAACACAATACTCTCGCATAGACACGAACAAACCCGATTCAAACTCAGATATATACACGAACTAACCCGATTCAACCTCAGATCTGGACATGACGGTGGCGGTGGAGCAATGGTGACATAGATCTGGACATGACGGTGTGCAAACTCGATTCAAACTCAAAACACGAAAAGGAATCATAGCTTTCGGCCAAGAACTAAACACGGAAATAAAAAAGATTGACACTTACCTACGGTGGTGAAATTAGTGGAAGATAACACGGAGAAGAAGATGGGAAATGGTGAGCAGAGATGGTTTGACGGCCGGTGACGGTGGAGGGATGCTTGGCAGTGATGCGGTGGAACCATCTTTAGAGAGAGAAAGAAAACTAGAGTGAGAGTGTGTGTGGGTATTAGATATATGAATTAAATTTATTATATTAAAAAATTAAAATTAAAAAAAATTGCCAAATCAGAAAATTGGTTGCCACCTTGGTTAAATTTTAAACGGTAACCTATATTTCCGGTTATCTGTTCTCTTTTTTATTAGAAATTAAAATTTATGATTTTTTTTATTAAAAATATTAAACATTATCGTTATTAAAAAAAATTATATTTAAGTTATTATTATTATTATTATTTTTGACAATTTGGCCTAAAAAAAACTTTTTATACATTATATGTGTCCGACTGATCGTGGACACTTGACCCGCTGTTGACCCAACAAATGAGAGGTAGCTGAGGCTGGGGCCTGTAGTTTGACCTTCCAATTCATCTGACTCAGCTCTGACAATATATGAATGTGCTGCTATGTTAATTATCCATTAGCACCTTTGTACGCATGTTTCCTATGTATGCTTGTATGTATCTCCCATACATACATGCATTACATGACATGACATGATGCCAAGACTATTTCGCTTATGACATCCATACATAAATACATTATGAATTTATCAACATACAACAATTTCCCCTGACACTGATACATTCGAAACCTTAGTAATATTCAAATTTTCTTAAATAATGTTTTTGTTGAGACTAATGAATATTTTTTCTATTGTCAATTATAGAATAACTTAAAATAAGCCTATCCTTTAACACTAAAAAAGGACTAACATGATATTTTAAATTATTATAGAGAATTTCTTATTAAATTTTAAAATATTATATTTATCAATCTTAATTTAAAATATTATCATTTATAATATTTTAAATTAAAATATTTAATTATATTCTTAGTTTATTTTAAAAGATAAAATGAATTTTACTAGAAGATTCTCAAAGATAAAGACAAAAGGATACAAAAGAAATTATATTTTTAGTTTTATTATTTTAAAATCTTTTTAAATATAACCAATCAAGATTTGACTTTATTGTCCTGATTGTAAAAATAATTATCGATAAATTATACAAGATATATAATCAAGTCTTTATATATCATGATACCGTGTTTATACCGTCACGTCTATCTCAACCTCGTGCGCTTCCACCGCAGGTTTAAGTGTTGACGTCCTCTATTATCATTTTTTTAATCTTGACCTGACAAAAATGAAAATCTATTTTTGATTTTTCAAGGTCAAAATTTGATTCAATTTTGAATCAAACTTTTTAGTAATAATTTTCATTTATATCCTTCTTAAACATTAAAATCTCGTATTTATCCACTTAATTTATAAATATCATATATACTTTTTATAACATTTCAAAATATCATTTAAAAAAAATAGTGTTATCATTTTAAACTATTTTTTAAATATGTTTAATTATAACTAATAAGAACTTGAATTTATTATCCCTAGCTGTTATAATAATAACCGATGACTTGTATAAAAAATACAATCACGTTTTTTCATATCATGATACCACATTTTTGCCACCACGTCTGACATCCTCCTCGCGTCGACGCTTCCACCAATCGCTTGGGTGTTGATATCATCTATCGTCATTTTTTAAATTCTAACTTATTTTGTATTTTATAATTCCTTAATATCTTTTTATTAATGCTTAATATCGATCAAGTTTTAAAGCAACCCGTGTTTCACACGGATATTTAATTTAGTAAAATGATATAAGTTCAACTAATAACCGTAGAAAAACAACGGGGTAGGATTGGTTCAAAAGTTTAATAGAAAATAATTTGCGTGTAGATAATAGAATCAATTCATAATCATGTAACGTTATTCCGAGTAAAATGATTAAGGAATCACGCAAGTATAAAAATTAAGATATAGGATATTAAGAAAGAAAATTAGTGAACTGAAATTACCATCACGTACTTAGTGGATAAAAAATAAAGTAATATTTTCCTTATCAATATTTCATATATAAACACAAAAGTATAGAGAGAAACTAATGAATATAAAACGATTGTGTTTCAAATCAACGTTACAATCAATTTATTTGAAAGCGTTAGAATCAATTTATAGATCCTATATATATATTATTGGTTTCGCGAGGGCATATGAGACAAAAGAGACGATCAAGACATGATGGTCGAAAGCCGACATGTAATACGTAAAAACAGAAAACAACGTTTAGTGCCTAATTACTATCTATTACGGCTGGCTGTATGCTGTAGTAGGTAAATTAAAGAGAAGAGAAATATATTTAATTTATTCGTATTCGTATACGATAATAATAATAGTAGTAATTGACATGATAAGGTTGTTTGACAAAGATTGGTTAAAAGGAAACAAAAAAAAGAAGAAAAAGGTGATGGGTAGGACATGCATGATTATTGTTGTTATCCACATCAGCATGAGGCTGTGGACCCATGCCTTGTCGTATCCAACGTCAGCATGAGTGTGTGTTGCAGGTGGTCGTTGAATCTGTACGCCACCCGTGGGTTTAATAAATAAATAAACTGGGTCGAAGGTTTTAAATAATATATCTCTTTTGTTTTTATTCATTCTTACTTTATTTATTAATACTACAAGTTCCGTGTTTGGGTGTTTGTTGCGCAGCATGAAGCATGACTTCATACTACCGAAGTTCCAGAAGCTAGCCCGTCCCGCGGGATGATTATTAATTGGATAAAAATAAATACAAAATTTTTTATTAATTCTGAGAGGACTCGCAAGTCGCAATGGTTGCGGTATCAAAACAATAACGAACCAAAATAGTGTATATCGAGCGGTTATGAGTGTTATTATCATTGTTACAATGTAGTTATACTGATGATTCGTTGTGGTGGTAACGGATTCAATATGAAACAACGGTGTTAACAAACCGTATTGATACCATACTCTCAGATATTCCTTCTATCGGTCTTACAACTAGCATAAAGTAATATGGTACTTCATTGCAGTTATCATAAAAAATTTGGTGTCCATCCAAGGTGTCTCATAGTAGTACCAGTGTTAAAAATTAAGTAGAAATAAATAATACGAATAATAGCAATTGTAGGAGGCTAGGAGCTAAACAACGAAGACCCAAGGTGTCTAATACTTGTACCACTACACATAACCAAACAACACCTTGAGTACATTGACCGAGTGAAAAATGGAGTCAAGAGATCATGGGAATGGGTATTTTCTTGGTTCATGAAATGAAAGAAATGAGGTGACAGGGATGCAACTCTATTCCTCAGTGAGGATAAGGATGGAAAGTGGGGATCGGAGATCATGGGGATGGGAAGTGCAATTCCTAATACCCTTGACTCCGTTGTCATAGAATTAGATTTTCATAACTCAAGTCACTACTCACATATTGTGTAGTCACTCCCACTAAACCATATTCTAGAAGTTACATAATGTACTAACTCAGTATTTATTAAAACACAATAAAATAAAAAAACTATATAAATTAAAATAAAATACATTACATACTTTGCAATGTCACATGTTGTGTTTACATTTGTGCAATGGTGTTATGAAACCAAAACATACCTTCTAATGGAGTTTTAGAATGAAGAACGCGAGTAGAAAGCAAGGTGGATGGATTCAAGCAGAATGAAGAGAAGTTTTACCATTTTACAAATATGGAGAATAACGAGGTTTGACATTTGGATGGTGAAATTAAGGAGTTGTGCAATTGAAATTTGATAATTTTTATTTACTTCTAATATATCTTTCTATTTTATTATCTTACTTACTTGACGACTGACAGGTGTAATACACTTGTTTTAATTTTTTGAGCAAAATAAAATATAAGAATATAGAACTTCTCTTAAATATATATAGGGAAAAACAAGCTAAATTCTATCGACATACAAATCTGACATCCTCCTTACTATGCTCAACACCCACCACGTGCTGGTGGTATGGGCATCACGCCCATAACGCCATGGTGGAACCATGGTGAACCTTTTCACTATATTTAATTTAATTAAGGGGCTCCTTATTAAGTTTCTAGTGTTCACTTGTGACGAGCAATTCTAAATTAAACTGTCATCTATTAGAGTGCTAGGAGTGGTCACCTCTTATCACACCCATCATACTGTTACGTCAGTTTTTCATTCACACCACATAACCTATCATTCAGACACTACTTAGGTCCGTAATGATCACTACTCACCACATTAAACTAAGGGACCCACATTATTTATTACTTACACATTTAATATAACAATAATCAATGAAAATAAAATAAAAAATCTAAAATAAATGAAAATAAAATTCATTTAAAATTCTAAAAATAAAAATATAGCATAATAATAAATACCATAAATATAAAAAAGTACAATTTGAAAGTGTAAAAATTTCTGTAAAAAATCACGTTTATTAGCATGGACCAATTATCTAAGTTTTTACACTTTTAAGCGTGGAAATCTTGAAGAAAATTCCAGAGTTAAAAAATTCACGCTTTTAAGTGAGAACCTTTATAATTATCTATTTATTACTAAGTTTACATATCATTAATGTGAACTTTTAAAATCAAATCTACAAATTTATAAATATAGAGTTTTTTTCTTTTCTAAACAATATCTACATTTAAACTTTTTTTCACAATTACAAACATGACAACGCTTGAAACTCAAACGCGTTTTTTATAAAGCGTAGATAAATAACATATTTATTGTAGTGATTGTCTATGTAAAAAAAATTAAATAAAAAAGTAATAAAAGGCAGACTCAATACTTGACAATTAAAAAAACTGCAAGCAAAATTAAATAGCAAGCATTCATGTGAGTTTCCAAATTAAATATGTTTTGATAGGTCAGCTTTTATATCACCTCAATTAAATAGCTAGCATTCAACTTAATATTATATTGGCATGAATCATTTCCCAGCTTCCACGTCACGTGGTAATTTCCACTCCAAATTAAATCAACGCCGCCATGGAGCGGCTTTACTTCCTACCACGGCGCATTGAGGGTTTTACCACATAGTTAGATCATTCCACTCCGTCCACTCTTATGAACATCATGCTCTCATTCATAAAAAGTTGAATACCGAAATGCATTATTAGTTAAAGTAATAATAAAACATACTTCAATTCTTCTTTTCATTTACTTGATTTGGTGTTAATTATCATCTTCAACACTTATATTATACCTTTTATAAGTAATGCAGAAAAAAATTGTTAGATCGGGTGGTTGATAAGTAATAAGTTATATATATATATATATATATATATATATATATATAGGGGATAGTTCATTTGAGAACCATTATTAGTGTGAGAACCGTGAGAATCAATATTAGCCGTTTAATTGGTAAGTGAATTTCATTGATGAAGAGCGTTGGGATTGAGTGTGGTAAGGTGCATGTAAAGAATTCATTGGTGGGCAATCCAATTGAAGGAGGGGGAACTGGATGGCTAAGATTGGTTCTTACGGTTCTTGCAATAAAAATGGTTCTCAAATTAACTTTTCAATATATATATATAGGAGGGTTCATTTGAGAACTATTATTATTGCGAGAACCATGAGAACCAATCTTAGCTATTCATTTGGTAAATGGAATTCGTGGATGGAGAGCGTAAGGGAATTGAGTGTGGCAAGGTGCATGAGATGAATTCATGGGTGGCCAATCCAATTGAAGGAGGGAGAATTGGACGACTAAGATTGTTCTCGCAGTTCTCGCCATAAAAACGGTTCTCAAATGAACTTTTCCTATATATATAGATATGGAGGTTCAAATGAGAATGAATATTTAAGTGAGAGTGAGAGACTTAATCCTAGCCCTTTATTTTATTTGATCGGATGGTCTACATTTGCCCCTTCTATTTATTCATTACCCAACAATGAATTACGACTGTTATGAATTGTAACGGATGACTTGCGACAGTTAGATCTAATAGATTAACATTTAATTAATGGTTAGGATTTGTTCTCTCATTCTCACCTAAATATTCATTTTCACAATAACTCTCCGTTATATATATATATATATATATATATATATATATATATATATATATATATGAGTTGTGTTCAACAAAGTCCATGTAAAAAAATATAGTCCTAAAATTTTAATATTCAATCACAAGTGATTTAGTATACAATCACATGTTATTTGTAAAAGCATCACATGTGAATTACAAAAATGTCACTCCGTTTGAGAACCATTTCTTCACATATATATAGGGGATGGTTCATTTGAAAACAATTTTTATTACGAGTACCGTGAGAATCAATCTTGTCTTTTGATTAAAATAAATCAGTTGCCAATAAATATGATGACTCATTAATGAGGGGTATTTCGAAAAAATTGAGTTTCGATCTTTAATGACAACTCATCCGCACGCAATTCACGGTTGAAAATTTATATAAAAGACTAAAATATCTCAATTAATTAGCATTAATGGGGGTTACAAATAGTATTCGCGGTACCGTGAGAACAAATATATAAGAGATTGTTCATTTGTGAACCGTATATATAAGGGACTTTTCATTTGAAAACTGTTTTTATTGCTGAGTATCGTGAGAACAAATCTTGAGTCTTGATTAAAATAAATCAATAGTCAATAAAAATGACGGCTCATTTTTATAAACTAATTTTAATTACAACTCACTAATGATATATTAATGGCTCATTAATGATATATTAATGAGGAGTATTTCAGAAAAATCAAAGCTTGATCCTTAATGAAAACTTACTCCGATACAATTCACGATACGAAAATTATATAAAAAAACAAAAATACCACTGTTAATAAAATTTAATAATGGCTACAAATAAACATGACATTTTGGACAAACATTTCCTTACATAGGACCACCTTTAATGGGTATGGACGGACGGACATCGTAGGAATTTCCACAAAGACGACTCATTATGGGTGTTGGGAGTTAAAAGTTTTTATAAACTGTTTTTTTTAATAAAAATTTACTTTGTATGTTCTAAAAATACAGTCCATTTTTTACTTTTTATACGTTTATTGTTTAACTTTAACCTTAAATATTCTTCTTTATATAATACTTTATGCAAAATGTATGAATGGATTGTGTTTTCATCAGGACAAATCTTATCAAATATTATATAACACAAACAAAAATATTTAAGGTCAAAGTTAAAAATAAAGACTTTAAAAGGTTAAAAGTGAAAAAATTGGGAGATAGGAGTATTTTGTGAGAACTTTTATAAGACTTAAATAACCTTAGTCATGATATGTATAACTAACCTTCATATCATCCGCTATTTTTATTTTCACAAACAAAAAAAAATTAAAAAAAGGGTTTGAGCCCCGTTGTAGCTCGTCGGGGTGACGACGAGCAAAGAATGAAAATAGCCTAGTGGATGACGAGCTTGTGGTGTCTACTACAACTGGTCTAAGAAGAACTCGTTAAAGATATGTCTTTGTCTAATATCAAAAGTACAATATCTATCATCATGTTTGTTATTTATTTAAAGTTATTTTATCAATATTTGCGGTGCACGTCATGAATAGGATTAACAAAACATCACTAGTAAACATCTGAAAAACTAGTTAATTAGCTACAAAATTCTTGAAAAAAAATTAAATATTGTAACAAAAGTTATCTATAATAATTTAATCAACATCAACATATATAAGAAATTAAGAATTGCGACATAGAGGATTAGCACCGAAAGCATTTTATCTTGATACTTGATGAATCATGTGATATAAGATTCGATTATAATTTGATTTATCAAAATTTTAGATTAATGTGAACTCTATAAGGTTCGAATCCAATTAATTAGATTCTAGATGCCCACATTATTTGAAGAAAAAAAACTCACACGAGGTGACGTGGAGGATAAATAATAATAATAATAAATTAAATCATATAAAAAGAAAATAAATTCAGTTTAGAAAAATAAAAGTATACAGACAAAAAATAAGTCAAAGTTTTAAAGTTGTTCCCCTAAACCAAATATTACATAGAAAAATTGTATATACTCCTACTAATTCTTTCTGTTTTATTCTTCTACTAATTAACATATAAAATCTACTAATTTTATTTTCTCACATTCTTCATTAATTTTAATATTTATATTAATCTTATAATTAGAAAGATAAATAAAAGAACATATCACCTCTATATTATATATATAGCCAGTCATCTATCATGCCTAACCGGCCCACGCTGCTTCTGCTCTACATCCATCCAGTTTAAAGATGTATAATATACACTTAATTATATTGATTAAAAGTATGGATCCTAAAAGGGACATATTTGAAAGAAAATAAATGTCTGCCTAGGAACTATAATTGCCTTCACCATCAAGATTTTTCCTCCCTTCATCATCGGGACTTGTAGGTGTTTCGGAATAAAAAAAATTGTCAAAAAAAGTATTTTGATTAATGTGTTCATTTTGAGAAACATTCTTTTGACTACTGCCCTTGGCCATTTTGAAAGGAAAAACAGTTTCATAAAATTTAACATCTCGAGAAAATAAAGTAGTTTTCTGATCAAGGTTGTAGAGCTTGTATCCCTTTTTTACATTAGAGTATCCTATCAAAACACATTTTTCAGCTCTACTACTGAATTTATCAGACTTGTTTAATATAGTGGCAAAACAAAGACATCCAAACACCCTAAGATGGGAGAGATTAGGTTCATGATTAAACACCATTTCAAAAGGAGACTTTCCGGCCAAAACTGATGTTGGTAATCTGTTTATTAAGTAGACGGCAGTTAGAATACAATCAGACCACATGTCAAGAGGAATTCCTCCCTGAAACATAAGGGATCTAGCTGTGTTTAAAAGGTGCTTATGTTTCCTTTCAGCCACTCCGTTTTGTTGTGGGGTATAAGTATATGTGGTTTGATGGATTACACCATGGGATTTTAAGAAGTCAGTTATTTTGTTGTTCACAAATTCAGTACCGTTATCACTTCTTAGAGTTCGTATTTTGGAATCAAACTGGTTGTTTAACAGATTATAATATTCTTCCAAGTGCGTAAAAACTTCATCTTTAGATTTTAGAAGATACACCCATGTGGCTCTAGTGTAATCATCAACCACGGTGAGAAAGTATTTAGATAATAAATATAAGAAGTCGTATTTGTACCATTTAAAAATGTGCCAATTCTAGAAATATGAATTAGTAGGTACTAGCATCATATCCGCGTAATATTACGGCGATAAATAGTTTCTATTTTACAACATGTTGCTTTTAAAAATGTAATAATATGTTATTCGCGCGATTCAATGTCACGAAAAAATTTTCTATAGCAACATGTCTGTTTTTTTTTATTTTCCTTTATTTGCATCAAATATTTTATTAGTTTAAACAATAAATTCTAAATGATATTAAAATAAGAAAAAAATATATATTTATGAAATAAGGAGAAAAGTTAAAAAGATTTTAGAAATTATGTTGGTATGAGTGGATAATTGTGTTTGTGTGAGAGGGTATGTTAATTTGGGATAATATATTTTAAATCAATAAAAAGTTAAAATAAATTAATAGAGAGTTAAATAGTTAAAGATTGAGTGAATGAGATCAGTTTAAATATAATGAAAGGTCAAGATTTTGTCTTGATTGAATTTTAAGAACTCTTAAAATTAAAAAGGAAAGAGAATGTTAAATGATTTATATAGTAGTATAGATTGTTGTGACTTGTGAGTATAGAGAATAAGAAAACAGGAGAGGAAGAAGTTGTATTACATTGGATAAGAGGATAACACTCCCTCTGAGATGTCCACTAAAAATATTATCCTTCGTTAAAACCTTACTAATGGGACAAAAGCCCAGTGAAGAAAAAAGCTTACATAAATACGCTTGTTGATATTGTCTCATTAAAAACTTTGCCAGAAAAACCTAGTTGGATATAACTATGACGAAAGAAAAAAAAATGCAACGTGTATTTTCTCCTCCAGATGATCATATCACTTGAAGTCTTTAAGTCGGCGCAACCAAATAACCAATGTCATAAACCATCTTCTTAAATGTTGAAGTTGAAAATTCCTTGGTAGATAAATTAGCTACGTCAATGCTTGAATGAAGCTGTTGAATACACCATATTGCATTTCTCGGTGGAAACACATACTTTACTTGCTTCATAGATTACTAAAATCTCCTCAATATTAGATTAATTAGTTGTAACGATTTTCTTTGAGAATGCTACCAATAATTTATGGTGTCACGAATTATGAATTTATATCTAGTTTGAGACCATTTAATACGGGGATTTGACACATATCTTGTATTTTCAAAACTAACAAATCTGAATTTTACGGGTTAGTAAAAAATGAACCAGTTTGCTTGATACCTTAAAGGTATTAAAATATTTAATTTATTTCATTGTAATGTCTTTTCGTAGGACACGAACTATATCTTGCATGCTAAATTCAATAAAAATAACATATAATGTCATCTATGACTAACGAGAAATATTAATCACCAAAGTGACTTTTAAATACGGTACTTCTGAACCAATAATATTTTGCCACCTCTTAAAAGTCGAAAAATGGTCATTATTAATACCAAATAATCTCATAACCATTTGAGTATTTAGTGATGTGATTTATCCATATAAAATCTTAAACACCTTTTTATATTTTCTTTTTGATACACAAGTATTTCATCTTTAAGGTGTTTGATATGTAACTCAAGACAAACTTTCTTTTCAAAGTCTCTCATTTCAAATAGTTTTTTAATTATTCAATTGCCTTTGAAACTTCACCACGAATTCTAAATACATTTCGATCATCAACAAGCATGACAATTATAATATATTAGGATACATATCTCTTTATAAAAATACATTGGGCAAATATAATCATATTTATAACATTTTTTCCGTAGGCACTTAATAAGACGATTATATACGCTCATATTGCTTCTGCCCATATATTAACTTTATTTCAATTCAATAGTATTCTCGAGAACTTTTCTTATATACTTCATACATTCTCAAGTAATAATATACGATTAAACATTTTTTATCTTTTGAGGTATCTCATAATCCATTGAGCTCTAATAATATCTAGCATACGCAAATCAAGTATTTTTTATTGTCTGACTATAAGATATAATATGTAGTTACCTCCACTACACAATGAATTTATCAATTTCAAGTCTTTATGAAACCTTATGACACAATTCATTTTTTGTATCTATAATATTATTTTATTTGGCGATTTGTTACATTTTTAAGCATATACGCACTTTATGTCTCAAAATATATTGCATCACGAGGGACTTAATTTTTCGTTTTGCATATTTCTATTTTGGCCAATATAAGATTTAAGATTAAATGATGTACCTTCAAGTTGATGGTTAGTGAAATTAATTAAGCTTGCGATTCAAATCTTAAATATTCCGATAACTTAAAAGTGGTTGTCGGGATAACGTAATTCCCCTTTCAATATTTTTTTTTTGAAAGATTTGTGCTGATAGCATGTTGTGAATATTGAGAGAACAAGAAAAAAGAACGGTAATACTTAATTTATATATGTACAATAAATAATAGAATAAGTCTTCAAGATTCAAATATCTTATTTAAAATAATCCTATCTTTAATATATCTTATCTAATATTAAAAAATAGAAAATTTTATTCATATTTATCCATAATATGTATATCATATATTCTAGCTTGTTGACAAAAACTAATTTTCATAATACAATAATGAGTATACCTACTTTTTCCCAACGTCAGCTCAGCTGACCTTTGACTTAGAAAGACATGTGGATAAGGTTTGAATTTAATAACTTCTTTACGTTGAATAACGAGTAATGTTAAAGACTTAAAAGGTGGAGTTTTCTATTATTTTTAGGAATGAAGAAAAAACCCGTTTGGGTTCTTTTTATTTATTTTTACAAAATCCTCATACTTACTATAAAACAATTGTTAATATTAAAAGATGAGATAAACAAAGAAAATTAGTGGATTATGTAAATGCAATCTCTTGGGTATGTACAAAGACGACGAACTAACATTTTTCATCTAAGAAACTAATAAACTATTTTGATAGTTACTTAAGGGTCAAATGGTTTGTATACTTAACTCCATACATTTTATAGAAGCGAATAAGTTTAAATCTTAGGTACTTGTCACAAAAGAAACTCAAGTATAAACCATTTAAAAAATTCGAAAAGCCAACAAAAACAAGAACATAAGATCAATTTTTGGAAGTCTAAAATTCAAACACATAATAAATGCTCCTGCTGAATGGCAGGTTTCAAAACCATTGAATCACTACCATGAATCGTAATCCAAATTCGTTACAAAGTCCGAACCAAAAATAATAATCAAACATTCAAGTGGTATCCAATATTTCTAAGTCATTCTACCTCAAAGAAACCAATCTAACAAGCCGAAACTCCTAAACTACCTGTACGAGTACAAACTCCTAAACTACCTTACACCTCATGAGTTAATAGGAGTTAGAATACCAAAATCATGAAAACATTATTTTTAAATCGGTTATGACAATAGGTAAATAACCACACCAGACCCGTCATATATTTGACCGGAACCCTAATTCCTGATATCATATTAACACTTAACGTGTCAAATGTTTATCATGTCAAATCATGTATATCATATGGTCACATCATAACCATACTCAATATCGAAATCATAATCGTAGTCATAATCATAATTGTAATCGTGTATTAATAAGTTATCTATAATGTATAGTTTAAAGTTTAAACCCAAAGAGGAGAAACCCAGTTCGCTACTTACAGGTCAAACAACCCATGTACCGATTGGGTAGTTACTCCTGATCTATACACAAGTACACTATGGACTTTGCTTTCGCTACTCTGACCGTGCAAGATACGAATACCTCACTTTGTGTCGTTTAGAGTGTAGGTACAAATAGAGGTCAACCGTCCATCCTCTTCTTACACCCTTGTGATGTTTTGAATATGATCTCAACCACACAGTCACACATCACTTTAGTACGTAGGTACCAAAGTACCTGCACACCACTTGTCACACGGGTTATCTAGAAAACCCGGTGACTCATATAGCTAGCACTTGTACAAGAAAATATAACCACATCCATTCATATCGTGATATCAAGTTTATGTCGGCACGTCGGTCTGGGTGTTTACGCCTTCTCTTGTCATTTTATTAAAAATTCTTATCTTTTCATGTTTTATAATTATTTATTATTTTTTTATTAATGTTTAATATTTATTATTTTAATTTAACACAACAATAAATAATAGGTTTGATAAAGAATTTAAAGTTTGACACAGAATAAGAATTAACGTAAAATTTAATATATTTAAATAAAGTTTTTCCGGAAAACATGTGAAAATATGGCATTAACTTTAAAAACGAATTTTTCTTGTTTTGGAAATTTGTGGCCGATTTTGATGTTTCACAAAATGGGTCACTTTAACGTCCAGTCGTTCACCGATGGTATGTAACTATGTATGGTGTAAGTACTGGTAAGTGGTAACTTTCACAGATAAAACGTTGTTTTCTCTCTAAAACAAAGAATAAGAAAAGTTACATTTTTACCCTTAATCTTTTATATATGCATATAATTACCCTTATTTCACTATTTGTTGCACCTAAACACAGTGCCGTCACTGCAGTCCGTTATTTCTTCTTTTTTACATGACAACCAACTTCAATGATATCAGTGTGATTTTTATTATGCCATTAAATTTAAACAAAAGCAGAAATAATCTGCACGCCACGGTGGTGAAAATTGAAATTTTTCGTAATTACATTACATCATAGATTGGACGATCAAAATAAAATAATTATAAAACATGATTATTCTTGTTTAATGACTTTTCCCTCAAGTTAAACACAACAAACAAGCATCCATCAAAACATGTTTTTTTAATATTGTAGATGGCAACTAAATTTTAAATCTGTCTTATGTAAGTCGTCAAATATAATTTTTTTTAAGTTTATGTAAATACTTTTTATTACTCAAATAGGTAATATACTTTGTACTGACATGTTAAAATAATAATGATCGGAGTTTCTACCTTTAGATCACTACCAAATCTTAGTGATCTGAGTGGAATTCCTTCCCGGTGGTAATAGTTATTGATGTTTGATTAGTCTCTTGTCGATCCGTGATGTTGGATTTAAAGAAAACAACATTAATGCAACCACCACTATAACGACGGCCGACTGGAGACCGATCGGACTCCACACTACCACCAGGAAGGAATTCCGGTTGGTTACCAAAGTTTGCTGGTGATCAAATTGTGAAAACTCTCGTTAGAGCCAAAATCTTAATAAAAAAATTGAAGTATTTACTTACTGTAACAATTTACCGCAAAGTAAGTTAATTATTTAGATAGTAAAAAGTAAATTACGGATGTTAACTCTTTTAAAAAAGTAACATATTGTTCTATAACCTTAACCCTTTCAAATAATAATAATAATAATAATAATTCGATTATAATGAAATAGTTACCAAATGTGGTTGTTATTTATTTAACCCTTTTCTTCGAGTTCAATCAAAAGTAACAAGTTTTCAGTGTTTTTTTTAATAAGTAGAACCTTGGCAATAAAAAAGTTTCATTGTTGCTAAGTCGCCCCTTTTAATCAATTACGAAGATTTATAACAAAGAATCTTTAATAAGTTTAGCAGTTTTAAAAAGAAGATAATCAAGTGACTTATGAAAAAGAATTACAAATGTTAATTAATAATAATTTCTGGCGTATGTAAACTATTAAACATGGTCGAAACATAGTTTACTATCCATGATTATCATGGTTAAATGATAGTGTAAAGTGTACTATCACTAATACGGATGAACCGGGTTTCAAAATCAGTCTGAATTTAAAAAACAGGCACAAAAGTTAGAATCGAGAATTGAACCGCTTTCGATTCTATTTTTCCGGTTACGTTTCTTTTCAAATTCTGGTTTGGTTCCCGGTTAAAAACCGAACATAGTGAAACAGAAAACTGAAATAAGAGAAATATAAGAACCGAGAACCGACTCAAAAATGTGTAAATCAGATAGGTTCGGTTCCGGTTTAATTTAGGAGAAACAGTTTTTTCACTCGACCCTAGTCAATAATACGTTATAATATTTGAAACTATTTTTTTTGAACGGTCATAGTACTTGAAACTTGATCAGTTTGGCATCGGATTTACTTATAAGTCAAATAAAACTAAATCAATTAACTATTGAGTTTCATAATACAATACACTTTTAAATTTGATTAAATGTTTGTGTGATACACGGGTTGGTTTAAAAATGATTAATATTAGACATTTATAAAAGTTATCGACTAATTATAAAATGTGAAAAACATTAGAATCTTAAAAAAATGGCAACAAACGTCATTAATACTCAAACGAGTGGTGGAAGCGTCGACGTAAGAGGAAAACAAATGTGAAGACAAAAACATAGTATTATGATACAAAAAAACATAGTTATATTCCTTATACACGTTATCAATCATTATCGTTATAAATAGAGACAATAAATTTAATTCTTTATTGGTTAGAAATAAAAAGAATTTAAAATAATTATAAAATAATAAAATTAAATTTGATTGAATATGATATTTTAAATATGTTATAAATTGATACTTGTAAATTAGGACAAAGAAATATGATATTTTAAAGTTTATACAGTGTATATATGAATTCATAATTTTATTTAAATTAAAATCAAAGTTAAATCAAATTTTGATTAACAAAAGTTACGATAGAATTTTAATTTTTATTACAACAGATTATTCTGGTTTAATAATTAAAATTTTAAGGAAAATATATATATTATTAGCAGTAAATATTAAAATTACATAGTTAATCTTCCTTAATCTGCATCAATACAATTACGTATCCTTTGCCTAAAATTTTGTTAGAGAAATAAAATATTATTTTATTTTTTTTCTTAATTATCCTTCTAACACAAGAAAAAAAAAATAACACATTACATATGTGAAATATTAAATAAACCGTTAATGAATTAGGGAAAAAAAACATTTTGTTATTATATGAACACTGTTTACTCTCATCCCGTTCCCATCCGGACTCCATCTTTTGTTTAACCAAGAACCAACCAGTGAAGAGCCGCAGCCAGGACTCACGAAGCTTGATTTCCCAGAAATTTATCAATCTAAAAAAGGCCTTCAACGTTCACAGTACGTAACCTGGTAAAACATGAGCCGAATTCTTGATTCGCACCCTTGTCAGCCGACCTACACATTGATGTTCTTCACATGTAAATCACTGAATTTTAGTGCAAATTCCGTCAAATTCAAGAAGAAAGGAGCAGTCAAATCTTCATTACAAGGTTATACATCTTAATTTCTTCAAACTAAATCTGGAATTGCTATTGTTTCTTTTAAGTTGGATATCTGCTCATATTCTCATTATATCACGAAAATCGACTTTCAGCACATAGTTCTGAGATTGGGTTGGATCATATAATGGATACATGTTCACTTCCTCGCAAGGTGAATTCAACCTCATGCTGCTTAATTTTTTTTAATTGATTTATGTTGAAAAAACTGTAAATTTTTTGAATGGGAAATTGGTTTGGGTTCTGTTGCTAATACTATGCCAACGTCATTCTGCTCGTAATAGTTACTGTAACGATGGATTTTGTTTGCATTTTGCGATTAAAGTAATACTAATCAATATTGAAGTTGAAAGCAAATCCTTTGACTTTAAAAGTCAAAGTTTAAATCCTCATTTTGGAGGGAGGGAGTGTCCTCTTTTGTCACTTGCTGGCTGACTACACATCTTGGTAAGCAAGTGACTAATATCATATACAGAAGATTATGGAATTTTGGTTATTAGTAATTGAGCAAAATCATTTAATAATTAATATTAAAAATTGGTAACATTGATTTTGGAATCTGGCTAACAGGATCCTCCTATTTTATTATCATTTCAAAGATCAAACGATAACGGTTTGCTTCTGTTTTCCCCCCTTTTTTATTCTCTCGTTGGCATCCCATCATTATTGCGAATTAGCAATGTAACAATGGCTTACTAGATATGTTTTTTTTAACTTAAGTTTGATTTTTACAGGTCAAAAAAGACGATGGAAAGATTTTTAATATGCTTCCTCATGTGAGATATCTTAGAGAGTTTCATGAGGATGAACTTGTGGGGAAAGTTGTCATGGTCAGGTTCGATTCTAATGTCTTACTTGGAGAAAAGCAGGACCAGCGGGCAAAACTATTCATCAATGGTATTTCTACCATTAAGCACTTACATGAAGCTGGTGCAAAGGTGATTCTAATGAGTAGCTGGTCTTCAAAAACCAATTCAAAGCTTCATTCAGCAGATTTTGTTTCAGGTATGCCAACGTTACTTGAGATGATAATAAGGTTCAATTCAAGTACGCCTTGGGCCGACTTAAGATTTTCCTTTCCTTTTAGACAGTATCTAGAGGTACCACTTTGGACCTAATTACCTGTAAATAGGATGATTACAAGTCAAATGTGTAAACTTAAAAAGATTAGCTAAAAAGAAAACATGTCAAAAGCTACCTTAAGTGTAGTCATATGCGTACAATCTCCAAAATTACTTTATATGGGATATAAGATATTATTGTAACAATATAGTTTTTAAAATAATTTTAACACATTAATTTTTTCAAGGCAAAAAATTGGACAAAAAGTATTTGCGGACTGACCTGTTCGGACCCCTTTTGACAAGAACGATGTTACATTTGACTTGAACCTGTTACCTGACGCGACCATTTTGCCACCTCTAACTGGATGAGAAGAATGAAATTATGATTTTGGGTCCCTTTTACTTGATGTAAGAAGAATGAAGATTTGACCATAAATGTAGTACAATGTTGAATCGTGTAAACCAATCGATACACCTAATAGAGTCGCAATGTAAACTTTTTGTGGTGTTAAAGGCTGTCTACTTTGATGCTTGAATGTCATGTATATCAATTGAAAGAAAACAAAGGAGATAAAGCATACGAAATGAAACTTGAATATGAATTGAAAGAAAAAAAAATTCTGTATGTTTCAGCATATTATTTTAGTTTTACTGGATGTCTGAAGCAAATAATTCGTTGTGTGTTTCAGCATCTTTGTCTTCCATTCTGAAACTAAGAGTTGTACCAGTAAAGACCTTTATTGGATATGAGCAGCCTAAGATGGAGGACTCCCTGACACCAAGTATTTTGCTTCTTGAAAATCTTTCTCAGTTCAAAGAGGATGTAGCAAATTGTTCAAGGTTTTCCCAACAGTTATGCACAGGGGTTGATATATTCGTAAATGATGCATTTTTCCAGTCACATAAGGTTCTTGCATCAACTGTTGGTGTGACTTCTTTCTGCTATACCTCTGTTGCTGGTTTCCAGTTCGAGGAGGGTCTAGTACAACTCAAGAACGCCTTCGAGACAAAAAGGAACCCGTATATTGTCATGGTATTCTTTAATAATTTTATATATATATATATATATATATATATATATATATATATATATATTTATCTTTTCTTTTAGTTTTTCCTGGCATCTTAACAGAATCTTAAGGCATATTAGTGCAGGTCGGGGGAGGTAACCTTGTAGAAAAAGCAGCCGCTCTGCATTATTTAATTTCTAGTGCAGATGGTTTGGTATTTGTTGGAAATATGGCGTTTCAGATAATGCATGCTCTTGGATTGCCTGTACCTAGAAAATTTGTGGAGGCTGGAGCATTCACAGAAGCTATTAGAATAATAGAATTTGCAAATTCTAGGAACATTCCCATCTTATTTCCTAAAGATTTTTGGTGCCTCAATGATCATCTTAAGAAATCAGAGCTAGTACCTGCTCATTGCATTCTTGAAGGCAAGATTCTGACACATCATAGTCAAAGAAGTTAAAGTTAACCTCAATGTTGACTATTTAAAGATCTTTCTGCTTTTCTTTTCTTGAAACCCAATATTGTTTTGTTGAATTTTCACACAAATGAGTGTTTGTAATGATTGCTTGAAAATGTTTGATTCTGTTAGGTTGGTCACCAGTTGCTCTTGGGCCAAATTCACTGGAGGAAATTACCACCTTGCTTTCAAAGTCCAAGGTGATGAATTCTACTATCTGAAATCTAGTTCAATAAAAACTTTCGCTGACTAAGTTCAATCAAATTGTAATGTTTGACTTGGAGATGGTTTATGGAAAGTGATTCTATGGTGATTATTTTAGCTACCTTTTATAAAAAAGAAACAAAGAACCTTTATCGATCATGTTTGTTACAATCAATCCTTTTCATGATAACCGACAATAAGAAAATTTCTGTTTTCATGGGATGGAGGGAGTAATAACTGGTGGACAGTTCATCTATTTTCTTTAACTCACAAACACAAGAACTCTTTTGTTTTTCAATATTTGCAGAAAATTGTGTGGATTGGTCCGGTCAAGTTTGGGTTGTCAATTCAGGATAGCCATGGGACCTCAATGTTAGCAAAAATGCTTGGAAAGTTATCAAGTCAAGGAGATTGTGATGTTACAGTTGTTGGTAATATGGCGTGTAAAGCTTTAACAGGGGAATCAGCAGTTTCTTCATCTTGCAATATCATTGAAAATGCTTCAGTTATATGGGAGTTTCTCAAGGGAAGAAAGCTTCCTGGACTTATGGCCTTGGATAGGGTACGGTTTGCTTTTTGCTCTTTTATATGATTTTGTGGATATGTTTTGGAGAAGGAAGGAGGACTAAGCTTCAATGATGAATAAAATTAAAACTTCAAACTTCTTACAGAGATGTACGAGTCTTTCTTATTTGTGATTTTGGTGGTCGCTACACCTTTTTGTGTGAGATATAAGCATGATTATATATTTTTATCAATCAATCACCTAGTATGATTATATTGTCCTGTATTGACAGCATATTTACAATTTAATGTTGGTAATGATAATGCGTGATTGCGATTTATGGTGTGCAGGGATACCCATATAGCATTGATTGGCATGCAATTTATGCAGATCCAGATCGACCTTTGCTAGTTGATATCGGAAGTGGTATTTACTTTTCTGTTGACTTTATACAAATTACTCGCTGCATTGACATTCAAATATGTTCATCTCCAGATTTCCAATTTAAGAAAAATCAGATGTTAAATTTAAGAATTGGATATTTTAACTTCTTACATCATTCTACTAGGCTTATCTTTGCATATAAATCAACTTTCTTGCAAAAAGCATAGAAAAGATCATACTTTGAAGAATGGATGAAATAACAAAGAGTGTCATGTAAGGTAGTCATTTTTGCATATACATTTCCATAATTTCTCAAAGGAACACCTATTACATTCCCATGATGTCTCCAATAAACACCCATTCTTACAAAATGCTGTGTTCTTTCTTTGAATGAAGGTTTCTTTTCAATAAAAAGTCAAATACACCTGTTAAAACTCTATTTAAAATTACAAACCACAGGTAATGGATTGTTTCTCTTTGGAATGGCGAGAAAGAGGAAGGATATGAATTTTCTTGGACTGGAGATGAATGGGAAGGTTGACAGCTTTTTGTTGTTGAAGTTCCCATATTTATTATTATTATTTCTTTTTTGTCTTTCAAGTGCTTAACTTGGTCTGTTCTTTCTACATCTTGCAGCTCGTAAAGCGTTGCTTGGAAGTGGTTCACCCGTCCAGCTCGAAAAATGGGTACAAATTCTATTGACGTTTTATAATGTATGCGTTTTCATGTGTTTTAGACAACTTGATTTTAGTATTTGTGACATGTTTGACTTCAAACAGTTTAGTGGAAGTATTTAATTAGCAGTCAACTATCTAAAATACCCTTCAATGATGACAAACTACAAGTATATTGCTATTGTAGAAATTACTAATCGGAAATGGAGCAAATCGTGGATTGAAATCTTGCCTATAAAATATAATCTTGAATTCATTTTGGGAATGAGAGAGGATACTTTTCTTTTCTTATCCTTTTCTTTTTGGCTGCTTATTAACTTTTACAAGTGCATGTTCTTTCTGTTTCTGCATCTTTTTCGATTTCATTCTGTCATCCCAAAAAGGTAGCTTACCATTTTTTTCCTTCAAAAAAAGTGTCCCATTTCAAATTCATCTCCATATCCAAAGATTGAATAATGCATTTTTAGCACAATTTGTGTTTAATCATGTGTGAAATTGTCTAAAAAGGTCATTAGATTTCTTCTAGATTTTAAAGTGGACATTTTTCATCTCTTCTCTTTTTCTCTTTTGAGATGGATCGTGTATTTGTCTTGCTGTGTTAGATATTTTTATGGTCATTTGGTTTGAAGCCTTGATGTCTATTGGAAATAATCAACTTCCAGATACTTCATTGAAACAAATGCGACATCAACATTTCACTCGATTGTTTCGAGTTATCCTGGCCAACTAGTTGTTGTATCAATACAGGTACTTAATTGGTAATGGTGTTACGTTGTCGTTTACTTTTAAAGAATTAAAATAAGATATGTTTATATGCAGTGTCCAAACCCCGACTTCAATAAACCAGAACATAGGTGGAAAATGGTGCAGCATTTGCTCATTGAAGCCATTGAGAATCTGCTTTCCTCAAATGGAAAGGTAAAGAGTAATTAGAGCAGCATATAATGATTCGATAGAATATTGACTGAACTATTTATCAGTTACGTACTGATATTATCATGTCAATTATATCATTTTTGTCCTCTCTCTTAATCAAATCAAACTCTTTAATATATATTTATCGATAACTTTTTTGGAGACGTTGATTGATTCTCTTCATGTGAAATGATTTGTGTGTTGTTGAAACCCAGGTGTTTCTGCAATCTGATATAGAGGATGTTGCAGTGAGAATGAAACAACAGTTCCTGAAATATGGGAATGGGAAGTTTGTGGTTGATCACCAAGAAGAATGGTTGATGGAAAACCCGTTTGGAGTTCAATCCGATTGGGAACAACATGTTCTGCGTCGTGGGTTCCCAATGTACAGGTTGATGCTTTCTAAATCAATAAGATAAATTAAACTATCAACCGGTTGATGCTTGGATCATTGCAACCTTTTAGAAGAAACTGTAGTTCCACAAATATCTTATACTCGCGATCCTGATACATGTAGTCACTAACTCACTATCTTAACATAAATATATAATTAAAGGGCAACTCACTTTTTAGGAGGATCTATCAACCAGACTTATAACCAGTATATATATGGATTATGGAGGTAAATGACTTAACATAGTTAAGATGATACTATTATGACGAATGCCATTAAATACATTTGATTAAGATTGACAGTCACGTGACTTATTTAACACATTTTAATCGTTAAACAAAATAAGCATATCTGTCATTTAAATAAATTAACGTTAATTAGAGATGAATCCAACTTGAAAATTGGATTAATTAACAAGCCTCATTAAGTAAACAAGCCTCATTAAGTACCCCTAGTATTCGATGAAAATTGGAAACCCATAACATAGTTGAGCAAGGGTAGGGTTAGGTTGCTCTTTGTCCTTTCATACTCATTGAAGCAACCAAGCTCCAAATTAGATCCGGTCATACGCACTCGTGTGTGCATGTGTATATTCTTACCGGATAATCTACTTGATAATTACTTATAGTAAACGTTTTTTTAGAATCTAAAAAACTTCCTTAGAAAAAAGTGCTCAACTATAATCCTGTCGGGGGAAAACTAATTATTATATTTCATTTACTAATTATTATAAACATACTTAATTAGTAATAAACTATGTCATATTTACATGAAACAATTTTTCATAAGCCACCTTTAATTTCATGTTTTAACTAATATACTGAACCAATTATCGTCAAATTAAATAAATCTAAATATATGTCTAATTAATTAACATAAACATACTTGATAATTATAAAAATTAGTTGATATTATAAAATAATTCTTTTTTTAAAGCAAAGATTAATTAACAAAGCCTCAAAGGTCGAGACTAAAATAAGAGTATAAGAGTGTTCCGAAGCAAACAGAATACAATCAATCAAAATAATATCTTCTTCAACATATATGAGCTATCAAACTCATACTAGATTAGACCATGTTGAAACAAACTAGCATGGTATGAACATTATCATCTAAAACGATTAATACAGCTTTCAAAACCATTATCCTCTTATGATGCGACAATATATTTTATAATTTAAAACAATTTTTAATTAATAAATTTAATGAATTATCATAAATCTAATTCATAAGTATCTAAGTTAGTTAAAATTTGATGATAGTTTTTAAATTAGTTTCACGTATTAAAAAAGATAAAATTACCATTATTTATTTTAATATAACTTAAAATTTTCAATCTAAACAAGTACTAACATAATACTGTGTGTATAATGAGATAGGTTAATAATCTTTCTTTATTAATATACATAATGCATATTTATGTTTCAATAAAATTAAAATTAATAAGTTTACAATTACTTGAATCTTTACTTACACATGATATTATACGTATAAAATGTAAATATATAATAATATATCACTCCTAATAGATAACACGGATAATAAATTATTATATTATATAAAAACAATTAATATCGTTGACTTAACATTGACCCTTGGTTTAATATAAATATACGAAAGAAGTAGAATAGGAAAGAAAAATAGAATACCCCACAAACCAAAATTAACCGTGGTTTAACTTTTTGGGTCGGATTGGTTTTAGGTCGGTTCGAACACCATATTCGTCGGTCTCTTTCTCTCTGGTAAGCAACCTTTCGTTCCTGTAGAATTCAACTTATTTTATTTTAATATATTTTCTGGGGGTAACGTTTATGCTGGATTAGGGTGACTGTGAATTGAATTATCGATTAAATTTTGTAATTACAGTGTTTGCCAGGGAAATTGGAGTTTAATTGAAATTCCTCGTTAGTTAAAGAGGTGAAGATTTGATCTCAATTTTTGTTGTTTAGATTCTGTTACTCTTTAGGGATTTTATGATCGATGGTTTTATTAATCATCGAATTGTTATACGTATGCAATGCTCGCATAAATTTAAGCAATTCAAGTTGATTCTTCTGAAATGCATCTGTCTATCTATATGTGTGATTTTTATTATATTGCATAAATCGTGGTGGAAATTGGGGACTGCGTAATTATTTCCCCCAATTTTGATCAACTTTTTGGATCCTAAAAGTATTCCTGCTCCCTGATTGATGTCTCTTTTTCCAAAGTAATGGATTTTGTTCTTATTGTGCCTTAGTATTTAATGAGAACTTGACAGGCTAACATTACTCTCCAGAAATATTAACATTATAGTAGGAGTGATGCTTAATCCTTTACTTGTCACCCTGTCAAAATTCGGATGTTTACGGAGGTGACATGTCTATTGCCTGTCTTGTGTTACTTGTCAATATTGGTGTCAATTAGCATTCATCTTTCTGATTAATGTCTTTATTTGATTTACAAGTTTAAGTGCTCTTAAAGTGCTTGATTCGTGAGAAGGCATACCATGATATAATAATTAGTTCCTACCAATACGTTCATCTTTGAATGGTAACCTATTTGTATTTTGTTTGAATTAGTCATTCCGTCTGGATTCAAACTAACCTGGAGATTGAAACAAACTAGTTCACAAGATTTAACAGTCAGAAGGTCATGAATATCCCACACTCTCTTGACATATTTACGTGAATATGGAGACACAAGTTTCATGCCATGAGGCGTCAGACATACCCGAAAATGTATTTATCAAGGATGTAATCACATCTGAAACGCATCATGTTGCATCTAATCAGCCAGGTACATATTGGAAGATCTAATAGTTAATTCATGTATTAAGTTGCTTTAATATGGTGTTCTCATTCTTCGCATTTGTATTCCTTCAGCTAGTTATTATAACATATAGTTAGCAACGAGCTTGGTATTAACTTAATGATATCTTTTCTTATTAAATTCAGCAAAGAAACAAACACGGCAATGGGCTGCATGGACACGTCAGGAAGAGGAAAGTTTCTTTAATGCTCTACGTCAAGTTGGCAAGGCAAGTTTCCATGTGATGTCTATGTTGCGTGATTTCTACATTTTTTTTAATGTTTATCTTAATCTGTTAATATCTTATGCTAAGAGTGGGAGAACTAAATATTATAAACGTAATGTGTTGCAGAATTTTGAGAAGATAACTTCTCGTGTTCAGAGTAAAAACAAGGACCAGGTTAGACACTATTACTATCGTCTTGTCAGACGTATGAATAAGTTGCTTGGCCCAGAACTTTCTCTTGATGCCAAAAACTCCAAAGATACAAATGCAGCCATGCTTCGATGGTAAGTAATTATAAATAAAATTATTGAAATTTGTAGGATTGTGCTATACACCTTTCCTTTAAATTGTTTCATTTGCAGGTGGTCGTTACTCGAAAAGCATAGTTGTAAAGCCTCAAAGCTTCATTTGAAGCCTCGAAGATTCAAGATTTTCCTGGAGACCTTGGTTAGTTGATTCTCAGGACACTTTCTCTCATTTTTTTCTCCTTTTTTTTCTTTCTGTTATCTGATTTTGCATATCAAATACTAAACCTTTTTCTCTGCCATTAAGGAACACCAACTTTTGAAAGACCGGAAGAAGAGTGTAAAAAAACGCCCTTTTCAGGGGGAAAACTTTTCTACAACACCATCACACCAGATGAATCGTGTCAATGTTGTTCTTGTTGATGGTCAAACCACACAAAATTTGGGCTCTGGAAAAGGATCTTCACTGAGGCGCAATGCAAGCACATGTTTAGATCGAAACAACTACAAGGGGGACTTGTCTCCTGTTAAACAAGCAAGACAGAGGCGAAGATCAGGTGAGTTTCAATTTCAATCGACCTTATTGATTTTTGATTGTTATTATTTCAGAATTTGAATGATAACATTGGAAACTCTTGTTGGTTGTGTTAAAAGGTAGTGCATCCACTGCAGCGTATAAAAAATGGGAGAAGGCTGCAATAGCTGGAGTGTCGTTAGTTGCTGATGCTGCTGCACATTTAGAACAGACAGCCTTGAATAAATTAGTTGATAGTGTACATTTTGTGCAGAGTGAGTTTCCACCTTAATTGAAGTTTGATTTATGTTTTATCAACTCTGAATATCTCATTTGCTTTTAGGAGACAAGAGTTTAGCTCCTGTTGCAAGAGATATTCCCCGGGTGCCAACTTTTCATCAAACTAAGCTTTCTGGCGATACCATTAAACCTTTGACAAAACTAAAACTTCAGCTCTTCCCAATCAATGACAGCATACGTAGAGCGTTGGAAATGGTAAGAACATATGACTCAAGTTTATGAAGAAAAGTATGTTTGTGGGACTGAATCTGATCTTTTCTCAGGACAATCACAACCCACATTTGGAGCTCACATTAAGCTGTCGGAAGAAAATATCATCTGTTCTGGAACATATGAATCGTAAATGGGGAAACTGTAGCATAGCATCTGGAGAATTAATTCTTTTGCCTTACTATGCTCAGAGTTCAAATCTCATCAACTGTCAGAAATGGACTCAAGATTCGGTTTTAAGTGCAGCAGATGTATATGCTGCAATTGGAAGCCCTCCGGTTTTCCGTTTAAGGTTTTGGTTTTTCTATATATTTAACCTAAGGTTTAGTTCTATACGCTGCAAGAAATTCTCATATGTTTTAGTTTCTATTTAAAGGTATGGTTGGTTTGCGATGCCATTCCAAGAACCTCAACCAACTGGTGCATCCCAAAGATCCAACATGAATGGTGTAGAGGTTCACAATTAAATGAATTTTTTTATTTTCCCTGTGTATATTAGAAACGTAGGAAAATTTTAATTAGTTTTAAGTGATTGGTATTGAACTGCAGGATAAGGGATCTCACAAGAATGCAACTCTATCGGTATTTGAATGGGCAGACAGCCTTACAAACGTAAGTGTCAGTGATCTACTGGCGGATGTATCTCGTAATGCAAGTGGCAACTACAATGGCACTCTGCCTGCCTCTCACGGTCTCCAGCATCTTCCATTCAGTTGTGATTCATTTGATGCTGCTATTGCTGCTCACTTAAGTAAAAATATTAGCAATAATTCTGTCCAGCCCACGGTTGTATCTTCTTCCATTTGGGATGCTGAAGAAACATGTGATGCGTTCACATTCCGTAAGAATTATGTTGTCTCTGAGAAACCACACACTTCTAAAGAGAATTGCAAACAGGACATTTGTGCTGTTCAGGTTTGGAATTTGGCTTTAGTATATAATTTATTTCTTGTTCTTTTTTTCTTTACATATCAAAACACACAAACCCACTTGTATGCTATTGCCAGATGCATCTTGATTTGATGTACTTGCTTTATTCTTTCCTATTTTTTTTTATTGGTAGAAACTAGCTGAGGCAGAGGAGCCTGTGAAGGAGTATCCTGCGGAAATAGAGTCAACAGACAGGTGTCAGCCTGATGAGAATCCCAAGGATGGTTCTGCAAAAGATCTACACACACTTACTGATTTTTACTGGGTACGTATCTTCTTCTTTATTTGGGATTGCTTAATGTCATACCTGCTTTTGAACACAATCCAATAAGCTGTAAACCAGTTTATAGTGTTGTGGGTTAGCAGAAACAACTCTCTGTGTAAACTGCCTTTAATTTTATATCGTGGTAGTATCGATCAAATGTTCTGTCTTATTATGTTACCTGACATATATTTTTAATAAATGTTACATATACTTGTTCAACCATGGTTCAAGTCATAATTTTTCAGGGTCAATCAACAGTCTAAATTTTATAGATAGGCAAAGAAAAGGTATTTCAACCTAAGAATATGACACATGGAAAAATCAAAGGAGTAAATTTCAACCTAAGTATTGGTCATGTGTTGAGCATTGGACGTAATATTGCTTAATTTTTTTTTTGGAAATGCAATATTACTTAATTTTATATCATCCATTTTCAATCTCATTTTAGCTACTAATTGTATGCATGTTAATTTTCTTCTTTCCTCAGTTTACAATTTCTCTCATCTAAAAACTCAACAGATTAGCGATATTCAGTGCATCTATTAATTCTTATGATATATTTTTTACTGTCACCAAATGTGTGACACTTCCTTTTTGGGTAAGTTATAAATCTGCATTTACTTTGATTGTAGTCATAACAAGTTATCTTTTACATTCTTATTAGTTTTCAAGGGGCATGTTTAGATATTTAATCGATAATCAAACATTTTTATTAGATTATTTCCCAAGTCAAATGTTACATACTTCCGGGTTGTAGGGAGTACGGTTTTTTGTGATAAGGTCTAACAAAATTTGTTTTTGTTTCACTGCAGCCCGACTCTTTAGGACCCTTTGAAGTGGACCTGCCTCCCTGTAGATATCATAACAATGACCTAATATTGAGCGAGTCACTTGGTGGGTTGACCCGTATTCTAGCTAGCAGCCTTGATGCCTTTCAAAACAGTCCTTTCTTTGGATTGGAGCAGAGAGAACCCCCTGCAACTTCATCAACACAATCTTGACAGGTTCAAAAGCATGTGTGATGTTAGTTGATAACCTTTTTCATGTTAATATAGTTCGCTAACACCTACACTTAACCCTACAACACATTTTGTACAACGTTTAGAGGGTGCTCTTTACGTCAAATCCAAAACTAAGGTTCAAGTTTTACTGCATGCAGTGTAAGTTTCTGAAGCATTATTGTTCTTGTTTTGATCATTTTCGAGCTCCATGTGTTCCTTGTGCTAGTTACTTGTTAGTCTTACATGTAAAGTAACTCACCGACTGACCATATTGATATCATTATGGACCTTTGTTAATTATCCTTTTTGTAAATGTAAATGTTGTGTGTGTCCACTAAAATTTGAATAATTGAGAAAAAATAGACAAAGAGGTATGGCATTTATATGTATAAGTAATTAGTTAGGGGCGTTTACATATAGAATTTTAGTTAATAAGAATTCACTAAACATTATATCTCATTACCATAACTTCAAACAACAAAGTGAAATCTAAAACACCATCTCAAATAAGTAGTGTTATAGCTGATCGTCTAATTATTTTTTGTATTTTCATCACTTTGAAATGCAAAACCGGAAACACATTTCACAAGTGACGCCCGAAGGTTGAGTGGAAGCGAATTGTAGATAGTATCAAAATAATCCACAGTTGAAGATGCAAGAGGTTTCAGAATTGGTTCAAAAAAAGACTTCATCCTTGTTTACTTGTTTTTTTTTAAAATGTCCGCGGATGGACAGACAAACGTTAAAAAACGTTTTTTTTACAAAAAATAATAAGCACATCAAAGATCTTATTTCAGCTTATTTTTAGAAGTTAATAGATACCACTTATCTTTCACATATAGGTGGAGACCAAGCCAATTGAATTGATGGCCTGAACATCGGATGCCAGAAATTCCCAAAGATAAGTTGGCATATTTGAAGTTTGAACATTTTCTTGGCTAACGATTTTTCAAGTATCACTAAAATTTCATGACTTCCGCTCGTTATATCACTGAGTTTATTCTTTGAGAATTACAGGCCACGGCAAAATATAAATTATATCGTTTAAGCAAAAGTTCTCATATAAGAATATAAGATGCAACTCCCTACAATCTTTCAGCTACAAATGACGAAAAGTAAGGTGTTGTTTGTTTTCGAAGACATAAATGTCTTATGTCTTATTTCATGTCTTCAGGAGAAGATGTGGTTTAGAAGGTCTGCGAAAAAAAGCTATAGATTTTAGCTTCTCAAAATAAGCAAAAATAAGACAGAATAAGGTCTTATGTCTGCGAAAAACAAACAACCTTATTAGAAAAACAAACAAGCTTATCAGAAACGTCTGCGCACCCGCAGACGTTTCTTTAAAATAAGACCTTATTTAAAAAAACAAACAAAGCCTAAGTGTCAAAATCTACAGCAGAAGATGCTGCAAACATATGTCATAAATATCATAATCACTTGATACAACCCGTTACATAGCTTCTTCTGGTTTAGAGCGTCACCAGTCTCATGATTAGCTTTAGAAGATCAATATTAAGCGCTAAACTTACAAGGAACTTGACTACATGTGCACAGAAGCAGACACCAAAGCATTTAGCCATAGCCACCTCGCTCATCACTGGGTTCAAATAAAAAGTACAGCCAGTTAGCACCACAACATTTATAAATGTTGTTTTCGCAACTATATAACACCATACTTGATACCTTTCAATGCCAACGTGTTGGATGACAAAACAAATATATCGATTATGAATATCACCAAAGAAGGAAACTCCCACACCTCAACAAATCAAAATCAAAATCAAACTCGAACTCGAACGTCAAATTAAATGATTTGCAATAAATGCAGGTTATGAACAAGAAAGTGTACCATCATTGCTATTAGGAACAATTTTAAGTAGCTCGAGGCAAGGATTGCGAGCCATGTGTTTTTGTACCTGAAAAAAAGGGAAAAGTATTTAACCATGAAAATATTCTATAAACATCTAGTAGAAAGATTCCAGCACTAGTATGAAACTCGGATTTTACATATTTTTTACTGAATTCTTTATCAATAAACTGCTTACCTGGAGTCTTGAGAAGACATATTCAATATAAATCTTGTTCCAAGAAGTAATATACTAATAAATAGAAGATTTCCAACAAAGGCGTCCAGCAATATCTATAATCAGAGTACTAATTTTGAGTCAAATATTTGATAATTATAAATAGTATTTAAGCATGAAAAGCAAGATGTACGGACCTTTCCACAGCCCCATATCAATGAAGTGAAGCTTGGATTTAAACCCCAACCCTCCTCATTAATTGCAAGTAAAATGGAGATTCTGTCTTAGGTAGCTAATGGTGGTAACAATACTGAGTATGTGATTATAAAATAAAAGCTAATTGAGATTGTGTGTGTGCAAAAATGGATACAAGCATCTAGCAGCAGAAACCCAAAAGTTAACTTCAACATCAGTCCCTGCAACAAAAATGATCACTGATAAGAATTCCAATAACTAATTGTATTTTTGGGATGTAGTTTATAGCTATACACAATGCACCTCAGAATTTATAGCTTCCTGATCAAACATGTTGTAGAATAGATGTCTGTATGCCTTTGCCTTGTGAAGAATCAAATCAATTAGAAGAATCTAAAAGAAGTGATTGAAACTTATCAGTCAAACCAATTGATACAATAATACAAAGACATATAAAAAGAAAAGAAAAGTATAGGCTTTACCATGACCTCACATTCAATGTACTCGTCTGCAACTGCTCTGCAATTTTGCTGCTATCACGATTTTAATTAATGAATCGTTTATGTTAATTAGCTTTCATAAAAGCAAAACAAAAGCAGTTATGGTTAACTAAATATTTCACAAAAAAAAAACTTACACATTTCGTGAGGCGGATATTTCCAGGTGAATATTGGATGTAGAGAGTTTTTATATGATGTCCACATTGGACACAACGGAAGTTCATCTCTTTCAATTAACTGCCTATCAGAAAGTCATGAAATGAAACTCAGAACAATTGGTAATTAACACTTAATATAAACAACATAAAATAAACAACATTTTTTTCTAAAGCATATATAATCCTTTTTTGCTAAGATGATACATCCTCTAGAAAGTAGTTTATACCGGTATCCACTACCCACACATATTTTTATAATGGGTAAAATACGGGAAAATATAAAAAACTTTGTCAATATTGCTATTGTATGCAATTAACTTTATTTTGTTCCTAAAAATACATACAACTTACAAATTTGAATCATTGTATACAATTGGTAACCTGATTACCAGGTTACCAGTTCCAATTGTATACAACGAATCAAATTTGAAAGTTGTTTGTATTTTTAGGTACTAAAGTTCTTTTATTTTTTACGTAAGTTACCTATTGTGATAGGTAACTTGCATACAATGAATCAAATTTGTAAGTTGTGTGTATTTTTAGGTACAATATAAAGTTGGTTGCATACAAAGGCAATATTATCAAAGTTTGTTGTATTTTCATGCAATTTGCCGATAAACAAATAAAATGAACAATCTGTCCAGAGTTAGGAAGGAGTTGTGGAACATGATACCAACATACTACTGTAACTATCGACAATAGTGTAAATTGTAAAAAAAAAAAATGAGGAGGAAGAGGGCATTGCAAAACTGAAATACTTATGCAACTAATCATGGGATTTATTTAAATGCAGTATCATTTAATATTTGGAGCTCACATATGACATATCTGAAGGTGAGATATTCGAAGAGAGTAACGAACGTGTATTGTGACGACAAAGAACAACTTGAACTTGATTACTCCGGTGAAAGCAAAATCTATCCAGAAACGTGACCAAAAAATAACATGTAAGGCTAAATCAATTCTAAGATTCCAGTCTAACACTGCTTACAACAACTCATTTCATTTGGGAATTTTGTCGAGCAATTGGTGCGCATAAAAAACAAGGCATGAGCCCTTGCATTTCTTATACTTATTCCCTTCCCAAAAAAGTAATCTAGACAGAACATCCCTAATGTTGCAAATGATTCTTTAAAAAGGAAATTCAAATCCAGATACAATTCAAAGAAAAAACCTGCAACGAATTACAACAGTCTCCGATTGAAGCTGCAAGTCGAGTAATGATAAAGCATTGATCGTTTTGTACCGTAGCAGGAAAACGATGAAATAGAGAAACAAAGAAATAAATCGTTTTGAAGAAGGCGTTAGGGTACTGGAAATTATTGGTGCTCAATGCGATGGAAGATTGGAAGGACCATGGATGTTGAAGTATTCAAATTCTTACGAGGCGATACATACCAGAAGACGTGGCTCTGAACCAGCCCAGTTTGAGAGAGTACGATGAAACACCAATTAGGTTTTGGTTTGATTTGTTGTGTGAAATTTGAAAAAACCATTTATTTGTATTATTTATAGGAAATAATTCGAATTGTTAGTGTTATTTAATTTAGGTGATTTTATACTTATAAATGATTTTAAAACAGAATTGTAAAGAACGGAATGATTATATGATCTGAATGAATCTGTCTCTGAATGCGACATGTTGTTTGATATTTTGAATGAACAATCTAAACGATGCAAATTACTATTTTAACCTTAACAGTGATATATTATATTATAAAATATGATGATATGATATGATTGTTTAACAAGGTAACATGTAAAAGAAAGAGTATTAGGGTAAAATACTTGTTGTTTAATGATTCAGAATATACTTTAAGGTAGAATGATTCAATAGCGTTCTTCTGTTTCATTCATCACAGTCTTCATTCAGATGTAGTAATCAAACACGCTAAATAGTGAACGATTCAGCATTCAGCGTTGAATGATTCTATTAAGCAGCAACAAACAACCCCTAGCGCACAGAAAAAGTCAGAGAGCAGCATATAGCGCGAAAGAGTCCAAATACAAGAAAGGCAGAGCGCGAAGCTTGTGGTCCGTTCCTTTCCCAACTATAGTAGAACTTCCATGAAGGAAATCTTTTATCTTCTTGCCGGGAAAGAGTTTGATTACCAAGTTTGATTACCATAAGTGGAAGTTCAAACCTTATATCTCCGATATATAGAATAGAATGTCTGAAAAAATAAATTTTGGTAGATAGTATGGCTTGACAATGTCGAGCTAAGACTATTGAATTATGTGATGTTAACATTACGTATCATTTTTCCATTATTAATTATTATTATAATTTTGAACAGCAGAAATAATTCATTATTAAGAAAGAAAAGGGTGGCATGCAATGCAACATGGTAGGTGATTACAAAGACAATTACCACGTCGCAACAAATCCAGTTAAGTTTTCGTCTTCTGAAAGACGATAAGTTTGAGATTGCATTCAATCTGGAATTAGAGTTAATAGATCTGTTCCTTTGAACCTCGGTGTCTCGTCTCATGCATGTAAAAGTCGTCTGTCTCCATGTTGTTTGAATATATTTCAGTGCTTCGTCCCATGTAAAAGATGACTCCAATTAAGTTGTTTGTCCATGTAGGTTTACTCCGCACCAGCTACATATATATATATATATATATATATATATATATATATATATATATATATCATTGCTAAGGACTTTTTCACAAATAAAAAGATAAAAACAAATGATCTTTATATTGTGAAAAAGCGTTGTAAAGCAGGCACAAAGACAAGCCCGAGAGAGAGTAAATATCTCGAATTTCCAAGTTGCATCCGGATCGAGGGAAGTTTAATTTGCATTGTTTAATTATCCAATCCATAATATTTACTCTACTAGGGACCCAAAAAATCTAATTGGTATTAATGAATCCTAAGGAGAAAAGATAAAATAGACAATGAACCTTAATGATGCAGTTTGAGCCTACCAGCTATGTTGTGTAATTTTCAATCTGACCAAAAGTGATTGTGGAGCAAAATAGATTATATATGGAAAGTTCAAATCGACATTGAGAGCAAGAATATGCTTAGATATAGTTGCAATTACACCTAAAACGTTATATTTCTGCTCCTTGTGTCCTCTTTTTGATTCCATTGTAACCCGGCCAGATTAGTTCTACTTTACATGATTATATTGGTTGTGGTCCTTGTTGTTTTCTTTTCTTATTTAAAAAGCTTTCTTTTGATTATTGCAAAGAGGTACGTAGCATCCAAGGAGATGCTGCTGATAGAGTTCTAAACCGACTTTTGACTGAAATGGATGGCATGTCTGCCAAAAAAAAAAAAAAAAACTATTTTTATTATTGGCGCTGTCATAATGTTTGATATCATTGGTCCTACACTTTTGAGGCTTGGTCGTCTTAATCAATTAATTGATATGCATCCCTCTTCTAGACGAGGAGTCTTGTTACCAGATCTTTAAATATGCTTGAAGGAAATCCCCAATTTCAAAATACGTTGATCTACGAGCTCTTGCCAAGTACACCTAGTGGTGCTGATATAATTGAAATCTACCGGCACAGCTGCAAGTATGCCATTCGTGAGAACATAGAAAAAGTAAGTTATCCTATCTATAATTCCTGAGTTAGCAATGTTATAGATACTAAAAGGGGGTTTATTTTGCTGAGAGGGAGAAGAAAAGAAGTGAGAACCCATAAGCAATGGAGGAAGATAAGGTAGTTGAGATTAAAGATGCTCACTTCAAATAATCCATGACATTTGCATTGAGAAGTGTTAGTGATGTTGACTTAATTTTGCAAGGACCAAACGTTTGCTCAAACACTACAGCAGTCAAGAGGGATTGGTTAAGAGTTTTGAGTTCTTAGAGACTAGTGGAAGTGCTCCAACTAGCGACCTTTTCGTTGCAGATTACAAAAGGATGTAAATAAAAACAACAAATATTCTTTATAAGAACGTGTGTGTGTATATATATATTCATTAATGCTATAATTTAAATAAGCATGTTTACATATTGTTGTGTGTACCATACAAATTTCTTTTGCTTTTTGTTGTACTAAACTTTTATAAGTCATATCTAAGTTTGTTTACGGACGATAGAAAAGTGAGATAAATTTGGTGCATAAACACCTTACAAAAATATGATATTTAAAAGTTTGTTACATAAAAAAAATATCTTCAAGTAACATACATACAAAGTAAAACATGTGTAGGAGAATATTAAAGTGATGCTAGCACCTTATAACTTAAATTTTTATCTTCACATAAATTATAGATAATAAATCATAGATTGATAAGTAAAATGTAAAATTACATTACTAATTTACCCTTTAACAAAGTTAGGTTCTACTAATATTACTTAACATTTCTCCAAAATATGTACTTTTATACTTAGATACTTTATGGTGTTATTTGCAATATTTTTTTTATTTATATATTGTTCAAAACTAAATGTATAATTTTAATAACTCTGTCACTTTATTAAATTACTCTAAGCCATTTTTAATTTTTAATTTACCATCTCATCCCATATTAGACTTATCACCTAGAAAATCATGCGTGTTTAACAAACTTACTTACACTATTAGTTATAGAGTTTTATGCGATATAGTTCGGTCCAAAAACACATTTAATAATTGTAGTAATAACAAATAATTATAATTATTATGAAACTATAAATAATCTTATTAGGTAAAATGTATTCTTATATAAATTGAAGGTGAAAAATAAAAATTTATAAAAGGTGAAAAATAAAAATTTATTAGGGGGATAAAATAAAAATTGGGATGAATAGTGTTTTTTTATAAATTGATTATAAGATATAATGATAACGATAATAATCTATTTATATCTAACTATGATATTAATCCCGATACTTGTATTGCATTAAAATTAGTACGATTTCGTAGAAGCTTTTACTAGTTCTCATAGCTAGTTATCGATTTGTGATTAGAAAACTTCATTACATCAATCTTGAATATATGGATTTGTGCTCGTGTTAGGACTCGACCTTACCTCTAGACAACGAATGTTTGTTTTAACTGTTACGAACACATTTTTTAATTAGTTCATACATAGAGAGGCAATTTTTACACTAACAAATCTTTGCACAACAATAACCTTATGTGAGATGATTTGTACACAATATTATTTTACCACACTCAACAATCATGACTTTTTTTACTTCTATATATAAGCTCGCTAACTATATTTCTCAACTACGTATTCAAGGATATTGTGATCAAAACATACACTTTTTGTTTTGTATAATAAACAAATGAAGTGTAGAAATCAACTCCCTAACCTTATTAGTACATATATGAAAGAAGAGACAAGAAACCATTGGTATACAAAATGATTTTAATAATATACAAATCATATTTCTTTTCATTCTCATATGTAAACTGTTGACTAGTATACGTATAAATCACCATGAGGATTTTTTTTCCTGTAAAAGTCACGTAACAAACCACGCAAGGGTAAAATTCCATTCTGAGTTTCCACTTTTGCAGCAGGGGGTGGGGTACAAAACTACAAATGTAAGAGACAACATGTGACTCATAATGGGCCCAGCCCATCACTGGAATAGAAGACCTTGTATCTGCCCTTTTTAGTGTCCATGTGGCCATGAAACTACACATCACAAATCCTATACTAGACTGTAGTACTATACAACATGACTCTATCTTTGTCCACCAAAAATAGCGTTTACAGTTTAAAATATAAATTTTCGACTACAGGTTGTATCTATATATACAAAAATCTAACTTTATAATAAAATTTTGAGAGGTGGTACGAGCTACATATAAATATATGTATACTTTTAGTTATTTTTTTAAAGATAATATATTAAAATTAAAACTAGCAACACACTAGAAAATATTACGAAGTTAGTTTGTAGGTATTATTTTAATGTTCATATATAACAGCTATAGACTTATAGTAGTAGTAAAATAAAAATGAAAATTTCTATTTTGCATGCAAAAATAAATGTCATTTTTGTCGAATGATTTGTATTCATGGTTGGAATCGTCTTCAAACGGGGGAATACATCTCGTCATGAATCGGAAAACGGGCACAAATTTATTTTGTGAAATACTAAGCACAATTGTAGAGAGGTTGTTCGATGAGGGTGAAGCACAAAATCCGGAACCAAGACGAAGAGGAGCTGATCGAATTAGAGACTGTGAAGGTGCACATGACCGACTTTTTGAAGATTATTTTGCCGAAAATAGTAATTACAATGACGAGATGTTTAGAAGACAATTCCACATGAGCTATTGACTATTCCTACGAATATTTGAGGTTTTGGAGTGGGAGTATACATTTTTTCAACAAGGATGGGATGCTAGAGGCAAAAAAGGGGTTATCTCCTTTACAGAAGTGTACCTCGGCAATTTGACAAATGGCATATGTGCCTATGAGTATCCTTTCTGACCTTTTCGATGAGTACTTGAAGATGGCGACATCAACTGCACGAGAATACTTACAGAACTTCTCCAAAGGTATCGTCAAACTTTACGGTAATCGATATTTACGTAAACCTTCTTATAATGATATTCAACAATTATACGCCGCACATGAATCTAAACATGAGTTTCCAGGCATGTTAGGAAGCCTAGATTGTATGCATTGGGATTGGGTGAACTGGCTAACGTACTTCATAGCGCGGGCAATAGATGAGAGGTGACCATGATCGGTTGACTATTATGCTAGAGGCAGTGGCATCACGGGATCTTTGGGTTTGGCATGCACACTTCAGGGTTGCCAGGTCCAACAACGACCTTAATGTGTTGAACCACTCTTCGTTATTTGACGACGTAAACAACGGGAAAGCACTTGAGTGTCCGTTTCAAGTAAATGGAACATTCTACAAACACGGCTACTATCTTACAGATGGGATATACCCGAAAGGGACTATATTTGTTAAATCATTCACATGCCCTATTGATCAAAGATGTATAAAGTTTAAAGCCACACAAGAAGCAGCAATGAGTGACGTTGAACGTTGTTTTGGTGTGCTAAAACAATGTTGGCACATAATAGAAAAACCCAACAATATCTTGGAACCCGGATGAAATACGAAGAGTAATGTACGCTTGTATCATATTACACAATATGATATGATATTGGAAGACAAAGGTAAAGCCATTTGTCCTTTCGATTAAAACGCTAATCAAGTTGACAAGGAGGATAGGTTGAAATTAGTGAGCAACAATTCAACGCTAACCTTCAAGAAGTCCGAAACCGAGAAAGGTATCATAACCTTCGGACCGATTTAACCGAACACCTTTCAAGGCTTCCACGGAACGACAACAATTACTTATCTTTTTTATTTGAAATTATGTATTTTTTATTATTAAAATTTAATGTTAAAGTATTAGTTTACTTTTATGAATAATAATATTTTATATTATTTCTTGTAAATTATTTTTAAAATTTAAATTATTTAAATTAAATAATTGTAATAAAAAATAAATAAATAAAACATGAAAGATAAGATGATTAAGCAGATAGATATAGAGTTAGAATAATAGAGTGAAATTAAAAAAAGATGAAAAAAAGAAAATAGAAGAATGTTTAATATAGTCTATAATTAATTTATAGTTTTAAGGGATTAATTTTAACTTTTGGATTAATATCATCAATGGTCCATATTGCATTTTAAAATTTTGGACGAAGTGTTATTTTCGTAATTCACATACAATGCTTTTACAAATCACATGTGATTGTATACCTAATCACCTGTAATTAAATATTAAAATTTTATAACTATATTTTTTATTTTATTAAACCTGACTCAAAGAAAATAATATAAGGCTGGTATAATTTAAAAAGAAAAAGAAAAAAAGAAGATGAAGATGCATCCGAGTGTGTAAGCCCGAATTGAAAGGGGACCTGGCCTAGGTATGCGCTTTAGACGCAGAGGCCGAGTAACTTTTGAAAGCCTCGAACACGTGTGCCCCACACATGTGCTTCTCTATCTCTATTTGGAAGAAAACATATGATGCTAGTAAGTCGTAGTACATTCCGCTTTAATATTTTTCACGCCTATTTATTCGTTGTCAGAGACGCACGTGTTACCCTTCCAAAATTTTGACTAGTTTTTTTTTTGCTTCCGATACTTCTACCAAACCCATAATCAATTAAACTATTTTTATTCTTTTTTTTAGTTGTTCATTTATTTATATATATATCTATTAAAAATTACTTTCCTTTTAGAAGAATTTTAGACATCAAATGTTTGGTTTGACTAATTTCAAACTAAGGGTGTTTTTCATAGCCACTGAATTGAACGGTTTAGTATTAAATGCTAAACCGGTCAATATTCACTATGTTTGATATGCGTATTTGAATGAAAATAACTTTTGACCGAGATGCTAATTCGTTCCACCAAGATAATCCTCTTAAGCCATTTGGTGCCTGGACTTTTCTTTATGTACCTTTTGATTTAACGGATTCATATTTCCTTCGCATACTGTAATGTTCTGATTTAAGAATGTGTTGTTCTCCTTTATCTTCGCTAGTACCGTTTACTCCCTTATGGATTCATCCTTCCATCCACCCCTCACATCTAGAAAATATTGTGATTTGAAGGAGACCTGTTTTCTTAATTTGAAATGGTTAACACCGAAATCCGTCGCCACTGTCACGATTGATTCAACCTTCGCATCTTCAAACTGTTGACTCTCGTCGAAAACTGATTCGGCTACTCCCCTTCTTCTTCATCCTTTCCTCATCTCGTCAAAAACCGATTCATCCTTCACTACTGTTTCGAATCATTGATTTATTGTTAATCGACATAGTTATCATTTCCAAGTTGATTGTTATTAGAGGCTTATGCATCTTCATGTTCAATTGATTTCTGGTTCTTCATGTTTTTCGCTGGAATATTTTTAAAAAGGTAGTAGATTTATTAGAGATTCCTTATGGTGAGTTGATAAATTTAGAAAGATTAATATAGTAATTTTCTATCATTCAGAATGTAAGTTTAGAAATGTTATCAAATAGCTAGTTTTTTTTATTCAAAGCCATATACAATTAGAGTTGTTTGATCATTCAAATCATTTACGTCCTGTTTTTGAGTTTTTTTTTTAAGAAAGGAAAGAAAATGAAATGGAGAGGTTTGGAGGGGAGTTTACTCAGTTTAATCTTATTTTGATGTCAAATATATCCTCTCAAAAGTGAGATGATTTGGAAGAAAATGATTTTCTTTTCTTTTCTTCCTTTATTAAACTCAAGAACAGGGCGTTGGTGTTGAATCATTCTATTTTATCAAAAAATTCCTAACATTTTCTTTAATCAAATAAACTTTTATTTTAGTTAGACAAAATTGAGATACAAAACTGGCTAAAGATATAAACTGATGAGAAATCAGAATATGTGTATGAGGAAACTAAAAAACCACCAGGCCAGTTTACAATTAAATAATGTACATCGATCAATACATTTGCTACATGATGCAGAAAATCAAAAAGCCCACTAAACCATCAATTTTCTTCTAACCAGCTGCCCACCACATCTATGCGATTTAAAAATAAAACAAAATTTCCAGCAACACCCAGATTCCTTGTCCGTGTTTATAAATAAATAAATAAATATATAGGGGACGGTTCAAACGAGAACTGTTTTTCGTACGATAACTGCGAGAACTAATCTTGGTCATTCAAGTGGTAAGTAGAATTCATGGATGAAGAGCGTGGAGGGATTAAGTGTGACAATGTGCATGTTAAGAATTCATGAGTAGGCAATCCAATTGAAGAAGGGGGAATTGAACGGCTAAGATTAGTTTTTGCAGTTCTCGTTTGAACTTTTCCATATATATATATATATGGAAAAATTCAAACGAGAACTACAAGAACCAATCTTGGTCATTCAAGTGGTAAGTGAAATTCATAGACGAAGAGTGTGAGGGGATTGAGTGTGGCAAGGTGCATGTAAGGAATTTAGGGTGGGCAATCCAAATGAAGGAAAGGGAATTGGACGTCTAAGATTGGTTCTCCTAGTTCCCTATATATATATATATATATATATATATATATATATATATAGGCAGGATCAAATGAGAAGACTTTTTTAAGATGAGAACTTGGAGAACATTTTATAATCTTTGGATGTTCTTTATTTAATATCTGATATTAAACATGATTTAATTAAGGTATATTGAATTTTAATTATTTGATTTAATTAATGTATGTTGAGTTTATAACCCATATTTATCTAATTAAATAATTGATCTTCAAGTATTTTCACCGTTCTCTACTTAAAATGTGTTTTCACCTAACACACACACACATATATATAGGGGATGGTTATTTGAGAACAGTTTTTACTGTAAGTATCATGAGAACCAATCTTGACCCTTGATTAAAATAAATCAATGGCGAATAAAAATAACGGCTCATTAATGACACATTAATGACTCATTGTGGATGCATTGATGAGAGGTATAGAAAAAATCAAGACTCGATCTTTAATAACATCTCACTCGGACGTAATTCACAGTTGAAAAATTATATAAAAGACCAAAATACCCATATTAATGAGCATTAATGATGGTTACAAATGGTACTCGCAATAAAATGGTTCTCAAATGATCTTTTCAATATATATATATATATATATAATTTGAGATCCGTTTTTATTATCAGTACCGTGAGTACCATTTGTAATTATCATTAACAATTTAACATATGCTCACTAATATGGGTATTTTGGTCTTTTATATATTTTTTCAACCGTGAATTACGTCTCGATGGACCATCATTAAATAGCGAGACTTGATTCTTCCAAAATCCTCATTAATGAGCTGTCAAAATTATTAGCAATTGATTTATTTTAATCAAGAGCCAATATTAATTATCATAGTATTCGTAATATAAATGGTTGTGAAATGAACCCTCACTTTTATATAAACACACATATAGGTAGATTCAAATGATAATAGATATTTAGATAAGAATGTGAGATTTAATCCTAACATTTCATTTGATTTGATCAAATGATCTACATTTAGTCTTTCATTTTATTCATAACTCAACCATGAATTACGACGACCATGAGATTTAATAGATCAACATTTAATGGATAGCTAGAATTTATTATCTCATTCTCACATAAATATCCATTCTCGCAATAACCCTCCTCTGTGTGTGTATATGACCAAAATTCTCCTATTAATGAGAATTAATTGTGGTTACAAATGGTACTCGCAACAAAAATGGTTTTTAAATAAACACATATAGTACACACACACACACATATATAATGGGGTTACAAATGGTACTCGCTAAGAATTTATGACGGCTCATTAATGACGAATTAATGGGGGTATTTTGGAAAAATCAAGCCTCGAAAATTAATGATGGTCTAACCGGACATAATTCATGGTTGGATAAATATATAAATGACCAAAATACTCATATTAATGAGCATTAATAGTGGTGAATTTGACTGGTCTAAGGATCCTCGATTTTGATAGTACATTAATTCCATATATTATGCTTAAAATTTAAATATATGTCAAAATCCAATTGAGATATGTTTATATAGAGAGAAAATATCATCTGAGAACCAATTTTATTGTAAAAACCTTAAGAATCACTGTAGATCAATCAATTATTATCATGTCTTAATTAATTAAATTAAATTAAAAAAGAGCTTAGATGTAATTTTAAAATTTTTAAAATTGACAACGCAGTTGGCCGTTTTTTCTAGCGCCCCAACCCCCACTTAATTAATTTGGTTGTTCTTTCTTAACATTATTGCATAAGTTTTTTTTAGTTGCGTTTTTTAATTTATTTAATTTTTCTTTTTTATATGTTGCAAACATTACTTTTTTTCCCTTTACCTCCTTCTTTATTTATTAACCACAATCATTTATATTTTTATTGAAAATCGACGAGGAGAATTGTTTTCATTTTGGTAAAGAGAATAACCAAAATAATCTAAAAATACCACTTTTTTTAATTAATTGAACTACTTTTAGTTACAAGCACAAAAATTTAAATTTATGTGAAGAAAACAAATGTAATTCTGTATAGTTTTTTTCCGTTTATTTCTCTTGTGTTTAATGTAATATTCAAGTAGGTACTTTTGTTATGATGTTTGTTAGCAGCATGTAAGTTATAATAATATGCATTATGACAATTAATAGGTATCTACTAATGTCAAGTTTGATTTATCCAACTTTGAGTTGCATATATACATATTAAGGTGTACATGTGTATGTGCACATATGCACAAAAAAAAATTTAGTTTTACGTACACATGTGTGAAAATCTGTATTCATGTTGGAAAAAAAATCTAGTGTTACATCTACATGTGCATGTACATATATGAACAAGATGCACACAGACGCACCTACATAGTATGAACATGTGGTGCACATATGCACATGTGCTTGAAAAAAATCGAGTGTTATATGCACATATGCATACATCTCATGCTGTGCTAGAAAAAAACCCCATAAAAATGAATTTTATTTTGAAAAGTATAGCAATAGTGTCATATTAAAGAGCATATTTTTCTCGTTAATTTGGTATACTTTTTGTATTTTAATACCTTTACGCTTGGTAGATATTTTAGTTTTAAGAAAATGCAGGTAAGTGATCACCCATTTATTTAGAGAATTTGCCTAAAATACCCCTTCAGTTTTTTGAAAAGTGAAAATGACGGCTGTGTTTCATGTTTGTCACAACAAATATTAACCTTTGATTAATTATGATCAACGGATACAAATAATTCTCGTCGTACTCGTAATAAAACTGATTCTCAAATGAACTTTTCTCTATACACAGAGAGAGAGAGAGAGAGAGAAAGGACCCAGTGAGAACATTTTAAGTAGAGAATAGTGAGACCGGTTGTATGTCAAATTGTCAATCATTTAATTAGATAAATAAGAGTTATAAACTCAACATACCTTAATTAAACCAAGTATAATATCAGTTTTTAAATAAAGATCATCTAAAAACTATAAATTATTCTTCAAGTTCTTATCTTAAAAAGTATTCTCATTTGATCTAACCTCTTTCTATATATATACACACACATATATCTATAAATGTTAATTAACGACTATAAGTTCTTGCGCTTCGCTACGGATATTGGTTTATAAAAGTATTGTCAATACACGCTTATTACTAATTTATATATAAAAAATATTACATGTGAGAAATAAGATAATATACATGTTCAAAAAATAATTCTCAACTATATATATACGACACACTAAGTTGTGTTTAGGTCCTAGAAGGAGCAAAGAAACATTTATACGCCACATATTACATTATTACAGACCAAGTTGATCGATCATTATTGAATAACAAATGTTTATATGAGATTTAAAGAAAGAAAAAAAAATCTGATTTGCAAGTTTAAGTAGTTCCTATATAATCTCTATACCTAACCTAGTTAAAGTAATCATGTGCCTAACTTTAAAAAAAAACTATATCTTACTTCTCTGTTTTTTATTTTTTAAAATAATAGGATTCACTTGTCTATAGATATTACGTAGTTTTAAAGAGCCTAATAATAACTTTGCAACCGATATAAGGAGAATGATAACCATAATTTTTAGGCATGTTGATAAAAATAAAAAAATTTAGTTTTTAAAAATGACAATCATAACTTATATTTTTATAATTGATTTTTCATAAATTTCATACTCACCTTTTAATTGGTTTTCAACTTTTGAATAAAAACTATCACTATTAAAAACTAAAATCAAAATCTTTTAATCTTATTCATAGTCATTAGGGGTGTGGTTATCATTCTTGTAAATATAAATATATATTATTGAGAGGGGAAATATATTTTTAAGAGGGGAAAAAGTAAAGTAAATTTGTGGTAAGAAAATATGGCAATAAAAGTCAAATTTAAAAAAGGAAAAAAAACGAACATAACAAAGAAAACAAATGAGATGAGACTTTTTGAAATGAAAAAGAAAGGGAAATAATAAGTGATTAAAAAGAAAAAAAATAAAGAAAAGAGAACAGGGAGGGAAGAGTCGAAGATGGACGGAGGAGAAAAAAGTGGCAAGATTTGAATTTGGGATCTGTAGAATAATTGGCAAATGTTGTAGTCACTTGATGTACCGCATAATTTGTTAATTCATCTTAAAATCTAGTACATAACATGAACTGACGTATTCTAGAAAAACTTAAGATTGGTCGATGAAATTAAGCTACTCACAATTGTATATAATAGAAATTAGGTTTTTCAAAATACAATATTAGCAATTAGCACTTGATCATTGAGAGGATTGAAAAACTTAACCTTCATTTCTTACAAGCAATTAGCACTTGATCATCATAAGCCCTATGCCAAAAATATGCACACGTACTCCCGATCGAACACTACAATTACTGAATATTGTATTTTAGATATCTAGAGTACGTGTGTGTATATATATAGGGTGGGGATTTTATAAAAACAGTTTTAAAATAGGAACACTAGGAATATTATATTTTGTCTATAAAATCACTGCATTCAATTTAAAATAACTGCATCTTGTTTAAAAAAAACATAAAGATCTTTAAGACTAATGCATCTTGGTTAAGGATTCAATGGTTTCTCATTTTAAACATCACTGCGTATCGTCTAAAACAACTGCATCATATGTATATGCTATTAATATAATCTTACCATTTAATTGGAGCCGTAATATTTTCATTGGAGTGACGAGTGAGACTGTTTGCATGTTCACAATGGAGATTGTGTTCGCAATTGATCTTATATATATATATATATATATATATGAGATGGTTTACTTGAGAACCGTTTTTATTACGAGCACCGTGACAGTTTATGTAATTTTGTAACGAAATCTAATCTATGGTGACGGTTTATGTAATTTTGGAAAATAAACGACGAAAAATGCTCTTTTCAACTAACCACAGGGACGAAACTTGTAATTTACTCTATAAATAAAGAAGCTAATATTTCAGGTATTTAAGTATTTTCATCAGAAATTAAAAAGGGGTTAGTAACGGTAATCTTTATATATATAACAATGTTATATTACAATAAGTCGATAACATGACTAGTGTGGATACTACAAGAAAAATGGTTTTTTGAGACGACACATTTTCGTCGCAAATACCCTAATTGTCGCCCCAAAATGTTTTTTGAGGCGACATTTCGCCTCAAAAAGTACGCCAAAAATTTGTCCCAAAAACTTGTTTGCGGCGAAAATTTTAACATTTGCGGCGAAAAGTCGTTAATATTGTCTAGTCCACAGGGCCTTTTGCGGCGACATATGTCGCCTCAAAAACTTTTCGTCCCAAAAAGTCGTTTTTCTAGTAATGAATATTTATAGTAGACCGTTTAAAGTATCTCATCTAATTAATTATATTAGGTGACTGCAGACGTACCGTCGAACTGTACCCGGCCCATCTCATATATAATTTTTTATATATATATATATATGTGGAAAAATTAAACGAGAACTGCAAGAATCAATCATAGTCGTCTAATTCCCCCTCCTTCGATTGGATTGACCACCCATGAATTCCTTACATGCACATTGTCACACTCAATCCCCCTACGATCTTCATGCATAAATTTCACTTACCACTTGAATGGTCAAGATTGTTCTCGCAGTTTTTGTACGAAAAACAGTTATCGTTTGAACCCTTCCCTATATATATATAGGGAGAACAGGGAGAACCAATCTTAGCCGTTCATTTTGGATAATGGAATTAATGGATGAAGAGCGTGGGGGATCGAGTGTGGTAGAATGCATGTAAGGAATTTATGAGTGTGCAATCCAGTTGAAGAAGGTGAAATTGGACGGCTAAGATTAGTTCTCGCGCTTTTTGCAATAAAAACGGTTCTCAAATAAACTTTTCAATATATATATATATATATATATATATATAAATAGCATCAATATAGAACCACTCTTAAACATAGAACCTAAAGAACCATTTTGGGCCTTTAGATTAACTTGATCAAGGCTAATATTAAATTGTGGTAAAATTGTAATTATCATACATAATTATGATGCTATAATTAAAAAGAAGGGCAAAAAAGAAATTGAAAAAACATTATCAGCTCCCCACGCCTCACTATCACATTTATTTAAAAAAAAATCATTAATCATTCTAATGATCATAACTATCTCATGTTTAAGATTTTTAACAAAAAAATTATACCATTAGGTTCAGTTTTTCTTGCTCTTTAATTCAAGACCACTCTTCCATATTTCTAAAAATTTTATTTTGAAAATGCAAATTTCATATCTGAACATGCATATGTGGATGAAGATGATAATCAAAATGCAATTTTTCATACTACAAAAAATTGGTTGATAATTCAATGATTTTTTTAACTGATGTAGTGTTTTGTGTATGAAATTTGCATTTTTTAACGGATGTATTGCATTGTAGTGATATCAGCCCTTGAAAGTGCTGTTGTTTGCATTTTGCATTTGCAATTACATGCTGCTGTTTGCATTTCACAATTTAGGTTTGAACATGTCTGTTGTTTGCATTTGCAATTACATGCTGTTGTTTGTATTTGCAATTACATGCTGCTGTTTGCATTTTACATTTGAAAGTGCTACTGTTTGCTTTTTGCATTTGCATTTTAGGTTTGAACATGTAATATCAGCCCTTGTTACTTGCATTTCATATGTTGCTGTTTGCATTTTAGACTATTTTTTTATTTGCTAATCTGCATTTTCATTGAATGGGTTTGTGACGTGCATTTTTATTGAATCAGATTTGTGAAATGCAGATGAGAGTCGTGAGTTTGCATTTTTGTTATCTTCTTTTATGTGGGTTGCATTTTACATTTGAACCCAATGGTATAATTTTTTTGTTAAAAATCTTAAACATCGTGTTATCAACAAAAAGGGCAAAAAAAAGATTTTTGTTTTTTCCATAAAAGCCACGTGCCTCCATAAAACCCATCAGTTTTTTTTAAAAAAAAACATCTTAATCCTTCTAATGATTATTACTATGTCATGTTTAAGATTTTAAACAAAAAAATTATATCATTGGGTTCAGTTTTTCTTACTCTTTAATTCAAGACCATTCTTCCCATATTTTTTAAATTTTTTATTTTGAAAATGCAAATTTCAAATATGAACATGCAAATTGTGGATAAAGATGACAATCAAAATGCAATATAGATGAAGGTGATGAACAAAATGCAACCTAGATGAAAATGAAAACTGAAAGCCGCTATTTAAGATCTGTAAATTGTAGATATGAAAAGAGATCATTGTGTTATTTGCTTCTTAATAACTTAATGTAATTTGTATTTTCGGTTATTTGCATTTTGGTTATCTTCTTCATTTGGGTTGCATTTTGGTTATCAATTTCATTTTGGTTGCATTTTGATTATCATCTTCATCTTGGTTGCATTTTGGTTATAATCTTTATCTCGATTGCATTTTGGTTATCACATTTATTTGAGTTGCATACACAACACTACAAAAAATGCAAATTTCATACACAAACACTACAATGCAAATTTCATACACAACACTATATCAGTTAACTCCTTTTATCTTCTTCCAAAATTCAAATTCAAAAAAATACAAATTTCATACACAACATTATATCAGTTAAGTGCTTGTGTTATCTTCTTTCAAAATGCAAAATCTACAAAAAAAATGCAAATTTCATACACAAACATTACAATACAAAATTCATACACAACACTATATTAATTAACTCCTTTTGTTATCTTCTTCCAAAATGCAAATTCAAAAAAATGCAAATTTCATATACAACACTATATCAACAGCAGCATCTGAAATGCAAACAGCAACATCTGAAATACAAGTTCAACAGTTCTAAAAATGCAAACAACAGCATGTGAAATGCAAACAGCAGCACTTTCACATCAAAAATGCATGTTTATATATTTGCATTTTCATATATATGCATGTTCGTATATTTGCTACTGAAAATAAAAAAAAAGAACAGATAACAAAAATGCAAATTGTTTGACGAAAATGGAAATGCAAAATGCAACCCACATAAAAGAAGATAACAAAAATGCAAACTCACGACTCTCATCTGCATTTCACAAATCTGATTCAATAAAAATGCACGTCACAAACTCATTCAATGAAATGCAGATTAGCAAATAAAAAAATAGTCTAAAATGCAAACAGCAGCATGTGAAATGCAAGTAACAAGGGCTGATATTACATGTTCAAACATAAAATGCAAATGCAAAAAGCAAACAATAGCACTTTCAAATGTGAAATGCAAACAGCAGCATGTAATTGCAAATGCAAACAGCAGCATGTAATTGCAAATTCAAACAGCAGCATGTAATTGCAAATGCAAACAGCAGCATTTAATTGCAAATGCAAACAGCAGAATATCAAACCTAAAATGTGAAATGCAAACAACAGCATGTAATTGTAAATGCAAAATGCAAACAGCAGCACTTTCGAAATGCAAAATCTACAGCACTTTCAAAATGTAAAATTTACAAAAAAATGCAAATTTCATACACAAACACTACAATGAAAAATTCATACACAACACTATAATAGTTAACTACTTCTGCTATCTTCTTCCAAAATGCAAATTCAAAAAAATGCAAATTTCATACACAACACTATATCAACAGCAGCATCTAAAATACAAGTTCAACAGTCCAAAATGTAAACAACAGCATATGAAATGCAAGTAACATCAGTCTAAAATGCAAACAACATCACTTTCACATCAAAAATGCATGTCTATATATTTGCATTTTCATATATATACATGTTTTGCTACTGAAAATGAAAAAAAAGAACAGATAATAAAAATGCAAATTGTTTGACGAAAATGCAAATGCAAATGCAAAATCTACAAAAAATGCAAATTTCATACACAAACATTACAATGCAAAATTTATACACAACACTATATTAATTAACTCCTTTTGTTATCTTCTTCCAAAATGCAAATTCAAAAAAATGCAAATTTCATATACAACACTATATCAACAGCAGCATCTGAAATGCAAACAGCAACATCTGAAATACAAGTTCAACAGTCTAAAAATGCAAACAACAGCATGTGAAATGCAAGTAACATCAGTCTAAAATGCAAACAGCAGCACTTTCACATCAAAAATGCATGTTTATATATTTGCATTTTCATATATATGCATGTTCGTATATTTGCTACTGAAAATGAAAAAAAAGAACAGATAACAAAAATGCAAATTGTTTGACGAAAATGCAAATGCAAAATGCAACACACATAAAAGAAGATAACAAAAATGCAAACTCACGACTCTCATCTGCATTTCACAAATCTGATTCAATAAAAATGCACGTCACAAACTCATTCAATGAAGATTCAGATTAGCAAATAAAAAAAATAGTCTAAAATGCAAACAGCAACATGTGAAATGCAAGTAACAAGAGCTGATATTACATGTTCAAACATAAAATGCAAATGCAAAAAGCAAACAATAGCACTTTCAAATGTGAAATGCAAACAGCAGCATGTAATTGCAAATGCAAACAGCAGACATGTTCAAATCTAAAATGTGAAATGCAAACAACAGCATGTAATTGCAAATGGAAAATGCAAACAGCAGCACTTTCAAGGGTTGATATTACATGTTCAAACCCAAAATGCAAATTCTATATACAACACTACAATGTAAATTTCATACACAAATACTACATCAGTTAAAAAAATCATTGAATTATCAACCAATTTTTTGGAGTATGAAAAATTGCATTTTGATTATTATCTTCATCCACATATGCGTGTTCAGATGAAATTTGCATTTTCGTAATTTGCATTTTCAAAATAAAATTTTTAGAAATATGGGAAGAGTGGTCTTGAATTAAAGAACAAGAAAAACTGAATCTAATGGTATAATTTTTTTGTTAAAAATCTTAAAAATAAGATAGTTATGATCATTAGAATGATTAATGGGTTTTTTAAAATAAATGTGATAGTGAGGCGTGAGGAGCTGATGATGTTTTTTTAATTCCTTTTTTACCTTTTTTTTAATTATAGCATCATAATTATGTATGATAATTACAATTTTGCCACAATTTTATATTAGCCCTTGATCAAGTTAATCTAAAGGCCCAAAATGGTTCTTTAGGTTCTATGTTTAAGAGTGGTTCTATATTGATGCTATTTCTAGGGTAGAGATCAAGTAAAAAGAAAATTAAAGTAAAAAGGGTAAAAGGGATGATTATTTGCTCATTTTTCGGTATATATATCAACTGATAATCGTTAGTTCATCATCTTTATTGATTAAAACTAGTTCTTCATCAATTTCTTTTTGAAGAATCCAACATATTCATCACTTTTTAGATGAAAACATTTTGTTTATCAACAAATTATTTCAAAATTTTGTTTTCAAAACTAGTTTTAATCAATAAAGATGATGAAATAACGATTATTAGTTGATATATATACCAAAAAATGATCAAATAATTATCTCTTTTACACTTTTTACTTTAATTTTATTTTTATTTAATCTCATCCCTATATATATATATATATATATATATATATATTCAAACGCCTCCACCCACGTACGTACGTACTGTACCCGGCCCATCAGTAATATTTAGAACTTCAAATATTGAACTCCGTAAATTAGACCTACCTGTATATGAACACCATTGCTATAGCCTAGCCTTCTATACATTTACATAAATACATACATTAAATAAACTCCAGCCCTTCAACTCATTCCCTCTTCATCATCATCATCTCTCTCTCTATATCTCCACTCAAACAGATCATATATACCTATACCTATACATACATGTATAGATATATATAAATATATATATAATAGAGAGAGAGAGAAATAGAGGGAAATAGTACTCTTGGTAACAAGCTCCTCACGCGCGGCATTCATTGTATATTAAATCGCTAGATAGATATATCTACATATAAAATTAATTAATGGATGCGGAGGAAAGCAAGAGTAGGAGCAGGAACAAGAAGAAGAAGAAGAAGAAGAGCAGCTGTATTAACGGAGGAGGTGAGGTGCAGGTGCAGGACACGTGCAACACAAGAAATTCTGGTTTTGGAGACAAGTGTAGCCATATTGCAAAGAAACAAAGAGCTAAATTCTATATAGTAAGGCGTTGCATAGCCATGCTTGTATGTTGGCGGCATGACAAAGAAAAATAACCTACACATTAATTAATTTCTTCATCCATCTCAACTCGATATATCCAACCCTAGCTCTCTCTCTCTCTCTCTCTCTCTCTCCCTCTCTATATATCTCTCTCTAGCTCCATGCCTCTATCCATGTATGATAATATATTAGTTTTTACATATATATGCATATCGATCGATCTCTGTATCCTTAATTAGTTTTCCCCTTTTCTTTTTTGGATTTTATTATGAAAATTAATTAATATTTTTGTCCAACCATTTTCTTTAATTAATTAACTATCCACAAGTTCACCCAAAAAGAAATAGATCGAGCACTGATTACTAATCAATTAATTTCTTAGAAATTTCAGATCTGTTGAATGTATGTATGCTCGCTTTCTCTTTAATTATGGGTTTAATTTCTGGAATACAATTTTAGGGTTTATCCTTCTGCTTTTTCATGAGTAGAAAGCTTTTCCTGAACAACCGTACGTCTTTCTCAATAGCTAGCTAGAAAGTAATATAATATATGCTCATATCTTCAAGAAGACTCGTCGATCTACAAGTTGTAAAAACAATGCAGCGCTCATTCATTTCTTTTCTCTTCTTCTTCTTCTTTTTCGTTTCCATATATATAGCATCCTTAGTGATAGAGTGATGATTCGTATAAAAAAATTTGTTATATGTACAAAACAATTTATATAGCATCAACTTTAACTATATATTGTTAAATATTTGTACATAATAATATGTTATGTACAAACATATTTTGTTGCGAATCTGCTCTCTTACGGTCTATTCTCGAGTTATTTTTTAAAAGAAAAGAGAGGGGAGGGGAAGGGAAGGAAACAACTAGTGGTGAGTGTTCTTAAGCTTTTTTAAAAAGGGAAAGGAAGGGGAAGGGAGGAGAAATGATGGACAATTTTACCATTTTTATACTCTAAAACAATCCTCCTACTTTTAGGATGATTGAGAGGGGCAATTTTTCTATCATTAATTCCCTTTCCTTCCTTTTCTTCATTTAAAAACTCAAGAAGAGGCAATTAGGTATATAAAGGAGTGATTTATATACGTACTATCCATTGGTTAATCTGTCCAACGATTATAGACTAGCTTAATTTCTGATATCTCATACAATTAGCGTTAATTACTACATTAAATCAGAATTAATTTTTTTTAATCTTTTACCAAGATGGTGAACAATATTATAATGTGAACATTAAGAAGAGAGCAATTAATTAATTCTCCGGATATATTGCACTATATATTATATATAACTGTTGTAGTATTTTGTTAGCTAGGGTTCTTCCTAGAATGTCTTGAATTTTGTTGTTATTACCAAATCAAGAAATTGTAGTTGTTTTAACTATCATATCCTTATATATGTAAATAAAAATAAATAAATAAATTATAATTGTTATATGTGACAATTAAACAATTGTTGTATACATATCATGTCTCAATAGATCAACAACTAACTGGACTCGTGTTGATTATATATAATTTAAATCTTCTTTTTTTCTACTGAAAAATTCTTTAATAAACTTTAGATTTGGGGGTTGCTTTCTTAGAACATAATTAACAAGTCCATCTAATATTTGAGAACTCCACTAACGTTTTAGAGTTGACATTCTAATATCTTATGGATTGTACACACATATATATAGCATTGGATATACTAATTTAAGGTCAACTATTATTATAAATAATAAACATATACTTTAAAATCCTTTTATATATTGTTTCATATATTTAAGTATATATAACATTTTGTAAAAGGAAATAGAAATTTAAGAATTAATATCATGCGCGATAATATTTTTTAAGTTTTGCTTTTGTGATTTTCTTTAGGTATCATGTTGCGCGCTCTTTAAGGTTGTAAATACACACACACACACATATATATATATATATATATATTCCCGATTAATTAAAAGTTCTTATTTGGAGATTTGGCTCATATACAGTAGTAATTATATAATTAATTAATTAGTTGTTTTCGTATTACTATTATAATTGAATATTTAAAAATACTTATTTTTCTGTTTGATTTTAGTAGATTGATCAGGAATTAATTAGGTTAATTATATTTAAGAAAGGTAGCTAACTGAAAAGTCATTTTTTTATTTAATTAAAAGTCATATTTTATTTTATATTGAATATATCTCATCTTCCACTCTTGGCAAGGTAGAGATAAAACTGAATACGCATCTAACGAATTAATTAGTCTTAAGAAAGGTAGCTAACTGAAAAGGTTTCAATGTTTTTTATTTAAAACAATCAGATTTGTCATGCATTGGAAGAAATAAATTTCCATGTGATCCTTTCGTTAGGAAATTCAAAGGGTACAATTCATCAAATTATTATTTTATGGTACGTATTAAACGGTGAACACATCTAAAATATTTATAAATTTTTTATTATTACTGTGTACGTTAGACTTTATTTACTAATGAACTCTACTATTTTTATTTCAGTGAACACAGCATTTTTTTTTGTCTTTCTTTAACTACTACACTATATATGTTCACCCGTGAACATTTATAAATAACACACATGTTAACCATTGAACATACTAAAAAAATGTATGTGAGTCATCGGTGAACATCCACTACAAAGATAATGGTCCATTACACATAGATAATTACGCAAAATATACCACATTAGATAATTGTAAAATTAATTCTTGATCGAACAAAAATTCAAAGGTTATTATAATAAAATATTATTTTTTGCAAGAAAACCTAACATATTTGAAGAAAATCTACACAGTTCATAAGAAAAAAGATTCCATGCACAAACAATTGATAAAGTCATAAAACCATATATTTTTTCTAATATACATATTCATTATAAAATCCAACTAAAAAAACCAATGGAATTATACCTGTAAAAAGGATTTCAAATATTAATAAAATAAAAACTTAAATAGTTCTTTTTTCTTGTTCTCCATCTCAATCGTTAAACACTTATAAACAACTATTGATGGTGAGAGGGACAAATCAATAAGATCTACAAAATTCAAGAGATGACGGTGGTGTTGCAAGGGAGAAATATGAGACGTTGTTGCTCAACGATGGTGGTGGTGTTGTCGTGGTGCTTGGCGATGTTGGTATCGAGGAGAATCATCATCGACATAGATATATCTTGTAGTCAATGGGAGACTGAGAGAAGAGAGGTGAAGAGTTAGGAGAGATAGTAATGGTGATGCTCAGCGGCAGAAGGTCCGGTACTTAGGAGAGAAATTTACGGTTTTCTAGGTTAGTGGCACGAACAACTGGAATGATGGGTGGAATTACATTACTACCCCGTTAATACTTATATGATAGCACGTGAACTTGTTTTAATTTACATTAATGTCATTTTTATTTTTATCTTTAGATTATTTTGATCAATGGTTGATATTACTTCTTGCAAAAAAAATATTTTTCGTTTGAACTACCATCTATATATATATATATATATAAACAGGGCCGGCCCAAACGTTTTAGAGGCCCCGGGCAAGACTAAAGAAGGGGGCCCTTCAAAATTAAAATAAACAAAACTAAAATATATAAAAACGTCAAGATAGAACTTACAATCAAATGTAACCAAACCGTGAGATGAAAGAATCTGTTGCGATAATTTTAACTTCAACTTATTTACACCACCAGCTGCAAAAAAAAGTCATACAAATATGCTTCCTTCTGGTTTTCTAATTCTAAGTAGTGGCATACTAATTCTAGGCTAAAATTGCTAAAGTAATTTGTGGATGTTAGTTAAGAGTCATAATTGTGGTAGAAAATTTAATTATGAAATGCTTCTACCTAATTGAACAAAGGAGAAGAATTCTACGGTAATTTTTTCATTTAGTTTGGTTTTTCATCATTCTTTGATAACATATATGTGATAAACAGTTGACAGAAATATGATAAAATGAACATTATGAACTTATACAGTTATGCCTAAGTGATCACTAGACAAATTAGAGTGTGCAAAGGAAACAAGCAATGCAACTGAAACACATGACAAATGATATTCAAATACATAGCTGAAAGATTGTAATCCTTTTACACTAAGGGTACTATCATTTGATTAATTTCAACTTCGAATGTAGCATTTTTCTTTGGTGTGCATCAGTAACCATGTATTGTTTTGATAGAATGATAGATTGATTAAATAGTAACTTCACAAATATTCTTGTTTGCTTCCTTATCATGTCAAACTACAACAGGTATTAAGCACATCAAAACCCTTTTGCTATACTTCTTGCAATTCTTAAGTGAAGCAAATCAAGTTCTATAGTTCTATGCGAATCTGATTCAGAGTTGATGAAAATTGACATAAGGAACTAAGGAAGAAAAAACGAGAAACTATGGAAGAACAAAAACTTACAGGCTTACAAACAAGATATTTCTGATCGAACAACTTGACTTTCATATTAGGTTTGATGAGATGAAGAGACAACAGCAAAATGATTCTCGATGAACTGAAAATTAGAAATCAAAATATCTTGATTCGTGAATGTTTTGGCAAAGCGGATGAGGCGATGATGAGGACTACAGAGGCGAAGGAGATGAATGGATACCCCTTCGGTTTCTGCATCTTTCTTCTTCTCCTTTCCGATGGGCATCGCTTCAAATTTCAGTCTTTTTTTTCCTATTTCACGCCAAGACAGAAAAGAAACGCAGCCCTGCTTTTAGAGCCCTTATCACGATTTTTGAGCCTAAATCCCTTTTAATTTATGGGCTTAATACATAAAAGGGTTTATTTTACTAGTGGGCCCCTGAAACTTTTGGGCCCCGGGCGGTTGCCCTTGTGGCCCAGGCCCAAGGCCGGCTCTGTATATATATAGGGGAATGTTTATTTGAGAACCAATTTTATTACGAAAACCGCGAGAATCGTTTGTGACCATTGATCATAATTAATCAAAGGTTAATATTAACTGTGACAAACATTTGATTAATTAAAAACACAGCCGTTATTTCACTTTCCAAACATGTTTGAGGGGTATTTTAGGTAAATTGCATAAAGAAAGAGGGGACCACTTACCCCCACTTTTTTAAAACTAAAATATCTTCAAAACACAAAGGTATTAAAATACGAAAATTATACCAAATTAACGATAAAAATATGCTCTTTAATATGACATCCATATTGCTATACTTCTCTAAAGAAAATTTTTTCATTTTTTCCAGGTTTTTTTTTCAACACAGCATTAGATATATGCACATATGCACATACCATTGTCTTTTTTTTCTAGCACAGGTGCATATAGGTGCATATGTGCAAATTACAATAGGTGCACATGTGCATATACCACTGTATTTTTTTCAGCACATACAATAAAGTCACATACGCATGGTGCATATATGCACAATTTATTCATACTACTAGGTTTTGTTTTCGCATAGGTGCGTTTAGGTGCATATATGTACGTTCATGTGTGCATATATGCACATGCACATGTATACCTAGATGCATGTGTGCACGTGCAACTCATAGTTGGCTTAATCAAACTTATTACTAAGGTTGTAAATAAACCAAATGAACATGAACGGGGTTTTTGTTCGTATTCGTTCATTTATTTTTAGCCGAACAAATAAAAATAAACGAACACGAACGGAATTTTGTGTTCTTGTTCGTTTGTTTAACTCTAGCTGAATAAATAAACAAACACAAACGAGAAATGAACGAGCATTTGTGTTCAATTATTTAAAAGATTGGTTCGTTCGTATACATTTTTGTTTGTTTTTAAATGATAAACAAACGTAAACGAAGTAACACAAGCTATACTACAAATCCAAACATTATTAAACACAAATAAACACTATAGATACGCGCACACACATAATATAAATATATATATATATATATAATATAAACAAACATAAACAATCGGATAACCAAACGTTCATGAACATAAATGAATGAATGAGAGCTCTGTTTGTGTTCATTCGTTTGATTAAACGAAACGAAAATATTGTTCGTGTTCATTTTTTTGTTCGGCTAAAGTTAAATGAACGAACACGAACAAGCCCCCATTTGTTTTCGTTTAGAATTCTAGTGCACCTGCAACTTAAAGTTTGTTTAGTCAAACTCGTTGTCAACTCAAAAAATTCTAATAAAAAGATCGATGGGGTATAGATATGTAATATATTACTAAAATTTAATAAAAATATAAATGGTTGTGATTAATAAATAGAGAATGAGAGAAAAAAAAGAAAGAAATAAATAAAAATAATAATTCTTGCAACTTATAAGAAATTGGAAAAAAAAGAAAAAATAAATTAAAATCAATACTATACAATAAAAAAAACATTGGTTACCTTTGGTTCCAAAATGACGGCTAAACATTGGTAATTTTGGTTTCAAAATGGCGGCTACATACACAGCTATGCGCACATATATATTTTTTAATTATCATTTTATCCTTTTGATATAAATAAGGTTATTACAACATTATCTAAATTGATTGATTTACAATGGTTCTCGTGGTTCTCGTAATAAAAACGGTTCTTAAATGAATTTTTTTTCTCTCTATATATATATATATGGAAAAATTCATTTGAAAATCATTCTTATTGCGAGTACCATTTGTAACCACCATTAACGTTCATTAATAGAAATATTTTGATCTTTTATATATATTCCCAACCGTGAATTACGTCCGGATGGACTGTCACTAAAGAGCGAGATTTGATTTTTCCAAAATATCCCTCATTAATAAGACATTAATGAGTCATCATTTTTATTGACAATTTATTTATTTTAACTAATGGCTTAAATTGATTCTCTCATTACTCGTAATAAGAAACAGTTCTTAAATGAACTCTCCTATACATATATATTGTATGTATGTATGTATGTATGTATGTATGTATGTATGTATCAATATGTGTGGTGGTTTGCAAAAAAGATATGATTGAATTGAAGGAGCTTTTGTGTCCATAAATATGACGTCTCTATAAATATCTTATCCAAGAGATGGAAAAAAGACAGTGCAATGGTGCAAAAGGTTATGCAAGTGTTCGCAAATTAATTGTTTAGGGCAAGCGTATTGGTTGTCCCGGATCATTCGGGTAGAGCATCACATAGTTTGGGTAGATTAATATTGTCCGCTATGCCGCCCTTCGGGTTTCCCAACCAGACTCACTTGTTGCTTTTACTCTCTCTTTTGTTGTGTAAGAGAGAGTAGTGGAAGGAAAAATATTAGTTGTTTGGGTTAATCTATACTTGAGTTTGGGATAAGAGAGATAAAATGAGTAAAAAATAATATGACGCTAATGTATCATTTGTGTTGAAAAGAATGATAGATAAGTGATACTCATGGTCTTATATATGAATGGTGTGTGTAAAAGGTGAACCAGCATGGAAGGGGAAAAAATGAGTAGGGTTTATTAGATCTTAAAAAACATTATCACCTTATATTAATTTTTGAAGTATAATCATTTTCATATTTCCAATTTTAACCCTTAATAAAATTTTATTTTTAACTCTTAGGTTTATATATTTATATTCGATTTCATAATAATACTTATTATTATTTACAAATCAAAGGATATTTAACCTAACGATATCAAGATATATTAAAGTATTTCTTCCTTTTTTAAGGTGAAGTGTTCGAGTCTTTTTATACACATTGGTGTATATTAGAGTGTGTTAACCATTCAAAAAATTTATCATTATTTACAAATTAACTAAATTTTTACCAAAAATTAGATTGGTGCATAAAAGGAGAGTTTTCACCAAAATTTATCATTATTTACAAATTAACTACTCAATAATTTATCATTTATACACATTGGTGTATATTAGAGTGGTTAGATTTCACTTTTCAGTTTTCACCAATCGCAAAGTTCATTTGACTTACCGGTATTAAGATCTATTAAGGTGTTCTTGCTCACTCGAGGTTAAGGATTCAAATATTTTGTTATGAGCATATATATATATATATATATATATATATATTATATAAACAATTATTATATAAAACGGCCAAGAGATTGGTTCTCACAGTTCTCGTACGAAAAACAATTCTCGTTTGAACCCTCTCCTATATATATATATATATATATATATATATAGGGTAGAGATCAAGTAAAAAAATTAAAGTAAAAAGGGTAAAATGGATGATTATTTGATCATTTTTCGGTATATATATCAACTGATAATCGTTAGTTCATCATCTTTATTGATTAAAACTAGTTCTTCATCAATTTCTTTTTGATGAATCCAACATATTCATCACTTTTTATATGAAAACATTTTGTTCATCAACAAATTATTCCAAAATTTTGTTTTCAAAATCTGTATTTGAAATAAAAAAGAAATTGATGAAGAACTAGTTTTAATCAATAAAGATGATGAAATAACGATTATCAGTTGATATATATATCGAAAAATGATCAAATAATCATCCCTTTTACACTTTTTACTTTAATTTTCTTTTTATTTGATCATATATATATATATATATATATATATAAGAATCTTTTCTATCTACCCCGCCCAATGTCATTTTGCAATATTTGATAAAAATGTTGGAATAATTTGTTGGGATAATATTTTTGTCTCCTTGGAGAATCACACTGTTGTACCAATTTCAATTTCAATATAATTAAGAAATCTTCTCTTTTCCATTTAATTCTTACTTTGTAATATTTCTGTATTAAAAGGGAGAATTATATATATTAAATTAGTTGTGATATTTATGTACTAAAATGGGTGGCTATATATCAAAAGTAATATAGTTTCGTCACTTTTATATTATAGGAGCATATATAATATTTTACTCTAACAAAAATAATTCAGTTGTCATTCTTTGTTTTAATAGAAGAACAAACTTTCAAACAATTATATTTAGGAGAATTATTTGACGGTGTTAATTACCCGAGCAAATTAAATAACGAAGTGACAGTTGACATTAGTAAGTTATTTAAGTGTTTAACCATATTATAATTACTTTTTCCTGGTTATATTAATTTCAAATGAGAATTTGGTCCCCTAGCTATTAAGTATTTCACTTCTGTCTAGCTACCAGAGATTAGGGGTGTCGAAAATAACCGATACCCGAAATAACCGACCGACCCGTTTAAGTTTTAGGTAATTCGGGTCGGTTATTTCGGTTAACGGGTAAAGAAATTCGGTTAATCGGGTAACCTGTAACCATTATGGTTCGGTTATCGGTTAAATAAAAAAGGGTTCGGGTATACCCGAAATACCCGAATTTTTAAAAAAGTTTTTTCATTTTTACTTAAGCCCAAATCTAATAATCAAGTTTTAAAATTCAAACATCCATAACACCCAAAATACCCGAATTGGTATATATATTTGGGCTGAAGCTTAGTCGCTAAAGCATATTGTTTTCATGTGTTATATATATATATATATGGTTTGAAACTTGAAACGTGTTGGTTTAGGATATATTTTGTGAAGCTCGACAAGTTTTTATTTTTAGAGTTTGAAATTTGACATGTCTTTAATATTATGGTGGAAATATATTAGTTATTTTGTTATAATGGTTCATTATAAAGAGATATATACATCCTTTTAATAAAAATAGTCCAATTATATATATATATATATCATTTAATGAAAATAGCCAAAATGCCTAATTACATACTCGGGCCAAAAAAATTTATAACCTAAAAAACCCAAATAGCCAAATTCGGTTATACCTGAAAATATATTAACCGAACCGTACCCGATTTTAACCGTTACCCGAATATTAAAATAGTTCGGTTATCGGTTATCTTTTCAAAAATAAAATAACCGAAATATCCGACCCGAAATAACCGATACCCGAAATATTTACCCGAAAACCACCCCTACCAGAGATTATAGTTAGAGAATGTAGATTAGAATTTAGTATAGTTAACATAGTCCTATTGTATAAATAGGCTAGGGCTCATTAGGTTTTAATATTATGATTTATCTCGTATCCTTTGTACTCTATAAATAGTTATCAATATAATACAAAATATCTACGGGGTTTTTATTATTCTACACTAGCAAATATACAATTAAAAACAACATATATATATGAGAGGGTTTAAATGAAAATTGATTTTCGTACGAGAACCAATGAAAGCCCTTGATTAAAACTAATTAATTACTAAGAATTTTTGGCGACTCATTATTGAGAGTATTTTGGAAAAATTAAGTCTCGCAAATTAATGACAACTCACATAGACGTAATTCACAATTGGATAAATATATACATAATCAAAATACCCCTATTAATGAATCATTAATGGTGTTACAAATATTTCTTGTACGAAAAATAGTTCTCGATTGAACTTTTCCTTATATATATAAGATTAAATGACCGTGTGATATACGGGTTGGTTTAAAAAATAATAAATATTAATAACAAATATTATCTATACTATTTTATAAAACTTTTAATATTCTCTCTCCTAAAAGTTTTAAGACTACTTAATCTTAAGTAGTACGTATTTTTATGCAAATAATACAAACCCTTAAAGCAATATTCCAATCAATCATCCCCTTAATTATCTCAATTAATTTATGATAATTGTTTTTAACAACTCATTAAATATGACACAAACAATTTAGTGAATCTAATTTTGGTTAAATCACTCACATCAACAAAAATTCCAAAACTAGATTATTTTTCTCTCTAATTAGTTAATAATTGCATATTTTTTCTTAGTTTTTGTTTTTCAATAAATTATTTTTAAACCCATTAAAAGAGTTGATGGAAAAATAAGAAATAAAGATAATAAAAAATATGAAAGAATATGGATATGTTGTTGCTAGGAAAATATTTGCTTACACCGCATTCAACGAGTACCATATCTAACATTACTGAAATCGCACATGTTACCAAACACAAATTATTCGCCACCGCCGTACTGCGCAGATACAATATACTAGTATAATTATACAACACGAACGAAATGAGAATTTAATAAAATAACGACAAACAATGTTAACAATTAAACCATCGGTGGTAATATTAACGCGAGGAGGAGGACAAACGTGATTGTATTTCTTGTACAAATCATCGATCATTATTGTTACAATTACAATAGTAAAGTTAAGCGTTTATTGATTATAATTAAAAAAGAATTTAAGATACTTATAAAATATTTTATAATGATAAAACTAAGAATTTGGTTAAATACAATATTTTGAAATATTATAAAGGGTAAATATTTTACCTATAAATTAAGGTGGACAAATACAATATTTTAGTGTTTAAGAAGGACATATATTAAATCATCTTTAATAATTTTGATTTAAATTAAAGAAAAAAGTAATTACTGAAATAGTCCTTGTGATTTGTCAAAAGTTATTAGTTTGGTCATTTAAGATAAAAAATTACACTACATGTGTTTTTGGTACTAAACTGGTCCTTTAGCCATTTAAACTAACGACACTAGTGTTATTAATTTTAAAATGACCATTTTGCCATTTTATATGATCACAAATTTAGTCCCTATGGTTTTCAAATAGTTTCGCATTTAGTTCTTTAACATTTTTGTAATAATTTACTCTATACATTTATATATGTGTGTGTACATGTATACATATTTAGTATTTTTATACTAGTACTTAGAATTATATTTTATTCTTATTATTATTTTTAATGATTTTAATTTATATTTGTTATCGTACAACAACTCTTTAGAATTAGTGTTATAATACATTATTATATACTACCTTAACTTTTTGTTGTTTACCATTTATCAATGGTCAACATTATTTTCATTTTTTATTCAAATAATTACATATTTAATCTCAAACTTTATTAATAAAACTTATCGATCTTTTTTTTCTCCATCTATTTTTATCTTTCACATAATAATACACAATTTTCAAATATTAGTTGATAACGGATTATCTTATTTAATAGTATGATTATATCCAAAATTAGATAAGTTATCTAATTAAGTTTAAATACGATATTAATCATTATATAATTAGGGTTAAACAATTAGAAAAATCTTTCCCATCTTTCCTTCTTTATTTGCATCAAGAACAACGTAACCGAAAGTGTATTAATTGTTATAATAGGTTTGATATTTAACAAAGATCATTTTGGACTTTAAAATGTTTAATCTTGTTTGTTAAAATTTTTTTCACAATTTGATTTTAATTAGAGTTTTGTTTTTTATACTTCAACAAAACTTTTGTATATTATCAAACTTTTTTAAAACAAAAGTTTTGCTGAAGTATAAAAAACAAAACTTTAATTAAAAATCAAACTGCGAAAAAAATTTAAACAAACAAGATTAAATATTTTAAAGCCCAAAATGATATTTGTTAAATATCAAACCTATAATAACAAGTAATACACTTTCGGTTATGGTGTTCTTAATGCAAATAAAGAAGGAAAGATGGAAAAGTTTTTTCTAATTACTTAGCCCTAATAACAAGTAAATATCAAACCTATAATAACAAGTAATACACTTTCGGTTATGGTGTTCTTGATGCAAATAAAGAAGGAAAGATGGAAAAGTTTTTTCTAATTACTTAGCCCTAATTACGTGATGATTGATATCGTATTTAAACTTAATTAGATAACTTATCTAATTTCGAATATAATCAGACTATTAAATAAGATAACCCATTATCAACTTATATTTGGAAATTGTATATTATTTTGTGAAAAATAAAAATAGACGGAGAAAAAAAAGATAAGTTTTATTAATAAAGTTTGAGATTAAATATGTAATTATTTGAATAAAAATTAAAAGTAATGTTGACCGTTGATAAATGGTAAACAACAAAAGATTAAGATAGTATATAATAATGTATTATAACACTAATTCTAATGAGTTGTTGTATGATAATAAATATAAATTAAAATCATTAAAAATAATAATAAGAATAAAATATATTTCTAAGTACTAGAATAAAAATACTAAATACATATACATGTACACACACATATATAAATGTATAGAGTAAATTATTAAGAAAATATTAGGATTAAATGCGAAACTATATGAAAACCATATGGACTGATTTGTGATGTTATAAAAGGGCAAAATTGCCATTTTGAAATGTATAACACTAGCGTCGTTAGTTGGCTAAAGGACCAATTTAGTAACAAAAAAACAACCATAAGAACATGTAGTGTAATTTTTTATCTTAAAGGATCAAACTAATAACTTTTGACAAACCACAGAGTAAAAAAGATAATTTAAAAAAATAATTTATAGTGGGCCGAGTCACAGCAGAGTAATACGAGTGTAGCAAGAGCAATCGAGAGCTGAGATAGGAACCAAAACGAGTTCAGCAATTAAGGATTAAGGTTAGTAGAGATTTATGGTTTGCTTCTGTCTTCGATCTCTTTTGATCATAACGAAATTCCCCCTTGATTGCCACTGTATCGTTTTTTTCTCTGTTCGATTTAAATTTCTGAACCATTATGCATTGGTAAACTGTAATTTCCTTGTTGTAAGTAACTAGAATCATTCTTAAATTGATTGAAGTTTATTGATAGGGTTAAACTTGCCTGGTCCTAAAGGTACCATTATTAACGATCTAATTGACATAAACTACTGGAGAATTGGAGAAATAACAATGATAAGCATTGCCATATTACTCATGTTAAGTAAGTTGGTGATTATCTTTTTCACCACAGGTAGGTCACGTTGTTTTCTTCATCATAGTGGCAATGATTCATAGGAGGAATTTTTGGAGACTCGAGAATAAAACCATGGTTTCAATAATTTTCAAAACCATCAGGAAAGTTGTCCATAAGGAATGTATTTAAGAAATGGGCTTGTACCATAGAGATAGTGCTCCGTTGATCGAGTTTTGACCGGCTTTGATTGAATCCGAGTAATTTGGCTGAGTAATCCGACTCGCTTACTCAGATGTCCGGTATAAGAATAATGTCTAAAAGTACTTGCAACATTTCCAATAACTGCTGGTATAATAATGAGAGTATGTTGGAAACTCAATAAGTGGTAAACATTACTCGATTAATTGATAAGACCATGTTATAGTATGCGTCTAGTATTTATATGAGTAAATTACCTTTGCAAGATTATTTAGTGATATCGAGTTACATCAAATAATGTTTACAGAAAGGATAATGAATTAGATCTTCAAAATAACAATAAATTATAAATACTAATAGAGCTTGGACTTCTCTTGCTTGTGAAAATAAGGTAAATATATCCATCTGACCATCTCCTGCTCTTATTTTGCTTGTTTCATGATTCTTTCATAAGGATTTCTATCTTTGATTTCTTCTTTTGCTTGAGTCGTGATTCGTTCGAATGGATATCATTAATCGACTTAAGGTTCATGTTGGGAAAAATAGGCTTATAAATAAATTCTCTTTTGTTGATACGAAAATATACAACTTGTTTATATAATTGTATGTATTAACATTAACATATGTGCACATATACATATATATATTCAATCAAATATATTCTAATCCATAATCTACAAAATAAGCTTCATCAAATGGCCAAGCTTCAATCGTCAAGATCCGAGTTCAAGTAGAAGTCGATGTTGAATTCTTCTACAAATAAACATTCAAAGTCTATGAGCTTACAAAATAAATAATCAAATAAGTTTAAGTTTTTATAAAATAACTTTTATAAAAACCATTATAAAAATTTAGACAATTTTTATAAAAATTACAAGCTTGGAAGTCAAAGCAAAAATTCCCATTTTGGCAAATACTAAACACAATCTTCTATTGAAATAAGCCAAAACCATATTTAGCAAAAGGAATCTCCCAAAGAGGTAAACTTCCAACATGCTTTGTGCATTTGGTTTCCAAACTACCATTTTCATGATTAAATTCAAACTTAAGAAGTATGACACTTACCCAACTTTTCTAAAGCTTCTTTTCAGTGCATTTTTATAGTAAAAATGGGTTGTATGTGGTTTTGGTAAAAGCCCAACATCTATATGCACAAGGCTCAAAAATCTCCAGCAGTGCGACGGTCGATTTCACGGTCGACCGTGGATCGACTGGACACTTTTTGAGCATCAAACTTTTTCCTTATTTAAAGCAACTCAAGTCTTGTGTTTTACTCACCTCTTGCAATCTGAAAAAACACAGAATACATAAAAATCTTGTGAGCTCATATTCCTTGATAATTCAATCTTTCAAGATCAAGAATCAAGCAAGAGTGAAAGCCTTCAAGTTCATATACTTCATTACATTCATATACATTTGTAATAGTGTGAGGATAATCTCTAGCCTATAGAATTAGAGAGAAGTGAGGATCAACTCTAGCCTTTCCAATTAGAGTGAAGTGAGGTTTATCTTAACCTTGTTTGCAAGAGTGAAGTGTAATTCTTGTAAGCTAAAGAGAGAAGTTGTAAAAGGTTTATCTCTACCTTCAAAGAGAGAAGTTAGTGGAGCAACTCTTGGTGGGTGAGGCCAAGGAGTGGATGTAGAGCAAGGTTGTTAACCCTTGCTTGAACCACTATAAATCATTGTGTCCAAACTACTTCATTGGTGATATCTTTCTTTCTTAAACTCTTTAATTACTTGCAAATATTGTTAAAAACTTCAAAAAGTGGGCATATAACCTATTCACCCCCCTCTAGGTTCTAACAATTGGTATCAGAGCAAGTTGCTCTAGATAATTTTTGAAAAGTCGTTTAAATCTTCTAAAAATATTTTTTCAAAAATTTTTGAGTTGACAAAATGGGACAAAATTATGTAGAGGGGAATTCTATGGTTAGACCTCCACTTCTTGAAGAAGAAGGGTTTTGTTATTAGAAACAAAGATTCATGACTTATGTCAAAGCCAAAGATGTTGATCTTTGGGATATTATTGAAGAAGGGGATTATGTACCAAAAACCTTTGATTCCAAACAAGATGCCTTTGTTCCACTTCCTAAAGAAAAATGGGATCAAGAGGATAAGAAAATGGTTTCTAAAAATTTTGAAGCAAAACTCTTTCTTTACAATGCTTTGCCTAGAAAAGAATTTGAAAGAGTATTTATGTGTGAAAGTGCAAATGCTATTTAGCAATCTCTTGTCACCACACATCAAGGAAATGCCCAAGTTCTAGATAACAAAATTGAATTACTTGTGCAACAATATGAACAATTTCAAATACTAGATGATATGAAAATTGACGAGGCTTTTGCAAAGTTTAATACTATTGTTACTAGTCTCAAGTCACTTGGGACTACTTACTCTAACAAAAAGATTGTAAGAAAGTTTCTTAGGGCTCTTTCACCAAAATGGAGGGCAAAGGTGACGGCTATTGAGGAGTCAAAAGATTTGAACATACTTCAAATGGATGAGCTAATAGGAAATCTCAAGGTGTATGAAGTGATCATGCAAAAGGATGATGAGATTGCCAAGCTAAAGAAAGAGAAGAGCAAGTCCATTGCACTTAAAGCCAAACATGTCAAAGATTCCTCTAGTGATGAAGGAGATGAAACAAATAGTGATGAGGATGAAGAGTATGCCATGATGGTGAGGAATTTTAAAAAGTTCTTCAAAAGAAAAGGCAAGCATGTGAAAGCTCCATTTGATCCTAAGAAGTACAAGCAAGCCATGGATGCCAAGAAAGAAAAGAAATCATCTAGAGAATGCTATGGATGTGGAGACTCTTCACATCTCATAAGTGATTGTCCAAAGGTAGCTTCAAAGAAAAAGGAAAATCACAAAGCCTTCCTAGGAGGTGCATGGAGTGATAGTGGTGATGAAAACCAAGAAGAAACAAAAGAAGAAAAATGTCTCATGGCCTTTGAGACAAGTGAGGTACACTCCGATTCTAGCTACTATAGTGACAATAATGGCCATCAATATGATTAATTATGTGATTTTAGCTCAAAAATACTTACTAAAAATGAGGAGTTAAAAAATGAGAATAAAAGTTTGAAAAAGGAAAATATCAAGTTGAAAAATGAAAATGATGACTTAGTTATAAAGATAAAAGATCTAGAAAACAAAATTGCATCTCATACACATACAAGCATAAAAGATTTGGAGAGTAAGTTAAAAACAAACTTGGATACAACCACACTGTCAAAATTTGAGAATAGTTCAACAAAGTTAGATGAAATGTTAAAGATTCAAAAATCATCAAAAGATAAGGGTGGCATTGGATTCTCTGGGCACTCAAACAACATGCCAATAAGTCACTTGAAAACCATCCAATTTGTGAAAGAAAAAGGGAAAGAAAAAATCCAGGACCTCCACGGTCGACCCACGGTCGATACCGTGCATCAACCGTCGGGTCACTGGAATTTTCAAAAGAACAAAAATGTAAACATCGTCTCTAGCTCTTCCACTTGTATGCCCAAGGTTGCAAGTAATGAGTTATTGAGAAAGTTTTATACTCCAACAACAAAGCATGGACTTGGATTCAAGAAACCCAAATCAAATGTGACTCAAAAACTAAAATACTCTCAATCCATAAACCCTAAGAACACATGGTATCATAAAAGTTTTAGAATCACACAAAGATGTATTAGAATAGGAGTTTTTGATGCTAACCATCCAGGACCCATGAAACATTGGGTACCAAAAGCTTGAATGAAAACTTCATATGTGTAGGGTTGCAGTAAAAGTGAGAATATGTCTCATGAATGGATTCTTGATAGTGGTTGTTCAAAACACATGACCGGTAATAGAGAACTCTTCACCTTATACAAGGAGTATGATGGAGGACATGTTGTGTTTGGAAGCAATCTAAGAGGAAAGGTGATTGGTAAAGGTAACGTTCTTCATGACAATATCAAATTCTTGAATGTTGAGCATGTTAGTGGTTTAGCTTACAATTTAATAAGTATTGGTCAACTATGTGATAAAGATCTAAATGTTAAATTCACCAAACATGAAAGCTTAATATGCAAAGATGATAAAGTTTTAGTAAAAGGTGTTAGGAGAAATGGACTATATACATGTAGACTTGGTGATAATCCTAACACACAAGTATGTCTTGCATCTATAATTGATAATTCAACATTATGGCATAGAAGACTAGGTCATGCCAACATGAGACTACTACAAACGTTTGACTAGAAATGAGCTTGTTAGAGACTTACCAAATATTAAATTCGATAATCATTTTTGTGATGCATGTAAAATAGGAAAACAAGTGCATTCATCTCATAAATCTAAAAATGCTATAACTACAAAGAGATGTCTTGAACTATTGCATATGGATCTTTTTGGCCCTTCATCAATTCAAAGTTATGGGGGAAACTTCTACACACTAGTTGTTGTAGATGACTTTTCTAGATATACATGGACACTATTTTTGAAAAACAAAAATGAAGCTTTTGACAAATTTAAAACTCTTGGCAAGAAAATTCAAAATCAATTTAGTTGTACCATCATTTCAATTCGTACCGACCATGGAAGAGAATTTGACAATGAAGCACAATTTGGAGCATTTTGTGAAAAACATAGAGTGTCTCATAACTTTTCGGCTCCTCGCACTCCCCAATCAAATGGGGTTGTTGAAAGGAAAAATAGGACTTTACAAGAAATGAGTATGACAATGCTAAATGAACAATCCATTCCACAAAAGTTTTGGTGTGATGCGGTCTCAACGGCTACATACATCCTAAATAGAACACCCTATGAAATCATCAAAGGTAGAAAACCATCCTTAGGACATCTTAAGGTATTTGGTAGTAAATGCTATATCCTTAATACCAAAGACTACTTGACAAAATTTGATCCTAAAGCATATGAGGGTGTCTTCTTAGGATACTCCTTGAATAGTAAAGCCTATAGAGTATTAAACAAATCCACTATGGTTGTGGAGGAATCCCTTAATGTCACATTTGATGAATCTCCACTTCCTCCTAAGACTCAACCCTTCGACCGTGGATCGTCTGGACACTTTTTGAGCATCAAAATTTTTCCTTATTTAAAGCAACTCAAGTCTTGTGTTTTACTCACCTCTTGCAATCTGAAAAAATACAGAATACATAAAAATCTTGTGAGCTCATATTCCTTGATAATTCAATCTTTCAAGATCAAGAATCAAGCAAGAGTGAAAGCCTTCAAGTTCATATACTTCATTACATTCATATACATTTGTAATAGTGTGAGGATAATCTCTAGCCTATAGAATTAGAGAGAAGTGAGGATCAACTCTAGCCTTTCCCATTAGAGTGAAGTGAGGTTTATCTTAACCTTGTTTGCAAGAGTGAAGTGTAATTCTTGTAAGCTAAAGAGAGAAGTTGTAAAAGGTTTATCTCTACCTTCAAAGAGAGAAGTTAGTGGAGCAACTCTTGGTGGGTGAGGCCAAGGAGTGGATGTAGAGTAAGGTTGTTAACCCTTGCTTGAACCACTATAAATCATTGTGTCCAAACTACTTCATTGGTGATATCTTTCTTTCTTAAACTCTTTAATTACTTGCAAATTTTGTTAAAAACTTCAAAAAGTGGGCATATAACCTATTCACCCCCCTCTAGGTTCTAACAGTCTCTTTTGCTAAGTTGATTCATTTGTCTCTCTCTTAAATTTTTTAATACTACTTAATTTTAAGTAGTATATGTTTTCATATATAAGATACAAACATCTAGAACAATAGTATAATCAATCATTTCTTTAATTGTCTGAACTAATTTGTGCCAACTGTTGGTTTAATAAATAACTAAACATCCAACAACTATTTATTAATTTTGGTTAATTATTTACATCCATACAATTTTAAGGCTAGATTATATCTCTCTAAATTTAATAATAATATTTTTTTTCTTATTATATTGTTTATCAAAAAACTATTTAAATAACAAATAAAAAACTTGATTGGAAAAGAGAGAAATTACGGATGGAAACGAGCCGAGCCAGACTCTTATCGAGCCGGGCTTGTTTAGGATTTTTTAAGCTCAAACTCAAGCTCGGCTCGTTTAGAGCTTTGATGTTGAGTTCGAGCTCGGCTCGTCTAAGATTTATGAAGCTCGGGCTCGGCTCATTTAAGCTAGGCTCGTTTCGCCTCGGTTATAATTTTGACATTTTTATTGAAACGATATATAATAAATATAAAAAAAATATAAAAAATATAAATTATATTATATACGGAGCTCGTTTAGACTTGCGAATTTAAACGAGCCCACTCTTTGAAGTTCGAGCTCGGCTCGTTTATTAAATGAGCTTAAATATAGGCTCAAGCTCGTTAAGACTCAGATCGTTTCGAGCTTTTAACAATCCGAGCTTGGATAGCTCACAAGTAGCCCTGCTCGTTTATATCCCTAAGAGAAATAAAGAAAACAGAAAAAGGAGAAATAAAATGGATATATTATTTAAGAGGTTTTCATTTCACATATATCATACTCTACATTTATGAAATAGAACATATTGTTAAGCGCAAAACCAATAATTATTGCTACAGCTATGTGGGTACAATATTAAAATAATTTTTTTTTCTGATCCAATCTATTTTTATTCTATACTATTTTTCTCTTTCTCCCCTAAATTGTAAATAACACTAAGTTGTATTGTAAACAAAGGTTAATAGTGCTCTGTACTAATTATAATTCTAAAAAACGCGTTATGGCGGCGTCAAGGCACGAGACGCAACTTCGACGTTAAGGCGTGGAGTAAGATAAGACGGTATAAGGCGTGCCTTTACCCGTTAAATGGCGAGTTTTTTAAGGCGTGACGCATAGAAAATATATATTTTTTAAAATTTGACTTTTTAATATAAATTTTACGATCGTGTGTCTTGAACTTCTATAAATTTTTATTTTATAATTTGTATATGCTACTTTGCTCCTAATTTATTTAACTTTATGATATAAATATTTATAAAGTATATACAAAATTACCGCCTTAAAAAATAACCTTAAGGCTTGAACTCGCCGTAAACATTTGTTTTTTAGAACCTTGTTACTACTACTAATATTATACGATGTTTGTTTTAGGTACGACTGTGAAATTCTCATCCTGCTTCCCCCCTTGGAGTTTTAATGCATCCCCATTGTTAAATAAATATGGATCAACATCTTGCAAACGCTGGTATCTTCTTCGCTAAACATGTCGAATAGAACCCTATTATCAGCATTCAAGAAACCCATTCCCAGAATCCCCACTCCAGCTGACCCAGATCAACGAATCGCCAATCTCATTTCCAAATCCTTGAAATCTTCTCAAACTTTCGATCATACCCAGGTTCCTCTAACCTCCCTAAACCCCAACATCATAAACCTCGTCCTCTCAAGCACACATCTTCCACTTCAATCTTGCTTCAATTTCTTCAATTCCCTCCAACACAACAAATTCAATCTTGTTGAACCGTACGTTTCACTTTCTTGTCGCCTTTACAGATCTAAAGATTTTGCCCTAGCTAAGGATGTCTTAAATCAATTAGCCGTCAACAATGATATCGAACAACCTGTCCAAAAAATCACCTCTTTCCTTAACGAGAATTGTTGCATTGGTTTCAGTAAGATTGTTATCGGGAAGTTGTTTGATACTTTATTCCGAGTTTACGCCGACAACGAGAGGTTTGAAGAGAGTTTACAGGTTTTTTATTACATGAAAAGTAATGGGTTCAGTAAGATTGACGATAGGTCTTGTATGGTCTTTTTGCTTGCAGCAAAGAGATGTGAGAAATATGATTTATTATCGGATTTCTTTCGGCAAATGGTTGATTCTGGGGTTGGGATAACAGTTTATTCGATGACAATGGCGGTCTCTGCTATGTGTAAGCTCGGGGAGAGGAGTAAGGCAAGGGAATTGATGAATGAATTGAGTATGAAAGGGGTTAAACCAAATGCAAATACTTATAATGCTTTGATCGATGCCCATCTCAAGCACTCAGAATTTAGGGAAGTGGAGATGACTCTGGATTCAATGAAGAAGAAAGGGGTTTGTTTCACCGTGGCAACATATACCCTTTTAATCGAGTTTTATACAATGTTGGGCAATATTAAGGAAGCAGAGAAGGTGTTTGATGAAATGCATGAGAAGGGCATTGTTGCAGATGTTTATGTGTACACTTCAATGATTAGTTGCAACTGTAAGCTAGGAAAAATGAAAAGGGCTTTCGAGTTATTTGATGAATTGACTGAGAGAGGCCTTGTCCCAAATATCCACACTTACGGGGTGTTGCTTAATGGTGTATGCAAAGCAGGGGAGATGAAAGCTGCGGAGGTTTTATTGACTGAAATGCAAAGCAAAGGTCTTGATGTGAATGATATAATAATCAACACATTACTGGATGGATATTGTAAAAAAGGAAATGTTGATGATGCAATTAGGCTTCAGAGTTTGATGGAGAGGAAAGGGTTTGAGCCTGGTGTCATATCCTACAATATCATTTCTGCTGGTTTGTGTAAAGCAAACCGCCACGAGGAAGCAAAGACATTGTTGTTTATGATGGTGGAGAGAGGTTTGGCCCCAAACACGCTAACATACACAACACTGATTGATATATTTTGTAAGCAAGGAGATTTCAGTGAAGCTAGACGGACGTTTAGAGAGATGGAGAGCAAGGGGGAGAGACCGAATGTTGTGACTTACAACGCTTTTATTGATGGTTATTGCAAGAAAGGGTTGATGAAGGAAGCTCATCGGGTAAGAAGTGAAATGGAAGAAAAAGGGGTGATGCCTGATGTCTACACATTCACTTGTCTTGTACATGGGGAATGCATGGCTGGTAGGGTAGATGACGCGATGAAGCTGTTTAATGAAATGCCTGAGAGAGGTTTTGTTCGAAATGTGATAAGTTATACAGCTATGATTGCTGGCCTGTCGAAAGAAGGAAGATCAGAAGAAGCTTTTAAGTTGTATGATGAAATGCAAAATGCCGGTATTTCTCCCGATGATACCTTGTACTCTTCCCTTGTTCAAAGTCTTCATAGTGTTGAGGCTTGATTACAAAAGGAACATATAGATAGATAGATAGATAGATATATAAGGTTATTCCTCTATATACAAGTGTAATATAACTTTAATCTGGTTGAAAACTACACTAATGTTCCATTTGAATGACTAATTCCATAGAAAATTTGACAGGTATTCTAATGTGCAAATGTAAAGGATTGTTTGAACGAACACCAAGTAAAAAAAAGAAAGAAAGAAAGTATCACAGTATATACTGAAAAAATACATGTATGTGTAGTAACACGCACAAAGTGAAAATTTTGTGTGTCAATTCATTGATGCATTAGCAATTAACTGTCCAATTTAAGCGACAGTTATCGTATGAGTCTGAACCATTTGAACTATACAATCGAAAGAGACTAAGATCCATCATTGGGTCTCTTCTGCTGTGAATAACCATCATTGATGACATTAATCTCCTAGTGAAGCTGATAGTTAATCTTTCAGTTTTTTAAATGTTTAATTCAGATCCAACATTTATAATCTTAGAGAATACACTAATAAGAGGATTTATTTCCCCAAAAGATCTACCCCTAAATTTAGAAGTTTTGTTCCTGAATGAAATCTAGGTCTTTCAGATTCAGTCTTGAAAACAATCAAAATGCCATAATCAAGCATGCAATCTGAGATCAAACCAACATCTATGGGTTCAAGTCACATCGTGAAAAAATTTGAGGTAAATTTATGAGCCGTTAAAAAAAATCAATGATAAGATAATACTAAAAGAAACGTATTGGTCGAAGAATGAAAAGTAAAAAAAATGTAAGGCACATCATATTATTAGTCGGGGTTTGTTCTTAAAGTTCCACTTCTTGCTCTTCGTCTTCTCAATTTCAGATGGAGGGATTCAAAGCGAATTCAGAAGTAATATTATATTCGCGGTTGTTATGTACAATTAGATGATTAGATATACATATTTTCATACTTATCAGAGTCTCAAAGTACATTGATAATATCATTTAACCTCATATCAGACGTGCGTTATTCAAGCTAAACACTCGCCAATGACGCACATAGTCCTTTAGATTAAACGATCTATATAGGAAAAAATTCAAACGAGAAAATGTTTTTTGTGCGAGAACTATTTATATATTTACCCAACCGTGAATTGTGTGCGGGTAAACCGTTATTAACAGGGGTGTTTTGATCTTTTCCTGCGAATACCATTTGTGTCCACAATTAATGCTCATTAATAGGGTATTTTGATCTTTTATATATTTTTCCAACTATGAATTGCGTCCGGATGGACCGTTATTAGAGAGCAAGATTTGATTTTTCTAAAATACCTCTCATTATTGCATCATTAATAAGCCATTAATTATTCATTAATGATTTAATAACGAGCTATCATTTTTATTTGCCATTAATATATTATAATTAAGGGTCAAGATTGGTCATTTCGCGGTACTCACAATAATGATGGTTCTCAAATGAACCATCCTCTATATATCTTTTATAATATATACAGGGGAAGGTTCATTTGAGAACCGTTTTTATTACGAGAACCAATCTTAGCCGTTCATTCTGGATGATGGAATTCATGAATGAAGAGCGTGGGGGATTGAATATGTGAGAGAAGAAACCAAAAAAAAAGAAAAAAAGAAAAAGGAATCGGGTTTGGGAACCCGGTGTACTACCCTATCACCATCAACCCAATTGGGTGTTTTGGTGTTCCCATTGGGTTCAATGCCAACCCGACGTCGGGTAAGGGACTGATGCGGTTGGTCTAAATACTAACACAAGTTGAAATTTACTTCTAATTACTACTTAAAGGGTGTTCAGATAATTTGTGCCATATGCAGTTAGGGGGTGTACAAAAACAATAAATTTGAAGTTCACGAGAATATGCAGAAGTGAATTATTAGAACATGTGAACTATTTGAACAAAAGATGTGCTCTTTTATCTCTCAATAAGAATATACACTTATTCATTCCACATATCAACGTACGTACAGTCAAACATTGCATTCAACCATCTACGCACAACTCGGAATGCAATCAAAGAAAGGATGGTGACACAATCTCTGTGAACGTCCTGTAAGCCAACAAGCAACACAGGTCCTATCAAAAGATTACCATTAACACGCATGTGTTCATTCCAAGAGAATTTTCCGATGGATCCATGAGACGTCTAAAATACCCTTTACACTCACCATGTCAAAGAAGCACTCCTAGTCACTGATTGAAAAAGGACAATACATAATTTCCGACCATCCTATATAATTTGTCACTTCAACAAGTTATTGAGGACTTCCAAGACCATAATCCAGAAAACCAAGCAGAATCTCCAAGTTTGGCATCAATAGGGGTACTTTTATTTTCATTTCTCAAGTTCCCATAACTATTTTTGCCCTCATCTGCCTTCATAGATTCTGAAATAGCATCGAATGGGACTGGAACACTAAGAGGTGATCTAGGACTCGTTTCTGATTGAACCGCTACAAGCTGGTTAATCATTTCCAAAACCTCACTCATCTTTGGCCTTGATTTAGGGTCTCTAGACAAGCACTTGTTTGCAATCGTTGATAACTTTAATGCAGATTTCAGTGGGTACTTACCTTGGAGTCTATTATCAACTATGAGAGGAAAATTTTTGACATCTAAGTGGGGTCTCACCCATTCTAGAAGCTTCTGCTCACCTGTGGGTCGGTTTCGGTCCATTGGACGCCTACCCGTGATGAGTTCATAAAGAAAGACCCCATAACTCCATACATCATTTTTGGATGTAAGCCGACCCGTCTGTATGTATTCTGGAGCTGAATATCCCATTGTTCCTACTACCTGACCGCATTATGTTTTGGAAATTTAGAAACTCTAACTTCAAACTAAAGTTATAGTAATTTATCACAGTAAACAATGTTCGAAACTAAAAAATTAAAATGGCGACTCACCGCTGTTGTGACATGGGTATATCCTTCTTTAGGCCCTAACCGAGCCAGACCAAAATCTGAAAGCTTTGCATTCCATTGAGCATCTAGGAGAATATTTGAAGATTTGAAATCTCTAAAGATAATCTATATAAAAAACAACAACAAAATCAGGGATCTTATACTGTTCACCTGAAATGCATAGTGTTCTTCTGTAGACATAATTAATACCTGAAAGTCCATTCCCTCATGTAGGAATGCCAAGCCACGAGCGGTGTCTTGAGCTATTTTCAACCTCATAGACCACGAGAGTGGTGTCGGGGATCTAGTAGATAAATGATATTCCACACTTTTATTAGGCATATATTCATATACTAGAAGCCGTTGGATTTCTTTTTCATGATCTTCTGCACAGTAGCCAACCAACTTAACAAGATTTGGATGCTCAACGATCCCAAGAACATTTACCTCTGTCACCCATTCCTTGTGCCCCTGTTCCATTACACAACCAAGATTATGACCAGGATTCATACACGTAAAAATATTCAAAACCCGAGATTTCTTGAGAAAAAAAACAATATTTTGCCTGAAATCCTCTTTTGCCAAGTTGCTTGACAGCCACATTGAGATCTTTATTTGAATCTCGGGTATTCTTAATGGTGCCAGTGTAGACAGACCCGAACCCACCCTCTCCAAGCTTTGCAGATAAGCTAAAGTTCTTGGTAGCTGACTTGAGCTCAGAAAATTTGAACTCTCTAAGATTACTTGGCATTCTTGAGAAACTAGGATAATACTTGGACTTTCTTAATTTTGCACTTCGATCAGGGATGCTTTGGTAATTTGACTCTGACCCAGTAGATCCAGAATTTAAGGACCGGATCGTGCTTACTTGTGATGGATCTATCGGTGGTTCATCCTTATCTTCACAATAAGAGAACTGAAAACACATCATACTGCCCAAAGGTTTCCTGTATCTCCTGCGAAAATCAAATTAAAAATTTAGTTAGGAAAAACTAAAAATGTTACTTTCTTGATAAGATTAGTAATAAAAAGCTAAAGGGAATATAAGAGGTAGTAGCATATGGTGCTAGTTGATCTATAGAGATTAGAAGACATGTTTTCCTTATTAATCAAAAGTAACTAGTAGCCCTTCTGTCTTTAGTTTACCTATTTAACAGTAACCAAGAAGAAGACACAAAAAGGTTCATTGTATTCTTGACAAGTTAAGACGCATGGTGAACCTTCATAGACCGTCCATATCCCACAAGTGAATTTAAAGCCGGATCTAAGTTAAATTTTCTTTGCCATTATATTTTGTAGATTATCTTCCTTTTTTTGTAACAGCAGAACACACACACTATCACCTATATCTAATTAAATCAAACACCTTTTGTCCCCAGTAGAACTAGAACCCATGACCATAGGCCACGGGGAACACCTTGGTACCGCTGAAGTGATGAAGTGAATACACATTGTGGATAACCTATAAATGTTAATGTGCAGAAGAGTTTTGAGATTCTGATTGTTTGATCATCCATATAAGAAGTGTTTTGACGCACCAGTTATAGAATGATACTTTTATCTCTAGCTTCTGCTCTAATAGACTTGAAGAGCCAAAATAAACTGAATAGACCAAGAGGAGATCATCTAAACACCTTATCCTGTTATATGTTTCTCAAATTTCCCAATATGGTTTGTAAAAAATAAATTAGGGTTTTTATGAGTTTTGACTAAACTTCTGTATTTCTTAAAAGTTGAAACGAATCTAGCATCAATTCAGTTTCTATGAGATTAATTGCTGTGTGATAAGCAAATTGGAACATACAGCTTCACCATTTTGTGTTCCATCCCTAGATTGTATATAACAAAGAGCATACTATCAGGACTTAACAACATCCTTCATCACATATGAAAAAGTTGTAATAGAAACGAATTATTCAGACACATCTAATCAGAAAAACTGGAAACCCCAAGTAGAAACCTAAGAGACAGAGCATACAAAATCGAAGAAGTCAGATACAGTTAAGCATAAAATTCTTCAACACCCCGAAGTGGCAAAATCAAAAAAGGAACGGAAGAAATTACCTCAGATCAGCTGATGATTACAAGGGATCAAATCTATACCGTAGAAAAAGGTAATGATGAGATCCAGGGAGGAGGAAGAAGAAGAAAAGGAAATGCAAATAGCAGATTAGATAAAACTTTTGACCAACTAAGGAAGGGAAACAAAAACCCAACAACTGAAAGTGGCACCAACTAATATTAATTTAACGACATGGATAAAAGACAAAAGTGGTAAATCGATCGAAACATATGTCGAATCTATTTATTGATTGACATATGATTATATTATTTTCTTTTTAAAATTTTTTGTTTTTAATTTTGTTAGGTGTTGTTATATTGTTATTAGTACAAATTTTAGACATATAAATTATTTTCATGACAGTTTTGGTATATGCTATTTAGTTTTTAACTAACTTAAAATCCTATTTTCTTTATGTAAATTTCACTTCGTGTCTCTATCTTTTCGAATTAAATAGACCATCATATTTTTAAAACTTGTTACATATCTAATCCCAGTTTTAGATGGAAAGTTAACAAACTAAAACATTTTAAGGATTTCACATTGTTATAATTGTTGATGATGCTAATATTGTTGTTTTATTTTCATCTTTGATTACCGAAGAACTTACCAATTATATATATTTCTGCTACACCAGCCCATTTCAAGCCGTTCTTCAATATCCAACCACCTTTCAACATACCAACCACATACCACTATTAAACCCATCAAATCTTCGATGCATTATAAACACAAACATGGAAATCCAAAGCATACAAACAATGCGAACACTAAACTCACTAACTCAAAACTACATACTAATAACTTGAAAAAGACACACACTCGACAAATAATGATAATTGGAATAACAAGTACGAAGTATCAAATCGAAACACATTGATTCCCTAAGTCGACTTACAAATCCCTATTCAACATCTACGTTTTTTTGAAAATTTTGAAGCTAACTTTAAAATATGATATTAAGTTTGATTATAGCTAGTGAATGTTCATGTTGATAAGATCACGGAGACAAATACCAAGTTACCAATATTATAAATTCAATGTCAATATCATAGATCACTTAAAAGATTTCAACAGTAAGCTTTAAATAAATAATCAACAATCTTGAATATCATGAATTAATTATACGATACATAAATTAACTAATGATAGTTCAATCCAGAAAGTTGTTGCAAATATGAAGTTAATTTGATCAAAGGAAGTTCATGTACATGATATTATTCATTATATTGTTAACTAAGATATTATTTGTTAATCAAACAAACATAATTTATATCCTAGTGTTATTAATTACATCAAAATAGCCATGTTATCATTTTTTTTGCTTTTCAGTTGTTTCTTTAAAACACTGATTCTATATTTCATTTTGAATTTTGCCCTTTTTGTTCATTAATTCAGATTTTGAAATGTATATATACGGGTGACGGTTCAAACGAGATTTGTTTTCAATACGAGAACTGCTAGAATCAATTATAGCCATTGATAAAAAAAATGGAGGGTTCAGATTAATGAGCTGTTAATGGATAACCTTAAACTAATCAAATTATTCTTAATTAACTAATGACAATTTAGACATTTTCACATTACCCCCATTTTTTTTAAATTAATAAATCCATCAGATGGAAATATGTTAAATTACGAAAATTATATCAAATTAACGGATAAATTATGCTCTTTAATTTGAGACCGGTCTAGCTATATTCTTACAATTTTTTTTTGTGTTTGCTAGATTTTTTTTAGTACAGGTCGACATGTGTACATGTGCAAATATATGTACGCGTGCATATACACAGATTCACCTAGTTTTTTTTAGCACAAATGTAGATATACTATGTGCAAATATATGCATGTGTGGATATGCACTGGTTCACCTAGTTTTTTAGCACATATGTAGATATGCACATGTGCAAATAGATGCACGTGTGCAACTAGATGAACATATGCATATGTCGAGAGCTATGTAAAAAAACCCAGCAAAAGCGATTTTTTTTTCCAAAAAAATGTAGCAATATCGATCTCAAATTAAAGAGCACAATTTTTTGTTAATTTGGTATAATTTTCTTAATTTAACATCTTTTCGTTTGATGGATATATTAGTTTTAAAAAGTGAGGGTAATGTAAAAATGTCCATACTACCTTTTCCTCTTTAAAATAAATAAAAAAGACAAGAAATTAAATGATTAGCCAGAAATAGTTCTCGCAGTTCTCGTACAAAAAATAGTTCTCATTTGAACCGCTCCATATATATATATGGAGAACCCTTTTAAAATGTACGACTGTGAGAACCTGGGTAAACTTGTAATTTAGCATTTCCCCTTTACGTTCATGTTCACACATAACTACCCAAAAGTCAACTTTACATCCTAAATCATAAAATCAAAATTATTTCTATAATATTAACAATTTAAAGGTTTGTATGCATTGATGTATCAGATCACAAACACTTTTGTATGCATTGATGCATCAGGTATATAGTCAAATAAATGATCAAAAAAACGTGATAATTTTTAAACATCCAATCAATGAGTTCAAAGATCCAAAAGAAATGTGACAATTTTTAAACCACCGATCAATGAAATCAAAGGCCTAAAAGTGTTCTCACTGTCATGCATTTTAAAGGTGTTCTCATTTGATCCTAACTCTCTCTATCTCTCTCTCTCTCTCTATATATATATATATATTCTTGTGTTGATATAGAAGTTTTATTCCACTTAAATTCTTGATGTGAAATTTATGTAATAATTATATTTTTGTAAATAAAAGTAAAAGTTGTAATAATAACAATAACAATAACAATAACAATTAAGGGGTTGTTTGATTACAGATAAACGTAACCATTTAGCACTATATCTTGAATCATTTATTACAAAATGCTGAATCATTCATCATTTAGATTTTGATTCTTGCTCATAATGAAAACTATATTAAATGAAACAAGGAAAATACTAAGGCATTCATCATTTAGAATCCTCATCAAACAAATAGTTTGTCAAAATTAAAATCAATTTCATTTAGAGCTTTTAAATTATTTAAACAACGGAATCATTCGACATGCTTAATCATTTCATTTTATCAAACAGTGATATATTAATTACTTGAAATATTCCTTGTTAACTTAATTGTTGTCTGGTCAACCTTGTCGCCAAACTATCAAATTGGAATTGTAGTTATAGTAATTGATTGCGTACCAAAGATACTTTGTATAACATCATATCTTTATGAAAATTGCTATTTTCATCTTAATAAAAACTAATAATGTGACATAAAAAAAGAGAGATAACCGACTAATGAAGAATCAAGTCTCATATGTACATGTTGAGTTGATCACTTTAATTACAACTCTGATAACATGTATAATAATTAAAAGAAAAATGATATATCATTCTATTTTTTCCTGCTATATATTTTATTTTTTTACTCACTATAAAATAACATATGAAGTACACTAATTCTTTTTTCTCATCTCCTTAATTGATTTTGACACTTGTAATGATCTTGTAAGTAGGAAAATAAGTAATAGAAAAAAGTAGGAGGATATATCACGTAACTCTCTAATTAAAAACATATGTTATTTTGTTTATTACGCAAACATTATGTAAGCAAACAGCTACGCAACACATACATATTGATTAAAAATAATATAATAAATGGTTGAAACATGATATAAATTTTCAAATTTCTTGTGCGCAAGAAATATCAACTTTCTTTCTTATCTCAATCAGTCAATCATGCACTTTGTTTTGGATTTTCTCAACTTGATTTGAATATATTACTCGTTTGGACTTTTTGGAATTGTTGATCGAATATGTTTTTTTTAATATATTAATTACTCCAATTATAGATCGAAGATTTTAAATATTAAATTTTTTTATATTATCTTAACATAAAAAGACCAAGGTGCATGACATTCTTGAAGGTTGTTTGAAAAGGAAAAAAAATTTATACACGTGCTATTTGCACAAAAAGTATTAAATGTACTGTAATTTTATTTCAAAATTTGGATTTACCCACACTTTTTTATAGAGTTAATTACAAAAATGGTCCATGTGATTGTCGCTAGTTTTCAGTTTTAGTCCTTTAACTTTAAAAATTACGAAAATAGTCACTGTGGTTGTCATTTTGTTTCACGTTTGATCCTTTAGGCTAACTTCAGTTAAAGTTGACCGTTAGTCAAATGGCATATTGGTCATTTTACCACTTATCCTTGTAACCAAACAAGGTCCCCCCTTCCCCTTTCAAAAATAAAAGCAGCCAAACCCTATCAAACTCTTCCGGGCTCTCTTCCATCCACAACACCACCAACCACCATCTCTGGCCACCACCATTCTCGTCGGGCCACCACCATTCCCGTCAAACCACCGTCCAAGCGTCATTGTAGGACCGCCATCGTCACTGTTGCAGCATCAACGCATGATGATCTCCACCCCCGTTCTCGTAAATTTGTACTTTCACTATTCCCGTCGCCGGACCACCATCGTATGAACCCCACCACTACCGCCGCCAAACCACCATCACTCGAAGACCACCACACAGACCGTCGAGATACCATTTATCCATCATCTCTATATTCCTCACACTCTAAAAACCCTAAATCCTCACTCTAAAAACCATAAATCTGATGTACCTACTTTTTCAAGAACCGGCCACCACCATTGCTTCTCTCTTGAAGACCACCGGCCACCACCCCCTTGTCTCTTCAAGATCACCGTCGCCTAGTGTCATAACCACCAAGCCTACCCACCATTGCATAACACCACCGTCACCGCCACCACAAAATGAAGATCTGGAAGACGACTAAGTGGGTAAATCAGGAAAATGGCAATGAATCAAGACCTAAAAATGGAGGATTTGATATTTTAGTTTTCAATTGAAGAAATAAAGGTGTGATGATCAATTTTAGATTTCTAAAATATCAAACCAAAAAGGTCAGGATTTGTAAATCAGCTTGAAATATAAAAGATTATTTATTTTCAATTTCTGAAATTTCTTGCTATAAGAATTTCTATTTATAAGGTTACACTTTTGATTTGATTTGAATTTAGATTCCTAGATTTAATTTGCATTCATAATCTGTGAATTCTTTGTGCTCTTTATAAACCAATTTAAAGAAGATAGATAAACTGGTTTTTTTGGATGAAATTGCAAAACCCACCTCCTTTTGTTTGTTGATTTCTATTTCCTCTTGTTGAAATCAATTCCTAGTTTGTTTTAGGGTTTGTTTACAAATATGACTTTATGTGTTCTTGTTCTTTCATTTATTTGCAGCTGTGTCCAGATGATAATGGTGATGGTGGTTGTATGATGGCTGATGGTGGTGTTTGTTGAGATGGGGATCGAAGGGGCAGTCAAACAAAGCTAGAGGAATGGTGGTTTTGGGTATTTTTTTTCTTTTTTCATTTGTAGATAATGTTTAATTAATTAATAATGAATAAAATTTTAATAAAAGATTAAACCATGTTTGGTTACAAGGATAAATGGAAAAATAACCAATATGCCATTTGACTAACTGTCAATTTTAACTGGAGTTAGCCTTAAGGACAAAAAGTGAAACAAAATGACAACCACAGTGACTATTTTCGTAATTTTTAAAGTTAAATGACTAAAACTGAAAATCAGTAACAACCACAGGGACTATTTTTGTAATTAACTCTTTTTTATATAATGAATGGATTAATTAGGAGAAATTAAGACGGAAATATAAAAACTAATATTTAAATATTAGTACTTGGAATACCTAGGAAAGTAAAAATATAAAAACTACATTCTTTCTATTGGATATATGTAGCGTGTGTATATATATGAACTATATAGAGTTAATTACATAAATGGTCCCTGTGGTTGTTACGTAACTTTAAAATTACAAAAATAGTCATTGTGTTTGTTATTTTGTTTCACTTCTGATTCTTTAGGCTAACTCCAGTTAATTATGACAATTAAAATATGAATTACTCTTTAAACCAAATTTATATTTTAATTCATTTCTAAATGATAATTCAAAAATTGAATACAAATACATGTATACACAGATTACACATAAACTAAAAACATGGATAAAAGTCAAATACATGTTTTGTATATAACTAATGAAAAATCGAGGTCTGGTGTGTGTTCATTTCCCAAACATTAACTGGTTCTGGAACTGGAATTGTTTTGGAAGATATTTAAAATAGAAAATGAGAAGCATGTGATTATCTCTGAAGCAACCCTTTTACAATTAATTAGAGCATGAAATGGATTCATAGTCTTATGAAATTTGGGGTTGAGATTCAAGAAGTGTGTGATTATTAAATGAGAAGTGTGTCTTCTATTGATGTTGTAGGTGGCGAGGACATGAACCTAACTTCATGGCGGCAGAGACATGAACTTAGAGCTCATCACTCTGACTCTTGGGCGACGGGGATGTGGCAGTGTGGAGGTTGCCGGTAATGGTGGGGCAACGGTGGTAGAAATCAGAGAGGTATTAACGGTGGCCTTCAATGGTGGTGTGGAGGTCTCCTGTAAAGATGGTCCCAACAATGCGAGAAGGTAGCCCTTCGGCTACAATGGTGGTCGGCGGCAGATCTTTGAATCAGTGGGATAATGATCACTAGTAGTGTGAGAAGGTTTAGGAGGGAGCGAGAGAGAGAGAGAGGCAACATCTCACGGATCTATGAATATAGAGAGAGATGGGGGTGATAAATAAAGTGAGAAAGAAGGTGGTGGCTGGAGGAGGGCAAGAGAGAAGAAGGGGTGATGGTGGCTATCGGAGGGGTTTGTACTTGTGGTGGTGTGGTGAATCAAAGAGATAGAAAGAAAAATAGGTGTTTGGATTTTTATGGAAAGGGTGTTTTGTTAAGGTAATATTTGGTGAATGGTAATGAGATATTTATTTGAAGAGAGATAGTCTGTTTGGTAACAAGTATAAAGTGTAAAAAGATAAAGATATCCTTTGACTAACGGTCAAAGTTAACAGAAGTTATTATAAAGAACCAAAAGTGAAACAAATGATAACCACGTTAACTATTTTCATAATTTTAAAGTTAAATTAAGGACTAAAAGTAAAGTTTTATGACAATCACAAGGATCATTTATGTAATTAACTCAACTATATATTTGCAACTGATCCATGCGTTTTATAATTAATGAACCCCAGCCGAACATGAATTTTTTCTGTTGTACAACATAACTAAAACATTAATTACCTACTTCTAAAGTATATCCTGTTTACTGTAAGACTTGCACTCAAAATCTTGAAAATCATTTTAAACACATGATATTACTAGCTAGCAAAAGGTATCAGTTAAGCATGAATCTCAAGAGAATGCGAAGAGGCCGGGAGAGAGCTAGACTCAAATGAGAAAGAGAAGAGTTATTAACTTGGATGGCAACGCTTTATTTAATATTTATGTCTTCTTAGATGATCATCTAGTTAGTTAGAACCCAAGGCTAGTTTCTAGCCTAATATTATTGAGATAGTTTAGGTTTAATGTTACTCATACTCTAATGTTATGTGTTCAAGTTTTATAGTGGGCAAATTTAAATTAGATTTAGGAGTCGTTTAAAAAGAATTTGGTTAATTAGAGACAATATTCAAAATTTTCAGTTAGCTATATGTTGTATGTATTAAGACGTTGGTTGCGAGTAAATTTATTTATTGCAATCATGTTACATGCAATTAAATTTATTTTTCTTTTTAAAAAAAAACTCTTTTTAAGAGCTCGATCGATTATAATTAATTATTGAAGTTATGATGCCGTCGGCCCCTGAGATTTTAGAGTGTGTCATGTGTGACATAAAGCACTATTTAAATTGTAGTTATCCGACATGTCCAAAGGTATGTATATATGTTTAAACAATTTATCATAAAAGACCAATCAAGAATTAATGTTTTTTTTAAGAGCAAACCAATCAAGAATGCATATATAAACAAACTCGCCAGTCTATAATTTTTGGTTTTTTTTAAGAGTGAAACAAAACTTTGGCGTATGTGGTTTATATAAAATTTCATATTAAGTCGTCGTGCTTACAAAATTACAATATTGATTCTTATAATTTCTATTTCATTTTAGTATTAATCCCTAACACAAATAAAAAGATAAAAAGCCCATAAGTTCTTAATTTATCCTTTTATTCTTTAATTATAATTAATTAACACTTAATTCTATCACCCCACCACCGTCTACCAATACCCTACCGCCGTTTGCCATCATCAACCACCGGCACCCCACCAAATAAAATCAGAATCAAATTTAGAACCACCTAACACAATCATAGTCAAAACCATTGATGAATCAATTTGAAAACCAACACCTTGCCAAACCATCGATATGAGCAATCGATGAGCCATATGAACCACATATGAAAACCATATGATGGCTCAAGAATCATAGACGAACCATATGAAGGCACAAAGAACAATCGATTTAGAAACCATTTGAACCAAATTCGTAATACAGACACAAAGAACAATCAATGAAACCCTTAAATCGATCCAGGTAGATGAATCTACAAAACCCTAAAATCGAAGTCATATTAACACTGAAATCATCATTAATTAGATGCGACTACATGAACCGTCTACAAAAACTACTTGCTATTCCGGATCAATTTTTGTTCATTTGATTTCATTTCTCGATATTGTTGTTCTTAGTCTTCGATTTTTGTTCTTGACTATAGAGTTGTTATTGACCGATGGGCAAATCACAGGGGAAGGGGTGGGGGGAGGGTTTGGGGTTTGAGGTGCCTATATTTTGTTTTTTAATTAATAATCATTATTGAGATGATGTTTTTAAAATGATTTGATAGTTAAGAAAATGAATTAAAGAAAATGGTAAGAATATTAAAGTCTTTTCAATCAAGTGAGCTATAAGACCATCCGTTACGCCTCACTCGCAAAGCATCGGGTATTTTCGGGTATGAGTGGGTACCCTCGGGAACACCATTTCGGGTGTCCCGGGTAGCCCTAGCGGGTACCCCCTCCGGGTTTTGTTACTCGATCGAGAAGCAACAGGCGCTGCCCCCCACCCCCCCCCCCCCACACACATATATATATATATAGGGGAAGGTTCATTTGAGAACCGTTTTTATTGCGAAAACCAATCTTAGCCGTTCATTTTGGATAATGGAATTTATGGATGAAGAGCGTGGGGGATTGGGTGTGGCAGGGTGCATGTAAGGAATTCATGGGTGGACAATCCAATTGAAGGAGGGGGAATTGGACGGCTAGGATTGGTTCTCGCGGTTCTCGCAATAAAAATGGTTCTCAAATAAACTTTTCACTATATATATATATATATATATATATATATATATATATATATATATATATATATATATATATATATATGAAAAGGGTTTGGTAAGGAAAGGAAAAGTATAACACTTATTTTGGGTAGGGTAAAGAAAATGAAGGAGGGAATGATGTGACGCTGATGTGGTATTGGGTAAGTAAAAGGTTTGGGTAAGGTATAACACAAGGCTTAAGGACCAATTTTGAAAAAAAATATAGACCATATATAGAGGTAAATGTTGTAATTTTTAAATTGCTAAGCCAAATATATATGAATTTTCATGCATATAAATTATAAACCAAAATTATAATTCAATATTTCTTAAATGATTTTAAATCTAGGCATGCATGCATGCATCTGCCGTTCTACTCCGGCCATACGTACATAATCTTTTAAATATATTTGCATCACTACCTTCCTTAATTTGCCCTAAAGTACGTTTGAAAACCAACCTGCAAATTATTAACTAGAAACGACGTACGTACGTAAACAACAAGTAGCTAGCTAGCTAGCGTCTTGTTAGAATTTGAACTACATACAGTATTAATTAATAGCTAAAAACACGTACGTACTTATGGCAAAACGTAGTTAATTTCAACATCTATAACTATAATCACCACTACTAGTACTCGATCGATCAAACACGTACATTAATTACATATATAAAGCAAGCAAGCAAGCACACGTCCGTACGTACCTTAGCTACTACAATTTGATATAATATTGATCAAACATACATAAACAATTAACCTGGCCTTTAGCATTTTCTGAAAAAAAAAAAAAAAAAAACATAACATCGATCCTTACCAGATTAAAGCTAGTTCATCGATCGGTTAAATTAGGTTCATCCACTTCCATTGTCGGTATCATCACCAGCAGCGTCTCCACCGTTGTTAGCAGCACCAGCTTGTGAATTGTAGTTTTGTCTCGGAATATTGTGGTGGTTGTCTACGTAGCTATCAACTTCCTCTTTATAATTATAATTATAATTATGTGCTCTTCCTTCAACCACCAGCCAAGAATAAGCAGCAGACAGCAACATGGTTACCAAAATAAGCACCGCCACCGGCTTCATATGTATCAATCTCGTGAACCTAGCTAGCTACCTGCATGCTCAACGTACATAAATATTATAAGTAATGAAATCGATCGATTCATGATCGAAATGAATTAATCGTACGTACGTTGTAATATATGCATATATACTTAATTAAGGAAGTAGTACGTACCTGCAGCTTGTGATCGATCGTATCTGTACGTAGAAGGGTACCGCCTGTGAGTGAATATGTATATATTGACCTAGCTTACAATTAATATATATATAATGCAGCCGATGGATCGATGAAGCTAATTATGATTTATGAAGAATGCTAGCTAGCTTTTATAAGGTAAGATGTAATGAGTGGTGGATTATTTGATATGATGGTGGCGGTAAAATTATTATTATTAATATTTAATATATTATACATGTTTCTAGCTTTGTCGGAGCTAGCATTTCTAGATCTGTTGATATTTTTTCAAAAGAGAAAAATATCAAAATGCAATACATGATATATCGATGTACAATAGAAAATGATAAGCATATTTGGTACAAAAAGCTCACACACGTTCTAAATGGCTATATATATATATATATATATATACTTGATCTCATATATATGAGACTTGAACCTTCAATTTCAAAAAAGAAGCTAATTAAGAACATATATGTTACACACCTTATCACGCCAAATTCCCTTTAATAGTGATCGAAGATTAATCTACTTAAGTACGTTTTGTATTTGATGATTAGATCATCATGGGATTTCTAGTGCAAACAACGTACGTACATTTCTACAAGATTCCAAGTAAAAGTTTGCTTTCTAGGTTGGTATATAATTATGTTAATATATCATTCTGTCTCCTTTGAAAAGCCAAAACGCTTATATGTACGTGTTGATGTAACGCACGTGTTCAGCTAGCCTTCTATGAAACTTAATTTGGTTGATTAATTTGCCCAAGTTCGTACGTGACTCCCAGCATTTCTAAAACTATCTTGCTATACTCAATGTCCATATATCATATTAATTCGTGCCAAATTAAAGTTGATTTTAAAATTTTAACTCAAATCAAAAGTTTTTTTTTTTTTTAGTTTTTCATTGGTTGATTAAGCTTTAGGAGCCGCATCAAGCTAATGTTTGTGTTTCGTTTGATTTTTTTTGTTTACACATTTATTGGTTATAGTTATATCGATTTTTTTGTATATATATAGTTTCATTTTTTCAAATTAAATAATTTTTGTGTGTGTCAAAAGTAAAATAAAATATTGAAAGATTAATAATTATTTTCGTCCATATTATCAAGCATAATAGGAAGAAAGCAATAATAATAGGGAAAATCCACTTTGTAAGTGGGATTAAGACTCAGAAAGTCAATCGAGCATTATTGTGTTCCTGTTTAAATTGCTTCATGTGATCATGATCGATATCATATCATATCATGGGTAGCAGCAATTTGATTAGAGGTGGCTTCACTAGAAGATAGATAGATAGATATTTCCTATATATACTTACAGTACGTTTATAATACTAGCTACTGCGTACGTTTTTACTTTTATCATTATGTCAACATACAGTTTTAATAATTCTATCTATATATAAAACGTTTATAATTATCAATGTGACATTAATTAATGTCAATCCCATTGAGCATTGAAATATATATAGAAAAGTTCAGACGAGAACTATCATTTTCAATCGTTATTGAACTGTTATGAACAGAGTTGTTGTGTAGAATGAATCACCCTTGATTTCTTCGTTTCTTTTAAATGCTCTTCCAATGAAAGTCGCTTTTGAACAGATGAAGGAGGTTGTTTATTCTCCATAATTAATGGCTTTAACAAATAGAACAATTGTAAACAAAACTTATTTTCATAGCATATGTGAATCATGGAGTTGCAAAGCGATTTCATGAAATGTAAATCATGAAAATAATAGTATTTAACTAATAGCATTATTTATTGAATAGATTAGTTGTAACTCATCTAAAATTCCTCAAATATCCACTTATTTAGTAAAATTCGAAAGTTGTAACTCATCTAAAATAATAGTATTATTTAATTTGAATAGATTAGTTGCAACTCATCTAAAATTCCTCATATCTAGTTAATTTGAATAGATTAGTTGTAACTAATCTAGAGTTCAAAATATGGTTTTTTTTGTACAATTGAGGTTTTCGAATTGCAAGTAAAGTTAGAAATTAAAATAAATTTTAATTTGGTCATAAATTTTAATACGTTCAATAACTTTGATCATTTGGTCATAAATTGAAGCACTAATTTGAATAGATTAGTTGTAACTAATCTAAAAATCAAAAATTGGTTTTTTTAGATGACGTCACTGTATTCTTAAACACGTTTTTTTTAATTTTTTTTAAATGTGATGTTGTGATCGGTGGAAATTTAGTTTTGTTATCCTTTTCTTTAAATAAGGTTATAAGATAAGATGTTTTAAAATCAATAACTAAACACTTTGAATAACATATTCAAGTTGATCACTTAGCTCATCACCATAATCCCAAAAAATCCATCATCTAAACAAAAAATTACCTACCCACTACTATTAATGGATAACAGAAAATTAAAAATATACTAATTTTTAAAAAGTGTCGTATTACAATAAAATTTACACCAAAACGTAGATAAAAATGAGACGGTCGCAAATATATAATTATTTTTTTTCTCTAAACAAATATATTACAAGTTACTAAACATAATTTATAAATAACCTATAATTAATTACATTAATATATAATTTTTATAAAACCCCCTCACATTTTCTTAAAAGCCCCTCACATGTTTTATAAAATCCACTCCCAATTTTCATCCAGCCCCCTCCCAATTGTTTAAAAATTTCGTAACCCACATCATCACTTTTAAAAACATGGTATTTTGAAAAGGATGATGATGTCATCATCCTTTTCTTTTTAATATATTATATAAGATATATATATATATATATATATATATGTATATGTATGTATGATGTATGATAAAGGTTCAGACGAGAACTGTTTGTAATGTCATTAATGACTCATTAATAGGGGTATTTTGGTCATTTATATATTTACCCAACCGTGAATTGTATTCGATTGAGCCATCATTAATTTACGAACCTTGATTTTTCTGAAATACCCCTAATTAATATGTCATTAATGAGTCATTTTGAAATTGGTAATGGTTCATCTATTAAAATTTGTAATGGTTCATCTATCAATTTTTGGAATGACCATTGGCTAGGTAACTCATGCTTGGTTGAAGATTTTTCTAGACTTTATAAAAAGTTGGCAAGATCGACAGTTAGCAAGTAGTATGGGGTGGTGGTCTAATTCGGGATGGGAATGGGTTGTTGGAGACCAGCAACGGGTTGTAGGAAAGGTGGTCGTAGAATACAATAGCTTGATGAATGTTTTATCTATGGTTTCCTTACAAAAAGATAAAAAAAGACAAATGGTCTTGATGTGAGGGGCAATTATTCGGTGAAATTGATGTGAGATTTAATTGAGAAAAACGTCACGGATAGACAACAATAACAAATGGAAACATTCTAATCAAGACTAGTGCCAAAGAGAATTTTGTATTTTTGCCTACAGAGTGGATCGTCATCGGCTACTAGTATTCGTTAATCTTAATGGTAGAGGTGTGGACTTGCCGTCAATTCCATGTCCAAGATGTTCCTGTCATGTTGAAAATGTAAGTCACGCCATCTTTAATGCCCAATGCTAAAAGAGGTGTGGTTGGCCATCCATCGATGGTGGGGGATTCCTTTCAATGGAGAGTCTGTTTTCAACAACTTAGAGGTTGTAGCCGGGAGAATTCTGTCTTCATGGCAACTAAAATCTTGGGAACTTGTCATAAGAGTGACTGCATATCACATTTGGAAGAACAAAAACTTAATTGTTTTTTCTACAGCAAAACAAAATATAGAAAACGTGTTTTTAAAAACACAACTTATACTGTTTCAATGGTTGAAAAATCGAACTAAAAAAGGAAGGGTGCTGGCTTGGCAGAAATGGCTCTCCACACCATTCACACCGGGGAAAATCTGAAGAAAACGACATCAACAACAGTTCATTAAGTAAGTTTGAATTTGCTGCTTAGCTTGATATTATACACTTTAACGCTGATAGGATATCAAAGTCTGGTCTTTGACTTGCATTGATCATGGTCTTTATTTATCTACAAAGGGTACGGACGTGGAATTCTTGTACAAGTATTTGGGCTCAACAAAGTTGGTATTTAGGGCCCTATTTTTAATGCCTTTGTATAATTTCAAATGTCTTGTACTAGTATGTGGATTAGTAAGACATCTGGATTACAGGGTTTCAAGCTTTCGGACTATATCAATAATAAAATCTGCTTGCTTTAAAAAAATGAATTACTAACGTTCCGACAAAAAAACTTAGCCATTGATTATATTTAATCAAGGGGTAAGATTGGTTCTCATAATTTTAGTACGAAAAACAGTTCTCCTTTAAACTTTCTACTGTAAATATCCAACAATATAGAAGAACAGCATGGATTTGTAACTTTATTCGTTGGATTTGGAGCTTGGAATTGGAAGTATGATATATATTCCTCTTGGGGTGGCCTGCTTCTCGATGTGATGGGCTTCGTTATTGTCCATGATGCTTTCTCGCTTCCCGCAATGCATCTCGTTAATTGGCCTTCATGGGCCGAAGGTGGTAAGTCCACAACTGCAAGAGCAAGCCATCCATCACAATTTAATTTCCATAATCAATCAAATATATCAAAATGGTGTTACTATTTAGACTTCGCCATTCTCATATCTTAGATGTATAAAATCACTCGATTATAGTTTTAATATAAGTCACACACCATAGATATCACATCGTGGGGTCAATTTCGACATATATAAAGTAGAGTTGTGTTCAATAAAGTCCATGTAAAAAACATTGTCATAATATTTTAATATTCAATCACACGTGATTCAGTATACAATTACATGTGATTTGTAAAAGCATCACATGTGAATTACGAAAATACCACTATGCCCAAATTTTTAAAATGCAATCTGAGCCATTGATGTCATTGATCAAAATGCTAAAATTAGTCCTTTAGGACTATGAATTAAGTATGGACTATATTGAACATTATTCGTATAAAGTAACCAACATTAGTTTATAAAAAGACACAAATAAAATAAACAATTAATCCAGTGAAGCTATGTATAGCAATTAGCAAATATGCAAAGGCAATTAAAATCTCCCAAAGTCTCACCAAGCCCATATGATTACGTAAGAAAAACTAGATGTTGAATGCAAACAAGGTTTTTTAAGGGTGAATCGTATATGATGAAAGTGATTGATTACCTTAATTTGTGTATGTTATCAGCTTTTCAATAAGAGACTAATGGTATTTTAATATAAACTATTTTACTATCGCTCTTTTTTTAGTTATTTATATAATAAATATTTCGGTATTAGTGAATTTTTACTTATATATTTATTTAAAATTAAAGGGTCAAAATTTTATATTAATTTCGTGATATTCAAAATCCACATGCCGTAGTGACAATAGCGGAGATATGAATTCAAGATATGAACCGCAATTATTAAAGCTTAAAACAATCAATTGTTTACAAATAGAACACTGAAGAGGATAAAACCTACTCCTAGCAATATAGTATCTATCTCTAGCTAGCACCTCATGATGGAGATTGCATGATTTTCGCTTTGGTGTCGAAAATCCATTGACATATTATTTCTCTTAATTTATATTAAAAATATTTTTGTGTGTAGGTAAGAGAGATGAGGGAGTGGCTGAAGGTCAACGATTCAAGAATTAATTACATAAATTATCGATATGGTTATAACAAAATTTTATTTTTAGTAATTTACTTTTAATAATTTACACTAATTTCAGTTAATTTTGACTATTTAATTTTTAAAGAGGAAAAGTAGAGAGAAACAAAATGGTATAGGTAATAAGGTTAAAAGAAAAGTTTGTTTGAAAACCACTATAATAAGTAATTTATATTTGGTAACAATGATAAATAAGAAGTTGATTAAAATACAATTTAACAAAGAGTGAAACTTAATTAACTAAAGTTTGTATAAATTAATAACCATGACATATATTTTCAATATATTGGTACCGGGAGACCTTGGTTATACATCAATATTCTTAGTTTTTCTTTTAAAAAATTAAGAAGTGAAGATGATGATGATGTTAGATCGGTGTGTCAGGTTTTACAAAAGTAATTCTGAAATTTATTTATTTAACAAAGGTAACGTACGTTGATATATAACATTTAAGCTTATTAAATGATTCATGCAGTTTATCAAATTTGATCGGTGCCATTTCACTTATTCATGCAGTAATTTTGAAATAAAAATGATATATATATATATATATATATATATCATCATCGTTGATATATGATCTGTCCATCTGACTTATTCATCGATAATCTCACCACATATATATAGCCTTTAGGGGATGAATCTTTTGCTGTACGATTACTATCTTTTTTCTTTTAGTTCGATCTTGTGTACATGCCTCGGATCTTATCTCATATATATATATATATATATATATAGTAAAGGGATCAGAATACGAATCGGTTCGCACTGTGCAAACAGCGTGGAGCACAAGTGCACGACGTGCACCATCAAAAAAATTGCAAACCCCACGACGTGCAGTGCACGTGCACGACGGGCAGCATTGAAAAAAATGAAAACTCCATGTCGTGGAGTGCAAGTGCATGACGTGCAACACATATATAGGCAAGATGTATTATTTTCTTAGACAAAATGCAGTGTTTTTAGACAAGATGCAGTGTTTATTAGCCGAGATGCAATGATTTTAAGTTGGATGCAGTGATTTTATAAACTAGATGCAGTGTTTCTAGCGTTCTCATTTTAAGGAATGTTCTCATTGGATCCTTACCCTATATATATAGTAGTATTTTACTTGCGCGATGCGGCGGGGTAAAATAGTTTCATTTGTCGACTTGTCAATTCAACATTTTATTTGTGATGTTGCCGGAGAACATGGTGGTTGTGATGTTCGTACAAATATCAGGTTAACGCAACACTTACGTTTAGATACCAACATTATATTCTTGTATGAACGAATTCATACAATCTTTTACGATCATATTACATGGTAGAATATAAAACTTTTTGAAAACAGTAAGTAAAATTTCACTCATTACGCAACACTTCTTTGTAGACAGTTATAAGGTATATATAGGCAAAGTATTTTGGTCTGATTTATGTCATTAAATTCAGGATAGTTTTTTGTAGTTAATTTTTTGACAGTTTTAAAGTGTTTAAGATAATTGTTGTAACATGTTGTAAATAATGCTATTTGAGTTGTACTATTTTAAAAGTGTTAAGATTGTTGCTACAAGTTATTGTAAAGCATGTTATATTACTTGTACTACTTAACTTTAAAAATTGTCTTAAAAAAGAGCTAAATGTAATTAAATTCTGACAGTTTTAAATGCTGAAAGTTATTGTAAAGTATTAATTATGTATTTAAATTGTCTTAAATTCTGGAAGTTATTGTAAAATATTAATTACGTATTTAATGCTATTTGAGTTGTACTATTTTTAAAGTGTTAAGATTGTTGCTGGAAGTTATTGTAAAACATGCTATATTACTTATACTACAAAATTGTCTTAAAATAAAAGACTAAATGTTTTATAAAGTAGTAAAGATATATATATATATATATATATATATATATATATGTATGTATGTATGTATATATATATACGAGCAAGATACCCGCGCAATGCTACGACGGCAAGTAGTTTCTATTTTACTTCATGTTACTTTTAAAAATGTAATAATATGTTTCGCTCAATTCAATTCACGAAAAAGTATGGTACAATGTCAGTTTATTTTTATTTTTTATTTGCATAAACTATTTTATTAATTTTAAAAATAAATTCTAAAATACATTAAATAAGAAAAAGATTTATATTTATGAAATAAGAAGGAAGAAGTTAATAAGATTTTGAAAATTATGTTGATGTGGGTGGATAATTGTATTTGTGTGAGAAGGTGTTTTAATGTTAGAGAGATATTTTAAATAGATAACAATTTAAAGTAAATTAGGAGAGAGAATGAAATGGTTAAAAGGGGTATTTTAAATAGTTTAAAAGTTAAAGTAAATTATGAAAGAAATAAAATGGTTAAAAAGTGGTATTTTAGTACATTCAAGTTACTTAAAATTAATAGTTTTTAAGGTTATAAATGCATTATAAAGGAGTAAGATAAAAAGTTAAAGTAAATTAAGAGATAGAATTAAATGGTTAAAAATAGGTATTTTAAATAGATATAAAGTTAAAGTAAATTATGAGAGAGAATAAAATGGTTAAAAAGGAGTATTTTAGTACATTCAAGTTACTTAAAATTAAGAGTTTTTAAGGTTATAAATACATTATAAAGGAGTAAAATATATATATAGGAGGGTTCATGCGAATAGTGATTTATTTACGAAAAGTGCGAAAACTGTTTTGAACCATTTGATCATTTAATCAATGGCTAAGAAACCTTGTGGTATTTTAGTAATTAAAAACAAATTAAATGGTTTTATTTTAAACGAATAAAGGATAAAATAGACTTTTTATACTCCCTCCTCTATCTCTCCTCTCCCATATCTTTTCTCTCTCCTCCTTTAAACCTGTCCTCTCCCCTCCCCATTTTAAAGAAACCCTAACCATCTACTTTCTCTATCTCTCATGCACTCACCGGCCGCCGCCTTATACACCTTAGCCGGCCGCTGACCTCCGACCTTTACACCATCGACGACATTGACAAGTTTCCAAACCACCGGTGAGGAAGATGGAAGTGACAAGCTTCCTTTACACCATCGATGGCACCGACAGAGAAATCGATGTCAAACAATCCTCACCGAACGGAAACCCGACAAAGGAATCGACGTCAAACAATCCTCCGACCTTTAGCCACCATCTCGACCTGCACCAACCGCTGCTCAACGAGTACCAATAACACCAATGATGAAGACGGCGACAGTTGTGGTTGACAAGGCATGCGCCGACAGAGGAGAAGACGTCAACCACCACTCTCATGCATCTCACCACCGCTTTCCTCTGCCCTCGTTGATCACCATATATCTCACCACCGCCGGCTGAACTCAAAGACGCCTTCGCCACCCGCATTACTCTCAAAGCCATGGTAATCAGATCACCGTCGGCCACTCCTTCATGTGCTAAATTTTTTTCTCCTTTTCTTTCCTGTTTTTTAGATTATTTTAATGAAGTAAAAATTTATTTTGTATAATTGTTGTAATTTACGTAAGTTAGTTTTCAAGTGTTATAGGTTATTTTTAGATTACATTGGGTATTGATTTAAATAGGATTTGTGTTTAGTATTGAATTTTAAAGTGTTTTTTAAATTGTTTATAGTTTGTTCATCATTAAACATTTTGGTTGTTCAATAATATACAAAAGAGCGGTTTTTTTTTGCTGTTTACGGTTTGTTAATCATTATTAATTTTTTTTTGTTTAAGGGTTGTTAACTAATTAACATAGACAGTTGAGATAAAGAACGGTTTGTTCTATCACTATTAGAAATTAAAAAAAATTAGTGTTTATGGGTTGTTAACTAATTAATGAACATAGATAATTAAGATAAATAACGTTTGGTTGTTAATATAAAGTGTAATGAAAATTAAAATTTAATGATTAAAAACTCTAATATTTGAGTATGTTTATTGTTGAACACCGTAAAATTGTTAATATTAAATTATTTTTAATTTATTTTGTTCAATTCTTCTCCTTCAATTGAATTGCCCACCCATGAATTCTATACATGCACTTTGCCATACTCAATCCCCCCATGCTCTTTTGCATGAATTCCATTATCCAAAATGAACGGCTAAGATTGGTTTTCGCAATAAAAATGGTTCTTAAATAAAACTCATATATATATATATATATATATATATATATATATAATCAAAGCATTTTGTCATTTTTATTTATTAAAAAAACAAAAAGAAATAGGAACACGTAAAAATTAATGTACGTCTTAAGAAGGAAAACATAGCAAGATCTTCCAAAGCGGGATTGCATAAGAAACACACACTTATGTATGACTATATATAATATATACTGAAAATCAAGTTACAATCGGTGAGATTGTCGGATACGATTTCAAAATCTTGGCTCCTTTTTCAAGACCGAGAAAGACAATTATAGTATGCTCTATTAAAACATTCGTTCAAATAACTTGTATCATTTTCATTATTAATCATTATATTAATATCATTTACTTATCACTAACACCCTTACTATTATCATCCATGATAGTCACTTGGCCCGTATAAAATTATCTATCTTAAATACTATTAGTTGCAATAAAAAAAATTGTAACGTTTGTTATTGAAGTACAAAGAATTTTAATAACAAGTCAACGAGGCAGCCGGAATAGGCCGGATCACGGCTCTAACAAGATCGTGATGAGCGAATCCACGCCTCATAACAAGGCTACTCTAGGCACTCTTATGTTCGTTTTTATTAGGTACCTTCAACCCAAGCTATAAGTTGGTCGCATCGCTCAATATTTTCAAAATAAAAAAGTATAAAGGTTTTGTTTAATAAAAATGTATAAGTTAGTGTCTATCAAATCGCGTAGTACTAGTTGAATTACTCTTGTACGTAAGAGATAAGATTTAAAAAACCTAAAATATTTAACATGTAATAAAACATAAATAAATTGTATCAAAAAATTTAAACAAATAGAATCATAACCATAGAAAAATAACTAAAAACAACATAATTATTGAATGTTCGAAAATTGAATTAAGACAGACTTTCATATTTTCGGTAGTACTTCTTTATATACTACATTCATAGTTTTATGTGTTAGGTTACTATAATCGTCACAAAGATGAAACCTTGAGTGGATTAAGTATATTCGATGTGTAAAATGATTCTTAAAAATGATATAAAAGCTCACCTTAACATATAACATTTAAAGTGAAATATGATACCTCTATAATGTTTAACATTGATATCATATAATTATTTATGTGTTCAACCTCTTTATTTGTTAAGACAATAGTATTCTCTCTTAAAAATAATTTCAATCAAAAAGATGTTCTTTGATATCATGCAATCATTTATGTGCTCAAACTCTTTATTTGTTAGACGCTAATGTGATACGCGGTTAGTCATTATGATTTTTATCAAAGTTTAATTATAAAAAACCTAGTATATTAAAAATGGGAGTCAAACATCTAAATATAAATAATTAATGCTTCTTAATTTTAAAATCTTAAGGATTATTTTAGAATACAATTTAACCATAATTTCTCAATGTTATCACATAAAACTAAAATTATAAATCATAACAAATACATAAATCAGTTCATTAGCTCATAATAACATTGTCCTAAAATTCAGATGTCATATTCATAACATTCTTTTTTAACATGCAAAGTTCTGACCGGTTAATCACTTATAAATATCGTGCTTATTAAAACAATCACAATTCAACCAATATTTTATTATGAAATCATTGGCATCAAAAAACAAATCGAGAGTTTAACGTTGTATGATTATGTCAACGAAAAAGATAACTGATTTAGTAATTCATAAACATAAAAAATTAACCATAAATATGTTAAATGGTTTAGAGTTTTATAAAGAAGATACACAAAAATAATATCTATTCCCATTTAGAAAAGATTAAGTGTCATTACATCTCGTTGTACTAAGACTAATGGTTCTAATGAGTTTGGTTTTAATTCCAATGTTCATTTCTCATTCTAATATTAGGAAGTATGAATCTTCTACTTTTATTAATTTTTGTTAGGATACTTTAGATAGTCTTGATGTGAAATATCCATTTAAAGTGTACTCTATTAAATATCTAATAAGATTATCTAAGAGGAAAATATGTACCTCTCCTCAGAGAGTGAACAAATTTTTGATAAATCAGAAAATTTAAAGAAGAAGAACTGAATTCTAACTACAAACGGATGCCTAAAAATGAATTTGTAGTTACCTTGATGATCTTTTGAATGATTATCTTTAATTTCTTGAATTTTATTTCATATAATTATGAAATCCTTTCTTTATTCGTTTCATTTCTATTAGAAAGTATTCATCTTGTGTCAATTTTTGATATTATCTTCTGATGATCGAATTGCACAATGAGTGAGAGAGAGTGTAGAAATTTACTAACTCCAATGGTTAATCCAGAGCCGGAAGGACTTGCCCTTGGAGTTCACCTTTAGCCAGACTAAGTAAGGTTTACTAAGTCAAATAGGTGAGCAGAACCAGTTACCACGAGATACTGATTGTTGTGTAGAGAAAAATGAAACCAAGAGAGGTGGAACAAGAGATGAGGGTGCTTCTGATCAACAAATTGTTTTAAAATCATTTTGATAAATCATTCTATAATTTCATACATCTTTGATTGTTGGCATTATTAGATTGTTGAAATCATTCTTGACAATCCTTATCAATATCATATCTTTTGAAAATCATTCTTGTTGATTCTTATGAACAATATATCTTCCTGAATATCATTTTGTTTGTTCATACATCAATTCATTTTGTAAAGAGAGATTGAGGGAGAAGTTAAAAAATATTTCGAGAGTTGAGAGTGTGAGACAGGATCAAAAGAAAAGTAAGATCCTTAGCAAACCTATCAAAAATCTGGGTAGCTTCATATAGTACTAGTTTTATACTGGTATTGAAGTAGATATCATGGACTTAGTGATGTAATTCATATACCCTATTCAGCTACTCAATTATCTCTTAAAAGATAATTGTTTTAACTTTACACGGGGATTTTTTCATATAGACTATTGACATCACACTTGGAGATTATTGGTATTAAAAAATAGGACATACTTATGACATATTTTCTGGTCCCTGACTTCTTTCGTGCACTTAATGAGTCTAGCACCAATTGTTATATCATTTTTATTCTAGGAGACTTATGGAATCATTGCTGTAACATGTAACACCCCACCGCCCCGTAGTGCGTCGACGAATTGACCACCCGGCAGCCGATGTGACGATGTCAGGTCTGCAGCCCAATACACTCCAACCCATCTGGTAGTCCTAAGACATCACCCAAGTTGTTGTCAAGGTTTGAACCCTTGATCTTTAATAGCCAGCTTTCCTGATTACTATCACCAATTGAGCTACAGCCACGAGAAGAGAAGAGAAGATTGAAAAGCGAAAGGGTAAAGTGATAAATAACGGCATTAATTTTTGTCAATACCCACATCCCACAAACTGGCTAACACCATTTCTAATTTGACAAAACAAATTAATTAAATTGGATAACATAAATCTGTGCATCAAGAATTAATATATAATTGTGAATTCGATCGGATCTTGAACGTGCTCAATCATTTTCAAACTTCTGTAACACACGTACACTTTCGTCAGATCCGGGTCATATCATCTAAGTCCCCATACCCTGCATGGTTGATTCACTTTTCACTCTAAACAATATATCTTACTTTTTTATAATTCATATATAACCTTAAAAACTTTTAATTTTAAATAACTTAAATGTATTAAAATACCTCTTTTAACTATTTTATTTTATCTTAATTTACTTTAACTTTTTATCTATTTAAAATATCTCCTGTAACACTAAAACACTCTCTCACACAAATACAATTATCCACCCACATTAATATAATTTTTAAAATCTTATTAACTTCTACCTCCTTATTTCATAAATATAAATCTTTTTCTTATTTTAATGTCTTTTATAATTTTTTTTAAATTAATAAAATAGTTGATGCAAATAAAAAAAAAACTGACATTATACGATACTTTTTCGTGACATTGAATTGAGCTAATAACGTATTATTACATTTTTAAAAGCAATATGATATAAAATAGAAACTACTTGCCGCCGCAGCATTGCGCGGGTACCTTGTTAGTGTGTATATATATAGGGGAGAGTTCAAACGAGAACTGTTTTTCGTACGAGAACTGCGAGAACCAATCTTGACCTTTCATTTTGGATAATGGAGTTAATGGATGAAGAACATGAGGGGATTGAGTGTAACAAGGTGCATGTAAGGAATTCATGGGTCGACAATCCAATTGAAGGAGGGGGAATTGGACGGCTAAGATTGGTTCTCGCGGTTCTCGTACGAAAAACAGTTCTCGTTTGAACTTTTGCCTCTCTCTCTCTCTCCTTCTATATATATATATATATATATATATATATATATATATATATATATATATATATAGGGGAAGATTCATTTGAGAACCGTTTTTATTGCGAGAACCACGAAAACAAATCTTAGCAATTTATTTTAGATAATGGAATTCATGGATGAAGAGCGTGTGGGAATTGAGTGTGACATGGTGCATGTAAGAAATTCATGGGTGGGCAATCCAATTGAAGGAGGGAGAATTGGGCGGCTAAGAAAACAGTTCTCAAATGAACTTTTCAATATATATATATATATATATATATATATTATATGGCCCAACCCTCAACAATGATGATATCAATCCAATCAAACTGCTTACTACATAGTACTAAACCTCCAGTTAGGCGGGTGTTTACTGATCAAATAAAACCGAATTACCTAACTGAAACTTTTGGATCGGACTATTTGGTTCGGATATTTTGGATTTTTGAATCGGATCTGATCAGAACCGAATAATTACTATGGATTTCGGTTTGGTTTTGGTTGCTATTATTCAAACCGAATATATATAGCAGTACTGGAATAAGTAATCCATATGTATTATGTACATATTTATTTATAACTTATTATTTTTAATTATATATTTATGCCAAAGCAGTCTCACTCGTTATTGTAATTTGGACAACTATGCTTTAATCTTTAATAGTATACATATCAAATCTACTTTTTAAAATATCTCGACTCTTTAAACATGTATTTATGCAAGAATGAAAACCGAATTGTATAAACCGATCCAACGAAATTGTAATTTGGATGGTTTGGTTCGGATCTTAAGATTGTTTGGATGGATTGGATCTCACTTTTCAAAACCGAAATCCAATTGGATTTACCCAATCGGATTAGATTAGACTGATCCATCCAAACGTACACCCCTACCTCCAGTCACGTACGGTTGTTTAATTAAAATACTAATCAGAATCCTAAGTTTGAAACACTTAAATACACCTAAAATAATCATTATAGATTTCTTTAAACATAGAATTAAACCATCAAAGTACCAGGGCGGCCTATAAGTTAATAAAGATCGATAAACATATGTTAACGGGCATGAGTTAAAAGTTTCTTGTAGAAAGTGCTATTAGGAGTACTTTTATTGTGTTCAAAGATATTGTAAAATATACATGCTGTTAGATAGAGACCCTTTTAATCATTTGAATTACTTGATCGTACAGTTTCGTATCAATGTGTATATATAAAATATATGTAATAATATAATAACAAACCCCAATATCACACCAAAATCTAACTTGACAATTCTAAAAAAACCAGTAGCACACTAACTTCATACCTATCTCTCTCTACATATATAAATCTCTAGCTCCCTAACCATCAACACAATCTCTCTCACTCATACACAACTCTTTCTCTCTCTAAGGCCATAGATAAATATACGTATAAATATGATGATAAAAGAAAAGATTTTGAAAGCATGGATGAAGAGGTTTAGAAAGATGAACAATAATGGAGATTTAGCTTCATCTGTAGAGTGTGAGGGGTGCTGCTGGGAATGGGTATTCAGATGGGCATCATCTTTCATGCATGAGGAAAAGAAGGAAGTTTGCAATATTCCAAATGATGTTCCAAAGGGTCATTTAGTGGTGTATGTAGGTGAAAAACAGAGGAGGTTTGTGATCAAGGTGAAGTTACTAAAGCACCCTTTATTCAGTGCATTGCTGGATGAAGCTCGAGAAGAGTACGGGTTTAGTTCTGCTGATTCAAGATTCTATATACCCTGCAATGAGGACATTTTTCTCACTGTAGTTAGGTGTGCCATGACCCCACGAAGTCCAAATCCAAGAATGTTGTTGTGTTTTTGAGTCTTGTTGGGTTAACGTTGTTTCCTGCCTGCAAGATTATGTAATTTGGTGTAATTAAAGAGAGGTATGACTATGCTGATTAACTTTGATGCAGGAAAAATGGAACCTTGGTTTGCACATGATATTACTTTTTTTTTAACACAGTACTCCTACTCTACGGTATACCATAAAAACCAGATTCGTTATCAATTGATGTTGCTAACACCATTGGGATCGATTTTAGTCCTTGTTTGGTTGATGAATTGATTGATTGTACGTAGTATAAATTGGTTCTAATGATCGACGTTACTACCTATTCTTTGTTACATGCATTTTGTGTGCTATCATTACTGCTTATGCAATCCATGTGGTAAGAGTTGAGAATTTTTGAAAATATGAGATTCTTTTGAGAAGCTATACATGTAATAAGAGTCGAGAATTTTGTTAATTTGAAAGAAACCTGGGAATTTCATTAGCGTTTTTATTTCATTTCATTTAGGCTCGTATGCATGGCGAATATACTCAGACGAGGAGTGGAAATTATATATTCACTTATACGATCATGATGATATAATCCTAAATGTGTAGACTAGATAAAGGTAACTCGGTTAAGTACATGTGGAGGCACCATAAATATGTTAATACGTACGTAATTGACATTCCAAAATTATATCAATTCTAATAGTTAAGCTCCTAGAAGTCGTGGTTATTTTACCACGTCAAAATTTGTTGGGTTGGATCTAATAGACTTGAACATGGAATCGACAAGACATAGTTAATACATAACCGAAATTCCAGAATTCTATTCATACCGGTGATGTTCGGATTTAATAAACTTAAACCTGGATCCATCAGAGCAAGCTTCAGACTTTATAGATTTGAACCAGGAGCCTTAGTCATGCTATATTCATAGACTAGTGAAAGAAATTCCTGTTATGTTTCGTCCTTACAACATCACATATACAAGATGCTATGGATGATGGGATTCACGGTTTTGGAGCAACATTTGTTTATCTTAGGTATGATGAAGATCGGCAGCTCTATGTTCGGCATCAACTATCAGGTGATTTATTGAGTGAATATAAGAGTGAACGGAGTGGCCCTTGTTTTTTGGTGTGGTACATGGCACTGGCGTAGTAGAGTCTAGATTCCACACCGCAAGTGCATGAATGGTTAATTGCGTGGAGTTTTCCGCATAAAGAAACCCGTGCGGTTGGAATTAGGTGGGACCTCACACATATATCTTTTCAATTTTAGGTGGTTTGCTTATCTTTTCTCCTTTAATTCTCTTTTTACTTATTTATTTTTTATTTTTAATTTGTTAGTGAATAACACGTAGGTTCTATAATTTGATGTGATGTGGAGAGTGGTAGAATGTGATCACTACGAGGTTAAGTGATGGGTTTAGTAATGAGAGAAAAATGTTGACGTGACAGTGTGGTATGAGTTGTAAGGTGTGACTATTGCACACTCTAATGTCCATACTAGAGTTTTCACTAACAAGAATCAATGAAGTAAGTACTTTGTTGACTTTCTCACCATCGACTACATCAAAGCAACACTGGATGGTTATGCTTGAAACAGATATCCTGATTACCAACAAAGTTTGATGTGATCCTCATGTTATTGAACCAAGCTAGAGTGTATAACTTTCTTCTATCCTTGAAAAAGTTTGAAATAATTTCAAATTTCAGTTCGAGAGTAGTACTATTCCACAAATATATGAAAATCATTATGCGATTACACAATTAGAAGGAAATTGTTAATGTCTACCACTTTGGCTTACTAAATACTCCACACAACCCCATCTGTAGCTAGATGACAAATAATGTGCATCTCAAGTCTGGAATTTTTATAGACAACTGAAACTTGTAATCTCAAAACCCTTTTTATATAACTATAGAGGATTGTTAATTAAGAGATGCTAATTTTTTCCTCGTTTTTATATTTATGTATATTATTAAGTATGTATGAGATGTTTCAGGACAACAAAAACAAACATATATTAAAGAGCTTGTAGCCCAGCGATACCAGGTATTGTGAAAATGTACCTCCCCAAAAGGTTGAGAGTTTAGTCCTTTTATAAATAATAAAATAGATTCAGAAATAGGTTTAAGTGTGTTTATTGTTAGAAAAACAAAAACAAACTTATTTCCCTCAACAGGGTAAGAGAAAAATAAAATATAACCAATCATACTTTTATTTATAATTGAAACAATGTTTACATAAAGAATCCTGATAATAAAAAAAGAGAATAAAATATAATAACATATGATATGCTTCTTTACCTATCCCTTTAATTATTTTGTCCTTTTGACATTTGGATTTTGATATTTACATTTGAAAAATCAAATGTGTTCATGACTGTAATGTTTTAGTGGATAATTTGGAAATATATCTAATAACCTTATTAAAAACTTACTGATAATTATAATCTTTTATTTCGTAAATTTTCTTAAAAACTTCTTGATAATTACCAATCACAACCTTCTATTTTTAATATATCACGTTCCTTATATCAAAGGTGATCATTCAAAATTCAAACTAATTTTAAATACTAAAGTTTTTTAAATTTTCAACCTTTTCATATTTCTAGGTGATTAGTTTTGATAAACAATATATGTGTATTATCCAATAATATATAATGTTTTAGAAACTTTCCAATGCAATTATCTATTAGTTAAAAACATGTTTATTTTAAAAACAATTAAAAATCTTTAAAACCACCATCGCATGAATTGAAATACTAGCCGCCCATTATTTTAGTTTTATATTATTTTCCAAAATGGATGTTTTTGAATTTGAGGATCTTAACTATTGTAGGTCTTTATATCTTAATTTTATAAACATTATTGCACTTCAACATCACACATGTTGCTCTGGTTCTTCTTTATTTTGATAGCTATCAATTATGGAGAATTAAAAACGCTATTCATCATCTTCAAATAGACCTTTATTGGGACAATTTTCAACTCATACAAAGAAATCGCGGTTAAGAAATTTTACAGAAGATAATTATGTTCAGAATACGTTTTATATTACTATATATGTTTCACAATTGTATTTTATATACATATTAGTACTCTTAAAAACTTAAAACGTTTAAAATTGACTTTAATAATCGCCGTGTTTATACAGTAGGTGTTAAGCTAGTAAAGGGTAATTTGTTTTCATGTCGAAGCCCCGAGGTTAAGACATTGCTTCCATCTTAGGTTCAGAAATTAAGAAACAACTTATAAGACAACAAGGATACACAAAAATTTACAATCGATGATATCATTATATAAAAAATATAATAAGGTTACAAAAACATAATAAAGAAAAGCTACAAAAGAATATTTCTATCGGCATTATACTGCTTCAGTTTTCTTTTGCGTGCATTACCTCATAAGAAAAAAGGAAAAAGAAAACTCTATTGTTTTCTCTCTAGATGCATAGCCTCCAAGATAAAAAAAATATATGTGTCATAGCGCACACATATATCAATATGTATTTATTTCTAAAATTTGGATAACTTAAATCAATATGTATTTATTTCTAAAATTTGGATAACTTAAATCAATATGTCTTTCTTTCTAAAATTTGGATAACCCTAATATTAAGTACAGTAATAACGTAAATGGGCCAAAGGCCCAATATGCAATTCCGCTCGCACACCACATATGTTTTGTAGAGTTACGCTCTGCTATTCATGGATGTTAAACTCTTTAAAGATACATGACCTTTCAATTTATGAGAACAAGGATACACAAAGATTTGACAAAACAACTTATAACAATGAACAACGTAATAAAAGTATAAAGCTAACATATTGGAAGAGGAGCACCATTCCACTCTTGAAGACATTCTAACAGTGGATCGATCACTTGACCTTTGCTTATAGCAGTAAACACCTTATCAAATTCCTCTCCTGGTGAAGTAACCTCCTCCCCTGTCAGATACCCTGTTCCCAGCTCTTCCCTCACAAATCTATACAACGGGTATGACCTGCACGCTTTAATCCTGTTCGGTATTTCCAGACTTCCATTCTCAAAACCACTCCTTACAACCTCCACCTCCTTCGGTAAGACAGATTTTAATTCCTCTTCAAAAACCCCAATCTTTTGAAAGATCGAAGTGACTACATCCTTCTCGTTTTCCCTGTTGTTTAAAGCATGGTCAACCAGAACTTGTCTGAGCTTCTGCATCAAAGGGTAGGTGGCGCTGCAGGGGTCGTCAATGTATGCAAAGACATACTCCCGGTCAACTACTCTAAGCAAGTCCTTCTCACAAAATCTTGAAGGGTGGAGCTCACCATTAACACCCGTGGTTAACACCTTTTTGGCTATATGGCTCACGGTGTTCTTCACAGTGGCTTTCAAGTTCTCCTCCAGGTGTCTGAGGTCGATAGCTTGACATAAAGCCACTAGGTATGTAGATGACATGAGCTTCAATATGTCAATAGCTTCAGCCGTCTTCCGTGAAGAAATCAAACCTAAAGAATTTACATCCTGGTTGTGTTGTTCGGCACTTTGAACATGGTTAGTTACTGGGTTGGCAAGAAACTGGAGTTCTGAACAATAAGAAGCCATGGCAATTTCTGCACCTTTGAAACCGTAATCCAAGCTCGGGTTTCGCCCACCTGAAAGATTAGAAGGTAGCCCGTTGTTGTAAAAATCATTTACAAGCTCAGAGAATTGAGCAAACATGAGTTTTCCTATTGCAGCGATAGCCAAACGTGTGTTATCCATGGAAACACCAATCGGGGTTCCTTGGAAGTTGCCACCGTGTAAAGCCTTGTTCCGTGAGACATCAATCAAAGGGTTGTCATTCACGGAGTTGATCTCTCTTTCAATCATTTTTGTTGCCGACCGGATGACCTCAATTTGTGGGCCAAGCCATTGAGGCGACGTCCTTAATGCGTATCGGTCTTGTTTAGGTTTTTGTAGAGGGTCCATTTCATGAACCTTATGTGCAGCCTTGACATAATCACTTCTGTCTAAAATATATTCCATTATCGCTGCAGCCTCAATCTGGCCCGGGTGGTGCTTCAGTTTGTGCGTCAAGTGGTCTGTAAACTCTGGCTTCCCTTGCATAACCTCGGCAAAAATGGCTGACAGGACTTCTGATAACAATGCAAGCACATTGGCTTCAAAAAGGACCATGGAGGCCATCCCAGATCCCACTGCAGTGCCATTAACAAGTGCTAGACCTTCTTTAGGTTGTAACTCAAAGAACCCGCCATTCACACCAGCCAAGTTAAAGGCCTTTTCGGCATTAAGATTTTCTCCGTTAGGGCCCACAGCCTTGGAGTTGGGGCGGCCAGTGAGAAGTCCAGCGATGTAAGACAATGGAACAAGGTCACCGGAGGCAGTGATGGTGCCACGGAGAGGCAAACATGGGGTGACGTTGGCATTGAGGAATTTGGTGATGGCTTCCAAGATCTCGAAACGGATGCCGGAGTAACCCTGGAGGAGGGTGTTGATTCTTACGAGCATGGCGGCCCTTGTTGCCGAATGTGGAAGTGTGTGGCATGATTCAGTGGCGTTGCCAAAGATTCCGGCGTTCAAAAATCTGCAATAAACAATTCATGTGGTTTGATAAGAAAACGTACATGTAAAAAACACACCAAACAATACTTGAAAAGTAAAACTGAGGTTTTGTGTATGACATTCATGCATTATGTTTGTCGTATATAGATGTGAGTAGGTGTTTCTGTTAGTTACATTTAACGAACTAGAAGTTGAAAAGGCATTGTGAATGGGATAGCCAAGCTGGTTTACTAGACGTAATAGTGAGAGGACAATGTTTTGGGAAAACTACACACGCGTACTTGGTGTTTATTAATTAATATTAATATATATAAAAAATATTTTTAACAGAGATAATAATATAATATTTAATTTTCTGAAGAAACTAGCTAGGACCCGCCTTCATAAATGTAAAATTTGTAGATACCGCTCCAAGGCCACTAATCAGATCTACTCATCCTTCAAGGTGGTAGGTGGCGAGACAGGATCCCTCTCCCTCGTGCTACAAACGTCGCACCCCCACAAATATACATATATATATATATATATGCAGTTTTTTTATACATTTCCTTTATAGAAATACTCCTTTTGTAATTTTCTTTTACTTAATTAAAACATTTTGCTTAAAGCTTTCTTTTTATAGTAAAACAATTTTCTCAAAGCTTTCTATTCTTATTATAGTAATTACTGGCAGTTTTCTCTTTTTTTAGAAGCTCTCAATCATTTTAATTATATTAAATCATTATGTTACTAAAAAACTAATATGTTTTTATATAAATTAGAAAAATAATAATCACAAGTTTTAGGAAATCGATAAGAGTAAAAATGATATGACTTGATTTTTTAATAATAGCAACATATATCATTTTCAGTAAAAAAAATAAACACGATACTTTTTATTTTTAAAATAATCATGTTATCATTTTTAAACTAGTGATGAAGTTCTGAATTGTTTTGTATTAACGAGTAAGTGTCGATTAGAAAGCTATTTGTGGATCATAACTAACGAGCAAGTGTCGACGCAAAAGTAGCTAGATTTGGAATTCATAAATTTGCATTTTTGGGGGAAATATTATATACTTAATTAATAGATAGTTCTCATAATTAAGTGTTGTAGCGTATTATAATTAGGCGGGTGTGTTTTCTAGAAAAGGCACCAAAGATGGTGTTACACAATATTTAATCTTCAAACTTATTAATAAAAATAAATTCAGATATATATATATATATAAATGTAATCAATCACCTGATAAGTTCCTTTTGAAGAGCACCACCTTGCTTGGTCCTCCGGTGAGATGTGGCTCCGAATCCGGTGGTCACACCGTAGCTGTCGGTGCCTTTATTCATACTTTCCATCACCCAATCACTACTCGCCTTTACCCCGGCTCTTGCCGCCTCCGACAGCTCCACCTTCACCGCCGCGTTATCACTGGCCGCAATCCCTGCAACCTGTGACACCGTCAGCGTCTCTCCACCCAATCTTACCAACGGATTCCTGAACTCCGCCACCATCCGTTTAACCTCATCAAAGTGGCTCCCCATCAACGCCTCCGCAGCAACCCCCCAATTCAACGGATCACCGTTCACACACAACTCCGAACCAACACCGTTTTGATGCACATTCTCGACGGTTAAACTCCCCATTTAATTAATCAATTTCAAGAATTAATCTCGATCAGAAGAAACACAAAGTAAGTAATCACCGACCCAACGTCCTGTCTTTTTCTAGAGAGAGTGTGACAAGGGATCGGAGAGATGCTACACAAGGTTGGGGTATGTGGCTTAAATAGAATAAATTTCGGGAGGGAGCTAATATATAATTTTTTTAATAATAATTATTATATTTGCTGTATATATTTTTGGTAGGTAAGCATTTGCGTTTTCCACAGCCTCTAAAAACGAAGACGTGATTAGTAGAGGTATTTTACAGGTCTTAATGCACAGAGTACGATATTTTATAGATAGATAGGTGTGGATCAAGTAATTATTGGTTTGGAAAAAGGTTGATAGCGAGGTGAAGTGGTAGCTAGGAAGATGTGGTGGCTGAGACTAAGTTGGTTGACCAGGGATATAAGCCGTTGATCTTTGATCAGAACCGCGGTTCGGCTGTTGGGATGTGGACTTGTTAAGCAATACCACCTTCTAAAAGATATAAAAAAGAATATATAATATAATATAATAAAGGTAATATACGATGTTCACACTAGCTTTAAGTTGTTTGTTACGTATAGAACCTACTCAAGTCAAACTAATCATTTCGGAAACGTGATTCATGTAATGTTTTCGTAGAGGAAAGATATATATAGAATAGAATGCGAGTGTAATTTTTGTTTTGTTTTATATGTTATATACTAATTTCTAACTTCTCTCATCCTCCTACTTTCCTTCCTTTAAAATTTAATAGTTACTTGTTACATAAATAATATAATATGGTTTAATTTACTTTCTGTTTTATTTATGGTTCTTGATCTTTAGTAAATACACTTGTTGTTACATCGATCTACCGGGTTGGTTAAAATGATAGTGTTAGGCCGTTTCACATCTCTTAGAGCTAAGATCGTGCTTACAAACATAAAAGAAACCCGTTAGAAAGAGACCTGAAACCGAAACTTCGCAATCCACCCTCCAATGGCCAAGTTAAAACTTGTATAAAAGATTAGTATCTATGTGAGAGAGAATATACGTAGAGTATGGAGAGATTAATAGGAGAATAGAGATCCAACCTATTGGAGTGACCCCTTTATATACGGACGAAGCTCGGGGCCGATCGATATAGATAATAATGCCCTTAGTTGTGTAACCAGTACAAACATAAAATAGAACTTCATTTTTGTTAATTAGAAAGTTCATACTACATAAACAAATTGCACACTACCTAAAACTTAAATCTTAGAAACCCGAAATTCATTCACCAAAACTAAATTTCTTCCGAATCTTAAGCTTCTTTTGTTTTTAATTTTAATGTAAATAGCTTATAATCAAGATTTTTGTCAAAGATATATTCATATAGGATAAGAATTAAGGTTGGGTAACTTTTTAGAAATAAAGGAATTATGTTGAAATACACTTTTGAAACATAAAAAGGAAAAGAAACGTTTTCTAGGTCGTTACTAAAAAACCATTAGAAGAACAAATACTCCACGTAACATAAAAATGGGCAGAAACAACTCAATGATTGGGCTGAAAGTTGAAGCATCAAATTAGATGAACATAGTAAAAAAACAGAGTATGCGGTGAGGAAGATGATAAAGAAAGAAATGACAGGGTATATAGCCTTACAATTTTAACAAAACAATTAGGCTTATCTTATAACTTAAAAAATATAGAATAAACAAACAACATTAACGGGATGATTACCATGAAATAGGAAGCCGAAATGAAAATTTAGAAATCTGATTGCGCACAGATTTAGTCACCACTCATTCAATCAACCACATGAACATGAACATGAACAGAACAGTGAGCTAGGGAAGATTGGAAGAGCAAATGATATCAATCCAATCAAAGAATCGGACATCTCACAATGTCGGATGAAGAGACAAAAACGCCAAAATCAAGAAACGAAATCAATTTTCAACCAACGTACGATGTCTTGAAGAAGATCAAAACCTTAATTGTTTCCTCACTGTGTTCCTCCTCCAACCAAAGATTACCTAGGGTTTCTCTGTGATGCATTTTTTTTAACAACGATGAATGGGTAAACACCTGCACCTTTTTCATCTAAATAAACCACATGGTATGATTTTCTTTGGAAAACTGATACACTTCGAAAAACACCATTATCGTCCTATTCCCTCCTACAAGAGGAAACCGATTTCCAAGAAGTGATTTCTCACAAGGGTATTCCTATATAGCCCTCCCCTCCTCACAAACTCACATGTCAAATCAAGAATGTTATATTTTCAATGTTGCTTTTTCACTGATATATGTCAAATCAATGGGGACTATATAGATAACCAAGGAGGATATACAGAATTACCCTTCTCAAAATTGATGATTGCCTGTCGTGGACGGTAGAACTGAAAGTCGAAATCATGCTTCTGGGTTATTCCATTTTTTTATCTTTTTTTTTTTAAAAACTCCTTACAAGCCTTGATATAACGGGTGTGTTTGGCGAAAGAGACTGGAGCTGGGTTGAGGCTAATTAATTTGATAATCTCAAGCCTAAGCTATAAGCTACTTGAAAAGTCTTTTATTATGGGGGATTATGTTTTTAAAAATCCCCTCAAGATTTTTACACTCGAACAGGGCTAAAGGGCCAAGGATTATGGAAAGTAGTTACTCAAGCCCCTATAATCCCCCATAAGCCCGTTGTCGAACACACCCAACATATACACATATACTTATATAGTGCCGATGATTTGTTGCCCCCCTCCTGGTTGATGCCCCGGGCTTCCGCCAAGTCCGCCCACCCTTGTGGCCGGGCCTGTCAAAGCCAGGCAATTCATTATATGTATTTGTGATCCACTAGGTATTACTTGCGTTATTACATAATACACGTTGGATAGTTCATGAGGTTCGAATCAGTGAGGGTCGGTTCCTGATCATAGGTATGACTATACGTCATCAACACTCGTTTGACAATTAAGTTTCAAATTCTAAATCTACTAAAATCCTAGATTTTAATTTGTTGTGTAAATTATTTCACTATTCGTACTTACCTTTGGCTAGCCAGCCACCACACAACACACTCACCATCAATGTGAACTATTGATGTTCATAACCCTCTTTACCAACCTCCATCTTCTATTTCTTCTAACCATCTATGATGAATCTAGAAAAATTCCACAATGCTAACACAAATATAAAATTACCAATCAATATTGCACGTATACACACACACAAATCGGTCAAAATTAACACTACGAGTAAACGGTTAAAGGATAGCCCATGCTACTCATTGGACTCATTCATGACAAATCTAATGATTCATACATAACCTCGCCTATATGCTCCGGTCTGATAACTTTTGTCAATTAATTTGAGAAGTTGAAATCAATTAGATTGCTATTATTGGAAGTTGTCTATGTGAAATGCTTGTCTTTTATACACATTTTCATCTACTTATGAACCTGACACAGATACCACAAGTGCCGGTCTAATCAATTTTTAAGCCCTAGCAAAATCTTAAAAAGGGACCTTCAAAAGTAAAATTTTTTCAAACAAATAAAATTTATATAGAACATGTTTCCTAAGACAAAAACTCAAGCAAATGATTAGGCAATTAGGCAAATAAACAATTTCAAAAATCATAGTCAAAACTCAAGGTTTAAGTCTTGTAGTAAAATAAACAATTTCATAAATCAAGCAATTTCAGACTTTGAGTCACAATTCTCAAATTACAAATTAGCATTCAGTAATCATAGTCAAATAACATTAACATACTAAATATGCAATTAGGCAAATAAGCATAGACATAAAGGATTTGAATGTAAAAGCCTGAGTGGGAAAAACATCAATATTGGAGAAGAAAACTGATTAACTGAACAACAAAATCAACACTTGGATTTTGAATTTCTTGTCTCAACAGACATCAGATTCCTATTGCTATGAAGTAACAAGAAGTTCCACTTTTCATAAGCCCTAAACGAAATTAACAAAATATACAAAAGATTGAGAATTGAGGTTCTGATTCCACATGTGTAGTATAAATAGAACAACTAAAGAATAAGAAAAGAACAATAGTTTAAAATTACTTACATCAATTAGCAATATCATTTTCATGATTCTAATTCCAATTTTCAATTTGCCGATTGTGTCTTGTGAGACTGATGAACAATTGAACAACAATATTGTCGATTACGAGTTTGTTTGCGATTTTCGAATTGTCGGTCGATTTCGAGTTCATAAAAAACGAGGAAGGCAAGAGACCAAAATCGAGAGAGTGAGAGGCGAGATCAAATTGCAAAGGGCTGTTTAGGTGCTTTCACTTTGTTGGGCTCTAGGCGGCTACCTTGATAACCTAGCTAGACGTAGAGCCGACCCAAGATACCAGTTTTTTGAAGTTGGTTTACAGTTTCACCAAGAAACATAAAATTTCACAAATTATAAACAGTAGATAGGATTTCATATACATACAAAAAAATATTAAAAACAAAAGTCGCCAACTTCTCCTTTCAGCAAGTTGCAGAAAGAAGAATCAAATCCAGTCTCCACGTACAAAAGAAAATAATATTCTATACAACCGAGCCTAACTACGTACCCGAAGGAACTAGCAAAAACAAACATCACGATAAACACTGCACCACCAAGACCGACGTCCAGCACAATTAAGAACAAAGCTCGCTGGACGACCTACTATATATGCACCAAGGAAATTACTTTTTTTTTAACGTCAAAAGAGTATAGACCAACGTAATTCGTTTTACAGATGAAAACATGCATATATCTAGAATGAACTTAATTTTATGCCATACATATATGTGTGTGTGTGAAAAGGAAACTAATTCTGCATGTAAAAGATTAATTAAAGGTGAAAAAGTTAAATATTGCTTGATCATTATTGATTATCGATCAATTTATCATACAATATTGGCACATATATATATATATATATATATATATATATATCTCTTAAATAAGTTTTGAAACAAAACACGTACCTACGTTAGCTTCGGAAATCAGAAGTAATTAACACCATAAATTGAAATATCGGTTTTCTTCTTAGGCAATTAAAATTAATGCCAATCACCAATATAAATAAATTTTGAGAATTCTTCTGCGGCAGTTCTTAAACAATGGTCACTCGTTTGTGGTTACGGGAATGTACGTAAAGCTATTACGTCATATAAAATACTTCCCCGTCTCCCGTATACGGTTTACTTTGATTTTTTAAAATTTTCATTTTCAACTTTGATCTTATATATTTTTGTTTTTATAATACAATACTTAATGAAAAATATATGAATGGATTCTATTTTAAATGTATTTTTATTTGTTATAGCTTTCATCAAGTGTTATCTATAACATAGAGCAAAATATTTAAAATCAAAATTGGAAAAAAAATAATTTAAAAAGTTAAAAGTAGAAAATAAAACTTTTTTGCTCACTTCCTAGTAGAAAGGTACAATTCATTTTGAATCTTGAAATCCAACCCATATGTATAATGAATTCATAAAAAGGAAAAAGAAAATATCAATCACATATATAGCAATTAAACAATTATAGACTTGGTTGGATCTGTCCGGCCAATTAAGAGATTGGAAGAGGAACTCCATCCCAACCCTTAACACAATCTAGTAATGGATCGATGATTTGTCCTTTGCACATTGCTGTAAACACCTTATCGAATTCTTCACCGGGTGAAGTTACCTTTTCACCTGTCAAGAACCCAGTGCCTAGCTCCTCCCTCACAAACTTGTATAATGGGTACGATCTGCAAGCTTTGATCCTGTTTGGGATTGGCAATATTGTACCTTCTTCATATGCAATTCTTACACTCTCGACTTCTTTAGGTAAAATGGCTTTCAGTTCGTCTTCGAAAACACTAATCTTTTGGAAGATTGAAGTGCTAATTGCGTTATTCTCACTTTCACTGTTGTTTAAAGCATGTTCAACAAGGACTTGTCGAAGCTTCTGCATCAATGGATAAGTAGCGCTACAAGGGTCGTCAATGTATGCAAAGACATACTCCCTGTCCACCACTCGAAGTAAGTCCTTCTCGCAAAATCTTGAGGGATGGAGCTCGCCGTTGATGCCCATGGTTAGCACTTTCTTGGCTACCTGGCTCACAGTGTTCTTAACTGTAGATTTCATGTTTTCTTCTAAATGCCTCAAGTCAATGGATTGGCATAGAGCTACCAAGTATGTAGATGACATGAGTTTTAAAATTTCTACAGCTTCAAAAGTTTTTCTTGCTGAAATCAAACCCAAAGAGTTTACGTCCTGGTTATGTTGTTCGGCACTTTGAACATGGTTAGTGACCGGGTTGGCAAGAAACTGTAGTTCTGAACAATAAGAAGCCATGGCAATTTCTGCACCTTTGAAGCCATAATCCAAGCTAGGATTCCGTCCGCCAGAAAGATTAGAAGGTAAACCGTTGTTGTAGAAGTCATTTACAAGCTCCGAGAATTGAGCAAACATGAGCTTTCCAATGGAAGCAATAGCTAAACGTGTGTTGTCCATGGAAACTCCAATTGGTGTTCCTTGGAAGTTACCACCGTGTAAAGCCTTGTTTCGAGACACATCAATTAAGGGGTTGTCGTTGACAGAGTTGATCTCTCTTTCGATCATTTTAGTTGATGATCGAATGACCTCAATGTGTGGGCCTAACCATTGAGGCGATGTCCTTAGAGCGTAACGATCTTGTTTAGGTTTCTGCAATGGGTCCATTTCATGGACCTTCTGTGCAGCCTTAACATAATCGCTTCCATCTAAAATGTATTCCATAATTGCTGCAGCCTCGATTTGGCCAGGGTGGTGCTTAAGTTTGTGTGTCAAGTGGTCAGTAAACTCAGGCTTCCCTTGCATAACCTCAGCGAAAATGGCAGACAAGACTTCTGATAACAATGCAAGAACATTGGCTTCAAAAAGAACCATGGAGGCCATTCCAGATCCCACGGCGGTACCATTAACAAGTGCTAAACCTTCTTTAGGCTGTAGCTCAAAGAACCCGCCATCCACACCAGCCAAGTTAAAGGCCTTTTCAGCATTGAGGATTTCTCCATCAGGGCCAACAGCCTTGGAGTTAGGGCGACCGGTGAGAAGTCCAGCAATGTAAGACAGTGGTACAAGGTCACCGGAGGCAGTGATGGTGCCACGAAGGGGCAAACATGGGGTAACATTGGCGTTAAGGAACTTGGTAATGGCTTCCAAAATCTCGAAACGGATGCCTGAGTAACCTTGGAGGAGAGTGTTAATTCTTACGAGCATGGCAGCCCTTGTTGCTGAATGCGGAAGGGTGTGGCATGATTCTGTGCCATTGCCAAAGATTCCGGCGTTTAAAAACCTGAAATATATATAATTGATGATAAAAAAATTAAATAATTTTAAATTGAAATAGAGATCAAAGATCATAATATATCATTTAGTTTTCAAATACAATGAGTAGCATTTTGTACAAAAAATCAAAATAAAAAAAGAAGTTACAAGATATCTAAATTAATACATTAGGTATTGTCTTATTGTTGCTACAATAACTTTATATATAATGAGGGGTGAACTTGGTATTGAAACTGGACTGAACCGGTACCAGTATCGAGAATGCTGAAACCAAATTTCTTTAATTGTTGGTACAAGATACCGAACCAAAATACAAGAACTTGTACCGGTTCGGTACCAGTATTCCGATTTGGGAAATTTAAGTCAATACACTCACATTTATCAGAACAGGACCGAGCCGGTATCAAAAATATCGAAACCGAATTTCTTAATTTCTTGATATAGAATACACAACCGTAATATAAGAACTGGTCCAGATCCTAATTTAGTTCAAAAAATTCGATCACTACGCTCACCCATAATCTACATACTATCATTGAAATGTATTTTCAAACCATATATAGTAGAAAATTAATTTGTTTATTAATTGGTTATGCCTATTTTATTGAAAATTTGACAACCGAATTTTGATCGCGATCTTGGAGTTATATACCTTTTGCTTTTTCTAACAATTATTATTTTAAATTTATTAATATCACACGCATCTACCTACCAAATAAGGCTTTATTTTGTTTTTTTTTCCTTCATCAATGATATAAAACGGTTTTCCCTATTAAATAAATACCATATTAAATTAAACAGCATTTGGATATAATACTTGAGAAAATAGAAACCAGAGTACCAGTGTGGACCTCTATATCCCAAAAATGAAGGGTCAAGTAGTAATTAAGTAATTAATCATATGATTAATAATATGTGAATATATGTATTTAACTATGCAGCTTTTTATTTACAAGTAAATAAATGTACGTCGCTGGCTGTACCTCTTGGTTTACATGTAATTTGCAATTCATTCACGTGTAATCTTGACACCAGATGTTTTGCGGTAACCTTTCTTTACTATTATATAGAACATCTATTTCATTTTTTAGAACTATTAAAGCATTTTTTTACCATACTTTAAAGTAATTTAAATTAAATTTGAGTTGAACTAATTAATATGCAATAAATCATACAAATTGGTTAAAAAATATTTAAACTAAAATTTAGTAACGGTGAAGATTTTAATTACTAATAGAATTTAATATTCAATAATTATATATAGTATTTTATATTTCTGTAAATTTTAGTGATTTTTTGTTTATGTTTAATACTCTTACACATAAATGTTTTTTAATTAAAATTAAAAAATTCACTAAATCGTATATGATAAATTTATATCTATAAATTACTAATATACTAGACTCAACTACTAAAATGTATAATTTATATTATTAAAAAAAAACTGATTATAATTGTATATTTATTTATATTTAAATGGTTTTATAAACGTTTTTATATTAAAAGAATAAAACTTGACATTAAGGATAAAAATACAATTAGTTGATTTCTAATTAATTATTAGTAAACTAAATTAAAGTTAAGCTAGAAACCAAAATTTAATCATATAACCAAAACATGTTGTCGTTTTAATTAATTTTAAATTTATATAAAGTCTACATGTTATCGATAATAATACCCCTCTCATTCTATGTTAATTAGTTCAAAAGAGACCGTTTAATTGACATCTTATAAAATATAAATATATTGTTTCTCACCATATCGTATTGGGAAAATATTTGTATAGAACAGTTCTTTGACTTAATTACAAGTATTTGGTGGTTTTTAAATATATAAATTATATATATATATATATATTGTAAAATTAAAAAAGGTTTAATGGCATATAGGTGCATATATTATTTAATTTTTATTTATTGTGCTAATTAATTTTAAAAAATAAATAATATATTTAATGACAAAAAAGAATTATATAAACATCAAACATGTAAGTGAGTGTACGTATATATAGCCTGAACCATATGTGTAACATATAATGGAATACCAATCGACTAAATGTCTTATCCATCATTTTATATATCTATTTAAAGAATAACTAAGAAATATATATGTGTGTGCAAGTACGTACCTAATGAGCTCCTTCTGAAGAGCCCCACCGTTCTTGGTTCTCCGGTGAGATGTAGCTCCGAAGCCGGTGGTGACTCCATAACTATCAGTCCCTTTATTCATGCTCTCCATAACCCAGTCACTGCTCGCCTTCACACCTGCCCTTGCTGACTCCGACAGCTCCACTGAGCTGTCACCGGCAGCAGCAATCCCGGCCACCTGAGACACTGTCAGTGTCTCTCCTCCCAGCTTCACCACCGGCCTCCTGAACTCTTCCACCATTCTTTTCACCTCATCAAGGTGGCTCCCTGTCAAAGCCTGCGCCGCAACCCCCCAGTTCAACGGATCTTTCTCCTTAATGCAGATTAACTCCTCCCTCGCCACCCCATGTGCATGTCCCCCCTTCTCCATTTTAACTTTAATTTACTGATCGGTATATATAAATATGTGTATATATATCTTGTAGCTAGGTCTGTGTGTGTGTATATATAGGCGGGGGAGAGGAGATTGAATGGCTCTGAAATGTGCTGAGTAAAGGGTAGCTGAGGGTTGTGGTTTATATAGAAGGAATGTGGTGTGTATGTGTGAATTTATCTGTAAAGGGGGATTATTGATGATGATGCATGTTATGTTAGTAGGTAGAAACAAGGCAAGGCAAGGCAAGGCAAGGGAAGCGATGGTGGTGGGTTGGGTGAGGATTAATCATCACCCTTCATTACAATTTGATTACTCTTGATCAACGGTGAAGATTAATTAAATTTTAAATGATGGAGGTGGGGGCCACATGCAAAGCAAAGGGAAGTAGTTGGATTTGGCCTGCTTGCTATTCAACGGCTGCAAATGTAAACAAGAGTGGTAGTTGGTGTGATATATACATGTGTTTAATATATATATATATATATATTAAGATAAATTGTATGAAAATACAATAAACTTTTTAATTATCATAATATATAACCAACTTTAAATTTTTAAAAATAATACAATAAACTTTTGTAATCCTTTCATTGTATATAAAAAACTTTTTTATGTGTCTGTTATTTAGTTATCATTGTATATATATAATGAATTTGTTATATTTTCATATTATACAACAAGTTGCATACAATGTGAGGATTACGAAATTTGTTTTTATTATTTTTAAGAAAATAAAGTTGATTATATATAATGGTAATTAACACAAAGTTCATTGTGTTTTAATGCAATTTGTCCTTAAGGCTGTGTCCAATAAAGTCCATTTAAAAAACATAGTCCTGAAATTTTAATATTCAATCACAGTTGATTCAGTATACAATCACATATGATCTGTAAAAGCATCATATGTGAATTACGAAAAATTATAAAAATGTCACTCCACCCAATTTTTTAAAATTTAATCTGAATCATTGATGAAATTGATCCAATGCCTAAAATTAGTCCCTTGAAACTATTAATTAATTATGGACTATATTAAACATTATTCTTTGTCCTTAATCTAACGATGTTATTTATATACTTAATTAAATTAAACAAATGGTTAATTTGTAATCGACTTAAGTACTAGATGTTCAAACTCTTTTGGTAAGACTTTCTATATTAATTTAATAATATTTAAACACGTATGTAACGGATCGATCGATTAATTTTTTTTAAAGGCAATAGGATTGATCGATTGATTAATGGTGGTTAGGAATTGAAAGATAAACAAAATCCAAATTCAATCTTGAGCGAAGTGATATTTCGTAATTCACATGTAATTATATACTGAATTATCTGTAATTGAATATTAAAATTTTAGAACAATATTTTTTAAATTAACTTCATTGAACATAGATAATAATAATTAACAAGGTGAATAGATCGAAATGCAACATAATTGTTGTATTTTGTAAGATTGGTTGGTGTAAAATATTAAATATTTGCATATATATTATTGTAAAAAGTAAAGACAAGAGGGGTATGTAAATGGTAGTGCATTTTCGAGTCAAAGTCAAAGTTTTCATTTTATTATGTGATTGGTTGGCTGCCATCTCACCACGACTACTTTGCTTTGGGGGTGAATTTCCTGGTGACTTCATTTCCATTCTTGCGTTCAAAAGTATCAAAGACTAATATATCTTCGAATAAATTATTTATATATAATTCCAAAACAAATCCAAATATATTTGATTTTTTATGCAAATTAATACTATGATTAAATATATAATATATATATGTTCATGAATTAATGTAAAAAATTTAATGATTAAATTGAAACAAAAAAAAAGTTATACTCTAACAAATGATGGTAAATGACACAATCATACAATTCATAGACATTATGGTAAATGACACAATCTTATAATTCATAGACATTATGGTGATGCATGAAATACAAGAGAAAGTTACAGAAATTGTCAAGTCTTTTCCTCATTCTTGCCATGCAATTCATGATTAATTTCATTCTACTAACATATTTTCTATGCTTTTTTTAGTCAAAAAGAATTTTCTTTTATAATTATATATTTAGGCAAAAGTTCAAACGAGAACTGTTTTTCGTACGAGAACTGCAAGAACAAATCTTAGCCGTCCAATTCCCCTCCTTCAATAGAATTGTCCACCCATTAATTCCTTACATGCACCCTGCCATACTCAATCCCCCACGCTCTTCATCCATGAATTCCATTGTCTAAAATGAACGGCCAAGATTGGTTCTCGCAGTTCTCGTACGAAAAACGGTTCTCGTTTGAACCTTCCCCTATATATTTATATATATTTCTTTCAATATATTTAAGAAGGGCAAATAACATTAAAATACGATGAACTTTGTCTTAGTTACCATCATATACAATCAACTTTATTTTTTTAAAAATAATACAACCAACTTTCATAATCCTCATATTGTATACAACTTTTTGTATATTATGAAAGTTATAACAAAGTTCATTGTATACAATGGTAACTAAATAACAGACATATGAAAAAGTATTTGTATACAATGAAAGAATTATAAAAGTTAATTATATTATTTTTAAAATTTTAAAGTTAATTAAAACAAAACTTATTATATTTTCATATAATTTATACCGGCTTATAATTAGCGAAAACTCAAAAAGGGTGGTTGACTTGACTCAACAAAGTCCAACTCATCTAATGTAATAATAATTTTGAAGTTGATATATGTACGTGGTATGATATCATCACGTGCAGGTAATGTATGAATATCATTTTAAAAATCTTAGTTACAGCTCATTTTGTGGAGGTGGGGGTTGATCACATGCATATTTGGATCTTGTGATATGAAAATTGTTCTTGTTCGGAACTTCAAATTTGGCACACAATTATATATATTAATATATATATATATATTTATATATTTATATTTATATTTATATTTATATGTCAAGAAGAAGAAAAAACTTTGTCCTTATGGTTATCAAAATCGGTACGATCCGACCAACTAAAAACGTTTCAGATCGTAGTTAGAATCGTAAATAGGCAGGATCATACTCAAAATCGTATGTAGGATCGTAGCATCGCTATGCGATCCTAGTATCCTACAATCCTACAATCCAACTTTTTTTCATTTTTTTAATTATTACTGTTATTTTACATTTTTTTTATTATTACTATTATTTATTTTATTATTTTAAATTTTGTATGATCAAACTTGTGTTAAAAATAATTGTTCACAGTTTTATACTTTACATATGTTACATTTTTTATTTTTATTTTATTATATGAGATAGAGGTTCAAGAACATAACTTCTTTTATGAAATAAGTAATTAATGTTATGCATAATATGCTTTAAATTTTATGATTATGTTTAAGAGTCACATATTAAATTTTATTATGATATGTAAATTAATAAATTGTGGTGAATTTTTATCTATGCTTTTAATATTTAAATTTGTACGGTTTGATGTATGTTAGTTTAAAATTTAATGTCTCATTCTATCGTAAAAATGTTATAAATTGGTTTTTGATAAAAATTATAGCATATAAAAAACTTTAATGATTTGTGGTAGGATCTTAAGATCCCGATCTCGATCTTACGATCTAATCTTGCAAAGATAAACACGATCCTAAGTAAGATCCCGATCTTGATAACTTTAGGGGTTGTTTGTTAAAACATAATGATTAAGCAATGAATAATTCTATGGTCTGAATAATTTAAAGGCTCTGAATGAATCTGTCTCTGAATGTGAGATGTTGTTTAATAAATGTTCTGAATAAACAATCTGAATGATGCAATTTATTATTTTAACCTTAATTGTGATATATTATATTATAAGATATGATTGTTTAACAAGACAAAGTATGAAAGAAAGAGTGTTAGGGTAAACATACTTGGTGCTTAATGATTCAGAATGCACAATAAGGTAGAATGATTCGGCAGCATTATGCTGAATCTTTCAGCACAGTTTTCATTCAGAGACATCAATCAAACACGTTGAATGCTGAATGATTCATCATTCAGCGCTGAATGGTTCCATTAAGCAGCAAACAAACAGTCTCTTAGGCCTTCAAGAATCCACTTAAAAATTAAAAGATAACCAAAGAAAATATTCAATATCTTACAAGAATCGGAAATTATTTCAATGCTCAATCAAGAAGATGCTTCTATATGTTTCAATCAAGGACGTCTCATAGATTTTTAAAGTTCTATATGAAAAGAAAAAATGGAACCTTTTTACATACACGCATATATATACACACACATTAGCAAAAATTTATTGATACTACAATATTTGTTATATCAATAACTAAATCAAATAACGGTAGTAAAATAGTGTTTTTTTTATATAGTTACTTTAATCATGAATTTCTCCTAGTGTTATTGGATACAAAGTTATGAAACAACTCTTCATAATCAATATTCTCCAATATATGGTTCTCACTAGCTACCATTCTCGATATCTATATTAAGTCTTAATTTCTTGTGATATTCTGGAACTGTAAGTAAAACTTTAACAACATAAGTTTGAGAAACTTGTTTATGCAGATGTCAACATTAATATAATAACCAACAAGATTCAACATGCAATAATTGTATTAGGCAAACAATCCACTTGTAATAGATATTTTAACACATTGTTAGGTTTGATAGTTTTACCCGGAAAAATGTTTCAAATAATTTCAATTCCATATAAGTATCATTTGCATCAAGCTTTAAGCCATCATACTTTAATGCAGCTTCAAACACGACTATACCATGACTTATAACCATTGTCATCAAATTCAAATCGTTGATATGTATTTTTTTTAACTTATAGAATACTTTATTTTAAATGTGGGTTTCCTAGCATTTCTATTTTATTAAATAGACTTTGAAATATTATAACATTATATATATACATACATATATATATATACACACACACACTAGCACAGTACTCGCGTAATGTAGCGTTGGCGAATAATTCCTAGTCGATAACATGTTTGTTTTAGATATATAGTATAATATTCACACACTATGTTGACATTGAATAATTTTCAATTTATATGTCGATTTACAATCCATGATGTTTTCAATTTTCTGGTTTTGAAGTCAAACCATATATAAGATTTTGATTGTATTATAGTTTTCAAATTAATCTCTACTTTAATCATGACTTTACTATCAAGTATATTTTGTGATGTTGAGGTAATAAAGTAATTTTAACTTACTTAAAAGTTAAGAGATTTAAAATGTGTAAATGCTTTACAGATAGTGTATATATAATTGTATATAATTATATATATATAAGGGAGATTTCAAACGAGAACTGTTTTTCGTACGAGAAATGGGAGAACCAATCTTAGCCCTTGATTAAACTTAATCAAAAAAAATTTGGCGGCTCATTAATGCTTTATTAATGACTCGTTAATGGATCATTAATGACGTATTAATGAGGGTTATTTCGGAAAAATCAATCCTCGTAAATTAATGACGGTTCATTCGGACGCAATTCACGATTAGGTAAATACATTAACTACTAAAATACCCCTATTAATGAGTTATTAATGGCGTTAAAAACCGTTCTCGTTTGAACTTTTGTCTCTCTCTCTATATATATATATATATGGGTGAGTTCAAACGAGAACTGTTTTTCGTCCTTAGCCTTGATTAAACTTAATCAATGGCTAAGATTTTTTGACGGATCATTAATGCTTCATTAATGACTCATTAATGTTTCATCAATGACATATTAATGCTTCATTAATGAGGGTTATTTCGAGAAAATCAAGCCTCGCAAATTAATGACGGCTCATCCAGACACAATTCACGGTTAGGTAAATATATAAATTACCAAAATACCCCTATTAATGAGTCATTAATGGCGTTAAAAGCAGTTCTCGTACGAAAAACATTTCTCATTTAAACTTTTGCATATATATATATATATATATATATATATATATATATATATATATATGGACCCCTTTGAAATGTGATTTTATATGGCCGCCCATACTACACTCCTTTAAAGATACATATGGTTTCAATAAAATAAGATAGATAAATCTTAGGGCAAATTGCATTAAATTATAACAAACTATGTCAATATTGTCATTGTATGCAACCAACTTTATTTTGTACTTAAATACAACAAAAGCACTTCCTTACCCTCTCTTTAGACCCGGTGTAAAAAAGCACAAATTTTATTGAAAACCAAAATACAAGCTAGCAAAAAAAAAAACAACCACATACAATTAAAAATAGGTTTTTAATTCCTGAAATGTATTTAACTTATCACATTTTGCTATTGTATATACCCAACTTTTAAAGTTTTCGTTTAATGTGTTGGACTCTCAAAAGTTACCATTTGATATATCTAGTTACCTATACAACAGGTAACTGGTAATTTTTCTATTTTTCATTTATTTATAAAACAATATCTTTTGCCACATTAGCAGTTGTTTCCAGATCAGTATATTGAAGAACATAAATTAAACGTAACTACATAAATCAAAACAGTTCTATGAAACCTAAACAAAGTTATCACTGAGATGAAACCCAAATCAGATCAAACAATATTATCTGTGAAACCTAAGATGAAGATGAAGCATAAGATGAATCACGAAGTTAAAAAAATCAAACCCTGATCTGAGTTCATCACACCATCCCCGTTGAAACCTAGATCTGGTTTCAAAATCAAACAAGATGAAGCACATGAAGAAGCCTCGATGATGAAGCCGATTAACAGGTATAATTAAGATGCCCTAAAACCAAACAATGAATAACAATGAAAAACCCGGATCTAGTTTCAAAAACCGAAAAAGAACCCTAAAATCAAACAAGAAGAACAAGAACCCTAAAGTCGACACAAGAAATCACATACCTTTGAAGATGAAGCAGACATGGAGTCGTAGATCATTAACTTTTGAACTAAATCCCTGGATCTGGGTCATAGAAATCGACGTCATGTCTACAAAACTCTAAACCGATGGAGATGGAATCAAGCATTCATATGTTGGTAACCATCTTCAACATTTGAAGAACATCGACCTTGGAACGAATCACAGTTTTGGTAACTAGATTCCCAAACATAATCGATCTGGGTATGCATCACATTTGAAGAACACCTTTATTTTGGGTAGGTGTCTATCTAGGTATGTATCCCAAACAAAGGATTTTATTTTTTTTAAACCATGAAAAATCCAAGTCATATGCCATGTCACCAGTCACATCAGTGAAACTTGCATCACGTCAACTTGTAACATGCTATAGCAGGTTCTATACACAAAATGGTAAGTTTAGAAAGTCCGTTATATTAAATAGTAAATTTAAAAGTTCAGTGCATACAATATCAAAATGTAATAAATTAAATACATTTTCAAGAAATAAGCCCTAAAAAATAACATCACAAGGCCTTCAACTGTACATTTACCAATTCAAATCTAGAACTTTACAATACCCCTTGTTTTTATACTTTGTTTATAACTCAGTAATTTTTTTATTGATAAATTGAATTTTATAATTATAAGTTAGTATTCATACTAGGGGGAAATATTCGTATATGAGTTAAGATATCTAATACAAATAATGATGCAACCAAATTATAACCTTAAATTATTTATCATCTTCATTAGACCACCCGCGTATAGCTTCATATTGGGTTTCCCTTCCACTCTTGTCACACCAGCGTATAAGATTTACGCTGTGTTTCAGAGATAATAGGAGAAAAGAAAAGAAAAGAAAAGAGAATTAATGGGAGAAAAGAAATGATAATGATTTTGATTTTTCATGTCCCCGAGTTGGAAATAAAAGAAATGAAATTAGAAAGAAAAAACATAAGTTTGTATTCCCGAATTGGAGAGGAAGAAAAGAAAAATGGTCATTTTACAGTAATAGCTTTACTTTTTAAAATTATTTATTATAATTAAGGGTAATTTAGTTACTTACGAAAAATCATAAAGTTTTTCCTTTCATTTCCTTTCAAAACCTCCCACTTTTGGAGGAAAGTTGACCAAACTTTCCTTCCAAATCTTTTCTCTTCTTTCCTTAAAATATTTCTGGAATACAAAACTTTTTTATTTTTCTTCCAAATTTTTTCTTTTCTCTCCGGATTAAAATTCGAGACACAGTGTTAATTGTATTAAGTATTAATTTATATTGAAGCAAATCCACAATGATTATGTATGAACTTTAGTGTGTATGTATGAATACGTGCGAGAGGAAACTAAGAAGACAAACAATATGAGAATATTGAAATGTTTAAATGATTTAGGGCAAAATAAAAGGTTATATACACAGAGTATTTACATATTACACCTTATACATCTAGAAAATATAACTAGAAGCATAACTTAAACCAGAATAATAAAATAGATACAACTTGGATCTACACAACGCAACTTCATATTCTTTTTTCTTTCTCTTTCTCAGCTCAAAAGTTAGTATAATCTTTCTATTTTTTACCGTCATCTTTTATTTTATTTTATATTATATATTAAGAGGGAGAAAGAGATGAGGAAGAGAAAGGAGAGAGAGAGAAAGTGGAGGAGAGCTAAGGTTAACCATCAAACCCAATGAGTCAATGGGAACTATATGGCTTCGTGCTATGCCATACAGAAGGCGTCATGACTCATGACTAGTTGACTACTTGACTACAATCAAGAAATTAAGAGAACTGGGCCATGCTTTAGGGTCTAGTCCAGCCCACATTTTTCTTTATTAAAGGCTTGAAGCTGATATGTTCTCAATTTTTTTTTTTTCGTTTTGTAAATTAATCTGCGTCGCTTAATATAAATGAATATAGTTTGTGTCAGTTTCATTCAAATTTCGAATATACTTTAGCTTCGATTTAAAATTTAATGTTCGTTTTGATTTGATTCAAACTTCGTATTTGGTGTTTGTGTTAATTTCATTCAAATTTTGATTTTATTTTTTAATTTAAGTTATATAAATGAATATAGTAGGGAATGTGATGTACCAATAAGTAATGACATTAAACAACCGGAATAAAGTTAAAATAATGCATCCCTAAATACATGTATAAAGTCAATTCAAAACATCAAAGTATCAGTAACGAAGTAGTCATTTGTCAAAGTACTAAAATGATATAATCAAAATATTAAATATGATAACGAAGTATTATTGTTTTGACTTTAAATCTTTATTTGTTTTATAAATTATTAACTTTTAAGTATTGAAGGTTTTATACTTTTGTTTGACAGATCTTATTATCCTTAGATGGCACTCCCTCATTTAAATTCAAATCCCTTTTTAAAATTTAAATTTTTAGTTTTAAAGAAAATTTATAATGTATGGTTGCAACTTTAAACAGATCATATTGGTCACTTTCAGATTGACCTTAACCAGAACTTATTTTTTCATGTCAACTTACTTTTGATACATTCAAATTCGTATCACTTTTACATTTCGAGTTCTGATCGTGTTTCATGCCAAGTCAAAAGTTGTCAAATCAAATATTTTCTCAAATAATCTTTTAATTGAACTCATTTACAAAATTACAATTTTCAAAGTGATCGATTAGACGAACAACACCAAAATATAATTAACTTTACATAAATTATTATTGTTATAACCAAATTGAACAAACCTTCCAAATCATTACTCTGTATGCAACAATGAATTGAAATATATATAGCTAGTCGTTTTTTAATTTTTATAAGTTTCTAGTCATTGTGTTCCTGTGTTTTTTACCATAATCATGGATTCATAGCATCTTTAATTTCATATTCTTCAATCAACCATAGCATGAAAAAAGCACATAAAAAACACACTAAAACCCTAACAATTGGTTATTGTACATGAACAAATATGCAAAACTTAATCGATTTAGCAACAAGCAAATCCAGAATTGAACAATGTTCTTCATCTTATATTCATGTTCACACCTAAAAAGATGTTTCTTGAAGACGCATGAACAAACATGCAATCCGTCAATTCTAGGATCAATTCAAACATGCACAACCAACATCAACATTAGCAAATGATTCTAACCCAATGGTTTGAAATTGCTTCAAAACAACATGAACAACTGATTCTATAAAAAACGATCCTAAAGAACATTTAAGAAATGATTCTAGCCAAGCATTCTAGTTTTACCAAGCACACTCGGAAAGAAGGATCTGAAGAACAAGCAAATATGAAGTTGACTCTAGCTAACGATTTGGAACCTAACAAATTATTACAGACCTGAAGTCGGTTCTTAAAGAATCTTTGTTAGAACTAAAATTATGTCTATTTATATTTTAGTTGAGTTTGTAATTGGTATTGACATTAGTCATAGTACATGGTAGATTTAGTAAATGTCCTTAATAAGCCTAAACAATTCTATTCTAAAAATTTTGTGTCATGTTGCACAGGTTCGTCTTTCAGTCACCGACACCTAAGTTTTTCATTAATTAGACATTACCACTCTTTTGGGTCCAATAATCTTGAATGTGACTCTGAAATGAAAAGGGTTGTGAAACAAAAGATGTAAAACCTTGCTCTTTGACCAAAAATGTACCTACTGATACAAATATCATACACCATATACAAAATCAAAATGTTTACAAACCCCATTGCTGAACAACAAATTAAATATAAACCAAAAGAAAAACCATTCAAAACATATAGACTTCAAGAGTAAACAACAGCCAACCTATAAGTATATATACTTACAAGTTTATGAGAGCACTAAGAAACATTTAGAGATTATATTATACACCTTATTTATTGTTGGGAGATGCAAGCTGAACTCCATATGGTGGTGCAGGAGCTCCATAATATTGAGGGATTGTGGCTTCACTACGACCTCGAGATTTTCCAAAAAGGTAGCACCCTATCGCCACGATGAGGAACAGCAATATCACGGGGAATGATATGACTAGGATATAGCCCATGACAACTTTTGTTGCTTGAACCAAGTACAGTGTTCACCTCCTGCAACTGAAAATACATAATAAGTTCCAAGACACATCAAATTAACCGGAATTTTTTTTAAGCATGCAACCCAAGTTTACAAAAAGCTTTGACGCGTTTGCCACCCTAGTATAAAAACATCAAAAGGAAGTTGCTCAACTTTCAAATTTGTGTTACCCGCAACAAATCCAACTATACATAGCATTTTTGTGAAATTAAATTTTTATAAAAATTTAAGGTGGGATCTGGAAGTTAAAATCCACAAAGTAACACTTGTATTCTAAGACTTGTACAAGAAATGTCAGAGCCTATCATACCTAAATAAGAACACACCGCAAGGTCTCAATCCCGCCCATCACTTCTAAAGCTGCGTTTGGCTCACAAGACTTGATTAATGGAATTGTACCTTCAGAACTTAAGTCTTCCAAAGCTCAAGTGAGCCCACAATGCTGAATATATAAATTGTAACGACGGTCTGCAGTCTAGCACCTTTATGACTTTATCAGTCATTGGGAGTCTTAGTCTTTATTATTTTTCATTGTATAAGGCCCCTATTTAGGTGATTAATCGATTGGAAAGCATTTGATCCAACTTCTTTTGAGGATCTTCAGATAATAAAAGAAATATAACTTGGGTAGCCTGAAAAAAAACTCTACCAGATTTACAAAATGGAGGACTGGGAATTGGGAGTTTAAGAGGACAAAATCTTTCTTTATTATGTAAGTAGTGGTGGAGATTCAAAAATGAACCAGGGGCTTTGTGGCATTTGATAATTTGAGCTTTTGGGTCCAAGTGGTGGTTTTATCTTCTTCTTCACAGCAGAGTCAAAACTCGGGGATATGGAAGACTAAAATCAGCATTCAAAACGAGTTTGAGTCGGTTAATATTCCTCTTGTCAGCTTATTTCAGAGGAGTACTCCTTCCAACTCGGAATTTCCTTTTTATCAGGAGCATTAGGATAGCTGCTGGAACATTAAAATCGGTCTTCCCACAATTTATATGGTTTGGAGAAGCGTAAAAATTGCACGATTAAAGATAGAATAATCTGTGATGATGACGGACAATGTATGGGTCTACATTGTGAATGGAGCAGAAGCTTTACAACGGAGATTGAAGTCGAGGAGTATCAGGAGCTTTTGACACTCTGCTTATCATTCTTGGCTGCTGGATCTGTTAATAAATGGTCATGGGCTTTACACAAAACAGGTTGCTTCTCTTCTTCTTCTATTAGAAAAGCGTTCGGAGAATCAAATCAGAAACTGTATCTGATTTATATTGATATCATATCTTGAAGATTTAATTTGCATAATCAAATCAGAAACTTGATTTGCAAGTTTATATCATTTCCTTTAATAGAATTTCAAAAATTCTAGTAAAAGAAAACAAAAAATTTGAAACTGATGCTTAACAAAACCCAACTGCGTGATCCCGAGATTTCAGAGCTACATTTGTGTCGGCGTGACGCACCCACACACAAGTTCAACAAAATCCAGATTTTGCACCATCTGCGTGCAGGTAAGAGGTGGAGTGAAATACTCGATTTTGCACCCCCTGTGAAACCAAGTGGTTAAATACTCGTCTCGAGTTTCTTCCCACACTCAAACTTCCATTCCAAATACTCCACTTTAAGACTTGATATCTTATTCACCTTCTTCGTTTTGGACACTCTCTAGTTTGTTACTAAGCTCTCTTCAAGCAATACGCAAATCAACTAAACACTAATAAAATATTATATATATATATATATATATATATATATATAATTGTGTCCAAAAACATGGAAAGACACATTTTTTCCAACATTATGTTCATGGTGGGGGGTTCCGATGGCTAGTCTTCCAGATGAAATAAAGGTTTTCAAGTGGGGGTCAATTCTGGGTCTCTAAACCTCCAATTCTATGTTCATGGCATAGTTGTTTGTGTACACGTGGATAATCTGGAGCTACAGGAATGACAAGGTGTTTAGATCAACCCATTCAAAACCTTTTAACAGCTTGTCTTGCTCTTCTTATTTTTTGGCGAGTCATAAAATTAAAGAATTGTTTAGATTGGAGATCTTGGTGTTGTGATCATATGAGTATTACGTAATGTTGGTAATTGTTTTTCTCTGTCATCGTGCTAGTCACATTTTAGCTGGACATCAACTAAATCATAATTCAATGACCTTAATTTGCATCCATATTTGTAAAATGTATTCGATAAGATTTGAGGAGACGTCAGAAAGAAATTTAACTACTTCTTCAACTTGATCCACTATCGGTCATTCTATCAATTACATATGCTCAACACTCCATATGCAGCATATGCTCAATTCAATTTCGGGGATGAATTATATTATCTATGATGATGATGATGATATTAAAGAGTAAAACAAAAATCACACTCTAGTCATCACCTTCGTTTGGATCACCGAATGTAGAATTACATAATTTCACTTGTATCTCAACACAATAACAGTAACAGAGTAATAGAAAAAAAGGAAAATCCAGGAGGTATTAGCAAAGAAAGTGAAATCAACAAAATTGAAACCGAATTCACATAAAAGCACAGATTGGAACGAGAATAAGCTGATAATTAATTTGTATGAATATATACTGAAAGTAATAACAATGAATTGTACCTTCAGGATCTCCAGCGACCTCCGCAACTGAGAGAGAGTTCGTGTGTGTGTGTGTGTAATCAGGGGGGAATTGTAATGTGAAGAAAAGATGCTTCTGGACTTGCGGTGCAGTTACGCGGTTTATTATTGTATTTATTTATTTTCCGCCCCAATAAGTCAAAAAAATACGTTTCTTAACTCGTAGGTATCGTATCTTTTACATAAATAAATAACTCGATTTCTTGCATCGTCTTCTTTTTGAATGAATACGTTATTAACATGTTTAGTAATAATTGACTTATTAACTTCACAGCCATTAATTTTAGTTTTCATTCTAATAACAAAAAATAAATGGTGTAAATAAAAATAACCATGGTGTACCCAACATTTTTTTTAACTGGTAACACGATATAAATAATAAAAAATAAAATTAATTAAGATCGGGGGTTTTCAGGTTTTCAATTAATTGGGTAAGGTTAACGAGGTTTCAATTTTGTTCAAGTATTTTAAGATCAAAATCTAAAGTAAAACACCATTTATATAAAAATATAGTAATTAAATTGTTAATTTTAAAGTATAAATAGAATATTCAACTATATCTTATCATTATTTTTAAAATTTCATTTTTCATTAGATTTCGATGGTATCAAAAAATCATTGATAGCATACAAAAATTTAAATGATAACACCGGCTTGAAAAAGTTGAAAATTTTCACCTCATTTGCAAAATTGACTGATTTGACCCGTGACACCTCCGGACAAAGCATAAGTTCGTCCGTGATAACATGGAATTAACTCAACTGGGAGGTATTTAGGTCCACGTAGCCACATAGATCATATGTCTATTTTGAATCTAAATTGTAAATCGATGTGAGATAACAACTCTTATTTAGGTGTTGGTACATACATATACCATTTAAATAAGGGGTATTTAGTTATTCAAATGTTTTAATGATCTAGGTGACATGTATATGCAACAAAACTTAACTTAGATGCTATTAACTGTACTAGTCGTTTTCTCTTTAAAAACACTTATAAGAAATCTCATTATTTAAACAACGTAACTAATTATTATGTTTTTAAAAGAATATGAATATTTTTAAGTGTTTATATGTATTTGGTAATTTTTTAAAAATTAAATAAGTTTGTTTTCAATAAGCAAATTTAATCGTTTATTTTAAACCGATTATTTTGAGAAGCCCACTAACCAACAATTTAACTTTTAAAACATATGTAACTTACTTTTCTATTGTTAAACCAGGTAACATAATTTTAAATAACCTACTATTGTTTATCTAGTAATTTGTTGATCTACAATATAATTCTTTTAATAAAAAGTAAAATATTAATTAAAAATATTGAATCTTATAAGAATACTTGTCATTTTTATAGGAGATATCTTTACATCTTACTCGATATTAAAAAATCTATAAGATTACGTAACATATATTCTTTTCTTCATCGTAATTGTTATATGTTCTTTCTACATGATAAAGCTAGGTATACATCTTCAAGACAACCACATTAACCTCCAGCTTCCTTACCATTGGCAACCATAAAACATACACAAAAACCATATGATCTACATATAATTTAACCCAAAATCCGATTCAAACACAAATTTGACCTAAATATACCGAAAAACAAAAATGCACAAAATCAAAGTTGGAGAGAGAGGGGAGGCAATGATGCAGCGAGGCGTTGGTGCGACAAGGACGGTAGAAAAAGAATGTTTATTTGGCGGTTAGCCTTGTAGGAGAGAGATATATAAATAGTATGTGCATATTGGTGGTGTTAGTCCATCCATCAAAATATAACCTAGTGTGTGTGAGATAAAGAGAGAGAATGCGTGTGTGCGTGCACGATGGTGGTTATATGGTGGCGGCAATCTGGTAGTTGTGGCAGTCTTTGGTGCATACTAACTTGTGTGATAGAAGCAGTGAACAAGAGAGATAAAGCGGTGAATGAACGAATGAGATTGGTTTGGGGGATGGAGTGAGGTTTTGTTCACTTTCATTGATTGTAGTTCATTAATTGTCTATATCATAACACTATCTAACTAGCAACTACGTAACCTACTTTAGAAATAAAAAATAAATTATCTATAATGTTACATTTCAAATTGTCTATATCATAACACCTATAGCGATGACTATATAATGACCACTGTCAAATCAGCAAGCCTTTCTCATGACTAACTAATTACCCGGATTGTCATTCTTAGACCAACTTTTTAGTTTTACTTATCTTTAAAGCTTATAAAACAAAAGTTGAATTAAATATAAAAATAATAGATTAATTAGAAAAGCATTGAACTAATTGAAAAATAAAAACACGACATTAACTAAAAGAAACACATTAATTTCGGTAGTTTATTGGGAGTCCACATTATAAATATGGTCAACAAGGTCATTTGAAGACTGTAATCTCTCAATAGAAGAGACCATTGTACAACTTTATTTGGAGCGAGGTAGTGTTCCTCGAGAGTACTTACTGTGTATCCTTGGTTTTTCATAATCATTTTATGTAACGGTATCACAAGTGTACATCATTGTCCTTAATAAGATCTTATAGGGTTTTTGTTTATTGTCCAACGACATTGAAGGATAGCGAATACTCACTCACTCGACATCTTTTCTTGCACGTTCAGACCTTTGATGTCGTTGTTCGATCTTAAACCCAAACTTGCATCATATGAGTCAACTGTATGAGTTCATAACATTGAAGTCGTTAAGAGAAATAACTTTCATGAGTTGTTCATGAGGATGATACCACATACTACGAATTCATTTTGACTGAGTTGAGAAATAATCAAAGAGAGAAAAATGGTATTTTGTTTGTTAATAATAGTTTATGTAAATCCCCATTTCTCATTCCTCCAAAACAACATCAATATAAAGAAATTCTTTGACTTTGTCGCCAACGAAAAAACATTTACAGATCACATAACGACGACAATGACGAGGGACGCCTACGGACAACATCTACAGGAAGAAAGTCGTCGATTTCTTGTTCTATTCGACTCCCACAACACCAATTCCAAACAAAACTGAGAGTCACTGCACAGCTGTCAGTCGGTTACAATCCATAAGATGCCGGCTTGTTTACTCCTTCTGGAGTCACGACTTGCTTGTTCGACAGCCGTCTTTTGTAGCGCTTGAGGACTGATGCCAGGTTCTCTTTTCCTTTCGGGAACGCCACATCACCAGCTGCAGTACCTGTTCTACCTTTTCTACAAGAGATTGCAATCTCCACATCCTTCACAAGGTCCAATAAACTAGCGGCCGTCGTGCATTTCCCTTTGCTCTGCTTTGCCGTCGGTGGCAGACAGGTGGCGGATTTAGGTGGAGACGACTTTTGCTGGTGGTAGCAAGTCGGAAGTTGAAGACAGAAACACGGGTTCATTGCTGCTCGTGGTTTAGAGAATGCCAGCTCGATTATCCCCTGAATAACTCAAAACAAAATCCAGTTAATAACTCAACACACATCTCCATTTGATAAGCATTGTTTCAAACATTAAATAAATAAGCAGTACCTGAAGGCGGTTAAGAACATAAGTGTATTTCCCCCAAAGCTCAGGCCGGCTTTCCATGAGTGAAAGCTCAAGAACCCGGTGTATACACCACACGCCAAAGCTTGTTATCAGATCAGCCCTCCACACACAACCTTCCCCACAGTTAGGAATCGATGTCACCAGATCGATTTTCATACCCGAGTCACCAGCATGGACTGCCCCGTTCATCTCCTTGCTCTCAACTTCATACAGGAACCGCTCCCTAGCAGCCACACGGTCCACAAGGTCCTCGTCAAGACCACTGTTCTGCTGAAACAACCAATCAGACCCTTCAAGCTTCAACAGCTTCACAATACAAAGTCTTAAGGACTTCAAGAGATTTGTTTCTAAATCAACCCCAGAACCAGTTTCTTGAGTGTTTAAACTCAGTCGATTGTTGTTCACCTTTTCAGCCACGCCAAATTGATCAAAAGGCTGTCTAGACCAAATGGACCATGTATCTGGCCCTGAACTCAGCTGGTACGAACCAGTATAGCCTGAAGAAGTCCCAGATCCATACGAAGGACCCGAATGCATCGACAGCCCATGCATTTTCCGGCCAAGAGTTCCATCCCGATGAGGAAGCGAGAGCCCAGATATATCTGGCATACTGTAATACTTCTTCTCGTTAACAGCACCCTGCATAGTTTCAACAGGATGATTATAGTAACTTCTTTCAGGTTGCATTGAGCTGTTCCTAGACACAACAGGATCCGGAAACCCCGGTGGCTTAGCCGGGCTTGTTCCATTTTGCAGGGATTTAGTCAAAGAATACGGAGCTTTATAACTTGGTGAGCCAAGTGATGGTGACATAGGAGCTAATGGTTCCGTTTGGTTCATGTAAGACTTGATCTGATACCCATGAACAGTTGCTGGCTGATCATCGTAGCCACCAGAAGCTTGTGGGATTCTTAGACCACCTGAAGATGATTGAAGTCGCAAGCTATGGTAGCGTTTCTCCCCAGGGTCCATCACATTGAGGCTTGACCGCGGTGCATATGCGTCTAGTAGTTGCATTTGGCTTGACAACAGTGAAGATGGGTTACGTGTTTGCACACTCTGTTGCCTTAAAAACTCAAATAAACTTTGATTGTCCACCTTTAGTGCCTTCGTATTAACCTTAGAGTCTATCCCGAGTAACCTGTCAAGTTTTCTTGATTTAGCTTCTTGTGTTGGTTCCCCATGGAAATCGAATAACTGGCCCCAGAATTCATCAAGAATTGCAGCTAACTGACGCCTTGCAGCACGGCCCAATCCTGCTAACTTTGACCAACTTCCTGCCCCACTCCCCACGTCGTCGTTTCTCCCACCTAGACTCTTAAACGACCCCGGTCCGTCGAGTGATGGCAACTGGTTCCTTTCAGGAGCAAATTTGACCGATTCTTCAGGCTGCCAAGCTTCTATTTTTTGGTCTTTCTCTACCACCACCTGTGAATTCCCGTCTATTCTTAACGTCTTTTCAATCGACTCAGATACTTCGTTTTTCAAGTCTTCTCCTGAAACTGTTGTAGCTGGTTCCTCTGGTGGTGATGGAATTAGAGTTTCAGATGAATTCTCTTCAATGGTAGTCAACCGTAGCCCTTTCTCAGATTCCATGATTTCCTCAGGCAGATTGAAAATTGGTGAATCTGAGTGGAAGTCGAATGAAGGTACTTGCTTTTCTCCGGATTCTTCAATTCTATCACATTGGGTTGATGGTTCCAGCACAACTTCTGATCTAAAACTTGCAGATTTTAAAGGGGTTACAACAAGCCAAAGCATCAGAAAGAACGAAATACAGGCAGTCACGAGAAGTATAGTATATGGGCTGGAAAGGGATCCGCTACCACCAATGTTCCATCTGATATTACTCGCCCAGTCGCTGTTCCCAAAAACCATTTCGATTACAAAAATAACTGCTAGGCCGAGCATCCCGATAAATGTGAATAACACCAAAAACTCGACAGCCCTAGATATCTTGTTCATCCCCATTACTGATCTTGATGTTGCGATCCGGAAAAGGGGGATTACAGAGGACGGAAGCAAAAGGGCCACTACAATCTGGGTAAAGATTAGCAGTTGATATGTACCCTCGGCCCCAGAATGCCATGTACATAAGAGGGCAGGGATAATGGCAATGGATCTGATTGCCGAATGATGAAACCAGCCAGGGATGTTGACTTTGAAGAAATTATGAAGAACAGGTTGACCACTGAATTTCCAGGTCAACGCTGTAGTATGATTTGAAAGCAAGAGAATCAGTACTAAAGCAAAGTGTCCCATTAGACTCCTGAATACCTGCAAAAAATTGTTAGTTTGCATGACAACTGATCACTCAAGGGATAGTTTTAGAATGTAAGTTGTTGTAAAGAACCAAACCTGGTCCATTAAAGACAATGCATCTTGAAAAGTAAGCAAATCAAGGCCGGTACTATAGAAAACATTTGCTGCTGAATTCATGAGAACATAATTTACAATAAAAATGCCACTGAAAACGCCGCAAATGGCGTAAAGATGATGAAGACACAAGGCTTCCTTTGAAACCTGTTCTGGTCCCTGAATTTGCTGTAAACAAAACAATAACTCGATTATTTTAAAGGACAGTGTCAATGAGAAACTAATGAATATGCAAATTCAATTAAATCTGCTAGGTTCATTTACCTGCACAATTGATGAATGAAGATAAAAGTTATGAGGCATAATGCTGGCGCCAAGAAGAGTGATCAAAGCGAACACACTTTCACCACTAAAGTTTGTTAGCATACCAGTGTCCATGGAAATCGACGTATCTGGTTGACTCACAAGCACTCCAAAGAGAAAAGAAAGTAAAGCAGCTGTTGCCAGCCATGCGCACATGAATTTTGATTTGCCGGTCTCCTAAATAACAAGTAAACTGATGGTGAATTTGTTGTTTTTTCACATATAAAGAATGAAAAAAAGCAGGAGGTTGAGCTTACCAACAAATTGGAGAAAAGAGGGAATAGAAAGGCATCCAAAGAAGTCAAGATGACACAAGTGAACAAGCTCATGCCAAACATCAGGTTAAGCCCATGTGCGGTGCCCAAAATCTGGAAAATAGGTGCATTTAGATTTCAACATTTAAGCAAGGATAATGGCAGAACAGCAAAAAGAAGCTAAGTTACCATAGAAAGATCCAAAGCAATAATAGATAGTTCGGCTTGGATCCCTAAAAAGATACATGTGACTTTGTCATACTCTGAACTGCATATCTACAGAATTAGAAAGAAAGAACACGACTTTATTAACGATTTAACCCTGTAATCCAAATTATACATATTTAATATCTTGTAAATAAATAATAAAAGCCAGGATCCAAAAATCAGTTGCCGTCAAGAATTCGTGGGCACCTTAGCAAGATCTCTTCCAGTGACCACAGTGATGGAAGCTGAAAGGTATTGACAGAGGACAGCAGCCAAACTAAAAACAAACATCAGTATGATGAGATCACACCCAAAACGGGCCCCACCTTCAACTGCTGCAACCCATTTTCCCGGGTCGATGTAAGTGATCGCAATGAAAAGTACTGGTAAAACAGCCAAGAAGAATCTGTTAGACATGTTTGATTGGGGTTTAGCGATTAGGGCCTCTGTCTCCATTGCACAAACTTTGGTAACAAAAGAAGGAGAATTTTCCAGTCGCCTGATGATCAATCAAAGGTTTTGAACCAGATAGAAACCCATTCCCCACAGGAGAAACGGATCAAGATTTACTGACAGCTTTATGGAGTAGAAAGATTTACGTGTTTAACAACAACTAATTTGGAACAATGAAATTGAAGCATCTAAAACTCATAGCAAAAAGTGATGCCCTGATTGTTTCAATCACATGAAAACTGCTGGCACGGTGAGATTTTGACACTAGTTGTCACAATCAAAACCACTTTCTCTGACAGTTTTGAATTATATGCATTTGCCCTTCACACGAGCATTCTGTGATATGTCTAATTGATCAAGATAGTCTTTCTGAAGCACTAATAACCCTGATTCACAACACAAAAGCAACATCATAAAACTCCTCCAAATCACATTCACAAAAAAAAAAAAAAAAAAAAAAAAAAACACTTCACAAGATCATGTACAGATCGGTACTTAAGCAGAACACCAACTAATAGATACTATTTGCTTTTCAAAACTGAAAGATTAATATACAGTCTACAGATATATAACATGCGAAATCAACAATCTCAAAAGTTATGTTTGCAAAGAAACGTAAATAACAGTTTTTTAAGTAACCAAGCATTTAAGTTACCCAACCCCATTGAGATAAAGCTTGCTTCAGGCTACGTTATACAAACATCAAGTTAAAAGGCCTATAAATAAACCTTTCATATCAGCAATCACAAATTTCCATATTAAAAAAAGTCCACTCAATCCAAGATAAAATTGAATGTCAGAAAATCAAACAAAATAAATGATTCTAACATACTGGTAAAACTCGTATCTGTCTTAAATTGATTTACAAAAAGCCACTCCAAAAATCACTAGAAAGATCATATATTCCAGTATAAATTGATCAATGAAGGTTTAAAGTAGCGTAAAATGATGTATCTTTCCAGAAACATGCATAAAAGCGTAAAACTTTACACGCAACTTAACCCAGATCTCCACATCGCCATAAAACCCCAAAATCCCAAATTTAATGACGATTGTGAAAACCCCACAAAACTAGAGCCCGGGATCTGATTGGATTGCGTATATGTACATTTCTATCTATTCTATATACACACAAGAAAAGTTGAGCAAACCAATGTCATGGGGAAAAAATAGTCAAGCAGGGACTTGTGTGATATTAAATGCGATTTCTATAGGGTTTAACTGTTACTTGCTAATCACAAAACTGTTTTATCTTTTTAGCTTTTCTTGAGGTTACCTTTTTGGGTTCCGATGAGAGCTAACAAAATCAAGAATCTGTCATATGTTCAGAGCAGATCATAGTTTTGGGGTTTGAAGATCGCAGGCAGGAAATGAAAAAGATGCTACAGAGCTGGAGGAGGGGTATAGAGAGAGAAGGGGTGTAGATACAAATGGGTGTACGCATATATAACAAGTAGCAGTGGCCGACGGAAGCTGCTATCTTGTAATCGGAGAGAGAGAGAGAGAGAGAGAGAGAGAGAGAGAGAGAGAGCCTATGAGAAGTGGGGATGAATTTCTTCCACTTGCTTAGTTAAAAAAAGAAGTAGCTTTTTAGGGCACGAGTATATCGAATTCAGCGAATTAATAATTTGTAATACTAAATAATTTATGTTTTTTATACTTTGAACCATAAATTATTTTATTTCATGTTCTAACATAAAATAACTCTTTCGTCAAAAACAATTGCATCGTCAATTTTAATCCAACTACTATGTATCACAACAAGATATGATACATGTTGTTTGTAGTACCTGACAGATGGTGCTGTACCCATAACTTACTTAAATTATTAAAATGTGAAATTGCTTAAATATATTTTATTTAAGTGAGTTGTGAGTACATCAACATTTATGTTAAGTATTGTCAATATCATGTATCGTTTCTCATATGATTGAAACACAACTTTCTTAAATGACTTTAAGTACTTAATAGGTTGTGTTACGCTCGCAGCTCACTTAAATTATTAAAATGTTAGTTTACTTAAATATCTTTCATTTAAGTGTAATAACCCGAAACTCAGCCATTTATTGTATAAGCATTACATTATATGGAAATGTATTTATAAATATTATTTCATGTGATGATTGGGAGTTAAACATTTAATTGGTTGGGCACTAGTGTTGTATGGTGGTTATTTATATAGAATTAGTAGGTTTGGTGGTGACTAGTTAAAAGAAGGGGTTTGAGGACTTGTGTTTAAATTAAATTTAAAAGGTTAATTAAGATGATTAATACTAATTTGGGAGTTACAATTAAAGTTGATCAATTGACCATAGTTTACAGTGTGTTGTGCGTGTGTGCTTGTGTGTGTGCTGAGAGAGAATATTCAAGCTAAAGGTGATCGATTCGTGAAGGGTTCTCGTGGATTTCGATGTCAAACTAATCACAAGTAAGTTTCTAACCTTTGTAGTATGTTAATTTTCAGTTTGATGAATGCATTGTGAGGTTTGGTATAGAAACCGTCTATTGTTTTTGGGTTTGAGTAAACCGAGAAGTAAATGGTGAAATTGAATGGCTTAATGATGTTAAAAGGTTAAATTGATGATTTGGGTGTGTTAGAAACATGTTTGTGATGATTATGATGCTAGAAACTTGAATTAAAACTTAGTATTTAAAAAGATTGATTATTAAAGTTGTTAAGTGATGTGTTCTTGAAGTTTTATGATTCATATATATGAATCGTGAAACATGATTTGTGTTTTAAGGTTGATTTGTGATTATGATGAATGAATCATGAAACTAGGGTTTTGAAGTCAGTGGAGTGACTTATGATTGACCCGCTTGGTACCGGACTTGCTCGTACAGTGGAGGAACCATGGGAGTCGTGTCTCGCTGGTACTAGACTTGCTGAGGAACGCTTAGTGAACCTATGTCAGTGCGAACGGACCTTGGGACTTAGTAGTTGTCAGGCACGCATGTGATACCATTGCTGACGGACCTTGGAACCCTAGCGTGTCACTAGGCATGGATATGGTGTTTGAGGTAGCCACGGTAAATGATGTATAATGATAGACTCCAACTAAGAACGGTAAATACGATGATGACTAAAGATGTTTAGCGATGTAAGGATGTTACGATGTAAAAAGATGATACGATGCTTTATGATGCTAACGATGTATAATGGCGTGCTAAATGATGTTAAATGATGATACTTGACCATATGAGAATTTATGATGCTAGCGATGATACTTGACCATATGAGGATTTATGATGCTTTATGCTATGCGGGTGAGTCAAGTTATGGATTAAAATTTATTACTTTTAAACCTAAATCTGAATTTATTTTGCGATTGTTTTAATTTGTGATTTTGTTGTACCTATTGCTGACATCACAAGGCATACGCTGACATTTGTTTCTTGAAATGTGTCTTGTACTCGTGCATGTAGCATAGAAGCGTGTGGCCTGGTGAGAGTAGGCATTGTGGGGTAGTGATATTTGATGATGTTACATTTATTATTATTACCAACTTGTTGTTGACATTTTAAAACGATTTTTAATTTTTTTTATGATGGTTTAACTACGTGGTAGTATAGTGGTTTCTTTTAATGTTGTCGGCTTAACGATTTTAACTGTTTAGTATTTAATGATGTTAATTGTGACATCCGTCACCAAAAACAGGTTAGTTGAGTTTAACTTGTTATACGACCTAAATCTATGTGCTTGTGTGATACCTAAGGTCTAGTAAATACTAGAATTAGGTGTTATATATGTCTAAATTCTTCAAATAAGGTGGTAGAACATTTAACCGATTCCTAGTGTACAAGGTTATCGAGCAAATGTCTCTAGAGCGAGTATGGGTGAATGAATCCCTCAACTAAATGTATAACACTAATACTAATAATATATGGATAATAGTTGATACTAGATGACAAGTTTAAATATCACTCAAAGTGGTAACCCTAATAAGTCAATATAATACATAAATAGCTAAACACACCTACAAGAAATAAATATATACAACACTAGGAACTTATAATAAGTAAGTCGCTTAAGGCTAAAAAAGATAAAATTTACAAGAGAATAATAATAATAATAATAATAATAATAATAATAATAATAATAATAATGAAAACAATAAATTGAAAATATATATATATATATATATCTACGGCCAAGGGTTTGTAAAAAAAAAAAAAACCAATAACCCCAACAAAAAACTTGAGTTTGAATTTGAATTTAAATCAAAATATCTAAATCTCATCTAAAACCTCTTAAACAAACTTCCCTAATACCCAAACTAATCCCATCAAATTTTGGCCTACTTTTCCTTCCTCTTGTTCCACGTCTCCAGCCTCTATACCTTCTTCACCATTGTTTTTTTTCAAATCTTCAAGGAAGCAAGTCATTTAATCTCCATTTGAGGAGTTTAGGTATGTACATGTTCCTCCATAAACTTTAAATTTTATTCTTTTTGTTTCTTTGCATGTAAAACATGGTTGATGGATTAAACACATCCTAGTCACACATAAAATTATGATTTTGATGTGTTTGGTTGAATATCAAACCCAAAGGATTGGTCTATTTGATTTAAAACTTAAAGAACAAGAACCTATAATCTGGGCAGAATATGTACCAACTTTAATAGGCCATATTTCGGCCAAAACAGAATGAAAAAAATCGATTCTTAACACTAAAAATAAGTTCTTTGAGTCTTCTTTCATCTCCAACTGGTTTCATACAAAACTAAGTTGATTTGGTCACCCAAATAATCAAAATCGTTTAGATGCGCAGATCTGTGATTTCTAACAGTTTTAACCTACTAAGTTTGATATTTCAAAAACTTATTCTAAACATCACGAAAATTCTTCAAAATAAATCTGGAGCATATTCCATGAGATTTCGAAGTCCTGTAAAAATTTCAGAATTTATAAAGTTGGTTTTCTATTTTAATTAGTTAAAAACATTGTTGTTGTTGAATCTGGAAATCCTAGGGGGTTTCGATAACAGAGTTTCAAACATCACAACTTATCCAAGACTACGAATTAAAGCCTAAAACTTAATATGGATAAACTTTAGAGTGTTTATAATCACTGTAGAAAATATTAGAATTTATTGTATTTATTTTCTATTTTAATTGGACAAAAACTTTTTGTTTGTCAAATCTGGAAGTTTAGGGAATTTCTTTAACCAGAGTTTAAAATGTTTTAAAACATTCAAATATCCGAATTAGTGGACAAACGTTTATATGAATGAAGTTTTAAGTGTTTTTAAGTTACTATAAAATTTTTAGATTTTATTAAAGTTGTTTAGTATTTTAAATAAATAAAAACTTTGAGACGCGCAAGCTGAAGGTATTTTCTGACCAACACTAATTAAAATATTTCTTAAAATAATAGACATGTTATTCAACTCTATAAAAAAATTATATAAAATAATAGATACATTAATATCTCTGCCCTAAAAATTTAGGAAAATAATTAGGACGTTTAAATCATTTTAAAAATACATAAAGCTTACCCAAAATTTCAGAATTTAACATACACATTTGAAAAGGAAAATAACCAAGGTTTGAAACCTCAAATATGTATATTGGGGTTAGGCCTAAGGAATGGATGCACTTATGTAACATACAGTAAAACTTAATCGCGAAACGTAATTAAATTTAAGGTTAGTACAAAAGAGAACTTTACGCGTGAATAGAATATAACTTAGATTATACGATTGCTTGTAGATTTCCGAGCACGTTAAGATTCAAGTGACAACCCGCAACTAAGATGAGTACTCGTGGCCCCTTTTTACTATATTTCTCGGGGGAGAATGACACTCAAACCCTCTTTTAAATTTTTTTATGCCGTGATGACTATTTCTTATTTATTTTGGACAACTTATGTGATGTATATGCAAAGACTACTTGTTGTTGGTTGATGACTATTGATTCCTATATTCCTATGAGCCAACGGTTTATGCTCCAGCTGGGTATGCTATAATAACTGCTTGGAAGACAATGATTTGATTCATATTGATTCCTATTGAACCTGGTGGTTCGGATGTTGTTACAACATCTACACGCTTAACATGCTATACGTGCACAATTGTCCTACTTAAACAATTTACACGGCAACTATGCTTTTACTTTAAACCTGCGAGCTCACCAACTTTATGTTGACATTTTCGAGTGTTCATTTTCAGGTAATGCTAATAACCATGCCTAAGGAGCTTAGGTGACCCTAGATAGCCTTAGCATGACATGGGCAGTTGACTAAGGACTCTTTCATTTTACTATGCTATTATGAACTTGGATTTTATTATAAATCTAGGGCTTGTAGCCCCGTATACTTGTCCCGGGTTATGGGAACAACTATTTCGTATGTTCTTGTTTTAAATTGTTGACTATGGTTGTCGTGAAGTGACTTACCACGGCACAAGTCTCCTCTTGTGTCGGGGAACGTCGTGACACGTTGGTGTGAACTCATTTAGTAAAATTTTCTATTCATATATCAATGTGTTATGACGATCCTCTTCGTCGCACCTCGTGTTTCCGCCAAGGCGGGGTGTGACATTAATGAATGTTTCCGCTGCCATGTTTAAAAAAAGTAAGTTATGAATTTTCGAAACACGTTACATTAAGTGAGTGGTAAGTACATCAACAACTATGTTAAGTATTATCAATATCATGTATCGTTTTCTTATGTGAAGAACTAGAACTTTTCTTTTACAAATATTCAGAGTAGTTCATTAAACCAAAATAAGTTTCAATAGTTAATAAAATAAGTACAGTTTATGTTTTTTTGAAATAAATTGTAAATATAAGAAAAAAGAAAAAACATGTACGATAAATCAGTTATATCTGCCAAAACTTTTGATTTAAATGGATTATGGCTTAAATGTCTGAATTAGAAATAAAAGACAAAAATAGATACTACATATATTAAAAATTTTATAACTTAAAAACCTAAACCAGTAACCATAACCTACCACATACATAAGCTAATTCACTCTAATACTAATTATGTATTTTCATAAACGCGTCTTGGATTCTCGGCAATCATCATTTATCTTCCTAGGACTAAGGAAGACAAAGAAAATATATAAGATTTTCTAATATTCTTTGAGTGTATTACTATAATTATATTGTATAGTAATATTTAAAATCTTTCGTAACCCGGGAGTATTTTCATCTTAGTAACTCGGTCCAAAATGTTAGTCTTTTCATCGGCTTCTTTCATATATATATAAGGGAGGTCCGAAATTGTTTTTGGATGGCATAAAGTTGAATTTAAGTGGAGTACAGTATGAGTTAAATATATAAAATATGTTTATCTAGCTAGATATTAAATAGAATTAAGTTGAAAAGTCAAGTCAAAATTGCATGCCCTACGCTATGCAAAAACCATACGAGTTAATTACTGTTCTCTGTCTCTACCATTTAATTAGTTGATGTAATTTCTGAATCAATATTACTTTTTATTGGTTTAATCACATTTTACTCGATTTTCTTACGCATTGATCCCTCATAACCCTTATTTATTGATTTTTTAAAATCTTAATCCAATACAAGAATACTAATTGTTGATTAAAAATGAAAATTACCAAATTAGCTCCATTATTTATATTTTTTTAATTAATCTTTGAATATTCATTTTCTTTCTTTTGCATGTTCAGTTCATGTTCTTATTCTAGCGTTAAAATGTGCTATATAACATCTTTAGAAACCGGTTCCTACATTTTTTTACATATAAATTAAGATCGGTTCTTGATCGCTTTATTCTTCGCACTTTAAAAATTCAACCCAACCCCTCACAAATTTGAAAACTGTCTTTATTCTCCGAAATCCCAATCACTACTACAAGACCAGTCATTTTTTATGAAATTTCCAATAGAAAATGATTATCATAAATTTTCAGTAAAGTAGCGATGGATTAGCCGTATGGGCGGTAATCATGCCGTGCTCGGGTTGACGTGTCAAAATATTAACCCTTATATGTGAGTCATGTGTGACCCGTTTTGTTGGGGAAAATAGGCTTATAAATAAATCCTCTTTTGTTGACACAAAAGTATACAACTTGTTTATATAATTGTATGTATTAACATTAACATATGTGCACATATACATATATATATTCAATCAAATATATTCTAATCCATAATCTACAAAATATGCTTCATCAAATGGCCAAGCTTCAATCGTCAAGATCCGAGTTCAAATAGAAGTCGATATTGAAGCCTCCTACAAATAAACATTCAAAGTCTATGAGCTTACAAAATAAATAATCAAATAAGTTTAAATTTTTATAAAATAACTTTTATAAAAATTGAGACAATTTTTATAAAAATCACAAGCTTGGAAGTCAAAACATAAATTTCCATTTTGGCAAATACTAAACACAATCTTATATTGAAATAAGCCAAAACCATATTTAGCAAAAGGAATCTCCCAAAGAGGTAAACTTCCAACATGCTTTGTGCATTTGGTTTCCAAACAACCATTTTCATGATTAAATTCAAACTTAAGAAGTATGGCACTTACCCAACTTTTCTAAAGCTTCTTTTCAGTGCATTTTTATAGTAAAAATGGGTTGTGTGTGGTTTTGGTAAAAGCCCAACGTCTATATGCACAAGGCTCAAAAATCTCCAGCAGTGCGACGGTCGATTCCACGGTCGACCGTAGATCGTCTGGACACTTTTTGAGCATCAAACTTTTTCCTTATTTAAAGCAACTCAAGTCTTGTGTTTTACTCACCTCTTGCAATCTGAAAAAACACAGAATACATAAAAATCTTGTGAGCTCATATTCCTTGATAATTCAATCTTTCAAGATCAAGAATCAAGCAAGAGTGAAAGCCTTCAAGTTCATATACTTCATTACATTCATATACATTTGTAATAGTGTGAGGATAATCTCTAGCCTATAGAATTAGAGAGAAGTGATGATCAACTCTAGCCTTTCCAATTAGAATGAAGTGAGGTTTATCTTAATCTTGTTTGCAAGAGTGAAGTGTAATTCTTGTAAGCTAAAGAGAGAAGTTGTAAAAGGTTTATCTCTACCTTCAAAGAGAGAAGTTAGTGGAGCAACTCTTGGTGGGTGAGGCCAAGGAGTGGATGTAGAGCAAGGTTGTTAACCCTTGCCTGAACCACTATAAATCATTGTGTCCAAACTACTTCATTGGTGATATCTTCCTTCCTTAAACTCTTTAATTATTTGCAAATATTGTTAAAAACTTTAAAAAGTGGGCATATAACCTATTCACCCCCCTCTAGGTTCTAACAATTGGTATCAGAGCAAGTTGCTCTAGATAATTTTTGAAAAGTCGTTTTAAATCTTCTAAAAATATTTTTTTCAAAAATTTTTGAGTTGACAAAATGGGACAAAATTATGTAGAGGGGATTTCTATGGTTAAACCTCCACTTCTTGAAGAAGAAGAGTTTTGTTATTGGAAACAAAGATTCATGACTTATGTCAAAGCCAAAGATGTTGATCTTTGGGATATTATTGAAGAAGGGGATTATGTACCAAAAACCTTTGATTCCAAACAAGATGCCTTTGTTCCAATTCCTAAAGAAAAATGGGATCAAGAGGATAAGAAAATGGTTTCTAAAAATTTTGAAGCAAAACTCTTTCTTTACAATGCTTTGCCTAGAAAATAATTTGAAAGAGTGTTTATGTGTGAAAGTGCAAATGCTATTTGGAAATCTCTTGTCACCACACATCAAGGAAATGCCCAAGTTCTAGATAACAAAATTGAATTACTTGTGCAACAATATGAACAATTTCAAATACTAGATGATATGAAAATTGATGAGGCTTTTGCAAAGTTTAATACTATTGTTACTAGTCTCAAGTCACTTGGGACTACTTACTCTAACAAAAAGATTGTAAGAAAGTTTCTTAGGGCTCTTTCACCAAAATGGAGGGCAAAGGTGATGGCTATTGAGGAGTCAAAAGATTTGAACATACTTCAAATGGATGAGCTAATAGGAAATCTCAAGGTGTATGAAGTGATCATGCAAAAGGATGATGAGATTGCCAAGCTAAAGAAAGAGAAGAGCAAGTCCATTGCACTTAAAGCCAAACATGTCAAAGATTCCTCTAGTGATGAAGGAGATGAAACAAATAGTGATGAGGATGAAGAGTATGCCATGATGGTGAGGAATTTTAAAAAGTTCTTTAAAAGAAAAGGCAAGCATGTGAAAGCTCCATTTGATCCTAAGAAGTACAAGCAAGCCATGGATGCCAAGAAAGAAAAGAAATCATCTAGAGAATGCTATGGATGTGGAGACTCTTCACATCTCATAAGTGATTGTCCAAAGGTAGCTTCAAAGAAAAAGGAAAATCACAAAGCCTTCCTAGGAGGTGCATGGAGTGATAGTGGTGATGAAAACCAAGAAGAAACAAAAGAAGAAAAATGTCTCATGACCTTTGAGATAAGTGAGGTACACTCCGATTCTAGCTACTATAGTGACAATAATGGCCATCAATATGATCAATTATGTGATTTTAGCTCAAAAATACTTACTAAAAATGAGGAGTTAAAAAATAAGAATAAAAGTTTGAAAAAGGAAAATATCAAGTTGAAAAATGAAAATGATGACTTAGTTATAAAGATAAAAGATCTAGAAAACAAAATTGCATCTCATACACATACAAGCATAAAAGATTTGGAGAGTAAGCTAAAAACAAACTTGGATACAACCACACTGTCAAAATTTGAGAATAGTTCAACAAAGTTAGATGAAATGTTAAAGATTCAAAAATCATCAAAAGATAAGGGTGGCATTGGATTCTCTGGGCACTCAAACAACATGCCAATAAGTCACTTGAAAACCATCCAATTTGTGAAAGAAAAAATCCAGGACCTCCACGGTCGACCCACGGTCGATACCGTGCATCGACCGTCGGGTCACTGGAATTTTCAAAAGAACAAAAATGTAAACATTGTCTCTAGCTCTTCCACTTGTATGCCCAAGGTTGCAAGTAATGAGTTAATGAGAAAGTTTTATACTCCAACAACAAAGCATGGACTTGGATTCAAGAAACCCAAATCAAATGTGACTCAAAAACCAAAATACTCTCAATCCATAAACCCTAAGAACACATGGTATCATAAAAGTTTTAGAATCACACAAAGATGGATTAGAATAGGAGTTTTTAATGCTAACCATCCAGGACCCATGAAACATTGGGTACCAAAAGCTTGAATGAAAACTTCATATGTGTAGGGCTGCAGTAAAAGTGAGAATATGTCTCATGAATGGATTCTTGATAGTGGTTGTTCAAAACACATGACCGGTAATAGAGAACTCTTCACCTCATACAAGGAGTATGATGGAGGACATGTTGTGTTTGAAAGCAATCTAAGAGGAAAGGTGATTGGTAAAAGTAACATTCTTCATGACAATATCAAATTCTTGAATGTTGAGCATGTTAGTGGTTTAGCTTACAATTTAATAAGTATTGGTCAACTATGTGATAAAGATCTAAATGTTAAATTCACCAAACATGAAAGCTGAATATGCAAAGATGATAAAGTTTTAGTAAAAGGTGTTAGGAGAAATGGACTATATACATGTAGACTTGGTGATAATCCTAACACACAAGTATGTCTTGCATCTATAATTGATAATTCAACATTATGGCATAGAAGACTAGGTCATGCCAACATGAGACTACTACAAACGTTGACTAGAAATGAGTTTGTTAGAGACTTACCAAATATTAAATTCGATAATCATTTTTGTGATGCATGTAAAATAGGAAAACAAATGCATTCATCTCATAAATCTAAAAATGCTATAACTACAAAAAGATGTCTTGAACTATTGCATATGGATCTTTTTGGCCCTTCATCAATTCAAAGTTATGGGGGAAACTTCTACACACTAGTTGTTGTAGATGACTTTTCTAGATATACATGGACACTATTTTTGAAAAACAAAAATGAAGCTTTTGACAAATTTAAAACTCTTGGCAAGAAAATTCAAAACCAATTTAGTTGTACGATCATTTCAATTCGTACCGACCATGGAAGAGAATTTGACAATGAAGCGCAATTTGGAGCATTTTGTGAAAAACATGGAGTGTCTCATAACTTTTCGGCTCCTCGCACTCCCCAATCAAATGGGGTTGTTGAAAGGAAAAATAGGACTTTACAAGAAATGAGTAGGACAATGCTAAATGAACAATCCATTCCACAAAAGTTTTGGTGCGATGCGGTCTCAACGGCTACATACATCCTAAATAGAGTCTTGATAAGACCAATGCTAAATAAAACACCCTATGAAATCATCAAAGGTAGAAAACCATCCTTAGGACATCTTAAGGTATTTGGTAGTAAATGCTATATCCTTAATACCAAAGACTACTTGACAAAATTTGATCCTAAAGCATATGAGGGTGTCTTCTTAGGATACTCCTTGAATAGTAAAGCCTATAGAGTATTAAACAAATCCACTATGGTTGTGGAGGAATCCCTTAATGTCACATTTGATGAATCTCCACTTCCTCCTAAGACTCAACCCTTAGTAGAAGATGACAAATTAGAAGAAGAAGCCATAGAACAACAACTCTCAAAATTAGACATAAATCATCATAGTGTTCAAAACCTAATAATAGATAACAAAACCACAAGTAATGAAAATGAAATTAAATAAAATAGGAACCATCCAATAACTCAAGTCATAGGAAACTTGAATCAAAGACTCACTAGATCCCAAGCCCAAAACCTTGATACTTTCTTTGCCTTTGTGTCACACATAGAACCCAAAAATATTAAAGAGGCAATTAAAGATGAAAATTGGGTAATGGCAATGCAAGAAGAGTTAAATCAATTCACTAGAAGCCAAGTTTGGGACTTAGTACCTTTTCCTAGTGGTCACACAATAATTGGAACTAAATAGATTTTTAGAAACAAAGTTGATGAAAATGGAAATATCACTAGAAACAAAGCTAGGCTAGTAGCCCAAGGATATAACCAACAAGAAGGGATAGATTATGATGAAACCTTTGCTCCGGTTGCTAGATTAGAATCCATAAGGATTCTACTTGCTTATGCTTGTGCTCACAATTTTAAACTATATCAAATGGATGTCAAAAGTGCTTTTTTAAACGGGTTTATAAATGAAGAAGTTTATGTATGTCAACCTCCCGGTTTTGAAGACCCCATTCATCCATCTTATGTATATAAACTTAGAAAAGCATTGTATGGCCTTAAACAAGCTCATAGAGCTTGGTATGATAGATTAAAATCATTCTTGTTGAAAAATGAATATAATATGGGTAAAGTTGATAATACATTGTTCACAAAGAAAAGAAAAGATGACATCTTGCTCGTACAAATTTATGTGGATGATATCATATTTGGATCAACATGCCAAGACTTGTGTGATAAATTTTCAAAACTTGTGCATAATGAATTTGAAATGAGTATGATGGGTGAATTGAATCACTTTCTTGGACTTCAAATAAAACAATATGAAGATGGTATATTCATAAATCAACCGAAGTATATTAAAGACATGCTTAAGAAATTCGATTTTGAAAATGTGAAACCAATGAGTACACCTATGGCTACAAACACACACTTGACACTAGATGAAGAGGGTGAAAGATTTGATAGTACAAGATATCGTGGTATGATCGGGAGCTTGCTTTATCTAACGGCAAGTCGTCCCGATATTATGTATAGTGTATGTGTGTGCTCATTTTCAGGAAAATCCAAAGAAATCACACTATGAGGCCGTCAAACGAATATTCCGATACATTAAAGGAACAATCAACTTGGGATTGTGGTATCCAAAGTGGAGCGGCTTAGATATAATGTGCTATGCGGATTCGGATCTCGGTGGATGCTACTTGGATAGAAAAAGTACAAGTGGAGTATGTGCCTTTATTGGATTGGCACTTACCTCATGGTTCTCGAAAAAGCAAACATCCGTTGCCTTGTCAACAACCGAAGCCGAATATGTAGCCGCCGGAAGAGCATGCGCTCAGGTCTTATGGATGCAACAATCTTTATTGGACTATGAGGTACATCTATCCGAAATTCCTATTATGTGTGATAATAAAAGTGCCATTGATTTAAGTAAAAATCCTGTATTGCATTCAAGAACTAAACACATCGAAATTAGACATCACTTTTTACGTGATAATGTGTAAAAAGGCAATATAAGCTTAGAAAAAAGTTACGTCATGTGAAAATATTGCTGACATATTCACTAAACCACTAAAAAAGGAAGTATTTGACACATTAAGACTTGGTTTGGGAATGATGGAACATGTACCTTAAGAGATAAACACCTAAAAACTGAAAAACAGCAAAAAAATGCTATCCAGTGGCTCTACGGTCGAACCACGGTCGATACCATGTATCGACCGTAGGGGCACTGCCAAAAGTTTGAGAAACACGCGGTCGATACCACGGTCGACCGTGTCTCGACCGTCGGGGCACTGCCAAAAGTTTGAGAAACACGCGGTCGATACCACGGTCGACCGTGTATCGACCGTTATACACCTGACGAAATTTAACCCTACCTTCCCTTTTTCCTCTCTCTTTCCTCCCACTTTCATCCTCCTCATCTTCCTCATCAAACCCTAGCCGCCATTTTACCATTTTACTCTCTAAAAAGCTTTAAAAAAATCATTACAAGCAAAAAATTTTCACTTACGGTCGAAGGCACGGTTCTGCTCACGGTCGATCTACGGTTGAACACGATTTCCTCCTTCCTTCACGGTCGATCCACGGTTTTCTCTCTCTCAAAGGTATAATTTTTTTTCTTCTTCATCTCCTTAGGATTCTATTTTTTTTGCACCAATGAATCATGTGTATCTCAAGATTTTTGTTATTTTTTCATAATTGGGCTTGATTTTGGGAAGATTATTTAGTAGTTTTTGTTATAAATGGCTTAAGGATGATAAAGTAGGCTTTGTTTGGGTTTGGTTTAACTTTTGTATAGTTTTCTTATACATAGGTTTGTTGATGTATCTTAAAGTAATAAAATCAGAGCTTTCAAAAAGGACAAACAAAACCAAAAATTTTGAAAATCGTCCGGCGGTCGATATCACGGTCGACCGTAACTCGACTGTAGCTATTGTACAAAAATCCAGTCCAACCACGGTCGATCCACGGTCGATACCGTGCATCGACCGTCAGCAATCTGGAAATTTTTGAACTTTTCATCTTTTAGTATTTCAACTATTAATGCTCAAATTCACTTTATTCATGCTTCATATACTCCAACAAACACTTGACATCGCATGATTCATCAAAATTTTCTCACACCTAGGACACAACCACATCGTATGGACATATTCTCAAAGAGTTTGCTATATTTGTTTAAGCACACTTTCAAATATGTCTCATCTACATTGAAATATCATATATCTAGTTATAAATTTCCAAAACCAAACTCTTTTTCGTGTCATGACTAGATAAATTGAACATGCCGTACACATTAGGCACACACTAGTCCTAATACTATATATTTGTACTTAATCATATAATCATTGTCTCTATAGATAATCATGCCACGTGTTCGCACATCGACTTCAAGAAAACCCGACAACCCTACCCCTCGTCAATCCGCCAATGCTCTAAAGAAACGGGCCATTAACGAGGGTCGTGTAGTTGCGGTCAATCAACTTGACCAATATAGGACCCAAGCCACCTTTGAGGCTATTGGGTGGACTATTTTCCTTTCTCTCTCAAATGTCATTTATAAAAATCGTCTCTATGAATTTTATGCCTCCTTCATCTATAATGAGGATGATGAAGTTATTACCTTCAACATTGAAGGTAAGGACTTTACCTTCACTCTTGTCCAACTAGGTAGGATTCTACACATCCCATCCTCCGGCCTTAAATACTATTATACCGGTCATAGTCTCACAAACCTTCCACCCGCCTTCACCATTCCTGAAATCATTGCGTCAATTTGCAAACCAAATGTTCCCCACACCACAACCAACCTTTTCGGACGAGATCTTCTTCCCGAATGTGCCGTTTGGAACAAAATCATTGATTCCAATATCTTTCCCAAATCTGGGAATCATTCTGAAATAAGTGCTATTCAAGCTGTTCTTCTTCATGCTCTTAAAACGGGGACCGAGATCAACCTCACGCACATTCTTGCTAAACGCATGAGTGGTCTCGTGACAAGTCGTAGGGATCTTCCCTATGGCCGTCTTCTATCTCTTCTTTTTACAAATCTACCGGATGTTTCTCGCATTGTCTCAACTCCGGGATCCTCCATGCCCATCGACCTTGCGACACTTCGCAAGATGTCTTCCCATAAGGGGACGAAACGGGCACACTCTTCCTCTTCCGGAGATACGGAAGCCAAGATTGACAAATTCACCTTTGGTGAAGAGGAGGAAGGTGAAGCGGAGAGTTCAATTACTCCGGATTTCGGCATGGTTGAAGGCACTATCGATGAACGAATTGCGGCACTAAATCGCAATGTGAATGTTTTACGGAATGAAACTCGCTCTCTCCGTAAAGAAATGAAAGGGGTAAAGGGCATGTTGAGATCAATTATGAATGCTCTTAAATGTAATTCCGGAACCGATGGAGGTGAGCCGTCTCAATCATGAGTCGATGTTTTATGATTACCACATTTGTCTTTCAAACAATTTATTTCTATGTATTCACACAATATGATATTTATGTTGGTCATGTGCTACAATATTTTATGCTATGATGTACGTTTTGTGGTTTGATATGCATGCTTTCCATCTAACATATATTGTGATTAATATTGGCTATGCTCACATCACTCGTGCAAGTCCTCGGTAGAATTTTGTATGTACTCTAGCTCATCCAAATCAAGTTATGGAGATCTACATTCAAGGGGGAGCTTATGCCAATGGGGAGTCTCCTTTTTGTTAAGACAAAAAAGGGGGAGAAGATAGAAGAATATATAGAAGATAGTAGAATATATACATATGTGTGTATATATGCACATGTTAACATGTTAAAGTTACATATACAATTCTTATACAAGTTATAAATTTTTGTCTTCAACAAAAAGGGGGAGATTGTTGGGAAAAATAGGCTTATAAATAAATCCTCTTTTGTTGACACAAAAGTATACAACTTGTTTATATAATTGTATGTATTAACATTAACATATGTGCACATATACATATATATATTCAATCAAATATATTCTAATCCATAATCTACAAAATAAGCTTCATCAAATGGCCAAGCTTCAATCGTCAAGATCCGAGTTCAAATAGAAGTCTATGTTGAAGCCTCCTACAAATAAATATTCAAAGTCTATGAGCTTACAAAATAAATAATCAAATAAGTTTAAATTTTTATAAAATAACTTTTATAAAAACCTTTATAAAAATTGAGACAATTTTTATAAAAATCACAAGCTTGGAAGTCAAAACATAAATTCCCATTTTGGCAAATACTAAACACAATCTTATATTGAAATAAGCCAAAACCATATTTAGCAAAAGGAATCTCCCAAAGAGGTAAACTTCCAACATGCTTTGTGCATTTGGTTTCCAAACTACCATTTTCATGATTAAATTCAAACTTAAGAAGTATGGTACTTACCCAACTTTTCTAAAGCTTCTTTTTAGTGCATTTTTATAGTAAAAATGGATTGTGTGTGGTTTTGGTAAAAGCCCAACGTCTATATGCACAAGGCTCAAAAATCTCCAGCAGTGCGACGGTCGATTCCACGGTCCACCGTGGATCGACCGTGGATCGTCTGGATACTTTTTGAGCATCAAACTTTTTCCTTCTTTAAAGCAACTCAAGTCTTGTGTTTTACTCACCTCTTGCAATCTGAAAAAACAAAGAATACATAAAAATCTTGTGAGCTCATATTCCTTGATAATTCAATCTTTCAAGATCAAGAATCAAGCAAGAGTGAAAGCCTTCAAGTTCATATACTTCATTACATTCATATACATTTGTAATAGTGTGAGGATAATCTCTAGCCTATAGAATTAGAGAGAAGTGAGGATCAACTCTAGCCTTTCCAATTAGAGTGAAGTGAGGTTTATCTTAACCTTGTTTGCAAGAGTGAAGTGTAATTCTTGTAAGCTAAAGAGAGAAGTTGTAAAAGGTTTATCTCTACCTTCAAAGAGAGAAGTTAGTGGAGCAACTCTTGGTGGGTGAGGTCAAGGAGTGGATGTAGAGCAAGGTTGTTAACCCTTGCTTGAACCACTATAAATCATTGTGTCCAAACTACTTCATTGGTGATATCTTCCTTCCTTAAACTCTTTAATTATTTGCAAATATTGTTAAAAACTTTAAAAAGTGGGCATATAATCTATTCACCCCCTCTAGGTTCTAACACGATTAATTATACAGGTTATCATGTATGCAACTCATTTGTAGGTTGGTGATTACTAGAGGGTTGTTGGGTTGTATAGGGGTTTAGGTGTTAAAAAGGCAAGTAAGTTTAAAAATTAAATGAAGCACTAAAAATCTTAATTTTTAACATCAAGAAATTTTTTGTTTAATGTTTCACAAATTAAAACTATCAAGAATGTGCATTAAAGTTAGAAATGTCAATAAAAAACTATTTATTTTCAAGTGGGGTTCGTGTTTTCGTGTTGTATAAAAAAAATCACCACCATAAAGTTACAATCATTTTAAAATTTTTACAAAGTAATAGTTTTTCTCCACTGCTATTCTATTCTCTAACAATTAGTTTAACAAAATACCATGACAAATTGACAGCGATTGTAATTAATCTTTTGAAAATACAAAATTAATAAACTATTCACCGCCTTCCTAAACACTTTATTTGGATATTTGTTATGTAGCATTTAGAAACTTTGTGAAGCTTGCGGACATGTACATGTTTAGGGGCAGCGCTAAGATTTTTAAATAGGGGACTCGTATATTAATAATATCATAATATACTAATAACGTAAAAAGTTTGATTATTTTGTAAGATAAATAAATAATGGAAGTTCATTTAAAGACAAGAAATTACGTGTTAAAATAATACTTAAAATCAATTGTTTTGTCATTAATTAATATGTTTGTAACAAATATTAAATAAAACAATATTTCGGATCATAAAAATTGAAATAATAACGATTAAATTCGATAACATTAACTCATAATTTGTGATTCAATAAAAAATAATTGTTCACTACAAACTCTTGACTCACGATTTCAATAATAGAAGGTTCTTTTTTATATTAAATTCTATAATTGAATACTATAAACTAGATAGTAAAATATATAGGTTATTCGATCCCAATTTTTCTAGTTTTCAAATTCTTTGATGGTTTGGTTTTAATATAATAAAAAAACATTTACATTTAAATTAATACGATACAAAGGTAGAATTGCAAAACAGAGAATTAAATATTAATCGATGAATTTGAAGCTGAGTAAAATTTCATAAAAAACAACTCGAGAAAAAGTGTATAAAATAAGAAAACCTTCAAACCCTTAAAGGTAGAATGTTGTTTCAGTCTTCATTGTTTATTTTGGTGTTATATTAAGTTTTTAATTTTATTTGAGGATGAATTTAATAAAAAGTTGATCTACTTGTCTTACAATATACAAGGACTTTAGGCTAATTAGGGGGGTCAAACACCCTTCAACCCCCCTCTATCTCCGCCTCTGTACATGTTTGAACCTTGCACTATGTTTTTTTAAACTTTGTTCACTATGGTATCTTGGTGTATGCAATTGGTAAAATGCAATATTTCATAAGTTTCTTTTTCACTAAATAAGTTTTTGACGGGTTAGCGACAAAGCCATTGGAATTTTGCTGCAAAGATCTGCTACAAAATAATGCAAAGGTTGTTGAAAATTCATCGCACCCGAATTCATCATAAATATATCGGAAAACATCGTTGCAAAGCTGTGATAAAATTTTATCCTTGGAAATCTATCACAAAATGCATCAAATCCGTGTCTAAAAAATGTTGTCGGAAATCCATCACAAACATTTTAGTCCGTTGGGAAAGATGTCCGTTAGACATTGGTCAGAAAAATATGTTTGAAATCAGTCACAACCTTTGTGTCCATAAACGTTTAGTGACGCCATGGCCCGTGGGATGACCACATTATGTCAGAAGTCTGTCAAAGGAACTAATTTTCAATATATTTTACCGATAAATAATACCACATATTTGAATCCAAATCAAAATACAGGTACAATAAAATGCAAAACACAAAAGATAAAACCACACACAAAACCCGGAATCACACACTTGAGAAAGTGAATAATTTGAAACTAAATTACTAAATCCAAATATCCTAAAAAGATGAGTAAACACACTAAATTTACAAACCCATTTTGATCCAGAAGAAGGTACACACACAGATAGATGGATAGATATCACGTCTCATGTTTGGTCAATTGAAAATAATATTAAATAAGGCCCTGAAAAATCCTTGTTAGGTCTATTTGTGGTCTCCACAGCCTCACTTGTTTGTACTTTGTACCCTCCGGAAACAATATCAACCTCAAGGCGTAAAGGGTCCACATTCCATTCGGTATTTATTGAAATAATATTTATATTTAGTAATTTATTCTCACTCCAATGGATATACATGACTTATCTTCTAAATAAACAGGTCACTCTATATCTCTTAGAATATATTATTATTATTATTTATTTATATAAAAGAAACTAAAACGTATACCAAACTGAGTAACCAGTTATAACCATCATCATATTTACCGGATCTTCTATAAAAAAAACTATTATGTGACAATAGATATGTTATGATGTAATTAATAATGATGGGAGTAACATCAAGTATAAGACGGTGAGCGGAAATATGTATGGAGAAAATTGTTGGGAAAAATAGGCTTACAAATATATCCTTTTTTGTTGACACAAAAATATATAACTTGTTTATATAATTGTATGTACTAACATTAACATATGTGCACATATACATATATATATTCAATCAAATATATTCTCATCTATGATCTACAAAATAAGTTTCATCAAATGGCCAAGCTTCAATCGTCAAGATCCGAGTTCAAGTAGAAGCCGATGTTGAAGTCTCCTACAAATAAACATTCAAAGTCTATGAGCTTACAAAATAAATAATCAAATAAGTTTAAGTTTTTATAAAATAACTTTTATAAAAATTGAGAAATTTTTTTATAAAATCACAAGCTTGGTAGTCAAAGCAAATGAATTCCTATTTTAGCAAATACTAAACATAATCTTCTATTTAAATAAGCCAAAACCATATTTAGCAAAAGGAATCTCTCAAAGAGGTAAACTTCCAACATGCTGTGTGCATTTGGTTTCTAAACTACCATTTTTATGATTAAATTCAAACTTAAGAAGTATGACACTAACCTAACTTTTCTTAAGCTTCTTTCAGTGCATTTTTATGGTAAAAATGGGTTGTGTGTGATTTTGGTAAAAGGCCAACGTCTATATTCACAAGTCTCAAAAAGTTCCAGCAGGCCGACGGTCGATGCCACGGTCGACCGTGGATCGACTGTGGACAGTCTGGACACTTTTTGAGCTTGCACCTTTTTCCTTATTTAAGGCAACTCAAGTCTTGTTTTTTACTAAGCTCTTGCAATCTGAAAAACACAGAACATATACAATAACTTGTGAGCTCATATTCTTGATACAAATTCAACATCTCAAGATCAAGAATGAAGCAAGAGTGAAAGCTTTCAAAGTTCAAACACTACATTACCTTCTTATATATTTGTAATTGTGTGAGGATCATCTCTAGCCTTAGAATTAGAGAGAAGTGAGGATCAACTCTAGCCTTTCCAATTAGAGTGAAGTGAGGTTTATCTTAACCTTGTTTGCAAGAGTGAAGTGTAATTCTTGTAAGCTAAAGAGAGAAGTTAGTGGAGCAACTCTTGGTGGGTGAGGCCAAGGAGTGGATGTAGAGCAAGGTTGTTAACCCTTGCTTGAACCACTATAAATCATTGTGTCCAAACTACTTCATTGGTGATATCTTTCTTCCTTAAACTCTTTAATTACTTGCAAATATTGTTAAAAACTTCAAAAAGTGGGCATATAACCTATTCACCCCCCCTCTAGGTTCTAACAATTGGTATCAGAGCAAGTTGCTCTAGATAATTTTTGAAAAGTTGTTTAAATCTTCTAAAAAATATTTTTCAAAAATTTTTGAGTTGATAAAATGGGACAAAATTATGTAGAGGGGAATTCTATGGTTAGACCTCCACTTCTTGAAGAATAAGACTTTTGCTATTGGAAGCAAAGATTCATTACCTATGTAAAGGCCAAAGATAATGACCTTTGGGAGATTATTGAAGAAGGAGATCATATTCCAAAAACCTTTGACTCTAAACAAAATGCTTATGTTCCAACCCCTAAAGAAAAATGGGATCAAGAGGATAAGAAAATGATTTCAAAAAATTTTCAAGCAAAACTTTTTCTATACAATGCTTTACCTAGAAAAGAGTTTGAAAGAGTTTTCATGTGTGAAAGTGCAAATGCTATTTGGAAATCTCTTGTCATCACACATCAAGGAAATGCTCAAGTTCTAGATAACAAAATTGAATTACTTGTGCAACAATATGAACAATTTCAAATATTTGATGATATGAAAATTGATGATGCTTTTGCAATGTTTAATACTATTGTTACTAGTCTCAAGGCACTTGGGACTATTTACTCTAACAAAAATATTGTAAGAAAGTTTCTTAGGGCTCTTTTACCAAAATGGAGAGCAAAGGTGACGGCTATTGAGGAGTCAAAGGACTTGAACATACTACAAATTGATGAACTAATAGGAAATCTCAAGGTGTATGAAGTAATCATGCAAAAAGATGATGAGATTTCCAAGCTAAAGAAAGAAAAGAGCAAATCCATTGCACTTAAAGCTAAACATGTCAAAGAATCCTCAAGTGATGAAGAAGAGGAAATAAAAGAAGAAAAATATCTCATGGCTTTTGAGACAAGTGAGGTACATTCCGATTCTAGCTACTATAGTGATAATGATGGCCATCAATATGATCAATTATGTGACTTTAGCTCTAAAATACTTGCTAAAAATGATAACAAGAGCTTGAAAAAGGAAAATGTCAAGTTAAGAAATGAAAATGATAACTTGAACTTGAAAATAAAAGATCTAGAAAGTAAAATTGCTTCTCATATATCTCCAAGCTTGAAAGATTTGGAAAGTAAGCTAAAGACAAATTTTGACACAACCACCTTGTCAAAATTTAAAAATAGTTCAACCAAGTTAGATGAGATGTTAAAGATTCAAAAATCATCAAAAGATAAAGGTGGTCTTGGGTTCTCAAGTAACTCAAACAACATGCCAACTAGTCACTTAACACCTATCAAATTTGTGAAAGAAAAAGAGGAAGAAAAAATCCAGGAGCCTCACGGTCGACCCACGGTATCGACCGTGAATCGACCGTCGTCTCACTGGAATTTTCCAAAAGTTCAAAATTGCAACATTGTTTCTAGTTCTTCCACTTGTATGCCAAAGGTTGCAAGTAATAAATTAATAAGAAAGTTTTATACTCCAACTACAAGGCATGGACTTGGATTCAAGAAACCTAAATCAAATAAAATTCAAAAATCAAGACATTCTCATAAACCTATTAACTCTATGAACACATGGTATCATAAAGGGTTCAAGATTACACAAAGATGGATTAGAGTAGGAGTTTTTGATACTAATCATCCTGGACCCATGAAACATTGGGTACCAAAAGCTTGAATGAAAATTACACAAGTGTAGGGGTGCAACAAAAATGAGATTATGTCTCATTAATGGATTCTTGATAATAGTTGCTCAAAACACATGATCGGTAATAGAGAACTCTTCACTTCATACAAGGAGTATGATGGAGGACATGTGGTGTTTGGAAGTAACCTAAGAAGAAAGGTAGTTGGTAAAGGTAACACTCTTCATGACAATATCAAATTCTTGAATGTTGAGCATGTTAATGGTTTAGCTTACTACTTAATAAGTATTGGTCTATTATGTGATAAAGATCTAAATGTTAAATTCTCTAAACATGAAAGCTTGATATGCAAAGATAATAAAGTTTTAGTAAAAGGTGGTAGGAGAAATGGACTCTATACATGTAGACTTAGTGATAATCCTAACACAAGTATGTCTTGCATCTATAATTGATAGAAGACTAGGATATGCTGACATGAGATTAGTATAAACATTGACTATAAATGAGCTTGTTAGAGTCTTACCAAATGTTAAATTCGATAATCATTTTTGTGATGCATGTAAGATAGAAAAACAAGTGCACTCATCTCATAAATCTAAAATGCTATAAAAACTATGAGATGTCCTTGGGCCTTCATCAATTCAAAGCTATGGGGGAAACTTTTACACACTAGTTGTTGTAGATGACTTTTCTAGATATACATGGACATTATTTTTTAAAACAAAAATGAAGCTTTTGACAAACTCAAAAATCTTGGCAAAAAAAAAAATTCAAAACCAATTGGGTTGAATGATTATCCCAATTCATACCAACCATGAAAGAGAAATTGTCAATAAAGCGTAATTTGGAGCATTTTGTGATAAACATGGTGTTCCTCATAACTTTTCGGCTCCTTACACTCCCCAATCTAATGAGGTTGTTGAAAGGAAAAATAGGTCTTTACAAGCTTTGATTAGACCAATGTTAAGTAAAACACCATATGAAATCATCAAAGGTAGAAAACGATCCAATAACTCGAGTTATAGGAAACCTAAATCAAAGACTCACTAGATCCCAAGCCCAAAACCTTAATACCTTCTTTGCCTTTGTGTCACACATAGAACCCAAGAATATTAAAGAGGCAATTAAGGATAAAAATTGGGCAATGGCAATGCAAGAAGAGTTTAATCAATTCACTAGAAGCCAAGTTTGGAACTTAGTACCTTTACCTAGTGGTCGCACAATAATTGGAACTAAATGAGTATTTAGAAACAAAGCTAGACTAGTAGCCCGATGATATAATCAACAAGAAGTGATAGACTTTGATGAATCCTTTGCTCCGGTTACTAGATTTGAATCCATTTGGAGTCTACTTGCTTATGGTTGTGCTCAAAATTTTAAATTATATCAAATGGATGTCAAAAGTGCTTTTCTAAATGACTTTATAAATGAGGAAGTTTATGTATGTCAACCTCCCGGTTTTGATTTTTGAAGACCCCATCATATGTATATAATCTTAGAAAAGCATTGTATGACCTTAAATAAGCACCTAGAGCATGGTATGATAAATTAAAATCATTCTTGTTGAAAAATGAATATAGTATAGGTCAAGTTGATAATACATTATTCACAAAGAAAAAGAAAAATGACATCTTGCTTGTGCAAATTTATGTGGATGATATCATATTTGGGTCAACATGTCAAGATTTGTGTGATGAGTTTTCAAATCTTATACATAATGAAATTGAAATGAGAATGATGGATGAGTTGAATTACTTTCTTGGACTTCAAATAAAATAATATGAAGATAGGTACATTCAATTAGACATCATTTCCTAAGTGACAATATGCAAAAAGGAAATATAAATTTAGAAAAAGTTGCTTCATGTGAAAATATTGTCAAACATATTCGCTAAACCGCTAAAAACTGAAATGTTACGACTTGGTTTAGGAATGATGGAACATGTTCCTTGAAAATAACACCTAAATGCATGAAAATGGTCAAAATATACATTCCAGAAGAACCACGGTCGACTCACGGTCGATACCGTGGATCGACCGTCGGATCACTGACTAAATTCAAAAACTAAGCAAAAGGCGCGGTCGATATCACGGTCGACCGTGTATCGACCTTCGTGGGCCTGACGGATTTTTGACCCTATTTTGCCTTTTCTCTCTCTTTCCTCTCCACTTCATCTCATCTCATCTTCCCCACAAACCCTAGCCGCCATTTTCAACATTTATCTTTCAAAAAAAGCTTGAAAATCATCACAAGAAAAAGAAAAAATACTTTACCTTACGGTTGAAGTTGTGTTCAAAGGCTCGGTTGGATTCACGGTTGAAGATTCTTTGTCTCGTGATTTCTTATCTTCACAAGTTTCTTGATAAAGGTATACTTTTATCTCTTCCTCCTTTTCTTAGAACTCTCTTTGTGCACCAAAGAAACATGTGATCTATAGAATTTGGGAGATTTCTAAGAAAAAAGTATATTTGCTTTGAAAATAATGTTTTCTTTGTGTAAAGAAAAATAAATAGATGATATTGGTGTTGGTTAAGTATGATAAGTATATAAATATCATGTCATAAAGGACAAAAAGTCAAATTTCAAATAGCTCACCTACGGTCGATACACGGTCGACCGTAGCATCGACCATCGTGCACATGAAAATTCCAGGCGAACAACGGTCGATCCACTGTCGATACCGTGCATCGACCGTCAGCCCACTGGAAATTTTTGATTTTCAATTTCAATTTTTTTGTCTTTTAATGCCCAAACTCAATCTATTCATGCTTAATATATCTTAACTAACATTAGCTATCACATGATTAATAAAAGTTTCAATTCATTCTCCACTTTAGGACACATACACATTATGAACATATTGTCAAGGACTTTGATATATTCTTTGAACACACTCTCAATTATGTTGAAGTATATTACCTCTTGTCATGCTCTTACAAAACAAAGGTCTTTTACAAATCTAGTGTCATGACAAGAGAAATTGTGGTGATTCAAGGGGAAGTAGTTATGGTGATTGTTTGTTGATATGATATTTGCTACTATTTACTGTGATTCTTATGCCATGAATTATGTTACTTGAACCTTGGCTTGTAATAAGTGCATATTTAGAATATTGTTTATACTCACATATCTTTGGCAAGTTCTTGGTAGTATTTTCATATATTTTAGATCAAACATCTCAAGAAGTGGAGCTCTACGTTCAAGGGGGAGCTTACGTCAAGGGGGAGCTTATGTCAAGGGAGAGTCTCCTTTTTGTTTAAGACAAAAAAGGGGGAGAAGATAGAAGAATATATAGAAGATAGAAGAATATATAAATATATATGTATATATGCACATGTTAACATGTTAAAGTTATATATACAATTCTTATACAAGTTATAAATTTTTGTCTTCAACAAAAAGGGGGAGATTGTTGGGAAAAATATGCTTACAAATATATCCTCTTTTGTTGACACAAAAATATATAACTTGTTTATATAATTGTATGTACTAACATTAACATATGTGCACATATACATATATATATATTCAATCAAATATATTCTCATCTATGATCTACAAAATAAGCTTCATCAAATGGCCAAGCTCCAATCGTCAAGATCCGAGTTCAAGTAGAAGCCGATGTTGAAGTCTCCTACAAATAAACATTCAAAGTCTATGAGCTTACAAAATAAATAATCAAATAAGTTTAAGTTTTTATAAAATAACTTTTATAAAAACTTTTATAAAAATTGAGAAATTTTTTTATAAAATCACAAGCTTGGTAGTCAAAGCAAATGAATTCCTATTTTGGCAAATACTAAACATAATCTTCTATTGAAATAAGCCAAAACCATATTTAGCAAAAGGAATCTCTCAAAGAGGTAAACTTCCAACATGCTTTGTGCATTTGGTTTCTAAACTACCATTTTTATGATTAAATTCAAACTTAAGAAGTATGACACTAACCCAACTTTTCTTAAGCTTCTTTCAGTGCATTTTTATGGTAAAAATGGGTTGTGTGTGGTTTTGGTAAAAGGCCAACGTCTATATTCACAAGTCTCATAAAGTTCCAGCAGGCCGACGGTCGATGCCACGATCGACCGTGGATCGACCGTGGACAGTCTGGACACTTTTTGAGCTTGCACCTTTTTCCTTATTTAAGGCAACTCAAGTCTTGTTTTTTACTAAGCTCTTGCAATCTGAAAAACACAGAACATATACAATAACTTGTGAGCTCATATTCTTGATACAAATTCAACATCTCAAGATCAAGAATGAAGCAAGAGTGAAAGCCTTCAAAGTTCAAACACTACATTACCTTCTTATATATTTGTAATTGTGTGAGGATCATCTCTAGCCTTAGAATTAGAGAGAAGTGAGGATCATCTCTAGCCTATAGAATTAGAGAGAAGTGAGGATCAACTCTAGCCTTTCCAATTAGAGTGAAGTGAGGTTTATCTTAACCTTGTTTGCAAGAGTGAAGTGTAATTCTTGTAAGCTAAAGAGAGAAGTTGTAAAAGGTTAATCTCTACCTTCAAAGAGAGAAGTTAGTGGAGCAACTCTTGGTGGGTGAGGCCAAGGAGTGGATGTAGAGCAAGGTTGTTAACCCTTGCTTGAACCACTATAAATCATTGTGTCCAAACTACTTCATTGGTGATATCTTTCTTCATTAAACTCTTTAATTACTTGCAAATATTGTTAAAAACTTCAAAAAGTGGGCATATAACCTATTCACCCCCCTCTAGGTTCTAACAAAAATAATAGTAGCCGATGAATATTTCTATTAGAGAATATGAAAGCCCTAGCCTATCTATATAATAGGGCTGGGTCATCTTGTATCATACCGGGTCCTAGCTTATCTATATAATATGACTGAGTCATCTTATACTAAACTATAATACATATTCTCTAATATCCATAATTGCTAAACATTCATGCTCACTCGTGTGGTGGTGTTATTCTTTTTTAGATACAACAAGTACTAGTAAAAGAGATAAGGATTCAACTCCTGCCCGTAACTGATAGCTGTAGCTTCCACGTTGATTTATTGAAAGTGATACTTTGTGTTTTATTAAAAAATTAGTGTGATTTGTTGTATAAGTGGTTTTATATGATGTTATATCAAACTTTTGAGAAATATTTATAAAAATGAATAATTTGATACCATATTGTAAATTAAAATAAATAAAAAAATTTGGTCGCCACATTTGCTTAATAGTTTAGGGATCAAGACAATAATGTATAGAGAAATAGTCTATAGTTTGTTACGCCGCCGGGATGAGTATAGTGTTTACCAAAACAGCTTGCGTACTAATTTTTTGTAGATGTCATGATTATTAGTTTATATATTATGAATATAAAACTATACATGTTATTTTACATATGCAACCTTTTTCAAGTACATGATTATTAATTATATGGGTTTGGGCTTTTGGATTGCAAATACGTACTCATGCATTATACACAACCTCGAAACCTCGTTCTAAATTTCAGAAACTCGTCTTTTATTTGAAATTTTTTAAAAATGTGCTGGGGCACTATTTTTTTTATAGGATGAGAGGAAACAGCTAGAGATCGAACAAGGGAGTGCCACAAATAAATGGGTGATTCGAATCGAAGCTTTTGTAAATCTAAATACGATATATGCAAGTGTATGACCTGTATTAAATTGGTAATTATTTTTCCTGATACTCCAATTCTTTATGTTGTTGAAATATGTAAAATAATGAAAACTCCGTAAGTATTTTATATTACATTGATAATTATTTATATTGTACAAATAATACAATAGAAACCCTAATAGGCCCTAGCCTATTTATACGATAGGGTTGGACCATCTTATACTAAACCCTAATCCATATTATCTAATAATGGATCCAACATGGTCCTTTGTGAGAATGTATGATCTACAAGAACATACAGTTTGCTTAGTTGAGATGAATGAATGGATCCACCCTATGGATCTGGAAGTTCATGGTAATCAAAGAAGGTCCAACACTGTTAGTGATCTTGTTGTCATTAAAGGTGAATCTTAGTGGTTTACGCATCATCACAATTTGGTGAGCGACTGTTGATTGAGGATGAGACTTGTTTTGCAAGCTTTGAGACACGATAATCAAGTTGTGTTTGAAGTTAGTCTCTTTTGATGTCCTACATTGTTATGAAATGTACGTAATTTGCAGTCAGTCTCTTTTTAGTATGATTGTTAGTTTCTATTTAGATGTTGTAGTCTATGTTTGGAACTCTATGTTTGGAATGTAATGTGTGTTTTATGTTGATTGTGTTATGTTTAAAACTATTAATTAGACCATAAACCTAGACTATAAATATAAACCATAACTAATAATTAAGACAATAATCACAGGTGTTACATAAGTGATTAACCATCACATGCATGTTCGATCAAAATACAAGTACTTAATTAGTTAGACTTGCAGGACCCTTGGTTATGGTCTTCACCCTTACGCTTCCCACATCTTCCAGGTTTCAAGATCTTTTTTAATTTCCCATTGCTTTGAATTAATTTCCTCTCCTATAGCTAGCCCTAGCTCCTCCCTTTCTTCTCCGTCTACCAATATGCATGTGTCTATTTTGTTTTATCAATGACTGTACGTTTCACTTTGATTGATTTGTGGATACTCTAGCATAAGCATCCTAGCTACATGCTTTGGGTTTACAAGGATCACACATTTCTCCTACTTCGTTAGTGTATTCTATAAATTTCCTTTTTTAACATGATAATCTGACGTGAAGAATGTATGCAATTTTGTAGATCCAAGTTCAATGTATACTTTAGTTACCTTGTTCACAGATGTATACTTTTAAAGTTCAAATCATCAACACGTACCATTGCCTAATGCTTGAAACCCAAAGTCTAAAGTCATTAATTTATATATGTGAAGTTTGTAAATTAAATGAAAAATTACGATATTTGTGTTTTAGTAAGACCATGTACGAAATTATCATTTTATATAAATATAATATTTTTTTTTCATGTAACATGTCTAATGCACTATAACCAAATTAATAATGGGATTGATCAAAGCTAAAACATGCAATGTTCAATGTACATTTAATGCTAAAAATCATAAACAAAAAAGAATATAAAAATAATATTTGCAGATCTTCAAGATATTATTCTCTTACCAAGATTTTAATAGAGATAAATAATTAGTAACATTGGGAGCATAAAACTATATTAAATACGTTTAGCAGTTATATGTACCGTTATTTGTTTTTTTATTTATTATTTTACTCTTAACAATAATATATAATTTATTAACTCTTTTTTCTAATCTATTATATTAATTTTGATATTTGTTCTAATTTAGAGAATATGAAGACATGTAAGAAATTAAAATAGGAGGAAATATAATTTTTTTTATATGACAGGAACATCTCATGCTAAAAATTCATTACCTCCTACCAATTAAATTAAGATATATGTAAAAGCAATAGAAAAAAATTGAAAAATAGAATAAGTGGATTTAATATGTAATCGTATAAACTATTTCATACTAAAAATATATTACTCTTCAATCTAATAAATCAAGACATGTGTCAAAATCAATAAAAAAAATTAAGAAAAATAATAAATGCATTCCGCATGTAATTATATAGAACATCTCATGTTAAAAATGGTCCCACCGGCCATTATTAGTTCATACTAAAATATTACTAAATTATTGCTTAAATGTTATAGTTAAGTTTGTTTTTATATTATAAACTTTTATTTATACTAATTATTACTCGATCAACTTTAACTTTAGTTTGATGTTATATGTATGGCATGTAATCGAAACCTAATTATTTTGTTACGGGGTGGTGTCGGAGGAAATTAATATAACTATGCAAGCGTTATTTAAAAGGGTAAATTGCATAAAAATACAATTAATTTTGTCTTAATTATCATTGTATACAACTAACTTTATTTTTTTTAAAGGGTAAATTGCATGAAAATACAACAAACTTTGTCTTAATTATCATTGTATACAACCAACTTTATTTATTTTTAAATAACCACAATCAACTTTTATAATCCTCCAATTGTATGCAAGTTGTTGTATACAATGAAAATTATGGAAAAGTTTATTGTATACAATGGTAGTTAAATACTAGATACAGAAAAAAGTTGTTTGCATACAATGAAATTTTTTTGAAAGTTGGTTGTATTATTTTTAAGAATTTAAAGTTAGTTATATACAATGACAATTAAGACAAAGTTAATTGTATTTTCATACATTTTGCCCTTTTTAAAAATAATACAATCAACTTTTATAATACTCCTATTGTATGCAAGTTGTTGTATACTATGGAAATTATGAAAAAGTTTATTGTATACAATGGTAACTAAAGACTAGACATGGAAGAAAGTTGTGTGCATACAATGAAATTTTTTTGAAAGTTAGTTGTATTAATTTTAAGAATTTAAAGTTAGTTATATACAATAACAATTAAGACAAAGTTAATTGTATTTTCATTCATTTTGCCCTACTTAAAAGGATGATTTTTTAATCTGACACTCGATAGCAATCTTATATCTATACTATTTTATAAAGTATTTAGATTTTTCTTAATCTCTTAATTTTGAATATTTTAAAATTACTAATTTACCCTTAATATTAAATTAAATGAAAACTATTATATAAAATAACTATTTGGTAGAGTTAATAATAATTTTATAAACCATTCTAATAACTAAACCTTCAAAATAAAAAATTATTTAAAAAATCAAATCAATACAAAATAACTTAATAATTAAAAATTAAATTCATATTAAATATTCTATCATATAATAAATATTTTAACTTAACTTTTAAAAAGTATGTATAACTAGAAGTATTTAATCTAAATGACATACAACCTAACTCTATAAAAATTATTGAATCTTTCAAATGGGTAATATAATTAAAATAGAATAGAGTTATAATATCAACACTCTTGTTGTATATTACCATCCATGTGAAATTTTATTGGCTCGTTATAATTTAGAAAAGAAATACACCACCCTTATTTTAAAAACGGATAGGTTATCGAGAAAAAAAATATTTGTAACCGTTGCATTGCGTGGGTACAATGCTAGTATAAAAGGACACACACACACACACACATATATATATATATATATGGGAAGGTTTAAATGATAACTGTTTTTCGCACGAGAACTGCGAGAACTATTTCTTGCAAATCATTTAATGTTCTGTCTTTTTATTTATTTTAAAGAGGAAAGAGTAGTATTGACATTTTTACATTACCTCACTTTTTTAAAACTAATATATCCATCAAAAGAAAAAGGTATTAAATTACGAAAATTATACCAAATTAACGAGTAAATTGTGCTATTTAATTTGAGACCAATCTTGCTATATTTTTTCGAAAAAAAATTCACGTTTGTTGGGTTTTTAAACATAATTATCGACATATGCACATGTGCAATCTACATCTGTGCTAAAAAAATAGGTGAATTTGTGCATATGCACGTGTGTATTTATATTTGCACATGTGCATATCAACATCTGTGCCGAAAAGTAGGTGAATCTATGCATATACACACGTGCATATAATTGCACATATGCACATGTCGATCTGTACTGAAAAAAAACCAGGAAACACAAAAAAATCGAAAAAATATAGCTAGGTCGGTCTCAAATTAAAGAGCATAATTTTCTCGTTAATTTGATATAATTTTCGTAATTTAACATCTTTCCATTTGATAGATATATTAGTTTTAAAATTTGAAGGTGATTTAAAAATATCCAAACTACCCTTGATTAATTAAGGATAAGTTTGATTAGTTATTCATTAACACCTCTTATATATATATATATAGGAGGATTCATGCGAAAAGTATCTTATTTGCGAAAAATACGAGAAGCAATTTCAGCCATTAATTTGCTTTTGATCTTATGGTTCACATTAAGCATCATTATTATTTTTATTTAATTAAAAAGGGCAAATTAGTAAATAAATTTTTTCTCACTCTAGTTATTTTTTCAGATTTAATTAATTTTTTCTCTCTCATTTAATTAAATTTTTTGTCTCTCTAGTTGTTTATGGAATTTAATTTAATTTATTATTAATACGAAGTTCAACACTGAACACAACATAGGATTTACAAAATTTTCCTTATGTATACTATGTTCATTAGTGAATAAAACATACGATTTATTATTTTTTTCGTTATTGTACTTTACTGCTTCTTGCTTAGTTCCGTATGTTAATTGATAAATAAGTTGATAATACATTATTTATTTTACTAGTGAAAAAAACAAAACTAACCATTAACCATTATAAAATCCAATATTGAAGAATCCACACAAAAACAAAAATAACCATTAAACATTAACCGGTAGAAAATTCAATATTGAACAATTCATACAGAAACAATAATAACCAGTAAACATTAATGAGTATAAAATTCAATATTCAACAATCCATACAGAAACCAAAATAACAATTAACCATCAACCATTATAAAAATTTAATAATGAACAACCTATATAAAAACAAAAATAACCATCCACAATTATAAAATTCACTGGTGAATAAAACAAGTACTGGTTCACTAATAAAAAAACAAATACCCAATAAACCTTATAACACACAATACAACACACAATACAACACAAGAAACCAGGCAAAAAAAATCATAAAAAACCAAAGTAAAAACCTTTTGTTGTCGGCGATGACATGAGGTAGCACCGGCGATGGTAACCGCCGATCTGAGACAGATCTAAGGTTGTAGATGGTGGCGTACTGAAGTAGAGCTGCGGCGATGGATTTTCCCGTCGCAGACGACGGTGGCGAAGGCGACGATGGCAAAGGCAACGGCAGGAGTTGATCCAAAGATAAACAACTATGGCGATGGCTCTAAAGTCCATGCGGCGGCGATGATGGTTTATCCATTGTGGTGCTCGGCGGAGGTTGTGCGAAGGTGAGGACCGATGGTTTCTCTGATGTGTGTGTATGTGTGTGTGAGAGAGAGAGAGAAACTAGGGTTTTAATATGTTTGTTGCCAACCATGAATAACGAGATGGGAATCGGTGGCGGCAACTTTGACTCTATGATATTGGTGGACCGATTGAAGGTCAGTCAGTGGCGGTGGACTGATTGAAGGTCGAACGATGGTGGTGCCCGTGGTTGATCTATGGGTTGTGTAGGACGTGAAGGAGAGAGAGACTCTTGGGTTTTGAATTTTGTTTACCAAGAAGGAAGGTGGAAGAGGGAAAGGATTAAAAACTGAATTAACTAGGTCAATATTGCTTTAGGGACAAATGTCCAAATTACCCTTTTAATTTAATATAAATATCCTTAAAGAATAATTAAATTACCAAAATACCATATTTGATCCTAGCCCTTGATTAGGTGATCTAATGGTTTTAAAGTCTTATCGCACTTTTCGCAAATATGCTACTTTTCGCATGAACCTCCCTCTATATATAAAAGTATATATTGAGTTTATGCACATACTATATCGTGTGCGCAACCACTATCTTGTTCTTGGCCTTAAATCCTGTATATATACATATGATCATAAAATTGTCAACCTTTTTTGCTTATACTATATATATAAGGTTTTTATATTAACAAAGATTACTTAATTAAAATTTAGTTCAAATATCTAGCTAGGTAACTAATTATATTAATTGGTTTATAATTAACTAGATTGTGATATATTTTGGGTATCGTAAACTAGTGTTGGGCGGGTTCATTGTATGTGTTGTTGCTACAAACACATGTCAGCTTAATTAATTAATAAATTGTTAATTAATGAATTAATTAAGCCGACATCAAACATTTGGTAGTTTCTTCCTAACTTCATGGAATTGTGAAAAACCATGCACATGCATGCATGCATGTATCTACTTCGGTCGATCGAACATATATCAGGAATTAGCAACTTCTTAATATTTCCTTTTGCGCTGCTATATATTCATGTTATATAGGATTTATTTTTCGGTAAGTCTGATTTAACGTACTTTTATTGATGATTATACCAGCATATAATACAATAATTATGCGACCTTATCAAAATAAACGTACTTATGGGTGAACTAGGTCACTAAATATATGTGAAATATGTAGTATCTTGACTATAGGGAATTCATTTTGGCCTAGTGATAATCACGGCATTGATTGTAACAATTGGTATTAGCGCGAGGTAATATGTTCAAATCTCACATCTGTCAAAAAAATGTAGATGGAGGTGAGATTTGGATGGGTCATTGGCCGTCATGCATCTCCCTAAATTCACTAGTAAGTTGTGAGAGGTTGAATCTCATTAGTCTAATTAAGACGTATATTTGTGGGAGATGTACATCAACATACCGCAATCATAGACCCCATTAAATAAACTGTAGGCGAGCTACACTATTCAATATATAAAAAAGAAGTAGCGTCTTGACCACCATAAGTTCTTTTTGACTTTGTGGTAATAAGTGTCTTGATGCTAACAAATTTACTAATATATATATTTGTTACAACTAATTGTATGTAGTGGTTTTCTAAGTTTTGTTATCATTGCTTAAATCAAAGGAATTATATCGTAGCCGATTTAGAGAACGTGTATTATGTGGTTCAAAAAAAAGTTATCGTTGCATAAAAAGTAGAACATTTTTGCTTCGATCTTTCTATAAAGTAATAGCATGCATTTTGAAATATAAATCAAAGTACGTACAATTATTGACTTCTAATTTGCATAATATCCTGAAAAACATGGAAGGAAATAAAATCAGCCATGAGTAAAAAATATTCACTACAACACATCACCCTCATTTGTGTCGGACAAATCCGTGAAAAAGGGATGTTTCTCTCGGATTTCCCACGGAATTGATCGTGGCTAAAAGCTTCGTGAGAAAACCATTTCCCCCGGATTTCTCGGTATTTTCCCATTGAATCCATGGGAATCCGTTAAAAATCGGCTTTCTGACTCAAATCCGTTAAAAATTTCCCACGAAATTTGGTTCGTGGAAAATCCGTTTCTAATGTCTGATTTTCTTGTAGTGATTCTGTCATCTTAAATAGTGATTTAATTAATTTATTAATTACCCTCCTATATATATACACACACGTAAATTCCCTAGCTATAAACATTGCCTCGATCGATCTAATTTGCTTATCAAAAGGATGCATGGATGATAAATACAATTAATAATTAATTAAGATCTCTTTGGATATTGTTGTCTCACATGACATGGAAATTAAAGGTACGTACGTACATTGATGGTGGTGATTAATTTGTAAATCTGAATGTAATTAATTTGTATAAGTCAACTTTTGTTAGACTAGGCGCATCGGAGGGCCAACCAACGCTGTTGGCTCCTCTACCAGCCTGGAACACCATTGTTGATGGTACGGTTGGCTCGGGTTGGGTGGCCGACTAGCTGTCGAACTCGTAGTGGGTTCTTTCTTTTTTTTTCTCTCTTTCTCTCTTATTTAATACATATTTTTTTATTAATATTTGATAGGGGTTGAATAGAGTTGGATGTGAGGGTTTGAGAGTTAAAGAGGTTTGAAGGTGAGAGATGATGTGGTTGTTGATGTCGCAGCCCCACCATCTAAAGACTTTTTTCCATAAATTATTCACTTCTTCACAACGAACCAGAACATGATCTGTTGTTTTGAAGTCATTCTCGCATATAGGACAAAGAATATAGTGTAAATCATCACCCAGGTTATGTAGGATTACACGTACCGAAATTCTTTTTTGTTTTAATCTCCAAACAAAGATTAGAACTCTCTTGACCAGAGAAGAACCAAAACAGATTCCAAGTTTGTCAACTTGTAATCCGGCTTTGATGATGTTTCCCAAATGGAGTTTCTTCATGTCTAATTGCTTTTCTCTTCCAGTCCTCCATCATTGCCATATATACACTTGATTACTCGAACCCATAAAACATTTTCTTCTTTAATGAATCTCCACCACCATTTACATAAAAGACTCAAGTTTGCACCAGCAAGAGCACCAATTTGTAACCCCTCATTCCCAAAAGAATTAAGTGTTTTGTCCCATTAGTCTTCGGAGCACAAAACACAAGAAAAACACTTTCATTTGATTTGATTTGATAGTCTATATTTAACCTTCTATTTTATTCATAACCCAACCATAAATTACGACGAGTGAATTTCGATCGTGAGATCTAATAAATCAATATCGATCTAATGGATAAGATTTGTTTTTCTCATTGTCACACAAAATCATATTCCTTTTATTTTATGGATTGGAACTACAATAGAAATCAGGATGAAATATTATAGATTTGAACAAAAATAATACAATCAACTTTCAAAAAAATTTCATTGTATGCAAACAACTTTTCCTGTGTCTAGTATTTAGCTACCATTGTATACAATAAACTTTTCCATAATTTCCATTGTATACAACAACTTGCATACAATGGGAGGATTATAAAAGTTGATTGTATTATTTAAAAATAAATAAAGTTGGTTATGTACAATGATAATTAAGACAAAGTTTATTGTATTTTCATACAATTCTCCCTATTTTAAAAAACTGTAATTTTCATGGTTTTTTTGTTTTGTTTTTGTTTTCTTAGAAAAATAATGGAAAAAACATACATGATTAATAAAACATGTTTTCTATTTTGTAAGTTTTATTGGAAAACTTTTCTGAAAAATAGTTTATTAATTTTCACAAATAGGGTCGTGTTTGTTCACAAAATTCGAAAAAATGAAATTAATTTAAATTCTGTCTAGCCCATCTTGAAAGAATGTGAGCATTTCAAATAATAAGATTTTATTTAAAAACAAGTTTACCAAATACAATATAGCACGGAATTTGATTTCTATCTTATTCCATATTTTCAATTTTCGTAAAACAAACTAGACCTGAATAAATATCCAAAATTAATCATATCTTTGAAAATCAAGGGGGTGTTCGAAATGAAAAAAAGTCGAAACATAATCGAGCATTTTAGTGGAATGAATAAAATTAATTAAGGTTGATTATAATAAATTAATCAAGAGAGGTTATGAAAGAGACTCAGGTTAAGACAATGTGAGGAACAAATTTTGTTTTATAAATAAATACTATCAATTTTAACGAATCTTCTTATTTTATGTAAATAATTTTCTTCTGTGTCTAGCCATAAGTTACCAATATATACAATAAATTTTTCATAACTTGTTATTATATACAACAATTTGTATATAATGAGACAATTATAAAACTTGATTATAATTATTGACAAAAAACAAAATGTGTTGTATAAAATGATAACTATGTAAAGTTTGTTGTATTTTGATGTTATAAACCCTAATTCTATTATAAGAAATGTAATTTTATTTAGTGTAAATTGCATGAAAATACAATGAACTTTATCTTAGTTATTATTATATACAAACAAATTTATTTTTAAAAAACAATACAATCAGCTTTATTAAAAAAAAATACAATCAACTTTTATAATCTTCTCATTGTATACAAGTTGTTGTGTACTATAAAAATTAACTTAATCTTTTCATGCTAATCTTTTACGAGATTTGTTAAATATTTCATATATGTATATTATATATATATATATATATATTTAAATACAAAAGGTGTTACTTTAATATTATAATTAATATATAAATTAAAAGAAATAATGTCTTTTTGTAAATATGGTATATTATAGAGTTTAGTATTCAAAAGTGTATTGAAGTTGTCACTTTTTGCTATTGTATACACACAACTTCAAAAACTACGTACCATTTAATGTATTGAATATCCAAAAACTGCCAAATAATGTATTCGGTTACCTATTGAATAGGTAACCGGTAATTCTATTAATTTTATTTATTTTAAACAGTAAATTTATTTCCGCGTGGATAAATCTATGCCACATCAATATTCATGAAGAACTTTCAAGTTGTTCTTCCTTTAGGCATGAAGAAAATTTGAACCCTAACCAACAATCTTTCAGCAAAACAAATCAAACCAAATGTTATGAACTGAAATGAAAAAAATGTTATGAACTCAAATCTGAACAATGATGTTCGTAGCATAACGAAAAAAAATCTCAGATTTGAAATCTGATCTTCGAAGCACAACCATGAGGAACACCATTAAGAAACATGAAATCGATTAGAACAAAAACCCTAATCGTTTGAATGTTGTAAAGAAACCTAAACTTACCTCATCGAAAAAGAACCCCAAAATCGATATCGATCGATGAACCCTAAATCAATTATCAGAAGCAGAAGTATAAATCGATTAGCAGAAGCAGAAGCATACTCGCCGAAATTGATTAGCAGAAGAAGCATAAATTGATGAACCCTAAATCGATTAGCAGAAGCAGAAGCATACTCGCCTAAATCGATTAGTAGAAGCATAGATCAATGAACCCTAAATCGATATCGATCGATGAACGGTGGTGGTGGTTAGCCATGACATTTTCTTAAGGTGGCGGTGGTGGACTGGTGGTGGTCGGCCATGACATTTTTTAAGGTGGTGGTGGTGGTCGGCCTTTAAGTAGTAGATTGTGGTGGTCAGCCTAAACCCAAATCTAGAGTCATGAAACCGTATGTTTTTATTTATTATTATTATTAAAAATAAATAGTAATTTTTTTGAATTTCAAAATCCATGTTACATGCCACCTAACATGTTACGTCATTAAAACCGGCGTCATATCAGCAATTGACCTACTATACCAGGTTGAATGCATTAAATGGTAGTTTTTAAATTTGGATATATTAAATGGTAGTTTTTAAAGTTGGATATATACAATATTAAAAAGTGACAACTTCGATAAACTTTTGGATACTAAACTCTATATTATATCCAATGATATTTCAAAAAGAAAAGTTAAACAGAATAAAAATAAAATTATATATGAACAACATCTTGAATGTCTTTTCACCTCTTCATAAAAATGCAATGCAATAGATTATCCGATTCGTTATTTATTCTATTATATATATTGCTTTATTTTTAACAACCAAAAACACTGTAAAAGTAAAGGTGGGATGATTTATTTAGGGCAAATTTATGAAAACATAATGAAATTTTATCTTAGTTATTATTGTATACAATCAATTTTATTTTTTTAAAATACAATATAATCAATTTTTATAATTTTCATATTGTATGCAAGTTATTGTATACTATGAACGTTATGGCAAAATACATTGTGTATAATGGTAAGTAAATATCAAACACATGAAAAAGTTGTCTACATACAATAGAAAGACTATGAAAATTAATTGTATTATTTTTAGAAATTTAAAGTTGATTGTATATAATGATAACTAAGACAAATTTATTATGTTTTCATGTAATTTACTCATTTATTTACACACCATAAATCAAAAACAAAATAACGGCTTAGCATCTTAAACGGGGTGATATGGTTTGCGCATTCAATAAAAGGGTTCTAAGTAGTTTCCAACCTACGTACCAATCCTTTTAAACATTTGATTAAGATGTTAAATATAAAAAAGATTAATATATTTTATGTTTTGAGAAATTCAAAACCATTTTATTGTTGTTTATGTTTATTTATAACATATAATATATCTTCAAAGAATTCACCGTATACTTTGACAAGGCCAATTCGTTAAAATTTAATATTCGGTTTAAAATTGAGCTTTTCCGTTGGTTAAAAATATTGGGTATTCATCAACCCATCAACTCAAAGATGAAGATAAACCAAGTATATGAAAAATAAGCCGATCTTACAACCCTATAATAACATAAAACAACTAAACAAATATCTCGCAAAAGTTATATATGGAAATAAGTATAAGTGATAGATAAGAAAAAGTATAAATTAAGGACAAAAGTACGCACCCATAATATAAACAGAAAAACGCTCTACAATCATATCCGTTTATAATACAATGCAGTTAACATCTCTTAACTAATGGACCAAATACTTGTAATACCCATCTTTTCCGTCATTCGGTCAATAAATGCCTTATTATTTAATCGAGATAGAAGGCCCTACCATTTTTACGAAACGTTAATTTATTATATAAAAGAACAATACAAGAAACGATGCTATTACAATGTGTAAGATACAAACAACACAACCCAAGAAAACAAAAAGACCACAAAACACATCTCGAATCGAACTACGCTAGGCCACTAAACAACTTGAATAGCCCACTAAGCAACATCAAACAACCTAAACAACATCCAAACTCGAACTAGGAACCATATAAACGATCCATATTTTGCAAGAAAGACTTCTGATTAGAAAAAAACAGTAGATAGATCTGGAAGTCAAGATTCCCAACAAACTTGCTTACCATGCATTATTTGACATATGTTTCAGCCAAGAAAACAATTTGAATTGAATTTAACCAAACAAATCCTAGGTTTTAAACCTTGAAAAACCACCTTGTTTCTACGACACCAGCTTAGACACATTGAGATCCAAATGACAGCTTCTAAAATCTCATATTGTAGCACCGATAAGTTTGATACTCGACCTAGGTTGATTATGTCAATTCTGCATGAAGGTGGTTCCAATTGCATCCCCCACCACTCCATTAGCTATACCTTTAGACCATCTACATGTCCAAAGGCAGTGATCCACGGTTTATGTCTCGATTACACAACAAGGGCATAAGATCGAAGGAATATCTACTTGCTTTTATCTAAAAGTGATCTAACCGGAATTCTTTCTTATAGGGCTCTCCATAAAAGAACACAAATTTTCCTTGGAACACGACTTGACCACTTCGCTTTTACTTAAAATTTTCATCTTTAATAAGCACTTGCTCAGTTTTCTGTCTTGGATCTTTAACCATATATGAATACTCCATCTTCAAGTGTTCACCATAATGGTCTTTTTTTTTAAATCTTTTTGAGGTTTAAACTCCTGCAAAAAAAAAAGATAAATAATTATAACTCATAAAATACTTTAGGGCAAATTACATGAAAATGCAATGAATTTTATCTTAGTTACCATTGTATAAAACTAAATTTAAATTTTTAAAAATAATACAATTAACTTTCATATTTATCTCATTGTATGCAACAGCTTTTTTATGTGTCTGTTATTTAGTATTATGAAAGTTGGTTATATTATTTTTAAGAAAATAAAGTTGATTGTATGTAATTGTAACTAAGACAAAGTTCATTGTATTTTAATGCAATTTGCCAATACTTTATATTAGAAAAAAAATACAACTTATTATTTATTTATTATGAGTAGTTGATTACAATAAAAACATTTTCTTCTTAATATTCATTTATGTAATTGCTTGTTTATAAGTGTCTTATGCATTTTACTATGTGTATGTGTTTATATATATGAAAATTTAAACAAATCCATAAAAAGAGGAATCATGTTTATATTAAAATTATAACCCATATTTATTTAGTCATTTGATTGCCAACATGATCCATGCATCAAAGTTACTTTGATGCCGTCATGATCCACCTAGTATGACTCCAATAATAGCAAACATCAATAAGAAAAGTAAACAAAAATTAAATTCTAACCCTCCCCTCATGGCCATTTATTTATTAAGAAAAAAAGTAAACCAAAATTAAAAGTCACCTATCAAAATATTTTTTTATCAAAGAACCACAATGACAGGCTTTACAAAAATAAAAAAAATTGTTATATAACCTTTTTCACGATTCTTAATAATAAGATAATAAAAATTGAACAATCAACTTTATTTTTTGAACAATCACTAATTTGTAAAGTTTGTTAAGGTGGTTCATGTAATCGTAAGTGAGTCTGGAAACGAGTTTTAATCCTCTGTGTCTCATAAGTTGGATGGGATAATATGTAAAGTGTGTTATTAGTAATTAATAAAAGAGTAAATTGTATGAAAATACAATAAACTTTGTTTTAGTTATTATTGTATAAAATCATCTTTATTTTTTATAAAACAATACTATTAACTTTTATAATCCTTACATTGTATGTAATTTGTTGTATAATATGGAAATTATGGAAAAGTTTATTGTATACAATGGTAGCTAAATGTTAGACACAGAAAAAAGTTGTTTGCATACAATGAGAGAATTATAAAAGTTGATTGTATTATTTTAAAAAATTTAAAGTTGATTGTATACAATGATAATTAAAACAAAGTTAATTGTATTTTTATACATTTTACCCTTAATAAAATGTTGTTTTTTAAAAAAATAAAAATAAATCATTTTGAATAAAAGTTTAATGACTTTTATGTAAGAATATTGAAACTTGACTATTATACAACCTTTAAAAAAACACGCAAATCGACATATATAATAAGTTAAAGGGGTTTTGTTTTAGTTTATTAAAGACTTAATTTTCGAGCTTATTTTTATAAGCACTTTCTTTCCGGCTTATTATTTATAAGCACGGCTTATGAAACACCTCAAAATCCGAGGGTCATTGGTACAACCATTTCACCAAAACAACTGTCAACCCTTAAAAATAAGCACATCGGAAGTCTTTCCTTTCGAGCTTGTTGCCTTATCCTTTCCTGAGATACATGCTAAGTGTCAGTTAATACTATCGAGTTCATGGTTTCCATACATTTACATATAAGACATAATGCACCCAAACATGCAAAAATACTTTAATCTTTTCACTTTAAAATCATAGTTAAAATAAAACCTAATAAATTCAAATATAGGTTTTATGAATACCTTAAAACACATTTACAATAAAAAAAATAGTTTATATGATTAAACATCCCACTTATTAACACATAATCCTTTTACCGAACACCAAGAGTTTACCTTGTACCGAACATAATAATGTTCCCTTGTCATTGGACAATTAGGTTTGCCTTGTTGGAACATAAAAATGTTCCATTTTTTTACCAGACACCACGCGTCTACATTTAAGTGAACATCAAAATGCTTCATTTTTTGTTTTACCAGACAGATGCCACCTTCTCGTGAACATATAAATGTTCCATTTTCGTTGAACAATAAGTTCAACTTGTCCAAACATAAAATGTTTCATTTTAATCGAGTAAAGATTCACAATTAAACATGCCTACACATAACATTTAGCTTTTCACGCTTGTTAGCAAAACTTTAGACCTTACATTTCATGAATGTTATCTAAACATTTCATATAAAGAAATAACTTTTATAGTACTATAGACATGTATCCTAAATTGAAAAAAAGTTATGAAGACTTACCTTAAACCTCGTCGTTTTGAGAGCAATAATTTATCTTTCTTTAACCTTTACTCTATATTTACATAAAATTCCTTTTAGCCGCTTCCTCTTACTTTAATCTATGATTTAACATTCTCTTAGTTCACTTTGTAGCATTTCACCACGTTCATTATCTATTTATACCCTTTATGTAGATGATACATTCATTTTGAAATCTTTGTAGCTAATCATATTTATGAATATAGATATATTTATAACTAAAATCTTTGTCCAAATAATAATACATATATATATATATATATATATATATATATATATATATATTTCTTTTGCCTAAGCATACTTGTTCCGACATATCCTTCACCAAAGAATTAAAACATGAATTCATTTTAGAATTATTCTTTCATAGCACCGACATTTCTTTGGTTAAATTTATGCGTATATAAATAAATAAAATACTAACATCGTATCCGCGTATTTTGGTTAAATTTATGCGGTGACAAATAGTTTGTATTTTACAATATGTCGCTTTCAATAATGTAATGAGATGTTATTCAAGTGATTCAATGTCACAAAAAAGTTTTCTACAACATGTCCGTTTTTTTTCAAATTTTCTTTGCATAAACTATTTTATTAATTTTAAAAATAAATTCTAAAAGATATTAAAATAAGAATAAAGATTTATATTTATGAAATAAGAAGAGATAAGTTAATAAGATTTTAGAAACTATGTTGATTTGTGTAGATAGTTGTCTTTGTGTGAGAGAATACATTTTTTAAATGAATAAAAAGTGAAAGTAAATTAGGAGAGAGAATGAAATGGTTAACGATTGAGTAAATACGATTAATTTAGATATAACAGAAGGTCAAGATTTTGTCTTGATTGAATATGAAAAACTCTTAAAATTAAAGAGAAGAAATAATGTTAAATATTTTATATAGTAGTACAGATATAGATAGTATATATACAAACTAGACTAAATGCACGTGTGATACACGGGTTGGTTTAAATGATAATAAATATTAAACATTAATAAAAACGTATTAAATAATAATAAAACAAGAATTAAATGAGAATATAAAAAAATAATGACGTATGACATCAACACTTTAACCAGCGGTGGAAACATCGATGGGAGTAGGAGGGAAGATTTGATGGCAAAAACGTGGTATTATGATTTAAGAGACGTGATTGTATTTCTTATATAAGTCATCAATAATTATTGTTACAATTAATAGTAGTAAAGTTAAACGTTATTGGTTATAATTAAAAAAAATTTAAAATGATTGTAAAATATTTTAGAATGATAAAACTATGAATTTGGTTAATTATGATATTTTAAAATAGAGTAAATTACTGAAATAATCCATGTGGTTTATTAAAAGTTACTGTTTAGTCCTTTAAGATAAAAAATTACACTACATATCCCTATGGTTGCTTTTTGGTTACTAATTCGGTCCTTTAGCCGTTTAAACTAACGGCCTAATTGTTATAAATTTAAAAATGACCATTTTGCTCTTTTATAACATCACAAACTCAGTCCCTATGGTTTTCAAATAGTTTCACATTTAGTCCTTAAACATTTTTTTTAATAACTTACTCTATACATTTATGTATGTGCGTGTACATGTATATATATTTAGTATTTTTATTCTAGTAATTAGAATTATATTTATTCTTATTATTATTTATTATTAATGATTTTAATATATATTTGTTATCGTACAACAGCCCATTTGAATTAGTGTTATAATGTTTTATTATATATTACCTTAACTTTGTTGTTTACTATTTATAGACGGTCAACATTATTTTTATTTTTTATTCAAATAATTACATATTTCATTTCAAACTTTATTAACAAAACTTATCTTTATTTTCACTATCTATTTTTATTTTTCACATAATAATATACAATTTCAAAATATTAGTTGATAATGGGTTATCTTGTTTAATAGTCTGATTATATATGAAATTAGTTAAGTTATCTAATTAAGTTTAAATATTATATCAATCGTCACGTAATTAGGGTTAAGCAATTAGAAAAATCTTTCTCATCTTTCCTTCTTTATTTACATCAAGAACACCAGAACCGAAAGTGTATTAATTGTTATTATAGGTTTGATATTTAACAAATATCATTTTGGGATTTAAAATGTTTAATCCTGTTTGTTTAAATTTTTTTCGCAATTTGATTTTAATTAAAGTTTTGTTTTTATATTTCAACAAAACTTTTGTTTTAAAGTTTTATTTTTTATACTTTTGTTTTTTGTTTAAATGTTTTAATTAAACAAAACTTCAGCAAAACTTTAAAATATATTAATTATTATTATACTTTAAAATTAATTTTTTGCTAAACTATAAAAAACAAAACTTTAATTAAAATCAAATTGTGAAAAAAATTTAAATAAACAAGAATAAACATTTTAAAGCCCAAAATGATATTTGTTAAATATAAAACCGATAATAACAATTAATACACTTCTAATTCTGGTGTTCTTGATACAAATAAAGAAGGAAATATGAGAAAGATTTTACAAATTGCTTAACCCTAATTACGTGATGATTCATATCGTATTTAAACTTAATTAAATAACTTATCTAATTTCAGATATAATCAAACTATTAAATTAGATAACTCATTATTAGCTAATATTTTGAAATTGTATATTATTATGTGAAAGATAAAAATAGACGGAGGAAAAAAAGATAAGTTTTATTAATAAAGTTTGAGATTAAATATGTAATTATTTGAATAAAAAATAAAAATAATGTTGACCGTTGTTAAATGGTAAACAACAAAAAGTTAAGATAATATATAATAATGTATTATAACACTAATTCTAATAGACTGTTGTACGATAACAAATATAAATTAAAATCATTAAAAATAAATAATAATAAAAATAAAATATAATAGAGTAAATTATTAAAAAAATGTTAAAGGAATAAATGTGAAACTATTTGAAAACCATAGGGATTGAGTTTGTGATGTTATAAAAGAGCAAAATGGTCATTTTTAAATTTATAACAGTTGTGCCGTTAGTTTAAACGGCTAAAGGACCAATTTAGTAACCAAACAGCAACCATAGGGACATGTAGTGTAATTTTTGATCTTAAAGGACAAAACCAGTAACTTTTAATAAACCACAGGGTCAATTTCAGTAATTTACTCTTTACAATATTATAAATGGTAAATATGATATTTGTAAATTAAGATGGGTAAATACGATTTTATATGATTTAATAAAGGGACATATATGAAATTATCTTTAATAATTTTAATTTTAAAAAGTCAAAATTAATTTTTTGATTTTAAGTGAATGAATAATCAAGATTAAATATTGTTTTAAATGAATAGTTTAAATTATCTAATAAATTTTATTAAATTAATCTTTTATTTATATTAGATTACATAGATTAGAAGATATGTTACTTATATTTTTTAGTCAACGCCACATAGACCCAATACCAACTTCAAAAGCCTACGACCATTACTCTAAGCCCACAGATGGGGCGCCTATCATTTTCTCGGGTCCAACAGTAATTACCCTTCCCTTCTTCTTTCTCGGTAATCGGTGGTTGTTTCCATTTTTATTTAAAACCTTCATTAAAATCCTTCTTAAGCTTCCATATTTCTTTATTGAAAATTCTTAACCCATTAAACAACCTTTACACACGTATCTCCATCTCCAAATATAACAATAATAATTCTTTGTATATTAGAACTTTTTTTTATTATTCTCTATCTAAATCAGTAATTTAAACAAGCAATCGACATATGGGGCTACTGCAAAGCGACCAGATTGACTATATAATTATACGTCTCAAATTAATTTGAGTTTAGCTTAACAACATTACCTCTTTTGCTTAAGATTGAACGATTTGTCTGAAGTTTCATCTTTTATTCTCTTCTTTCTTTTTTGTTTTCTTACGATCTATCTAAGGTTTGCAGCTTCTCATCATGCTCTTAAAGGTGTTATGTGGAAATATGTTCTTGAAACTGTATATATCATTAATCGTTTAATTTAGGAGTTACAACATATGCATAAAATTTTACAAGACCAACCATCGTGTTTCTTTGCTATTTCCATTTGTAGCCCAATACTTTAAATATATTTCTATTACTATATATTACTTTTTTTAAAGATTATTACCGCCTATTTTGTTATTGTAAGTTATAATAAACCTACAAATCAAGTAAGTTAAAAAAAATACAAGCTTATAAAAGATAAACTCAAAAATAAGTTCTAGAGTAAATTACACCAATCGTCCCTGTGGTATGTTATTTTTTACACCAATTGTCCTTGAACTTCATTAATTACACCAATAGTCCTTACTATTTGTATTTCGTTGCATAGCCAGTCTTTTGTTACCTAAAAAGACCACAATACCCTTTTTTTATTAATTTATATTTTTCTTTTACATTTTATTCCTTATTTATGAATTAGATATTATTAAAAATAAAAAATAAAACACCCAACCCCCCTCCCCGTCGATACCCTTCGCCACCCTCCCTGTCAATCCCCATCGCCACCAAACTCTGGCACCATCACCGTCAGGTCACCACCATTCGCCACCATCACATGGCAGCTCGCCGTAATACACACACAAACTCACCATATCTGTAACACACACATACTATCTCTATAACCCACACACCCACACACTGCATCATTGTATGAATAACAAATTGAGCCCCAATCAAGAACAAGAACAAACCCTAATCTCATGTTCATCTCAAAATCACCTAAACAAACCCAAATCGAGAACAAGAAATCATACACAGATCTGAAGATGACCTAAACAAACCATTATCAAGAACAAGAAATCAATTTCTACACAAAACTGAGGATCACCTAAACAAACCCTAATCAAGAACAAGAAATTAATTTCTTCACAGATAAAAAAATCATTTGAACAAACCCAAATCGAGAACAAGAAATCGATTTCTATACAGATCTGAAAATCACCTCAAACGACAGAATCAGTGATGATGCCATGGACGACGGTGGTGATGATTATGTGATGTCTAGGGCGGCTTAGAGTGGGTGGCGGCAGTAGGTTAAGAGAGAGGATCGAGAAAGAGATTAAGGAGAGAGAGGTGGGAGGTGGTTGGCGGCAGTTGCGGGTCTTCTTTGACGAGGGAGATAGTAGCTTACGGCGGTGGTTGTTCTTCAAATGACAGGTAGTGGTTGTCTTCTCCGGCGAGGAGGAGGTGAGGGTCACCTGCGATGGGGGTATGTGGTGGTAATGGTGGTGAGTTAAGAGAGAAACACAGAGAGACCGAGAGAGATTATGAGGGAGGTTGGGAGGGGCGATATATATAATAATAATAATAACATTAATAATGATTTCTTAATTATGTAAATAAATTAAAAATGAACTAAGGGTATAATAGTCTTTTTTCTAAGAAAAGAAAAGGGCATTTAAGTCTTTTTATCTTGACCAGGGACTATCTTTGCAACAAAATACAAATAGTAAGAACGATTGGTGTAATTAATGAAGTTCAGAAACGATTGGGGTAAAAAATAACAACCCGCGATTGGTGTAATTTACTGTAAGTTCTAAAAGAAACACCCTTGAATGTGTTAATTTGGCGTATCCCACGAACGATTTGAAAAACTCTCCCCTACCGTTCTGAGCTTTGACTGAACTCCGGACCAAAACCCTAAACATACCCGACGATTTCAGTTCGGGAAAAAATGGCCTCTTGTTACATCGCTGTATCAAAACCACGACTCCCGAAAGACCTCTTCTTACTCAAATTCTCCAGAATCTCGATACCCCTCTACCGTTTCTGTTCATCTACGGTTAATAAACCTTCCAATGAAGAAAACTCAGACCCCAAGATACATCTTTCGACAGGTGAATCACAAGCCGCCATGATTAAGAATGAAAAATCAAGCACTCCAGGTGAGTATAATACCAACCTTGACAAAATTGAGGATTCAATTTGCAGAACAGTGGAAGACGAGGAATGGTGGACGCGTTTACAAAACTCGATCCGAAATTTAGTTCCTTTGTTTGATCATGATCTTGTTTACAGTGTGCTAAATCGGACCCCTAATTGTGCATTAGAATTCTTCCAGTGGGTGGAGGGATCAGGGTTTAAGCATGACAGAGATACACATTTCAAAATAATTGAGATTTTGTGTAGAGATCGAAAGCTTGATGATGCTAAGCGGATTCTGTTGAGTATGCGTGAAAAGGGTCTTAATTACGATGAAGGTTTGTTTGTTCTTCTTATCCACAGTTATACAAAAAGCAATCGAAAATGGGATATCGTTAAGAATTGTGTTAAGATTTTCTCCAAAATGGAGGAATTGGGAGTCCCAAGGACGATCAAATCTTATGATCCTTTCTTGGAGGTGATCATAAGCGAAAAGAAGTACACGTTGGCTGAAAAATTCTTCAATAAAATGTTGTCCGAAGATATATGTCCAAGTCAACATACGTATAGACTTATGATTTCAGGTTTCTGTCGTTCATCAAGAGTTGAGACCGCAAATCGGTTCTTCCAAGATATGAAAAGTCGAAATATTTTGCCTGATTCTGTTCTTTACAACACGATGATTAATGGGTATGTTCAAGTGAAGAAAATGGTAGATGCAGAGAAGCTCTTAATGGAGATGAAGGGAGGAGAAATCAAGCCATTGTTGGTTACTTATAATTCAATGATTAACGGGTATTCTCAGGTTAAGAAAATGGAGGATGCAGAGAGGCTTGTGATGGAGATGAAGGCACGAAACTTGGAGCCTAACTTGATTACTTATAATGCAATGATCAATGGGTACACTCTGGTTGACAGAATGGAGGATGCGCAGAAACTTGTAATGGAAATGAAGGGAAGAAACATTGAGCCTGATTTGGTTACTTATGTGACTATGATTAAAGGGTATGTGATGGTTAACAGAGTAGACAACGGGTTGGAGTTGCTTGAAGAGATGAAACGGAAAAGATTCGGGAAGAAAGTGGATGTATATTCGTGCTTGGGTCGATTGAAAGAGGATTGTGATGGTGAGAAAATGTCAGAAGCTCAGAGAAGTGTATTGCAGGAGGTAGAAGATTATGTTGAGATGGTGGAGCTGTTGGCAATGCGTGAAGCTGCTCATGAGTTGAGTGAATTGGCGAACCAACGAGTGGTTGATAGACAAGTTAAAATGAAACTGGACAAAGATACAAAAGGAGGCAATGGTGGCTTTTTCACTTAGATTGGTTTATTTTTTAAATACTAATAGTAGAAATAGAGACTATACCGCCCTTTATTTGAAGGACATGGAAATTGTTTTGTTTTACTTGATTCAACTTAGTTTATGTATCGTTCAAAACGCGGATGTCAATATGTTGCGTATGACCGATCACAAGGGAGAGGCTCCATTTTTATGTATTTGACTTGATTGTTCCTGCCAGCAAACCAGCAGGTTGTTTTTCTGACATTAATGTGGTAAACTAAACAAAGGTTAGTCTGCACTCTGCATTGAAAAATCAAGTAATGTTATTATAATTAATTTTTGTTATTGTTGGATGATCTTAGTCTCTTTGCTCTTGTTCTTGCAAGAGGACGTATATATTTGTATGCTACTATTCCCTTTTGCAGCGTAGAAGTTGAAAATCATCTCCATTTCAGATGCTTGTTATTAGCTAACAAATTCATTTTTCTATAAGTTCAAACTAAAATTCCTGTTTGTCGGTTGCCATTGTTACAAGATACTGATAGAACTAATTTCCTCTTCAACACTTTTACCGTTTTATTATCACTATAACGTATTGTAACAACTGATATAAGAGTCATACGCTTGTCATTGATGCAGATTCAATGTTTTTGTAAGAGAGGGAGGTTGAGGCAGGGGCTTTGGCAGTCAAAAGGGTTTTGGTTTTGTGACTTACCTGCTGACGAGGTTATTAGAGCGATTGAGTCATCGGATGGACTTGTAAGTATATTCTTCACCTTCATCCTTGATTTCCATCAAAATCTTGTTTCTTGAATCTTAGTTACAATAACATCTTGGGTGCAGATAGAAATATCTAACTGTTGCTGAGCTCAACAAGGCCTCAGTTATAAACAATTTAGACAGATGGAAGTTGTAAAGGTTTTGAATTTGGCAATGTATGTATCAGATGGAATATTGTTTTAGACATCTTACCATTATGTAATCAATCATTTGGTGTAGGGATATTGAATTTGTTTATGATATCTGATATAATATATATATATATATATATGTATATATTAATTTAATTAATTTTGACGTGTTTAATTTCTAAGAATAACCATGTAGAAAATACAAAAACGAGAATTTGAAACAAGTCTTGTCGTTCCTTTGTAACTTTTCAAAAATGCTCTTATTTGTTCCTTGCTAACGATATTCTCGTTTCTGTAATTTTGCTGTAATTAACAAACACACGAATATAATTGACTTTAAATTAAATACTTTTTTTAGATAAAATTGGTCGATAACATTAATAAATAAGGTCTTCAATTCAACAGATAGCATGACCAAATGTATATCACTTGTATAACATGTTATTAAATAAAATAATAATAATAAAGAAAATGATGAGCAATTTTTTTCTAAACATAAAAAGAAAAAAAAATTGATCAAAAAGCTTGTTAATTATTGAAAAAACTTAAAAAAGAAAATCATAAACTGTAATTTACTATTTAAGGTTAAAAAAAATACAGTGAGTGTACAAATTAACTAAAATATGAATGAACGAATGAATTTCGACAGATGTTCTTAATTTTCATGCAATACAATTAGAGTGAAACGTAGAGGTTCCTAGCTACAAAAGACAACGCCAGGGATATCATTTTTAAGCTTAATTTAAATCCTTCAAAAGCTTCGTCAATATTCCCTCTCTTTTTCTGTATAAAAATCTGGCCTTCATCCTTCCATATTCTGATTCTTTCTAGCTCTGATCAATCGGCGTGAGAGCTCCTCGGTGGGTTTCCTTTGCAAATTTATGCATCATGAATTTTAAGCTGTGATGATCACGTCAAAGGTTTGACATATTCATGTAAAGATTATTAATTCAATTTCATTGGCACTGATAACCTTCAGATCAGCAGCTGAATCAAGCTGTCATTTCAATCGCCTGAGAGCTAAATGGATACCGATTCACCCAAAATTTCCAGGTGTGTGAAAATGAATCACTTCTGATCGATTGCATTACCTTCATTTCTTAACATGATTCCAGTCAATTCCCGTTTGATTTTTCAGATTTGAGATTGAACAAAGTCCACAGCAGAAAAAGCAGCACCGTCTTTTAAGTCGAAGACTTACCCGAGTATTCTCTGAGGACTACAAGAAGATCGAAGGGAGTATATTCGATCCTCGGGGAGACCGTGTGAAGCAATGGAACAGGCATTTCTTAGTTGCAGCTCTGATTTCCATTGCCATAGATCCTATCTTCTATTATCTGCCTCAAATAAACGAAGAGCACTATTGCATGGATGAGAACACTTCCTTGAAGATAACACTTACCGTCATCCGATCAATTGTCGACATTTTTTATGCATTTCATCTCTACGTGCGGTTCAGGACAGCTTATGATGCACCTTCGACTCGTTTGCTTGGAAGAGGAGAGCTTGTTCTAGACCCTTTTAAGATCTCTCAGAGGTATCTCAAGAGAGACTTCACTCTTGATTTTCTGGCTGCTCTTCCTATTCCACAGGTGAGATGGATTAAAACACAGTGGAATACTTGATTACATTAATATGATATTTTAAGTTATATATATCCTGATGGAAGATATTATATATTTCAGGTATTGACATGGCTCCCGTTTTTCGATAATTCGGAAATGATGAGCACGAAAATAAGTGTGTTATACTTCATCATGTTCCAGTTCTTCTTGAGGCTTTATCTTTTATTTAAACTTACATCTCATATAACACATGAAAATGGGGTGGTGGCTGAATCAACATTGGCAGGAGCTGTGTATAATATAGTCCTCTTTCTGTTGGCTGCTCATGTATGTTTTTTCCTTAACTTCCCATCTCTTAAATACATCCAACTTATATAACCAGAACTGGATATTTTGATGAAAGTCTATTTGACAATTTGAAGGTTTTTGGAGCCTGTTTTTATCTTCTAGCAATTGTGAGGCAAGGAATGTGTTGGAAGGATGTATGTAATCTAGAGGAACCAGGTTGCGGTGAGAGGTTTTTCAACTGTCGTTACATCGATGATCCTGGACGAGCCTCATGGTATCAGTCGAGCAATATCTCCAATATGTGTGGACCTGAGACAGACTTCTTTGAATACGGGCTGATTTTCGATGCTGTAGACTTTGGAGTTGCATCTTTGGACTTCTTCACAAAATACTCTTACTGTCTTTGGTGGGGACTCAGAGCTTTAAGGTAACAAACAAACTTTCAATCTTAAATCCAACTTTGATTTCAAACCACAATCTTAACCTGGTTAAAACCTTTTGCAGTTCGAGAGCCGAGGAAGTTCAAGCAAGTACCTTTTTTGCAGAAACACACTTTTGCATTATCATATCGCTCACAGGACTATTGCTCCTTGCTATGATTATTGGCACCATGGAGGTGAGTTTTTCTTTTTCTTTTTCTGTGAACTTCTTACCTTATTGTAAGCCAAATGCGTACTCGGGTCATACTATTCTCGTGACCACCATTAATTTAATTTGGTAATTCACAGACATACCTTGAATCAAGAACCGAGAGGCTTGAAGAGTATAGGATCCAACAAATGGATACAGAGGTATGGATGGACCATAGGCAGCTGCCTCCTGAAATGAGGGATCGAGTGCGTAAACACAACCTTTTCAAATGGATCAAGAATCGAAATGTCGAGGAAGAAGAAATTCTTGATGCCCTTCCTTTAGATGTTAGAAGAGATATCAAACATCACATTTGTATCGAGCTAGTCAGACGTGTGAGTTCTCTGATCAGCTTATTTTCATTTGTTTTGACCTATATATGAATATCAAGATATTAAATTAAAGATTATGCATGCAAAAACTTGAATATATATATATAGGTTCCACTGTTTGATCAAATGGATGAGCGCACTGTGGATGCAATATGCGAACGATTAAAACCTGTTATATGCACATCAGAAACTTGCTTACTACGAGAGGGAGACCCAATAAACAAAATGCTATTTATCATGCACGGGAAGTTAGATTCCTACACTACAGATGGAGGGCGAACAGGTTTCTGGAACCAGTGCCAGCTTGGTCCAGGGGACTTCTGCGGTGAGGAGCTGCTGACGTGGGCACTGGACCCACAATCGACAGACCTCCTCCCGTTGTCCACACGTACAGTCACATCAATTCGTGAGGTCGAAGCATTTGCTCTTTCTTCAAAGGACTTGAAATTTGTTGCTACGCAGTTTCGCAAGCTGCACAATAAGAAGCTGAGACATACATTTAGGGTTCACTCACACCAGTGGAGGACATGGGCTGCTTGTTATATACAAGCAGCTTGGAAGCGGTATAAAAGGCAAAAGTTTGTTGGTATGCTCAGGGCTAAAGAGAATTATAACCGCGAGAATCTTAACGAGCAGGCCAGGAATAAAGCAAAGATAAGGAAGACTGGACTACCGCTGCATAAAACCACCAAAAGGAGCGACATATTTGAATCTGATGATATTATTCGTACCCCAGTACCAAAGCCTAAGGATCCTGATTATTTTGAATGAGAATATGTGAACCCGGGGTCTTTTATTCTGTTTGTTGTTAAATAATACATTAAAATTGCCTTTGTTCTTGCTTGTTAACATGGTCATATGATTTCTTGGTTTGCAACTTTGCAAGTGTAGTTCTAAGAAAGTCTTTGCAGTTATGTTTCACAAGTCAAATATGAATCCAAAACAAGAAGAAATCAGAATAATTGCTATTCATTTTTTTGTTGCCAAGTTAAGTTCACTTGTCTGTATTTATCAGCAAGGTGAGGGAGGACCTTGGAGCTAAGCTGATACTATACAAATGGGTCATCACAAATAGTTGACGCTAGAGTTGGGTGGGCCTTAACAGTTTGCCCTGATAATTTTTAGACCCTCTGGTCCTTGTTTGCTGTCATGACTGAGCACCTGGTCAGTCAACCTTGAATGTGAGCCCAGCACATTTATGAACCACAATACGAAAGCTTATCTGTGATCATTTAATGGGCCAATGAACTCCTGCTTGAACTTTAAGTCCAGCAAAATTGCGACAAGATCAATATTGGCTCTATTCACTATTTTCAAATCACAAGAAACAAAAGTGGACGACTTTTAACAAATAATGGGATTAGATAGGCATGATCAACTAGAGACACCATAATGGACCACTATAACACACTTAGGGTGGTCACTTTGACCCCATAAAATAACTCTTACAATACTTAAAAAAGGGGGAGTTCTCAGGTCTTTAACTTATGAATGATTACTCCCTATGTAATTAAGTTAGGCATACATGCTTGCCTACCTAGCTAGCTTACACTGGAATGAAAATGTTGCTACTACACGTACGTGTTACATATGTGCGTGAACTGCTAGTCGTCAAGCATACCCTAAAATTAATCAAACATGACAATATCAATATATAAAACTAGCTACTTGACGGTACGTATATATTATTGATTTCTACCTAGTTAAGATTGAATTATGCTAAAGACTTTATTTATAAATTCTGACCTTTATGGCACCTTTAAGTCATGGTTGTCTTTGAGTTGAAGCCGAAGAGTGACATGATTGTATTATTGGTAGTAAGCCCAACATTATGCCATATATATATGCATGTCAGACTCAGATAGAATTAACTGAGACTTAATTATTGTGTTATCACTTTAAGTAGTCTTGTTAGTGCTTTTTAGTCTGTTAAAAAGAAAAGGGTTGAAGACTTGAGCTAATTTTATGTTCCTCTTTTTTTACTTGGATCGATCAATCTTGTTTCTAAAGTTGCTATTTCATTGGTGTAGTAGATCGAAGAATCTGAGGTATATATGTACTCTTGTCATCCTATTGGTTTAAAAGAATGGATGGACCTACAACATTAATTTCTCGGGTAATTCTATATAACCCCCCTGAATTATCTATACAACCCCCTTGATTTGACATGTGTGAGTGAAAAAGTAACATTGAAAAATGAACATTCTTGATTTGACATTTAAGTTTGTAAAGGGAGGGGGTTAAATAGTAGCACCTTAATTTCTTTCTTTTTTCCAAATGAACCTTGGGATCAGTAATCAGTTACTTAATTAGTGCCATGTTACTCACTGTAGGCCTTTTTTTTAAAAAAATTGCACATATTTCTATGTTTTGCTAACTAAATTAATCATGCTTTTGATTTCTATCATGACTAAGATCATGGAGAAAATTGACCAAGAACTTTAATGATAACATGGCAAGTATATTGATTCGAAGGCTTAAAACTCAAAACTTTATATATGGAGTATGTTAAGGGGTACGAACACAAAATCAATCATATAACATTGAAGTACTACAATGAAAAAAATTGAATAATTAAGAGATGAGGTCCGTACGTACCCTCCTGCCAAAGAAAGAAAGAAAGAAAACTGCACATCTACGTGTTGTAACACAATTAGACACAAAAAAGATTGCACTCTTGATGAATGATTCACGAATGTGGTGTGTACTGGCTCCTTTCTCTTATCCTTTGATTGTAAGAAAGAGATATATATATATATATATATAGTGGTTTCTTGACAGGCTTTCCATGGAGATTAGTCCGGCCAGTCGAACATGCATGCTCATATACATTTTCTTTCAATAACCACGATCGAGCTTTAACGATCATAACAAAATAACTAGTGTTTTCTTTTCCTCGTCTTCGTTTTGTTTCTGTCGGTTTGGCACATATATGAATAACTTGAACCAATTAATTAATGCCAAGAGATCGAGTTAAGTTGTAAAACCTTGAAAGGTTGATATGAATGTGTAAAAGTAGCAGAAAAGGAAATTAAGGGAGGGGGTGTATCATGTATGAAGGACGAGACATGCATGAAACAGCTTAAGCTTCTCAAAGTGAGACAAGGTCGGCCAAAGGGGGAGACATTATATATGGGTCTGAAAATCAAGTCACGATTTAACCTCCGGCCATATGATTAAATTCTTTGTGAATTTGGTAAAGATTTTGGGTGGTTGGATGTATATACTTTCTTCTGTAATGCATATTAACTCACGCATTGCAGGGTTAATTAAGGGGTCGCACCCGTAGCGGATCGAGTCAAAGTGGCTTAATTAAGGGTAATACTAGTTAATAATACACACACATACGTGGATAATGATCATTTTAGGACGAAGTTGACCATCATATATATATAGTTGTCTTGCAAACGCTGATCAACCCGACCCGGCCTGCCACAGCTCACTCTTTAAAAGTGATCGGCTCGTCAAAGCTGATCAATCAAGAACTGTTACAGAATAATTGTCGGTAGTTGCATTTCGCGGTTTGAAGTACACCAAAATAATAGTTAAAAAGCTCATTACGGTAGGTTTGACGCCAACTAATCAACTAACTGTTGGATGTTAGTTATAACTGACTTTCTTTTTTGAACAGTAGATTCATTGTATTAATAAACTAGCAAGTTGCTAGATGGAGATGATTACATAAGAGTTTCCACTAGAGTTTAACCAAAAGAAAGTCATGTTTTGCAATCTTCCAACTATAATTTTCATAGCTGCCACCTTTTCTTCAAAGATCTTTTCATTATTGTATGACCAGACTAATCAACAGAAGGTGAAGATCAAGGTAGAAAAAGCCTCTAACCTAAGGCCTTTAAACCTCAAAGAGATTCCCTAGGTGATAAGAGTTTGAATAGAGTTTGGGATATCAACATCGATGTTCCACCATCTTCATATAAACAAAAGGAGTGTTTTGGCCGGCTCGCATTTTAGAAAGAGATGTCCCTCCGATTCAAAATTTGCTTCACAAATGGCACACCCTACTTTTTCCAATTGCACGCCTCTATTTAGCAGATTCCATCTTGTAGGTAACCTGAAAGGATTTAGAAGCCAAACCAGGACATTCACTGATTCACCTTACACAGTGGGGACTTCAACCACATGGTGCTAACGGTTGTAGAAGACGGCATAAGATGCTCATCAATGTATGTTCTGAGTGATCTGGCTATGTAAATTCCATCAGATTCAAGATCCCACGACCATGTAGGTTGACCATCAGAAGTGTTGCTTGTATTGTTTGCGGTGAATAGCTCTTTCAAATCAATGTTGAGCGATTGCAGCTGAGAATTCAGTTTTGCAATGGTTCCCCAAGTACCGTTCTTGCGCGAATCTAACGAGTCAATTGTTAGATCTCTTCTGTAACTATGAAGCGAGACAATGGTCTTCTTCCAAATTGCACTTCGTTCCGTTTTTAGATGCCACCACCATTTTGCTAAGACTGATAGATTTTGTGCTTTTAAACTACCAACTCGAAGACCCCCTTTCTCTTTTTTAGCTGGAATTTGTTTCTACGAAATCCATGAAATATTCATTTTTGAATTTTCGACTCCCCAAAAGAAATCCTTTCTGGATTTTTCCAACTGAATTAAGACTTTCTCCGGAGCTTTGTACAGTGAGAATAGGTAAGTGCCAAGAGAGCCCAAAACATATTTACAAAGAACAAGCCTTGCAGCATATGATAGTGTTGAGGCTTTCCATTTTTAGAGTTTCGTTTCAAATTTAGAGCAACTTGAGATTCTTGACATTGATGCACAGGGGCGGATTCAGGATTTGAAATGGGTGGTAGCACCGCCTCGAAAAAAACAAGAATTTATACTATGAAAAATCAAAATTTACACTATACAGACAAAATTGACTGGTGTCCCGTGCTAGCACCGGCCTCCACATAGACCCGCCCTTGTTGATGCACCCACCGGAATGCCAAGGTAAGATAAGGGGAAAGTGCCTGCTTTGCACTTTAGCTTCGAGGTAGCCTAAGATATGATGTCCGGGGCACTCCCACGCCAACTAAATTTGTTTTCTGAAGATTTATTTTCAGCCCCGATGCTAGGTGGAAACATCTCAGAATTCTCATTAGGTTTTTCATATATAGTTTCCAGTGACCATTTTCCTATAAAAATTACATCATCTACGAAGAGGAAGTGAGAAATGGATGATCCATTTTTTGACAACTTAATTCCTTTGAAAATCAAGAAAGAGGTGGCTTCCTGTACGTATAGCAAACATTGAGGCATTTCATTGCCAAGATAAATAAGAAAGGTGGTAGAGGGTCACCTTGTCTTAGGCCTTTAGTTATACATTTTCTTTATCTTTTTCTTACCTAATGTCACATCAGCGTCACATCATTCTCTTACCCATTTCCTTTACCCTATCCAAAATAAGTGTTAACCACGTACGATACATATATGGGTTAAGGCCATAGAATAGTAACCTACTTTTTCAAAATTATCTATGTAGGCAACTTACTTTTTTATTACCTAAATAGGTAATGTACTTTTTGATGATCTGTTAAAATAGGTAACTTACTTTTTTATTACCTAAATAGGTAATGTACTTTTTGATGACATGTTAAAATAGGTAACTAATACCTAACAAACCACCAAAATTACCCAGGGTTTGAATCATACGCCCAGCCCTCCATTCGACGACACCCCAGCCCTTCATTCGACGACACCTCCAGCCCTCCATTCGACAAACTCCTCCTGACTTCCAACGACTCCCGAATTCCAACGAATCCTCACAACATTCTTGACGGCAACATTTAGACAACATTGTTGTTTATTTAGTTGTGAAGTGACACCGTTTTATTTAATACATAATGTGTATTTTATTAGCATTATGGCAAGTATCTTAACCCACAAACAAGTTACAATATTCCATAAAAAAACCATAACATAAGATGTTTACCTGCTATATTCAAGGTGGTTACCTATTTTAATATGTCATCAAAAAGTATATTACCTATTTAGGTAATAAAAAAGTAAGTTATCTATTTTAACAGATCATCAAAAAGTACATTACCTATTTAGATAATAAAAAAGTAAGTTACCTACATAGATAATTTTGAAAAAGTAGATTACTATTCTATAGCATTAACCCTACATATATATAGATTTTTATGATATTATTGTATAGTAGTACTGATCGAATAATTAATACCCTTAATTTCTTCCGAAAGTTTTCCTAACAGCGCGCAATAAGCAATTAATTAATTAATATGTATAATCAAATCTCTCAAAGGCTCTTTTATTTGGTTTATGGAAATATTTTGATTTTGATGGATGGAGACCGCATGTTGAGTGAAAATGCGCCGACAGAAAGAAAGAAAGAAAGTAATATTGGCCGGGGAGAAAGGGATCGAATAGATAGGTGTCAAATTAAGGGATGTAAGGATAAAGCATGGTGGGTGTGGTGGGGTGGTCTCGTCTTATCACCTACCTAGCTTTAAGTACATAACACATACACAATATATAAATAGTAAACGTGTCGTTTATTTATTAAGAGGTCTTGAATTTGGATTCGAATATCATGTTCGAATAATAAGAGGTGATTTTGACTTCTCTATATTCATTCATATTTTACTGTTTGTTTTTTGAAATATCCGAATAGTTGTAATTATTTGTTTTATAATATTTTATATTCAACTTTAACTAAATTTAAACTTTTCTAACTATAAAGTAAAATATTTTAATAATAAATATCAAAACATAACAATATAGGGAATTAAAATCAAAATATATAGATGAGAAATGTGCGGCGGCTGACGGCGATCGTCAAAAGGTTTCCATGTATGTAGAGTAGAGGAGTAGTAAATGTTGACGTGAATTAGTGAATGAAGGCGTTTGATTGTTATAGGATAATAAAACATAAATTCTATTAAGATGTTATAAGAGGTAATTTTATCTCTGATTCATTAAGAGGTTTTAAGATTTTATTAAAAAGAAAAAACAAACATCCCTTATATCTTAATACCTCTTATCGATTCAGATTAAGATTAATTAAGATCTTTTTACAAAAAAACAAACGACCCCTATACTTTGATCAAAGGGCCTTTTGTTTAGCACTATCAAGGTGATTTTAAGAAATTACTCTTTTCTTAAGTCAAGGGTTCAAATGTCATCGTAGACATGTGTAAATTAGGATGATTGTATGTGTTTGTAGTTCAAAGATAAAAATTTTATCCTTCGATAAGCTACTTAATTACTTACGACTACGTATAGGTAGTGTACGTATCGTGATGACAATGCAAGAGTGAAGGTTTTTTCCTCTAGTCGGTAAGAGGAACCCTAGAAATCTAGAATGATCGAGTTATCTTGAAAGAAAAAAAAACTTAATATTTCAATATCTTGCATACCTATTCTTTAATGTAAAAGAGTATATATACATGAACTAAGGTTATATATGGTTATGCCTTCAATAATAACGTACTCGATCTCTCACTCTCCATTATATATATATATATATATATATATATATATATATATATATATATATATATATACTAGTGGGGTACTCGCATTGGTTGTGATGAGTTTTGTGTAGAATAATCACAAAGAGGTAATATGAGTTTGTGAAGATTCCTTACGAGATGAAGATAATATGAGTTTATGAAAATTCTTTGCAAGAGCTACTTTGAAATTAAGAATTAAATTGTTAACTCTGAGTTATTTGTCTTTCAGGTTGTTGGAAGAATTTTGTCGCATGTCTGAATCATGAAGTTGCTGATTATATATATGTATATGTGTGTGTATAATGTTTCATAATTCCAATTATTATGTAATTGAGTTAGAATGAAATGTTTATAAATTTCAACTCTTTGACTCTTGTATTTGTTTGGTGTTTGTGAAATCTCTTGAACTTGATTTATTGAAAACATGAATTTAGATGATCTCATGAATCAAAAGTTAATATTAAAAATATATGATTAGACTTAATTCAGTTATAAGAATGTTGATCTCATGAATCAAAAGTTAATATTAAAATTATATGGTTACAAATAATTCAGTTATAAGTATTAGTTTAAATTCATTAATTGTCGGTTATTTTTTAATATTTATTTATTTAAATTCATTAGTTGTGGACTTAAAGGAGGGATAAAGGAGAGGTATAAAGGAGGGGTATTTTAGTACATTTACTCTTCTTAAAATTAAGAGTTTTTTAGGTGGTAAATGCATTATATAGGAGTAAGATATATATATATATATATATATATATATATATATATATATACCCAACCAATCTTTATCTCTAAGGTGACGTTTGGTTCGCAGAATGTTTATGAAGGATTGAAATCTATCAAGAATTAGAATTTAATTCAGTAATCTGTTTGGTTGACAGAAAATTGAAATTTGGAATTTGGTTTTAGTAATGTAAAATAATAGAATTGAGCTTTTTATTTTTTAACTTATTATTTGTTTGTTTTATAACCTTTATGTAAAAATATAATATATAAATTATAAAAATATTAAAATTTCATTTTATTAATTGAGCAGTCATAGAAATAAATTATGAAAATCACGCTAATAAATATCATAAAATAAAATCATTACAATACACGTCTGCATAAATTCAAGTATCAACGGTCTCAAATCATCGTCTTCTAAAATCATCAGTTTCACGTTGTAATACAGACAGAATCAACATTGTGGAGGAAGGCAGCGACGATGAGAGAAAGAGAGAGAAACAGAAAGAAGGGAGACTCATCTAAGGCTAAGGTGGAAGATGGCGATTGTAGAGGAAAGCGATGACGGAATGACGAAATCCAGCGACTGCGACTGATGAATATGATGTTGCGGTGGAGGGTCTGAAGGCGGCGACAGAGAAAGGCTGCAGCGGAGGGTCTAGAGGCGTCGAGGGAGAAAGGCTGCGGTAGAGGGTCTGGAGGAGGCCACGGAGGAGGAGGAAGGTTGCGGTGGTCTGGAGGCGACGACGGAGGAGGAAGGCTACGGTGGAAGTTCTAGAGGCGACGACAGAGGAAGGTTGTGGCGGATGTTCTAGGGGTTACGGTGGAGGGTCTGGAGACGGACGAAGAAGTCGTCGGTGTTTGGAGAGTAGAGTCGGCTCACGTGTTATGTTGATGGAATGAGATATATATATTAGGGCTATAGAGATGTTTAGGGGTAACACGGTAATATTCCACAATCCTTCATTCAAAGGATTTGAAAATCCCTCCATCTAGTCATGGAACTCAATTTCCCTCAGGGGGTGTTTGGTTCAAGTATTGTTTTTGAAGGGATTAGGATTTCAAATGGGATTGGTATTTGGTGGGATTTGCATTTAGTGGGATTTAAAATCTCATCTTGTGTTTGGTTCATATTTCTTAGGTGGGATTTCCACCACCACCAAACTCCATCAACAGCTAAAGACGGCGGACGAGGAACGACGGTGAACGACGGCGACGGCGGAAGACGAACGACGGTGGACGACCGGCGGACGACGGCGAACGACGAACGAACGACGGCGGACGACGAACGAACGACGGCGGACGACGAACGAACAACGGCGGACGACGGCGCACGACGAACGAACGAAGGCGGACGACGAACGACGGCGGACGATGAACGACGGCGACAACGAACGAACGACGGCGGATGACCAACGACGGAGACAACGGATGACGAACGACGGCGGACGACGAACGACGAACGAAATACAGGATTTAGAAATCCCTCATCTGTGGGATTTGTAAATACCATGGGGGTGGGGGGATTTAGAAATCCCTTATTTGTGAGATTTCAAGGATTCTTGGGATTTGAAATCTCATCCCATTTTTACAAACCAAACACAAGATTTCTCAGGATTTGAAATCTCAATCCCAAAGATTCTCAGGAAATACCACGAACCAAACACCCCCTCATTTGATGGATTTCAATTCCTCCAGATTCTCTCATTAAAGTGAACCAAACATAGAAATTCTTAGAAATTGGATTTTAATTCCTGCAGAATCTCAGGGATTCTTTCCAACCAAACGCTACCTAAGTATTTGAATACGTACTTGGTCTTCATCTTAAACTTTAATAATCGGTTGATGTTAACTTCATATCAAATCTTTACACGAAACGTTCAAAGATATACGTACAAGACTTCTTTATACAACTCGATTGAAAGTTTAAGATAAGTAGATAACCCTTCAAGTATAATAAAATTAACCTTTTCATATGTCATCGTCACTTATACTTATAAGTACTATCAAATTAGTTTAGAATTAATTATCATTCGGATAATAGAATAAAATATTACTAGATTAAATGTCTGTGTAATAATAGGTTGATTTAGAAAATGATAAATATAAACATTAATAAAAATGAAAATTTAAAAAAATAACGACAGACGACGTCAATAAAAAGATCAATGGTGGAAGCGTCGATACAAATGAGAGGACAGACGTGAGCAAGAAACGTGATATCTAAAATGGATATAAATTATTTTATAATGATAAAACTAAGATTTTTGTTAAATATGATATTTTAAAATGTTATTAACAGCAAACATGATATTTATAAATTAGGGTAGACAAATATGATGTTTTATGATATAGCAAGATCATATATGAAATTATCTCTATTAATTTAATTTAAATTAAAATCATAATTGAAATCAAATCTAATCAAGAAAAATCAAAATTGAGTTTTAATTTTTATTAAAATAGATGGTTGAGATATGATAATTAATTTTTTTTATCAAAATAACTTGTTATGATTGTATAATAGATTTTATTTATATTAGACTTTTACTAATATTAGAAGATATTCCATTAAAGATAAATAGACGTATCTTCTTAAACAAAATAAATATTAGGGCAAAATAAATGAAAATATAATTAACTTTGTCATTATTATTATTGTATACAATCAACTTTAAGTTCTTAAAAATAATATAACCAACTTTTATAATTCACTCATTGTATGCAAACAACTTTTTTTGTATCTAGTATTTAGCTACCATTGTATACAATGAACTTTTCTATAATTTCCATTGTATACAATAACTTGCATATAATGGGACAATTATAAAAATTGATTGTATTATTTAAAAAAATAAAATTTATTGTATACAATGATAATTAAGACAAAATTTGTTGTATTTTCATACAATTTACTCTAAATATTATAAAAATTCAGTGATAAAAAATAAAACTAATTTGTGTAATACATTATTTTTCATACCGTCATACATAGCAAATAAAATCTTTTGAATATATGAATGGAAATACAAGTAAGAATCATGTAAGAGTAAAATAATCACCATAAATAAAATTTATGTATAGATCATCTATAAGAAAATATATTGCAACTACAATGAGATCTACAAAAAAAGGTCATTTAGTTAGAATTAGTTATACCTTTTAACCCTAGGGTATAGGAAAATATAGAAATCTAAGTCATTTAACAAATTTAGTACACCTGTGTTCTTATTGTTGATGTTTTGTTTCACAATCAAATTGCAAGCATGTACATTAATTTTTTAAATATATACATATATAGAGGTAGGATCAAAGAGAACGGTAGGTTAATTTTAGATCTTTTATTTATTTAATTAAATGATTAGCCTACAAGTGTTCTCACCGTTCTCCATTTAACACGTGTTCTCACCGGATCCTTCCTCTACATATATATATATATATATATATATATATGGGAAGGTTCAAACGAGAACTGTTTTTCGTACGAGAACTGCGAGAACCAATCTTGGCCGTTCATTTTGGATAATGGAAGTCATGGATGAAAAGCGTGGGGGATTGAGTGTGGCAGGGTGCATATAAGGAATTCATGGGTGAGCAATCCAATTGAAGGAAAATGAATTTGACGGCTAAGATTGGTTCTCGCGGTTCTCGTACAAAAAACAGTTCTCGTTTGAACTTTTGCCTATTTATATATATATAGTGAAAAGTTCATTTGAAAACCGTTTTTATTGTGAGAACCAATCTTAGTTGTCCAATTCTCCCTCCTTCAATTGGATTACCCACCCATGAATTCCTTACATGCACCTTGCCACACTCAATCCCCTCATGCTCTTCATACATGAATTCTACTATCTAAAATGAACAACTAAGATTGGTTCTCGTGATTCTCAAATGAACTTTCCCCTATACACACACACACACACACACATAGGGGAGGGTTCAAATGAAAACTGTTTTTCATACGAGAATCGTGAGAATCAATTATAGCCATTAATCAAAATGATGGAAGGTCTAGATTAAATGGTTATTAATGGATAACCTTAATTAAATCAAACTTATTCTTAATTAATGAGGAGTAATTTGGACATTATGACATTACTCCCATTTTTTTAAACTAATAAATCCATCAAACGAAAAGGAGTTAAATTACGAAAATTATATCAAATTAATGAGAAAATTATGCTCATTAATTTTAGACTGATGTTGCCATATTTTTTTCGAAAAAAAAATCGTGTTTGCTGGTTTTTTTTAACACAAGTCTTGACAGATGCATATTAATGTAACACCGTCATTTCGAGGACCAGATTTTTCTTTTTAAAACATTTAATTATCTTATTCATTTGAAAACACGCAGCGGAAATAGAAAACACGTGGCAAATATATTACAAACCAAAAGATGCCACATACAAGTTCGGTGTTACTATTACTTATCCGGTAGACTATTACTAAATTCAAACAAACATTATATCAGAGTTATTATAGACAAAGTGTTCCTTCTATGAAAACAAACTACCCGCAGGGTCCCAAGCTCACTGAGGATCACCTGCACATGTAGGGTGTAGCATCTGTTAGCTATAATAGCTAGTGAGTACTCAAATAGCATATGATTAACATAAATACATCACATATCATCAATCATGCTCAGATAATTCTATCCTAGCATCTCGTGATGAGTTGGCATAGTCAGGAGCTAACATATCTTGCAGGGGAGCTAACCCGGCTCAATGCACCAAACTGGGGTACCAAACACATCAACCGCCCCGGTGGGGGAGCTATACAGCGTCCACCGTTGCGTTTTGGAATTCGCAGATTCCTCTGTTGTACAGCCGCAGCTATACCCGAAGAGGACATCTTTGTCCTTAAGTAGAACAGCTTTGTTCTTGTAGGACAGCTTTGTCCATAGGATCCGGATCAACCACAAACAAACAATTGATTCAATCGAATCATCAGTCAATGCGCGCATATATATATATATATATATTCAATACTCATCATAGCATACACCTAATCAAGTGCATACTATCCTGTGTCAACATGGTATATTCTAGCATCATCATGCAATCCTACATTTGAACAAGTGCGTGTACAAATCATGGTTTACAATTTTGTAATCATTGTTAATATATGTTATAGATATATTAATCGTTATGTTATCAGACACTCACCTGTCGAGTTAGAATACTTCTCTCTACGATACTGTAGCTTCTGGATCAATCGGAATACCTAAACAAGGTTTACAACTATTAAAACCTTGTAAAACAGATTCTACCAGGGGCAGGGCACACCCGTACCTTGCCAAGGCACGCCCGTGCCTGGCGTGGCACGCCCCGGGTACGCCCCGTACCTGGGTCTCAGGTACACCCCGTAACTTCAGGGTACCCCCGGGCTCGCTAGGGTTAGGCACGCCCCGTACCCTTGGGAGGTACGGCCGTGCCTCCTAGGTACGCCCTAAGGTACGGTCTGTTCTTGAGAGGCACGCCCGTGCCCTTCAATATACAGCAGCAAGTTCGTGTAAAACCTGCTGTTTTCCCATCCAAAACATATCAAATCACTTCGAGAGTATTACCAATAGGTTTCTATGGTTCATATATGAAATAACACTTCTAATACAACTCAAAGGTACCATCTTTACATACCAAAACAACCAATTCAGAGATTGGGACCAAAATCATCATTTTGACCCATTTGACACTTTAATTCTCAAAATCAATCAAAAGCTTCACTTTAATTACAGAATTTGATTCCTATTAGCTTAGAAACCATTTATAAACAGATTGGCAATCTTAGAAACACAGATTGGGATCAAAATCAATGAAACCCAATTTAGAACCTAACTTGAAAGTGAAGAACTTGGAACATGGAACTTACAATTGATAAGAAGGAAGAACAACTGATCTTGGACAGATTAAATCTTGAATCAGCACTTGGATATACAGCAAATCAGATTGGTACTTGGATGATCTTGAATCTCTTCTTCAAACCATACAAGAGCACAAGGAATACAAAGTCAAGAGAGTAAACACAAAGTCTGTGTTTTGCAAAGGAGATGTACACGTGGGCTTCTCAAGGTGCCTACTTGTGGGTTATGCATATCCACAAGTGGGTATCTTGTTCCCCTTTCCAACTTACAACTTAACGCACGAGTACCCGTTTTAACTAACGGGGATATTTTTGGAAACCTCGTTCTAAACCATTTAATAATTCATTATTATTATCTATTTTCAATAATATTTTTAATATTATCATTTATTTACTATTTTCCTTTATTTTCTTATTTAATCAATTATTTATATTTAATTCCTTTTATTCAATATTTAATTAGAAATTCTAGACGTACCAGATTCGAACACGACTAGGCCCATTCTGAGGTTGTTACAATTAATAAGTTTTTTTTTTCAATACAGGTCTCGACAGGTGCATATGTTCATATATGCACGTGTGCATGTGCACATACTCACCTAGTTTGTTTTCCAGCACAGATGTAGATATGCACAAGTGCATCTAGTTTTTTCAAGCACAAATATAGATAGATGTACATGAGTAACTTAGATTTGGTTGGATCAAACTCAGTGTCAAATTAATAATAACTACAAATATATAACCTAAATAACTTTAGTTCATAAATTATTTAGATACTTTACCAAACTTCAATAATCTTACTAACAATGGCTTATTAATTACACAAGCACATTGTTTTTTTGATGCATTTCAACAAACACCTATAATGCATGTTCAAACCTCTATCAAGAATATCAATTTTGTTTGCATGATTACATGAAAAAGGAAGAATAATGCTCATAAAATCAAGAACTCCATAGTTGCTTTAAAGATAAAAAGAAAGATTTTGCAACAAGATTACGGTATGAAAAGTTTCATGATCTCAATTTATTATCTTTGCAGGAAAAGAAAAAAGAGTCACTAAAGCTTCCTTGTTTTTATAATTTTTTTTATATATGGGCTACTATGTTTAGATTTATTAGATAAAAATGTTTCTTTTTTTGTTTTGTTCATATTTTTTATATTTTTAGAATAATTATGATCGTATTTGGTTCTTTGGACCGATCCGACGAGTTGAACAAATATGACTTGAATCCATCCAAATGGGAAATTTTGAATACTTCGCTAAAAGAGATTCCGTAATCTTGTGTATACACAAACTAAAACTGATCATTTATAGTATTAAAAAAGAAAAGAAAATATATATATATAATTCCTTTTTTTAATTCCCATACATATAAATATGTTAAATATATATCGTGATTGTGAATCTCTGATGCCATGCATATAAAAGCCAGTTGACATGTAACACCATGTCATGTTTTAAAAGATAAACTTATCCTTTTTTATTTAATTAAAATGTTTAAGACATGTAATTATTTGATTGGTCAATATTGATTCCTGTAGTTTTTATACGAAAAATAGTTCTTATTAGACCCCTCCCATTATATATAGGGAGAATTTAATTTGAGAACCATTTATATTGCGAGTACCGAGAGAACTAATTTAAACCGTCCAATTTTCCCTCCTTTAATGTCATCACCCACCTATGAATTTATCTCATGCACCTTGCCACACTTTATCTCCTCATGCTCTCTATCCATGATTTTCACTTACCAAATGAACGGCTAAGATTGGTTCTCACGGTACTGGAAATAAAATCGGTTCTCAAATGAATCTTCCTGTATATATATTTATATATATATAGGGGAAGGTTCATTTGAGAACCGTTTTTATTGCGAGAACCAATCTAGGTCGTTCATTTTGGATAATGGAATTCATGGATGAAGAGCGTGAGGGGATTGGGTGTGGCAGGGTGCATGTAATGAATTCATGGGTGGGCAATCCAATTGAAAGAGAGGGAAATGAACGGCTAATATTGGTTCTCGCAATAAAAACGGTTCTCAAATGAACTTTTACCTATATATATATATATATATGATCAATATAGAACCTTCTAATACATAGAACCTAAAGAACTATCATCCAACCATTGATCTCATTAGATAGCTTAAGGGCATGATCGGTAATTTTATTTTCGTTAATTAAGCAATCGACATTTACCATATTTAGTATTTATAGTTATCATATTTAGCATTTTACTAATCCATGTATTTGATTAATCGATCTTATTGATTTTGATATTTGATTCCACGATTTTGTTGAATGTATTTAGAGATTTTTACTAATTACATTGTGAAATACACGTTTTTTGTATGCATGTTCATATAAATTGTAAATTGTATGACGAAAATGCAAATGCAAATGCAAAAAGCAACCCACACAAAGAAGATAACCAAAATGCAACCCAAATGAAGAAGATAACCAAAATGCAAACCAAATGAATTTGATAACCAAAATGAAACCGAGATGAAGATAATAACCAAAATGCAACTCAGGTGAAAATAATAACTAAAATGCAACCCAGATGAAGAAAACAACCAAAATGGAAATAGCCGAAAATGCAAATAACCCAACGACTTCAAAACCATAAAAAGAGATGATTGGTTACGTTGCTTTACTGCCTTCAAAACCATGATCGTCGGTTCCACGCCTCAAAAACTTGGTTTTTGCATTTTTTTAATGATGTTTATTGATTTTGCATTTTGATTATGTATCATATTGATTTTTCTGAATAATGAAAACTGAAATTCTTGAGCTTTAATCTTCGTGGATGTAAGTTTCCTTTTTGTTGGTTTCCTTTTAGCGTCAAACATGGAAATAAAATTGATGGTTTATGGTTTTTTTACATTTTTACCCTCTTATGTGTACTAAATGAGGCTTATTATTGATTGTGATTATATGCTTTTTAAATGCAATTCTAGCCATCCATTTTTAATCTATTTGTTTATGTTGGTTCTTTAGGTTATATACATAAGAAGGGTTCTATTTGTAACCTTACCACATATATATATATATATATATATATATATATATATATAAAGAAATGTTCAATATAGTTCATACTTAATTCATAGTTCTACGGGACTAATTTTAGTATTTGGATCAATGACATTAATAGTTCACATTTTAGATGATTTCTAATAAAACAAAAGAAACACTTTGTAGACCATCTCCATCCCACTTGCAGGTGGGTATGGGTTGACCATCTAGTGAAGTAAAACACCATCGCCCTCTCCTCTTGATATGCGAGAGAGAGACTTTTACTAGTTACTAGTCTCGTAAGCTTTCTCTTTTCTCTCACTCTCTCACACACACATCTCTTTCTCTCACTTAATTTATCTCTATCTCTCTACCTTTCTTTTAATAGCTAGAGAAGGCTTATGTGATATGAATGTGTAGGTAGTCCTGTGGGATGAAAGAAAATGAAAGGGAAAACTGATATATTATATGTGAGACATGGAGAGTATGAGATAAGTGAGATAGATACGGATGGTCTTAACATAATTAGACATTAGCTTTTAGTTTAATCTTCTATTCACTGGCGTTTATCTCCAGCTTTCATGTTTAATTAGTAACGTATCAATTATTTTTGTTAAGCACACAGAACCTCACAGTCGCATTAAGTCTTGTGTATGAAGATCGATGTCGTTGGGTTGCTTGGATTGGAGTGGCATGAAATTCTCTCTTGTTTTTATTTGTTGGGCAAACTGGATATTATGAATGCAAACAACAAAGTTGTTGGCCGCGGAATAAACGTACAATCAAATACAAACAAACTCTATATATAATTTCTTAATTTCTAGACAAGTGTGTGGTATGGTGAATTAATGATGTTTAATTCTATTTTAATTAATTAATTAATTCCTCGTATTTGATATTTCCATTAAGATTAGATGTACTTTAATATGTTTTTGTCATGGTCAATTGTACACGTGCTAATCACAATTTTAAATCTATGATGATTAATTTATTATAGTAGTAAACTGCTCTTATTTTATAAAAGACGATTTACTATAAAAGGTCAAAAGAGTTTTTTTAATTTCTTTTTTAACAGTAAATTTTTATTAAGAACTAGCATTTAATTAAAATTGCTCAATCTTAATCATGTATTTAATTAAAATTGGAATTTTAGTTTTGACTTTTCTTGATCAAAATCAAATCAAAATTATTAGAGGAATTTCAAATATATACTTCTTAAACCGTAATATATCATATTTGCGAAACAAATTTACAAATATCACATTTACCGTTTATAAAATTTTAAAATATCTTCTATTTTTAAAAAATAAAATCATATTTATTTTATTCTTATCTACATCATTAAGGGCTATGGTTATCAATCTTTTTAATATTTATCATTTAAAAAAACTCATGTATCAACATCTAATCTATCATTATCTTCTATCTTCTAATATAAATAAAATACTAACCTTCATCAATTTAATTAGACGATTTTAATCTTTCATTTAATCAAACTTAAATCCTATCCATTCATTTTATTAAAATTGAAAGTATAATTTTGAGTTTTAATAGTCAAAGTTGAAAACTCGATTTTTAAAATTTAATTTTAATAGGAGATAATATCGTTAGTAAAAAAATATTATTTAAATTAAAAAAAAAATTTAACTCGCACATTAATAAAAAAATTCAAGCTTTTAAGAATAAATATTCACTACACATTATTATTTAATTTGTGTTAGAATTATTATCTAATTTAAACTTTTGATCCACTATATTAATTTAGAAATAAATATTCAAGTTCTTTATCATCATCTACAATTATTATATGATATAAATCTTACCATAATTAAATTTTATATTACTTTTAAAGTTGTTATCAATTACCTTTATATATCAACTAACTTTTATATAAAATTATTTTAGCTTTCGAGAAAATCTCATATTTAGTTTTTCTTCTGTCGGTACAAAACAAATATATATTTAAATAAACAAATATAAAATAACAATTTTATGATTGTCCGTGTATTTACATAGACATTTAAACTATATATATTAAATGAGTTAGGGGCTGTTTGTTTGCTGCTTAATAAAATCATTCAGCGCTGAATGCTAAATCATTAAGCATTCAACGTGTTTGTTGCTTCTGAATGAAGACTGTACTGAATGATTCAACATAATGCTGTTGAATCATTCTACCTTAAAGTACATTCTGAATCATTAAGCACCAAGTATTTTACCCTAATCTTTATTCTTTCACATGTTGTCTTGTTAAAGAATTATATCATATAATATAATATATCATTATTAATGTTAAAATGATAATTTGCATCATTCAGATTGTTCATTCAGAACCTTTATCAAACAACATGTCATATTCAGAAACAGATTCATTCAGAGCATTTGAGTTATTCAGACCATAAAATTATTTAGTGTTTAATCATTTTGTTTTAACAAACAGCCTCATAATTTACCACCGAGTTTTAAAGCATTGCTAGCCAACAAACAGTATAAGGACTTCTATTGATGCAAATTACCACAGGATATTAATATCTTACATACAGAATAGAATTCGAGTTTCTTCATGAAACAAACTTCTAAAGTAATACATTTAGTAGTAAAACTTAGTTTGTATTGATTTCAAAAGGTAAAATGTTTTGCGCCTTTTTCTGTCTATTATTAAGAATAAAGTTAATTACATAAATAGTCTTCGTGTTGTCACATAATTTCAATTTTATTTTTAACTTTGAATTATTTAAAAATAGTCATCACTTTTGATTTTTTACACTAACTTAAGTTAATTTAACCTTTAGTTAAAAAATATTTTAATCAATTTTCTATCTATCTTTTTTTTATCAAATACAGAAACTCTTTTCAAATAAACACCCTCTTTCACTCCTTTTCTCTCTCCGATCCACATAACCACCACTACAACCCCGTTCTTTCTTCAAGACGGCCATCCATCACCACGCTACCACACCACCACACCCCTTTTTCTCTCTTCATTACTAATTCCAAATTTCCAACTCAATATTAGTATCATATCACTTCCTTTCTCCCATCGTACTAGTTAGAAAATACACATCTCACTTCACCCGTTTCATTTTTTATGTTGGGACACTCATATTTTTTTACTATTGGGGCGTAATAGGCAGATTCATCCTAAGTAACATGTCTAGTTAGCATTTAATATCACATGAGATGTTATATCATTATCACATCATTCTCACGTTATTGCACAACCTTTTGTTACACTTGTTAGACCGCGTACTTTTATCTTCGTATGTTTATATTTTAATTTACTATGTACATTTTTATACTGGTATTGTTGATTGCCCCTCTCTTCCCACACAGACTTATCATATCATATGCCAATTCACTCACAGTCTCACACACATCATAGAGTTTACTCCGTAGATGTTGCTCATGACTTGGGATGGTAATAGATCGGATATGAATTGGGTGATATCATATCCACATCCATATCCATTTAATTTTTCATCATCCATATCTATTTAAAATAAATTCGTCCGTCTGTAACCATATTCATTGGATTAAACAATTAAGTTGATATCCATTAGATTCCAAAAGAACTTTTCCTCTAAAGAAAATACCGTATTTTTATATATAATTTATGATCTTTATTGTTATTAATACATATTTTCTTCCAAAAAAGATACGAATCAAAACATAACTTAATATAACTACAATTAGGAGCATGAAGCATAGTCTCTTTTATTTTAGCACTTACATGTATATATTAATCAAGACAAATATACAAATATATTATAAAAGGGAGTGTGAATTTAACCTACATAGTTATATATATATTTAAATATTTATAAATAAGTTTTAAAATTAAAATACATATATAGAATCATGCTTAATTATATAAAATTATAATTATACCAAATTTAATTTGGGTTAATGGATTCATCCATGATTGACAATCGCTATTAATATTCGCTCCACTAAATATCCATGTCAACTCCATATCTGATATTCACACATTTAATTTTATCTATATCCATCACAGATGAATCGAATCGGATGGATGATTATTGGATTGGATGACGATTGTCATATATCCCTAGACGAGACTACAATGATACAAACTTCTTAATTTTTATACTAATTTTATTGTGTACATATATTATAATTTATGATTTACATTTTCCCCCGTTTTATTTACTTGGCGAGGCAACGCTTTCACACCAAAACCCTGTCTCGAAGGGCAGGTCACCCACGTACTCCCTCCCCTAAAGGTTATCAAGAAATGCTACAAAATGTAAACAAGATCCTTATAATAAAATTGTAATGAAAGATAATTAGTATGTTATATATAACTTAATTTGAACTATAGGTATTGAAAATTCTATTCCTCAATTCAAGTGATCGATCGAGATGACTTCTTATAACTTAGACTCGATCTTTCTCAATATTATTCTACTAGCTAATTAATTGTTTGGAATGATGCATGGATTCCACCACTTAAACACCTAATTAATTAATGTGGTCAAGCCCAATTGTAACATGTACGTTCTATTAATTTAGACAACCATGCATGTTATATGTATTATTAATATATAACCAATAACTTAATTTGACGTTTAAAGTGCTTACTATACGTACACCTCTATCTCTATTTTAATTTGTGCATATATGTGATAAGTACGTTGTGCTCGTTTTGAGATACTATTACTATACGTACGTACGCGACTACTACAATTGATCACATCCTAAAATCACATCCGATCCATCGTTATGACTTCCCAATTTGTTGAACATCACCTTACCAAATTAACCCGTTTGTCGCTTATAAATTAAATCGTTTGTGACGTTACGTATACGTAACCTATTCATATTGATATTATATATATATATATATATATATATATATATATATATTTATCACCGGAGTGAGTGACCACAACTCCACAATGTATGCAAATAGAATAAGAGATTTGTCTTTTTTAGTGTCCCATGCATGCATGATAACGGCATCATGATATATATATATATATATATATATATATATATATATATATATATATATATATATATATATATATATATAGGGATAAGATCAAATAAAAAGAAAATTAAAGTAAAAAGTGTAAAAAGGATGATTATTTGATCATTTTTCGGTATATATATCAACTGATAATCGTTAGTTCATCATCTTTATTGATTAAAACTAGTTTTTCATCAATTTCTTTTTGATTTTAAATACAGATTTTGAAAACAAAATTTTGAAATAATTTGTTGATGAACAAAATGCTTTCATCTAAAAAGTGATGAATATGTTGGATTCATCAAAAAGAAATTGATGAAGAACTAGTTTTAATCAATAAAGATGATGAACTAACGATTATCAGTTGATATATATACCGAAAAATGATCAAATAATAATCCCTTTTACCCTTTAACTTTAATTTTCTTTTTACTTGATCTCTACCCTATATATTGAAAAGTTCATTTAAGAACCGTTTTTATTGCGAGAACTAATCTTAGCCGTTCAATTCCCCCTCCTTCAATTGGATTGCCTACCCATGAATTCCTTACATGCACCATGCCACACCTAATCCCCCCACACTCTTCATCCATCAATTACATTATCAAAAATGAACGGTTAAGATTGGTTCTCGCGGTTCTCGCAATAAAAATGGTTCTCAAATGAACCTTCCCCTATATATATATATATATATATATATATATATATATGAGGAATGTTCAATATAGTCCATAATTAATTAATAGTCCTAAGAGACTAATTTTAGTCTTTGAATCAATAACATCAATGGTTCAGATTGAATTTTAAAAATTTGGACAGAGTGACATTTTCATAATTCACATGTGATGCTTTTACAAATCATATGTGATTATATATATATACTGAATCACCTGTGATTGAATATTAAAATTTTAGAAACATATTTTTTAAATGGACTCAAATGAACTTTTCAATATATATATATATATATATGTGTGTGTGTGTGTGTGTGTGTGTGTATGTATAGGGAAAAGTTAAAACGAGAACTATTTTTCGTACGAGAACCAATCTTAGTCGTCCAATTTCCCATTCTTCGACTGGATTGTCCACCCATGAATTCCTTAATCCCTCCACGCTCTTCATCCATGAACTCCATTATTCAAAATGAAGGCTAAGATTGGTTCTCGCAGTTCTCGTACGAAAAACAGTTCTCGTTGCATTTTTGCATATATATATATAGGGGAGGGTTCAAACGAGAATTGTTTTTCGTACGAGAACCAATCTTGGCCATTCATTTTGGATAATGGAATTCATGGATGAAGTGCGTGGGGGGATTGAGTGTGGCAGGGTGCATGTAAGGAATTCATGGGTGGAAAATCCAATTGAAGGAGAGGGAATTGGACGGCTAAGATTGGTTCTCGTGGTTCTCGTATGAAAAACAGTTCTCGTTTGAACTTTTGCCTATATATATATATATATATATATACTAGCATCATACTCGCGCAATGCTGCGGAGGCAAATAGTTTTTGGTTTACAATATGTCGCTTTCAAGGATGTAATGATATGTTATTCGCGTAATTCAATGTCACGAAAAAGTTTTCTACAACATGTCCGGGTTTTTTTTCAAATTTTCTTTTATTTACATTTTAACTATTTTATTAATTTTAAAAATAAATTATAAAAGACAATAAAATAAGAAAAAAGATTTATAATTGATGAAATAAAGAAAAGAGTTAATAAGATTTTAAAAATTATGTTGATGTGGGTGGGTAGTTATGTTAGTATTAGAGAATATATTTTAAATAAAAAGTTAAAGTAAATTATGAGCGAATAAAATAGTTAAAGATTGAGTGGATGAGATTAATTTAGATTAAATGAATGGTCAAGATTTTATATTGATTGAATTTTAAGAAGTCTTAAAATTTAAGAGGAGAGATAATGTTAAATGATTTATATAGTAGTATAAAAATTTTTAGGAATGGGTCGGTAGGGGACCAATAGTACTCTCAAACCCTCCCCAGCCTTGAATTTCTGTGTTTTTTTTGTTACATTATCTAGTGTTTAAAGGATTCGATCAAAACAAAGGAAAACTTAACAAGTGGGAACCTTAATTTTGGACGATTGTCATTCGTCTTCAAGTGTACGTACTACTTTTAGCGAAGCTAGCTATGTTTTTAAGACTAAGATACTATCTTGAATCGTTTAATTTGCCTTTGTAATTAAGATTAATTAGAATCTCCATATTTTAACAATAAACATTATAATCCACATCAAAATGCTTACGTAAATGACTATTTCTAGAATAATCGAACTCCAAACATCATATATAACCAAAATACCAAACAACTAATTATTAATAGTTTCAACTGTTATTTAGCTGTTTCATAATTAGCAGACCTATGCATGTGCATATATATTCTGTGAAAGTTCTTACTAGTGTTAAATCCAACATACCCCGCTCCACTGGGATTGGGTACGTACTAATTAATGTTTTAGTTGTTGAGAAACGAAGACTTCTTTCTAAAAGTGGTCGAATTATATTAACAAGCAACGACGACACCGCTTCACTCCACCTAGCTACATTTCTCCATCGAGCAGTAGAGAGCCTCTCACCCACACATGCAGTCACGCTTTGATACATGTAATGGTTTAGATCGATCGTTGTTATCGAAAATGAGACATCGAAGTTTCTGGACATTATAACTGAAAATATGTACTAAAATTGGTAAAGTGAAATGAGGAAGAAAATGAGTAATGAATACATGAGTGGTAGTAGGTAAAGAATATATGTTTTTTTAATAGCGAAACACACGCATACATAAATATACTTTTAAATCTATATTTTTTGTTCACAGCGGGACTTAAACCTATAACCATAAGCCAGGAGAAACACATTTAAACATCTTGATACCATTTAGCTACAAGTGATAGGTAAACTATATATGTTAAATGATAGTTTTTCTTTTTAAATAGTTTTTTTAGTAACTGAAGTCTCTGGAATTCATGGTAATGTTTTTTAAATATTTTTCTTACTTTAATGCTACAAAAAGATATATACATAACAAACTTATACAAGAAATATATATATATATATATATTATAATACGTCAGTCCATAAAAATATCTATTAAGATAATGAATTAATTTATTTGATTTAAACTATAATCTAGTAATAGTTCACTTTTATTTGAAATTTTATCTTACTAGTTTTAGTTTAAGACGACGTAAAACGTACGTACCCCACTTGAAAACCTATAAAAAAAACGGAATATGTATTACAAAATGGATACCCTATAAGAACAGTGACGATAACAAGAACCGATGAAGAAATAGGAACATCGAGTTAGGTATCGATCGAGCAGCGATGAATAGGAGAAGCCAAACATGAACTCACATTACTTCGAGTAGGTCGATTCTTGAAGGAGTACGTTGAAGTCATTACACATTACTTCATTACTGCTGTTTAACAAGAACAAAAATTAATAGTTGGTTTACTTTCTCCTTTTCGTAATCGTAAGTGATACTAATAGAATAGATCCATAGAGGTGTTGTGCTTAGGACGTTGGGACTTATTTGCTTTGGGGCTAATTAAAAAAAGAAAGCAAACCTCAAATTACATAGTGATCATACGATCTCACATATAATCATACAATCTTGTTTGTGATCCTACGTACATTGTCATCATAGACTGATTCCACATGTTTTTGCCATCTTGGACCGATTCCTCACATTTAGCTTTGTAAGATTGTACGATCCTACAGTCAAAATCGTAATTTTAATAACCTTGTTTATAGCAAAATCATATGTATTTGATGTTTCCATAATTAATATTGATTATTGAATTTGCAATGAGTTTAGAGCATTTAAATTGACTTTGCTTGGTTATTAACTTTCATAATTAATGGTTGGGCAAAAAGAGATACTTAAATTGCATGATTGGTAAGTTTTTACGTTGTTTGGGTTTATTAAAAAAAACGATATGAATGTACAATTAAATTGCATATTTTTTTTTGAACACCGAAGTTTTATGTTAGTATGTTAGTGGGCTGGGTCCGCAGTGACATTCATATAGAACAGTATGCGAGCCCCAAGCCACGCACCAAATTAGTAATTAAACGCCTTTGCCTGGGTTTGAACCCAGAACCTCTAAGAAAGGCTTTGCCTTCCACCTCCCTCTTAACCACTAGGTCAAGAGATCATTGGTAAATTGCATATCTTGAATCATCTATTAATTTATTAACAACGAATAAGATAGCTCACATTTCTCTAATTTTCCATATCCAGTTTAAACATTTTCTAAATTACTATTATTTTTTGTATGTAGTCGTTTCCTTTTTTAGTTTAAGTAATCTTTATTATATATTAAAAAAAGGGTTTATGATGTCATAATTTTATTTTTAATTATTTTCTCACTAATCATTTCTCTTTATTTCCTAAATTGGCTAACAAATGAAAAAAAATTATGTGAAAAGCCTTTAAGCTATGAATTTTGAGTTGACTCTGGAATAATTCTAGATTTTAAGTAAAATTAAGTTACCCGTCTTTTTAATCAAATCTCATGAACCTATGTCAATTCTTAATTCCAATAACTATCGGCGCAAATCTGTGAGTATGTCAATTTTCTTTCTTTATCTTCTGATTTTTTGAATTTTTCTTGATTTTGTATCGATATATGGATTTATTATATGTTTACGACTTAACACCATAAATGTTAAAAATTTATATTAACAATCTTTGTGTATATACACAGGATATTTAGCTAGTTATTTAAGAAAAGAAAACAATGACGAGTAAAGGGAGACTGAAATATAATCATGAGCTTTTATTATAAGTATGGTACCAATCTTTACGATGAAGATATATATAACCATACAGATTGAAAAAGGTCCGTTACTATATATATTTATATATGTTTTTTTTTCAATTACATGAATTAAATATACATATTTATCACTGTCATATTTGTATTATTTTAATCCTAATAAGTACATTATTTTTGTTTATATTTGTATTAAAACAACTTAATTAGATAATTAATAGTCAGTAACGTGAGAAATAATACTATTCATAAGAAACGAATATTATTATATAAATAATGGAAAACAATTTATTCGAATATGAACTAAAATATACGTACGAAACTAAAACAGAAAAGATTAAAAAAAAGAGGGCGGTTGCATGGATAAAGGCGCAAATGAATGAATTCTTATTAAGTTAAAGAAAATTAATTAAATATCCTTTATAAACACAAGAAAACATGGGGGTCATGAACCCGCATGCAAGCATGCAGAACAAAATGCACCAAAACTAGTATATACATATACATATAATACTATTAACAATAATCCAATGAATGTTCCCCGTCTCAGGGCTATTTAATTATTTATTTAATATCAGAATGATATATTAATGGACTGTAAGTATATAATAATTAAAAAACCCAAGTGAAATGGAAGAATGGCAGAAAGGCCAATTTGGGGATTTGATATATATATATATATATATATATATGGTTCAAACGAGAACTGTTTTTCGTATGAGAATCAATCTTGGTTATTCAACTGGTAAGTGGAATTCACGGATGAAGAGTGTGGGGGGATTGAGTGTGGCAAGGTGCACGTAAGAAATTCATGGGTAGACAATTCAAATGAAGGAGGGGGAATTGGACGGCTAGGATTGGTTCTCACAGTTCTCGTACAAAAAATAGTTCTCGTTTGAACTTTTGCCTATATATATATATATATATATATATATATATATATATGAGGGTTTAAACGAGAACTGGTTTTCGTACGAGAACTATGAGAACCAATCTTAGCCCTTGATCAAAATTAATTGATCAATGGCTAAGATTCTTTGACTGCTCGTTAATGTTTCATTAATGGCTCATTAATCATTAATGACATTAAAAATAGTTTTCGTACAAAAAATTGTTCTCGTTTGAAAATTTTCTTTTATATATATATCAAGGGTTAAAATGGGGTCTCGCGATTCTTGCAATAATAATGATTCTCAAATATACCCTCTCATATATACATACACACATACATATATTTGAATAAGTTCATTTCAGAGCCATACTTATTTCAAAAACTACAAGAACTATTTGTAACTATCATTAATACTCGTTAATGACTCATTAATAGAGTAGTTTGGTTAGTTTATATATTAGGCGACTGTGAATTGCATCTAAATGGATGCGTCATTATTTAATAAGGCTTGATTTTTCTAAAATTATTAGTCGTTGATTTGTTTTAGTCTAAGGCCAAGATTGGTTATTTCAGTCTTCATTTGAACCGTCCCCTATATGTGTGTATAGAGAATGGTTCAAATGAGATCTATTTGATGAATAATTACAAGAATAGTGAAATTAAAGATTTTTTCAACAATCATATTGTATTTATGCTCAAGATCAACTGCTTTAGCATAGAAGATATTCTTTTTTATTATATGCTTAATTTGTAGAATGAACACAAAGAGGGAGAATGTTATATCCAAGTTTTGTCCATTTACCATTCTATTATAAGTTTTGCTTATAGTTGTATTCACTAGAAGTATATGATAAGATATATAAATATTCTATAAGTACTAGCATGATATCCGTGCAATGCGATGGTAACGAATAATTTCTACTCATTAACATGTTTCTTTTCAAAACGTAGGGAATATGGTATTCATGTAATACGGTGACAGTGAATAATTTTCGTTTGGTAACATGTCTATTTTCTTTATGTTTTTTTTCATTTCCTTTACTTTTTTGTTCTTCATAATTGAAAAAAAAAAGGTTATGCAAATATTTTTTTTAAATAATTAAGTTAATTTTTATTGGTTCTGACTTTCAAAACAATTGTATTGACTTTGATTTTCTTACATATGTAAAGTTTAGTTATTAAAATGGAATATAAGAATCTTATTAACTATATCTAATAGTTAATCAATTTAAATTTATGTGAGTGTTAATTTAGTAATTTTAAAATATTTAAAATTTAAAAATTTAAACAAAATATTTAAATACATAGATATAATATTTATATTTTGCCTTAAATCAATTAAGTATTTCAATTTACCAATACCGTCTGTGTTCTTGGTTCTCACATACTCATATACAATAGCTAAGATGATATTAATAATTTTAGATTTACTAGTTGATACAACTGAGTTCTTACAACTTTTTTAATCTTATGAGTAGGTAAATATAGTCTAACCTGTTTTTTTATGTTGTTATTTAAAATAATAAAACAGAAACATTTGAATTTGATTTACCGTGTTGCCCCTGAGGCTGTAAAAATAATTGAAAGGTGTCAGGCAACCTGGGAAGCTGGTTGGATGAGGAGAATTAAGCAAAATAAGGAAGGATGAGGGGGGTTGGGGACAGCCTGCTTTATCAAGTGGTTATGGGCAAAATGGGGAATACAATTAAGAACAAGTGTTTCCTATGAATACAACAACTGTGTCCAATAAGGGAGGGTGAATTAGGGTACAAACATCATAACCCAATGCCCACATGTTCTTTTTTATCTTTCCATTAATTGCCAACACCTATCCTTCATTTAATTTATTAAAAAAAGATTTTTTTGATTAATTCAAGTTATACTTTTTTTCTACATGGCGTAATAGTTTCTAATACTTCCTATGACTATCCAAGATATTTATCTATGGAAAATCAAATATATGTCGTTTTTATAGATCACATACCACAAAACATCTTGAGATGAATGCACACATTATATATGAATAAAATTTTGCGCTAGTTATTTGTATTAAACTTAGACACACACACATATATATATATACACACACCATGAGCATTCAACCAGCTGGTGAGTGTGCAGTTGGAGCTGGTTGATTGGAACACCATCGCTCTCCTTCTCTTTAACTCGACTGGTCCATTTGGGCTAGTCTCTATTCATACTCTCTCCCCCTCTTTCTCTCTCTTCTTCTCTCTATTTCTTTCTACATTTAATATTTTTTAATAAAGAATGATTGAGGGAGATGGATGTATGGGTTAATGGGATGGAAGGAAGAGAAAAATGATGTGGATTTGATGTGATAAGATGAAGGAGAGGGATGAATGCTTATAGTCTTAGGGGAGGGTTCATTTGAGAATCATCCTTACTATGAGTACCGTGGGAACCAATCTTGGTCATTGATTAAAATAAATCAACGGTCAATATAAATGACAACTCATTAATGATTTATTAATGGCTTATTAATGACGCATTAATAATGACATTTTTGGAAATCAAGTTTCGCTCTCTAATGACGGTTCATCCAAATGTAGTTCACGGTTGGGAATATATATAAAAGACCAAAATACCCTTATTAACGGTGATTACAAATAGTAATAAAAACGCTTCTCAAATAAATTTCTTATATATATATATATATATAATTAGTATATCTATAATCAATAAAAATAAACACAACCATATAAAAGTTGGAAAAAACATGATTGTACTACTTCTTACTGTATTCTTAACAATTATGATTGTACTATACTTTCTATTTGCTCTAGTGGTAAAACGTAGGAATTTAAATCTGGAGGGCTTGAGTTCGACACTTAGCAATTATGATTGTACTATACTTTCTATTTGCTCTAGTGGTAAAACGTAGGAATTTAAATCTGAAAGGCTTGAGTTCGACACTTAGCAAGCATATACTATATTGTTAACAATTATGATTGTACTATACTTTCTATTCGCACTCTACAATTTTCTTAAGCCCACAAGGAAGTCACAAATGTCTATGTTTGATATTATTATTATATTATAATAATTAATTTTATATGATTTTTTGTTTTTTCTTCTCCTACCTACAAAAACAAACCAATATTTATTTTTAAAGTTTTTCCTTTTTTTATGAGATATTTCCCATTTTAATGTACCGAATAAAATTTTGTTTTTACATGATATTAATTAAAACTAATACCTTGTAATCTTATTTATTTTTATTTTATAATTATCATATATAATCTTCGGTGGTAAATACTAATGTCTAATGTATGCTAAATAGATGAATTGGTAAGACACATCTCTTATAACTAAAAGGTTCGAGGTTCAAATCCTACTTTCTTTTGTTTCTAAATGGCAGTGCCTCCCCCCTTATTTTTTCTTCTTAAATAGTTTTTTTGGTTTATAAATTTGCTTCCTTTTTTCTTAGCGTTGTTTTTTTCTTTTATAATTTTTAAAAGGAAATAATATTTAGTTTTTAAAATGACAACCTTATTTCATATGTAAAAAGTTGAAAACTAATAAAAATGTAACTATGAAAATTATAGAAAGTTAATTATGATGACATATTACATAGGTTGTGATTACTATTTTTAAAAACTAAAATTACCTTTTTTAAAAACTAAAATTACCTTTTTTAAAAACTAATAAAATTGCATAAGTTGTGATTACCATTTTTAAAAACTAAAGTTATAGAAAGTTAATTATGATGACATATTACATAAGTTGTCATATCTACAGGCTAAGAGTTATAGTTAGCATTCTTCTTTTTAAAATACTACTTTACTCTTTTTTTTTCTTTTTTCTTATTTACATAATTATTATATTTTATTTATTCTTATTTAACTATATATTTTCAAACATTAACATTACTAGTGACTATTTGTATTTTATTTTTACGTTATATTCTATAATGTGCAATAGTTCTTATTATACAAAACATAAACCAGTTTATGATAAATAATAAGACTTAGCTTGGAAAATATGTAAATATTTAAGTATAAATTCTTATTTTTTAACATCCTGTAGCAATACGAGGGTTAGTTTTATCTCGTTAGGATTAGTTGTCTCATGAAATATAAAATTTTTATATGGACGGACTCTTGATAATTAATTAAGAGCTAATTAAGTTAACTACTGTTGTTGGATTATATTATTCAGAGAACAGTATTAATTAACTGTGTGCCTATGTCCGTCCAAAGCTTGATGGATGGAAAGTGGATATTTTTGTTGTAAAAGTTCCTGATTAATTTGGTGATCTATTAAAAGTCTTGCTTAATTTGTCTAAATGAATATATCATTTTTCTTCATATTAATACAATAAAAATAATTCAACAAAATATAAATGTAGAATAGTATTACAAAATTCTTGAAATCTAGTAGGTATTATCTCCATCAAAGTTGAATAAACATTTAATTGTTATGAAATTATTACTTTTACTTTTTTTTTTGTCATCATCTTTGTAATGGTTAACAAAAAATATGCAAATAGAAAACTGTTGTTTTTAATGTATAATAAGATAAATTAAAGTCCCATAATATAATTAATTTCCCAGTTTTAAACATTGATTTACATTAATTGTTTTTAAGTCATTCTTCCCAAATTCAGATAATATAATTATTTTTCCTTTTGTTTAAAAGCTAGTAATTTAATTAAAAAATAGTTAAATTTATAAATGTTGCCTACCATGAATGTTGCTCAAATTAGGTAGCCCCGATTTATGTAAAAGTGTGTGAATCGATATGTAAGATCCAATTGTATCAATTATTAATCACGAATCAAAGCAATCGTACAATAAACTTATGAATTTGATTCTATAAATCATAAATGTATGCATATGAATGAGTATACGGCCAAGAACACGAAGACATATTTTGAATATTGAATGCTTAGTGATTTAGGATTTACAAACTGTTATTTATATCTTTATAATATTTACATAAAATATCCTAAACTACGACTAATATCATATGTATTAATAAACTTCACTAAAATAAATTGAGCACAATATAAGAGATCTAATAACATCTATATTCATTTCTCACTTGATCCTCTGATCTTGATATCTATATTCATTTCTCACTTGATCCTCTGATCTTGATATTACCATGTTTCACCAAACTTCACTAAAATTAATTTTGACAAATGTAATCACATTGGTGCTTCTGTCTTATTGATTTGCAAAAATGAATATCCTTAATTAATTAAGGTGGTGTTTGTTTTAGCTTATTTTTTGGGCTTATTCACTTATGAGCTTATATTTTGGGTTTATCATGTTTTATGTGTTTGGCTAAGATTATTAGCTTAAACTTAATTATTAGCTTATTTTTATAAAAATAAACCATTTTTCATAAGCCATCTTGAATTAGCTTATGTTTTTTCTTGTGAGCTTATTTTTACACATTTACCTTTATACCCCTTTTTGGTCATTTTACATTAATAAACAAATGTAAGGATGCTGTTTTTGGCTATTTTACATTAATAAGCTAAGCCAAACACCTTTTTAAAAGAAACTTATTAGTTTATAAGTTATAAGCTAACCCAAACATTTTTTTTTCATAAAAGCTCATAATCATAAGCTTAAGCCCAAAAAAAAAGCTTAAACAAACACTCCCTAAATGTGTTAAATTGTAATAAAAGGGATCATGCGACTCCTATATATACTAAATCCTTTTCTTCTCTGCTTTTAACAAACCAATCACAAAAGAAAAAATTTTGTTTAATGAAATTCATATATATATATGTATAGGCAAAAGTTCAAACGAGAACTGCGCGCCATTAATGACTCATTAATAGAAATATTTTAGTAATTTATATATTTACCCAACCGTGAATTGCACCCAGATGAGCCGTCATTAATTTGCGAGGCTTGATTTTCAGAAATAATCCTCATTAATGCGTCATAATGAGCTATTAATGAAACATTAATAAACCGCCAAAAAATCTTAGCTATTAATTAATTTTAATCAAGGTAAGATTGGTAATCGCAGTTTTTGTACGAAAAAACATTCTCGTGTAAACCCTCCCCTACATATATGTATGTGTGTGTGTGTATATATATACATAGTAAAAGGTTCATTTGATAACCGTTTTTATTGCGAGAACCGCGAGAACCAATTTTAGCTGTTCAATTCCACCTCCTTCAATTGGATTGCCCACCCATGAATTCCTTACATGCACCCTGTCACACTCAATCCCCCACGCTCTTCATCCATGAATTCAATTATCCAAAATGAACGACTAAAATTGGTTCTCGCAATAAAAACGGTTCTCAAATGAAACTTCCCTTTTATATATATATATATATATATATATAGAGAGAGAGAGAGAGGTTATATTTAGGTTGATGTTGAAAAATCATATATACACTAAGAAGCATGTGTACGTGTAATTTGCACCATACTCTATGTGGTAGTAATGGCCACATTCTCAAATGTCTACACTTATGCCCATAAAATGAGTACCACATGCGCATGCACAATTTTAAGAAATGACCCATCTCGCTCTGTCCAGTTTTGACCTTTTCCTGCCTTGTTTAAAATAAGCAGCCAGCCAGCGTAAAATTTATTAATGGTGCATGATGAATAATATTAATATTTATACATAGTGCTAGGGATGAGATCAAATAAAAAGAAAATTAAAGTAAAATGTGTAAAAGTGATGATTATTTGATCATTTTTCGGTATATACATCAATTGATAATTGTTAGTTCATTATTTTTATTGATTAAAACTAGTTCTTCATCGATTTCTTTTTGATGAATCCAACATATTCATCACTTTTTAGATGAAAGCATTTTGTTCATCAACAAATTATTCCAAAATTTTGGTTTCGAAATCTACATTTGAAAATCTCTTTTGCTCTGTAAAAAGTGATGAATATGTTGGATTTATCAAAAATAAATTGATGAAGAACTAGTTTTAATCAATAAAATCTTTTTTATTGTCTCTTACCCTTTTTACCATATATATGGGAGGGTTTATGCGAGAAGCTTATATTTTGCGAGAAGTGCGAGAAGCGTTTACAGCCATTAGATTTTAATAATCAAGATCTTATTCAAAAGGGTATTAACGTCTTTTTTATTATTACGGCAATTAATTCATTATTAATTTAAATATGGTAATTTTATAGTTTCTTTTTTGATTCTGTGAGAATTTTAGAAACACAACCTTTTTTTATTTTATTTAATATTTAATTGAATTTTGATTTAGTATATTTTTGAATATTCATGCGGAAAAAATATTTAAAAAAACTACATTAACATTCCATGATGTTTTTAATTATATATTTTAACTATTCACTAATGAATAATATTTAAAAAAAAGATTTTTTTTATATAACCACTTTAGATTTATTTGTAAGTTCATTCTTGAACTGTTTTAAGAAGCATAAAATATGATCTTTACAATATATTTTAATTCACCTACTTTTAACATTTTCTTATGAGTTCATTAAAAAAAGAATTTTTTAAATCAACCACAAAATGTCACATTTACAATATATTTAATTCATCCACCTTTAACCTTTTCTCATAAGTTTATTAGTGAACCGTTTAAAAAACACTAAATCTCCAACATGTTCACGAATGAACATTGCATATCTACAAAATGTGAAATAAACAAAATATATTTTTATAGTGTTTACAAGTAAATAAGAAAATCTACAAATTTTTTTGATAAGTACACTAGTGAACGTAATAATCAAAAAGGCATAACAAAAATGCGCTCCTTGGTGAACACAAAAAAAAACGTAATCACCGACTCAATTTTCATCATAAACAAAGAAAACCCAATAGTATTTACAAGCAAAATTAACCCTAAAATTACCATGTAATCTTTATATATCTAAAGTTAATAAAACCAAACTATTAAGGTTCCTATATCAAATAGCATAAATAACACCAATATTTTTGGGTAGCCAAGCATTTGCTTATTTGCTTTGATCGACATGAATAAAAGGAGATGAATAGATTGATAAAGATGCAAAATACCGATCAACAGCTTGCTTGGTGGTGGTGACCGATGAGAGATGCAAAATACAGATCAACAACTTGCTTGGTGGCGGTGACCGGTTTGGCGACGACTTTGTCACCGACCACATACTTCCTCAATCTTCACTGCCATCCGCATCTTTGTCGCCATATACCAAATACGTTGCAACCTTACACCCTACCTGACCGATAAGATCTCAAGTCCGATTGGAGGTCGGCGGCTGTTTTGACTTGATAAGATCTCGAGTAAACTGTTTTCATCGCTGGGAAGAGTGAAGGCGGCGACCGGCAGAGGAGGGCGGCGACCATCAAAGCTCCAGATCGGAAGTGATTGAAGATGGTGGTGGCGATATGAATTCGCTCAAATAGTAGACGGTGGTGGTGGAAAAACTTGAACGATGGTGAGGCTTGGTGGTTTTGAGTCGACCTTCATTGATCGGCTGCAATTTTCTGGAGGTTGGGGGCAAGTCGGCAACTTAATTTCTTCCATGGAGGTGGAGTCATATATTAAAGAGAGAGAGAGAGGAGATGAAAGTGCCGTGACTTTTGGGTTATGGGGTTTAATTAGGGTAAAGATTTTAAATTTATGTCATAAAGACTTTTCTAGCCTTTGAAGGTTTAAATTAATCACCTTTTAAATGTTAATAATTACCAAAATGGTATAAACACTATTAACCATTGATTAACTCATCTAATAGTCCAGAATGCTTCTCGCATTTCTCGCAAAAAAACTGCTTCTCGCATGAACCAACCTCTATATATATATATATATCGGCAAATTATATATATACATGTTTTAAAATAACAACCGGATTATTCTTAACTTAATTTACGTCTTAATTAATTTTTTATTTAGGAAATTGCTTGTTTCAATTTGATTGCGTATTTTCGCTTTTGATGTGTTTTTTTTACATGTGTAGAGAATAGTTTATATTTAAAGAAGCGATTTCTATTTATGCATGTGCCAACCACCACGTACATCACTATTACTTCACCGGCGACCAAGTTTTCACGCAAAATGGTACACAAAGACGAAGAGTACATATATATATATATATATATATATATATATATATATATATATATATATATGCAATCCAGATCTCTCTCACCTCGATTTGGTAATGGAAATCTAGCACCTTAACAAGATTAAGCGATGTTTAATTCCATTTATTAACTAATTAAGAGGTAGCTTAATTAATTTAATACTCTCCCTACGTATATGAATATGCTCTTTCTATCTATTTTTAGTAATTGTTTTGCAAGTACTTTTCCTTGTTGGTTCGGTTTAAGTATAAAGATCTAGTTAACCACGGATGATATCGATTTCATTCCTAATTTGAAAATCAAGTCGGCGATCACAATAATTCAGTTTGTTTGTACATGTGCACCGATTTGCACCATCTGTTTCTCTGCTTTAAAAAAAACTAGTGCTGTGTGTGTATATATATATATATAGGAAAAAGTTTAAACGAGAACTGTTTTTCGTACGAGAATCGCGAGAACCAATCTTAGCTGTCCAATTCCCCCTCCTTTAATTGGATTGCCCACCCATGAATTCTTTACATGCACCCTGTCACACTCAATCGCCCCACGCTCTTCATCCATGAATTCCATTATCTAAAATGAACGACTAAGATTGGTTCTCGCAATTCTCGTACGAAAAACAGTTCTCGTTTGAACCGTCCCCTATATAAATATATATATATATATATATATATATATATATAGTGAAAAGATTATCTGAGAACCATTTTTATTGCGAGAACCAATCCTAGCCGTCAAATTCTCAATCCTTTAATTCAATTGCCCACTCATGAATTCATCACATGCACCTTGTCATACTCTATCCTCTCACGCTCTTCATCCATAAATTTCACTTACCGATTGAATGACTAAGATTGGTTCTCGCAGTTTTCACAATAATAATGGTTCTCAAATGAACCCTACCCACACACATACACACACACACACACACACATATATATATATATATATATATATATATATATATATATATGGGAGAGTTTAAATAAGAATTGTTTTTCGTACGAGAACTGCGAGAACCAATCTTAGTTATTGATTAAAATTAATTAATGACTAAGAATTTTTTTATAGCTTATTAATGATTTATTAATAACTCATTAATAACGCATTAATGAGGGATATTTTGGACAAATCAAGCATTGTAAATTAATGACGGCTCACACCGACTCAATTCACGGTTGGGTAAATATATAAATGACTAAAATACCTCTATTAACGAGTAATTAATTGTGTGACAAAAAAATCCTGCCGTTTTCGTAAGAAAAACATTTCTCGCTTGAAAGTTTCCCTTTATGTGTGTGTGTAAAGTTTGTGGATTACAACTCAAACTTGAAAAATTACAAAATTACTTTTATCCAATATATGAGATTACTCAACAATATTATATATCTCAATTACGTAGAGCCTATTTTGCTGGAATTTATATGACTAATTGGCATGCTAAAAGGTGAATTACTTTACAAAATGTGAATTAATTATGAGCAAGGCATAATTAGACAAAGCTATTCATGTGCCCAAGATATATATACAACTTTAATTAGTTACCTTTTGGGCCTAATCAATATTAAATTTGCCTCGCTCAATACACCCACGACACTTCGCAGTACGTCGTTGCACTTGTGTCATCTTTGTCCCAAAGAGCGGATAGATAGATCGATCGATGTCAACATCAATTTTTAGTGTATATTATATTTTGAAGGATGTTTTAACTAATATATGGATTATTTTTAAAAGCATTTTCATTCGTATAATTTTCATTAAATATTATATAACACAATCAACAATATTTATGATCAAACTTGAAAAAAAAAGACTTTAAAAGTGGATAATATTTTTGGAAGGCATGAAGTATTAATGAGTTTACAAGTTACTCGGACGTGTAAGTTGTTTAAGTTTACGTGAAAGTTGGATATGATTTCTAGCTCAAATGAAGTGGTCCGGTTCAAGTTCAACTATTCAGATCATATATGTGTTATCAATAAGTTCTTCAATGGTTGGATGGTAATATGATTACGGTTCTCATGATTAGTTTTCATTGGGCAAGTGGTTTCTGTGTGTATGCTTAAGTGTACCATGAACCCCAGTCGTCTTCATCTCCTAATCAATATATCATATATCTTTTTTTCTTTAAGAAGGAAAAAAACACCAAAAAGAAAAAGGTAAAAGATTGTCGTAACTAAAACAATTTAGACACAAGAATGTTAAATATAGTTCATACTTAATTCATAATCTTATGAAACTAATTTTAGCCTTTGATCAATGACATCAATGGTCCAGATTGTCTTTTAAAAATTTGTATAGTGTGACATTTTCGTAATTCACATGTGATGCTTTTATAAATTAAATGCGATTGTATACTGAATCATCTGTGATTGTATATTTAAACTTTAGGACTATGTTTTTTAAATGGATTTTATTGAACACAACTCTTAAACACAAACCAAGATGTTTCTTATTAATATTAATTTCGACCAAACGGCTTTAGCACCTTGAATTGACAAGCACGACGACCAGCAACGATCGATCTTGATTTTTCAAGGAAAGCTAGCTCGAGTTTCTGCTGGTTTTATTCAAGTTTGTGTTATGCTATTTTAGGTAGGTTAATCAATTGGGTAGTTTTGAAGTCAAGGGCCATTCAGTTGCAATTGTTTACAAAAAGGGCATTATATACTTCAAAATATTTGTGTGCCATTGGTAGTTAAATTGGGTTTTGCCCTTGTCCTTACCTTTACCTAAAATCATGTAAATTAAGCTTTAACCTTAGTAAACATACCAAATATTTCATCACATAAGCACATGATCGAGTATGGATCATATAAAAGATCATACAACATATAAGTTTGGTAACTTTTCTGCACATACATGCATATAGACAAATACGCCTTATATTAAGAGTGAGATCATTGCTAAACCGGTCTCCCATCCTTATAATAGTTATATAGTCCCAATGTATTATAGGATTTGAAACCAGGTGTGGCACTTAGTTTGAAACCGAGCCCATACAGGAATATACTAATTATAAACATATATTGCGCTAAAGATAAGTCCTACTACATACAGGAATATACTAATTATAAACATATATCACATATCTCATATGATTATACATATATCGCATATCTGATAGAAAGGCTTAGTATAACTTATCTTGAAGATTGAAAACAACAATTCCACAACTTGAAAGTTTACCACCTTCCCATACAAGCATAATAAACACATCATTAAAGTACTGTTTTCTGTTATGCTATAAGGCCTTACACTCCCATGTCACAATACTCTAGCAAGGCCCATGTACTAGTTCGGGTATATATGGAACGCCTCGTGACACAGTCTTTTCTTCAGGGACATGCATTGGTCTGGTGAATACACAGCAGATCAGTGACGCACTAATGTTGTTGTTTTTTATCCATTTGACTTCCAAAATTCAATCTTTCATTTAGAAGTGTTTTAGTGTACTTCAAACAACCTTTGAGGTTGTTTTTATACGCTTATATACATTCAATTCTATCTAGAATGTACAAATAAACAGTTGTAAATTTTTACATTAGTTCAGGTCCTATTTTGTGATTTGAAGTTCTCTTCTACACTTAAGAATTCTCCAAGGAAACCCGCCACCATTTTGGTGGTTTAATTAAATTAATTCTCTCTATATTTTTTCAAGTTTGCATAATTGTTATTTCTAGCTCTTAAATTTTACATCTTAAGGTATTTGACATTTTCAATCCCTTAACTTTCATTTTCATACTTTTACTTATTTTTATAATACTCTTATCAATATGAATACAATACTACTTCAAATAATTTTACGTATTTTTATAATACTTTTACCAATATTAATACAATACTACTTCAAATAAATTTAAATAACTGATTTAATAATAATTAAATAAGAATTTTTGAATTTTAGGTGTTACATCAAGAACTACGAGATGAATGTAGTTTCAAGATAAGTTAAGCTTGCCTGTTGGATTCCCTACTTGAATCCTATTATAAAATCGTATAAGAAAACATAGAGAATTAGAATAACGAGCGTACCAACAGATAGACATATAGTTTGGAGTAATTAAAAAAAACAATCTCCTAATTATGCTCGTAAATAATCTTAATAATACCTTTATATATCTAATCTAACCAATAATAAAGGGATATAGACATATGTTCCATATCTATACATAACATGGATGTCTATTATCTAAAAACGTTGCCTTAATAAGTTTATAAGAAACAAAATCCTAGGGAGGGGGAAAGATTACACGATTTCTTTTATACGATTGGAGATGGTGTAGTGTATCATTACAATCTTTGCCAGAAAAACTCAGTGGGCAAAACCAGGACCAAGAGAAGGAAAGTCACAACATATTATCTTCTTTTGATGATCACATCACTTGGACTCTTAAAGTCAACACAACATAATGTTACATACTAGTTTCTTAAATATGAGATCAAAAGTGTCTTGGTAAAAAAAGTAGCTATGTTCCCGCTTGAATGAACTTGTTAAACAGTTGTATCACCACAAATCATTGAGTGTTACCACTACATATAGTGTATGATGAGTTTTGGTGTAAGTGTGATGCTGAAGGTAATGAAGTGTCCTATGAGAACTACAAATACTAAAGTAATTAGGGATGTAAATGAGTCGAGCTACTCGTGAGCTATTCGAGCTCGGATCGTTAAAAGCTCGAAACGAGCCGAGCCTTAACGAGCTCGAGCCTAGATTAAAAAGCTCATTTAATAAACGAGCCGAGCTCGAGCTCTAAAAAGTGGGCTCGCGAGCTTAAACGAGCTCCATATATAATATAATTTATATTTTATATATTTGATTTTTAATAATTATATACATCATTTTAATAAAAATATAAAAATAATATCCGAGCCTAAACGAGCCTAGCTTAAACGAGCCTAAACGAGCAGAGGCTCGAGCTTAAAAATCCTAAACGAGTCCGGCTCAATAAGTGTTTAGCTCGGCTCTGCTCGGCTCGTTTACATCCCTAAAAGTGATGATATGAGTGAGTCATACATGTTGAATATTGTTGGTATGAGACAACATCTCCGAAATAATTCGATTCGGCGAGCTAGGCTACTCAATATATAAGAAAGAGGTAGTGCGTTGACCATCAGGAATTTCTTTTGATCTAGTGGTAAGCGCTTTGATTCTAACAAATATTAGTCAAACGAAAATAATTTTTTTATGTATGAATCATATAATTAATAATATAATATTATTTGACACAAGTTTGTAGCTAAGATCAAAGCATGAAAAACACATTAAAAAAGGTAATAATATTTAAACATCTTCTTTTATCCACCCGCAACTAAAATATGATTTTCACTAATACCTTTTATTAAACAGAGGTTATAGTGGGACAAAGAGTTAAATCGAGTAAAAACAAAATGTACAAAATCATTTATATTTCTATAGTAGACATACTGCATGTCATGCATATACCACCTCCTATATTCAAAATTAATACTAAAATAGTCGAAGTGATCATAACTATATAGTCATATAAATATCTTAGATGCTTGATAAAAACATTTATAACTAGCAAATCTATAACTAGAAATCTAAAAATACAAGCTTGCAACTAGTTCGTCTTCTAATATAAATAAAAGACTAATATACATTAAATTTATTGAATGATTCTAACATCTTATTTAATAAATAATCCAATAACTCAATGTTAACTATTTATTTAATCAAAATTGAAATTTTAATTTTGACTTTTTTGATCAAAACAGAATTAAAATTATTAGAAAATTTTCATATATACCTTTCTTAAACTTTAAAAAGAAAAAAAACTCCACATTTTAGTATTGCCATAACTCGAGGACTTAATGGGGATCACACAATGTTCGAGTGATCACACCGGTGTAACCACCCTCTTATTTATCATAAAAGGATATATTTATAAAAGAGTGTTGTTAACGATACCAATGATACACTACTTTTTCCACAAAACATAATTTCTAAGACATATCATATTATATTATATTATAGCTATATAGACACATAAGTCAAAACGTTATGTAACTAACTCTGATGTGTGAACCATTATAGTATAATTTATCTTTCTATTTTAAACAAAATTCTAATTATGCTTATACATTTAATAATACTCGTACACATATATCTAACCTGCCAACAAATTTCAAAATCACAATACTTACACCCCTTATTTTAAAGATTTCATTACTTTAAAAGTTGTGAAATGATAGATAGATAGATAGATATATCTCTACATCTATACAAATATATTTTTAAGACTCAACTGAAAATTGCTTGTTTTGAGTAGTTTTATCACCTCTTTCTTTCCTTCTAAACCGACTAGCATAAATACTTAGAAATGATTAATATTTGATAATTTTTTTAAATAAGTTGATAGTTAACTCAGAAGTTAAAGATATATTTAATGAAACCAAATGTGAGTCAAAAGATGTAAGTATGTCCGACTATGTTGGTTAAATGGTAGGATTATGTTTTTTTTTTACAACAAACACAAACATTCACCTAGTCTATATTTAAGTCAATTCACGACAAAACTTGAACCCTCAATATTATAATGGGAGGAGCATCTTAATCATTTCTGGATATCGCTAGTCCACATTGCCATAGGCCCTTTGGTAAATTGTAAAATTATATATAATACTTTTTTTTTCAAAAATAGTTTTTTCCCATTAGGGTCCTCCCGAGAGTTAGTGTTCACTGTTACGATAAAAACCGTATTATCCAATCAAAAAAAATTCGGATTAGTCTAATTGGTTTGATATTTCAGATTTTTAGACTGATTTAGACCAAAACCAAATAATTATTATAGATTTCAAATTGATTTTAGTTACTATAATAGAAACCGAATAATACGAAAAGCCCGAACTAGAATATAACTATATATATGATTTATTGTTTAAAATAATATATACAAATAAAGCGAGTAGTTATCATAAATCCTATAAGGTTATGTGTGTGAAAAATTAATAAACATGTAAATATATAATGCTAATTTTGCAAACTACTGTATTATTTGTCTTGTTAAGGGAAATGAATTATATGTTTTGATGGATTAATTAGCTTGTGAATTTCAACTTGAGCATCTCTATTTTAATCATGAGATTATATGTATTGAATCCTTTGTTTAAAACATCTCAACAATTTAAGCATATATTTAAGTATAAATGAATAACTGAATTGTAAAAAATCTATTCACCTGAATTCTATTTATAAGTTGGTTTGGTTTAGATCTTAAGACTATTTATACAAATTAGATCTTATTCTTTGAAACCGAAATTCAATCAGATTTACTTAATTGTATTGAATTAAACAAATTTATCCAAACTTACACCGCTATTAAGATATTTGTTCAGATAGACACAGTCTAGCTGTTATCGTATTTGTTTCCATACCGCAACTAGCCATTCCAAGTAATTGAAACCTCATAAGATTAAAATTCTTGGTCTTCTTTTACGACAAGTTATTACCTTATCCGGTAAGGTTTTAGGCGATGGATTAATAATATATATAATAGTACATATGAGTTCACCAAATAATTCTATGGCTCCCACACATGCTAGCTTGGGTATGGAATAAGAGGTCACTCACGTGCCAAAAACTCTATAAATGTAAGCACGGTTGAGGAGTGGTCAAGCCAAAAAGGACTAAAAGAATAGACAATCTTCCCCCACCTCACCCCTCCCCTCCCCTCCCCTCAAATGTTAATGATTTTATTATACTAATCCCAGCAGACTACTAGTGGCTCTCTCCTGTCACACGCAATTTTGTGCTTAGTGTGTGTTTCAGTGTGTAACTGTGTGTTTCTTGAAAGGTTAAAACACAGCAGCTTCTTCTTTTTAAGTCGATTGTTTCTATAATCTCTTGCTACATATCAACTATTTCCTAAAAGGGAAAAGTAGATAGAGACAGAGGCAGGAGTGAAAATGGAAAGAGATAGTGAAACGAAGGTATCAAAGTTCAAGAGGATTTGTGTTTTCTGTGGGAGTAGCCAAGGCAAGAAGAGCAGCTATCAAGATGCTGCTATTGAGCTTGGCAAAGAATTGGTATTTTTCTTCTTGTTCTTCTTTTTGGGGATTTTCAATCTCTTTTTCTTGCTATTTTATTTAAATGGGTTTCTTTTCTTGATAAAGTTATATTTTGTTTTTAAACTTGTTTTATCCGCACTCTTTATTGCTTGTATGCTAATGAGGTTGTGGTTAAGTTTCAAATCAAAATACTCTGCTAGCTAGAATGTGTTCTTTTTCAAGATTTTGTTTTCATCATTGAGCAAAAAAAGCTCAAGCTTGTGGGGCTTGCTACTTACGTTCACTAGGTTTGTCTCTCTGAGATGCTGTCGATTTGGAACGTATTTTGTTCTTAAAATGGATAAAAGAATATTATACAGGCAATGTACTTAATATAGTACTAATATTAGGTTTGTATATTGACAAATGTGGTTGACGGGTAAACCACAAATCAAAATCAAAAACATCAAAATGTTTAAATTTAATAAGCAAAAAGCTCACCGTAAAAGGGTTTTTACACCAAATGATCTTGTTGTTTTTAGGTTTCAAGAAACATTGATCTTGTGTATGGAGGAGGTAGCATTGGCTTAATGGGATTGGTCTCGCAAGCTGTTCATGATGGTGGTCGCCATGTTATTGGGTAATAGACTGAGGGAATGCCTGATATTAATTATTATTATTATGGTGTCAAGTAAAAAAGTTTTAATTGAGATTAACAAAGGATGATTAAGGAACAGAATCAGTGTGTTTGTTGTTGGGTTTTCTTTGATTAAAACTAACTTTTTGTCATGTTATTGTCTCTCTTCTTCTGCAGGGTTATTCCCAAGACGCTCATGCCTCGAGAGGTATGTCTAAATCCTAATAAAAAGTTTACAAACTTTCCATTTCTTATAATTTACAGAGTACAGAGTCTATGTATATATAAAGAGAAACAAATTTAGAATAAATAAATAATTCTTGTATATTTTGCTACTGTCCTTCCAGCTAAATGCGCCTTTATCCTGAAACAAATGAGCTTAATTTTCAATAATTTCTGAAATAAACAATCTATTAATTAAGAATACTTTAGATAATTTATGTATACAATTTGCCAAGTTAACAGCTTCTCATCAGACCTAAGTAGCATTATGCATAGTAATTAATGTTAATTATATTTTAGTAAACTAATTAGTTTTTATCAAGAATATAAATTCAGGCAGGTTGGATTTTGTATGTTTTTTGCTTTCAAATGACTCAAATGTTTTTTTTTCCTTTTGTGGTGTCATTTTATCCTGATATACTCAACCTGTAGTGTACAGTTAACCTCTTGTACCTTTCTTCCTTGGCATTTTCTTAAATATGCATACATATATGCATATACATTTCTGTATGTATATGTATGAACATGTGTACTGCAAACACTGGAAACTGCTGACTCTGTAAAAGATTATTGAAAGTCCACCATTCCTGCAAACCCCATCATTGCTTTACTGCCCAACACTCCATCATAAAACCTCTGTCTAGAATTGGTTGTTTTATTTGACTGCAATTTAACTTTTTTTTTTTTTAATTTTTTCTTGATGTTTTCTTTTTTCCCTGGTTTGCAGTTAACTGGTGAGACTGTAGGAGAGGTGAAAGCAGTGGCAGATATGCACCAGAGGAAAGCAGAAATGGCAAAGCATTCTGATGCTTTTATTGCTTTACCTGGTTAGTATAAGCCCTGCAACATGTTTCATATTCTTTCACTAAAATCTCATGGGCATTTGACCATAACATAAAGAGGGGTTCCAGGTGCCTTTATATGTCTTGTTCTTTCGTTCAAATGTTTTCTAAATGAGTCATTCACTTTGTAAATTGCATAGGGATGAGGCTTTAGTTTACTTAAATATTTGGTGTAAGTATGGATTTGTTTATATGATTTGAGAAACATGAATAATTTTAGGTGGGGGATAGAGGACCCACAATATTAAAAAAGATGAACACTATATAGAGGCTGCTGTGTGTAATTTTAAGGAAATAAAAGGGATGCACAACATGAAATAGTTGTTAAAAACGAGATAAAAATGAATATGGACTTATTGCCCTTTTCTTGATTCCAAAAGCATCTATCAGATTAAAGTAATAAAAAACATGTAACTGGACACTGTTTAAAAACTGTGATTATTTCTATAATCTTGAAAAACTCTTCAACACACAAACACAAAAGAATGAAGAATTTTTGTGAAATATATCAAAGACAGTGATAATCAGCAAATAGTAAATTCAGGGTTGCTGCAATGTTTAAAAATGGTTTGACTTTTTAGTTGACAGAAAACAGGGCAAGCTGCTTCTTTTATAATTCCAATTCTCTTACTAGAGTTGATTGTCAAGAAAGATATGATTCTGGTTACATTTATGTATGCAGAAGCTACATGTGCTTTTGCAGAACTGAAGTCAAGTTGTTTCTTTTGGCTCTATGATTACCATAATAAACAAGATTTTGAGAGGGGAAAAAAGTAAAAAAAAAAAACCTTTTTTTCATTAGATTTTTTCTTCTGCATTTTGTTTTAATATGTATGTCAAGAAATTGCACATGGTAATGTTATGAAAGCGATTGTCTTGAGGAAGTTGTATGGTCAATACCCCTCTTGATGATTAAACCTAGACTTCTGTCCCCTAAATATTTTTTGTTTATTAGTTTTATTCCTCCAACATTTATTATTTTCCGTGGAGTGTGCAGTCACTGCTCTGATTCCATTTAAGGCATTTTCCATGGTTACCTGACACTTGACCAAATTTAGCAAACAACAAATTGAAATTTACTATTCAACTCCTTTACTCTATAACATGCAAGCAGAAAGTATTTTTCTGGTAAATATACTACTTGCTTCAAGTTTATACATTTAATCCAAAGATTAAGGCACAGATTCAGTTTTATATATATGTTTGTGTGTGTGTGTGTGTAAGGAACAATTTTAGTAAATGTAAGTTGGAAAGAAATTATATTTAGTAAGATGGAATGCAGGTGGATATGGCACTCTAGAAGAGCTACTTGAAGTGATAACATGGGCTCAACTCGGCATTCATGATAAGCCAGTAAATTCATGCATCCATATTCTTATATTTAAAGCAAATGAAGCTATAGCTGTATCCATAATGGAAAAAAAGAAATTAAGATTTCAAATCTGGCAGGTTGGTTTGTTGAATGTGGATGGATACTACAATTCGCTACTATCTTTCATTGACAAAGCAGTCGAGGAAGGGTTCATCAGCCCAAGTGCTCGTCACATCATTGTGTTGGCACCAACGGCTAAGGTTTTGGTTCGAAAACTGGAGGTAAGTCCCCAAAACCTTTTAAGACTTTTGAGGTGAAACAAGCATGTAAGGCAACTGTTTGACCTGGTTTAATTCATCGATAACAGGAGTACGTGCCTTGCCATGAAAGAGTTGCCTCAAAGTTGAGCTGGGAAATGGAGCAACAGCTTGGGTACAACGACTATGATATTTCTAGATGATCAAATGATATGGGTGATTTTCCTTCTTTTTTTTAAAAGTGGTATGAAGCGATCTGACATTCTCTGGCAGTTAAAAAAGATGCTAACTTTGAAAGGGGTTTTGCTTAAATTAGAATCTTGATGTGAAGGGGGTTAATCTTCTTTTTTTGTAAATTATTGAAGATGAAATGACTCAAAAGTTATGTGGGAAAACTTCTGTGTTTCTTTTGTAAGATACGATGTTAATTAGATGAAAATTGAATTGCAGTTTTAGTAACGGTACGTAATTCTTTCGGATAATATTTCAAAATCGAAAAAGCTAAAATTAAGTTTTCCCGACTTCATCTTCTACAAAGAAACATGAAGGTGAACGCGAGTTGTAGGGCAGTATGAGAGGAGGGAGTCAAAATGTTTATAAAATAAATGTTTCTGTCACGAATGATCATAATATTGATGTTTTGTGTCTTAATAAAAACTAATGGAAAAATAATCAGTTACCATATATATGGCTATAATCATTAAATTAATAATGCAAATTAAGCAGGTATCAAAAGTTTAATAATGATATTTATATAGGGCACTAAAAATAATATAATCAAATTAAGAAGATAATTAAAAAAGTATTAAGATATATTTATTCAGTAATATGAATATATATAATACATTTTAACTATTAAAGTATAGTAACACATGTTTTTTATATCATCTTTCAACAACTATTATAACAATCTTCAAGAAAGAAAACACACCATCAAATAAAATGAAGATATATTGTATTAAACAACACATGAAACTTTATAAAAATAGTGTTAATTGTTAACTCATACTATAATACCGCATGTTAAACATTAATGAGAAGACTTCAAGTAAAACATTATATAAAAATGATGTGACAACGTTATAAAAATTCATTCCCTAGTAAATTCATTTGATTTATGACAATATCTTGGATTGAGACCGTTATTAGGATCTTGAATATTCTACTTGATCATCTTTAATGATGATGGGTCGATTATGTTTTGTTGTTGTTGACTATGTATGTATGTATGTATCTATGTTTGGATGAAACTTATCTCTTATATATAAATATAGGGGAGGGTTTAAACGAAAATTGTTTTTCATACGAGAACTGCAAGAACCAATCTTGGCCATTCAAGTGGTAAGTGGAATTCATGGATAAAGAGCGTGGGGAATTCATAGGTGGACAATCCAATTGAAGGAGAGGAATTGGACGGCTAAGATTGGTTCTCGTTTAAACTTTTCCCTATAGATATAAAATGATTGTCTATTGCAATAGTGTTAATCTTGACATTAACTTAACGAACTTTGGATCCCGGCATTACGAAGCTTAAAAAGTCGTATTATTTAAGTAAATCCATAATTCCAAAAAACAAAATACAATCTCATTTATTGTCTAAAAAATTAATTTTAAAAATATTAACGTGAAACGAGTTATATATTTGTTAAACAAAAATAAATACGTAAGATTGATTTCGAAAGTCTATCTATGTAATATATTATGTGCATCACATAGATCATAAACACTAGCTACAATCTCTAGTTATTAAAATTTTCTTTAATTTATTACTATCTATACTATATTATAAAGTATTTAGTTTTTTTGTCTTAATTTTTTTATTAACCTCAATTCTCTAATGTGTGGTTTTAAAATTTAAATTTCATGTGAATCTTTATTTTTATCTTTATCTTTATAAACTTATAAATAAACTCATTACGGATCTAAGTTTTCTTCTAATTGTTAAAAAAAACCAATACAAGTAAAGAAGTAACACAAAAACGCGTGGGCATTACACGACTTATTTAAATCAAACAATGACACAAAGTCATTTTGGTAGTTAACAAGTCCATTCTGATGCATAACAAGTGATTAATGATGGAGTTCAATTAACATTGCTCATCTCATGACCTTTTATCTTGAAATTTTCTTCCTTTATCTTTCACTTTTTGGGTGTGACCCCTATATATGCAATCTAAGAAAAATAACCATGATTACTATTGTTTGCTGGCCATTTTTATAGTAATATTATATCATTATCATTTTTTCTTAAATAACGTAATTCATTTTTAATAATCTTTTTACATGTATTTACTTTATCACTTATTATTCTACGACAGATATATATTTTCATATAAAAGATGTTGAACTTGTGATGTAAATTCTATAAAAATTACCTCCCTCATATCAAAGCATTATCGGAGGTCATAAGAACCCTAGCAATTAGGGTCGACAGGTCAGTAATTAAGGTAGGCAACTTAGCGGAACTAAGTCCCAAGTAGGCTTGATACCATGTTTGAATTGTAAAAATACTCCTTAAGAAAAACAAAACATAATCTTACTCTTTTGATGATCGGGAAGATATAATTTTAAATCCAAGAAGCATTGTTTAATCAATCAGTAGAACGATATAATTTATATTTAACACGTACTAAAAGCTTTTGAGAATTTCAAACACAATACTAAGAGAAACAAAACATAATGTTACTCTTTTGATGATCGGAAAGATATGATTTTATATGCAAGAAGCATTGTTTTTAATCAATCAGTAGAACGACATAATTTATATTTTGTCATATTTATACTCTACGTTCTATTATATTTTGATTAAACTACGTTTTTTTACCCTATGGACGTGTTAAAAAGTAAAAGATACTAATTTTGTCCGTACAATTCAATTTTGATTTTTGAAGTAAGCGGTCCATTAAACACGTTAATTTTGTTGAAATTGGCTACCCACCACGGAAGATGACTAATTAAGACGTTTTTTTTATTATTGTTTAAAAACAATTGAAAACTAAATAAGAGGCATGTTTATAAAAAAGTTCCCAATTTAATAGTCAACGAGCTCATGTTAAATTCAATATAGGCATGTTTATTGATAGAAATAATACTTTTTAGTTAATGTGTTTATCTTCTATCTTCTAATATAAATAAAAGACTAACTTCATTAATTATAATTTAAAAATCTTGACCATTTATTTAATCAAAATTAAATCCTATCCATTCGTTTTATTAAAATTGAAAGTCTAATTTTAACTTTTAGTAGTCCAAATTGAAAACTCAATTTTTAAAATTTAATTTTAATAGGAGATAAGATAGTTAGTAAAAAAATAGTATTTAAATTTTAAAATAAATGTTAAAATATTTGCGTTTTTCAATTAGCATAATGATAAAACCACCATTATATATGCATGTATTTATTGTGTTATTATGTGTATTAAACTTCATACTTTATGTACTAAACTTATACTTTTTTTGCTTTTTCATTTAATCAAAATACGTACAATAACAACAAATTTCAAAATTCGATACACACAATAACATTTTTTGAAGGTGAATACACACATTAACATTTGGAATATAATTTAATACATTTTGGAGAAATAAACCTAATTAATTATGGACTATATTGAACATTCTTTAACGTAAATAAACTAAAATATCAAAGACTTTATCTAAGTCGTTGATCAAAAGAATGAATGGTTATAAATAACAATGACATTTTAATTATATTAACTTCAAAAATATTAATAAGTGATATGTCTAGAGTTGTGTTCAATAAAGTTTATGTAAAAAAACATAGTCCTGAAATTTTAATATTCATTTACAAGTGATTTAATATACAATCACATATGAATTACAAAAATGTCATTCCGTCTAAAATTTTAAAATATAATCCGAACCATTGATATCATTAATTAAAGAGCTAAAATTAATCCATTAAAACTATATTAAACATTCTTCTATATGTCTAATATAATCAATAGTAAAAATAAAATATGTGAATGTTGTCTAATGTTAGCCGTATTCACAATTACCTTTTCCTTTGTCTTATCTTACTCTATATTATAGCAAAAAAAAATTCACATTTCCTTAATATTCTAATATAAATAAAAGTTTAACCTTAATCAATTTAATTAGAAAATCCTAGCCCTTTATTTAGTCAATAACGTAATGTCCAAAAAAAAATTAACAATACAATATATTCAAATCGAGATTAGATAAACATTGAAATAACTTACTATCAAATGTTATTACAACTCGAGTAATTGTTTGAACTGTAATAGCAAGTTTAAAACAATCTAAGAAAGCCGCGGAAGCAAAGTCGAAGATGAGCTATTAAACACGTGCTGGAGCCCACCGTGGTCATCACCTGAAAAGCAGTTAAACAACCACCGTAAGCATCAGGTTTAGCAAGCATGTTACTTACAACTAAATCAGATCATCACGTCAATAAACTTGTTTCACATATACAACGTTAATCATTCCCGCTACGGTAGTAGACAGTCCCTTTTTCCCGCCACCGAAGTGAACGGTCCCAACCATTCCTGCCACCGAAGTGAACGGTCACATCATTCCCGCCACCGAAGTGAACGATCCCAATCAACAATCAAGGTGTAATAGTATCATCATCATATACATACAGCATGTCATGATCACTTACATCATCCAATTAGATTGTAAGTAAGAGTACTCTCCTGTTCGTAGTTTAGTCACGTAGTTCTTAGTTTAGAAATTCATTTGCGGTTACTCGTCAATCGACAGTCACCTACAACATGTCGTATTGAATTAATACCGGGTACAAGTCCCTTACTCATTTTGCACGAACACTAAGACCCCTAAGTTGGACCTAACTTCTAGGTCGGACCATCTACAAAGTTTCATAAGTCGGACCCATTGCTAAGTATCATAAGTCGGAGCAACTATTAAATATCACGGACCAATCACTATGCATCATAAGTCGGACCAATCACTATGCATCATAAGTCGAACCAATTATCAAGCATCATAAGTCGAACAAATTACCAAGTTCCATAAGTCGGACCAACTACTAAGTATCCTAAATCGGGCCAATCACTAAGCATCATAAGTTGGACCAATTACCAAGCATCATAAGTCAGACAAATTACCAAGTTTCATAAGTCCGACAAATTACCAAGATTTATAAGTCGGGCCAATCACTAAGCATCATAAATCGGACCAATCACTAAGCATCATAAATAGGACCAATTACTAAGCATCATAAGTCGGACCAACTACTAAGTATCATAAGTTGGACTGATCACTAAACATCATAAGTCGGACAAATTACCAAATATTACAAGTCGGACAAATTACCAAATATTACAAGTCGGACAAATTACCAGGTTTCATAAGTCGGATCAACTAATAAGTATCATAAGTCAGACAAATCATTAAGCATCATAAGTCGGACCAATTACCAAGCATCATAAGTCGGACCAACTACTAAGCATCATAAGTCAGACCAATTACCAAGCATCATAAGTCGTACCAACTATTAAGTATCATAAGTCTGACCAATCACTAAGCATCATAAGTTGGACCAATTCATCTTGATTGGACCTCACCCGCTGTGCAACCAGTCGTCACATTCAAAAATCAAACTCTTTCAAAACTCAACCAAATCAGTTCATTTTGTTGCAAACCATTTCTTCATTCATATAAACAAATCCTTTCCATTTTATTTAGGTTATTATCAAGATTAAACCTCCATACAGCCCCCCTTTTTCACTCAGTTTATAAACCTCAAGAACACACCCCCAGGTTTTCTAAACTTTCATGGACCGTCTTAAATCCAAGCGAAAATAATATCTATATGATCACAAGGCAAGGGGAAACATTACCTGGTATCCTTTTTGCAAATTCCTTGTAGTTTGGGTGACAAAGAATGAAGATCCTAGCTCCCCTGCTCTTGCTCTTCAACACACAAACAAACACAATACTCACTGTTTTGAAGAATGGAACAGTGTAATTGTTCTTCTGGGTTGCGCCCTAATTACACATATATACATCTCTTTTTTACAAGGCTTTGGCCCAAAACAACAACTTAAGCCTACCAAGCAGTCAATTCAATATTTATTTTATCTATTTAGACTCAATAGCCCCACAAGCCCAAATTGGCCAACTTTAACTCATAATTAAATTGCAACTCAAAATAATAAAAATGACAATATCCATTAAAATATTCTTTTATTTATCTAGGTAATCCGGGTATTACAATTTAAATCCCGACCATTTATTTTGATCAAAATTGAAACTTAATTTTGATTTTAATTAGTCCAACTTGAAACTTAATTTTGACTTTAAATTAATAAGATTTATTCATATTTTAATTTTAATATGAGATAAAGTAGAAGATAAATATAGGATTATTTGAAATCAAAAAATAACTCTTTTAATTTCTAATTCCAAATCATACGTAGGATTTAGTTTTATCATAAATCTCTTTTTAGTCAAAATTAAAAATAATATAAACATTGTTTAAGATCTAAATTAAAAACCAATTTTGACTATAAAGGTTGTAAGAAGCGAATCTTTATCAATTCTAAAATAAATCAAATTGTTTAAGGTCGAACTACAAAAGCATGACAAATTCCATGACGGTCAAAAATATATCTTTAGTTGACGGAATTAAGGATAAACTATAATTTTAACCTCAAATGATAAATAGTGAGTTGAAATAAAGAGTGAATAAAATGTAATACCCATATTTTTGGAAATTATAAAATATTTATATATATACAAGTTTAGATGGATAATTAGTAGAATTATATTTTTTGTTTATATTTAGTAGCTATTTATTGTGTATATGTGTCATATGTTAATAATGGATAGTAAATGAAAGATGTAGTATATTTGGAGGAACCATTGTGTTAATATATGTATATATATGGGGTGAAGCCTCAATAATTGAAGCTTGAAGCTTCAATTTTCTGGAAGATTCTTGGGAAGCAAAGAGGGGAAGAGTTCTATAGCTTTGCAAAAGAAAAAGAAAGAAATCAAGAAAAAGGTTGGTTGATGGTATGATTTAAGCTCTTATTTGGGGATTTCTTGAGCCCTAACTTCATCTAAGCTTGAGTTTTTGAAAGCAAGAAGGAAGTAACAAGTGGGTTTGTAAATAAAGTAAGTGGCAATTTGTATTTTGTGTTTGATTCGAGTTATGATAGTGGTTTATGGTGAATCATAGCTGAAATTGTGATAATTTGTTTTAAATGGATCAAATTGGGTTAAATATTGTAGTAATGTTCTTAAGGATGGGTGATGTCAAGAAGTGTTGGTAAATGATGTTATAAAATGGTTTTGGTGAAGTTTTATAACTTTGGATTTGATATATTAAATTTTGGTGGGAAAAACTTGGAACTTGCAGCAAGAAAAAGGAAGAAACGGGCTGTGCAGAGCCTCGTCGCGACGCAACAGGATAGGTGTCGCGGCGCGACGCATCGCGTGGGGAAGATGAAGTTTTCCAGAGATTTTCTCGTGGCGCGAGCATTAGTGTTTCGCGGCGCGAGGCACCCTGAAACCTCCAAAACTCATGTTTTTGATCCCAAATGGCTATGTACTTGTTAAGGGTTTGATTCTAAGGTTTTATAAGGGATAAATGGAGTCTTTTTAGACCCGAAATGGTGTTTAAGACTAGAATTGAGTCTAGAAATCTTTTTTTGGTTAACTATGTAAGTTAACCTTGTGTTTTGGTGATCATAGGTTATGATCAAGTGCTTGAGCTTTGGTTTGGATTGGGTTGTGATCCTCATCACACCCTCAGGTGAATACACCCTGCGGATACCCAAAATTGTTAAAGTTTTCAAGTCATCACTTATGTGTTTTGATTGTTTGGCAATTGTTTGATGAATCTTAATGAATTAAAGGATGTGGAATATGAATTGTTTTATATTGTGATCTATATGATTAGCAAATGCTTTGTGAAGCCTTTTGAGTTCAAAGCTTATGTAGACTGTGAAATCATCATATGATGGGTTTTAAAGGATGGTTTTCAAAATAAGACCATTGCTCAATGTTGGAGATGGTCTGTGTTTAAATTGTGATTTTATTAATGGTTTTGAAACACGATACTCCATGATGGAGTGGACTTTGATCTTGAAACAAAAGACATGGTTTTGATTTAAAGAAATTCATGTTTCACTTTGCGAGTCTTTTGGGCATTGAGATGTCAACTGTGAAATGTTTTGAGAAAATGGTTTTCAAATAGGACCATTGCTCCATTTTGGAGATGGTCTATGTTAAAGTGTGTTTTTACATAATGGTTTTGAAACCTGATACTCCATGTTGGAGTGAACCTTGATTTTGGAAACAACAAACCTGTTTTTGATTATTGAGAGATATGTTTATACTAAAGATGTTTTGGGCATTGAGATGCCAAATGTGGATTTGATTATTGAGCATTTATGCTCAAGAGATATAATTGAGACACTTATGTGTTTGTTGATAAGCATGTATGCTTGAGATATTTGGCCTGTTGGCATGTGATTATATGACCCTTTGGGGTATGTGATTATGTGACCCTTCGGAGTATGTGCTTATATGACCCTTTGGGGTATGTGTTTTAGTCTGGACCACTGTGTGATATGAGCTCTGTACCATAGGGTTACTAGCCATTGAGACGTGCACAGAGGTTCATGTGGCTTTGGCAATTGAGGAACCGCGATGTACGGGTGGTTGAGGAATCGGTGCAGAGAGTGGAGGGGTATGTCAGTAGCCATCATGACCGTGTGGGTTCACTGGGCTGACGAGCCACCGAACCCGGGGCAACACGAGTGGATTTGGTGAACAGGGCTTACACTCCATATAACCGTTGTATGGTGGACTGCTTTGTTCATCCCCCACCTTGACGGGGTGATGTGGTTATCCCCCATATGGGCACGTGTTAACCGTGGCTAGCTACCACATGGATACATTGTGGCCCAATGGGCAGACCCGCATCCTTATGTGCTATTATGTATGAGTTTGAAAGTATAATTGTTGCCAAACTTATGTTTTCAAAGAGATGATGACTTGGTTTTGAAAAGACAAATGATTTTGGTTGTACTCACTAGCTATGTTTATAGCTAACATTGTGTATGAAAATGTTTTGTATCCGCGGGTTGTCTAGAGGCCTTGGTGAGGCGGGTAGATGCCTTGGGCATAGTTTTGCTTGCATTTCCGGTAATCTTGGATTTCCTTTGCTTCGTTGATGGTCGTGAGATTGACTGTAGTAACACCTAAAAGGTTTTGAGTTATATTAAATGATAAGTTTACTGTTAAAATATACAGCATTTTGTTGAAATACTCAAGAGAATTATTATGCTTCCGCGATGAGTTTCATAGAATTGTATAAATTGAGTTTTTGAAAAAATTTAAATTTGGACCGAAAATCAGGGTGTTACATACAATTTCGATATTATATTTAAAAAAATTCTTTTATGCAAGTATCAAGACAATTATCTAACATTGTTTTAAGTTTTCATTTTTTCACGTGCTATAATTACTTAATATCTTCTTATTAATGTGTAATATTCATTGTTCGTAAACTAACCCGTATATTACACGCGCATATTATCTAGTAGTAATTAAAATACTAATTTATAATTAGAGTAAAACTAAACATTTACTAATACGTACGTGTTAAATTATTCAAACATGAGCTGAGCACCATCTATATTGACAGGCTTGAGATCATCAGCCAGCTGAAACAACTAACAAATGATATATATTTTCTAAAAAGTTCATTTGAGAATCGTTTTTATGGCGAGAACCGCAATAACCAATCTTAGCCGTCCAATTCCTCCTCCTTCAATTGGATTGCCCACCCATGAATTCCTTACACGCACCCTACCACACCCAATCCCTCCACGCTCTTCAACCATGAATTCCATTATCCAAAATCAACGGCTAAGATTGGTTCTCGCAATAAAAACGATTCTCAAATGAACCTATATATATATATATATATAGGCAAAAGTTCAAACAAGAACTGTTTTTCGTACGAGAACCGCGAGAACCAATCTTAGCCGTCCAATTTCCCCTCCTTCAATTGGATTGCCCTCCCATGAATTCCTTACATGCACCCCGCCACACTCAATCCTCCCACGCTCTTCATCCATGAATTCCATTATCCAAAATGAACGGCCAAAATTGGTTCTCTTACGAAAAACAGTTCTCGTTTAAACCCTCCCATATATATATATATATATATATATATATAATATGAATCATTTAGGGTTAAAACTCAGCCTATTTAATATCATTTTCACCAAACATTATTTCTAACTCAATTGTGTCTCAATTAGGTATCAAAACATAGACAAGACTACTTAAAGAGATTCCGTAATCATCACTAACTACCATGTCAGCATTACTAACTCATTAATAACAGCCAGTGGTCATAACATGCAATATTACCATCACTGGACCCACACAAGTATTCATTTTGAATTCTATTAGTTGAAAAAAATAACAACTAAACCTCGTTTCCACCATAACAAGTGAGTCATTCAATAACCGAACCAAGGTGCTCGCGATGGTCATAACGAGCTAACGTGCTCGTGATGATTGGTTTTTGGCTCTTTATCTCATCCACTGCGGATGCTCTTATGAAGATTGTTAATAACATCATATGGGTGACAAAGCTAAATCACATGAATCTTAACCCAAAGCACCCAAAATTGGTCCAGTTCTATCATAATCACATGGAACATCAACGATCAGCACATTCCGCAAGAAAATTTTAAGAATGGGCAAAATATTTACTTCTATGATAAGCCCCAATTCTGCATAGCATCGTAAATCGTAATCAAGTATCCAACCCACAAAAGAGCAAAACCAAGGTTAATTTGCTCCAGAGTGAAAACAATTCCAACATGCAACTATTTATCAACAAGAATCACAAAAGCCTCTCTCTCTCTCTCTCTCTCTCTCTCTCTCTCTCTCTCTCTCTCTCTCTCTCCTGAGAGTCGGGTTGCAGCAGAATCAAGTCTCTAGAAACTGTTTAACCAAATGAATAGCGGGTGTTGACCCTAATTTACCGTTCAGCCCCCTAAACCATATAGTTTTTGTTGTTATAAATAGATACAAGTAGCATAGAGACAACTCTTTCAGGCTTCAAGATCAGCTTTAGTTATTTAAAGTTGGTATTTAGATTCAAATTGTTAACCTTAAAGGTAATTTTAGTAGTTTCTATTCTAAATTTGAGGGTAGCTTTAGAAAACATATAAAAAAAAGGGATACATTCAGTAATACCCTATGTATGGTGAGGAATTTGATGAAAGGTTTATATTCAGGAGTAGGGTGGATAGGGATTATATTTTACAACTGAGAGGTTTTATATTCTCCTATTTTGTATTCTATTCATCCTCTTACTCAAAAGATCCAAACAAATGTCAGTATTAACGCCATGTTCTCGAGTTTAAGTTATGGAGAAAGGAAAAGAAAGGAAAGAAAATCCTTTCCTTTCAAATCATCCTAATTTTAGGAGGATAAATTTGACATACCTACATTCCCCGTCCAAACCCTTCCCTTTACTTTTCTTTCCTTCCCTTCCTCAAGTGAAACTCATGAACACCATTTTTAAAGGTTTTCTTTCAAATCCTTTCCTTTCCTTCACTAAAAAAACTAGAGAACAGGACGTAAGAGAAGAGATGATGAAAGAAAATTAATGAAGTCCACATGTTATCGTCGTTCAAGATGGGAGGAAATATAATCTATTATACTATGGCAGTTCCTATATTTGACTGAAAAAAATAAAATATGTGGATGTGATAACAACATTGATTATTAGTCAGGACTTGCATGTTGTACCCCTGTTGTAAGGGCCCATTTTTAAAGCCAAATATAATATTATCAATTGGTTAATTTTGAAGAACAGAATTCAACAGCTTTAAAGCAAACCAAAACAAATTCATGGAAGGGTAGGGATTTTAAATGAAAAAAAGTAAGGTTACAACAGTTTATAAATTATTGGAAAGTTTTGTAATGCATGTATGTATGTTTAATTAATGAATGAACATAAATCATTTTTGTTTTCTTTTATTTAAACAAACGAACATGATTTGAAGTTTTTGAAATTTTGTTACATAATCCTAGAATAAAAATCGGTTGTAAATGATGATAATTAAAACAAAGTTCGTGTGAAATTCAAATTCAGCCTCACAACGGTGGTGTTTGCTTGTTAACTTTTTAAGAGGTAAAACCTGTGTCTTTCCAATCTACTTTTACACCATAAAAAACTGGAACACTAAAGAGCATGTGAAGAGAATGAAAACAAAATCGATGATCAAAGAAATGTCCTTGACAAGTAGCGCTTGACGGAAACGAAAACAACTTCGAAATCTAGGGTTCCATAGCGTACAAATCGAACCGGTGAGTTTGAAGAAAAAAGAACTTCAAAATCTCTGAGGTTCCAGATTGCAAATTCTATTAAACCCTAAACCGGTAGCTTCTTGCTTTTCTAACAGAAGACTTGGGTCAGTCATCTAAGAAATGTGGAAAATTATCTTCAACCCTCTTTTCTTTAGAAACAATCTTTTGGTCTTATGTCTACCCTCCCAAAGACATAAGAGGTTAGAAGATCCTTCTGGAAAAATAAACACCGCTACTATAAATGAAAATTGGTCACTTAAGAATAATACCAAGCATTAACAACAACCGGCTAGCACATTGTTTTTTTCATTCAAAAGCAAAAGCTTGTCGGTAATTTTAGTGTTTCATAATCATTTCAATATAGTGAAGTTTACACATTACCTATAGAGTTCAAATTCATTTTTACATAACTTAGGAGGTGCGAAGTGCACACTTACGGGGTCTATGGGCAGCACCCCAGCCCGAAAACTGGTTATATTAATTCGGGTCACCCAAAAATCAGTTTTTTGGGCTATAACTTCCAAATAACTGCCTTGAATTCTAAATATAGATTCTCATATACATTTTGCATTGGTTCTCTCTGGATTTCAAACTTTCTTCACCATTCACAAACACAAACTTTGAATCTGTGCCTAGATTTCAAAGTTGACCCTTGTAGGATTATCCCGTATTTGGATTTTGTTGTAACCCAGGCATAGGGGCGAAATATCAAATTCGGAAAGTGTATCACACAATCTTACGATCAATCCGATTCGATTTGATTCCAAAAACCACCCTGTTTTCTGTATAATTACTAACAAAGCTCAACACGCCTTCCCTTATTCCGTTAACCTGTTAGTAACTGAACCCATATACACCGGAAACCCAAATCCAAAATCGGTTGGTTAATGGTTAAATTTTCTACACCTAAGAACCCATTTATCCAATTGAACAGTACCATGTAAATTCAAGTGTTCCCATGTAAACACAAGCTTAAAAGAATATACACAATTTAAAGATGAAAGAGATGTGGATGTGGATGAACTTGGTAAAAAGCTTACATAAGATGTCAAATCATTGACCAACTTTCCTGGAAGTGAGCTTATCACCATGCAATGTAATCTTCCAGCAATCAACTTGCAGCATAAATACAGAAATTTTCTTCAACACAACTGATGCATATGCAAATACATTAGGCCAACAATGTCTCCATAAGCCTAAAAGAAGAACAACAGTAACATATGGAACTCAAATAAGTTGAAGTTCTTAAACAGATGATTGTACCTTTAAATTTATCATCTCTAGTGATTATTCCAAATGACTCTGCAGTTTCACGGATCATGATTCCACTCACTCCCTTGAAGGCAGCCATTTTGCATTCTGCAACTGCAATGAATAAACATGACATGCTACAGATTAATGTAGCACCAAATTTCTTCCACAGAAGTGAAATGTAACAGAAGTGTGTGTGTGTGTGTGTGTGTGTGTGTGTGTGTGGAGAGATAGAGAGAGAGTGATAGAGAGAGAAAGAGAGAGGACGAAATGAGTTCAACCTAGAATATGTGTGCCATGTAAATCTGCAGCAAGAAGACATTGAGCCATTTGACTTTTCCTATAAGGTTCATCATAATCACAAAAATAATTAGACCTTCTGAGAATAAACTTTGAATGAAAGTGAAACAGAATTATTACCCAACACTCTTTAGAAGTTGCATTATGTAGCCTCTCCACATTTCATGCATTGGTTTATAAAAATCAAAGCTGTAATAATATACAAACAAAACTGTTTCAGAAAGTTGGATTAATACTTAATAGATATGCGAAAAGCAAATCGCCCCAAATCTGACATTACTTGATCTGTTGAGGCATATCCAATGATCCGTATTTCTTGTGTTGTTTCATGGACATGTGTTTTTTTGATCTCTTTGAGCGGCTCTGTAACACTTTTGCAAGTGCCACTCCAGACATGTTTTGGTCTTGTACTTTATTATCAAGATGGATCCGATTGTCGATTTTCATTCTTCTAGATCCTTGTATGTAGTTCTGGGCAGAATCACCACTCTGCAGAAGTTCATGCAAAACCTTGTCCACCACATTCACCTGCATATGTTTGTGACATACTTAAAGAATGGTTTAACTCAAATTGTAAGATATGCATGATATAAAAATAAAGAAAAAGATAAACACCTCAACACCTGGCATTGCCAACTTTTCATGTACAGGGTGAGAGAGTGGAAGATATATAGGATGGTCTGCTTCTACGACTGTATCAATAGATAATTGATTATAAAACGCCTATTTTATTACAGATAATACAAAATATACCATTATTACTTGCAAGGGTATAATCAAGATTCATACCTCGTGTAGCAGTTTGCCCTGAAAAAGAATACTTGCCTACAAATGCCAAGTACTAGAAATTACAGACAATCCAATGTAGAGTGAATCCTTTCTACTGTTAACTAACATGGGTTACATGGTGATTCAATAATCGCTCAGAATTTATATGGTTTATCATTTTGCTGCATTCCATATTGCTAATGGTGAAGCTTAAAAGATGAAATAAAAGCCTACATTATATATAAAACCATGTAAATGAACAAGAATTAGCTCAATAACCTTTCTTAGATGGGGCATTTACAGCTTTATGATCCGTAGACTCCAAATTGGAAGAACCTTCAACTCTGCACTTTTCTATAGATCTCTTATTATTATTCTTCTGTTGTAATTGAAGCTCATGAGCTTCTCTTCGTGCTATAGCCTCAAACGCACGGTTCATTGGATCTTGAATGCTTGTGCCTATCATCATTGCAGCATATGAAGTTTCCAGTGTATCTACCTACATAAAACAACATTAACACATTTGGATCATCTGTTCAAACAATTCCTTCTATACATCATTATTTTCGAGAAACCCTTACCTTCTTTGTAGATTGAAGGGTAACTTATCTGGTCTATACCAAGAGCAATTGTGCCTTTCTAAACGTAGATGCGAAAGCCTAGTTTATATTCATACAGAATATTTAATGGTTAGTTTCATATGCCATTGACAACCAACAACCTAATGCAATCTCTAAGTGTAGTAATTGAGTAAAACACATAACAGTCAGAGAACTGAGAACTAATACGCATAATGAATGAACAAAACTGAATAAAATAATTTGAATGAATTAGGGAGTTCAATAAAATTAGTAACAAAAAAATCAATCTGGCGATTAAAGGTTACTTAAAGAATTCAACAAGAGAAGTACACCAAATGAACGATTGAATGAATGAAGCAGACTGGAGGATTTCAACGAAACTACTAATATATCAATTAGTTATAGGTGTAGTTTGTTTTTCTTAAGAAATTCTTGTTGAATCTGAATACCACCTCTAAATAATTAGAGCTGGTTAGTCTGTAAGCTCTATGTTTTTTTGTAAATCATGAAGAATGTCTGAATGGGAAAAACTTCAAAATCGAATCAGAAATTCCAACAATCAAAACTTCCATCTCAAATATCGAACAAAACTTTCATCTCAAAATAAAGCAAACTGGAAAAGATAACTGATCAAAAGTGTTCGACAACATTTCCAAATCATACATACATACATACATAAATGGCACCTGATAAATGCCATAGAACCATAGTGCTACCAAAGGAACCAAATCCCCAAATCTAAAAGAAACTTTCCTAATAAACGATGATACCTGTTTGCAGTTGGGTTCCAAACGGAAAGGGGGTAAGAAAGAAATAACTGATGTGGAGCCAGCTGGGAGAGAGGAGTAGGCCTGACGATGGGCTGGCGAGGGGCTGCGGGGGTGAGTCCAAGTGCGACCAGAACAACAGAGAGAGAGAGAGAGAGAGCAGGGGTGTGAGTCTGGCGGTGGGCTGCCCGTATGAGCTATGAAGAAGCCAACTTCGACTTAACAACAAAAACAAAACCTCGAACGAACAGAACTACCAATGCGAACGCCTAAAACCAGGCGGTGGTAATACGAGATTTTTGAATCTACATGGGAATCACAAACCTTAACCTTGAACCTTGAAACCCTAAACGACCGGAAAACTCAATCTAGAACCTCAACTGACGAACATCTAAACCCCAACTTCGACCGGAAGACTCGACCTGGAACGCAAACGACCGGAAAATATATACGCCGCCGCACATACATACCATTTAGGGGTGTTCTATGTTTTTTAGTCGAACTTACGAAACTTTTTATCTTTTTAGCTTGTTAGCAAAAAAATGGTTAGAACTAACTTATAATTATAAGTTAATAAATTAATTTTAAAAAGTATTTTATTTAACTTATTATTGTAAAATGATTAAAAAAAACATATTTTATATTTGAGGAATAAAATATGTTTAGAAAAGAAAGAAAGGTAAAAGTATATATATAAAAGTATAAAAATAAACTCTTGTAAAAAAATAAGTTATGTTTATATTGCTTATCAAAATTGGCTTAGCTTATTATTGTAAAATAACTAAGTCAAACACCATTTGTAAAATAAGCTAATAAGCTCCCAAAATAAGCTAAAACAAACACATCCTTAGTGGTTGTTTTGGATCGCGATTAGAAAATATATTATAAATTTTAGTAATCATAATCAGTTTCACTCTTTAGCAAAATAGATTGATTGATTTCTTTTTAAAAAGTAAAATAACAGTAATCAGTTAATTAATTTGAAAAACATTTCGAAAGTAGATTCTTAAACTGTGTTTTGTAACTTCTAAAATGCAGATAATTGATTTTTAAAAACATAACCCAAACACTCTAAATAATTATTTGTAATTTCAAATCATAATAATCCAACACACAATCTCAAACACTCTCACACCTTTTATTCGATTGATTTATATGTGGATTAGGGGTGTCGAAAATAACCGATACCCGTTCTACCCACCCGACCCGTTTAAGTTTCGGGTAGTTCGGGTCGGTTAATTCAGTTAACGGATAAAAGGATTCGGTTAAACGGGTAACCCGTACTACTTTTAGTTCGGTTATCGGTTTAAATTCAAACGGTTCGGGTATATCCGAATTTTTTCAAAGCAAAAGAAGCTCACCTTATAGATATTTGTTAGCTCATGTTTACCAGGCCCAAACATAATGAAATAAGGATTCTAATTTTGAAATTATTTGTCTTTTCCTCTTACGTCTCTCGGTCTCTCCCATGTATCCGACTGGACCGACAAGAATAATTAATATTTTTGTGAAGCTTAACACGTTTTTAGCGTGTATTTTGAACTTGATGCATGTTGGTTTGGCATATATTTTGTGAAGCTTGATGTATTTTTATTTTTGTCATGGTTTGGAACTTGACATGTTTTTAGCGTGTATTTTTTAATGAAGTGATGATCTTATTAATCATGAACTACTAAAAAGACTACTCTCAAATAAAATTATCAATGCTTAAATCATTTTACATATTGGTCCAATAAATATAAAAAGAAAAATATTATATCATTAGGTAATTTGGCCTAATAAATATAATAAGAAAAAGATTATATCATTTTACAACAAAACATTTTTTATATTTGGCCCAAAAAAGTTGTAACAAAAAAGCCCATTTCAACTAAATCGGGTATACCCGATTAAAACATAATATAACCATACCCGAATTCTAACCAAACCCGATAACCGAATTTTAGAATGGTTCAGTTATCGGTTAATTTACATATACAAAAATACCTGTTCTACCCGATCCAAACTACCTGAAACCCGAAAAATATACCCGAAGAACACCCCTAACGTGGATTAGTTAAATATGTGTTTGAATGATTTAAGTGATGCATGAATGTGTAATGTTATTGAGAGCATATATCGTTCCTGTTGTTCTAAAAATACAAACCCTAAAAAACTTACATAAAGTAACTTTCAAATTTTTAAGTAGGCTAACAGCGTAAATAAGTCGAGTACAATGTGTTGTGTGTGTTAATCAAACAAAAGGTGTGGGGGTCTCAGGGTTTAGATTAAAAATAAGCGAACACGTGTCGAGTATGGGTCCTCAAATAAAAGTGTTCATCAAATAAAAAGTTCAACAAATGTGTGTGTGGTGTATCTGAGTTGTTAAAGGTAGCAGGAGTATGTGTGAGTTGTAGGATATGTTTGTATGGGTCGTTAGTCATGTGTCTTGTTGATAATGACGATAAATAATAATAAGAAGAAGAAGAAGAAGAAAAGTAGTTAATTTCATAAAAAGTCTTTAACAAACCATAAATTATAATTTTCGTAATTTAAAAAAAAAAGTTGTAAGTTTTGTCATTTAACTATTATTTTCTTACAATTATAAGCCTTTATAACGTTTTTTGTTAATTTGGTTTGTAAAGTCACCTCATGTACATTGCATATTAGGGTAGTTTAGTCTTTTTATCTTTTTAAATTTTTAATTGAATTTAAATATATTAAATAATACTCTTACATCTTAAAAAAATCTACCATGTTATCTCTCTCTAGTCTCACTCCTCTCTTGTAATACCCTGTTTCTGAATAAATAAATAAATGAATATTTTATTGGATGATGCGAGTTTATATATTTTGGAGTTGCTTATTATTTATGGAATTTAAGTTATATTTGAATTGGTGGACTATTTAGTCTATTGAATAAACAAGTATAGGGCTACCTCTTTGTGTTGGGCTAATTAATTAGAGGAATAAAATAGAAGTGGGAAAGATTAAGCCTTGTGGGCTAGAACTAATACTATTGTTGGGCGTAGAAAGCCTTGTGAGAAACAAGTATAAAAGGAGGATTAGGGTGCAGCCTCCAAGGAAAAATACACTGTTGCATTGAGAGTTCTTGTGTGTGTGTCTGTGTGTGTAAACTCACGAGAGAAGCAAGGAGAAGGAGCTAAGAATCTGTTGGAAACCCAAGGTTTTGGCAAGGGAATCATCAGGTAATCTTTCCTATATCTCTATGATGTTGTTGATACCAGTTTTACCTTGTATGGATGATTATAAGGCTGGATAAGATCTGGGTTTTATGGGGTTTTGGGGTATATGAAGAACATGGTAAAGAATCTAAGCTAGAGACTTGAATACTTATTGTGTTGTGTTTAAATATTGTAAGAAGTGCTTAAATGAATGGAGAAATGTTTTGAAACAAAAATATAGTGATTTGGTTAAGTTTTGAGAAGGTTGTGATTTTGAAAATGGAGTTTCAAGTTCTGGGTTTTTCAAGAAGATGAACTCTCAGGGAAGGAATGAGTCGTGCGACTCTTGGGAGGGGTCATGCGATTGTCGGATTGTATATGTACCCTTTCATGCGACTGTCAGATTGTATATGTACCCTTTCATACGACAGTCGGATTGTATAACAGTCGGATTTACATAAGAGTACCGGATTTCATGAAAGTATCGGATTTATTTAGAGGCCGGATTTGTATAAGAGTATCGGATTTCTTAAAGTGTTGGATTTCATGAGTTTAGGCCCATGCGACCTTGTGTAGACCCATGTGACTTTCGCATGGGGCATGATAGCAGTCCATGCGACTTTCAGTAGGGTGCAAGTGTCCCATGCAACCTTCAGTTGTTAGACCGACCTAGTGAGGCCCAACTTAGGGTCTGTAGTATACCCAAAGCTAATCAGTGGAGATATCTGTGTTGTAGGTCCTTGCGACTGGAATTGTTAACTTACAGCTTGTGAAACCTGTTGCTTTTATCTGTGCTGCAATCAGGTGAGTTACCCTAACTTATACATGATATTAGTGTGAAATGTATATGTTATATTTTATGTGATGTTTAACTAATGTGATTTATGTGAAGTGAGGGGTTACGTTATATTGTGGTGAAAACGTAACTCGGGCACAGTCAGAAATAGTATGAAATCCTTGGTACGGCTTGGATAGTCAACTGTGACCCAAAGTGTAAAATCGTCGTCAGTGCACTGCGTCGGTAGTATGTGTTATTATATGTGATCATGGATTTGTGTTATGATGTGACATGTACATGCCTAGTGTGGTGTGTAAGTTAGAGTGCTCGCTAAGCTTTACGCTTACTGTTGTTGAAATTATTCTTTTCAGGACCTGATCGTGGGAAGGCTCCGGCAGTGTGAAGATGGCTCATCATTTCTTCAAACCGTTTCCGCTGTTTAATTTTATTCAAACATTCGCTAGAACAATATTTGTAATATTACTTAATTACACTTGACGACGGGCAGTCCCGGGTGCGGGGCCTCGTATGATTTTGGTTGAATGCAGTTATATTTCTATATTCAATTGTTTAAAAAAAATTGGGACGTTACATCTCTCCTCACTCAAGCACTCTCCAAAAACCATGACCTAGAGCCAACATACATCGTTTTTTCCGGCAACAACTCGCCTTTGCCGCCATTGTCGGACGTCACTAAGCCTTTGTCAAACAATGTTGTTGCCATCACCACTGCACTCACATCCATCGCTGCCTTCGTTAGACATCACCACTCCCATATCTATACCTCTATCTTTCACCGTCATGGTGCTTCATCTCTTTCTCTCTCTCTTTCTCTCTCTCTCTCTCTTCAATTTGAGGTTAATTCAATGATAGGAGAAATATGGTGTAATACCCGTTTTTTTATTCTAATTTCGGTATAAAATTAATAAGATGTTAATGTAAATGTATTAATATAGTTTCCTATTTGAGTGCCTTAAGTATGATAAGTATTGAAGTGAGTGACTATTTATGACCATTTAGAAGTAAAGAAAGAGTATTTAAACTTGAATTAGGGCACAAGGCCCAAGATCAGTATTGTAGCTGCAAATCCGATCGGAAAGTGCATTGTGTGTTAGTGTGAGTGTGGTGGTAACCGAGAAGTGGAATCAAGCAATTCAATATCAAACTAAGTGGCTTTTGAAGGGAAATCTGTAGGTAAGCTTCTTCATGTTCTTGTGATTTCATTCATATCAATTTTATATCATTTAATTGAGGTTTAGTAGGGTTTCAATATGATTTTGAGACTGTCGAACTCGTACATGAAACCCGGGCTTTAGTTGGAATTTTGAATCATTAATCTGTGTTAAAACTTCCATTAATCGGTAGGGATTTGTTTATTAGATAATGGGGAACGGATGCAATTGGAATAACATAATTTGATGAAGATTTCATTAAATTTGAATTTGAAATTGATCAACTGGGCCTAAGGGAATCGCAAATGTTCTTGAGCCCATGAATTGTAAATTAAATTGAAGAGGAATTGAAAACTATGTAGTGTAATCAGAATCGCAAATCAGTTAATGGTTAAATCTAAAAGTGTATAATTGTGTATGGGACGTATATTGGTGGGGTTGAGTCTCTTCATGAGATTCCCCGGATTTCAATCAAAAACCTTAGTAGTTAGGGGATCTTAAATCATTAAGTTGGACAATCACAAATCATATGTACAAGACTCCGAATCGCAAATCAAGATAAGGGTGGGATTCTGATTAAAATGTAGATCGAAAACCTTAAAATGGTAAATCACAAATTAAGAAAAGGAAACAATCGTAAAGTGCCATCTCAGTGGAGATCACAAATCAGGATATGAACCCAATCATATACCACCTTAAGTGGTGTTAGAATCGAAAACTTGTGTTATTGGTGTGTGGATCGAAAACTGGGCTAGTATGAATGGAAAACCTATGGAATCGTAAATCATGGTGTAACAAGAATCGCAAATCATTAATTAATTTGTAATCGCAAATTACATAAATTAAAGGATGCCAATCGTGGCGTAGATCACAATAGTAAATTACAAATACAGGGAATTATAATCCTAGGTAATATCTAATCTCGTGAGAACTTGGACTGTAGGTGATTGTTAGTATATGCGAATCTCCTTGATATGTACTTAACTTACTATTGATTACTGTTGAACTACAATCAGGTGAGTTACACTAGCTTGCTCATTATATTAGTGTGAAATGTTCATATTATGTAATTGTGAAAGTGTAACTAATGGGTTTATATGTGAAGTGAAGGGTTGTGTTATATTGTGGTGAAAACATTACTCGGGCACAGTCAGACACGTGAAACACTTGGTACGGCTTAGATAGTCAACTATGACCCAAAGTATGAAATCGCCAGCAATGCACTGCTTTGGTATTATGTGATTGAATGTGTGATCATGTACGGTGATATGATATGTACATGCCTAGTGTGATGTGTAGGTTGTGTGCTCACTAGGCTTTATGCTAACTGTTGTTGTTTTATATCCTTTTAGATCAGGACTGAGGGAAAGCACCAACAGTGTGAAGACGGCTCATCCTTCTAAACGTTTTATGATGTTTACTTAAATTTTCAGAGATGAATGTTGAGAATAATATTTTTATTTAGTTACTTTGTTAAAGATTTTGGAAACTTGTAAATGACGTGTAGGTCCGGGAGCAGAACCTTGTTACGACTTTTGTTAGAATGACATCATTGTTAATTACTCTGATATTTTTTAAATTTTTTTTTGAGGTGTTACATACAGTGTTTCATATCTAAATTCAGGTGAATGTGTGTTGCCCAGATCTTCAAATCTTATATCTTTCGAGTTCTTGTACATATCTGATCTGCCATTTGATTATAGGTTGTTTGTGGTGGTGCAAGTGACGATGTTGGTGGTGGTTCGTGGTGGTCAAGTGATGGTATTGGTGATGATTCATGGTGGTCATGATGATGTTTACAGTGGTGGTAGTTCATGATGTTTATGGTGGTAATCATAATGGTCTTCAAGAAAAACAATCTCTATATTTGTCATTCTTCTCTCTGATACAAATCAAATTGTTCAACAAAAAAGTTTAAGAATTAAGATAAATGACGAATATAATGTAGGAGTTAATATGCAAATAATTACATCTCTATCGTAAGTAGAGAAAATGTTTTTTAAAAAACCTTTAGTTGGGTAAAGATAAATGACGAATATTATTGGAAAAGGTTTTGAGTTAGAGTTAAAAGCTGGAAATTATAAAAACAAATAGCTTTAAAATAATTATTAGACTCAAATTGTCGTCATAGTATTATTTACTAATTTCCTTTATATTTTTTAATATATTAAAGTGGATTATTTATAGAGTTAATTGATCAAATGGTCCCTTAACTTCAAAAGCGGTGAACACTGTACTTTATGAATTATTTTATAAGCAGGATAGTCCTTTCTAACATTAGCCGTTAATAAAGTTAGTTAAATCAAGGGTAATTTGGTCATTTTATCATTTTCTTATTTTTTTAATCATTTTACCCTTTAAGTTTTAATTAATAAAAATAAAAATTCTCTTTTTATAAATAAAAAGCCAATTCTTTCTCTCCATACACACATACAACAATATCTCTTACACACTCACTCTTTCTTATCTCCCTCTTGAAGATCGGCCGCCTCACCTCCGAACACCGCCATCGCCACCCATTCGCAATCTCTGTTCTCTCTCCTTCCTCTATCTCTCACTCCCATCCTCCCGTAAGAAGACGCCATTACCACCACCGCTCTCTGTTCTCTCTCTCTCCTCTGTCTCTCACTCTCCTAATCCTCCATACACACAAAGACACGCAAACCCTAGATCTATACCTAAATCGTGTGAAAACCCCATATATGTATCCTAATCGTGTGAAAACCCTAGTCCTTTATGAAGATGAGGCGGTGGCGACGATAGTGCTTTCACTGTGAGAAACATAGAGAGAAAAGGGATGAAGGGGAGGCAGCGGCGGTGGTGGTGTTTTCACCGTGAGAAACATAAAGATAAGAGGGATGAGTGTTTAAAGGGTAGGCGGCGGCAGTTTCACCGTGAGAGAGACTAGAGAGAACTGTCGAGAGAAAGAGAGATATGAGGATGAGATAGTAACAGTGGTGGTGGTTGCCGGCGATAGGGACGGTGGTGGTTGGCAAGTGAGAGAAAGTGAAAGAGAATGTGCAGACTTGTTAAGTTTAAAAATGGTCATAAACATATAATAAATATTAATATATTAAATTCAATGAATAAATAATAAAAATATGCGTAAAACTATCATTTTACCTTATTTTAACGGAGAAGACTAACGGAAACCATTAGAAATGACCATCCTCGACACTAAGTGATTCATAACGGACAATGTTAACCATTTTTAAAATTAAAAAACTAAATCGGTAAAAATACCTAAATTAAAAGATTATTTTACCAATTTGTCTCTTATTTATATTGTTCGAAAGTTTGAATTCTTCTAAAAAAGAAATACGCATCTTGTGACTTGTGAATAAAGTTATTAAATTGAATTTATATAAAATATAAATACTAACTTTTAAATACAAATATTTAAAATAAAACGGGTAAACTTTAAACATTTAAGGTTGAAATGTCTTGTGGTTTAGATTTAAATTCATTCAGATTTGATTTTTTATATTATTTCTTAATATATAGTATTTTTATCATTACAATCAAACAATGTTTTAACAAAGAAAAAAAACTCTTGATGAAACTGTTAAAATTTTTTCATCTAAAACATAAGAATTAAACTTTAAAATTATTTATTAAAATAGAAAAAAATCTCATATAAACATATATCGAGTTCAACCATCCTTTGCTCTCGTTCCACGGCAAGTATGAAAAAAAAAGCAAAAATCAAAAAATTAAGGTGGCGTTTGGTTCGCTAGAATTGGATTAAATTGGACGGAATTGGAATTGAGTATTTCTGAATCTTGTTTGTATTTGGTTCGCGAAATTTATGGAATGAAATTTGACCATTCCAATGAATTCCTTAAATCAAGGAATTGGGAATTCCTTTCCCAAATGGATAAAATTCTAAGGAATTTTTCAAATTCATAAGTAATCTCAAAACATAATTGTTGTCTTCTATCCCACCCCACTCCTCGTCACCACCCCAACCCCACCCCACCCTACCTTATCCCACCCTACTTTACACTACCCACCCCTAACCCACCCCCATCTCTACCTACGTCATCCCACCCTACTCTACCCTACCCTACTCTACACCATCCCACCACTACCGCCACCGCCACCACCCGCACCGCCACCCCCACCACCACCATCGCCGCTACCGTCACCGCCACCACCACCGCCGCCGCCACCACCACTATCACTCCACCACCGCCGCCACCGTCACCACCACCGCCACCACCATCATCAACAACCTCCACCGCCACTCACCACCACCCTCCACAGCCACTCACTGCCACCCTCCACACCCGCCGTCGTCACCACTTCCGCCCTAGTTAGACTATAGGGTGGGGTACGGTGGGGTGGGGTGGGGTAGGTGGCAAAGGGGGTATGGGTGGTGGACGGTTGATTGTATAATTTATTTTGGTTTATACGTATTGAATTAATTTATTAATTTTTTGCTAGATTTCAATTCCAATTTTTACTAACCAAACAAGATATAGTTTTTCATAAATTCTAATTCTACGAATTCAAATTCCTATGAATTCCAATTCCTTGGTCAAATTCCAATTCCTCCATATTCATTCCGCGAACCAAACGGACCCTAAGGGTATACTCGGTATGAAGTTTATTGGAGCTAGTAGCTTTTTGTTTTGAAAGAAAAAACTACAAGTCATGTTCAAATGAAAAAGCTGAAAGTTTTTTTTTAAACAAAAATACTCTAAAACAAAAAGCTTCTTGAATTAGTATTTAAAACTAGCTAGAAGCTTTTTATATACCAAATTATCAAAATACCTCTTTAATTGTTTTATAATTTCTCATATTTTTATAATTTGTCCCTTTTGTCATTTTACACTATTAAGCTTCAGCTAGTAGCTAATTTGCCAAATACATATATAACTAAAATATATAGCTTCCAGCTATTTCCGCTAAGAAAACATAGTTAAAGATAGAACTTTGGACCTCCGCCCTTTTTCCAAGGCTTATTGCATGATCTTACCAATCCAACTAAAGATTAATTTGTATGTATTTTCAAATACACAAATATATATATATATAGCATAAACTATGTAGAGTTAATAATCCGAAATTTAGTAGTACGATAAGCTTGTTTATTTATAAATGAATCTTGATTTAAGTTATTGTAATTTAATATATATGCATGCGGTTGCGTGTGTATTCTTTGATGATAAAAAAATAATCTCTCTATTTTGCTATGGATGTAGCACGATTACTTAGATTGCATGAATCATGTAATCCATGTATGTTCTTGTCAACCGTGGAAGTAGCATTTCTTATTTTAATTTGTTATTGTTTTTAATTATAACACATTAGACAAATCTCACATTGATCGTGAACATAACAAATGTTGAGTTCATATGTATATATTGATCTCACATGACAATGTGTTTAATTTGGGTCACAAACATGGCATATATCATGAAACTCTGTAGTTAAGCGTGATTGAACGAGACAATCAGGTGAACCATGGGAAGTCACTTCTGGTAGAAGCAAATTTGTAAACCTCTGAGACAAAGCGGATAATATTGTGTTATGATATGACAAGGTATTAAACTAATCCTCATATTAGTTACAATTATAATTAATTTTATGATATTTTAATTAGGCGGAATTTCATTTATATCCTTATAAAAATAGCTAATTACGTGTATATATATATATATATATATATATATATATATATATATATATATATATTTGAATGACGAGTTAGTTGTTAGTGGGCTGGGTCCGCAGTGACATCCATAAAGGGAAGTATGTGAACCCCAAGCCACGCTCCTGAGGGGATAAACCTCACTCCTCCACCACAGAAGGAAAACCCCCACGAGGAGACTTGAACCCAAGATCTCCTCATATAGTAACAACCTCCTGATCACTAGGACAGAACCCCAATGACAACAATAATGACTTATCAACCCGCCTAGGTGCTAGTTTAATCCTTATAAATCTTTAAAACTCACACATATATCCAAATATTTTCTTTAAACCAATTAATTTAACTTTATACATCCTCAAAACTAATCATCTAAAAACTTAAATTCCTAATGTACCCGTATCCTCATGAAAAGCTGCACGCAACATCCCTAAAACCCAAATGTGCCTTCATCATTTTCAAACTATACTAACATAAGATATACTTCAATTCAAATATATATCATCTTGAGCTCAATATTTGGCCAATAAAAGATTACACCAACAATGAGAATTAACTTTGTTTGTAATCTGAAATCATCTATTAACAATATGCTTTCACAAAATTCAATGTGTAGTAAAAGTAGCTTCCCGAAAATTAAGCTTCAATCGATCGGTGGCAATGACAGTTGAGCTTCAATCATCAACATTCTCGGCTGAATGAAGAAAGAGGAGAAATCATAGCGGAGTAGGGTTTTGTATCATTTGATTAAGTGCAGAAAATCGGTCTAGATGAAGTGCATATCGTGATATTGATGAAGGGTTTGAACCTGACCATGAAATCATCACTTGCTTTAGGGTTCGAAACTGATGAATTTAGTGTTGGAATGTTGACTGTAGCTTTAGGAATAATGGCCATGAAATAAGTACTCACCTAGGGCTTGAAATTGACGAAGACACATTTGGGTTTTTGGTTTGGGATTTTGCCTGTAGCTTCACGTGCCTTAGGGGTGGGTTAGGAACTAACTTTAATTAAGTTTTAAGATAATTAATTTGAATAGAAAATTTAATTAATTGGTTTTAAAAAAATTGATTTGGATATGTGTGAGAGTGTTAAAGATTTAGAAGGATATTAAGATAATATTAAATTTTATAATGATATATACTTAATTAATAGTTTTTATAAAGATATAAACGAAATTTCGCCTTTTAATTATTAATTTTATTTATACTAAGTTCATATATTATATTTGAATATATAGATTTATAAAGATGAAAGCTATTATTAAAACGTGTATTAGCCTTATTGTTATAATGTAGTAACCAAAAACTGAACTTATGTATAAATTAAGGTAAAGAAATTAAAGTGAGATTAATAATTAATAATATCTATCTATCTATCTAAATTAAGTAACATACAGAACAGGACAGGACAGGTAAAAATTAATTTCCAACTATAAACAACGACGATGCCGCCTTCGTTTGCAAAAGAAACTCCAACTTCTTTTCGTCTTCACTTCCCTGATTTCATACTTCATTTTCTCACATTCCCTTTCAAGCTCAACAACACGCTCTCTCATCTCACCCATACCTGTTATCCCCAGCTGTGACGAGCGAACCACTTGATCACCCTCATTGATTTTGTAATCTTGATTTTCCGACACAAAAAACCACCCAGCAATTGATGTCCGCAGCCTTAACTGTTCAAAGAAAAGCACTTGAACAATTACCCGAAGAGGAAGCCTCTCGTTCTGAGCTGCATGAGTGCTGCCATCCAGCGACAGCTTTTGAATGTTCATCAGTCTGCAGATTTGCTCACGCTCACCGTCTGTCAACCATGGATGTGCCTGCAGTACGAAATCATATATCCAACATATTATTCATTCAAAAGAACGTATTTCGATCAATTTTCAACTATACTTACGTACATCCAAGTTTTAGTTTTAATTACCTTTAAGAATATATCGACAGCTCGATATATGCCATCAGATTGTGGGCGAGCATAGTCAGGGACAGCAACAGCAAGAGACTGAAATTTTGATAACTTCAAGTTAACATCTGCAGCCACGTCAGCAAGAAACGAATCAACCAGATTGGCAACCGACGTCATAGATGTCAAAGTTTGGCCTCCATCTTCCTGCAGCCCCTCTTCCACTATGCACGGAGAACTTAGTGCACTAGACGAAGAGTCCATAGACATGAAATACTCAAGAATTCTTTGAAAACAATCGATATCATACAACGTATCGATTGAATTAAATCCTTGATTTGGTATCAATATATCATCTAAGACGGCTGAATCCAACTGAGCACCAACTCTTTTCTCAAGATTCTCCCTGCACGATGGGCTCACATGTAACACCATGGCTGTCCGAAGCAGCCTTATAAGAAACTTAGTGCCAACAATCCCTTTTCGGTTAGGGAGTAATCCTACGATTTCTTCCAAAAGAGCCCTTTGATCAGCCTCAGATGGTGTGGAAACTGGTTTAGAATGACTTGCATCATTGAAGCTCGATTGTCTGTTCATTAAAGGTATATATTTCTTTGCATATCCCACAAGTGACCCAGCTATTGTTTCCGCTTTCATCCCAGCTGCCTCAATTGCTTGAATCACTCTTTTATATAAATGTAAACCAAGAAAGGATACATCTTTATACCACCAGTTGTCACCTAACGCCTGTGGCTTACCAGATGTGGAAATCCCGTTCCATACGATATGATTATGGGTGGGGTTAACTTTATTCACTGCTGATGTGGCAACGGTTTGCTTGTCGTATGCATTGGAACCCGAACACGCTTTCACTGCTAAAGAACCTATACACCTTGAGATGAGGTTGAGCTCCTCCGCATCTGAGAAAACTTCCTCGCAGCTTTCAAGAGCATTCATGGTGTCTGACCAAGTGGTAAAGACTTCGTTTAGAAAGATTTCAGTTTGTGCAATTAGGTTTTCGTCTCCATAATTATCAGTCATTTGGAGGTGCTCTGCTGCACAGCGTAGGCTGATAACATTGTGGGATGTGAGCTCTAATTTAACACCATAACAGAATTTGGCTATAAGCTCGAATGTTTTTGCACCACCAGGTATGTCATTAAGATGCACAACACAAACCAACCAATCTTCGTTAGGGTTGTCTCCAATCAGCTTTGCCAAAAGTCCACTTCTTGAAATCAAAGGAAACTGTATGAATGATATATATAGATATTTAAAATTAATTAAAAATGAGGACGGATATATATAATATATATCCCCTAAAAAATTAATTAATGAACAAGATGATTGCACAGTTAGCACCTGGTGAAGATTAAATGATGTTTCTCCGATTTCAATTGTGACATCACTTGGAATCCCACTTGTACACTGCCTGATGTATTAATGAAACAGAAACTGACAAAATCAATCAACGTACATACGGTTTGCAATTTGCATGCATGATGAAGGAATTAATCATATATAATCAGACCTACGTATTGCATGCTGCAACTCTTTTCTTGCAGAGAACATGCATGACTATAATTAATGATATCGCACCATATTACATATATGCAGGAATTAATTAATCTATATATATATAGTTTACAGAAATAACTAACTGAGCATAGATCGAATCCTTCAAAATTATAGAAAACCGCAAACAAATTAACAAAATAGATGCACCATACCATATTAATTTATATTAACTGATCAACTGTCTTAATTTTTTCATTAATTTTCAATTTAATTAGTTAATTGAATATATTGAGGAAATTCTTTTGGTTTTTCAATTCGATCGGTTTGAAATTTTTGGTATGGATGAAAAAACGGCAATTATGAGTACTAATTAATTAATCCTTTTAAAACTTATTATCCAAATGAAAATAACTGATAATATATATATATATATATCGAATTAATATTTAAAAGAGCATATATGCATGCATGCAAAGCCAATGGACATCAAAAGTAAAAAGAAATTACAAAAGGAAGTAAATGAAATTTGTGGAGTAATTAAAATACGTACGTACGTACCAGGTGTGGTGTTCAAGGCGAAAAGCCTCAGGTTTTGTACCCAGCTTCATAGAAGCCATGCTTGCATTTATATATAAATGTTAATAATAATTATTATTATATAATAATATTGTTGTACGTTGTTGGTCTGAACTTGATCGAGGAAACATGGATATATATCAAGCTAGGGTTCTTAATTAGTGGAAGAATTAATTCATGAAAGTAAGCTAGAAAGATGGTTTTTCTGGTAACAATTAAATCTTCTTCAATTCATTATTTTGAGATCTGGATACATAGCCACAAAGAGAGAGAGTGTGTGTGCTCGACTGTGCCTGTCCGAGTCTATAGGAGAAGAGTAAATTTCGGCACTCTTATTATTCTTTTTGATTTACCTGATTTTCTTTTTCCACCTTCCATGCCCAAATTACTATCCAACATTTCATAACAGGGTAAATTGGAAATAAACTGTAGAGTAAATTACATTTTTGGTTCCTACGGTTTAGAATAAATTAGGAGTTAGGTCCATGTACTTCAAATTTTACGAATTTGATCCCTTTCGACCAGGATTCATTGCACTTTTGGTCTTTGGTTAAATTGAGACGACCAAAATGCCCTTATTCTTTAGTTTATTCATTTTCTTTTATTTATCTATTGATTTTATACAAATACAAATATTTAATTATTGTTAATAAGTCATTTAATGTTAAACAAATGGTTTATTGGTAGTGGAGTCCTAATCCCATCACTAGCCACCATGAGCGTCACCCTTGCTGGCCATAACCACCAATTCTGGCCACCAGCACTATTTCCGGTCACCACCATCACTTAATCAAATTTGTTCATACCCAAATGAATATTTAAAGAGATTGTGAGAGAAAGATTCATGAAAACCATTTATTATTGAATGAATGAAGACGAACTCAAATATGGCTATATATTGTATAGAACACGATGAAAATCTCAAGAAAGAAACCTAGTCAAGAACACATATTGAACAACAAAAACACACTAATTGTTATTGTGGATATCTAATTGAATCACACTCAAACATCCACTAAACAGAAACACCTTATCTGTATTCTCAAATTTCAACCACTACTAAAAACAAATACTAACTAAAATTTAAAAAAAAAATCCTAATCCGCGGTCAAAACATGTCGGAAGTGGTAGTGCTACTGCTATCCATGAGAGAGAGAGAGAGAGAGACAAACACTAACAAGTCTAACCTCATTCGACGGTGGTGGTGGGGTGGAACGCCGACGGCGGTGGTACAAATGAAAGTCAACGATGGAAGGGATATGGGTCATGAGCGACTCTGAGTTTTAGAGAAGAGGGGAAATGGGGATAAATTTGAGGGTTAGAGAGAGATACAGAGATGGGGGTTGTGATGGCGGAAGGTGGAGATGGTGCTGCTGTTTTGATGGATCTATGAAGGAGGAAGGGAAGAGAATAAAGAGATACCGTCTATACTCAAATAAAAATGGACATTTCATAAAGAACCAATCGAAGGCTTTCCATAAATGGAGATTTCGCATTAGAAGGATCGAACTATCAAGAATATTAAACAGAGATTTAGGGGGAGGGAGAGAGAGTGACCAGATATACGTTGAAAATAGTTTTTTTTTTAATTTTATAATTAATAAAATCAACATAAATAAATGAAAAATAGGTGTAAGGGCAATTTTGTCTATTCAAAACTATCAAGGACCAAAAATGCAATAAATCTAAGATAGGAGATATTAAACCCGTAAAAATAGAATAGGACCTATATCGGTAATTTGGAACAAACCATAGTGACAAAAAATGTATTTATGTAATTTACTCAAAATTGTATTTACAAACCGAGAAAAAAAAACAACCAAACAAATCATGAGCTTTAAGAAAAAAAGATTGTATTTCTGATCGAGATTAAAAAAAAAGGTATATGTTATCACTCTCCCATCAAATGAACTCTTTAATTATTTGTTTTAATTTTTAACTCGATCAATGTGATAATTGAATGAATTATAGTTTTTTAACGTGGGTAAATTATATGAAAATATAATAAAGTTGTCTTAATTATCATTGCATACATCCAATTTTATTTTTTTAAAACCAATACAATCAACGTTTATAATTTTTTCATTTTATGCAAGTTGTTGTATACTACGAAAATTATAAAATTTTTTGTATACAATGATAGCTAAATATTAGACACAGAAAAAAATGGTTTGCATACAATGAAAAAATTATTAAAATTGGTTGTATTATATTTAAAAATTTAAAGTTCATTGTATACAATGATAATTAAAACAAAATTAATTTTATTTTCATGTATTTTTCCCTGTCTTTAATCTAATTTTTCTTGGCCTGTCGTACGTACGTAATATTATTGATTTTTTAATTACATGATTTAACACTTTATTGGAATTGCTTCTTAATAAATAGCTAGTAAAGGAGATAAACTTACCAGTGAAGGATTAATTAATTGGATGTATAAAGATTAGGATATTCGTTGATTAATTTATAACAATTAATTATAATAAGCTACTGAAAATACTTGATCATCCCCTTTGATTGCTAACTTAATTTGCATGCGTAGGAAACTTACAACAAATGGATATATATATATATAGAGAGAGAGAAAAAAAGAGAGAGAGAGAAATGAGGATTTATATTCAAATCGTTAATAAGAACTAACACTTAATTAAGTTTTATTAGGTTCAACTGGGTAACCATCATTACTTGGAAAAACTTACCTGTTAAACTAATTTTGGTAAAATAATATTAAACAATCTAAATTTGCAATAAAAGAAAACAAGGATAAATATACTAATGGCAATATTTATTTTTAGACGGAGGAAATGAGAATTAATCTCGGGTTATTGGTAGAGCTCGGTCTTCTTGAGTCGTGAAAGCAAGGTATATATATCTATCTCTTTAATAGAGATTCTTATTGTTTGAATCATGTTTAATTATACAAATGTCCATGATGATTCTTGCTTTGACTCATACCTCTAACGGGCTAAATTTCCTTTTTATTATGCCGACCCAATTGCTAGTTCATTAAGAATCTTTGTGATATTCTGATTACGTCGCCTATTGATTATGTTTAGTTTATTGTTTGTTGTTGGTGTGTTCTAAACGTACCAGGAATTTTATTTATAAAAGAGCTACCAAATTATATTAATTAACACACATCTTAGGCAAGTGTACCTAATCGTATCAATAATATAGTTGTAGTAAGTCCGGATTGTCGATCTCTCGGGAGCAATTGTGTTTTCAATGTAAATGACTTACTACAAGTTAATTATATAGAACAAAGAAATGGACTTTGGGGATTTCGGTTTAATAAATTAAACCTGCTTTAATCTACAAACTATAAATTATCAACTAAATCTAAGATATATTTCAAAGACACTAGATAGACTACAATTGATAAATATCGAAAGATAAAGTGTTTACACTTAGATTTGAATCCCCCTTGTTTGTTATTAATTTCTATTGCGTGCAATGGTTGTCTAGTTATCATGTACCGATTTCTAATGTAAGTTAGGTTTCTTGGTCCGGCCCCTAACTCTATGATAGATAGAAGGTTAACTCGATGGTCACGTGGCTAACTTATCTATTATCATGCATTAAAGTCGTATCATGAAGGATTTAATTTTGTTGATCTTATGGTTATAAGTATCAATCTAATTACGAACTTATGGTCATTGGAACATAATTATGGCACATGCATTAATATCATATAATCTATTTATTTTAACCTAGGATTTGGTCCATCACTAGTCACAATCGTTTAATGGTCATAATCGATTATGATTCGAGTATACATAACATGAATGGTCATCTTAGCCATGCATACTTAGCAATAAAACAAACGGACTTAAACATTAACAAACGTGGATCTTCAATTAAACAAACATGATAAAATACATAATGATATTAAACGACCGAATAATAAAAATCAAATCACAACCAAACTAATCGTTTCTAAGTGCAAACAAAAGGGTGATTAGCCCGTAATCATGATGTTACAACTAATGGAAATCAAACTAGGAATGGATAACATGATAGAAATCAAACCCGGATGATGATCGTTAAGTTGTACACTTGGATTCTTCGCCTCCCGTGCTTCCGCGTCGCTTTACGAGCCTTCTCATGCGCCTTAGAACGTACTATAACTATTATTTATAATCTCGTTTCTATTCTTTCTAGCCTCCCTAATCATCCATGGAAGTCTCCACGTAAATTAGAAAGAACTAAAAGAGAATGAAGTGTGTTCAAAATGGAGACTTCGGTAGCTATTTATAGAACTCGAAAAGAAACAGGCAACCTTAATTCATGGAGAGAGTTTTGAAATTTGCAATTCTTTTGCGGCTTGTACTATTCCAATTGCGTCAAGTTTTCTTTTATTTATTCACTTCCCACGTTTTTCATTTGTTGCCATAAACTTCAACTGCATTAAATTTTATCTTTGACTTTTGCATTCTTCACTTGGGTGTGTATTTTACTAGTCTAGTTACTAGTTTTCACTTTGCTCATATATTGGTTGCTATGTAGACAACTTTTGAGCCATATATATCATTTGATTGAATTCAAAGTCTTCATTCCACATGATTTTAGGAGTCCAAATCGTGGATATGTATTTTATTTTGCATGGCTTCTTTGTTGCATGAAAATCTCATGGCAGTGGCTTCAAAGTACGATCGCCAACTTTGTGACTTCGTCGTGGAATTTGCAAATTTGATGATTACACGACACGATGACGATTACTTGATGTAATATCGAAAAGTTTATCTTTCTCGTCTTGATCATTATCGCTCGTGTAAAATTTTTGTAACATGTTAGCTCGATCGTTGTATTGCATCACCTCGTCTTTTGAGCGCGTTTAGCATCGACTTTCATTTGTAGCTTCAAAAAGCTCCATTTCACGTACTTTGCCATCGTTTTGATATTTTGAACCTTAAATGCCAAATAAACAATTACGTAGCATTAGAAAGGTAAAACGAGCCCAAAGTGAGTATAAATTATTGATATCGTAAGAGATAAACTTGTATAATTTAGACGATATCAGTTGTGTTGGTCACATTATTATTGTTTATCTTGTGTTCTGTGTTGGCCTATTATTGGTGTTTTACTGATTCTGTTATGGGTATGCAAGATATTATATTATTAACCACCTATAGGGATATCATAGGCACGTCACTGTGGGATCGGTAATGTGACACTTTCGTGGCAATGTGAATCATTTCACGGAGTCTCCTCTCTATTCGGCTTCGAGAGCTATTTTGTTTAAGAGGCGTATGGATGACCTCAATTTCTGTTTTATTTTGGTTTGTGGATGGTGGCATAGTGCCCAATACCGTATTCACCTCTGGCACTTGCGAGTCTTACAGCTCATTGTGCAAACCTTATAGATGAAACACTTGTTTATTTAAGCGAGTGTTCACTATTTATGCTTGGTTTGTATCATACCCATCTGGTTCATTTGACTTGGATATTTGTCTTGTACATTGGTTGACTTGAACTCGGTATTGGATTGTTCCTTGTTTGGATATTTATATATATTATTCTTTGTTTCCGTTTATTCATGCACTGAGCGTTTGGTTTAGCCGCATTTTCTTTCTATGTGGCACGTAATCAGAGGAATATGGGATGTATGAATGAAAGCTAGCTTGGAGTCGTCAAATATTATATATTTGAAGAATTAACTTATTTCTTTTAGCTATTTGATAGGATGTGCTTACGGACTTATTAGCTTAACTATTTATTTATTTATTGTTAACATATGAGAGTTGGAGATTCTTATCAGCTTGGTTGTTATTGGATTAAGTATTGTTTACGCTTTGTTATGTATCGTATGCGTAACCTGCGGGTTTTGTATCGGGCCAGGGTGTTACACTAACACTTTATGAATATACGTTGACAAATATAAAAATTACCGAACTCTGTGACAATCTCTAAGATAATAGAGTTTGATGATTTTTGTACATCTTTGGCGCTTTTGCATTGTTTTACTATTTTTGACGTTTTTTTCTCATGTCTTGTTTTTATTCAAAATTGACAGTTTTTTTCTTAAATTTGCCAAATTTAAAATGTCATGCTCGTTTTAGTAAAATTTTTTGTAAACCATTCATTTTCTTAATCTCGTCTTATTTAACTAGATTAAATACCCATATAATACACGTGTTAGTTTAAAAATGATAAATATTAAACATTAATAAAAAGATATTACATAATTATAAAACCTGAAAAAATGAGAATTGTAAAAACCGACGACAGAGGGCGTCAACATCCGGACAGGCGGTGGAAGCGTCAATGCGAGAGAAAGAGCAGTCATAACGACAGAAACGTGGTATCACGATATGAAGATACATAATTGTATTTTTTTTGTACAAACAACCGGTTTACAGTTAGATGCAATCAGTTCATCAAGTGTTTATAGATTATAATTAAAAATAATTTAAATGTTTAGATAATATTTTAAAATTATAAAGCTAAAAATATGATTAAATATGATGTTTTGAAATGTTATAAAGGAAAAATATGATATTTGCAAGTTTAGGTGGACAAATACAATATTTTAATGTTCAAGAGTGACATATATGAAAATTTCTCTAATTTTTTTTAATTCAAATCAAAGTCAAAATTAAGTTCAGTTTTGACCAAAAAAAGTCAAATCTTGATTTTAATTTTTATCAAAATGAATAATCAAGATTATAAAAAAAATTTGATTTATAGAATGACGTTTAATAATCATATAATAAATTTGATTCAAATTAGTCTTTTATTAATTATATATTAGAAGATTGCGGGTTTAACTATATATAACCGTGTAGTTATAAATATTAAGTAAATTCAATGGTAAAGTCAAATTTATATCCACATTATTATAGAATATAACTTCTTTTACAAGTGTAATTTTATATAAATTAGTTGAATGAGTCATGTACAAATAAGGTAAATTTTAAAAAACTTAAAACATGTAACATGTAACAAATCATAAATAAAATATATGAAATAATTTAAACAAACAGAATCGTATCTGTAGAAAAATAACTAATAAAATAATATATTTATAAAATGTTTGAAGATTGAATTAAGACCGTCTTTCATATTTTCAGTAGTATTTATTTGTATATTACATTCATAGTTTTATATGTTAGGTTATAATCATCGTCACAAATATAAAACCTTGAGAGAATTAAGTATATTCGGTATGTATAATGATTCTTAAAAATGATAAAAAAGTTCACCTTAATATATATTATCTGAACTGAAATATGATATATCCACAATGTTTAACATTGATGTCATGTAATTATTTATGTGTTCAACTTCTTCATTTGTTTGAACAAAATTATTCTGTCTAACAAATAATTCCTATCAAAAAGATGTTTATTAATATAATGTAATCATTTATGCGTTTAATCTCTTCATTTGTTAGACGATCATGTGATACATGTTTAGTCATAACTATTTTTTATCAAAATATAATTATAAAAATCATAGTATATTAAAAACGAGAATCAATCATTTAAATATAAATAATTAATACTTCTTAATATAAAATCTTAAGGAATATTTTAAAATACAATTTAACCATAATTTCTTATTGTTATGACATAAAATCCAAATTATAAATCACTTAATTAGCTCATAATAACATCGTCTTATAATTTAGATGTTATACTCATAATCTTCTTTTCTTTCTTGCCGGTTAATCATTTATAAATAGTGTTTATAAAAACCATCACAGTTTAATCAATCTTTTATTGTGAAATCATTGACACCGAAAAATAGATCAGGAGTTTAACGTTGTATAACGAAAAGGATAATTGATTTAGGGATTCACAAACATAAATTATCCAATAAAAATAATACCTCCCCAATTTGTTATAGATATAACTCTCATATACTCTAAATCAAAAACACTCCATAAAAAGGATTATTGATTTAGTGATTTATAACATAAAAATTAACAATAGATATGTTCATTGGTTTATAGTTTTATAAAGAAGATAAGTAAAAAAATATATATTCCTTTTTAGAAAAGATTAAGTGTTATTACATTTTGATTTACACAAAATCAAATATAGTAATTCACTTTTTTCAATGGTTATAAAATAAATTAATTTTTCTACTAATAAAAAATTAATTTTTAAAATTTTGTATCAGTAAAATTTACATTAAAACGAAGATAAAAATGAGAGGATTATAAATATATAAATCATTATATATTAAAAGTTATAAAAGAAAACTATAAACATATACAATTGAATACATTCATTGAATATAAATATATAATTTGTACAACACCCCTGTATATTTTTAAATACCTCCCTTGGAAATCCATCATATTCTAATTATAAAAGTCAAAATAAAAGTTTTTGGTCAAAACTGAGGAAATGAAGAGATTCTACTTGTTAATTGAGAGTTTATTTAAAAAAGCTTTCTCGTATTTTATTTTCTTTCATAGCGCAGGTACAATGCTAGTTTATATATATATATATATATATATATATATATATAGACACACACACACACATAGGGGAGGATTCATGCGGGAAGTGTTTTTTTTACGAGAAGTGCGAGAAACAATTTCAGCCATGGATTGGTTTCTAATCTTGTGGTTCACATTAATCATAATTAAAATATTTATTTAATTCAAAAGGGTAAATTAGTAAATAAAAATATTTTCTCTCTCCTCTCTCTCACTAATTTTTTTCTCTCTAATTAATTTTTTTTCAGAGTTTTATAATTACCTTTTATTTTATTATTAATTAATACGGTGTTCACTACTGAACACAGTTTACGATTTACAAATTTTCATTACGTATACAATCTTCATTAGTGAACACATCCACGTCCAATCTTTATCAAAACCATTAATTAATTAAACCGTATAATTCAAAGCTCACTAGTGAGCTAAGAAACATATTGTTATTTTTGTTTATAGTTCACCGTAGAACCAAAACAGAAAAAGAGTTTCAAAACATAAACAACTTGGTTCACTAGTAAACAACATGGATATAAACATATATATATATATATATATATATATATATATATATCTGCTACTTTAATATTCAAATATAACATTTATGACTGTGTTCACTAGTAAACTCTTATAAAAAAACATAAAAAATTGAAACAACTCATAAAAAATAAGATATTTTTTACATAATTACATCTTTCTTTTTATAAAATTATAAAGATTACTATGTAACAATGTCTAAAAAATAAATAAAAATATTAAACCTCAAAATACTTCAAATAACTAAACATGTTCTTTATTGGAAAAAGAAGCAGAATAGGAAATAAAAAACCAAATAAATGAATCAAATGCATGAAACTTGTGCCCAACATAAATCACCGATCCTCTACCTTGGTTTCTCACCTCTCCCATTTGTCGACAAAGAACCACATCCAAGACATTATACCACCGACTCAAAGCCAAGTCATTCATCGAAGAGGCGGCGAGCGTTGGTGAGGCAGCCATGGCCAGCTGTCATGGTGGTAAGAGGCAGCAATGGTCGACTGTCATGGTGATGATGGAGAGGCGGCGAGGGGTGGTCTACTTTGATGTGGGTTTGAAACATCGACCGAGGCTGCAGTTATCTAAAGCAGATCGATAAGGAAGAAGGATACTTCCGTGAAGATATGATGCGATTGATGGAGATATTGCGGTGCCTTCTAGCCTTGTAGTGGCGGCGGCCGACGGTGAACCACAAAAGTTGGTAGAGAGAATGAAAGGGATGGCTTCAGTATATACAAGTATTACGATGGGGCAGTAGGGTTTTAGTTAGTTTATTTAGGGTAGGATAACTTTAGGGATAAAAAGACACATATGCCCTTGATGGTGATATTTAAATTTTCTAATTATTCTATTTAATTACTTATATGTCATTACTCATCTTAGCCATTAATTTTATCATCTAACGGTTAAAAAGGCTTCTCGCAAAAAAAAGACTTCTCGCATGAACCAGCCCCCCTCTCTCTCTCTCTTTCTTCCTCTCTCTCTCTCTCTCTCTCTATATATATATATATATATATATATATATATATGGGGGAATGTTCATTTGAGAACCGTTTTTATTGCGAGAACCACGAGAACCAATCTTAGCCATCCATTTTTGGATAATGGAATTCATGGATAAAGAGCGTGGGGGAATTGAGTGTGGCATGGTGCATGTAAGAAATTCATGGGTGGGCAATCCAATTTAATGAGGGGGAATTAAACGGCTAGGATTGGTTCTCGCGGTTCTCGCAATAAAAACGGTTCTCAAATTAACCATTCACTATATATATATATATAGGTAAATAGATAGATATAGATGCCAATCCAACCAAATAAGGAGGGAGCTCGGCAATAGCGCAAGATAAAAATTAAAAACAGGAAGTATAAACAAGGCTAGTCGGTAGATTTTTAAAGCAATATGCTAAGAGAAAAAATAGACCATATGACACAAAAGTTTATATATGAAGGCAAAATTCATTAAAACTACAATATTTGTCTTATGAATAACCAAAAAAAGAAAACGATAATAACATAGTTACATAAATCGTAAGGAACTTTTGATATATTTGGAAGCAAAGTTATGGATCAACTATTCAAAATCAATACTCTCCTGTATATCATTATGGATAGCTATTATTGTAAATTATTTTGTAGACTATAGGTAGAACTTCAACAGCTTAAGTTTTAAAAATTATTAACAAAATATAAACTTGATGTAGTGATGTCTCCATATTTTATCGTTTTATCCAAATGTGTGACCTCTTTTTTCTCCACTACCAAATGTCTCTCCTTCAATTGAGTTTTCCTAGAATTTTTTAGGGCTAATGGGTTATAAATAACTAGTGCCTTTTATTATGTGTTTTCTAGTACTTTTTTATTATGTTGGGTTTTAAAAAATTATAGCATTATGACTATATATATACACACACAAAAAATGGGCACATTGTAGAATGTGATGTAACACCCTGAATTTTGGTACAAATTTAAACTTTTTATATTTCAGCAAAACATCATCATAAGTGTGTTTGTTTACATCATAAAGCGGAAGCTTGTTCAGATTTACAAAAAAAGTGGTGTTACTTGTTGACCCGAATACACGACCATTAAATAAACAAAATGAGAATAATCATGTATTCCAAACATATCCAAAGGCAACAAGCTTCTCCCCAAAAGTGACTACCCGCCTCACCGGCATCATACTATGGCTTATCTGCGGATACAAAACATAAACACAAATTTTGTTAGCCGAAGCTAGTGAGTGTGCCAAAACCAGTTTAACAGGTAAACAAGTCATCATTGATCATAAAACAGTTATGGCATCATAAAACAGTACACACAAGATGTGGGGGACAAGTCCACTTATACTTGTATGTTTCATAGGGGCCAACCATGGTCAAAAAGTCCTCGTGGGGGTGTGTCCACATATCCCGTCAAGGTGGGGGAAGCACAAAGCAGTCCACCATACAACGGTTCTCTAGAGTGTAAGCCCTGTTCACCAAATCCACTCGTGTTACCCGGGTTTGGTGGCTCGTCAGCCCAGTGAACCCACACGGTCATGATGGCTACTGACATACCCCTCCACTCTCTACACCGATCCCTCAGCCACCCATACCTCGCGGTTCCCCAATTGCCGAAGCCACATGAACCTCTGTGTACGTCTCAATGACTAGGAACCCTATGGTACAGAGTTCATATCACAACAGCGGTCCGGACCAAATCACATAAACCCCGAAGGGTCACATAATCAATTACCCCGAGGGGTTATATAATCACATGCAAGTTATATACACAAGGTAACAACTTGCCATAATCCATACATAGTATATCATACTTCAAAACAGGTGATTCATATATTCAATTGCATAAGTCATTATCATAAACATGATAATATCAATTACAGATCACATTGATGCCATACATATACATAAACATGGTTCATACGAAAACAGTTGATGACTTGCACATTAAAAGCATTTTGGGTATCCGCAGGGCATAACTCACCTGATTGAAGTGATGAGGATCACTTCCACCTCCCAACAAGGCCACAAATCACTCGCACAACGATCCTATGATCATAACACAAGGTTAACTTATTTAAGTTAACCATACAATGAAGTTACATGCAAGAATAGACTCAATACATGACTTAAACGCTCATTTCGGGTCTTTCGGACTCCTTTTGGACTCCCTAAAACCATAAGAAACAAATCCCAATCAATTACAAGGTCAAATGGGGTCAAAAACAAGTTTTTGGACCTTCCAGGGGGTCTCGCGCCGCGAGACAGGGTGCCTCACGCCGGGAGAAAATCTCTGGAAAAATGGCCTTTGCCAAAAACACTCGTCGCGCCGCGACACTAAGGGGCTCGCGCCGCGACGCCCCGTATACAGTAATTCTGGGCCTGTTTCTTTGTTGCAGGGTCCGGTTTTTCTCACATTTTCCATAACCAAAACCCAAATCTTTCAAATACAACTTAAAACAACCACTAGACTTCTTCATAACCATAACATAACCATTTTCAACCCTTTCTAACCACTTTCAAATACATTCAAACACCATTTAATCATCAAATAAACCCTTAATTCTTCCATTTTCATGTCCTTGAACTTTTCTACCAAATTAACACAATTTCAACTATCAATACACCATCATAACATATAAAACCATTACCAAACTCCATTATCAACATCATAAACCCATTTGATCTTACCAAAACCCTAACTTTGGCAATAACCCTAACTTTGACCCATTAAACACATCAAACCCAAAATTAAACTAAGAATCACCAAATACATCATATATAACTCAAATCAAACACAAATTTCAAGTTAGAACTTACTTGGTTGATAAACCCTAACTTGGATGGTTGCTTTCTTGATCCAAATCAAACACAAGATGAAGAATAAGAAGAAATAACACTAAATCTTGAGATTAAGCACTTGAACCACCAACTTCCTTTGATCTTCCTTCTTCTTCTTCACTCTAGAACTCTCCTTGGCTCTCCCTCACGTTCTCTCTCTCTTCTTTCCGGACTTTTCCTTCTTTTCTTCTTCTTTGACTCAATAATTGAGTCCATAGGTAGATATGTATACATATTTACACACTAAGCCCCTCATCTTCCAACACTTTTCCATTTATTTACCATTTTAGGTTGTAGACACTTATATATAACATATGGCATTTAAATAGCATAATATACACATAAATTACTAATTTCTAAGTAAATTGGCATATTATATATATATTTTTTATAATTTTACAAAAATACGGGTTTTACATGTGAGCCATGTATGACCACCCATGTAGCACGCCTCAATAACGCCCCTTAATATTGTAACACTAATACACTATAACTATATACACACACATAAAAAAGTGGGTCCCTTTCGGAACATAGTTCATGTACGACCGCCCATGGACACCCTTAGAAAAACACCCTTGAGTATATAGTTTACAAGAAACGAACTAACTCTTCGAAAGAACAATTTAGTAGTCAATATTCAATAACGATACATATGCAATGACTTATTTGCCTAAAAAGAAGGTTTAAACAATCTATAACAAAATAAATCAACTATCCTATGTATTGTTAAACTCAAATTATATATAAATAAAATCATAAAAACATATATAATTGTTGTAGAAAATATCAACAATTGAGATGGGAAATTATGACTACTAGAAGAGACATTGTTGTATTTCTTGTATAAAACAGAGAAAGTGTCGACGCAAGGAGAGAGTAGGCGTGATAACAAAAATGTGATATCATCATAGAAAGAGATATGATTGTATCTATTGTACAAACATCAATCATTATCGTTTAAATTATAAAAAATAAGGTCACGTATTTATTTATTATAATTAAAAAGAGATTCAAATGATTATAAAATATTTTAAAATCGATAAAATTAAGAATTTAGATACATATGATATTTTAAAATGTTATGAGGTGTAAATATGATAGTCATATGATATTTTAATTAATGAGGCAAATATGAGATTATCTATAATAATTTTGATTCAAATTAAAGGACTTTAACTTTTAAAAAAATCAACTTGAACTTTTCAATCTAAATTAATGGTTGAAATTTAATTTTAGATAACGAACGATTAAAATTGTCTAATAAATTCTATCCAAATTAATCTTTTATTTATATTTAAGGGTCTGTAATTGTTTAATCATTAAAGTTTAAGTTCAGTTTCGGTTTAACATTAAAGTTTTTTGTTAAAACAATTTTTATTATAAAATTTTGATTTTGATATGATTTAAACCTCAAATTTTAGAGAGTAATCACTCTACTAATTTTACTAAAATATCATTCATTTACTTTTATAGTATAACTTCTCATAGTAGAATTATAACTAACTTTCCTTTATAAAATTGTAAAAGTGACGGCTTAATGTAAGAGTTTGATCTTCCAGGATATAATTATATGAAGGCCTCAAGTTTGAACCTTCAGAGTAACCAAATTTTTCTTTATGTCCACAAAGATTTATCTATAATGACTTAAAGGCTATTTGTTAAAATAAAATAATTAAGCACTGAATGATTCAATGGTCTGAATAATTCAAAGACTCTGAATGAATCTAACTCTGAATTCAACATTCATCGCTGAATGCTGAACGATTCAGCGTTTATCGCTGAATGGTTCCATTAAACAACAATTAAAATTTAAAGAATTTAAATGAATGATTGTTCTGAGACAAGTTAAAATGAATGATTGTTTAAGTTTAAGACGGTTTAATAAACTGGAATGATGTAACAATAATCAATAATGTAATAAAGAATTTAAAGTTAAACAAAATTTCCTTGTCGCAACAAAATTATAAAATTAACTAGAAAATAAATTATGATGAACACAATATTCAAGCATAAAGTTGTAGACTTTAGCAAAACATTCCCCCCCCGGCCGGCGTTGATGTCCACCCATTGTTACCATCTTTCATCAATTTCCTGGAAAAATCTCTAGTAAATCGTTTTTGTTTAAAACCCTTATTCCAAAAGCTTCAAATCGCATAGCATATCTGTTGCGAATCGTGTTCTGATACAATTCCCCTCTTCATCGTTCATGCGATTTTATATGCAGATATGATTTCTGATTGCTACTTTTGAGTTTTGTGTGACCGTTTCTTGTGAAAGAAGGTTTAGGTATGAGCCGGCCGGCGGTGCACCCGGTTGAACCGCCGCCTTTGATTGATGGAAGAAACGATGCAGCGCCGCCTCGAAGAGTGAGGATGAAAGACGTGCAAGGCATGCCTGGTACGCCTACTGGACTCGCCCTTCGTCTCTGCCAGTTCATCTTCACCGTCGTTTCTCTCACCGTCATGGCTACTACCTCTGATTTCCCCTCCGTCACCGCTTTCAGGTACTCTTTTTAACTTCCGTTATGAACTCGTGATTTTGCATGTCTACTTGCTTACATCTTTAGCTTCAAAAATGACACGAGTTTTCTGATTCCCATGAATAATTGATGAACACGTTAAAACCTCATGGTTGATTCACCAAAGAAGACACTGCCGGTATCAAATTTGCAACAAAATTCATATCAATTAATCATTCTGAAACTGTATTGTGCATTGAGGATAGGATGCAAATTCGTTGATTGTGTATTTAAGTCTGAGGCAAGTTCAAATAAGCAGGTAAGGAATGAAGAGTCACTTAGGGTTTTCTATCTAATTGGAGATTTGGAGATTCAATGGCTGTTGTTTGCAATGTAACTCCTTAAGACGTGATTAAAAATATCTAGAGTTATAGTAGGAATTTTTGCTGACTTCAGGATGATTTTTATCCTAATTGTTAACAAGATTTCAGCAGAAGTTATGTGATTAGGCTGCAAGAATTCTTTTTTTATCTATTAACGCGATAGCCATTGATATCTAGGCGAGTGCATATACATACACATACATACGGAAAACTAAATTACAAGTTTGATTAGTATGTATATGATCTTGAACTTGCAGATATATCTAGAAGTTATACTTGCTATCTAAGCTTCAACTATTAGATTACACAGCAAAATATCCGTCCGTTACTTTAGATGGCATCATTGCAGTCAATTCTGGATCTCTCATTCTAGTTGAGAAAGAAAAATATACAATTACACATTTAACTAATGGATCTTGTTCAATGTTCAGCTGTAAGATAGTTTTAAAAATATAACTTAGAGTTATACCATTTCAAGGGATCTTGAATTCAACAAAGCTCAAATGAGCTGATGCTTCAAGAGGTGATTTTTTTTACTACTTATAAGTGAAATGTATTTTAACAAGCATAGGTGGATAACTAGGAGCATCTGCATCTATGAGACTATGACTACTGTTGGGTTGATTATGGTTAAACATTGATAAATATTATCATACGTTTGCTTATTTCGACCTTTTTTATGCTGAAATTACATATTTGCCCATGATCTTCATTACCAATTATTGAGGTTAACTGATTATGTTCTACTTTATTTCCACTACACTGATTTCTCAAGTTTCTTTTAAGGAGAAAGGGTGGGAAACATAAGAAAGGGGTACTCTCAAAAAAAAATTGAGAGAGGAAAGGTAAGGTTTCATGTATTTTCCTTTCCAAACTTTCCTTCCCCTTTTGAGATCATCGCGAGGGAAAGGAAAGGAAAAGATTTATGTCAAAAATGCCTGGTTTATAAAATTTTAGACTTCTCGAATATTCACATATAGGATGAGCAAAAATGATGAATTTCAGCCTTCTTTTCTTTTCTCTCCAACTTGAGAACATGAAAAGTTTTGTCTTCCCTTTCTTGTTAACTGAGAACATAAATGAAATCAATAACTTCAGTTTTGTCTTCCTTTCCTTTCTTTTTCTTTCATTTAAAACTCTTGAACTTGGCATTATTGCTAAAATTACATATCCATCTGTAATTTTTTAGATACACGATAATATTCAATCTAGGCCTTACTAAAATTAACATTTTAAGGTTTTCAATAAGAGAAGTTGGTAGTGCATATTATGACCAGATGGTTGGATGAACTACTGTCTGTTGTAATTTGTATAAACACTACTATGTCTGTTGTAATCTGTATAGACACAAGTTTATATAGTATATCTGCAGTCTTTTATACGGTTAAACTTTCCGATTGTCTGTTCTGTTTTGAAATATGGGTACATGAATTTTAATATATGTACATGATTTCCGTTGCTGAAGTCCACAATGTTTATATTGGTTGAAGTTGGTAATGTGGATGTATGTAGTAGAAAGTGATCTGATGGTCTTTTTGTGAATCAAATTCAACTTGTTGGGGAGAAGATGCTTGGATTTGTAAAATAGTTAGGTTAACAATATAAACTTTTGCTTAATGAAACTTGAAAAGAGAAAAACTTCAAACCTTGTTCTTTCCAAGTTAGGACAACAATTTGGGCTGTAAGAAGCGTTTGAACAAGGCGGTGGTAAAACCTGTGTGTTTGTGTTTTGTGTATCCACATACCTTTTCCTGTATCTACTTCAGTATATTTATTAGAAACAAAAACCAAGAATCTGATCGAGTGTGGGTGTCCCTTAGATACCTTGTGGCTGCTGTTGGGTTGCAAAGTTTATGGAGTTTGTCACTAGCTGTGATCGATGTGTATGCACTTTGTGTCAAAAGAAGCTTGAGGAATCCTGCAGTTATTACTATGTATACTATTGGTGACGGGGTAAGATATCTTCAATAATTTTCTTTTACTAAATAAGTATTTTTAATCTCCATGAGAATTCTGATGGTTGATTACTTTTATATATTCCGTGCAGATCATATCTACCCTTACTTTTGCTGCTGCATGTTCATGTGCTGGCATCACAGTTCTTATAAGCAATGATCTTAATAGATGTGACATAAACCATTGCAAAAGGTTCATGTCAGCAACAGCAATGGCTTTTTTAAGCTGGTTTGCTGTATCTCCATCTTTTTTCTTGAACTTTTGGTCGTTGGCATCACGATGACAAAGAGAAACCGCCATCTCTAACTGATCGTTGTTATTAACTACTGAATATTTCAATGGAGTTGAATCTATTTAAGGCTGTGGAGTAAAAAAATTTTGGTTGCTTCTCAGGCAGGGACTAGGTAACCTGGCCAAGTGTTTTGATGTCGAATTTTGTATGGTTATATTATATACAGCGTTGAATTCAAGTTGGTTGGTCACTTGATCATTAGAGTATGTGGTTATAGATTGCTGGCTTGGTTTGTTTTAGAGCTGGATGTGTTTTACTTGGTTTTTATGTTTTTGTTTTATCATTTATATTTATTTAAAGGAATGTGAAGATGAAGAACAACTTTTAACTAGCTGTCACTTGTTTTTGTAAATACTAATAAAAATGTGAATCTGAAAACATTGCATTACTGGTTTTAACATGATTGAGAAACCACAGTTCAATATTGTTTGATAATGGTAATGATATGATCTTTTTCGATATGCATTCTAATTTCTCATCAGACAGACAATTGATATAACAATCTACAACAATGCATCTAACACTTGATAATAACATGTTTCAAAATCAGTCGTATAAAATGTTTCCCCTTGCTGAGTCAAATTCCCAAAACAAAACAGTTCAAGACAATTGACTTGGTCAAGGCTCCAAACATTCTCATCATGTCTGTAGGTTACACCCTGCATTTCAACTTCTCAGCTTCAAGCTCTTGTTTTAAGCTCTCGACCCTTTCCACCAAATTTATATTCTCCTGATGAGTTGAGTATATAAGAATTTTGACATCCTTCCATTATGGTATCACACCAAAAGTTAGGCAAATTTGAAAAAAAGAAAAAGCAAAGGCATACCTTCTGCAACATATCTAGCCTTTTCTTCATACCGGCAGCGCTGCTACTATCCTGAAAAGTCTCCCTAACCTGGCTAACATGTGTAATAGGTTAATAATCCTCAAAATTCTCAATTCGGGTAGTTCCATTACAGTCTAGCAGGTGTTTTCATGAATATGTAAGAGGGTGGTCACCATCACCACCTGTTGGTGGGAAGTAAGGTGATGGTTATCACCGGCGCAGAGGGTGCGTGGTGGGTTACGAAAATTAATCTTTTTTTCCTTCCTTTCCCTATTCTCTATCCTTATTCGTTACTCAAACGATATAAAATCAACTATAAAAAAATTGTTTATCAATTTGTATTTTTAATAGATAGATGGGATAAGGATTTTTGTTGATAACTCTAAAACTAGCCTAGAAAGCAATTTGAGAATTCTTCTGATATGGAATCATATAAATACCACTTTCTAACCACCAAAATTCACACATTTCTTCTCCTATCTATACAATTCTATTCTTCAAAAATAATTTCTTCAACTTTCCAAAAAAATGAGTGATTAGGATAAACAAAACGCGTTGAAGGAGTAATAAGTACTTATATTTAAAGAGCTACAATTTCTGTCCTTTGACAGGTCGAATTCAAATGATGTTGATCATGAACTCACCAAGATGAGAAAAGAATAAATTCATAGGAAATATTTGTAGTTTTTTTAAAGTTTGAATTATTTTCAATGTTCTTTTTAATTTAATGTAATTTTTAGGGTATTTTTATGAAATTATATTACTTGGATCGTGTTTAAATTTATTTATTTATAGGGTTTTTAAAATTTGAAATTAAAGGAAATAGGGAATGTCCAGAAGTTGGCGTGATGGCAGATGCTTTGTGATTGAGCTTTGTGCTTGTGTGATGGAAGTGTAATGCTAACGTTGTGATGGAAGTGTGACGCTGACGTGGCGATGTGGTGAGGGTGTGACCACAGCGGATGCTCAAATTGTAAATGTACATACTCTTTTTAGCTCCTTTGTACATTTGGTTGCTCGCTCTTCTGCTTCATCGAATCTGAGTCTCCACTCTGCAGATTCATCAACTGCTTCCCTGTTTGCAAGATCAAACTGCCTTCTGCAATAGATCAACAAAGAATTACATTATTTTAATTCTAGCTGGAAACCCTTGACAGACCCAGAACTAACATCTCTGATCTGGATGCTTTACTTCTTTTATCAAGGGAACAAATGTGAAGTTGTACAGTTTTTTTCTCCTTTTACCAGCTTACAAACAAAAGAAAAGGAAAAGCATCCAGCTTTCTCTTATTTACAATGGACAATAATGCTGAAACCTCCTTTCCATATCTTTCCTGCTATTCCTATTGCAAACTTCTGAGTCATATCAATTTTTTTCCAAAACTTATCAAGTGATTGGTAGCCTAAAATGGTCGATTTAGCTATAGGGGAATAGTATTTTTGTTATGTTTATTGGTGTGATAGTAGGATACTGTCCAAAACCCAGTTTCGCCTATGCAAAACCCGTACTTGGACTTTCTTCTAGTTCTGAAACTAGAGTCATCTTATCTACAAGAAAATCGAGTACCAAAGCTACATGCATTATTGACAATCTTGATATCTATAAGAAATACAATGGCTTAAAGGTTATCGAGCTACTCTTAGCTGCATTCATACATCATAACCAATAACTAGGCAATAAGTATACATAAGGCAACAATGCTAGACTTGCAAATTGCACAGAGAAAGCTAAAGATCGTTATAAATTTGGCTGGAGAAAATGCGTAGCTTAAATGTATTGGGTTTTTTATCTCACCTTTGGAAGACACCCCAGATCAATAAATTTGTAAATTGTACTGTAACTCTACATTATGAAATCCCCTTCATTACTAAACCCTAATAACCCCATCTTACAACCCTACGAATTCACTATCAATCTCGGTATTCAAATATTACGGAGTAATACTATTGAGCAATCAAAAATAAAAAGCCACATAAATCCCTTATCGGTCCGTGAAAGTTTCCAAAAAAGGAAAACCAATGAAATATGATAACAAAAGATCGAAATTTGAAGTATCTACCTTATTAGCTCTGTTTCATTGGAGGAAATTTGGTAATCAATGGTCCAAAGCCTCAAGTAGACGGAGAGTCCAAGAACCATGACTAGTAGCACGCCTATCAACAACCGCCCTCTCAATTTCATCATCGTCTTCTTTTTGTTTGTCGATTGGAATCAAATTGCAGCTTCAAACATTTGCTAACAAGAATTTAGAAAAAGCGATGGTAATCATGATAATATGAGTGCTTAGCTTAGATGACGGCAAGCGGCCGCACATCACGGCCGAGCAACCGTGTACCTAGTAGAAGGCGGCACTCCACCAAGCAACCCTTTCTACTAATTTACGTTTTTTTACGGGCACACACACAGGCACTCCAACCTTCAAATTAGGGGTGTTGACGTGGCGGTGCGGGACGCGTATTTCAAATTTTTGTAAACCGTTATTGAGGGACGGGTATCTAGTTTTAAAAACCAAAATCGAACCGTACACAGCGGGTACTCATTGTGCAGGTATTCGAAGGGAGACGGGTATCCACAGTTAGGGTCACGGGTACCCTAAAATTGAGTTGTTTTTCATTTTTGTTGTTTTCGACAAGTTCAGATTCATAATATAGCAATAAACAATGGTAGAAACAAGTCAACAATAAGGAATAAATCACTAACAGAACAAATAGATCTTCGATTAGAGAATCGTAGAAACAAAAAACCTATAGAATTGAAGTTGACACTGATGATCGATTTCAGTGTCTCTATCTTGAACTCTCAATCATTGCAAGCTTGCAAACTCTCAATGTCGAAGTTAAAAAAAAAAGAATTCGGGGAGACGGTGGGGGCTACTAGAATAAGTTAGATAGTTTTGAGAAATTTAAGTTTTCTAAATAGCTCTTGTTATTTCATATTAACATATATATATATATATATATATATATATATATAAATTAAAAGCATGCGGGGCGGGGCGGGTACCCACGGATATCAAATTTTAAAAACCGAACCCACCCCGTGTTCAACGGGTACCCTAGTTTTCGGGTTTTCGGGTTACGGATTTTTCGGATATCGTTTTTTCGGTTTCGGTTCATACGGGGCAGCTCGGTTGTCGGTTTTTTTGAACACCCCTATTTCAAATCATAGGGCAACGAACTTTTGGTCTTTCTACTATTTTACATGAATTTTTAAGTATAATATTTTTGATTTTTTATAATTGCATCCAACTCAAAACCTCCAAATAGACACACAAAAGAGTGGTTGCCCCATGGTTTTGACTTTTGAGTAGGGGTGTTCAAGAGCGATCGACTGATCGGGTACTTAGCAAATTGTAAATCGTTGTTAGTGTATGGATAATCGATTTCACTATTCAAATTCAAACCATGAACAATGGGTACCCAACTGAAGAACACTAGGTACCCCACGGCTCGCAGGGTTGGACGATGATTACCAAAAAATACAGTCATTATAATAGATGTATGCACACTTTATTATAAGGAGGATCAAATTGAATAGTATAAATTAAAACACTTGTTTGCTAAGTTCTTTAACCATTTGAAACCCATCGAAGTATACATCTTTGTCTACTAAGAAGTGCTAAAGAGGACAATATTGTGAGCAAATGGGTTTGTGATTTCACAGAGCTTCACTGTGACATGACGTTTCTTGGGTTGAAGACGTAACAAATCATATAACTCTGGAGCTAAGAGTGTTGAGTAAGAGTGATACGACGATACCAAAATGGGGAGCACTTTTTTCTATTTATATGAAAACCCCTCTTACTTTATCTCTATAAAGCATGTAAGTCTTTGCTTAAACTCTTAAATTTTAAGTGTTTTAAAATTACTAAATTACCTCTCATATAAACTAAATTGAGTAATTATTAGATATAGTTAATAAGGTTTTTATATTCCATTTTAATAACTAACTTTACATATTTAAAAAAATCAAAGTCAATACAATTTTTTTGAAAATCAAAACCAATACAAAAATAACTTAAATAAAAATTATTTTCACAACTTTTTTTTTCAATTATGAAGAACAAAAAAGTAAAGGAAATGAAAAAAATAAAGAAAATAAACATGTCATCAAACGAAAATTATTTTTTGTCACCGTATTACATAAATACTATATTTTCTACGTCTTGAAAATAGACATGGTAACAAGTACAAACTATTCGTTACCACCGCATTACGCGGGTATCGTGCTAGTGTGTATATATATATAAGTTTATTTGAGAACTATTTTTATTATGATTATCGTAAAAACCAATATGAACCAATCAAATATTTTCATATCCTAAATTTTTATTTTTAATTAAAAACATTTAATTTTTTTTCTTTTTTTACTCTTTTTTATTTTTTATAAGTAGCAAGAATTATTTTTTATATTTTTTATTTACTTCTTTATTTATTAATTAATTATATTATTTATATCTTGTTAGAGATTGATGAGAAGAATATTTTTTTCGCAAGTAGAATAATCAAAAGAATCTGAAAAAGACCATTTTTTAATTAAGTGACTTACTTTTAGTTAAAAGCACAAAATTTTAAAATTTATAGTAATATGGAAACAAATGTAGATTTGTATAGTTTTATTTATTTTCTCTCGTGTTTAGTGTAATAATTAAATAGACGATTTTTTTGTGATGTTTATTATCATGTAAGTTACAATAATATGTAGTATTATTTTTATTTTTATTGGAATTTTGTAGTTGTATATATATTAAGTACTTATACCCCTAGATCTTTTTTTGTTAGAATTTTTGAGTTAAAAATGAGTTTGACTAAACCAACTTTGAGTTGCACGTGCACTAGATTTGTAAACGAACCGAACCAACATGAACGGGGGCTTGTTCGTGTTCGTTCATTTAACTTTAGATAAACAAAAAAAACGAATACGAACGAATATTTTGTTTAACTTTAGCCGAATATAAACGAATACATATACAAATATAACACAAACCTAACATTATTAAATATAAACAGAAACTAACTACGTGTATATACATATGTGTATGTGAGAGAGAGAGAGAGTGTGTGTGCGTGTCTGTGTGTATGTATATATATATGTATATATATATATCTATGTACACACACATATACATACATATAAACGAACATAAACAAACAGATAAACAAACTTTCACGAACATAAATAAACTAACGTGTGTCTTTATTCTTGTTCGTTTCTTTAACTAAACGAAAAAATATTTATATTAGAAGATTTTAAGACGATATAAGGTATAAGACTATAGAGAATAATTTAAAAGAAACATGTTTTTTATACGTGAACTATTTATAACATTTTAATTACTTATTACTAAAGATATTTTCGTCATTTATATATTTACCAAAACGTGAATTACGTGACTTGAATTTTCTAAAATACCCAACATAAATGAGCTCATTAATCCGCCATTTGAACTATTAGTCATTAATTTATCTTAAGCTAGAGTTAATTTATTCTCGTATAAAAACAATCGTTTAAAATTTTCGCAAGTCAATAAAGAGGGTACGTGAGCAAGTTTGGCACTTCCTTACTTTCCTACCTAAGATGCTAGCTCTAAACTTATTATATTAATTAATCAATTAATTAATGGTGGCTTAGTTATCAAGATAAACATGATTAGTAATTAACTAGTTACAATGTCCCGATATTTAACCCAAGATCACGTGTTAAAATATGAACCATATATTTCAAGATACCAAATGTTAACATCCTTTGGTCAATTGTTTATTCCCTTAATTAATTAATATCTCCGCTCTCACCCTTAACAAATGAAAACAAATTATATTATACTACATAACAATTATCAACAACTATGAACAACGATTATCAAGAATTATGAATAGTGTTTTGCTTTGTTTATTTGAGAAAATTATAATATAAAAATACAATTGTTTTGTTTCGATATATATTTGTTGTATATATACATTTTGTAATCCTAATATAAGAAATATATTCCTTATGGTACCTATCATATTACGGGGTGGAGTATATTTTAAATTTTTTATTGTAACTTCAACTCTAATACATATTTTTTCCTATTTGGATTAAAAAAAATCATATTCTGTTTAATTTCCCTCATAATTTTTTTACTTTATATCTACATGTTAATCTTCATATTTTGTTCATTCTTATTTGTTGTTTTACGTCACCTAACTTATGTAAGTAAAAAATATAGGTTGAATTTGTTACATATCATTTATATGTTTTAAACTCGTTGTTACGCGCAGGATACTAAATACCTCGTTGTATATATAACAATTAGCATGATGAATGAACGGTGTAATTTTGTCTTTTTATTAGCTAATTTTGTACTCTCCTAGCTTTCAGCTTGGTGGTTCACGTGCTTTTGGTGGGAGGAAATGTTCAAAGCCCAGCTCACGTGACTTTTTTAGCAATTTTTTTTTCTTATTTAAGTTCATAATTTTTACAAAATAGCGTGTAGCGTTTAGTAAATTTTTTTCTTGTTATATTTCTTAATTTGTCATTTATTTATTTGAAAGTTTCTTTCAATTTTTATTTTGAGTTCTTTTTTTCTTCTTTTGCATTATTTATGTTTCTTTTTTTGAGTTTTTTTTCTTTTGTTTTTTTATGATTATCTTTTGCATTATCAATCTTTTTATTTATTTAAAACGTATTCACCCTTTACCTTATTTTAAATGATATATATATATATATATATATATATATATATAATATTTAGTCTTATGACATGTATGTTTCATACATATATATTAATCAGTAAATTAACATATGTTGAAAGTCTATATTTTCTAGTTAATACATAAATAGAAGAGACAAATTTGCATTCTTATTTTTATTGTTTCAACATATAAAAAAAAAGAGACATGATTTATATTCGTTGAGCTTTGTGAAAAGGATTTGTATCTCATGTTTTTAACATGTTAGATTTATATATATTGATATAATATACGACGTAAAAGGACACCCATCGAATTAATTGGGAAGGAATCGATGGTGTGTGTGATTGGTGGATCACGAAGTGGTACGTACCAAGTGTTTGCCATACCATGATGGCTTGGTGATGGTTACGTCGACAAAAGGAGGCTGACGTGTTCTTTTTATTTTTTACAATTTGATTGCGAGTTGTGATATATAATTAATTTGATGCTATAATTTGATATGGTGTGAATATGATGGTAATGTAATACAATGGTGAGCAGTAATAAGCTAGAGTGACCATCCCCAAACCTAGCTAATCAATGAAAAAGTCATTTTACACCTATTATATATAGGCTTTTGTGTGTGTATATATAGCTTTAAGAAGTCAATATACATGCACAAAAATGTTGACAATAAAATGTGCGTATAATTACAATATTTGTATTAGGGTTATGTTAATAATTAGTGATAGTTAGCAACTTGAGTAGTAAGACCCGGTCATTAATGAGACAATGTATTCTTTGAATATGTGCGAAAGAACCCAATTTAAACGGTTATGACTTCAATCAGTATGGAATTATTAGAGACACGATCATCTTATAGAAACTATATATTATCAATAGCGGTATCAGATATTTAAAGTGATTTTCAGAATCTTGTGTTCAAGTTTTATATTAAGCAAGATGTAGTTTAGGAGTAGATTTAGTGGGTATGTGAGTTCTGTTATTTAAAAAAAAATAGAAAACATGTACGTTTACTGACCTTTTCGGCTTCGGCTTTAATTCTTAATTAGTAACCTCCATGCATTTTGGATTTTGATTTCTCGTTTGGTTGAAAATATAGTTTTCTGCTAATTAATGATTAATTTAATTCAAAATTTGATATTTATGTTAATATTTCTTATCTTATAACTAATTAGTATTATTAGAGGAAGAAAATTGGTTATCGATGATATAGGGTCTTTATACAGATTCGGAATTAAACTAAACATTCAAGTTTGAAGAACTACAACATGTTTTTATTAACTTGTTGTATGAATAAATTTTGGTTTTTTGCTAATCAACTGGTGTTAATAAATAAAAGGGACAATTCGTATATATTTTTTTAAACTTTCATTATTACGTATATATCTTTTCAAAATTCAATATTACGTATATATCCTCCTAAAATCTCTTAAATCTCATAGCTATCCAAATACCTATTTTGTTATTATTTAATCTTTTTAAAATTCAATAATCTTTATCATCTAATATAATTATTTAATCATTTACTATTTTGCCCCAATATGAAATCTGATTACTAAACCTATTTTTTAATCTTTTTACCCCCAAACCATCGATAAAGACCTATGTGTGTAGTTCTTCTTCAACACGGCAGTTGATGCAAATAAAAAAATTGAAAAAAAAAGACATATTGTTGTAATAAAACAGTTGATGCAAATAAAAGTAATAAAACAGTTGATGCAAATAAAAAAATTAAAAAAACGGACATATTGTTGTAGAAAACTTTTTCGTAACATTGAATCGCGCAAATAACATATTATTACATTTTCGAAAGCGCCATGTTATAAAACAGAAACTTTTTGTCGCCGCAACATTATGCGGGTACAATGCTAGTATATAAATATATATACATATATTGTATGAAAGTGAATTTGATTTAAACCTATGCTTCCGCATTTAATTATATGTGAATACTTCAATAGAACTTTGCATGAATTTTACTTTTCCAAAATTGGGTCTTTACAATGTTATTATGAGCTAATTAGGTGATTTATGTATTTGTTATAATTTATAATTTGAGTTTTATGTAATAACAATGAGAAATTATATTTAAATTATATTTTAAAATTAAGAAGCATTAATTATTTATATTTAGATGTTTGATTCTCATTTTAATATACAATTTTTTAATTATACATTGATAAAAATAATTATGACTAACCGTGTATCACATTGACGTCTAACAAATGAAGATCTTGGGCGCATAAATGATTACATGATATGAATGAATATTTTTTTAATCGAAATTATTTTAAAAAGAGATTAATTTTGTTCCAACAAATGAAGGGGTTAAATACATAAATGATTACATTGAGGTTATGAGGTATCACATTTCAATTCACATAATATATGTTTAGGTGAAATTTTATATCATTTTAAGAAAATTGTACACACTGAATATATTTAATTTCTCAAGTTTTCATTTTTGTGATGATTATAGTAATCTAACAAATAAAACTATGAATGTAGTATACAAATAAGTACTACTGAAAATATGAAAGTCCATCTTAATTCAATCTTCAAACATTTAATAAATATGCCATTTTATTAGTTATTTTTCTATGGATACGATTCTATTTATTTAAACTGATTTATATATTTTATTTATGCTTTATTACGTGTAAAATGTTTTAGGTTTTTTTAAGTTTAATTTGTGTCAGCTAGTTTGTTAAGAAAAGTATTTAATTATAATATTGAATGATGTAATGCGGTGAGAATCTTATTCGTTGTTATTCATTCGTGGGTCAAAGAAGTCGAGTGTTTGTTTAAGTTTAGTACTTTGTGGATACATATCAGAAGGGTTGGCATGGATGTTAATGACCAAATTTATATATAAGTATTTCCCATACAATCGGGTTTTTTTTTCAAATTTGACTCTTAGCAACTCTTATGTTTGAAGGAAGATGTTTTCTAATTAGGTCACGAATTACAAATGTTTGAAAAAGTTCTATTGCTATTTCGCGAGACAATCCACATCGATGTAATGAAAGTGAAGGGCCCATGACAATCACTGACCGCCCTGAACAATCAACCCGTTTACAAAGCAGAGTCTCGCGAACCCTTCCTTCTTTGCTTTCAATTACATCTGAAAGCGACTTGTAAACTCTATTATGATCATCCCTCATTAATTGTCCGCAGATTCCATTATCAAGAAGTGCATCTACGGCTTCTTGTAGCTATATATATATATAGGTATAATTTTTCATTGGTGTAGGCCGTGTGGCCATGGCCCACTCTACAGTCTACATACACAATTGGTATGTAACTACATATATACAGTGTTAAAATCAATTATCAAAGGGTTTGCTCCGGTAGTATCCGGTTTTAAGGTAATATTTAGGGTACGTATTTAGTCATGTCTCATAGTAAATAAGAGTGTAAATTTGATAGTAGGTTTACTGTGTGTGTAAGTTTTAATATAAAAATATTAATAGATGATTTATATATAAAAAATTTTTATCATACACAACAAATTAAAGTGTACGTTTGAACTATAATACCATTAAATTTATGGCTGAGAAAAATAGTTAATGAAATTACATAGGTAAAAAAGTCTTAATTATTGTGTGTAATAAAAAATATTGTGTATAAATCATTTCAACTAATCAAACTATGACTCTCTTTTTGTGCTTTTATTTACATTATTTACCAACATAAGTACATAACTATCATTTTAAGAATATCGTTTCACCAATACCTTTTTTCTCGAAAAAAAAGTTTAATTTGTAGCGAAATTCAAATACATGGATTTAAAAGATAAATGAGCATATAATTAATGAAAATTTTATATGCCTTGTTTGACATAGGAGACATAAAACGGCACACAATGACACTATCTTTTCTCAGGTAAGGAAAAAGAACTTTGGTCTAGCGGTATCTGGTGTTTACGTAAATCTTTAAGGTCTATGAATTAATTCCCATGATAGACAAGATGTTGATTTAAGAGTAATATAAAAATGTGTTTACGTTCGGGCTATACATGTTAGAATCAAATAAAGATGCAAAAGTTGTAAAGAGAGGCTAGGAACCGGGTTTGGAAATAGAACTGGAAGAGAGAAATTAGAGGAAGAGAGATAAGCGAGCTCAACAATTTGATAACCAACAATGATACTTAAAAAGGTTGTGATTTTCTTATGAAGATCAAGACAAGTTAGAGTTCACATGAGATCCAAACTGATCAAATGGGAATTGATCTAAACTCAATCGTTTGTCCAAGATGTGAATCATAAATAGAAACATCGGAACATGACTTTTTTAGTTGCCTAGGAGATCAAGAATCATGGAACAAAGTCTTCAAATGGTGGAAGCTAAAAGAGGTCAACATAAGCTCAATTATGGATATGTTAATTCTTTAGGATTCTAAATGTAAAGATGAAGTTACAAAAAAGATTTTGCAGAACTAATACCATTCCCAACAAATAGGGGTGAGCATCTTAACTAAAAAACCGAACCATTAAAACCGATCATAAAATAAAAACCGACGGTTTGGTTTTAAATCTCATTAACCGATAAATAGTGGGTCGGTTTCGGTTTTGTATGCGTAAACGAACCGATACCGAACTGAGCAAAACGAAAACCGATGGTTCGTTTATTGTTTTTATAGGGTTTTCTTAATTCTTTTTATTTTGAAACTCACAAAATAGAAGGAAGCCCGTGTTTATATTGAAGGAAATATTTAAGGTCTATGAATTAAGTCTCACAATAAATAAATAAATGATGTGAATGACCTATTTTGGTTGGGCGAAGACGACTTGAAGTTTAAATCATATTTTGCATTTTGTCCCCTTCATTCTAAAGGAAAGAGACCTACAATTTAAAGAAGAGGGACCAAACTTAACTTAACTTAACTTAACTTAAATTAACTAAAAGAGGGGCGATAGCTTAAAAAGTTTTTCAAAACTCAAAAGTATTTTTCTTTCTTTCTTTCTTTCTTTCTAATTTTATATATACTATTAAATAACAAATTTGGAAAGACTTTCAAATGAAGGGTATAAATGACTTTACCTTGAAGGAGTTAGTTTAGATGGAGTGCACCTTTCTTACCTACCTCTGTATCCTTTTAGCATATATATATATATATATCCATCTAAATTGCAACTAAATATAACTAGCTAGTGGATTTTTTTTAAAGCGTAAGGTTCTTTTTGCTTTACAAAATTCGATAAAATGAATTTGATTTAAGTTATATTCAATTTATCTATGGAATTGACTTTTCATTATTTAAAAGAAAAAATGAGATTAAATTTAAAAACAAGTTTACCAAACGAAATACAAAATGAAATTTGAATTCAGTTATATTTTATTTTTTTAAATTATACGAAACAAACAGGACCTAATAATTTAATTGTAACGTATTCTCAAATTTGACATTTTAATTATGTCATTAAATTTAGTAAAATTTTCTTCATATCTAAAGAGTTGCATATTGACTAACACAAAACATTTTGGTTTATACTCATTAAATATTATGACGTTAAAGTAAGTTTAATAGTAAAAATAACATGATAGTTTTCATGAATTAAGTAGACAAATATTTTTATAGAATCAGTTGAAATTTTGTTTTAAAAAAATGTACAATAATTGGATGAAAATTCAAGACGTGAAACAAAGAAAGAGAAGGTTTATAATTAAGAAGACCTCACGTAAAAGCCTAAGAACGATTGATATGTGACTTCTTTATCAATGGTCCCGAATCTTACTTTTATAAATATTATAAAGATAAGACTACAATTAATATATCTTGATACTATTTAATTATGTTGCATAAATTATAATTAATTTAATGCAATTGTAATTTATAGTGGTATTTAGTTTTTAATTTAATATATTTAGTTTCTATTAGTTTTACATTTATTTTGATATATAATTTGTGTAATTAATTATAAAATTAAAAATAAAATAAAAATAAGAGTGGTTTAAAGTCACAATAAATCACTACAAGAGGATATTAATTAATTTATATGGTAATATTGGTGATGTGAAAGAAATATTACGATACTAATATGATATATGAACCATGTATATATTAAAAAGCCCCTGGCAACACAAAGCTTATTAGCAGAGGCAGACTCAGAATTTAAAATTGATGGTAACCCCAGATCTAAAATTTGAAATAATTGGTGGCACCGTCTCGAAAAAATCAAAATTTATACTACGCGAGATCGAAATTTACACTACACGTACAAAATTAAATGGTGTCCCGTGCCCCGTTACACTACCCTTGGGTCCGCCCCAACTTATGAGAAATCTTTTTTAAAGTTCACTACAACTAATAGATAACTTACAAGATTAATTTATTTTATAAAACTAAAAAAGAACCTTTCGTAAAAGGTCTCCATTTTCTGTTTATTATTAAAAATTTAAAAACAGATAATATAAGTTAAAATTCATTGACAAAAAGGCGGACGTGTGTATATATATATATATATATATATAGGGGTAGAGATCAAGTAAAAGAAAAATTAAAGTAAAAAGAATAAAAGAGATAATTATTTGATCATTTTTCGGTATATATATCAACTGATAATCGTTAGTTCATCATCTTTATTGATTAAAACTAGTTCTTCATCAAATTTTTTTGATGAATCCAACATATTCATCACTTTTTAGATGAAAGCATTTTGTTCACCAACAAATTATTCTAAAATTTTGTTTTCAAAATATGTATTTGAAATCAAAAAGAAATTGATGAAAAACTAGTTTTAATCAATAAAGATGATGAACTAACGATTATCAGTTGATATATATACCGATAAATGATCAAATAATCATCCCTTTTACACTTTTTACTTTAATTTTCTTTTTATTTGATCTCATCCCTATATATATATATTTATATATATATATGGGATGGTTTAAACGAAAACTGTTTTTCGTACGAGAACTAATCTTGGTCGTTCATTTTGGATAATGGAATTCATGGATGAAAAATGTAGGGGGATTGAATGTGGCATGGTGCATATAAGGAATTTATGGGTGAACAATCTAATTGAAGAAAAAAGAATTAAACGGTTAAGATTGTTTTTCGCATTTTACGTACAAAAATCAGTTAATTTTTGCCTATATATATATGTTCGTCATCTTTGTCAGGTTAATTGTGTCTCGTCTCGATCAAAATAGTTGATTAGACAACTGGTTTTTCTAAATCATATAGAGACGTCATAATTAATTAATCAAACTTCAATTCTTATTTATCAAGCTTAATTTCATTAGTTTATTCTTTTTTTTGTAGCTGATCATTTGTGTTAATTAATATAGGACAGTTTACATTACGTAATCAATTAAATTAATTTTTTTAACAGTAGAACAAACGAATACATTTATTTAGTTATAAGTCTACATCTTTTTTTTACATCGAGACTTGAACCCATGACTATAGGCCTTGCAACACCTTAATATTTTTAAACTACATGCCCTCCGGTAATCAATCAAATTAATTATATTAGTCGTATGATAATTTAGCAACTGGAACTTATTAAAACCAGCAAGTACTTATCATAACATCAATTAATGCTCGAAACACGAGGTCTCTTATCGCGGTTTTAATTAGTAAAATTAAAAAAGAAAACGATTGTTGCTGGTTTCAGGATTTATTGTACGACAAATACGAAACCTGTAATGTAATGAAATGGCGTAGAAAAATACTCTAAATTAATATAAGCATAATAACAAGAAAAACAAAGTACGTTAAAAATGAAAAATGAAATACTCTACGACTTAATTTTGCGATATATATAGACGATACATATATATATAAATAATGTTATTAGTTACAAATTAACCATGCATGGGTTAAATTAATTAGCTTAATAATTATTGATCGACTAGCTAGCAATTAAGATGCTTTAATTGTTTTGTACCTGGATCGATCTTTCTATCTTAACAAGACGTACGATACACTTATACTTTCATAAATTAGCAAGCATATATAGTGCATGTGACATGACTAAATTATTAATTAATTAATCTTGTTCAAAACCGGTTTGCTTCCAAATAGCATTTCTAACCCTACTCAAATCTCTACCTTTCAGTGTTCTTCCAATACCTTCATGAACAGAAAATGAAGCCATTCTAGTCCTTGCTAAATACTCATGTGGTGGCAGCTTCTCATTATCATCATCATCATCATCATACCCAACATCGTGATCATCATAATCATTGTCTCTCCTCCCATGATGCTTGTACTCGTCTCTCAAGATCTTTGACCAGTCCGGTACGTTCACCGGCAATGACTTTGCTTCCGATGACATGGCTGGTGCTCTTCTTTGCTGATGATGATGCGCTTTCAATGGAAACTTGGATGATCTTCTTGATATCGGATTTGGATGCTCGGTTGAATGATCATCAACGCCGCCGGTTTGCCAAAGGTCGGATTCGTTCATTTCAAAACTGTCGGCATCCACCGGATTGATTCTCTGATCACCACCACCAGCAAGATAAAGGAACTTTGGTCTTTGATCATGGTGGTGGTGGTGGAATTTTCTTGTGGCCATTGGAAGAAAAAATGAAATATATGCTGTGATCGATCGAATTAAGAAGATGGCCGGAGTAGTTTGTGATTAGTTTTGAGGGAACTGAATAAAAAGTGGGTATGGAAGATTGATTGGTTGGCCTAGGTGGTTGGTGATGGGTCAGCAAAGGTATATATAATGGTGTAATGGATAAGCCATGAGTTAGTTTTGTAAACATGTTATATGATGAGGGATAATATGAGAACATATACAGTAGAAATTACACAGACCACCCTTGATGTTTTGGTGTAATTGTATGTGATGCCCCTGTTCAAGTTAATTACATGCAACTTGACTTTAAATATTAGAGCCTCAGCCACAACATAATTTTCTTTGACTTTGTTTTTCTTGAAAATACTGAATGAATAGATCGATATTAATTATGAGAAAATGACAATATAACATTTTTTTTTGTATAATATCTGTCATTTTCTTTTTCGATGTAGAAGTTTCAAATTATAAAAATGAACATAAATAATATATATATATATACTATATTATAAAGTATTTAGACATTTTTCTTAATCTCTTAAATTTTAAGTCTTTTGAAATTACTAAATTATCCTCATATAAACTAAATGGAAACTATTATATAAAATAACTATTAAATAAAGTTAATAAAAATCTTATATTCTATTCTAATAACTAAATCTTTCATATTTAAAAAATTCAAATAAATTAACTTAATTATTAAAAAAATCTTTCATAATCAAATCTTTTATATTAAATATTATATCATGTAATAAATATTTTAACATAATTATCAGAAAATGTATACAAATAAAACTCATAAATCTGAAAAATCTATAATAAGAATTTATAAACATATATTTTAATTTTTTTAAATAGCTCATATAATTAATAGTTTCAAATTAGTTTACTATTTTCTTAATCTCTTAGGGGGGTGTTTGGTTCAAGTATTGTTTTTGAAGGGATTGATATTTCAAATGGGATTGGTATTTGGTGAGATTTGCATTTAGTGCGATTTAAAATCCCATATTGTGTTTGGTTCATATTTCTTAGGTGGGATTTCCATCACCACTAAACTCCATCAACAACCAAAGATGGCGGACGATGAACGACGGCGACGGCGGAAGACGAACGTAAAACGGCGGATGACGGCGAACGAACGACGGCGGACGACGAACAAACGACGGTGGACGACGAACGAACGATGGCGGACGACGGTGAACAACGGCGGATGACCACCGACGGAGACAACGGGCGGACGACGGCGGATGACAAACGACAGTGGATGACGAACGACGGTGAATGACGGCGGACGATGAACGAAGGCGACAACGAACGAACGACGGCGGACGACGGTGAACGACGGCGACAACGAACGAACGACGACGAACGACGAACGAAACACAGGATTTAGAAATCCCTCATCTGTGGGATTTGTAAATACCATGGGGTGGGGGGATTTAGAAATCCCTCATTTGTGGGATTTCAAGGATTCTGGGATTTGAAATCCTATCCCATTTTTACAAACCAACCACAAGATTTCTCAGGATTTAAAATCTCAATCCCAAAGATTCTTAGGAAATACCACGAACCAAACACCCCGTTAATTTTAAATAGTTTCAAATTTCTAATTTACACTCGGTATTTTCATGCAATTTAACTTATTTTATAAGTAAAGACTTTTTTTCTTATTTAATTGTTCTCAAATTTATATAAAAATAATAAAAGAGTTGATTAAGAACAGAAAAATAAAGAAAATAAAGAAAATAGACATGTTTCCAATGTAAAATTATTCATTGTCACCGTATTACGTAAATTCCCAAAACGAACAAGTTATCGAGTAGAAACTATTTGATACCGCTGCATTGCGCGGGTACCATGCTAGTGTATATATATATATATATATATATATATATATATATATAGGAGAGAGTTATTATGAAAATAGATATTTAGATGAGAATAAGAGAACAAATTCTAGCTATTAATTAGATGTTTATCTATTAGATCTAACGATCCCAATTCATTCGTTATGATTCATGGTTGGGTAATGAATAAAAAAAATGGACAAATGGAGACTATTCGATCAAATCAAATAAAGAGCTAGGATTAAGCTCACATCCTCACTTAAATATTCATTCTCAATAGAACCTATATATATATATAGACACACACACACACACACACTAGCAAGCTGCCTGCGCAATGATGCGACGGTAAATAATTTCTAATTTATATCATGTTGCTTTTAAAAATGTAATAATATGTTATTCGCGCAATTCAATGTCACGAAAAAGTATCGTACAATGTCAGTTTTTTATTTTTTTTATTTGTATCAACTATTGTATTAATTTTAAAAATAAATTCTAAAACACATTAAAATAAAAAAACGATTTATATTTATGAAATAAGGTATAATACCCTGAAGTAATAATAATAATAAAGATGATAATAATAATAATAATAATAATAATAATAATAATAATAATAATAATAATAATAATAATAATAATAATTATAATGAATAAAGCCATTAATAAAACAAATTAGAACTTGGGCTAAGAATTAGACTAATGGACTAACCCAACTTGAATTAACCCTTTAACCTAAACACATATGAAATATAGCCCAATCCATATTTCTTAAAGCTTATATGGGGAAACGATCGGAACTAGAAGACGGGAAAGGGGGAGCGAACCCTGATGCTTCGACAAGAGTCCTTCACGACTCTTCAGCCAGGAGCTCGATATATACCCATGGCATTCTGCAGTTCAAGCTATCGAACTACAGACTTGAAATCAAGAGTGAGGAAGAGGCTTACTAGGGGCGATTGATGATTGGAGAAGACTGAAATCAAAGCACCAACAGAAGCCTTCGAGTAGAGAGACGCAGGGTAGCAGTTGCGATTAAGCTCGATTAGGGTCGGTTCAGCTTTGATCTTTCCTTTGTCAGCAGCAATTAAGGTTTGTTTTTTTTTACTCTTTGCGATCTCCTGATGATTCTCGACTGGTCCTCATGCCAAGACCCCATTCTGTTTATTTCGAAAGACTCAATCTTTGGCTCTTTTAGAATGATAATTATAACACATACAGAAAGTTTCCTTGACTAGTGATCGGGACTAATTTAACTCGCGGGACACTGATTTTATACAAGTTCTTTTTATGAACATATGAATCAGACTAGTATCATAGAACAGTACATAAACTGATGCTAATTAATTCTGTTAATTGGGTTCAGTGTCCTTAATGTTATTGATAAGTCTATGATGGCTATTAAAATACACTGGATAAGAAACATAAGTTGGTTATAACACTGATGAATTGCAAATAAACTTTGAGTTGCTGTTTTGGTAAGAATTGAACCACTCTCTTATAGGAATGGCTATCTAGATATATTCTGGTTAAAATTGGAATCAATTGGTCCTTGAATCTGTAGGATGGGTATGATGGTTAACAGATTAGGTTGTTAGTGTTCTTGCAATATTTATATAGGACTAAAGTACCATATTATAGGTCTTCATGAAATTAGAATTAACCAACAGTAAATGTAGTGTTCATGTTTTACAAAGCTTTGATGCTGGTCTAGTCTAAATACATTGTAGCAAACTGTTTTATGTGAAGTCTTGAACTAATTTATATAAAAACTAATTTATATAAAAGCTTAAAGTGGTTATTTAATTTGTGTTGCTAACTGATAGAATCATCAAGTGTTCAAAAGAAGTTGATTAATAAATAAATAACGAAAGAGGTTAGTAAATGGTTTGGTTAGTGATAGTTTTCTATATCCTACATAGATCCGGCACAAGGGAAGTAGGTACGCTTTGCTCATAGATTTGGTGTTTGTTAAGGTACGGATTCTAGCTCCCTTTACAATTATTAATGTCATACGCATTCTTAACTTCTATGTACGGATTCCTATCTTTTAAAGGTTCCTTTTTGATCCTATTAGTTTTCGTTTCTTGGTTCTATCAACATGTGGTTATTGAGATTTCACACGTTAAGGATTCCTGTTTTCTTTAAAATCGAGTTTTCTCAACTATCTTGTTTAAAACATTTTATATTAGTTAGTCCTAAAATCTTGTCTTTTTACATCGAAACTAAACTTGGTTCTTTTCACGTCTTATACCGTTTAGTTAGATTGGTTAGACTTCGTTCGATCATTGACTTATTGATTATTGTTATATACCTCTTTAAGAGTTCCTTATTGAGATTGTGTCTCCGCTAGAATTGTATTGTTATTGCTTCATTGTTATTGTTTTATCGTTAGTGCTTTTAACGTCACCGTTCTTGCGTCATTGTTATTACCTCATTGTTATTGATTCTTTGTTTATTGTATTGACCGTCTTACTCTGGGTATGCGAGCTATTTAACCACCTATGGGGGTACCATAGGCACATCACTGTGGCACCGGTGGCGCGACACTTCCGTAACGGTGTGATTTGTTACGGCGTCTCCTCATTGTGGTGTGATAAGGGTTTTAGGAGGCGTATTGTTTAACCATAGTTATTGTATTGATATTGTTTGTGAATAGAGGCGTAGTGCCCAACACCTTATCCACCATTGTTTGGTACTTTGTATCTGCAGGTCCATGTACCCATTGTTTATTGACCGGTACTTGTTTCATACAAGTGTTGGTATTATTGAGCTCGGATTGTACGTACCCCATTGATTCGTTAGTTATGGTTCTGCTTTTGTTATTTTAGTCTTACTATCCTATATGTTGTGTTCATATTGTATTATCTTGTTTTGGTTTGTATCCGCGCACTGGGCGTTTGGCTCAGCCGCATTTTCTTTCCATGCGGCAGGTTTACACGTGAATTGAAGGGTAAAGAGATCGAGAGCAAAGTACGAGTTGTTTGAGGTATTAAATTCTTAGAGTTTTGCTCTGTTTTGTATCGTATGCGTAGCCTCCGGAAACGGGGTGTTACATAAGGAGGATAAGTTAATAAGATTTTGAATATTATATTGATGTGGGTGGATAATTATGTTTGTGTGAGAGGGTGTTTTAGTGTAAGAGATATTTTAAATAGATAAAAAGTTAAAGTAAATTAGGAGAGAGAATGAAATGGTTAAAAAGGGGTTTTTAAAAGTTAAAGTAAATTGGGAGAGAGAATAAAATGGTTAAGAAAGAGTATTTTAGTACATTCAAGTTACTTAAAATTAAGAGTTTTTAAGGTTGTAAATGTATTTTAAAGGAGTAAGATAAGGGAGAGTTCAAACGAGAACTGTTCTTCGTACAAGAACTGCGAGAACCAATCTTGGCCGTTCATTTTGGATAATAGAATTCATGGATGAAGAGCATGGGGGCATTTAGTGTGGCAGGGTGCATGTAAGGAATTCATGGGTGGTCAATCCAATTAAAGGAGGGGGAATTGGACGGCTAAGACTATTTCTCGCGGTTCTCGTACGAAAAACAGTTTTCGTTTGAACTTTTGCCTATATATATAGTGAAAAGTTCATTTGAGAACCTATAAATATATGTATATATATATATATATGAGTTGTGTTTAATAAATTTCATGTAATTTGTAATAACATCAAATGTGAATTACAATAAAATTTTAATATTCAATCACAAATGATTCAGTATACAATTACATGTGTTTAATAAAGTTCATGTAAAAAACATAGTCCTAAGATTTTAATATTCAATCACAAGTGATTCAGTATACAATTATATATGATTTGTAAAAATATCACATGTGAATTACAATAATGTCACTTCGCCCAAAATTTTAAAATGCAATCTGGACCATTGATATCATTGATCCAAAAGCTAAAGTTAGTCCTTTTGGACTATGAATTAAATATGGATTATATTAAACTTTCTTCATATATGTATATATACATATAGGGAAGGGTTCAAACGAGAACTGTTTTTCGTACGAGAACTGCGAGAACCATTCTTGACCATTCAAGTGGTAAGTGGAATTCATGAATAAAGAGTGTAGGGGAATGAGTGGCAAGATACATGTAAGGAATTCATGGGTAGACAATCCAATTGATGGACGGGAATTGGACGGCTAAGATCGGTTCTCGTACGAAAAACAGTTCTCGTTTGAACTTTTCCCTATATATATATATATTTATATATATAGTGAAAAGTTCATTTGAGAAGCGTTTTTATGGCGAGAACCGCGATAATCAATATTAGCCGTCCAATTCCCTCTCCTTCAATTGGATTACTCACCCATGAATTTCTTACATACACCTTGCCACACTCAATCCCCCACACTCTTCATCCATGAATTCTATTATCCAAAATGACGACTAAGATTGGTTATCGCAATAAAAACAGTTCTTAAAAGAACCTTCCCCTATGGAGGTTCAATTGAGAATGAATATTTAAGCGAGAATGAGAGACTTAATCCTAGCCCTTTATTTGATTTGATCGGATAGTCTACATTTGTCTTTTCTTTTTAATCAATTACCCAACCATGATTTGTAACGGATAAGTTACGATCGTTAGATCTAATAGATAAAAATCTAATATATATATATATATATATATATATATATATATATATATATATATATATATATCTAGGGGAAGGTTCATTTAAGAACCGTTTTTATTGCGAGAACCGCAAGAACCAATCTTAGCCGTTTATTTTGGATAATGAAATTCATGGATGAAGAGCGTGGGGGGATTGAATGTGGCACGGTGCATGTAAGAAATTCATGGGTAGGCAATCCAATTGAAAGATGGGGAATTGGACGGCTAAGATTGGTTCTCGCAATAAAAACGGTTCTCAAATGAACTTTTACCTATATCCCTATATATATGACGTTCCGGAATAAAATTCGCGTTTGCATGGTTTTTTCTAAAACAGCTTTCGATATATGCACATGTGCAAATATATGAACGTGTACATATGCACAAATACGCCTAGTTTTTTTTTTCCGAACATAGATGTAGATATGTGTATGTACAAATAGATATATACACGCCAATGACAACCCTTAATTAGCCTAAAAACTATAAGTCCTGCTTCGCATGGATGTGCGCACTTGCTTATCAATACCGTACGCATTAGATATCTTATAAGTCAAATTAAAAACATGATAGCTAGCTAGGAAGAACAAGAAAATAAGTTTTTGTATATATTCAAAGAGGAAAAAACCATATATAAATTTAAGAGTTATAACTTAAAACATTAATAAAGTGTGTATCAGTCTTATCAACTTCTCATGGCTCTAAATATTTTTTGGTGATATAAGTATCATAAAAAGAGGCCTTGAATATATATATATATATAGATATATATACATATTCAAGTCCGGAGGGTTTAACCGAGAACCGATTTTCGTACAAGAACCGCGAGAAACAATCTTAGCCCTTGATTAAAATTAATTAATGACTAAGATTTTTTGGTAGCTTATTAGTGTTTCATTAATGACGCATTAACAAGGATTATTTCGGAAAAATCAAGCCTCGCAAATTAATGACGGCTTAGCTGCACGTAATTCACGGTTGGGTAAATATATAAATTACCAAATACCCCTATTAATGAGTCATTTATGGCGTTAAAAATAGGTTTCGTACGAAAAACAGTTCCCGTTTGAACTTTTTATCTCTCTCTCTATATATATATAAGAATGATGAAATTTTTTCTTTTAATAGATCAAGCTCATGGCTTTTGAAATATATATATATATATATATCCATATTGAAAGCAAGGTTACTACTTAATTAACATTATAATCAATACTTTATAATAGATTTTCTTAATTGTCTAACAATAAGATGTTTTTTTTTTGGTGGAGATCAACTATAAACAAAGATCTCTTGGATAGCTTGGAATACTTTGTTTGCAACCAAGGATCAAGGTGGTCTTAGGATAAATAGTCTTCGGGCTCTTAACTTATCTATTTTGGCTAAATGGAATTGGCGAGTCAAAGTTGATTGTCCTCCATTTGGAAGAAGGTTATTCATTTGGCGGCTCCACCATGATAGGTCTCCTACCTTGTAACTTGTTAAGAAGAAGAGTTCAAACTGGTAATTCAAATTGCATATCGTGTGGGAAAGATTTATAAACAGAGGCACATATCTTTTGTTCATGTAAAACCACTTCTAAACTCCTAATGGAAATTAAGGTTGGTGGGTGTCAGCATATCACCTGGTGACTCAATTAACTCATTACATAATTAGGCTGTCAATACCCATTTGAAAGGATCAATTTTAGAAGCTTTTATATGCGTTATATATACATCATGTTTGGTGCTTTGGCAGATTCGTAATGGCAAAGCTTTCCCTCCAAATGACGCCTTGGTGTCTGCTTTTAGTACATTCAGTTCCATTCAAAGCAAATGATAAACGTTAGCGGGGATCGAAAAAAGAAATGAAATTAGGTAAATTGGTGTACTTTTCCCTTATCGGAGGTGTAACCTTTTGTTTTTCTTCCTTAATTTCTTTTTTTATCTATTATTGGTTCTGTCTTTTAGCTACTTATTAAAGGCTTTTATAATAAAATTCGTTGTTGTTAAAAAAAACTAACACTCGGTGTTATTTTATTCTTGCGTTGACATATAGAGCTTTTCTAAATTTTAATTAGCCTGTGATCGAATTATGACGCTTCTTCTTCAATGCTTTTATGTTAAATAGAATATTTTAATTCATTTTTATTAGGAATATTTGGTCTAATAGATACATAATTAACTTATGTATTAAATAGTAATAAAATGATCACTTACACGCACATATATACTTTAATGATGATTTACACACACACGCACATATATGTCTGTATGTAAAAGTTTTAACTTTTGTAAAAATATTGACGGAAATTTCCTATAGACAAATTCCTAAACAAACGGTATGGTTTTGGAAAGGGGGTATTATGTAATTAGAGTGAGTATGAGGGGGCAAGTTGCACAAATATTTTAAATTCAAATAAGATTTGTTTGCGCAAGCATTTCACATCACATAAAAAGGAGGTTGATATTGTAGGCGAGAAGGAATACTGTAGACGTGTGTCCTCAGCTTTACGGTGGACCATCTTGAAGGTGATCAATAATAGAGAGTTTGGATCGACTAAATTATGCCATAAATCGTAAGTGACATTATTAGTGTCCCTACTTATCTTTAAATTATTCTCTATATATGTTTATATATCAATTGTTAATTAATTTGTAAAACACACACACTCTCTCTCTAATATATAATTTAATAATAATAAAAAAAATAAAAAAGTGATCTAATTAACTTATATAAAGTATAATGTTTTCTATATCCTTTTGAAAATTAAAGTTTTCATACTGATAATACAGTATCAATCTAAATTAAGCTAGAATTAAGTATAAGCTAGACTCGAAACTCTAAACTTGACTTTAGGAACCCATAAATATTTATCATATAAAACATATATAAACTTTTCTAGAAAAGATAAAATCAAAAGTGCGATTTCATAACATTTAGAAACTAGCTAGTTTTAGAAATTATATGATAAAGTTGACCTTCTTGTTTATTAGTAGCAGCGTGAGGAGATGAGCACGCACCTTGAGCTGTTCTTTGATTTTTTGCTCTAAGCATCATATAATATTAAAACTTATGACTACCCTGGTAGCAAGTCCATATAATTAGGTTAACAAATATATATATATACTAGCTTAATACCCGCGTAATGCGGTGACATTAAATAGTTTCTACTCGATAACTTGTTTGTTTTTGGTATTTACATAATACGGTGACAACGAATAAACATGTCTATTTTCTATTATCTTTATTTTTCTTTTCAATTGATTTTGTTATTATTTTTAAATAAACTTTGAGAACAATTAAATAGAAAAAAATCTTTATTTATAAAATAGTGTAACTTATTTGAAAATACATAGTGTAAATTAGTAATTTGAAACTATTTAAAATAAAAAAATAAAGTAAACTAATTTGAAACTATTAATTATATGATCTATTTAAAAAATTTTAAAATATATGTTTATAAATTTTGTTTATACGTTATTCAGGTTTATGAGTTCTACTTTTATATATTTTCTGATAATTATGTTAAAATATTTATTACATGATATAATATTTAATATAAAAGATTTGATTATGAAAATATTTTTAATAATTAAGTTAATTTGTTTGAACATTTTAAATATAGAATGTTTAGTTATTAAAATGTAATATAAGGATCTTATTAACTCTATTTAATAGTTACTTTATATAATATTTTTCATTTAGTTTGTATGAGGGGTAATTTAGTAATTTAAAAAAACACTTAAAATTTAAGAGATTAAGGAAAAAGGCTAAATGCTTTATAATATAGTATATATATATATATATATATATATATATATAGGGTAAGGTTCATTTGAGAACCGTTTTTATTGCGAAAACTGCGAGAACCAATCTTAGTCGTTTATTTTGGATAATTGAATTTATGGATGAATAGTGTGGGGGCATTGAGTGTGTGAAGGTGCATGTAAGGACCTAATAGGTGGGCAATCCAATTGAAGGAAGAAGTATTGAACGGCTAAGATTGATTCTCGCGGTTTTCATAATAAAAACGGTTATAAAATGAGCTTTTCAATATATATATATATATATATATATATATATACACTAGCAAGGAAACCGCGCAATGCTGCGACGACAAATAATTTCTATTTTACGTCATGTTGCTTTTAAAAATTTAATAATATGTTTTTCACACAATTCAATGTTACGAAACAGTATCGTACAATGTCAGTTTTTATTTTTTTATTTGTATCAACTATTTTATTAATTCTAAAAATAAATTATAAAAAACATTAAAATAGGAAAAAAGATTTATATTTATGAAATAAGGTGTGAGAAGTTGATAAGATTTTAAAAATTATGTTGATGTGGATAGATAATTGTATTTGTATGAGAGGGTGTTTTAGTGTTAAATAGATAAAAAGTTAAAGTAAACTAGTAGAGAGAATGAAATTGTTAAAAAAATTATTTTAAAAGTTAAATTAAATTAGAAAAAAGAATTAAATAGTTAATAAAGAGTACGATATATTATATATTATATGTAAGCAGAGGCTAACACGTGTGAAGACCAAACTTCCAACTTATCATTGGGGGTACAAAAGTGAGTTACGTAAGAGAAAGCAATATTTTTGGGTAATCTATATAGCTCCTTTTTGATTATTTACTTAGCCTTCTTGATTTGACATATATAAGTGAAAAAGGTATATTAAAAATGTAACATTCTTGATTTGATATGTGTGTTTGTGAGGAGAGGGGGCTATATAATAGCACCTAATATTTTTCTTAGGGTGCTACTATTTAGCCCCCCTCTCCTCACAAATCTACATGTCATATCAAGAATGTTACATTTTCGATGCACATTTTTCACTCACATATATCAAATCAAGAGGACTAATTAGATAATCAAGGGGGGCTATATAGAATTACCTTTTTTCTTAATAAAAAAAACTTTAATATAAGAAAAGCCAAATTATTGGGACATTGTCCACGAACACGAGAAGGTGAGGTGGTCCAATCATACTGCGTGATGCGTGAGGTGAGTAGCTAGCTAATTGATAGGGCTTAATTAGTGGATAAACTCTATCTGCGCTGCGGGCCCACATAAAAGTTATAATGTTTGACATTTGGCATACCTAAACTTATATGAGTAAACCCAAGGGGTTACTAGTTACTCCTAAGTTATTGCTTCATTTATTGTTTCCATCAGTAAAGAGTAGCTAGGTTTCATGCATTGCATTTGTTCGTATATATATATATATCATCATACAATAATTAATAAACTTTTCTCAACTCTTATATTAAATGATAACCATATCATGTGTTTAATTATCAACTTTCTACGTTATAGAATATGATAGTTTCCTAGCTATCATGTTCACAATTCGTGAGCTACTGGCAATATAACAATAAATATCACAATAATGTATCTTCTTTTTAATAATACATATATTATTATCAGTGCATCCAAAGTGCGCACCCTTCCATCTTCAGAACAAAAATGTTGAAAAAAAGTGCATTCAAACCTAGGTATATATGGCATTGTTGACATTCTAGCCAGTAAAAGAAAATATCTAAAGTTGTATGTATATGCTAGGAATTAAAACTTGTAACTTTGAACCATGATATGATGAAACTTGTAACTTAATTATATTTTGTATAATTAATATGATCTTAGCTCGTGTATAACTTAATTATAGTTAGTTGTAGTTATAGAGTAGTTTCACATCGATCTATATTTCCTGACCAAAGAATAAAAGTTAAAAATTCTACCTAACTCAAGAAAATGATCGAGATAAAGGAGAAAGTCATGCATGCGTGTGGTCCTTAAGCTTTCTTGGAGTGTCCAATGTATATTTATATTTGATGTAATTGAGAACGTGAGACTAATTAATTTAATTAATAATTATACGTACAACCGGAAACTCGATCCATCGGATCCTATACATACGTACCCGTTTAAAAAAGATTAAAATAAAGTGAAATTTCTAAATTAAGGAATTATTAATTCTACTCGATCGATCCTCGCCTCGCTAGCTTATTAAAAAAATGTAAACAAAATATATATGAATGATTTTAATTAATTTGTGATGGGAATGCATGCTATATTTAATTTATAGCCTTGCATGCCTCGCCCATCTCTCTTTTAATTGATAAGGATGCCATTCCAGCTAGCTGCCCATAATCTTTTGACTTCATCTTATCATATCCTTGTTAGCTACATAACTAACTACATTTTAATATTTGTTTCTTAAAAAAACATGATCAAAATGAAATAAAATAAATTAGTACGTACTTGATTCTTTTTAAGAAATTAAGGTAATTAATTAAGACTTGAAATATTTTTATTAAATAAAAGATATACTATATATATATACATAACAAGCTTCAATGATATGATACTTTAACCGATCGATGAAAAAAAAAGAAATAAAAATTTAGGTGAAGAAACATCAAGGACCACAAAAAAGATATGTAGGTCTCGTTGAAATTTGGCAGAACCAATATCTATGACTATGAGTAAGAAAATTAATCCACATGCAAACAAAATGTGACACTTTGAAAACACGAGAATAATGAAAAAGATTAATTGGAAGTAGATGCGCGCGACTTGAATAAAAATGTCAATTTCGATGCAGTTCGTTGTTTACTTTATGGTTCAATGAATCCAGCGTTGATCGAGTTAGCTGACAGACGACGCAAGATGACAACTTCAGTGAACCACCATGCATATATATTATATAAATGCATGGTTAGTAATTACGAGTCCATTAGGTTGGGTTTTAATTAAGTCACTAAGTAATGAATGATCGATATATGATCCTTGTAACCTGGCCGGTTCGGAGGCGATACGTGTTTGGTTTATAATTAGATATCAGTATGGGTTTAAGTATTATAACAGTCTGGAACAGAAATCGGTATGATTGCATATGTGAGAATATACAATATTGTATGAACAATTGTATCAAGTATCAATCAAATATTAAAACAATCACTAGGATGAATGTATGTATGAATACATGAGAGAATATACAAACCAAGAACACAGCCTATATGTTTTATGAAAGCTTGCTTACATATTTAATTTAGATAGCATAGTATTTATGCCCATTTACTATTTACAAAATCTATCATATACTTAGGTAATAACTAATTCCTCTATAATATAATGAACAAAACTTTATAGAATTAACTCTATTATTTATTATATTATTCTTTTGTAAAATAAATAATATCTGATTAGTTAATTATTCTTTTACATATATGTAAAGAGAAAGTCTGATTTTGGGGATTTTTTAACACCCAAAAGGAATTTAAATAAAAAGTTTTAGTATGGGCATCACCCAACCAAAAATTTTATTAATAAACAATCAACTTCAAGCAAGGCGCTAGAAGAAGTAATTACAATACAAAACTAAAATAATAAAGAATTACAACATCACATAAACTACACAAGAGAATTACATTTTGATCTAAATTTTATCCAAATAAAAAGTGTCGCATGGACTTCATCAATCACCTTTGAATGAAAAGTTCTCTTTGTTATTATAATCTTCAGTTTATCTATACTATTATATAAAGTATTTAAGCTTTTTATTTAAAACTCTTAAATTTTAAGTCACTTAAAATAACTATTCTACCCTCATCTACCAAAAAATAATTCTATAAAATAAACTTAATTACATTCCTTTTTCATAAATTCCAGAATATTCTATTTTCATAAATTCCATAGCAAAACTTACGAAACAGAATATTCCATAAACTTAATAACATTCCATAAATTCCAAAAAGGGAAAATATATAATATTTGCTTTTCACCTGCTAAATAAAAATTAAAAATTACATCTAAATTTCATTCCCTTTTCACCTGCTAAATAAAAATTACAAAATTACGTCTTGTATGTCTTCTTGATTAATACCTACCAAAACAACTTCTTACAAACCATTTTTATTCACCGTTACCGTATTGCGCGGGTATCTCGCTAGTATAAAAGAATATAAAAAAATCTCTTTTCGAATTATTGTGTTTATAAAAGGCAAATAATTGAAGAAAGGTGTTTCACTATACCAAATTAAAACGTGATTGTTATGCTTTAATTGCCCCCAAAATGTAGGTCTCAATATGAAAACACGCCTTTCTTATTGAATTCTTTAACATAAAACAACTATTTTAAACAATATAGTCAGTCTCATATATTAGGATTCTAAAGCACGTTTTTAATCGTAGAACTGATTATCTGATTCTGATATTATAAACACATTATCTATTTTAAAGACATAATTTCAAACAACCTTAATAAGAAACCACTTTCTAACGTGCAAGTTACATATTTGATAGCTATAGTTTTATTTGTTAATAAAAAACTTACATAGAAATAAAAGTTTTAGTTACACCTCGACATAATTTACCAAATGTCCAAAACATACACTTAACATAGATAAGGTAAAAATCGTAAAATCAACATTGCATCAAAGATACACATACTGCTTTTCTGGGTAATTAAAGAGGTAAACTCCCGTAAATAAATGTAACAAGTATATATTAACCATTTTTTCATTTTAGTAAGAGATAAACTTCAACAAATATTTTTTTGAATATAAAAAAATCTTTCTAAGAAAAGAAAAAAGAAAAAAAAATCTGGTTTTTGTTTTTTGGCGTCATGTGAGAATATGTCCTTGTTTGCTTTATGCATTTTTTTCTGAAGTGACCCGTAACCCTTTATCGCAGGTAGATTGTGACGAGTGTATTTATCGATGGCTGGAATGGAAATAGTGAGCGGGCTGAGGCCCAACATACGCCTACTCCAACTATTAGAATTTTCAAACCCAATTGAACTATGACTTCAAATTCAAAATAGATTATGATTACATTAAATTGATGGTTATCTTAAAGGACCAATATAACCGAGGTTATTTAAACTATATTCCTATCTATTAACTGCTAATGCTAGGTTATAATCGATATTGCCGGTCAAAGTATTTGATTGTCTAAAGGTTGCAAAAATCAACTCATGGATAAACGAAAGATCTCTTTTCTCGACAATCTCGTATGTGATTTCGTGTTTGTTGTTTATTTGATTATTAATTCACACCCTAAAAAGGCTATGTTGATGCCATTAAACGTCAAAATTGGTTATATGACGCTTAATTATTTATCTCTTAGAAACAGTTATAGATTTGATTGACAAAAACAACACTCAGTGACTCACTCAACTACACATTGAATAACTTGGCTAAGCCTTCAATTCAATACTCGGCTCAACGTAAATATAAAGTCATCTCAGTAGTCAACTTGGAATGCTAATTAGCTCATCACTCAGTTCAATGTAGATCGCATCATAATTGATAAATCTGATACATAACCACTTCGGATGTACATCATCAGAGAAGTTGCTTCTTGGACCTCGCTATGAGAGTTGCCTCTAGTCTATTTAAGAAGAAAAAAAACACTAAATGTTAGCTCATATTAGATGTTGGTATTCTGGCTTGATTTTGAAATTAAATAAACCAAGGTTCATGAGTCTCCTTGCCACTAGTTCTTCTGCGCCTTTTACACTTTCTAAGCCTATTTCTTGGGTAATTTTTTTTTAAATAAATCTGGTTAAAAAAATTAAAGACCGAAAGTGTTTGTTACAATAATGATATGTATAAGATCAATTTCGTGACTAAACAATAGTAAAAAAAAATCATATTGGTGTAACTTTTTTTTTGAACGCTAGTAGAATTTTTATAAAATAAGGAGCTAGCAAGATGCTAGAACCCAAGAACAAGTTACAAAGAAAATAACAAAGTTGAAAAATTAGACTATACATGTCAAGATAATTTGGATTTTAAATACCTGTATGATAACACAAAAAATAAGTCAAGCGAGATAATGTTTTTTCAATTGATTTCTTACTACTATGTGAACCATTTCATTTCACTATTGGCATTAATTTCATGAACTTGGAACGCTTAATTATGTTTTTAGAGTAACAAAAGCGTGACACGTGGTAGTATTATGGCCAGGAATTGTTTATTTTTTTAATGAAGAAAATGGTAGATGATTGGCTGGGTTAGCAGAAAATTAAAAAGAACTCCTTACCAACTCTATACTAATTGGTTAGTGGAATCCAGGTGGCATTACAAAACAATTTAGCTGTTTGGACGACTAAAAAAAATGGAATGGACGGTGGTGTGTGTCGAGGTCCAATTCTACTTGTTGGGTCCCTTTCTCTTTTAAAACCTTATAACACAACTCTATGCATACAAATACACTTATTTAATATTGCACTAATTTAGTTTATGCGAAATAATGACGATTTGTATTCGGATAATATGCAATGATTCAATTATTTGTTACAAAATTAATGCTAAAAAGCTAGTTTATTTCAAATAAAGGGTCCCAATGTACACATATAAATAGCCCCGCTGCTTTATCACGCTTCTCATCATCATTCACCACTCTTAAGCTCTCTTTCTCACACATACACACACACACCAAACAACAAGCTTTGGAAGAGGAAATGGGCAAAGACGTTGAGGTTGGCGGTCATGAGTACGACGGCGCAAAAGATTATCAAGACCCTCCACCAGCTGAACTCTTTGACACCGAGGAGCTCACCAAATGGTCATTTTACAGAGCCATCATTGCTGAGTTCATCGCCACCCTCTTGTTCCTTTACGTCACTGTCTTGACTGTCATTGGCTACAAGTCACAGACTGATCCTGCCCACAGCTCTGACCAGTGCGGCGGCGTCGGCATTCTTGGCATCGCCTGGGCCTTCGGTGGCATGATCTTCGTCCTTGTTTACTGCACTGCCGGCATCTCAGGTCACTTACCCTTTATTTGATGTATTGGATTGAGATCTCATTATATTGTGATAAAATATAACCAATTATGTTTTGTTATAAACATTAGTATGGACCTACAAAAAGACCTATATATATTTGGGGTTAAGATCCTCTCATGTTATGGTCAAACATGACACATTATGTTCTCTTACATATATAAGAGTAAGTCTCTTATTTTAAGTCAAAAATAGGTTTCTTTTGGGACTCACTCTCATCTTTATAAAAGAATATGATAGGTCAAGTTTGACTACAACATTAGAGGATCTTAACCCATATATTTTATTTAAAGTATAAGTCTCACTCTCATATTTGTTTACAAGAGAATATGACTTATCATGTTTAATTAGAACATTAGAGGATATCAATATATCCGAAAGTATTATGCCCTGTTCTCGAGTTTTTTTTAGGGTGGAAAGAAAATGATTTGGAAGGAAATCTAACTAAATGGTGTTCTTGAGTTTCATTTAAGGAAGGAAAGAAAAGAAAAGGAAAGGGAGAGATTTGGAGGGGAAGTTTAGGCTTAATTTGCTTAAAATTCTTTCCTCCCAATTTTGGGATAATTTGGAAGGAAAAGATTTCCTTTCCTCTCTTCCCCTTAGTAAACTCGAGAACAGGACGTTAATATCATAGTAAATTAAATTGATGGATATATAATTATATATGTGTGTATTTAATTTGACGATGATTATGTACTTAATTAACGTACTTGCAGGAGGACACATTAACCCCGCGGTGACATTTGGGCTGTTTTTGGCAAGGAAAGTCAGCCTTCCCAGGGCATTCATGTACATCGTGGCTCAATGCTTGGGCGCAATCTGCGGTTGTGGTCTGGTTAAGGCTTTCCAAAAGACTTACTATACCAATTATGGTGGTGGTGCCAACGAGCTTGCAGATGGCTACAACAAAGGTACGGGCTTGGGTGCTGAAATCATCGGCACGTTTGTCCTTGTATACACCGTCTTCTCGGCCACTGACCCCAAGAGAAATGCACGCGACTCCCATGTCCCCGTAAGTATATATTCATTACAATTAGTTAACTTGTATGTTGATCATGTCTTGTATATATTTGACACATGTTTTTATTGACATAAGTATATATGTATGAAATTGTAAATAAAGGTGTTGGCACCTCTTCCAATCGGATTTGCTGTATTCATGGTTCACTTAGCCACCATCCCTATCACGGGTACCGGAATCAACCCAGCTCGTAGTTTTGGTGCAGCCGTCATTTACGGGAAAGACAAAGCCTGGGATGATCAAGTAAGTTATATGATATTTTATAGTACGAATAGTATTTTTGTAATATTGTCTTGCCGCCTTGAATAAGCTGACTTACGGCGGGTGTGTGATTTTTGGCAGTGGTTGTTCTGGGTGGGACCAATGATCGGGGCCGCCATTGCCGCCTTCTATCACCAGTACGTATTAAGAGCAGGCGCAGTCAAAGCTCTTGGATCCTTCAGGAGCAACGCTTAAGCTAGGCGCGCGCGAGAACTTTCCACGGCCTTTGGGAAAAATTGTACAAATTTGTTAAATTTTCTCTCCGTAAAATGTGTGTGCTTGGGCCACTTGTTTTTTTTTTCCCTTTATTAACGTGCTTAATTATATAAAGAGCTTTACTTTCAAGCCTCTTGTCTTTCTTTGAATTTCAATTCAGTCCCTCTTGTTTATTGTAATTATTGAATGGTGCCAATGATTAATAAATTGTAAATTAAATTCGTCTTCCATTTTTACGGTTAACCTTTTAATTTATACTTATGTTTTTTTTCTCATATAAGAATTGACCGAACTCTATGAGGAGTGCAATGAACTATATATTCTCTTATTTATATACTTATATGTAAGCTAGGTTTATAATCTGGGTAGGGTTTATGTCATTCGTGTTCGTGTAGTTTCGTACTAACTCATTTTTAACCTATTTATTTTCGTGTTAAGTACAAGTTAATTTTTTGTGTTGGGTTCGAGTCGTGTTTTACATCAACCCATCGGCTAAATGTATTTAGCAAGTACTTTTGTCGATTTTCATTTTCAATTTTTCCAATTCCTTCTTGTTTTGATACGCATTTCGAAAATGATTTTCATTTAAAATCTAACTTTAATATTCGATATTCGTTTCAATTGGATTTGAACTTTAAATATATTTGTTTCAAAATTTGATGTTAATTACCTTTTAATTCAACTTAAAAAATGAATATAATAAATTATGTGACACTACCATTCTAACAAATCATGTAATTAAACAACCGCATAGATTAAAATAATTCATCAGTAAAAGAATTATGAATTCATTTTAAAATACTAAAGTACCACCTATTAGGCTGTCAAATGTTAAAGTGTTAAAGTATCAATATCATATAGTCAAAATAATATAATATTATTTTAACTTTAAATCTTTTTTTTAAATTTTAAGTTTTTTATTTTTAAGAGTTCTGTATTATTATTTGAAGGGTTTTATTGCCTGAAGATGTCTTCTCTTATTTGAATTCACAACTTAGTTTTCAAAATTTAAATTTTATGTATTAAAATTTATTTATATTTTTACACTATTAATCTTAAATAAATCATACGGGTCGCTTTCGGGTGGACCTAACCTGGCCCGTTTATTTCTTGTTGATTTCATGTTAGATCCGTTTTTTACCTATTTCGAGTTTGTATCACTTTTACTTTCAACCGTACTTCTATGTTTTGATACTATGCCGTCAACAATTGTTTATATACTTATGTATTCATGTTAGTTACCTCAAACTGTGGTAACATATAATTAGGTATGCGGATAACAATAGAATGATAAACAAACACTAAGAATTAACGTCGTTCGATTTTCAGGGTCACGGTCTATGTTTACGGATAGGAACTAGAGACTCTGATCTATATTAACTGAAATTATTTAGATATACATATGACTCAACCCCTAGCTTGCTATTTATAATAAAACAATAAAACCTTAAAAACACTAATTATTAGTTAAAGGCTGCCGAAAGGAAACAGATAAAAAAAGAAACTTGGATTTGCTTCAGGTGGCTCCACACCGTGGAGCCATGCTTGCGCGACGCGCCACCATTGAAAACCCAAAACTCGAAACCCGGTTTTCGAACTTCTTGTCATGCACCTTTGCTCCACGCCGAACACCCATAATTAGTCTAAGTTTCAGACTAATTCAAGTCATATCCTAATTAACATTAATTTACTCCGATTTGAACTTTTCAAAACACTTAAGTTTATAGGTGTTTGGTTAGTACATGTCATAATTTTAGCGCAAGCATTTATAAAACGTGAACATTAGTTTGCAAACTTGGAAATGATGGTATTAATTACATCATATACAAAAGATTAATCAAACATATGCGACCAATTCTAACATTCGTGTTACTATGATTTAAGCTTGACCTTTAAGAAAGTATTAGATATTGATCGATGTACCAATTTTACCACACGTACGTTAGTACGTACATGCCATAAAAGATATCCAAAATCAAATCCCCATGCATCTCATCTCATATAGACGTACTATATATGCAATCAATCTGTCGTCTGATCGAAAGGGAATTAATATATAATCAGCCACTAGAGTTAGCTATGTATATATAAACATGGTTGGTAAGTGCAACTAAGTTTGATTTGATTTTCAAAACAAGTTTGACATGCATTCTTTAATAATGAAATTAACGAACATATATAATATTGATGACGGATAATCCACTGGACTGGGCAATTTGCATTCACGTGGTAATTAGTATGACTGAAACATAGATTAAGCGAGATTTAGTCTCATATATGTGAAGGCACTAGCAAACACCTGGGTTAATTCAACATCTGTGTTAGGATCACAATCAGAAAACTGATCAAGGATATTGTTCGTTTTGGATTGTCTCTTATGGCTTTAAACGCGTTATTTGGTAGAAGTAAGATTCCCCTCCTAATAAGGAGGAAGAATCCCCCTTGCCTTACTGATGTGAGATGCTTTTGTATTGCTACAGGAGCGGTGGATTAAGAGTCACAGATTTGGCGGACTTGAGGGAACAATAAACCTCATAAACCCAACAATCTATCTAGGTCAACCCATTCAATATTAAACTACAATTTAATTTTAACAACCACCAATTATCATCAAATTATAATTCACCACCGTCGCCACCCACTACCCATCGCCCACCACCACCCAGCATCGTCCCCACCTCCGCCGCACCACTGTCACGGTCGTCGTTGTCGCTAACACCACCGCCTCTCATTAATGCCCCAACCACCCGTCGTTGCCACCACCACCGCCACCAAATTCATCTCCGCCGCCACCGCCATCATCACTGCTGCCGCCACCGTCAACGCCGCTGCCACCATCACCATTACTGTCGACCATCACCCGCTGCCGCCTCCGACCACCACCTCCTAATGCTGCCCTCCACCACTCCCCCTACTACCGGCCGTCACCAACTACGATAGGTTGTGGGTGAGGTGGGTAGGGTGGGGTGGGCGTGTGGTGGGTGAGCGATAGGGGTGGGGGAAATATTTGATAGATTATTATATAATTAATAATAAAAAAATATTTTTAAATTGGTCATTATGGGTCAAGATCCATTAGTAATGGATTCAATCCAAATTCAATTAAATGGATCTTAATGTTAATGGGTAAGATCTAAATCCAATTAAATGGGTATACGGATCAAATCAGTTTTTTAAAAGTTTCGACCTGATATGCCTCATTGACAGCCCTAGGTAGAGCACCTTGTGTTAGTTCGAACAAAAAAACAGAACGTAAAGAAACGTTTTATACGATATTCAATGCCAACTCTACGAATGAATATCAAAACGTATCGAGTTATAATAGCAACGTGGAATTAATGGCCAATTGACATCGACTGAGAAGGAAAGACGGACGTAATTTTGTTCGATACGCTAAAGTTGAGGCAATGGATGCCTAAACGGTTTCTGTAGATGTGGGAGGTTGGCGTTTTTGTAATAGCTTGAATCTAGAAGTGTTGTACGTACATACCTATATTTGCACCTTGCAAATGATGGGAGGCCTCCTCTAAAAAAAGTTTCTAAACTTAAACAAAAGATATTAAGTATATATACACTATATTAGTATGTGAGTTAATTCGTATATAACAAAATTCATCAATATATAATAGGTACAAGCATTTAAAAACACAATAATACAAGCTAATAATACATAAATTCATATGTATGAATAAGTTTTATGCGAATCATCACTCTATCAATATGCACTCATGATCAATATTAAGCATGCAATGATGCTAAAGCCAAGTGCATAGTGTCACTAATGACACATTTAACGGCTGCTATATATCAATAACATTTATCTGTCAAAATAACCTTTTAAAAATAATCGTGATGGTTTTTTACAAATTTTTAAGTGAAAAACCAAATTTTTTTGATGTTTATAGATAGAGGTGAACAAACATAAAATTAAGAAGCTTTTCTATTCATTAAACTATGTTTCGGTTATTAATACGCAACTGATTTGGCAATGCAACGAACTGCGAAGCGTTGAAAATATTTTATGACAACAAATGCTATAATTATATAGTTTCGTAAATTAGATTTTTTGAAAGGTATACACATATCTACCTAATTCTACAACATATGTTCACTACTATATCGGGACTTAAACCCACAACCTTAAGGTTGGGAAGCATCTTTTTCAAACTCTAATACCGCTAGGCCAAGGTTGTTTGGTTTTGTAAATTAGATGTCTATGTTTTATACATAAAAATTGTATTTTCAAACTTGAGATACCACAACCAAACAACCAAAAGCTTTCAATGACACATCAAGATAGACAATATTAATTTGATCTTATTACTTGGAAGCAAATACACGGTTTGACCAATTACACGAAACAAGAGGGTCTAAATGGGAATAGAAAGAAGCTTCAAGGACTTGGAAATTAATAGGACCATACTGGGCACATTAAAAAAACAAAGTGCCCCAAATTAATAACATATACATTTAAAACAGAGAGAGAGACTCGGAAAAAGTAGAAAACCAAGGCAAATTTGTACAATTTTTTCAAAGCAACATGAAAGATACTCATGCATGGTTCTCGTTTTTGGTCTATGCATTGCTTCTGAAGGATCCAAGAGCTTTGACTGCACCTGCTCTCAATACGTACTGATGGTAGAAGGCAGCAATGGCGGCTCCGATCATCGGTCCCACCCAGAACAACCACTGCACATATATATATAGTTCACACCGGACGTCAGCTTAATTAATGAATTAATTGGATTATTTGTGGGGTCAAATGAATTAATAAGATGGCGCACGAAATGGATGAATAATTCATGAATATAACTTACTTGATCATCCCAGGCTTTGTCTTTTCCGTAAATGACGGCGGCACCAAAACTACGAGCAGGGTTGATTCCGGTGCCGGTAATAGGGATGGTGGCCAAGTGAACCATGAATACAGCAAATCCGATTGGAAGAGGTGCCAAGACCTTCAATATATTAATCCCAATATCAACTTACATACAAATGTATATATACAAGTTATATATAATGCTGATATATTGAGTACATGACATAATTAGTACTACTTACGGGGACATGGGAATCTCGTGCATTTCTTTTGGGATCGGTGGCCGAGAAGACTGTGTATACAAGGACGAATGTGCCAATGATTTCCGCTCCCAAGCCGGTGCCTTTACTGTAGCCATCTGCAAGCTCGTTGGCACCACCACCATAATTAGTATAGTAAGTCTTTTGGAAAGCCTTAACCAGACCACAACCACAGATTGCACCCAAGCATTGAGCCACGATGTACATGAATGCTCTGGGAAAGCTGACCTTCCTTGCCAAAAACAGCCCAAATGTCACCGCAGGGTTAATGTGTCCTCCTGCAAGATATAAATTAAATATATATTTAATCATCGTCAAATTAAACCCACATATATCCATGATTTTAATTTACGATGACATTAATTTAACTAAATGAAGGGTACGTAGTTATTAATATATGTATTTCGCAATGTTTTAAAACCCAGGTCGACCCGGCCGCTCGAACCGGTTGACCCGGGACCCAGCCACATGACCGGGTCAATGTATACCGGTTTTTTGGTATTTTGCGGCCCGGAGCGACCCGGCCGGTTTAGCGGTCGAACCGGTCAATTTTAACCCGGGTTGACCCGGTTTTGAAATAATTAATTTTTTTTAATTATTTATTTTAATCCTAAAATTTGTTTTTACATAAAGTAATTTGGTACTATAATCTTAGTTTACTATTAGTCTTTTCAATAAGGTTATATTTTTTAGTTTTTACATAAACTTAGGAAACTCAAGTAGTTATGTTCTTGTTAATGATGATGATGAAGTTGAAAATATAGTAAATTTCATATATTAAGTCATCGTGAGCTTGATGCATTACTTTTTTTTTATTTTTTGCACTTTATATATATGTATACACACATATATACATATATAAAAAAATAAAAAATAAAAACTAGAAACCGGGTTGACCCGCCGGTCGAACCGGTTGGCCCGGTTGACCCGTGACCCGGTGAGAAGACCGGGTCAACTAAAAAACCGGTTTTCGATGATAAAGAAGTAAGTAGCTGGTGACCTGAGATGCCGGCAGTGCAGTAAACGAGGATGAAGATCATGCCACCGAAGGCCCAAGCGATGCCAAGAATACCAACACCACCGCATTGGTCGGAGCTGTGGGCGGGGTCAATTTGGGACTTGTAGCCGATGACAGTCAAGACAGTGATGTAAAGAAACAAAAGGGTGGCGATGAACTCAGCAATGATGGCTCTGTAAAAAGACCATTTGGTGAGCTCCTCGGCGTCAAAGAGCTCGGCTGGTGGAGGGTCCTGGTAATCTTTTGTGCCGCCTACCTCGATGTCCTTTGCCATGTCGTGGTAATCCTGGTGTGCCTGTGAGTGTTTGTGAGAGAGAGAGAGAGAGAGAGAGGATGAGAAGAGTGGAAAACAAGTGAGGGGTTATTTATACATATGCAGGGTGGGTGCAAACGTAGAACGATCTGGAGCCTTGGCCTACAATAATGAAGTAGAAAACCATATAATACCTTTTCTTTTTTATTTCTCGATCTGTCAACCCCCAAAAATTTTAATGTAATTTCAATCATTATATATCCAAGAGATCGAATAAGTAACTAATTTTTTTATTAATTAGTTAATTAATTATATGAGAGATGTAAATATATTATATATCATGTATTTTGATATGGAATAATTAAGATATTAATTAATTTAAAATTAGTCGAAATCTCTTCATCCTAAAGAATTATATACACTTGTGCCTGCTGGCCCTGTTTAACATTTTTGTCTTTGTGTAGCATAAAAAAATTGGTGCGAACCGACCATGACCCGCAGTAGGAATAGGAGCTGGAGTGGACGTGTCACTCTCACCCACCACCGACTATTTCATGTTGCAACCACTATCCTTCTGCCACCTGGATTCCACTCACTAATCATACTCCGGAGCTATGACAAATTCTTTTCCTTTTTTGCTAACCCAGCCAATCATTAATTAAACATGTATAAAAAACGAAGAAATCATCTGTGGCCCTGTTACTGCCACGTAACCATGCATCACTATTTTGTTTTTAATTGCAAAATGAACAAAGGAAGGGATAGAACAAGATTTATATATATATATATATATATATATATATATATATATATATAGAGGTAAAACTTCATAGGAGAATTATTTTTTTGTATGAAAAATTGCAAAATTCAATTTTAGTCGTTTAATTTTTCTTTCTTTAATTGGATTGTTTATCCATGAATTCCTTACATGCATCCTGTCACATTCAATTCCCCAACGCTCTTCATCCATGAACTCCATTATCCAAAATGAACGACCAAAATTGATTATCGCAGTTCTCGTACGAAAAACAGTTCTCGTTTGAACCCTCCCCGATATATATATATATATCCTTATCATTTTAATCATTGTGGGCCGCAGTTTAAATGAGAATTTTTTTTGTACGATAATTACGAGAACCAATATTGATCAATCATTCATTTTCCTGTCTTTTTTATTTTTATTTAAATAAAAAGGGTAGTTAAGTAACTAACACATCCCGCGTGATCTCTCACGGTACCCCTCGTTTCTTAGCCAGACATCACATGAAAACCCTCATTTCAACACTCTCGTCCTTATCTCAATCGATCCACCAAACCTCACATGAAAATCCTCACTTCTTCGGCAGAAAAAGTATCCACCGCTGACCCACCTTTGCTTACCCCCACTTGATATCTCCAGCGAACGTAACTATAAAGGTAAGGGTTTCAGTGACTGTACAACATTTGAATCAGCCCTGTTTCTCTTCATCTTCCTGAAAATCTCATTAACATTTGATGGTTTCTTGCAGTTACGTTGGTGGCGGCTCCTCAATCACTAACTCTCTGTCTCCGGTACCCCCGTTGTTAATAAAATTGTGAAAATCCCTTCGTCCTCCTCTATCAACGATGAATCTAGAAAGTCGAGATAGAGAAAGGATGTGATTTGATGAGCTGAATCCATCATTAGAGTGTTATCTTCATTGTCCTAGTTGAGATTGTATGTGTTGCTTGAGGTGGGCAGAAATGTGTAAAAGTTAAATGAGAACACAATTAGGTACTAGTGAGAACACAGTAAAAAGAGAACACAGAGAAAGGTGTAAAACAAATGACTAGCATGCTTCCCAGAAAATAAAAGATAAATCTATTATTAAATTTGGCATGGATGATCAATGAGGTAACAATATTTTAATACAATATTCTATTAATCTCTTTTTTTTCTAGTTTATTTTTAAAAACAACTACATTAATCAAAGAATATATCTATTATTAAATTTGGCATTGATGGTCACGAGTTAACAATAATCTAATACATAAACTTTTAATCTTTTTTTATTTATTTTTAAAAACAAATACATTAATCAAAGATTATATATGTTAATGAAAAGTGAACTCGTACATTTTTACACTAAAAACACAAGTTAAATTAGTCCAAATTTCGACTCATTGTCACTAAAAACTCAACAGGTGCACCTATGTATATTCACATATGTATTTATCTGTACCTATGTATATACACGTGTAGATAAATGTGCGTATGCATATGCACCGGTGCACCTAATTTATATTATTATATATTTGACAATCATTTACAAAATGCATATATGTAAATGGTTGTCTAATTTCTATTTTCCAAAATAATCTATTTAGGTGATAGAGTTATAATTAATTTCACATCAACCAGAACAGAAAATGTCAACCAACAAAATTGTTTACAATGGAAATGCAAATACAAATTCAGATTAAGATTTATAGAAAATTTCAAGTATATTATAAACTGTATAGATAAGTACACATGTGCACCTGTCGAGACCTGTATCGAAAAAAACTTAGTAATATACACATGTGCACTTGTCGAGATCTGTGTTGGAAAAAACTCAACAAACACGAACTTTTTTCTTCAAAAAATGTATAGCAAGATCGGTCTAAAATTAAAAAACATAATTTTCTCGTTAATCTAGTATAATTTTTGTAAGTAAACACCTTTTTGTTTTTGGATATATTAGTTTAAAAAAGTGGGGTAATGTCAAAATATCTAGATTACCCCTAATTAATTAAGAATAATTTTAATTAAATTAAGGTTATCTATTAACAACTCTTTAATCTGGACGCTCTAGTTTTTTTATCAATGGCTATAATTAGTTCTCGTACGAAAAATAGTTTTTATTTGAACCCTCCCATACATATCTTACTCCTTTATTACATATTTACAACCTTAAAAACTCTTAATTTTAAGTAACTTGAATATATACTAAAATACCCATTCTTAACCATTTCATTCTCTCTTCTAATTTATTTTAACTTTTAAAATACCACTTTTTAACCATTTTATTCTCTCTCTTAATTTACTTTAACTTTTAAAATATCACTTTTTAACCATTTCATTCTCTCTCCTAATTTACTTTAACTTTTTATCTATTTAAAATAGCTACTCTCTCATATAAACACAATTATCCACCAACATCAACATAATTTTCAAAATCTTATTAACTTCTCTCTCCTTATTTCATAAATATAAATCTTTTTCTTAATTTAAAGTCTTTTAGAATTTATTTTTAAAATTAATAAAATAGTTGATGGAATTAAATAAAAAATAAAAAACTAACATTGTATGATACTTTTTCGTGACATTGAATTACGAGAATAACATAATATTACATTTTAAAAACAACATGATGTAAAATAGAAATTATTTGTCGTCGCAACATTGCGCGGGTAACTTGCTAGTTCAAACGAAAACTATTTTTCGTACGAGAACCAATCTTAGCCGTTTAATTCCCCCTCCTTTAATTGGATTGCTCACCCATGAATTCTTTACATGCACTTTGCCACACTCAATCCCCCCACGCTCTTCATCCATGAATTCCACTTACCATTTGAATGACCAAAATTGGTTCTCGTACGAAAAACAGTTATCGTTTGAACCCTCCCATATATATATATATATATATATATATATATATATATAAACGTTCAAATATTATTCGTTTTGGGAATTTACGTAATACGGTAACAACGAATAATTTTACATTGGTAACATGTCTATTTTTTTATTTTCTCTATTTTCCTGTTCTTAATCAACTTTTTTATTATTTTTAAGTAAACTTTGAGAACAATTAAATAAGAAAAAAAAGTCTTTACTTATAAAATAAGTTAAATTGCATGAAAATACTGAGTGTAAATTAATAATTTAAAACTATTTAAAATTAAGAGATTAAGAAAATAGTAAACTAATTTGAACCTATTAATTATATGAGCTATTTAAAAAAATTTAAAATATATGTTTATAAATTCTTATTATAGATTATTCAGATTTATGAGTTTTACTTGTACACATTTTCTGATAATTATGTTAAAATATTTATTACATGATATAATATCTAATATAAAAGGTTTGATTATGAAAGTATTTTTTTAATTATTAAGTTAATTTATTTGAATTTTTTAAATATAGAAGGTTTAGTTATTAAAATAGAATATAAGATTCTTATTAACTGTATTTAATATTTATTTTATATAATAGTTTTCATTTAGTTCATATGAGGGGTAATTTAGTAATTTCAAAAGACTTAAAATTTAAGAGATTAAGTAAAATGTCTAAATGCTTTATAATATAGTATATATATATATATATATATATATATATATATATATATATATATAAACGTTCAAATATTATTCCCCCTCCTTTATTTTTTTTACTCTCTCTCTCTTTTTAATGATTATTTAAAACAATCATACAATGATTATATGACCTAGAACATATGAATGGATGCCTAAGAGAGAGTATACGGTCAAGAACACATAAACGTATTTTAAAATTTTGAATTGCTTAATGATTTAAAGTTTACAAACATATATTTATATATATACGGTAGTTACACAAAATATTCTAAATTATGATTAAATAATGTCATGATATGTACTAATAAACTTCACTAAAATGTATTAAATACAATTTAAAAAATCTAACATTTTCAAAAAAAATTCCCTGTTGGAGTTTTACTATTAAAAACCCAAACCGAAACATTTGTATCATTTAAATTTTATATAATTTTGTAACTTTATTAGTGAATTTTTAATACTTCGATAGTTTCAACTATTAATGGTTATTATCTTATTCCTATAAGGAATTGAAGTAGGAATGAAAAAGTCAAATAGCCGTTATTTATAACCAAGTAAACCGGCCCATACTAATCGAAATTAAAGGGCGTTATTGTTATGGATTTGGTTTTAGAAAACTTAAAAATAGAACACACGGCTAGGTTTTTATTACTTTATAAAAAAACGTATTTAACTTTTAAACTTATCATTTATCATATCAAACTTTTAAAAGTTATCATTTAATGCATTAGATTACCTGCTAATAAACTAACCGGTAATTCTATTATTAGTTTTTATTTATTTTTATGCCACAAAATGTACGACCAAAATGCCACCTCACATGTTAGCTTATTTCTATTATTAGTCAACTCTATGGTGACGAAGGCATCTAGGAACAATTAAAGTAACAAACCATCGATGAACAAGAAATTAAATGTATGAAACAAATCATAAATCTCGACAAACACTTCTGATAACAAACCATGCATAATGATTTGTATAAAACAAACGATCGATGAACCCTGAATGTAAGATATGAAGATGAAATTGAACAGATAAAAATTAACCCTAATACATCTGAACAAATATAAACAAACAAAACCCCAAAACGAAATCGAAACAGAATTAAGTAGATGATAGATTGATGGTAATTAAAAAGAGATAAAAAACTAGCTATTATTGCGTACGTACGTTCGTACTACTACTAGCATGCATTGGGTTTATATATGTTCTAATTCATAACAATTAATCGATTAAGATCGAAAAATAGTTACTAATTTGTTTTTTACATTAATAATTACGCCACTAAATGCATATTCAACTAAATTTCATCTTTCAATTCGTACCATGTAATCAAATCACTTAATTGGTTTTCATGCTCCATCTAAAATATTATGTGATATACCAGAAATTAATACGTACGCACATTTGCAATCTTTCTATTCCAATTCCACTCAAATTAAATATTATATATATATATATATAAAAGAAAAAGAAAAATATTTTTAACAAGTCAATCAATGTATATATAAATAAATTTAAATTATTAATAATATTACGGGAAAAAAAACTAACTAACTAACTTGCACGTGAAACCTTAAAATAATAAAAAAAAAATTATTTATGGTAAATTACACGAAAATACAACAAACTATGTCAATATTGACATTGTATGCAAATAACTTTATTTTGTACCTAAAAATACACAAAACTTACAAATTTGGTTCATTGTATGCAACTTACATATGACAATAAGTAACTTATCGCTAACCTGATAAAAAAATAAAAGAATTTTGATACCTAAAAATACAAAAACTTTCAAATTTTATTTATTGTATACAATTGATAACTGGTAACCAGGTAAACAGATTATCAATTGTATACAATGAACAAAATTTGTAAGTTATATGTATTTTTAGGTAAAAATAAAGTTAATTGTATAGCAATATTGACAAAGTTTTTTATATTTTCGTACATTTTGTCTTTTTATTTAGGGAGAATTACATGTATATCCTTTCGAATGTCCTAAATTACATCAATATCCTTACAAACATATAAATTACATCTATATCCTTCTAAACTTTTGAAACTCTCGCATATATCCAAATGCATATTTTAAAATTAATTAAATCATTTACATTTAAAAAACATTATCCCCAAATCCATTTAACTATAAATTTACTCTACTACCCTTATGTCAATTCTTTCTCTTCCAAAATTGACAAAACATGTTATTCACAAATCTCTCCACAGAAGCCTTTCATCTCCGTGAAGTCATATCTTCCGACGCCTTCCGGAGACTCGGTAAGCATGCATCACTGGAGCTATCCATTTACAGTTTTCATACATATATCAATATCTATTTCAAGCTTCTTTTTTTGTTGCATCCTCCTGTTTCTATTTATTTATGTGCAGAATTTTAGTCCATTAACAACATGTCTAATTGTTGCGGTGTAGCTCCGATTGTAAACCTTTTGATTGTTTATAATTTTCCTTGGGTGTAGTGCTATGAAGCCACGTTCAGCTTCAATCGAGCTTTGCACATTATTGTTGTGGTTCCGATTAATTTTTCTTTGTAGACACAGGATAATACAAATCAGAAAGTGTAAAGGCGAATTAGTAGGTGGAGATGGCTGTGATTTATGTGATTGGATTCCATTATTGACCTACTGTTACTGTCTTTCGATCAATCAAACACAAATCAGGTTTATTTTTCATAAATAATTGTTTAACGAGAAAGAGGGAAAGAAAAGAGGAGAAGATGGGAAAATCAAAATCCCCTGTTGTAACAAAGGTGATATGAAAAAAGGTGCTTAAACTTCTGAAGAAGATAAGATACTTGTTGATTACATAACTAAGAACAACCATGGCACCTGGATTGGTGGGGAAGAATTAGGGTTCCATTATCAAAAGAGAAAGGAAAAGGATGAGAAGCAGTAGATCTACGGGGAAAAGACAAAACGGAGATTACCGGTGGAAGATGATGAATTAGGGTTCCATTCTTGTCCGGCATCGGTGGCGAAAAAACAATTTGCTTATATGAGATTAAAATGGATGAATATGAACATAAGAAAGTCTCAGTTACTAGTTAGTGGTATACGAACCGGAGATTAGAACAAATGGATTTGAACATAATGAGTTTTTGATGTTTAAGTAAGGGTATTATGGTAAATTACAAATAAATGAAATTAGACATAATGTTTTTGGATATTTAAATGTTTTAATTAATTCTAAAATATGTATTTGGATATATGTGAGAGTTTAAAAGGTTTAAGAGGATATATATGTAATTTAGATGTTTGTAAGGATATATATGTAATTTAAGAGTTTTAGAGTTGTAAATATGAGAAAGAGTTTATCCGGATCTCATTATTAACTAACTCCTCCTCTCATCTTCATCATCACCTCTCTCAATCTCTTGGAAACTTTTCAACATATTGCTCGTGATCATCTCACTATTCTATCGACACAGGTACTATCTTCCTTTCTATGATAAATTATTCTATTTATTTCTGTCATTTAGATCTATGAATGCCAAACAATTACTATGGCCTTCGATTCAATCAGCCATCGTCGCCTGATTATTTGATCCACGGCATATGGAATTAAAATGACGATGTTCAAATTAAATTAGGGATCTATCGTTCATGATTTTATCAATAATTAGAGATACAATGGTGATCCTCTCTCCATCCAAATCATAAGATCCAAGGTTTCATATCAATCCATATAACGTTTTGAAGTCGACGATTCCTTAATTGCTCTTTGAATTGTCACTTGTATCTTTCATATCATGAGTTATTCTCTTAAAAATTGTCGTGGATCTGCAGGTATGGAAGATTATAGAAGACAAGGTGGAATTCAGCAATTGCTAGTTGCTGAACAAGAAGCTCGACAAATTGTCAATACCGCGAGAGCTGGTAAAGTTTATGTATTCCATAAAAAATAAGCTTAATTTTCTGCAAATGTAAGTCCAATATCACAAAGATAAGGACTTTATGAACAAGCTAATTGATTGGCTAGCCCGTTCATGGAAAACATTTGGGAAAATGAAGTTAGAACGCCTAAACGAAACTAGTGAATATTTCCATTAGACAATAAGTGCCCTTAACAAGCAAAACCGTGACAATCAATTCATGAACATGAAATTCCCGTGAAGTTACAAAATCCACTTAACATGCAAACATGTAATGACGAGGTCTTACACACCTAAACAAGAAAGAAAGACATAAAAGAAATGCCTAACATGACACTCCCGTGGCAGCTCTGAGAGAGATTGGAGTGAGACCCATACAACATCTTGAAAATAACACGAAGAACTCAATGACCCTCTATTCTCAAGTTTGGAGAGGAAAGAAATGAAAAAAAATTATGGAAAGAAATGAAAAAGAGTTTCATTTTGTGCTCCTAAGTTACAACGAACGAAAACATAAAAGAGTCATACATACAATAATATCCTTATTCCTTAAAAATTATTTGTTGTGATCTTGGACAATTTAGCAATTAATAAAAAAACCCATAAAAGTCTAGAAAAAAGTTAATCAAATTTTCCTTCTAAATTCTTTTATGATCTTTTTTATTTCTCTTCGGTTTTCTTCCGAATCCTCTTCATTTCTTAAAACATAACTAACGAACAAAGTGTGAAGTCCTTCTTTTAGGTGAATGCTATTATTGATTGGGACCATAAGTTTAACTCAATCAATCATAAGCTAGTATTCAACTTGTATACTCGTATTTTTTCAGTCACTTTCGAAAAAACAAATTTTTCAAGAAACATGTCATTGTTGCTTTTGGTCGAGCAAAAACCAAATGTTCGGTGTACAAGTTTGATTTTTGGATCGTTTTTTTGTCAATAATTCGTAGTTAGTACTTTTCTAATTTCCAACCCTTTGGCCCCATATTTGTCCGAATTGCAACAATAAATACTTTTACCACAACTTAGACTTTACATCAGATCTTTGTATATAGAGATCTCATCGTAACACCATTTCGATCTTATATATGTATTCATAAATGTCATTCATGTGGTGAGATCTTAGCAATTTAGATTGATTTCTCTACATCTTTTGATCGATCATTTGTATCATAAAAATATCGAGGTCTAAAGAAACAAAGGTTTTAGCATAAAACCATATTTTTGACCCATAAGTTGAAAATCACTATAAAAGTCAAATTTGTAAGTTCTAATACTAGCTTCTTTTTGCCCACTTCCTACACTCCTTCCCAAACCTTTGGTCACTAGGATCCGTAGACCAGAATATTCCCAGAAAGATGTTCTAAGCAATCCAATTTGAAAAACGATTTACAAAGTTCATGAGTTGAATTTGCTCAACTTTTTTATGTTAAATAATTATTTAAATTGAGCTTTTTCAAAGCATGCTTATTACACCAAAACCTTGTTTAAGTCTAGATTGAGCTTTTTCATCTTTTTTACTTTTAAATTTTTTATTGGTTATTAGTGTAGTGGGTGGGAATCGCTCTGATTTTTCTTAAAGTATTAAATTTGGATTATATCTCAAGATAGACCTTATGAAGCTGTGGGGTGAGGTAGTAACTTTTTGGATTTTATTAAAATTCTAACACTTGAATAAACTCATTATGTGTTTATCGTTTATACATTTATTTCTATTAGATTGGATGAGTATATTATTCAATCCAAAACTGGGAATGACATTTTATTTTCCTTGCGTGACACCGATCAAAATTTGGTAGTTACCATTTCCTTTTCTGTCTTCAGCAAAAATGAACAGACTTAAACAAGCAAAAGATGAAGCCGAAGAAGAAGTAGCTAAATATCGAGCGCAGATGGAGAAAGAATACCAGAAAACAATCTCAGAGGTAAAAAGACACTCTTTTTTTCTTATTCCTTTTAATTGATGCATGATGCAAAGCTTAGCATTTCAAATTGATCACAATGCAGTCAACTGGTTTTTCTGGAGTGAATGTTAAGCGGCTTGACGAAGTGACAGCTAAAAAGATCGATCACTTGAAAAAACAAGCTGCAAAAGTTTCACCAGAGGCCATCAAGATGCTCATGACCCAAGTCACTAGTGTCAAGGTTTGATAATTCACTCTTCGTGTCATAGTTTATGATTTCGGCCATCAAAATCTGTGCAGCTGCCAATAAAATTCCCTAAAATGGATTGTTATCTTCATATCTTGATTAGTTCTTTCTAAAACATTATTTTGTAGTAAATAAATTTATGCAGCATTTTCTGTCATTGCTTCTTGAATTTGAACATCATTCTGAAACTATAAAAAATTGAGATCAATACATTATTTAATGTGATATAAACTTTACATAGTTGCTTAAAACAATCTGTTTACATATTTTCTTGACCAAAACCCCTTTATATCTTCTAATTTGGGTTGTAAAAAGAAGCATTTTCTGCTAAAAAAATCAAATATGAATAAATAAACCTATAGGATTGATATCCTATCTTTACAAGTGTTAGTTCAAAACTAGACATCAACTAACCATCAAAAACTTGTAGTAGATTTTTTCTTATCAATCTTGACATCCATAAGATCTGCCACAAAACCCGGCTGTGAAATCTTAACTCCTTCCAAACTGGTTTCATCGGTTAACATCTTGATCACTCCTGACATTCTAGGCCGAAGCTTTGTGTTCTCTTGGACACAAAGTAACCCAACTTTCAAGAACTGCACTGCTTCCATTCTTAAACTCTCATCAGCCTCTTTCAATAACACAGGGTCCACCAACTCCACCAGACGCTCGCCATTATACATATCCCATGCCTGTACAAACACATTTGCATAAAGACAAACACAAGAAAGCACATTGTAACACATTTTCAGTTCAGTTTTGGCTTTACCTTATCAACCAGAAATTGCTCTCCATGTTCCATATCGAAATCAACCACTGAGCGTGCAGTTATTATTTCAAGAAGTAGTACACCATAGCTATAAACATCGGACTTCCGAGTCAAACGTCCAGTAATTGCATACTCTGGAGAAAGATATCCTCTAGAATCAATATTAAGGAAATGTCAGTGACATTTTTGTAAGAACACAAAAAATAAAGAACAAAAGCATGTTTATGTAGGACATACAGTGTGCCGGCAACACGAGTACTAATATGAGACGTGTCGTCTTGAAATAATCTTGCAAGCCCGAAATCCGCAACTTTGGGATTAAAATTGTGATCTAGAAGTACATTGCTTGCTTTGATATCTCTGTGAACTATATGAGGGTTTTTCTCTTCATGAAGATATGCTAACGCTTTAGCAACTCCTACTACAACATTCTTCCTCTTTGTCCAACTAAAACTATTCCTATTTTGCTCACCACCTATAAATCAACAAAAACAAAAATTAAAAAAAAACAATTTTTTTAAGAAAACGATAATTCAGTCAATAATAATCAAATCTATTAGCTGTCACTGTAACAGGAAAAATGTGTTTTAAGCTATGTACTTTAGATCATTCTTGAAAAAGACACAGAATTACCTTGAAACCAATAAGCAAGACTGTTATTTTCCATATAATCGTATACCAAACATCTTTTGGCTCCTTCAACACAACACCCGTGAAGGGTTACAAGATTTTCGTGTTGTACGTCAGTTAATGCAGCGATTTCGGATATGAATTCACGTTCGCCTCTCATTGACTCGAGTTCGATGGATAGCACTTTTATCGCCACCATAGTCCCGTCAGTTAGTCGACCCTATTTAGTAGTAAGCCAAAACATATACTAGTTAACAGTAACTCATTTCATAATATACAATTGGGAACTAAAATAACATCACAGGTTTGATAATTCAGCTAGTACAACTCAATGAGAGGTCACATGGATGCATTGCCCAAGGATCCAAACTCATAACATCACAAGTTTGATAATTCAGCTCCAGGGAGAGCGCATCACTAGATTGTACTGTACTACACCACTATGTATTATTGGAGGATTTGCTGGCTGCTGCTATAATATAACTAACTTCATGATCATTCGACGTTATTATATTTGATCTCTCACCTACCAAATCAGCTAATTTTTATGTAAAAAACAGCAGGAAAAGTTTATGGCTTTTTCTTAGAAAACTTATAGTTCTTTTTTTTTTTGCTGACACAGAAACCAAATTGGGTTTGCTTAGAAATTTGGTAGGTTCAATAATTTCGATGAAACAAAAATGCATCGTTGTCGGTATTAAATCAGAATTTATTTTTTATTTTTTATTTGGAACAGCAGAAGAAATTAATATATTATTAAAGCAAAAACTCTAGCAAGATGCTAGAGAGAAGAAAATCCTCCAGCTGGTAAGAAATTCACCTTGTAGACAGCTCCAAATCCTCCCTCCCCAACTTTGTTCTTGGAGCTGAAACCATCACTAGCAACTCTCAGCTCATGGTATGAAAATAACCTAAAATTCTTAGCACTTTCTCCACCTGTATTTCACAATTTTCATTTCTTCATTCAATCATTCAATTCACACCCATAATCATCAATTACTTGAAAAACACCCATTTTAAAAAAAAAAGAAAACAGATTTCAAGAAACAATAACCCATGAATAGAAGGGGAGAAAAAGGTCTACGATTGACCAAAGTCTTTTCCTTTCTTTCTTTTCACAGTTTTCATTTCTTGATTCAAGCATACATATACGACACATTAATCATACCAATTGCTTGAAAAGACCCAAATTCTTTCGGTTATCAAGAAGCCATGAAATAAAAAGGGAAAAAGGTCCAAAGAGATTTATGCTGACCTTTTTCATTCTTATGGACCACCTTGTCATCTGATGATGAGAAGAAACATTTTGAACAAGGGAAAGAAAACTTCATTTTTGAATAGCCCTGTAATTTCAATACTAATGGGGTTGTAACCTTCAAATTGTCACCAAATTTACAGATTCTTGTGAATGGATGGATCTTGATGGATAGTGGTTATGGAAGATAAATATATATATATGAGGATCGCTTGAAAGACAAGATCCTTGATGATGATATATAGTTGGAGTCTAAAGAATAGTGTTTGACCTCCTGACAGGACTTTGAACCCTTTTTGTTTGAATGGGAACGGTAGAATTTACACATCATATGACCAAGCAATGGATTAGGATTTAAGTTTATTCAATACAAGTTGATTTAGGTTTTGCATTTAATTGGCATCTCCCACGAAACAAGATCATTTGACTTTTTGTTAGCTGCATCATTATCTAAAACTTTTTTATTAGTTTCCAGATTAGATGCAAGGAAATTGAGGGTTAGATGAGAGTTAAATAATGATTAACAAACATATATAGTTTAATACCAAAAGATTATTGATGTCGCATTATTAAGGAAGATGTTTCTTCTTTTCTATTTGATGTGAATGGTACTAAGCCTCTAGGTTATAATTGGATGTACTAGTAACTTGTTTTTTTATAAAGATATTGATTTATTTAATGGGCTATCGGGTATATCACTTACGATTCATAAAATAATATCGACTCCTTGGAGGGTTTTATGAATTTAGGAAATTGAATAGTTCAAATAAAAGTTCTTTTTCTCATGGAAAAAGGAAGCACTTTCATTTGATTAATTAAATAGCACTTTCATTCCATAATGGGGTGCAAAAACTTAGCCGTCTCTTTTTGCCCAACTTAGAAAGCACAAGACTTCAAATGTATAAAAGATTTAAAAGGTATGCTATGCATTGAAGTATTTTTAGGTATGAAATCCAAGTTAAAATAGAAACATGTTATAGGCATGTTCACGTGCAAGCATTGCATACTCTTGTTTATAAGTGTTTGGTTCGTGAAATCTGACGAAACACCAACCTCGTCTTTGTTTCATACTTTCATCGCGTATTTCATCTACGAACTTCTTAACATCATGAACTTCGTTGTCATCTTAAGGTTTCACCTGTTATTATTTCCACCGTCATAGGGTCAGTTCCATCAAAGGTTCAATCGATTGTTATGTTCCTCTATTCCGATTACTGTATTGAATGAGGGGTAGCTTCAATTTTTTTTCTCGTTTGAGATTTACTCTTTGAATGTGGAGAGAGGGCAACCAAACATAATTAAAACAAAACAAAAGAGAGACAATGGACATCATGACTCGTCCAATCACATTCTCGATCAATCAGCTGCCCACTTTTATACTTGAACCCCAAAATGACTACTATCTTCTGACAAGAAAAGTGGAGATATTCAGAATCAATCTTCCACTATTCACAGACTAATTAGCCCTTTTAAATATAAAAGTAGTCTTTTATGCTTTTTGCAACAAGATTAATAATTAGTATAAAATAAGTCAAATTGTATGAAAATATAATAAATTTTGTTTTAATATCAAATACCAATACATAATGTTATTAAATAAGCAATAAAATTAAAATAACACATCATTAAATTTAGTAACGAAGGCAATCCAAAATATTAAAGTACTTCATACCAAGTAAACCAATCTTAAAGTACAAAAACCATATAGTTAAAAACAACAAATACCAAAATAATGTAATATTGTTTTTAACTTTAAAACTTTTATTGTTTATTTAAGTTTCTAACTTTTAAAGGTTTTATACTTTTGTTTGTCGGGTTTTATTACCTAAGATGTCACTCATTCATTTTAATTCACAATCTTCTTTTTGAAATTTAAATATTAAGTATTAATTTTTTTATAATTTTATAGTTTTACGTACCCTTATAAGGTCATTTTCGGGTTTCCTAACCCGATCCGTTTATTTTCATGTCAACCTGTTTTTGACTCATTTCACGTTCATGCCACTTTTTTCTTATCGGATTCTGGTTTTGTTTTGTGTTGAATCAAGAATTGTGAGCCTTAGGTAAAATGTATTATGTGCTACTCCCTATTTACAGGAGAAGATATGCCTAGAATTCTGAATTCTGCAAAGATAAGTTATTATCCCCTTACAAGTAAGTGGAAATAAAATCTTCATAGCACAACTTCCAGATCTTAACGTTAAGTGGTTTTATATACATCCCTTACCATTAATTGACTATATATCATGGAAGCCCGGCTCCATACTTAATTACTTTGAGAACCAAACTGGTCTACCCCAATTATATTCTATGATTTTGAGTTTGTTATATATATATATATATATATATATATATAGGCAAAAGTTTATTTGAGAACCGTTTTTATTGCGAGAACCAATCTTAGCCGTCCAATTCCTCCTCCTTCTATTGGATTGCCCACCCATGAATTCCTTACATACACCCTGCCACACCCAATCACCCCACGCTCTTCATCAATGAGTTTCATTATCCAAAATGAACGGCTAAGATTGGTTATCGCGGTTTTCGCAATAAAATTGGTTCTCAAATGAACCCTCCCCTATATATATATATATATATATATATATATATATATATATATATATATATATATATGGATTGATTTCATGATAAATTAAGTTGTCATTTAATTTGGTTGAGACGCATCAACAACTCTGAATGAAATTGGTAGTTTTTTAGTGGGGTACGATGGTGTTGAAGCTAAGAGATTATATATACGGTCACTCTCACTCCAAAGTCAAAACGATATTTTCAAGCATGAGGAGGAGGAGGAGTTCCAAATTAGACCCAAACCATGTAAGACATAGTTGGGTCAAGCCCCTTTTGGTTGAATCAATTGTAAAATTCTTCCCTCAATTATTATCTTCATTGTTGTTTCGTTATTTCATGCGCTTACGCTATGTTTCCGAGTTTAGATACGAAAGAAAGGAATAAAAAATAAAATTAAGAAGATAAATGATAATAGTTTTAGTTTTGTGTGTTTCCTAGTTTAAAAGAAAAAAGAAAGAAAAAAAATAATCTTATTTTTATTTTGTATTCCCGAGTTTATGTGGACGGAAAAAAATGAGTTTATATTATAATAATACTCTTATTTTTTAAAATTATTAGTTATCATTAGGGGTAATTTAGTCACTAATGAAAACAATATAACTTTTCCTTTCCTTTTCAATCAAATCTTCCCACTTCTAAGTTCTTCTTCTTGAGCTTTTAGCTAGCTAGCTATATATAACTTTGTGGTATTTCAAACCAGAATTAATTCTTTCTCACCCGAAATTCTTTTTTTCAATACATTTTCTATCTTACAACTCATATAAGAAATTACAAACATATTAAAGATCGATTTTTTAGTAATATTTTATTCTCAAAATCTTAAACAAACTAACATTTATATGACATATTGATCGAGTTATATATATAATTATATATAGTGAGAAGTTTAAATAAGAATATATATTTAGCTGAGAATATGAGACTTAATCCTGCCTTTTATTTGATTTAATAAGATGGTCTTGACTCTTTATTTTATTCATTATTTAACCATAAATTGTAACGATCATGAATTGCGACCGTTTGATCTAATAGATTAATATCTAATTAATAGCTAGGATTTTTTCTCTCATTTCACTTAAATATACATTCTCGTAATAACCCTCCTATATATATGTGTGTGTGTGTGGGAGGGTTCAAACGAAAACTATTTTTCGTACGAGAACCAATCTTGGCCGTTCATTTTGGATAATGGATTCATGGATGAAGAGCGTAGAAGGATTGAGTGTGGTAGGGTGCATGTAAGGAATTCATGGGTGGGCAATCCAATTAAAGGAGGGGGAATTGGACGGTTAAGATGGGTTCTCGTACGAAAAACAGTTCTCGTTTGAACTTTTGCCTATATATAGGCAACAGTTCAAACGATAACTATTTTTCGTACTAGAACTGCGGGAATTATTTTTAACGCCATTAATGACTCATTTATAGGGTATTTTGGTAATTTATATATTTACCCAACCATGAATTGTGTGCGGGTGAGCCGTCATTAATTTACGAGACTTTATTTTCCCAAAATAACCCTTATTAATATGTCGTTAATGAACCACTAATAAAACATTATTAAGCCACCCAAAAATCTTAGCCATTGATTAATTTTAATCAAGGGCTAAGATTGGTTCTCTTATAACTTAATAACATTTCTATCCTATGTGGCATCCTTCATTGATCTCTAATTTTTGAATCTAAGTTAATTAAGATTGGTGGATGAATGATGTGGCACCAAATTAGAAGTTTGGGCTTAAAGTGTCACCAAGATGAATTTGTAAGGTAAAATTATGTAAATAGTGTTCTTCTTTAATACCCTACCGTTGGTTACAACTAAGAATATGAATTATACAATTAGTGTATTAATGAGGTAGAGTTATGCAATTAGTGTTCTTTCTTAATCCCCTAAGGTCTATAAATTCGAAAGCTTCCTTCTTTCTTTCTTGGCTTTTTGTTCAAAGATAATGATGATATTAGTGAGGTGGTTTGTTTAGTTGGAATGAAGTTCACTATTTGTGCTAAATATTTTATTCTTTACCTATGAAAATTAATTTTTATGTTTTGTAGGTGAAGAAATTAAATGAGAATAGTACTACATTTGAGCTCCAGCCGAAGGTTTATAAATTTTAAAGCTTTCTTCTTTCTACGCATTTTGTTCAAATATAATGACGATATTAGTGAGGTAATTTGTTTAGTTGGAATGAAGTTCATTATTTGTGTTAAATCTTTTATTATTTATCTATGGAAATTGACCTTTATACTTTGTAGGTAAAAAAAGTTTTCATTTAAGCTCCAACCGAAGGTTTTTAAATTCGAAAGCTTCCTTCTTTATTTGCTTTTTGTTCAAAGGTAATGACGATATTAGTGAGGTAGTTTGTTTAGTTAGAACAAAGTTCACTATTTGTGCTAAATCTTTTATTTTTCACCTATGAAAATTAAACTTTATGCTTTGTAGGTAAAGAATGTTATCATTGTTGTTTTCAGTGTTGTTAATCTAAGTGATGAATATGGAGGTTGAATTATTGAAGATATTCTATATCTTTAACCATGATTATTTAACAATAATAAGTACATAAAGTACAAGGAATTATGAAGCTTACTTTATTTTTTTCTAATTTTAATGTAGGATGACGATACAAACAACAAAGTTGTGATTGATAGTGATGATTGTGAAATTGTGAGTCCTAAGGTTGGGTCGAAAACAAATACCACGGGTCCATCCAGAAAACGTCGCAATATTGATGACAAAGATGAGATGTAAAAGGATCCACTCTTGTGAATATGAAGCTTGTGTTTGTGAAGAAAGAAAAAGTTTGAAGGATTTGAGATGGTTACCGCTTAAATTAATGTCTTTTGTTTTTTTTACTTTTATAAAATAAGTAGGTTAATTATCTTTGATAGTATTTCTCAAACATTAATTCATTTCACTGTATGATAATTAGGTCATTTGAAAATAATATACTTTGGTTTGAGTTTTAAAATATAAGTTTTCATGTTTGGAATTATTAAGCTCTTTGGTTTGAGTTTTAAAATATAAGGTTTCATGTTTGAAATTATTAAGTTCTTTGTATTGTGTATTAGTATATATGTGTGTATTGTTCAATTAACCTCTACACATAATATGTTTGTATTTCGGCTTTGTTATACAATGATTTCCTAATTTTAGTCTAGGATGACTATACAAATAAATAGTGATGATTGTGAAATTGTGTCTCCTAAGGTGGCTCGAAAATATTTTTGACTTGTATCAAATAAGTAGCATAGTTATCTTTAGCTGTATTTCTAAAACACTAATCCATTTTACAATATGATAATTAGGTCATCTGAAAATAATATACTTTGGTTTTAGTTTTAAATATCAGTTTTCATATTTGGAATTATTAACTGAGCTTGATAATGATTTACGTTATCTCTATTGAAAATGTTGTTGTAATTTATATGTTACTATAGTAACATAACAATACCCATAAAACAATTCAAATTTATTACATACTAATGTTAATTATTACACTTAAATAGCAACTTGTAACTATAAAATTCAATTTATATTTTTTTTACCTATGTCCATAATTGTTATATATTTTTGATAAATTATTTGTAACTTATATATTAGTAGAATAACCTAAGACATATATTAAACTACACAATTTATTAGACATTAATGATAATTATTACTATTAAATAGCAATTATTATTTATCATTAAAATATCAATTACTATAGGTTAACAATACTAATGTAAATATCAAAATTTATTACTCATCAATATTAATTATTATTCTTAAATCACAATTATGATTTATTATTACTTTATACTCTATTAATCTATTTATAATTTCATATGTACAAGATTGTATATGAAGATTTCTAAGAAATCCAACAATATCTTAATGCAATAATGGAGAATCCAAGTATTTCTCATTTACAGCAATGTAAGTTTTTATTATAAAATGCATTTTTTATTGTTTTACCTACTTCAATATTGTTGTATGTTTATTGATTCTTCTAATTATTAAAATTGTTAATGTCAAATATATTTACAATCTAGAAAAACCAAAAGATTGAATATTCTCAAAATATCAATTATTATAGGTTAAAAATACTTTTATAATTATCAAAATATATTACATATTAATATTAATTATTACTCTTAAATTGCAATTATGATTATCATTACTTTATACTCTATTATAATTTCTCATCCCAAATCTATTTACAAATTCATATGCACAAGATTGTATGATAAGATTACTAATTATGACTTATTACCTAAAAATTCTCCCACAAAAACTACTTTAGATACTACAAACCATGTTTATAACATCTGATTCACAAAAATTAATCAATGTAGAATTAGAATGCATGGGATGGATTGTATATACTATACAAGACAACAATTCATTAGGACACCAAAATACTTTATCACATTTAGTGAACAAACCACAACATATCATGTATGTATAAATTATAGCCTTATTCTACATTTAAGAAATATATTGTGATTTCATGAAATATAACATGTCAACAATCACAAATGTAGGACTTAAGCAATTCATTTCTACACTCAATCAACTTTAACACCACCACAAAACATGCAATATATGCTCACTTACGAGTGTATGAGATTGATGTGGTGTTCGATGAATCTCTACCAGTTGGTTTATGTGGACCAACATTATGTAAAGATCTTAAAATCACTCCAGGACATTATCTCGTGTTTGATCATATAATGGAAGGAATAATAAGCCTTACACACTTTGACATATCCGGCAAATAAACTATCCCTACACATAAAGAGGTGAATAAGGCTACAGAAGAAGATATCAAAACAATGAATGATGGAAGAACTGGTGGAGGGATTTCAAAAAACCTTTAAAGTTAAGACAATGTACTAAGTTGTTTTTTATAATTGATGTGAATATCTTACAAAACAATAATCAAGTGGTGTTTACGGTTACATCACCTTATCGCTGCTAGCATACTTACAAGTAACTATGATTGTTTTCGGTGTTTTACTTTAAAAAAGAAAATACAAATAAACAATTTAAGATAGCACAATAATAATCATATATGCCAAACATTGCCTACTTTAGAATATATTCTTGTAGTATAATTCTTTGGAAATTAAACAAATAAGATATTTATATAATAGTGCATTAAACTTTGAGAAACACTTTCTTCCTTTTTCATATACCAATGAATGGATATGAGCTTAATTAGAGCAACATAACAAACTGAAAAAAGAATTTCACAATAAAGCAAGACAATTTATATAATTTGTGTAGAATGTTAGTGTATGTACTCTTCTTATTTGAAATGTGGTCGTAACTTACTTTAAAAACACATTAATATTAAACAAAGTTAACAAATACATTATAACCTGACCCGTGTTTACACGGGCGTGAGATCTAGTATATATATATATATATATATATATAACGGTACGTAACTGATATGTAATATTGTTAATTTCTTACTAAGACCATGCGTATTGGTAGGGAGACCAACGCTGGCTGGCTCCTCTACCCGCCAAGCACACCATCACCCTAAGGAGGGTGAAGGCGGGTTCCAGCCCTGGCTGGTTCCTCGACCAGTGACAGACTCCTTTTTTTTTCTTTTCTTCTCTCTTTCTTTCTTTCTCTCTCTCTTAATTAATATATATTTTTTATTAATATTTTATTTGGGTTAAAAAGGGTTGAATGTGTGGATTTATAAGTTAGAGAAGGTTAGATATGAAAGATGATGTAAATACCGATGTTACAATGAATTAAAGAGAGTAAGTAAAAGTTAGATGGAGATGGTCTAAATGTTTTTAAAAAGTTTTCTCAATACATCATAAAGCGTTGACTATCAGTAAGATCTTCATATTTAATCGTCTATCAACTCAAAACACTATTGTTTTAAATTAATTAAATATATGATGATGATCCAGATTCAATGAAAAGCTATATATACCTTGTGATTGTAAGTCGAAGAATTCTAATTTATATTAAAGGAAAAAATGTTATCATATGTAATCATTATATTATTAAATTTTTTTATCAATCATTCTCGTTTATCTCCTCAAATAACATACAAATGAGTTGTTTTATTAAATGTTTTTTTTTGTTAATTTAGTTTGTTAATATTTAAATAACTTAACAAAAATATTTATTCAAATCATTTAGTAGATATATCTAGCTACTTTCGTGATTATTTATGTAAACCCGTATACCAATTGTATTAAATTAAAAAAATTCAAATTTAATTAAAAAGAGATCATATAAAAATTTGATGATGAAGTTATGTATGAATTTATGATTTCTAATAAATTTACACATTTTTAAAGGGATCTTATATTTATAGGTATATTTAATAATTATTTTACTATATATATATATATTAGTACTTTTAACACAATAAAATTTAAAATTTACTTTAATCATCTATGTGTTTATACACGAGATAAATACATAGATGTTAAGCTAGCTAGTTATATGAAATAAAAAAATAAACAAAATATATAGGGATCACGTGTTAATTTGTTCAAAAAAAATATACGGATGTGACGTGGTTTTTTAAAAAAATTAAAAAAAGGAATTGAAAAAAGAAGCTTAATTAAACAAAGAGACGCATAGGTGAGGTGATCCTGAATCACATTTTCTATTCACATAACCAAACATGAAACTAAGCTTTTTAAGCTTTGACCTGTTAAAGTCTGAAATTTGATTGAAGAAAAAAATAGAGGGACTTATTTTGTAGTTCAACAAAGATGTAACTAGTTTAAGACGAATGAGTCAAGCGTAAGGGGTCAAATGTTAATTTGAAGGCAGTGGCCGCCGCAGCCCGGCCGTAGTATATATACATATCTATATATATATACATATATATATATGTATATACATATATATATATATATATCTGCGGCTACTATTATACAAAAACAAGTCCAACTACCGTTCGATTCGACGTTTGTAGTTTGACAATAACTGGACATGCTCATTTAAAACCATCTTTGAAAGTTGAGAGTATATATATTTTACAAGGAATTGAATTGAAATATAGAATATTTACGTACTGATATTTTAATTTTGTTTCTTCTCATCTGATATAAAACCCCGCTGCTACCTTGGTCATCACTCAGGCCACTCATCACGCATGTCGTATAGTGACACCACGCCCACCATATATGCTACCCCCCCATAGGAGAGTCCGTTATAGACTCGGATGTTAATCGTATACATAGTTGATATATAGTTTATGTTATTAACATGTTGATAAAGGTGGGACAAAGATGATACGAACAACTAATATGAATATGAGAATAAAAGCTTGAGAGTGATATCTTTTTTAATTTTTTTGTTGGAATGTACAATGGTACAAATGAAGATGCTCATTGATATATACAAGTGTTAATTGCCCTCGCAATATGGGAGGGGAAGAAAATAAAACTAAAAATTTATTACTAAAAATAAATATTTAAAGGAGAATGATATATAGTGTTGGGGAGATTGAATGTAATAAATTTTTTTAATTTTAAGTAATTTGAATATATTAAAATATCTTTTCTTAACTATTTTATTCTCTCTCATAATTACTTTAACTTTTAAAATACCCCTTTTTAACTATTTAATTCTCTCTCCTAATTTATTTTAACCTTTTATCTATTTAAAAACAATATATTATTACATTTTTAAAAGCAACATGATGTAAAATATAAATTATTTGCTGTCGCAGCATTGCGTGGGTACTTTTCGTGTATATATTAATATAGAGAGAGAGAGAAAGAGAGAGAGTCTTCTACATCTAACTTAAAGTAATATCTCATGATATTTTAAATTAGCATGAGTTTTATTAAAATTACAAAGTTACCCTTCAAAAACTCATGAGATATTACCTTTCCACTTCTTCAATTGATAGTATAGGTAATTTATATATAGGTAAAAGTTTAAACATGAACTGTTTTTCGTATTAGAATTAGGAGAACTATTTTAATGTCATTAATGACTCATTAATATGGGTATTTTGGTAATTTAAATATTTACCCAATCGTGAATTGCGTCGATCTGGATGAGCCGTCATTAATTTGCGAGGCTTGATTTTCCTCATTAATGAAGCATTAATGAGCCGTCAAAAAATCTTGGCCATTGATTAAGTTTAATCAAGGGCTAAGATTAGTTCTCGCAGATCTCGTAAGAAAACAGTTCTCGTTTGAACTCTCCCCTATATATGTGTGTGTGTGTGTGTGTTCATTTGAGAACCGTTCTTATTGCGAGTACTACTTATAATATAACACCTGAAAATCCTAAGCCAATTTTTTTAACATGCTGCGGAAGCATTCAACATGAATTTACAAAAAGTACAAATATTTACAACCATCCAAAACAACTGTTTACAAATACGTCAAAGCATCCATCGTGGTGTTACAAAACAAAAATGGCTCGTTTTAAAATAAAGTCAATATCAGAGCGTGGTCAAACTTTCCCTAACAAACTCCACAAACTCATAAACATGCAAATCAATCAACTGTGTGGAATTAGCACAAAGCTAAGTGAGAGGAAGCTAAACACGGAAGCAAACATCATCAATCGATACAAAAGAATGTAATCACATAACCAAGAAAACCAGCGGTTCGGCGCAGAACCTTTAACCAATGCCGGCCAAAGCAAAGGTTTACTGATAGCCCTTTGCTGAATTGGCACAGTCAAATTTCCCTCTGACACAACGCATGCATCAGTAGGACTACAACTGTTCAACCAATCAGCAGACGAGCCCAGCTCAATTCTACGTATAGCTGACTTCTCAAACGCAACTCAATATCATCCAAAGAGTGCGTATCTGCCAAATAATCATACAATCATATAATCAATCAACAATCAACAATAATCAGACTCAACAGTCTATCAATCACAAACGCATGCATCATATCAATCATAACCTTTACCGTCTGTGAGTTAACATCCACTCACATTTTCTTTCTCGAAAGCTGCACTCAGATATCTAATATCACTGAGCCTTGGTATTACCTGAAAACACAGCAACACCAAAATTAGTTTCTGATATATATATTCACATATATTTATATCAAAATACTCATAATAATCCTACATAACATAAACACATATAATATGTTCCAAAATCCAACAAACAAAGCTCCACATTATGAAAAAAATAGCCAAACATGTCACATTAAGCCTTCGAATGGCTTTAACTTCGAACCGTAGTCCACTTCGAGCGGCCCCCTTCGAGCGGATTCCCCTTCAAGTCAAGACCACTTCGAGTGGATTCCCCTTCGAGCCAAGAGCACTTCGAGCGGATTCCCTTCAAGCCAAGACCACTTCGAGCGGATTCCCCTTCGAGCCAAGACCACTTCGAGCGGATTGCCTTCGAGCCAAGACCACTTCGAGCGGATTGCCTTTGAGCCAAGACCACTTCGAGTGGATCCCCTCATAGACCACTTCGAATTCTAAGCCTATTGGCTGGGCCCTTCAAATTTTATAATTTTTCATCTTCTTCCCTGTTCTTGATTCAGCCGACTTTCCCATTCAAAAATACCCAGAACCAAAATTTAAAACTTACTAAAAACATTACTAAAATATATTCAAACCTCATATTATATGTTAACAATCATCAAGAACATATAAAAAATCAATTTAAACATTAAAACATGTAAAACCCATATATCAAGAAAGCTTCAAGCTTTCATCAATGGTGTATTATAATTTTTAGCATGAAAACCCAGTAAGAAAGCATATCAAGATGATCATACACATACAATAAACATATTTTAACCTTGGTTTTGATTTATCACTCCACAAATCTTTAATTTCAAATTTTCAAGTTGCAAGCTTTGAGGTTTCTTCTCAATGAAGTAACTCACACCTTTTTTACACACACAAGATATTTGAGAATGAGGAGGTGAATCTTCAACTCCAGCCCATATACACTCTTTTACGCGTACACACACTTTCTCACTAATCCAAGCATGAGGTGTAATATACATCAATATCCATTTAACACTTATACATGCATACGTACATACTCTCATGCATACATACATACTTACATATACACATGTAATCATACCTACAATTTCAATTAATTAATTAACTCATTTAATTAATTAACTTAATTATCAAGAATATTAACTAATCTATAATTAGATTATTAAAATTAAACACATACCACCAAACCGCTAACGATTAACCTGGGTTTGCGGGTGTTACATGTAACCACCATTAATGCTTATTAATAGAGGTATTTTGGTTTTTATATATTTTCTCAACCGTGAATTACATCCAGGTGAGTCATTATTAAAGAGCGGGACTTGTTTTTACAAAATATCCCTCATTAATAAGATATTAATGAGCCATTAATTTTTATTGACTATTGAGATTTAATTTAATAAAAAATCAAGATTGATTCTTATGGTAGTAATACCTTTGGAATTTAGAAAATAATTTAAATTACTTAAGTTTAAAAAAATGAGAGCCCTACATAGAATTACTAGATATTATGAAAGGCAAATAGCTAGCAGAGAAAATATGTCACAGATATCCAAATTTGTTAATAAATGCAATATGTAATTTTTTTTATATTTTTGTAAATTTATAAATATTTATCACCAGCAATCAAAAATACAACCGAGTGTCTGAGTCAAATTTTTTTAAAAATGTGAAAACAAAATTACAGCACCTAAGGGGTAATTTGCCATGTCTAAGATAAAAGTCTGAAAATCTTAACCTCATAACATTGATTCTTGTCATTATGTGATACCTATTTCAATAAAAAAAAATTGAAATTTATAATTATTTTTATGTGAAATTAAAATTTAAAATTCTTTTACATAACATTTTACAATCATATATTAGGCATAAAAATTATATTTTACCTAATTTAATTTTTTTAGTATTTATGCTATCTCTCTCAATAATCTAACCTTTAATTAATGTTCATAGTATATACAAAATAGTACAGTTATACATTCATTCTAGTCAATTAATAATTTAATGATATTATATTGAAATTTTAATCAAATATATAAATAATTAGTAAATCATCTAAATGAGAAGAAAACTAAAGTAAATCCATTTATTTATATAAAATAAAAATATATAATTGAAAACATTTTTGCCTGTCTACTTCCTGTCTGTGTTTCGTGCTCCTCCCGGTATCCTTTTGGCTTTTGATAGATTTAGAAAACATTTTTTTTTTGCCTGTCTACTTCCTGTCTGTGTTTCGTGCTCCTCCCGGTATCCTTTTGGCTTTTGATAGATTTAGAAAACATTTTTTTTTGGGGGGTGGGCCTAAAGAGAGAAAAATCTCTTGGGTTAAATGGGATTTGGTGATGCTTAAAAAAGAATGGGGGGGGGTGTTGGATGTTGGGAACCTTAACACATTTAACCTGAGTCTTTTGCTAAAATGGTGGTGGCGTTTTCGTGTAGAAAACGAGGCCTTGTAGGTCAAAATAATTCGCAACATTTATGGCAATCTGGGGGATCTAGATCTTAAGTCACCATTAAAAGGGAATGGGTTGTGGATGGGTATTATTAACGCGGGGAGGGAGCTATGTAACAAGGTATTCCAATTACATCATTACAAAAAGTGGAAATAGGGAACGGTAATAATATAAACTTTTGGATGGATGTATGGCTAGGAAATTCATGTCTTGCTGAAACATACCCTAGGTTGTATAAAAAATTTGGTAATGATAGCAAGATGGTAAGTGACATGGGCAGGTGGCTAGATGGTCGATGGATCTGGAATGTGGGAGATATATCGATGCTCGTTGGTCGTATAGCATCGGAATACGACGATCTCACTATCAAACTAAATTTGGTAGATATTCAAAACCACAAGAAAGATAGATGGATTTGGGCAGGGACCAAAGACGGGAAATATTCAGTCAAAGAGATGCGGAAATACTTAGAGGAAAAGCTTCAAGATCAACGGTTGCAGACTACTCCAACTTTCTGGTCAAAACTAGCTCCAAAAAAAGTGTGTATATTTGCATGGAGAGTGGATCAGGAAAGATTACCGGTACGGGTAAAGCTAGACGACAGAGGGATAGATATACCTTCAATTCTTTGCCCTAGATGTAACTCGAGTATTGAATCGGTAAATCATGCAATTTTTACGTGTCAAGGAATCCGTTATGTATGGGATTTTATACATCGTTGGTGGGGACTTCAACTTCCAGTTCATTTTTCGTTATTCAGATTGAGTCTCAAGCAAGCGGGAAGTTAAAGAAGTGGAACTACAAACTGTGGGAAGTGATTATCAGAATAACAGCGTACTGTATTTGGAAAAACAGAAACGACTTGATCTTTGCTAGAACGAGACAATGTAAGGATATGATTTTTGATATTCAATTGCTGGGTTATCAATGGATAAAGTCGCGGCTAAAAGAAGGGGTTAATTTAAAATGGGAGGAGTGGTTAACGTTACCTGCTACGATTGGTAATATAGCTTAGTAGTGGGATGCGATAGGTGTGCAGTTTTCGTGAGTGTTATCTGTTAAAATCGTAAATGTACTCTAGTATGGGACATTTATTGTATTACCAGGGTTGAGTGGCTGCCCACGCCACATATTGTGATGATGATGGACTTCTTGTATATTCAGTTGGTTGTTTAAAGTATATAATAATATTTGCTTTTCAAAAAAAATAAAAATTGAAAGTATAAAATATTTAAGATTTTGGGGTTGTTAAATACTAAAGGGAAAACAAAGATGTTATGTTATATAACTTTTTTCATGATGCCGTCTTGCAGTGAAAGAAAAAGTGTCACTAGTCATGGAATAAAAATAATATAATTGATAGAATCACATTTAATAAGGAACTACGTACCTCTATATCTATTCATTCATGTACAAAGTATTTATGTTTAGAGGTGATATATTAATTCGGTATCCTCGTATTATTTCTTACCATTTATTTTTCTATTCGTAAGAATAACACAAATATCAAAATTAATAGAGAATGAAATGAAAATTAGTAGCTTTTACACGTAATCTTATGATAAATAAGATGATAAAGTAGAAAGAAATAATATAATGATATATCATTTTTCATCAACGTATTACAAATCAACATGCATGGTTATTTAATAATTATAACAAAAGAATGACATTTAAATTAAATATGCATATGATATTACAAGTTAATTTCTCAATTTTTATGACAATTTACGTGGCAATTACGTGAGGCAAAAAGCATGAGATTACAAACATTCTAATTCTAAATAATGGTACGTATTACTATAACTTTGACCAAAATAAAATAGCTAGCTGGACCGTTTCATACCTCTCTCGTTTACTACTTCTTTTTAGAATTTCCCGAATGATTGACCAAATATATATAATTAAGAGTTGGCTAAAATACAAAAACACGAAAAGAATTGAATCCTTCTACGTACTTTTTATTCGATCAATCTCATTAATTAATTATATATGTGTTAACCAGACCATGCAGCCGGACGTATAAAACTCTTATTCCAAAATGAAAAAATTGTGATTTTTACAAGTTCAAAAAAGTACCAAAATTAATTTTAATTTAAATAATGAATAATTTAAATGAATGTAATAAAAATAATAAGTAAAAAGTAAAATCAACTTATATAAATATTACTTATATAAGTTGAATAGAAAAGTAAAATCAAAATTTGAATCAAACAGAAACAAATACCGAATTTAAAGTTCGAATACAATCGAAACAAACATTGAATACTGAAGTTAGAATATAAATGAAAATAATTATTGAAATTCTTACCGAAAGTTGAAAAACAAACATCCATAACCACCTCTACGTATGACCGTTTAAGAAAGGAAAGATGAAAACGAATTGATCAACTTTCAGTCGATGAATCAGACATAAAGAGGAACCAATTTCTTACGTTTAGAGAATGTTTAATTCGTTGGCTGAAGGAGCACACAAAAAGCACTTATGCCTTAGGAAATGTAAATACTGGGGTAGATGCATGATCATTTAAACAATTTATAAGTTGAAAGGATATCAGGATCGTAATCTGTGCGATATTCAATTCGCCCCTCACCTGGTTAAAAAGAAAAAACAGAAATCAATACAGTAAACAAGACTACACCTAATTGTAATAAACTACAACTGAACTTGTAACAAAATACAGAAATGGTCCCTGTATTTGATATATTTCCATATCCCCCGTCAAGATGGAGGTAGATTAAGACCCAGCTTGGTACACAAAAGAGAATGCTGTGCATGCCCCAAAGCTTTTGTCATGAGATCAGCTTGGTACACAAAAGGAGGAGTATAGACTATAGGCTTAAGACTATGTGACTTACATGACAAAGCAAAAGCAACAAGGTGTTTGGTGTTCTTATCAAAATTAACCCAATTTTTTTAATTTCTCCCGATCGATCGAGAAATTAACTAATAAAGTTGCTCTTCAGTAGTATAGAAAGACAATGGTTGAATATTGAAGTGCATGCTCATATTCTTCTTGTGTACGTTCCTGAAAACCTTCTATCACGGTATGCCGATATCTTGTTTGGATACTGACATAGAAAACATACGCAGTATATAGATACATAAAGCACAAAAACCAGAAAATATATTCTAAGAGTAAAAAGATCCTGCTTTGAGTAAGCATACGTTGACATATATGTTTATTTACATTAATTGTAAATGAGTATAGCAAATACAGATAAATAAGATCATACCAGATCCTATATATGTTGGTACATATTACAAAAACTTGATTTGAATGTTTGAGATAATGAAATAAAATTACTTCAACCGACAATCAGAAGCTAGACAAGCTTTGCTCTTCTTCTAAACTATGCACTTACCTTAACTTGGCATCCATAGAAAGTAGGAGAAACTGATCTTACCTTGAACAGCATTGCCATTGCACCTTATCTGAAAATGAGGGAAAATATATATATATATATATATATATATATATATATATATATATATATATATATATATATAGTGTTAAATTCATGTTGATAAGACATATATGGAGCAAGTGTGTAGCTTGTGCAAATGATCGATCTCAAGACCAACACAAAATAAAATTTAACAAGTTATCAGACTGAAATATAGATACACCACAAGTTAGAATAGCAAAGACAATGGTTCAACAAATTACCAAACTTTGAAACTTAATCTGGGCTCAGTTAGTTAAACAAAAGACCAAACTAAACTCATTCAAACAAATCCTAAAATTCAAGTTAATCAGAATATATATTGGCTAAATCAAGTGTCATCAAAATCTCAAAATGAAAAGGTCAGGACTGAGAGAAGCGTGGCTGTTGCAAATTCGCAATCGGAGAGTGAAAGAACTCACAAGCGATTCGACATCTAAGGAGGTGTTTGGGCCTTGTTTTTCCAAAGCTAATTTTTTCTGACTAATTTTTATAACTTTAAATTATTTTTTACAATAAGTCGTAATAAGTTAATAAATTAGAAAATAAGTAGAAAAGATTAGTTTATTAAAAATAAATTTAAAAAATAAGTTTTTAATAATCTAAAACAAACACTCCATAATATAGTACTTTCTTCTGATTTGTTATCTGGGTAGTTACGTGGTAGCACAAATCAAACGCTAAAAGTGGGTAACGGCCCGACCCAATGCCTCAAATTTAACAACCTATGTTATTTCAAATTAAGAAATTGTCTCTTTGGGCCAAAGTGTTATTGTTATGTGGGTAATTACGTAGTAGCCCAAATCAAACGCTGAAAGTGGGTCATGCCCCGACCCAATGCCCCAAATTTAACAACCTATCTTCATTCAAATTAAGAAATTCTCTCTTAATGATACTTTATTTTTTTATACGAAAAACACACCCATAATCCATTCACACTTGAATACTCAACCTTCGAGAGAGAGTGACACTTTAATTACTGATAGGTCAAAGGCCATTTGTATTATTGATGTTTGTATGAATATAAAATAAATGTTAATTTTTCTTATTATTAGTTAGATTATGTAATATATATTATTAGTTGATATATATATATATATATATATATATATATATATATTGAAAAGTTCATTTAAGAACCATTTTTATTGTTAGAACCGCGAGAACCAATCCTAGCCGTCCAATTCCCTCTCCTTCAATTGGATTACCCACCCATGAATTCCTTACATGCACCCTGCCACACCCAATCCTCCCACGCTCCTCATCCATGAATTCCATTATCCAAAATGAACGGCTAAGATTGGTTCTCGCAATAAAAACGGTTCTCAAATGAACCTTCCCCTATATATATATATATATACATAGTAGCACGGTGTTCGTGTAATGCGGCTACGGCGAATAATTCCTAGTCGATAAAATGTTTTTTTCGATAACGTAAAAGTATAATATTCACACACTATGTTGACATTAAATAATTTTCTATTTATATGTCGATTTACAAATTACAATCTATGGTATTTTCAATTTTCTGATTTAGAAGTCAAACCATATATAGGATATTGATTGCATTATAGTTTTCAAATCAATTTCTATTACGAGTACCCTTTGTAACCATCATTAATGTTCATTAATATGGGTATTTTGGTCTTTAATATATTTTTCAACTGTGAATCGCATCCTGGTGGACCATCATTAATAACCCTTATTAATGTATCATTAATGAGCCATTATTTGTATTTAAAATTGATTTATTCTAACTGGGGACTAAGATTGATTTTAGCGATACTTACAATAAAAACGGTTCTCAAACAAACCTTCCTATATATATGCATATAAAATTTTGCATATATACTAGCTTACTTGAAATTATATTGATAAATAGACATTCTGGTATGAGTATATTGGATCTTATTCTTTATAATAGGTAGCTTGTTTTTTATTACAAATTAAAAAAGTTGTCAGCATCTATTACTCTGTTTTGATAAAACGTTTTAAAGTTATATATATATATATATATATATATATATATATATATATATATATATATATATATATGTTGGTTTTTTTGCATGCAGAAACCATGTTAATGGCTGTAAATAAATTAGAAATTAAAAATACGCTCCCATCTTCGACTAACATTTTATTCACTGTTGGACTAACTAACTTTTTATTTACCCATAATCCATCGACCCACCTTCGTTGTCCTTTTTCGCTGCTATTGCTACACGTTTGGTAGAGGGAAGAGGAAGTGGATTCTTCAAGCTTAGGGTTAAGTTTTTAATTAAATGTAACATGTGGTTAATTAGAAGGTGAGGTTTAAAAAACAAACAAAAAAAAAGTAAATGGTATTTATAATTAATACTTGTGAAGGTGATTACAAATACTTAAAATAAATACTTTAATTCTATAATATGTGATATATCTATTCAAATTTCATATGTATTATTTATTTTTAAAAAAATTGTATAACGAACCGAGATAACACTAACTAGTTTTGTTGATTGTTACGGATACTTTCGATATTATTTACCTTCACCTTTTATTTTTGAAAAGCATTTTTTTACATTATTATAACTCTTATTTTAGAATAAGTTATATCTATAGATTATGTATGTGACACATGAATCATCTAGGAGTATTACGAATTTATTTGTAAATAATAAAATCATATCTATTGGGAAACAATTCGGGCGGGCGGCCAATTATATGATTTTGATTGAGAAATTGGCCTCCATAAATGATTTTGTGTTTGGGACACTTTAGATTTGGTTAATTAGTGAAGGGACCCATGTGTACGTTTTAAGATAGTGGAAACCACTTTACTTACTTTGTTAGATAATTTAGACTACTAGTATCGAACCAAGTTGAAAAACTTTTGTAGCAACTTCAATGGTACATGTTTCTCCAAACAATTATATATGCTACTTTTGTGACATCTATTTTATTCTACGGTCGTTAATTTCTTTTATTTTGATTCTCGGATATGACTAGTGGTGGAGCTAATATAAGAGCTCCAGGGTGTTTTAGTGCGCTTCCCTACCTCTAACCTGCGCAATTAATCTATGTTACTAGTTTCAACCTTTTATATCATACACAAATGTATTAAATAGAACTTCTCGTAAGTGTCCTTTATGCAAACCTTACTTGTTCATAAATACCCTAACCCCATCCATAGACAAAGGAAAATCTGTTGATGAACAGAATTTTAATGAGTTTATGGAAACTGATTTAGGAAGTAACGTGTTTAATAATCAGTGCAGCATCTCTCAGCATGATTAATATGTTAAATTTCCTAATCAGGATTTGGAAGTGATGACAGAGAATTCTTTAAGTAAAAGGCAAACCAAGAGAGCATTGTGGCTTGAGAAAAGAAAGAGTTTTCTAGAAACCAGGAAAAGACTTGTTTAAGTAAAAAAATCATTTTGGTCACTGTGGTCATAAAAACAATGTTGAATATCATTTTGGTTATAAAAACAATGTTAATAATCACTATGGTTATGGTGGTTACAAGAACAATTTTGGTCATGTGCATGAAAGAGCTTCGTATGCCGGAGATAGTTCTCGTTATACTAACACTAATGGTTCAACTGAGTGTGATTTTAATTCCAATGTTGATTCACATGATAATGTTAGGAAGTATAAATCTTCTGCTTTTGTTAATTTTTATTGAGATGTTTTAGATAAGCCTGATGTGAAATATCCATTTAAGGTGTATTTTATTAAACATCTTATAAGGTTATCAAAGGAGAAAATATGTACCTCTTCTCAAGGAATGAACACATTTGTAATCAATCAGAAAATTCAAAAGGAGAAATTGAATTCGAACTACAAATGGATGTCTAAAAATAATTTTGTAGTTGATTCTCCTAATCCTCTTGGACCCAAACTCAAATGGGTACCAAAATCTGCATAACCTATTTTGCATATAAGCCAAAAGACATTCTGGAACACCACAGTTACACTCTAGAGAACATTGTGAAGTCAAAACAACGGTGTGTTCAATACGCGAAGAAATTCAAATCTAATGGCTAGGAGATTGAAGAGTGTTCCTGCAGATCATCACACACATCATTGTGTTCAGCATCAGCCCAAGTCTGATGATCTGAAAAGCTTTCTTTCTGTAGTTTATCATTATTTGATACAACTTTTGTGTTGATGTTTGTTACTTGCAGGGGGAGCACAAGTCTTCTGGACCCGCAAACATGTAATTTTTCTTAATAAAAAATGTTTTTATACATGCTTGTAGGGGGAGCTATTCATAAAATTTTCACAAAAATATTTTCTCATTTTTAGTTTCATATTAAAAAATCCAAAAACATTAGAAAATCTTTTAAAAAAATACAAAAATATTTCGTTGTTTCGGTCACTTTGTGCGTATTATGTTTAGGTAGCTCTTTACTCCTATGGTCTAGCCAGAGCCGGACAGACCTACCCAATGAGCTTCCTATTTTATAGAAGTGAGAAAAAAAGAGTGTTCATCATTATAAAAAGTTGTTGAGGGAGAAGTTGGAAAAATATTCAGAGAGATAAGAGTGTGAGACAGGATCAAAAGAAAAGAAAGATCCTGACCAAACTGTATCAAATATCCGGGTAGTCGCATCTACTACTAGTTTTATACTGGTATTGAAGTAGACATCATGGACCCAGTGATGCAATGCACTAACCCCACCCAGTTACTCAATTATCTCTTAAAAGATAATTGTTTCAACTTCACACGGAGATTTTCACATATACTATTGATATCTCACTTGGAGATTGTTGGTATTGAAAATAGGAGGACAGCTACTCCGCTCTCCGACTTTGTTCATGCACTTATTGAGTCTAGAGCCAGTTCCAATATTATTCTTATTTTAGGGTACTTATGAAATCATTTGCATGTTTATGTGACAGTGCCGGAACATCTTGAGTAATATATTTATGATATTTACAGTAATAGATGAAAATTCTACCAGTGCTAACATCATGCCAACACTGAACGTAGGTCACTCATTTTACTTAAACTGATGTGTTAAGGGGAAATCTATGTGATCCTGGTGTTACAACGGATGCTTTATTTGTCATATATTTCTGCTAGAGTCATGCTAGAATCAAGGCGATTGCCGTTTACATGTGCATGATGATCATGATGGATCCTGACCATCATGAGGGGGAGAATCTTAGTTTATGGAAGATAATTCACATGTCAAGGGGGAGCGGAGCTGATTCATCAAATGCAAGAACAGCTGACAACGTTTCAAAGAGAATAAGAAAACTGTTTACAAATTTGAAAGGAAGCAATAATCTGCAAAACTTTCAGATTTTAGTGTTAAAGATCTTGAGCTATTTTCGAGGGGGGTCAACTTTTGTTTAAAGAAAATTTCAAAGGTGCTGAAACAACTAATCCAACCCGAACATCATATGTGCATAATCAGAATACATTATTCTCGTGTTATGCTCAATATTGTTTCCGTGAAAGAAAAAAGAGATGATCATGGTTGCGAATTCTGATAAGCCCGAAGCTTCTACTGCAATATCTGATAAACAGCCTGATTATTGCTGACGAGTACTTGAAGACACGTGAAGACTCAAAACTTCAAAGAATGATCTCCAGATGTTGATTGCAGAAAGAAAAAGAATCTCTACAAAGCCTAAACATAGAGATTGTTTGGTGCTTAAATAGAGTATATTCATTATTATGCTTAATTGTAATTTGAACACAAAGGGAGAGAATGTTAGGTCCTAAATTGTGTTCAATACATTTTAGTGAAGTTTCGTATTACATATGACATTAGTCATAGTTTAGGGTAGTTATTGTAAATAACCAAGGGATATAAATACAAGTTTGTAAATCCTAAATCGATAAGCAAATTCGTACGCATCATTCTTGTTCTCGATTCTCTCTCTATCGACAAACCTAAAACCAAGTTCATCATTGTGTGATTGCTTCGTGTATTGTTTGATACTTGATACAATTGGGTCCTACATAAAGAGATGCTTTTATGATGTTTATACCACATTTTAGGTTATTCGGTAACATAAAAATATGCAAATTTTCTTTTAATAAGGATTCAACATACAACACTTCAGTAGACGATGTTATGCTCATTTCGATTTATGGGATTTCAAATAAAACTATATAATTAGAAGTATGATGTACAAATTGAGACTAGCGGATTTGCTACTCAGGTCATGCTTTGAAACTTTGTAAGTTGTAACTTTTAATGCCTCTGTTATAAAAGTGAACTTGCAACTCAATGAAATTGGACATCAAATAGAAGTTTAAATATAAAATCAAACTATGTTGCATAAATAAATTGCTATTTAGAAATAAAAAAAACCCAAGTGATACCCCCTTTAACTAAGAATTTTAGCTACGCCTCTAGATATGATCCCTTTTATTTAGTAAGTGACAATTATAAAATATGTCTTTAAAACATAACAAACTTCAACATATGTACACGAGTCATTAAATCTACTAATATTTCTATAAGTATATCTCTATGAATTTTTTTAAGACATAGTGAGTGAAAATACAACAAACTTTATTAATTTTATTTTATATTAAAAAATCTAACGACTTATATATTTGGTGTTTGGTTGACAACTATTTATTGTTTTCGTTTTTACTTTTTGCATGTCTGAAAAATAGTTAATCCTTTTCATTGAGCGAGGGTTAAGGCTCTTCATCTTGTTCACTGTGCACATGGAAACGCATACAATTCTTCCACAAGCGCAATAATTTTAAAAATAAGGGTTAGGGTTCATTTACCTTTTTTCATTCGTCAACCACCAATCATATATAACCACTTTATATATTCTAACGATTTGGGTTCTTCACATATTTCAACATCGATTTTGGATTTGTAAAAGGTAAATAACAATTTCAAGTTTCTGTGTATATGTTTTAAGAACGATTTCACTATTTATCAATAGTGATTTCAATTTTATGAACCCGTTATTCGTGTTTGTTCATGTTTATTTGTTTTGTTAATATGTTATGTTCAAGGTCAACCAAAATGGTCAAAAACTGTGGACCGATTGTTTGTTCTTCGTCTATTTCGAGTTTGTGAATCTATTGTAGTATTGTATTTACCTGTTTCAAGTTTGTGGTGTTTTGAACAATTTTTTTTACCGATAATCAAGATCTATTATTTCTTTGATTAAGAACACATGGACATTTTAAGAATACAAAAGATGATGAAGACTGTGATCTACTACCTTTTATTCAAGTCATTAATTAATTGCACAAAATGGACCAGTTGTGAACTTTGGTTGTATGTTTTACAAATAAAGTTGATTGTATATAATAGTAATCATTGTAAGGTTTATTTTATTATCGTGCCTTTTGCACTTTTTAGAAATATATTAGAACTAGTTTCTAATCAAAATGTATAAAAAACTGAATAAAAGAGTATATATTTGTTTTTAGTAAAGAGTAAAACATATTTAAGATTTTTGAATTGTAAAAAGGTTTCTTTCACCTAATAATAACAAGGTTGGTTTTTTTGATTTACTAAAGTAAACATGTTCGTGTTTAATAAGGTGTTTTCATTGTCTTGAAATTTAAAATTCTCTGAACATTAGTAAGTTAATCATCAATTTTTTTGTAAGTTACCATAATATTCCAAATTTCTCAAAAAATCAACATTCTTGGCAACTTTTTCATATCAAACAAATGACTAATTTTAGTAAAACAACACTTAAAGATTTTACTATTATATGAAAGTATGAAACATTACTTTTTAGAAAAGTAAACATTTATTTGTCTAGAGAATTGTGTTAAGAGATGTGTAAGGTGAAAAATATTCAAATATAAAAATGACAATTACATCATATAAAATCAACTTGTTTTCAATAAGAGTTTCATTCTATATAGAAAAACGTGTCTTTTTAAACTAACAATGACAATAATAATAAAAACAATACTTACTATAACTACTAATAAAAAAAATTCTTTCCAATAAAACAACTAAAAGAATAATAATAGTAATAATATAAAAATATGTTTCTTTTAAAGGTAAAGAACAATACAAGTAACTTTTATAATTCTGTAATTATATGCAAGTTGTTGTATATATTGAGAATTATAACAAATCTCACTGTATATAACGGTAAAACCCATACACAAATAAAAGTTATTTACATACAATAAAAAATTTATATTTAATTGCTTTTAAGAAAAAAATTGATTATATATAAAGAAGAATTTCAATATATTCCATATTTAATTCATAGTAATTTTAGCCTTGGATCAATGAAATTGATAGTCCAGATTGCATTTAAAATTTTGAACGTAGTGACATTTTTGTAATTTATATGTGATACTTTTATAAAATCACATGTGATTTTATATTGAATCATATGTAATTGAATATTAAAATTTTAGAATTATGTTTTTTACATGGACTTTATTGAAAACAACTTTATATTATATATAAAGTCGTGCTTAATAAAGTCTATGTAAAAAACATAGTTCTAAAATATTAATATTTAATCTAGACCATTGATGTTAATAATCCAAAAACTAAAATTAATCTATTAAATCTATGAATTAAGTATAAACTATATTAAACATTATTGATATAATAATAACTAAAACAAATTTGACTATATTTTGGTATAATTTGAAAAACTTTTAATTAATCTAATTTAAACCGACACAGGACTATAGGAGTACATGTTTGTACGATAATGATGGTATCATGGTGTGTAGGTGTTGTTCCGTTTCAGAGTGGAGCTTCTTTCCGTGATCACCCCTAACCCACCCACCCCACCCACCCACCCATCATCTCCCTTATCCCTCACACTTTCACCCCAATACACTCGCCTGCTATATGTATTCTTCGTATTCATATACAAATCTCCCTCTTTATCTTTATAATCTTCATATGGCGTTTCCTTATAACTTTATTTTCTTGTGATTTTGAAGTTTTTATTTGATGAAGAACAGAGCTTTGTCATCACATGATCTTTCACTACTTCTTTTCTCCTTTGATCATTCCTCCCATTGTCTAGTTCCTTTTATGGTTTAAGTCCCTCAATTTTTTCTTAATCAAGCTTTCACTTTTGATCCGATAATGGGTAATGTTGGAAGTAACAGCTCCAACGGCCGGCGGAGACACGGTGGTGGTGGTGGGAGCAGAAGGGGAAGCAATCAAAGCCACCCTACACCGCCACCTCCGCAACAACCACAGCCGGAGATCAACGCTAACCGATACGTATTCGCCGCGGCCACACCTTACCCTCCCCAATACCCTAACCCTAACCCTAATACTCCTCCGCCTCACCCTCCATACTACCAATACCCGACCGGAGCATACTACCCACCGCCACCTCCTCCTGCAGCACCTTTGCCTGCCCCGTATGATCACCACCACCGCGTCCCTATGGACCCCGCTGCGCAGGCGTGGGTCGGGGGTAGGTATCCTTGTGGACCTGTGATGCACCCACCTACACCTTATGTTGATCATCAAAAGGCTGTAACTATAAGGAATGACGTTAATCTCAAGAAAGAAACTTTGAAGATCGAACCTGATGAAGAAAACCCTGGAAAGTTTCTTGTTGTATTCACTTATGATGCCACTGTTGCTGGCAGGTAAGTTCTTTATTCATTTAATATTATCATATCCATTTTAACTATTCTTTGTTTTGACTCTGTGTCAACATCTTCTCATTTTTGCATCTTGCAAATGTCTGTTCTGTTAATTTCATTTTGTATGAATTGACTGGTCCTTATGGGTATGATTTTTCTTGGGAACCTGATAATTTTTGTCTATTAGGATGGTTCTTTAGTTTGCTTCAAAGTTCTTATCTTGACTGATCTATTTCTGCCATGACTTTTGGTCATCTTTTTTATGGAAATAAGATGCCCGAAAAAGGATATACTTCATTATGCTCCATTACGTGGATGTCTTAAAGTACTGATTATCAGTTTAGGATAACATACAAGTATACAACCGAGCTCCTTTGTGCTTTGTTGACACGGAGAGATAAAAGGGGACCAAGGGACGAGGGTGGTAATCTGTGTTTTCTGCACTTCAATTCAAGGGTTGCGAACTTCTTTTATTAAACTGTCATCAAACTTTAAATTATAATGTATTAATTACAAGCACGAGAACATTTTTTGACCATAATATGGTCTCGAATATGACTTCTATTGTTGCCTATGTGCATGGAGGTTTGTTTGAGCTTTGATTTCTGCTTATCTTATGTGAATCAATGGAACTTGAGCCCTTCATTGGTAGTCTATGATATCAACTTAACTTTAACATGGTGATAATTTCACCTTTTCAATAAATTATCCCAATCATTAAAGGGAATATTGATAGGGTCACTCATAGTATACCAATCAAGCGAAAGGCAAACTCACTTAGTGTTGCCTTTAATGAAAAAAAGGATGATTCTTATCTTGAAGGGGAGCAAGCATATGAGAGGTTTTCACCTAAAAGGCTGATCAATGTAGAAACCTGTTGCAATATGTTAGTCACTATTAATTTTCATCTTTTTCCTAATAGGAGCGAGGAAGTTAACATTTTTGCATAAATACCCTGAATCTATCTTCTATCTCTGTGAAGCATAATAGCTTACAGGTTGACGTTTTACAATAATTACAAATTGACCGTAGTATTACTAAAATAATGTATCAAGACTTTAGATGACGCATTTTTTTACCGAGGAAGTATATTATTAGGGTACAACCAAATGTCCATTTAGCTAGTTTATTAACTACCCAATTACTTACAAAAGGTTCCTTTTGTAGGTTTTCTCTGCTGTTTTCTTTTTAGAACATATATTATCTGCAAATTTGGTGGTGACTGGTATCTATCTTGTTGTATGTTTGGTTCAGGTGGTTTTATCCTTTTAGGTTCTACACATTATGTTCGTTTACCAGTATGTTTCGAGGATCTTAGATATATGTTTGTGGAGGAGAAATGGATTGATGTAAACGCAAGTCTCATTCTTGAAGAGATATGACACTTTTAACTTTTTAAGATACTGTTGAGTGTTGACGTCTTTCTTCTTTTTTTCCTGATGCACATGAATTGTAACTGATAAATTGGTTTATCAGTGTGACATGATTTTTTAATCTTATATGAACTTTACTACCTGAAGCTCATTAAATGCTTATTATAGATTGGGTCTGAAGTAGTTTTGTTGTTTGTTTTGTATTTTGTGGTTATCTTGGCAGCATTACCCTTTATTTCTTTGCAAAAGAAGGGGAAGACTGTAAGATTACTGCAACAAAAGAAGACGTGCTTCCACCGATTACAGTGGGATTCCAACAAGGTTTGGGCCAGAAATACAGACAAGAATCAGGGACTGGTATAGACCTCTCAACATTTGAAGAATCGGAATTAATAAAAGTGAGTGAAACGGGTATATATCCTCTTGCAATTAAGGCAGAAGCAACTCCATCATGTGCATCAGAAGACGGGAGTACAAATCCGGGATCTACTAATTCCCAAATAACCCAGGCAGTGTTTGAGAAAGACAAGGGTGAATATCAGGTTAGGGTAGCAAAACAGATCTTGTGGGTGAATGAAATGAGGTATGAATTGCAGGAGATTTATGGAATTGGTAATTCAGTCGATGGTGCTGATTTTGATGGGAATGATCCTGGTAAAGAATGTGTCATTTGTTTATCAGAACCTCGCGACACTACCGTCCTTCCTTGCCGTCACATGGTACCTATTTTCTATCTGTATCTATATATTGACAGTGCATTTTATGAAAGATGAGAAATTATAATAAATTAAGAGAAAAAACAGTCAAATATATTAGAAGATAATGAAAAAAAAGAACATGTTTTCTGATGGAAATAAACTTTGTAAGAGTAGGTATTAAAGTTAGTTGGTGGTTTCAGTGTATGTGCAGCGGATGTGCCAAAGTGTTAAGGTTCCAAACAAACCGGTGCCCGATATGCAGGCAGCCAGTGGAGAGGCTATTGGAAATTAAGGTGAGCAATGGAGCCGAAGATTGAAAATCACCATAAATCGTGAACCGTCTTATGTTGTAATGTTGTTTTCCTTCTAAAACATATTTGTATGTTTTGAGTAATTCAAGTTGATGCAGAGTTATCTGATGTTTAAAGTTTTGTATCACGTTCCTACATACATATCATATTGCACATAAACCTCGTATAATATTTTTTAACTTCTAGAATCGTCGTAGAAATATAAAATCTGTACATAATATAATGTATGTAGTAATAATTAAAAATCCAAATAACAAAAAAGTAGTGAGTACTTAAACTGGTAAAGGGTCAAAATTGAAAGTCAAAGTTTGTTGTGGTACTCATTCATTGAAGTAAAGGGTCAAAATTGAAAGTCAAAGTTTGTTGTGTTACAATAGACATGACTACATACTAGCTAATCACTGCCAAGTGAAGTAGTCAAGTCTTTTGAGCTCTTGTAACTGTGGTTAACCACTTGTCATGAATAATACCACCCCGCTCCCCTCCCTCCCTCCATGGGTTTCCTTCCGGCTAAATTGAATAACCATGGCAGATCATATTGTTTGGGTTTTGATTATGTCATATTGATCTATGATAGGGCTTGATATAAGGGTGAAATCTATTCAAAAATTGGACCGGCCCGAAACCTGAGTTCTATAATAAACAAGGACCTCAAAGACCGGACCGACCGGTCTCTATTCGGTTTGGTTCAATAATTTTTTTGGTCTATTGATTGTGTTATATACTGTACCAAACCAGACCGGACCGGACCAAAACCCGAAATCTATAAAAAACAAGGTGTAACACCCTCTTTACCAGGACACAATATTTTGTATTACATTAACAACTGTTTATAGATTACAACATGAGACAAACCCAAATGTAAACCCTAGCCCGTCTATACAATTGGGCTGAATTATTTTACACTAAACCCTAATCTACATTATCTCTAATAGGAAATACACACACTTCATACACTTCAAATATTTTTTTTTAATGTTCTCTCTTTCTCTCACTCCTCTCTCCCCACTCTCTCTCTCTCCCATGTAAAGAAACCCCGAGAAGCCTTAGAAAAACCCAGTACCGCAACCAAGGAAATAGTGTTGGCTTGTGATACCTCATGCCATGTAAGGATACCGAGGACTATGCCCGAAGCTCTAATGGTTTTTTAACATGTAGTTGGTGTGTCTAGGATATTAGATAGAAGAGAGAGCTCCAACTTATTTATATAATCGGACCAAGTCTACTACACTAAAAAGTAATATTTTTTCTATCTAGTAGAGTTAATTAAATTAGTGACACTAATATACCTTTAAAATAAGGTGAAATTTAAACTCTACAAGAAAATTCAAATTCACTATTATGTAAAAAAAATCATAAAAGAAGTCAAATTTCATAATTTTACTTGTATAATTATGCAAAATAGAAAGATGATGATTTTTACACAAAAAGGAATTATTGTACACTACAAAAGGTATTTGTTTAGATAATAATACCCTTAAACATATGAATAAAAAAAATAACTGACAATTTCTTAAGAGTCATTATTGTTGTACATGACAAATCTTTTTTTATTTACAAACTGACACCCAAATATAAAATGTAGATAAATTTTGTAACGTAACCTCTAAAGTAGAATTAAAAACAAATGAAAAGAGAAAACGAGTTCCAATATGATTGATTACATGAATGAATGAATAATGGGTGACTTATTGACATCCACTTGCTATTTACCATCATGTCATCAAGAACTCAATGCTTTACATTGTGGTAATGGAACCAAGACAATCATTCTTTGAATACAACATAAAGAAGATTGGATGCTGATGCATATGATCGATCCTAGTTATATTGCAACCAATAAACTAGTTATTTTGCTTTTAAAAATAAACAAATTATTTCGAAACAAAAAAAAAGGCACTAAATACTTATATACAAAAACATTTATTCATATCAAGTTAAAAAAATTTAAGTCAGGATTCTACAGGATCGAAATCTTTTATAAATTGGTCGAGATTTATGAGTTGTGTTCAATATAGTCCATATAAAAAACATAATCCTAAAATTCAGTATACAATCACATGCGGTTTGTAAAAGTATCACATGTGAATTACAAAAAATTACGAAAATGTCACTCTATCCAAAATTTTAAAATGCAATCTAAACCATTGATGCTGTTGATTTAAGAGCTAAAATTAATCCCTCGGGACTATGAATTAAATATGGACTATATTGAATATTTTACCGAGATTTATTTCGAGAAAAGTTTGATTTTTTAGATGGAGAGTTAATCATAAAAGCATTCCGTTTAACTAAAAACCAAAATGTCCATGCCCTTATTACATTTTCTAAATTTTAATTTTTTTTAATTAGTTTTATGAAAATATAATCGCAGGTGATGGTCCTCCTCTCAAATCTACTCTGACAATGTAAGGAGTGGAAAACAAGTGGCGGTGATGCGTCAAAGGACTCTTTCTCCGGCAAGAGCTCACATCATGGTGGTGAAGCAGAGATGGCTGGTGGGGGTCTTCTCCGGCGGAGGTGTTGTGAGGGAAAATATCCTGGCATCCCGGTGTTCATCTGTGGGGTTGGGGGTTGATTAGGAATTTGGGTTTATGTTTTCAATAAATAATTTTTTAATAATCATAATAATAATAGCGATTTATCAACTAATGACACTTAAAAAGTAATTAATAATTAAATAAACGAGGAAAGTAATAGGCTAAAGGTATTTTGGTCTTTTTAGTATGATCAAGTATCAAACTCGTAAGAGGTTTGGATATTTAAGAACCAAAACAGTAAAAATAAGAACTTAGAGATAGAATTACTAAAACCTTAAAAACCAAACCAAACCAACCAAACAGAGACCAGAAATATTTTTACTCTTATTAATATTTATCATCCTTGTGACCCGTGATCATGCATAGGTTAATAGGCACGAGTACGGGAAATGACCGATGAAGAGTCGTAACGTCCGTCTCCCATTGTATGGTGGATAACCCCAGGCTTGGATCGAGGGTCCATAACAGGGTTGATGAGTTTGACCGGTTATTGGTGATGAGGAGAGAAACTCCAAGTTAGAGAATGAGAGGGATGAGGTAGGAAGAGTCTGGTGTGGAGGTGAAGAGAGGATGAATAGGAGGCCCTTAATAAGGTTGGTGACCCATCTATTTATAGAGAGAAAATCTAAAACAAAGCTCACGTCAATCAATGGGATTGGCCGTATAAATAAGCCTAGTCCAAAGTCCTGAAAAGAGATACACCAACAAGCCATCTTCTCTTATGCAACATTGTATGCTACTAATACTATGCTTGGTATTTTTCTTGGTTAGTCAATGTGATAGGAAATGGTCCTTGACAACATGAAATTAACATATGGGAGTTATTTGATTATATAAGTTGTATATATAGATATGTATGTATTGACATGTGTGTATTTAAGCATGAAACATGAAAAAGAGGTAATCGATCCAACGTGATTGCCGTATTTAAATGGGAGAAACACTCATTTCAAAAATAGTGGCAATGATTACATATTCTATTTAGTGGCACTAAAATAGTAAAGGATTAGTTTCTTTCACATTTAGCCGAGAAAAATAATAAAAAGATTTTCTTATTTTATTTTGTTAACAAATGCCCAGTAGGAAGAGTACTTAGTATTAACAAGGTATGTTAAATCCGTACGTTGCATCGGATGATATTCAAATAATTATATTTTTAGTAATTTAATTTACATATAATATTATATATAAGATAAGTTAACATACATAAATAATATTTTAGTTTAACATGGATCTAATGCGTATACCGATTACATTATATACATAAGGTTATGTGACCTAGTAATTTTATAAGATAAAATGTAACTTATATAAACGTAAAGGTAAAACATGAAAATTAATTAAGGATTAAAGTTGGAAAATTGAAATGAATAGTATTTTTACTTTGAGAGGCATATCTATGTTCATAAAAGAACTTGAATCATTAACCTTCAAAGAGGGAAGACACCTTAATAGCTGATGATACCGCTAGGACAAAACAGGTTTAGTTTGGTGAAATACGAAAGATGAGTAGGAGTTAAAAATGAAATTTTAAATAAAAGTATTTTTATGTTAGTAGATAGGTTTGTAAATAATAATAATTTTTTGAATGGTTAACAAACACCCTCTAATCTACACCTATGTGTATAACAAAACATGTACCCTTAATCATAAATTGGAAGGGATATTTTAATACATTTTGATACCGCTAGACCAAATACCATTTAATTTGTAAATAAAATGAAGTGGAAAAAATAAAAAATTATTAAGGGTTAAAAGTGAAAAATTGAAATGAATAGTGAATTTATTTTGACAATTGATATAAGGAGATAATTAATGGCCGGAAGATTAAACAAACGCGTAAACTTTACTTTTCTTGATTGTATTTCTATCGAATGCTCTTTTTCTTGACAAGAAAGTATGAATGTCGAGTTTGTACGTCTATTTACAGACATTAAAACAATTAATTTGTTATTAATAACTGGCAAAATTATTATAAATAACTTTGAACTGTTATATAAATATGTAGCACTTAATAAACAGGAAAAGGTGTCAAATTTGTGTTGAACAAGCTTTTATTATACATATATTTTAAGCAATTTTTATTCATTTTAGCCATTTATTACGAAAAAAGAGAACAAAAGGTACTTCATACATTTGTTTGTTATATTTCAGGTTGAAATGGATAAAGGCAAAGAAATTTGAGCTTAAAGGAAGAAAAATCAAGAAAAAATATACAAGTTTTCTTAAAAAAGGGTGTCGTGACGTAAATATGAGATATGGACAAAATATTTAAAAAGTTGGATAAGTTGGGCAAAATTTGCCCGTCATAACGCGATGTCTAGAAGTCCAACACTATTTAAAGAGATGTCCATATCGGTTTAGATGACTCGTAACCTAATTTTACTTGTACTAGAAGTATAGAGAGACACCATAGACGACTCAAGGCAGATCTGAAGTTGTTTTTGAAGTTCAAGGCTTGAAGATTGAAGATCAAAACCCGAACATCATTGGTTATCTTCAGGTATTCATGTCGAATTTGTTTTACATGTTTTCCAGAGTAGTTAACTTTAATGTGTGTGCCAATTGCATATGATAATCATTGTGTGTGATTGATTGATTGAATGAAAATTAATAATCAATATTGATTAAATCTTCCTTGATTCAACCAAATTGACTAATTGTGTTAATGCTTAATCTCATGACCATATGATTAGTATTTTTCATGATTATAAGGTTAGACATTCTGACCAAGAAGTCTAATTAATTTAGGAATTAGTATATAACACTTTAATGTCCATTGTACATATTTAATTGAAATCAACCGATAACACTTTAATGTCCATTGTACATATTTAATTGAAATCAACCGAATATAAAATAGGGGAATCAAAACTAGGGAGGAAAGCTTCAATCTAATAGTTTAAACCTTCAAAGTTCCTTTTTTTCTAGTTTTCTTGATTAGTTTTAATTGTTTATTTGCGTACTAGTTCATTAAACTAGTGTCTAATTAGTTTAAAATTAATATTAATATAAAATTCCCAAAAATCCTCCTTTTACTCGTTTTTATTTAGTTTAATCTTTAATTGTTATAATTATATTAGAATTATACTTGTTTCTCTTATGTTCGACACTCGGTCTTACCAAACCTATATTATAATACGATTAGGTTTTCTTATCTATTTGTGTTATAGTCGGTACTTTGGTAATTCTGATTTTATAAATTTAAAACTGGGACAAAAAACACACACACACAGGTGTGTTGAAAACACTTGGCTTTAGACTTAGCAGGTGACACGTAGTTTCAACTTTCAACATCGGCTGGTAATTAATTTAGTGCTACCTCTTGAACCCCGTTAGAGACATTGTCCCTAAGACTCAGCAAGGGGGCGCAACCTCTTTGATCCTCCGCTTATTTGAATATGAGACTATAGCTTTACGTCTATCTACAAAACCTGACAGTTGGTCCTCTTTACTATGGTCCGAAAATGTATTAGTAGTTCAGAAAAAAAAACTTGTAGGATTGGTTAGAAACAAAACGCTGCTAGATTCGAACTTCAACTCCTTGGATGTTTGGAACAAATGGCTCCCAAGTAAGGTCAATATTTGCTATTGGAGAGCCTCACAAAATGCCTTGCCCTGCTATGTAAACCTTGTGGCTAGAGGTGTTGTTGCCTTGCAGGACATCGAGTGTCCATTGTGCCAAGATAAGGATGAATCACTCTTTTTTTTAATGTTCAATGGTGGTGCCAACACCGAGGAAAGTTTTTGCGTGGCTGAATCTACCACCCTCTTAGATTGATTCTTTCCCCGACATCTTTGTGGTTGTGGTTTCGCTCGGCCAGAAGCATGCAACAGCTCAATGTCTTGCTTTTGTCCTTATTTGGGGTATCTAGAAGCGGAGAAACAAGGTATTGTGTATAGAGGAGTCAGCGAAGGAAACGATTATGAGAGAAGATGTTTTCTCATTGGTGCAACAACCACAATCATTGGGTGTTTAGGAGTAAATGCATCAACTCACCAAAACTGAGACAAATAGGAGTCTAGTGTGACCTTTGTTATATAAATCTTTACAATTTTCAAGAATTTGTTTGATTTAGACTTGAAAATCAAGTAGAGTGCTTTTGTTTGTATTTTGTCCTACGTATAAAAGATGGCTTTAAAAAAAGAAAAAAAATACACCAGCCCTTATAATTCAAATTCTTATCAACATTCAGAGGTTCTATATTTTTCTATAAAATGTTTTTACTTACAAAATTAACACAAATGTCAAAATTAACGGAGGAGGCGAGGAAAAAGAATTAGTAGATTACACATGTCAGAAATTGTAGAAAGAAATAGAATTTCCATCAACATTTTGAAAAACCAAATATGTTTCAAGTGGAAAGCCATCCGTATTGATCACATATACCTACGGTCCTTATGTCCTGTTCTCGAGTTTAAAAAGTAAAGAAAGAAAAGCTAAGGAAAGAAATTTTGTTTCCTTCCAAATCATCCCAATTTTGAAAGGACAGATTTGGAAAAAAAAAGCATAAGCTTCTTCTTCAAAGCCCTCCATTTCCTTTAATTCCTTAGATAAAACTTAAAAACACGATTTCCTTTCAAATCATCTTTTTCTTTCCTCAAAAAAACCCGAACAAAAGGCCGTTAGGACCGAAGGCTATGGGCCTTGAGCCTTCTCGGTTCAAAAAAGGCCAAGAGGGTCGTGGTACGTAGGTTGTTTGTTTGTGGGTTTAACTGCAGATAGGCATTTAAGTAATTATATCTTCGTAAAAGCCTATGGAGTCAGTTGTTGGTAGTTTCATTTCAACAAGTAATAAACCAAACATATGTTAATTTGTTGTAATCTTTTTATTATTTTATTATAAATCATTTTAAATAAGTTTATAACCATCTGCTGCTGCCTGGGTTGTACTTTGTAGCCTGGAAAGTGCCAACAAATCAGAAAGAAAAGGTTATATTGAAAGAAAAGAAAAAAAAAAAGGAAAGTGCAACAAGAAGTCTACAAGACACTTTTCGCCATTCCAAAAGACAAATCATTCTGAATTTCATTTCTTTATTGTCCACTTCAATTATTTTCTTATCTTTTAAGAACTCAATAAGTACGTCTTAAAAAATAAATAAAATATTATAATGTTATTATTTTATTAATGTAGATAAGTCGCCTAATAGAACAAATTGCTTCGAATTTTTTTTGTAATTTTAATACTTATAACAAATAAAGAAAATAATTCAAAGTCAATTATAACTTTGATTTGATAATGACAATCTTTTGGCTGCAAATCATTAATTATACATATACTTTATGTTTACCCAATAAATAACACAAATAAAGTCATTTTCATACCGTAAATAACAGATAATTGATCACTATTATTATTAAAAAGGGATTTTTCTTTTTTAGGTTCCGTAAAGTGTGAGCTTTATCTTTGATGTACATGATTTAACCTGTATTACTTATAGTCATTTTCAAATTAACCTCTCATATATAGAACAAGAAGACTATCTAACAGACCGTCAAGATGATAGTTACACTGTTATTATTAATATCTTTATTTTTATAATATTAGTCAAGTAAGTGGAACTTACACTAAATTCATATGTCAAGTTGCACTTGTTAAAGCAAAATCATGTGGCAGACGCCAGAACATTAATTGGAGTCCACAATTTCAATGTAAAGCACAAGTTTTTAATTAGTGTATAAACAAATCTTAATAGCATCACTATCGTTACATGGTTAATTGAAGTGGTTGATTTTTATAAATCATTATAGTTTTAGCTATTTCAAAAGTGATCTACAGGATAACTTCAATCTTGAAAGGTATTTGACGATTTGGTAAATTTTAAATATAGAGAGTAACTACGGCGACCTCAAAATCACTTGTACATCACCAAACATACGGTACAATCTTATCAAATGATTCATGTGCGTGCATGCATGCATTTGAGACCATAGATAGTTAAAAAGAATATATAAGAGAACTAACTTCTAGATCAATCAAAAGAGATCCGAGGTTTATGGATTATCCGGTTATACCATGTGTTACTAACTTTTTGTAACTATTACACACAATAAGATTATGTTATTTACAAAACAACTCCCTTAACAAAAGCTTCCAATCCTTTAAAATAAAAATTATACAAAGAAAGAATTGTTGCTGGGGCAAATTTCATTTTGTCAGATAACACCGAACTTTTGCAATGACATGTAAGATGTGAAACCTATTACAACTAGGGACTAGAATAACAACAAACGTGGGTAATTTCTTGAATCGTATTTACAACACTTTCTGATACCAAAATTCTTATTTTTTCTATTTTGCAATGCCAAAAACGGGGTATTTAATGATAAAGAAGATGGCGGCTGTGGGTGGTTATTTTTGATGGAAAAATAGTGATTGGATCCATTTTCCTTATATGACTTGATGACACTAAAAATTACTAATAAAGTCTATATTAAGTTTCTTTTATTAAATTATATATCAAAAGAAATATACATTTTATAAAAGAAAGTAAATATGAATATTATATGATACTTCTTTTTTTCCCATTTCCAAGCATACTTAAGTCTGTTAATTGTAAGGCATGAACTCAACCAATTGGATTGAGTCATTCTTCTTCTCATCAAGTGTGTTAATAATAATATAATAAACAGTGTTATTTTTTGTTTATTCTTCTAACATTACATGATAATCTAAATAAGCGTAAGTTTAATTACGCGTTCATGAGTACTTAGATAATTGTTATTTTACATTAAAAAAATATAAATCTTTTAATTTTTTATGAAAGGCATAAATCTTCTTTTTATCTTCTATCTAATATAAATAAAACACTAATCAAGATAAAATTTATTGTATGATAGTATCTTTTAATATATAAATCAATTTTATTTATATAATTTTGACCATTTATTTATTAAAAATTAAAACTTTTGACTTTTAGTGGTCAAACTAATACAAAAATAATTTTGAATTTAAATATAATAAGTCAATTATTTTAATAATTGAAGTAATTAGATTAAAAAGTATTAATTTATTTTATATATTTTATAGTATTAAGTATATAATACGGAGTTTGATAAATTAACTATTATAGATTGCATTTTAAAATTAATATTAAATATTTATAGATCTAAGTAATCGAATTATAAAGTATATTTTTTTATAGATAAAATATTTTATATATTAATGATTATACATAATTTTTGTTGTTATTATTTTCTTAAATCTTACAATATTATTTTTGCACACCCCTGATTTACAAATATTATAAATTAATTGTATGATCCTAGCCATAAATGTTCGCTAATCGTAACAATAATGATCGATGACCTCTACAAGATATACAATCACCTCTTTTCATATCATGATACCATATATTTGTCGCCATTTTTTAATATTAATTTATTTTGTCTTTTTTTTATTATTTGATATCTTTTTTTATATTAATGTTTAATATTTATCGTTTTTAGAAACCAACTTGTGTATAACATAGACATTTAATATATTAATAATAATAAAATAAAAACATTAATCACTTTAATTGAAAATCTCAAAACTTCATTTAGTTAAAATTAACATCTTGGGCAATAATTTTGACTCCAAATTAAAATATTATTTAAATTCAATTATAATATGAAAAAGTAGGAAGTAAAAAAATATTACTTAAATTCAAAAAAATATAATTATATTATATAATGTTTGTTTAATTTCTTATCTGAGCCTTTAATTGCATTAAAAGAATATATAATATAATTAATAGTTATGTAAAACTGTTTATTAGATAGTTATTGTTTATGAGAAAGAGTGATTATCATTTACTAGTTAAATAAATTTAAAATAACTGGGAACTAAATTTATGATGTTTTGAATATGGAAAAATAAAATAAAAACTAGAACTTACCGTACAATATTTTAATAAATAACAACAACAATAACAACACCACTACTACTAATAATAATAATAATAATTATTATTATTATTATTATTATAATAGACTCATGTTAATCAGTCTAATTAGAAATAATAATAATAATAATAATAATAATAATAATAATAATAATAATAATAATAATAGACTCATGTTAATCAATCTAATTAGACGATTATAAGCATTCATTTACTTAAAACTAACAACACTTATACCGAGAATCATAGTCATTTATTTGGTAAAAACTAAAATCAATTTTGACTCTAAAATTTTAATTTTTAAATTTAGGCTACAAAAGTATTATAAGCATTTAATTAATAAGATATTTTTAAATTGATCATACCCTAACCATTTGATTAATTTCTAAACCATATAGTATGTAACATTACTTTACTGTTTGAACATATAACTTTAAATAAGAATGATAACTACAACTTTTAGAATTATAGATAAAAGTAACATTAGTAAGATTTTATTTTTTAAAGTAGCAACATACTTATTTTTCAACCAAAAACATACACAGTATTCATGTTTCCATTTTAAGATAAGAATTTTGTCATTTTTAACAAAACTATGTTACTGTAAAAACAATATGTTGTATTTTTAAAAATTAAAATTAGATTGTTTTTACTCTTATCTACTGTCTTTAGAGTTATAGTTATCATTATTCTTTTTTAAATTCTTATTATTTATCATCTATTTTTATTCCGTGTCTTATAATTATTTAATATATTAAAATTTAGTATTTATTTTTTAAACCAACTCATATATCACACGAACATCTAATTTGATACATAGATAAATGACTATTATAATCCATCTAGTTTATTTCTCAAATCTTTAAAGACAATCAATATTTTATTTAAGAACTAAAAGTTTAATTTGATATATAAGTCAATAGAACCACTTGTTAATAAATTAAATGCAATGGAAGGAATCTTTTGGAAGAATATTTTATATATATATATATATATATATATATATATATATATAAAGAAGTTCATTTGAAAAGTTCGTCATTAATGCTTATTAATGACTAATTACTAACGGTATTTTGATCATTTATATATTTATCTAACGTAAAGTATGTCTAGGTGAAAGAGTTATTATTTAATGAAGATTAATTTTCTCAAAATACCCATATAATGAGTCATTAATGAACCCTCCCTTATTATTAGCCAATGATCTAATTTAATCAATGAACAAGATTGGTTGTTATTTTTCTTGCGCGTAATAAAAACGATCCTCAAATGAACTTTGCCATGTACATACAAATATAACTCTAATATGTTAAGAAATGTGAGAACAAATTTGAATTATTTATTTGAAAAGAATATGAAGGTAACTATACCTGTTTTTTCCAACATCGTGTTTATAACCATAGTAAACCTGGCTCACCCTTACATCTATGCAATCGTTTGCTCAAACTTCCATTCTTCACGGTCAATGTTTATTACTTTATCATGATTGTATTGTTACACGTGTGTAAATGCACACATTTTCAATGCACAATTCATGTTTGTATTGTTGGTAGCACATTGCAAATAACACTATGTTATTTGTGTTGTTGGGTTGCATGTGTGCATGCGTGTATTACTATTAATTTAAGGAATACACTCCCTACTAATCTATAAAGAGGCTTGAACTTTTAACTCAAAAACAAAAAAATTTAACGCATTAAATCAACTTTGATACTATTAAGTTGGAGTGGAGCTAGAATTTTAACCTAGAGAAGGCTTCCTTTATCATAACACTAATAATATATATAATATACGAATGTTGACGTAAACAAGTTCCATTATTTGTAAGATAAATAATAACAATTTAATTCAATGATGCCGACTCATGATTAGTGATTCAATGATAAAATATTTGTTCATTTCAAACTCAATGAACATAACTCACAATTCCAATAAAATGAAATGTTGTATTAAACTAAAATTTATAATTCAATATATATATATAAACTCAAATAATGAAATATATTGCTCCTATATAAAATGCAAACCCATGTGAACAAGTTAATTTTTCTACATTCTTTGGTGGTTTGATGTTACGCCTTTTCTATTTTGGTAAACTCAAAAACAACATTTACATAGGAGCTATTTGTTGAAAACTGCTTAGATAAATAGCATTGATAGAAGCTTAAGGCGGGTTATTTGCCAAATCAACAAGATTTTGTATCATGGTGATTTCACTAAAAGAGAGGCATGCTGTCGATAAAGATTCAAATTAAAACGATGCAAAGGGCAAAATCGCAAAACAAATTAATAGAGTATAAAATATCAATGGACATATTGGCAACAAAATATATCATAAGACATCTCCAGAAGAAGAGAATAAAATATATCCTTTAAGTTGCGTTGTTAAACTAAGTTTCTAATTTTTAATTAAGGATGGGTTTGCACCTATAAAAATAAAATAAAATGATTTTAGGCTAATTAGAGAGGCCTAACACCCTTCAACTCTCTCTATCTTCGTATCTACTATTAAGCCAGAAACTTTTTTGATTCTATATGCAACTTTTGAGTTACATGTATTTAAAATATTAGAAAAAAAATGAAATAAGAAATATGGTTGTTAAATCAGAGGGTAGATTGATTGAGCTCATTAATACATTATACTTGAAATATAAATGCTGAGCCTAACTTTTTTCTTTATATAATATTCACCCAATAATACCTTTAGATATATATATATATATATATATATATATATATATATATTATATATATGTGTGTGTATATATATAAAGATTGGATTAATTAAAATTTTAGTGGTTTGCTGAGGATCTTTTGTTGGATCCTAAATTAAGTTGTCGACTCTTTTTTGGTTAGCTAGCTTCATCTAGCTAGTATGATTATGATATGATCTTTTTTGGCCGGCTGGCTGTGTATTCAAAATATTATTTTAGATTTACAATAAATAAAATATGTTATTATAAAGATAAGATCGAATATTATCTATAAACAAAAACTATATATATAGGCAAAATTTCAAACGAGAACTGTTTTTCGTACGAGAACCGCGAGAACTAATCTTAGCCGTTCAATTCCCTCTCCTTTAATTGGATTGCCCATTCATGAATTCCTTACATGCACCCTACCACACTCAATCCCCCCACGCTCTTCATCCATGAACTCTATTATCCAAAATGAACGGCCAAGATTGGTTCTCGTACGAAAAACAGTTCTCGTCTGAACCATCCCCTATATATATATATATTGAAAAGTTCATTTGAGAACCGTTTTTATTGCGAGAACCGCGAGAACCAATTTTAGCCGTCCAATTTCCATCCTTCAATTGGATTACCCACCCATGAATTCCTTACATGCACCCTGTCACACTCAATCCTCCCACGCTATTCATCTATGAATTCCATTATCCAAAATGAACGGCTAAGATTGGTTCTTGCGGTTCTCGCAATAAAAACGGTTCTCAAATGAACATTCCCATATATATCACATAAAATAGAAAAGGGGAAAAAAAAGAATAACCGGGTAAAACCTTTTGTTTGATAAATTGAATTGGGTTAGTTTGCATAATTTTACGGGTCTTATTAATTAAGTCGATACATGTTACTTCACAAATTAATTTATTTTAGGGTTTAGTATCCAAAAGTGTATCAAAGTTGTCAGTTTTTGCTATTGCATATACTCAACTTTTAAAACTACCATTTAGTATATCCAATTTTCTAAAACTACCATTTAGTGTATCCGGAAACTTGTAGATCAGGTAACCAGTAATTTTTTACAAGAAAAATTATTCATACAAGAACATGAACTGAAAGCATATTCAGAACCCAGAACAAGAACAAAAAACCTTCAATCAACCTAGAACAAACTAAGAACAAGAACAAGAAAACCTTAATCGATGAATAACAAGAGCTCGATGAATAACCAGATCTAAAACTCTAAACGAAAACCTTCAATCTGTGAAGATAAAAATGAAATGTGAATGAACAAGAATCACAAGAAGAAAATCCTAATAGAAATGAAGAACAATAAACCAAGAACCAAAATCTACTCAAGGGAAAATCCGAAGATGGAAGCCTTGAACTCAAAATCAGAAACCCTCATGAAGAAATAATTCGCTGGAAGATGAAGGCCTTGAACCCTAAATCCAAAGATGAGGCCTTAAACCCAGAATCCAAAGATGAAGTGAACCCTAAATCGATACTTACCATGAAATTGGTCATTGCTGGAAGTCGAAGGTGGTGGTGGGCTTGATAGTTGTCGGAAATTGAAAACCCTCGATGAAGGTGGTGGTGGACTTGGCAAACTAGAAAACCCTCGATTGTGGTGGCGGTTGACTATGGAAAAATGAAAACCCTCTATGAACCAATATATTCTTCATTTTGCTTATTATTATTATTATTATTAAAAATAGTTACCAATCTTTTCGATTTTTTTAATCTGAAAATCCATGTCATTTGCCACATAATCTGCCAAGTCATCAAAACCAGTGACACATAAGCTTTTAACCTACTATAGCAGATTGTATACATCAATCGATAGTTTTAGAAAGTTTGATACCCTAAATGGTAGTTTTACAAGTTGGGTATAAACAATGACAAAAAGTAACAATTTCGATACAATTTCGGATATTAAACTCTTTATTTTATCTAGCTCAATTTATTCATTAAAATTTATAAATATTTAAGGTATTTAACATATCTTAATAAGTGGATTGAATCAATCCCTTCAAACATTTTGATCGATCGTACGTGGATATATATAGTTAGTAAATAAATAATTAGACAAGAAAAATGTTAATTAAATTGTCTTGTGTGTTATGAACGTTCATTTAGGTGTTGTTGTTAGAAAGCGACGTTGGCATATTTAATTGTAAGAGCTAGATTTTATATTAATAAAGGGACTATAGAAGATAATGTTTGTGTCCTTTAACATGTATAAAAGTATACTCACAAGTATATAAATGTTGACAAATTGATAAACTCAACTTGGATAATCATTTAGATTGTTTATAAACACTTATCAAAAGTATTTATTCGTTTCTAATGATTCGAGTTTCACAAAATATTACTTTGGGTTAATCAAAGATTTCCTTATATTGTTTTGTGTAAGAATTAAGAATAAATCCAAAAAATCTATATATATAAATTGTTCTTCAAGAAATACCAAAAACCAAAAATAACTATCAACCAACTAAAACAAGTGTGTAATCCGCATATCCTAAACTCGTATTAGTTTATCTTGAAACCCTTTTCGGTATTTAGTAAATCATAATTAGTTAAAATATAGTTGATGGCATTAAAATTACAGTGTTTTTCAAACTAAAAATTATTAATACATAATAGACAAAATTAATGAATAAAATGACTTTGTTTTTTAAATAAGAAACGAATCAATCAAAATAGAGGCAAATAAGTATGACTTATTCTACACTTTGATAATTCGTTTTGCTACAACTTGTAACATATTGAATTATTGACCACCAAAATCAACAATATACCACTACTTTAATCAAGTCTACGAATTTCAATAATATATATATATATATATATATATATATATATATATATATATATTATAATATTCAAATATCAGGTTATTACCATTCATGACGAAGAACTTGCTTCAAGATTGTTGAAGTGACTTCCATAGATTATCGGTGCGCTAACTTCATTATTAAATAAAAAAAAAGAATGATAACCACCTTCTTAAGAACGATAAATAAATATAATATTATTATCGCTCTTTTTAGGTTAAAGTTTATTTCTTTATGCTTCTTTGTCATATTTAAAAAAAATAGTCTATTGAATTTTAACTTTTCATGCCATTATTATTATTATTATTGCTATTTTATAAATTTTACTCCTATTCTCGGCCCTTACAAGTTACAAGTGTTGGTTCTCCTTAAATAAATAATCGTAAGTTACTTGACTTTTAAAAGCGAAATGAGTACTCAGACATTGTCGGTGTACATTGATTTAATAAAGCGAAATTAGTACATAGATGCCTTGTATTACTGTTTTTATATTCTATTTTTCTTTTTTATAAATAACTTTGTAGATACTTTAAGAGACTATTTTTTATGAGGATATAATATACGAGTATTTATCACAGTAGCTTTCATATATATAAGGTTTATTCGTTTAAAGATTTGAAAATAAGAAAATATAATTATTAGTGTTTCCAATTCCAAGTGTACAAATCTTTCTCTTTTTATATATTTCTATGTTTATGACTATGCATATATATATATATATATATATATATATATATAATGAAAGGTTAATTCGAGAACCGTTTTTATTGCGAGAACTGCGAGAACCAATCTTAGCCGTCCAATTCCCCCTCCTTCAATTGGATTGCCCACCCATGAATTTCTTACGTGTACCATGCCACACCTAATCCCTCCACGCTCTTCATCCATGAATTCCATTATCCAAAATGAACAGCTAAGATTGGTTCTCGCGATCTCGTAATAAAATTAGTTCTTGCAATAAAATTAGTTCTCAAATGAACCCTCCCCTCTCTCTCTATATATATATATATATATAATATATATATATATATATAATATATAGGGGGTGGTTTTAGAGGTTAGTCAAAAGAAAAAGGTTGCGACTAGGAGAGTGAGAAGCATCGAGAGTATAGTATTTTGATCAGATGGTTGTGTGAGTCTGGCGTGGTACGAGGTGGATGTTGTTGTTGTTGGTGGCTCACAATCATCCAAATTAACCCCCATCTCCATTCTCACTCTCATCTCTCAAGCTCTTGATTGATATATATTCTCCAGGGGTTTTTACAGGGTTTGCTATCATTGTTTTTAATTTCTTTTATGATAAGATGCATATACATACATATATAACATTCACATATTGAATCTCTTGAACACTAATCATTCATCCATGGCTAAACCCGCTTCTGATTCAGAAGCTCTCAATAGCATCTCAATTGATCTTCCACCTCCTCTCATTCACAAGGTATATCTTCAAACCCAGTCTCTCTCTCTCTCTCTCTCTCTCTCTCACACACACACACACAGAGAGTAAGTGGCTAAATTGATATTACTTGTGAATTGTGATTCAGGTTGACTAAATTGCATCTTGGTGATCTTGGAATTCTTATTTATTTTTTTCCGAATTTATCAAAACTTTACCCATAAAGATGGTACCTTTAATGTAGATTATGGAGTGTTTTTCACATAAATATGATCTGAGGCTTTTTTCTTGATCTTTTTCTGAATTTGTGCAAAATTACGCTTAAAAATGGGTTCTATTAATGTAAATTCTGGTGGGTTTCACACACACACACAGAGTCAGGCAATGACTCATCTAAGACACGTGTTGATGTGAATCTGTCTTGCTGCAAGATTTTCTATTTTAGGAATTAGGTTTTTCAGAAATTTTCCTCTGAATGTAATTTGGAATTTTGATGAATTAAGATACTTTAAGGATTTCTTGAAAAGTAATCTACAAAGGCAGTACCTTTATTGTACATAATGTTATTGATCTCTGAGCATAATATATATGGTAAACCAGGCATATGAATTAATTTGACTAGAAAACTTTTGGTTTCTAGCTTTGTTAAGATATTTGGTATTTCTGGCTAATCATCTAAAACAATTATCATTCTAATCGTTAAATCAAGAACTTTGAACTTACGTCTCTCATTTAGGCAACCTTATACGATTGACATTTGAAAGTCAAACAGTATACTTCTCATACTAGAAGTTTATCTAATCTTTGGCATATTCACAGGTTGAAGAAACAAGTGAAATAAGTGAAGTTACCACAAGCAGCGAAATAATCGAAATCAAGACAGCATGTCAACTTTCAAATCCAGAACAAGTGGTCTTGGAGATACCAGAAAGAACATTTGATACATCTGTCAAAGATGATGTGAAGTTGATGAATACACCATTAACACCACAACAAACTCCAAAAAGAGTTAATTTTTCACCATTACGTAGCCCTACATATGCTTATGCCAAATTTTATGAATCATCCACAAGTCCTTCATCATCAAGAGCTAAACCATCCATCAAAAGCCTCATTCCTAAATTAAGCTTCAAATTTAGAAACAGAACTTCAGAGATTGAAAAAGCTGCAATTCTAGCACTTGGAGGCTCACCATCAGAGATTAGAGAGAAGGCTAAAATGTCTAGAACATTATCTTTTACAAAGTTATTTGCAATCAAATCAAAAAGAACATCATCTTTACCCGTTACACCTATTGCTCATTCAAATCCAGAGTCTATGCATGGAAGAAACACCATGGAAGTAAGTAAATCTTTAACCATACACTTTCTTTGGATATCCTTTTTAAAAACAAGTTATAATCTTTATTTTACAGAAAGGTTGGATCCAACGGCCTATGCATCGTTCGCATTCTGTTCCTCATTTAATTAAAGACGGAAGCATAACACAAATAGAGTCTTTAGGTGGTGTATTTCGGATAATTCCAACTACTCCTAGAGTTGCACAAGGAACTCATCCCACTCTAAGCGGCAATCCTACAACCAAAGCTGGTAAATTTGATCTCCTAGAATACGTTCTTGAACATTATCTTGTATGTTTTTTAATAACTAATCAACACTGATAAAAGGAAATGATCATGAAGAAGGGGGTGAGCACATAGCAGAAGATGAAGCTGTTTGTAGAATATGTATGGTTGAACTGCAGGAAGGTGCTGATGATACGCTTAAAATGGAGTGCAATTGCAAAGGTGAATTAGCCCTGGCCCACCAAGAATGTGCCATAAAGTGGTTTAGCCTTAAAGGAAACAAAACTTGTGAAGTTTGCAAGCAAGAAGTCAAAAACTTGCCAGTTACTCTTTTTAGGATTCAGAGATCTCAAAGCCGAATTTATCGGGGAAATGGGGCTATGCATCAGTTAGAAGCTCCTAGATACAGGTAACATGTATATACATAACAATTTGATTATTGGAGTTATAACTATTTATTTTGTTTTTTTTTATATCAGAGTATGGCAGGATGTACCGATTCTTGTAATCGTGAGCATGCTTGCATACTTTTGTTTCCTGGAGCAACTTTTGGTATGTCAAGAATCTCAATTATATAATTTATATTTATTTTAAAACTTAGCAGCGCTCCTGATATTTTTGTTCTGTTTTTAAAAGGTAAACAAAATGGGTTCTGGTGCTATTGCTATATCTCTGCCTTTTTCTTGCATATTGGGTCTCCTTGCATCAATGACATCAACAACAATGGGTATTTTTGTCACTTTCACTTGATATATCTATCTTCTATCCCAAAGAAGATTGCAACTACTTGGATTTAAGGATCTTTGTTATAATGCATTAATAGTTCTGCAATTTATGTTCAGTGAAGAGACGGTATGCATGGATTTATGCAACTGTTCAGTTCGCTCTAGTGGTCGGTTTTGCACATGTTTTCTACTCGAAGGTTTGGGTTTTCATGTTAATTTGTTACTTTAATTAATTTGATAAAATAAGACGGATATAGAAATGTGTCTGATTTGTCAATGTTTGACATTTGAAAGTCTAACTTGCCAAAAATAAAGAATTGATATGAATGATTTCAGGTTTTAGCACCAGATATGATTATTTATTGGTACTCCTTAATGTGGGTTATCAATCCATATCTTTTAAACTTGAAAAATTAGTATCAAACTAAAGTTAGAAAAGAAGACTTTTTGATCATTGAAAGTCAAAAGTGGAGCCTGCCCTTCTAACCATTCAGTATGTGCAAAATTCACAGCTACATGTGACTGGGGTTCTCTCAGTTTTGCTTGCTACATTTGCTGGTTTCGGTGGTGCAATGTGTGGAACTTCAATCATTTATGAATTCTTGAAATGGAGGGGAAGATGGCATGGTTGGTCAAACCAATCTCAGGGGGGCCCCGAAGTTGATCAACCTCAAGAGACCTCGGAACCCGCTCATGTGTCACAAGACCATCCTCACCACCAAAGTGGTTCAGTAGAGGCAATACAACCACTGCAGCCCACAAACACCGATCATACACCCCAAAGTGAATCTGACCTGCGAGGTCAAACTTGAGAGTCCGGTCCACAATCTGGACTGTAAGAAATCCTGCCATCTTGGCATCGATCCTCAGTTTGTCTAGAATCCTGTTACTTTGGCATATACTAAAGAATGTCAGAGTATCTGTTGAAAAAGTTCATGATGGTGGCTCTAATGGAAACATAGAAATAGATTATGTCCAATGTATATGCATTACAAATAGCCTTTCAAGAATGAAATTTTGTATCAATTTGATAATTTTCTTGTATGATATTAGATTGTAGTCATAGACTCTTATGACACATTAAGTGAGATAGATCCCCAAACATATACTAATTTACCATAACTCATCTGATTCAAGCCACATGATTTTCGTATAATGTCACAACAAAAATGCCTCGTAGCTAAACATGTTTTACCGATTGCATATTTTATCAAAAGAAACAAGGAATGATCATGATTTGAAACTCAAGTAACCGAAAAATCAATTTCCTACAAAGTTCTTCTGCTATAAACTTGTAGTAAGTTAGTTGGATGGAAGGCAATCCAGCATCCCAAGGGTTACATGTGGAAGCCGCCAAATCCACCACCAGGAAAGCCACCTTCAAAATGAAATGTAAAACCACCACCTCCTCCACCAAAACCGCCTGCACCGAAAGGGTTAAATCCACCTCCACCACCCATATTCATGCCCTCCTCAATGTCTTCACCGTTGTCATATTTTGAACGCTTGTCATCATCTCCAAGAATCTGTAATTAACATTTACTGGTCTGAGGTCCAAAGCATCAAACAGCTGACTTTGAAGTGACAATTTCGACCTTTTTACTTATGAATGACTTGGTTCGGGTTATCTTTGCATGTTTTTATTTTATTTTTAGAAAGAGAAAATAGATAAGAAGTCACCCGAAATGTATTTTTGAAGCATAGAAGTATAGAACCTCTTCTTGAATAATATATTTCAAAATTTACGACACCCAATGAAATAATAAATTTAATTGAAGATTAAATGTGATCGACTCGAATCCAAAGGGTAAAGAAAGGACCTCGTATGCAGCAGCTATTTCTCTGAATTTGTTTTCAGCTTCTTCTCTATTGTCAACATTTTTATCTGGGTGCCACTGTAAAGCAAGCTTTTTATAAGCTCGTTTAATCTCGGATATGGATGCAGTCTTTGAAACACCCAAAATCTTGTACCAATCCTTCCGTTGGCTTAACTTCAAAGCTTTCTCAGCTTTCATAAGCGCTTCCCGTATGCTCATGTCCTTTAAAAATTGGCATGTCAATAATTGAAAAAATAAAATACACTCTAAATATATTAGTTATATAATTGGGTTCAAAGTGAATATATACAAACTAACCTGAGGTGATTTTTCTGCAGCCGACTTGATATCTGCAACAGCTCCCTCCCAATCTTCTGTCAATAATTTAGCTTCACCCCTCTGAGAAAAGCGAGTAGAATTATAACATTACTAATTAGCTAAAATTCAAATAAAGTTCTCTGAATCATGATACTAAGTGTGACATTAAAGAACCTGAACTAAGGCCTCAGTATGCTCTTCATCAATGGTAAGAACTTCTGTGCAAGCATTTAGGGCATCTTTTCCTCTACCAAGCTTAACCAAAAGCTTACATAACCCAAAGTAGAGATGCACATTGTGTGCCACATGATCAGGGTCTAAAGCAAGAGCTGCCTTGTAGTCCTCCACAGCAACACGCAATTTCCCCTTCTTTTCATTTTCTTCTGCCTGCAAAAAAGTCAAAGTTTGACTTCTGAACAAAGAATGGGGTACATACTAAACTCAAAGGCTGATTAGCCGCTAATGGTTAGTGGGTTTACGTTTTTTGTCTTTTTCAGTAAATTCTTCAACCCAAAATATGCTTTCTTCAATTCAGTGTGCTCTGGATCTAGACGCAGCCCTTTCTGGTAATGCCTGAAAAAAAAAACTAAGTTACTATCTATTTTCAATATCATTTTTATTTATGATAATAACTGATTGTAAATAAAACCTGGTCGCAACATCATGATCAGCTAAGTAATAATAGGCACGACCACGAAGCAGCAATGCTTCTAGGTTATCCTCGTCCTCTTTAAGTATAAATCCTGCCTCTGAAATGGTCCCTGCATAGTCCTTGGCCGCTAATAATAACTTCACCTTTAGTATTTTGGCCTGAAATTATACAAAATATACAGCATGTAAAAATAAAGAAGTGTAGAACTTGAAACAAGTAAGCATGGTTAGTTTAGAATGTTTTGGTTGGTACCTGCGAGCATGCAGGAGAAAAAATAAGAACCACCTTATCTATGAAATCCAAAGCTTTTATATAATCACCCGAGTTAAATAGGTTGCTGGCTGTATCTAAAGCACTTTGTGCTTGATGCAGTTGAGAAAGCTCCTTCTCAACAACTGAGTTTCCCGATTTCATTTCAAGAAATCTTTTGTAGTCCTTCTCAGATTCCTCATATCTACATTAGCCAAAAAGTCGCCTGAATCATATAAGTTTCTAATCAGGAAATAGGTGGATTAAGGTTTGGTTTTAGTTGTCCTTAAGAAAAATTTAGTGATCAAGGGTGAGATGCAAGCTAAACAAAAACACAAAAACGCAAGGTACAAATTACTTAACTCAATGCAAAGATTACGGATACAAACATACAACGCTCAAAATTCAACTTTTATATCACTGAATGAGGATCCATCACAGAGTCTAGTAAATTTTAACACCATGCACAACTTTCCATATTGGTTGCTAAATAAAGGTATGATTGACCTAATTCCTATTAGCAGTACAAGACTATTTCAGGTATTTGATTATCAGTCAAACCTCTTATTAAACTACCTACCGAGCCAAACATTGTATTCTTGTTATGGGAAAAAAAACAGAAAAGGGGGAATTAGGTTTAAAAAAAACTATCTACCTCTGTGAGAAATATTATATGCTGTACCAAAAGGTTTAAAATTAACCTGCACAACTGACGAAGAATTGAAGCCCGACGCCAGTATGCTTCTGAAAGAGAGGGATCGGCTTCTATGGCAGCATTAAGATCATTGATTGCCTCACTATAACGTTTCACCTTTATACTATGTGAAACTCTCTCAAACAGTTCAGCAGTATCACCGGATTTTCCATCTACATGAGCGTAACACGAAAAGAAACAATGAAATACACAGTTTCAGTGAAAGAACAAATGGCAAAACAAAATGCATATGACAGGTAACAAGGTTCGATTTAAGCATTTCAAACCACTATCTTAAAACCCCCAAAGGTTAAGGGGGTTATACTGCCTTAATCCATACATTATTCTGATGTATGAACAATCTTGTAAAAGTATAAGTATATTGATAATTAACTAGTACTATTCTTCATAACAGGTTCATATTTCTTTTGGGAATTTCAGAAATAACACATCACTAAGACACTAGCTATATGCTATTATATTGTCTTGAAAAAGTATGGTAGATTCTTACTTCATTCATTTTTGTCAAGGTGAAACTTCAGTGTGGCAGGGTATACCAATGCTTATTCGTGCATTGGTCAAAAAGCACGCGTCACTAAGTGTGTTTGTGGACAAGTCAAGGGGTGCTTTCGTGGGCACAGGGGTATGGTTGGGAGGGCAAAGGTGGTGCTCCAGGCGTGCACCATAACATGGCTGCGACTGCAACAGTCAAGATGGTTTTCGACTATTATATACCGGTTGTCTAAATGCCATAATCACGAGGCGAAGTCAAATTAAGGGATGTATTAAACCTCATTTGAGCATAAAAGCAATTGGTATAATTATAACTAAAAGGAAAATGGTTCTTTCAGACTTCAAAATCTAATTTTGTAAGGAAAGCTAAATCCTTTTTTAATCTCGACCACACTTAAGACGGTCTAGAAATCCAAAACCTAAACGCCCCAAAATCATAGCTTTATAAAAGTAACAAACCAGAGGATGGAAAAATGAGTGTCCATTACTAGCACAATCAACAAACCTTTATTAAACCTTTAATCAGCTGAAACTCATTGAATCCACTCAATTTGACAGCTAGGAATACACAGTAAACTTACTCTAGTTCCAGGACTGAGATCCCTAAACGAACAGAATCAGTTAAAGAACTTGAACTATACCTCCAAGTCACCAATTCCGAAACTTCAAATTTTGGTTCCCCACAAGACTACATTCGTATCATTAACATATAAAAAACCCTAATACACAGAATGAACATGTCACGATTACTAGATCATCCCGTATTCTATCTCAATCAGAACACAATTAGAAGTCCATTCGCGATCTGATAAAAATGTAAAGTCCAACTAAAAGCACAAGATCACAGACACCTAAAGAAAAAAAATGAAGCAGAAAAGTACCTAGGGCAGAAACTAGGGGTTGAAGCAGAAGGAGTTGGCAGGCGAAGACGAAGTGGAGTATGAATAGAGTGTATACGAAGCCTCTCCATGCTACCAAATCCATGGCTGACACCATTTTCAATATCTTCATGATCGGATTAGTGTTTGTAATATGGATGTGGGTTTGAATCCAGTACGTGGGAATTGGGATGATTTCTAGTATTCGAAGGAGGATTTAGTGTCGTCATCGGAGGGATTGATCGATGTGTTTACAGGGATTGAAATGTCATTCCACGTTAGGCTAACCAATTAGAGCGCTACATGTGTAACTTATGTAGGAAACTATTGGCTCTCAAAACCCATTACTTGCCACGTCGAGGAGAGTAAATATTTTCAATTTTTAATTTTTAACTTAAACCAATTCCAAATGTCACATTGTGCTCACTTTACAAGCATTTTTAAGATCGAATCCTGTCCAATGTCGCTATTACCTTCACAAGATTGAGATTATCCAATCAGATCGAGTTTATAAGATCCTATTAGAATATCTTTATTGTAACATTAGACGTTCCAAACTTTCATTTCAATAGAACAGTCAAAGTTCAAATATCGTAATTAAAAATACCCAACAACTAATATAGCATAATACGTCTAACCCTTGTTGAAGTGCTCTAGTTCTAAGTGTTCTACAAACAGGGACAATAACATGAAGTCACAAAAAAATAGAAACAAGCATCCGACACAAAGGAAAAGAGTAACCGAAAAGGAACACAATAAGCATAGACCATTGATGAATGATGATCAAACTCAAAAAATGTTTTTTTTCTCCTTTTCGTGAATAATACAATAGAATAGAGCCATAGAGGTGTTGGGGCTGGAAAGGTTGGACCTTGCCTGCTTTTAGGCTTTATAAAGCTAGGTGATATAAATAGACGTGGGGTAAAAGTCCAAATGGTGCCCTAATTGTTGAATAAAGAATGTTTGATGATAGGTAGCACAATGTGAAATCCCACTATGCATAACGTTCCGAAACTGAAGAGTCGAGTCGAGTTAGACATAACAGGGCAATTACGTTTTGTTTTGTTACACTAATTTAAAAAAGCTAGAAATATAATTTTAATATATAAAAAACTAGTACTGCGTTACAAAAAAAATCGCACTTTTTTGTTTAACACTTGAACTAGAGTAGAGAGACATGTATCATATTATTAAATCTATTACATTATTATCAATTTATTTTAGAGATCCATATCCATACATAAAGACCGAACATCATTTGTTGCCCAGAGTCAGTAGTTGTAGTTGGGTTAGCATATTCCTTATTATTTTCCTGTCTGTTTGGGCTGTAGTCGGTTGCAACGAAGTAGCGGCCATGATACAAGATTAAAAGGCTTAATATATTGAGTCTTCACCAAGACAATGGTCAATATCCTTTGGTTTTAAATTTTTTTCTCTTTTACAATCAACAGCTTTTTGGGTGATTCGTTTATATTTTAATTAAAAATAATATATTATTATGAAAATACTTCATTAACCAAGTTTTCTGGCAAATAAAACCATTTTTCTTATTATTACGCACCTTGATATTTATTTTTGATTTAACAATTACAATATTATATGGTTGGTGCGTTGATCTTAGAGGTTGTGCGCGAAAAGTAAAAAGTAGAGCACATAAATACATTTTTATATATATATATATATAAGTAAAATGTATTAATACTATAATAATTATCATATAATTAACCAATACAAAAACTCGACCACTCAATATAACTTTTTTTGGCCTAATGAATTATATGCTAACTTTTTTTTGACCTAGTAGGTATACCACAAACCAAAACAAAAGAATGATCGATAATAATTTGCCTAATATTCTTGGCCCAATAGATTACAGACTAATTGCATTAAACATGAATTTTCAAATACTTAGTTATTGTATGAGCTTGAAAAATTATAGTACTATACTCATATATATATATATATATATATATATATATATATATATATATACAAAAACAATTTTAGATCGGGTGCTACTATTTAGCCCTCCTTTCCTCACAAACTCACATGTCAAATCAAGAATGTTATATTTTCAATGCACATTTTTCACTCACATATGTCAAATCAAGGGGCTAAGTAGATAATCAAGAGAGACTATATAGAATTACCCTTTTAGATCCCCTCTAAAACATTAGTTCCGTACATTTGTCCAACCACACACTTAGAGGTGCACAAAAAAACCGAATATCTAATTTTAACGAAAAAAATATCCGAAACCAGTTTTTTGAAAAACCGGATAGTATAAACCGGTTCCATGGATTTGGGGTCGATCGGATATTTTACCGGATAAAAAAAGGGTAAAAAAACCGGTCATTTATATATATATATATATATAGATATATATATATATATATATTGTAGTATATAGTATATAGGAAATGTAGTTAAAAAATGCAAAAAAAAAATCAGTTTTTTTATAACCGGTTAATCAAATATCCGGTTAAAGTATTATCCGAACCGGTGACAGGATATAGTATTTTTGATTAAAAACCGGATATTATCCGAACTGGTTTTTAAAAAATCCGGTTTTACTGTTCACAAAAAAATCCGATCCGGTTATAGTATTATCCGGTATTTGTGCACCTCTACACACACCCTTAGGGCCCGCCCTACAGTAATAATATTTAGAGTTGCATGAGTGGGTAAGTGAGGTTGTTAAGTAGTGAACTTTACACGTTTCGCTATTATATATTGAACTTCAAAAGTTGCTATTGTGTGTATAAAACTTTTAATTTGGTATTATTATATATATTTTGGTTACATAAAAAATGAATAAAGTTTAAGTTTAGTACATAAAAAAGAATAAAATTTTCTATTGTATGTATCAAAATTTTAATGTTTGAAATACATGTAATAACAAAAAGTGTAAAGTTATATACACTTTGAAGACGTTTATCCACATATAAATGCTCTTCGTTTTTTGTTCATCTTTTTCTAATTAATTAATAGCGTGATAAGTATAATTACATATTTACATAGGCTATTTATTATAAATATGGATATTTTTTCAATGAACAAATTATAAGGGCACAATGCATTAAAATATAGTATGGACGACTTTTGACTCGTTTTACTTAGGGTATGTTTGGAATAATTAGCTGGAGCTGGAGCTGTGAGATGGAGCTGGAGTTGTTGGTTGGAGCTGTGAGCTGTTTATAAAAGTGTTTGGTAAAAGTAGCTGTGAAGAGAGCTAAAAATTGTAAAATGACATAAATGGACATGCAATAAAGAAATAAAAATAATTAATAATATATGTCATGATGTGAATTGAAATTTTAGATTCTTGAAGGTGGCAATTTCTTGATACACAAATGGCTCAAAGATGTGATGTAACAAGTTAAATGAAGTGATAACATAACACATTATAATAAGTCATCGACGACGTGCGTTCCATATTGAAGCAGCAATGTCATTGCGAATCTGCTTCATCTCATTAGATGTTCCTTCAAACAAATCTTCGTTACTTGAGTCACCATTATGAATATCCCGAACTTCATCACATGGTATGTCATCCGAACTTTGATCTGCTGTAGTGAACAACATGTCTTCTTCAGAATTACTACGGATGTAGTTATGCAAAGCGAATGAGGCTATAATAACATCAATTTGAGTTATCACATTGAAACTAGGCATTCTGCCGAGTATTTTCCACCGTTTCTTCAACACCCCAAATGATCTCTCAATATAACTTCAAAGAGATGAATGTGAACGGTTGAAAGACTCGTGCATGTTATTTGGTGGCTCATTTACAAATTGTGAATGATGGTACCTTGTCTTGGAATATGGAACCAAATATCCTTTTCTATCCGGATATCCTTTATCAACTAGATAGTATTTTCCTGGTAAATAGATAAGAAATAAGTAGATTGCAATCTATAAAATAATCATGTAAAAAAATAAACAGGTACATAAGGTTACCTTCAGGTGGTCTTGGAAAGTTCATTGATGGTGTGTTAATTGCATGAAGAAAAACACGCGTGTCATGTACATATCCCTCCCATCCAACTGATATAAAAGTGAAACGCATATCAAAATCACAAGTTGCCATGCATGGAATTTGCTCCGTCTCTGGGATGCAAGCCCCTATGTGTGTTCCATCGATACATCCAATGCAATCCTAAACGTATTTAAAAAAAATAAGTGATAACAATATAATATGACACTTTCTCATACCACAGTAGAAAAAAGAACATAATATTGTATACCTTGAAATATGGCATATATCTTTTATCATCCATGATTTGCGGTGGTATGAATCGAAATGTTGAATCTTTCGGCTTTATAATTTCACGCGCTAGACCATTGAAACCTTTGTCTCTACCTGTTATCGCGTCTAGAACTTCATGGAATACTCTACTAATAGTCTCCCCCGATCGTTGAAAACGCTCCCAACATCTCTATTCGATACCCCTAACGCAAGAGTATATATAAATAACCCCAACTTCTCCAAAGTCGACATTCTATCACTAGACTTTAAACCATATTTTGATTCTAATTCACCACATAATTTTTTGAATATATCTGGATGCATTCTAAATGCATTAACACATCAAATAGGATTGCCATTCAAAATCTCATGTATCCACGACTTTCCTGTTTGAACTGACGTCATGCACGGCTCCTTGTACATATATGTATAATAGTAGTAGGGCAACACTTTTAGAACGTGAAGTTATTAACGAATGTAGACAATACATCTTCTTTCTCTTCTTTCTTTTTTCAATATTCATAGTTATTGTTTGCACCTGTAACAATGCCTAATTAATTGAAACACAAAATCATCAATTAACATTCCAAAAAAATTTAAATTAAAAAACAAACCATTGTATCTAGCAATACATCACATTTAAAAAAGAAAATGGCATAATTACTCAAATAAAGCAAAGTTTGTTCATGCTGATTGATCATTGATATTAAAAATAAAACTCTAGTTTGCATGCTTTTGCTTAAACTCCAGCCAAGCCAATCTACCACTATCATCTCGCAAATTCAGGAACACTTCTCTCTTTATGGTGTCTTCAATCAAAGTCATTGCCAAGCACCATAAGTCATCGCCTTCTATCATTAGTCCTCTATCTACCATACCATTAATCACATTTATAGCCGCAGTAGGACGTTTAGTACCAGCTTCATTTTCATTGGTATTAGGAGTGTCCGACTCTAATATTTTTAGACAACGTTCTTGAGCATCATCTTATCGACCCATATACTCTTTAAACATTGAAGCTCTTGATGAATCTCTTCCTTTACGCTTCATCTTGACTGGTTTAGGTTCTGAACTCGTTTTCGCATTATTGCGATTTTGTTTAGACCCCCCTATTGGATTCACTTCAAAGCCATCTTCAGATTGCACCACATTCATGAAACCTCGAAAGCAACCCTTCTCTCCAGTTTCTAGGTTTGCCACATGAGAAGAATATTGGGTGTATACATCATAAGCATCTACATCCTCACCACCTGTATCCTCGTCCTCAAGATGGATATGAGGCACCTCCTTTACTGTTCTAACATCTATAGAGGGAGCCACACAATTTGCGCCAGTGGCAACTGTATCCCCAAACAATTGGTCCCATGACTCTTGCATATCTGTAGAAGGTTGCTTTTTCCGAATCTTTTTAACATCTGGATTTTCCTATATGATATAATTATTGAATGGTTAATTTAAAAACAGTAATAATATAATATATTGTCTCAGAAGTTGAATCAGTTTAAAACTATTACCTTAATTTTCTTATCCCACCAGTCATTCGAACACTCAAGTTTTCTTGTAGATTCGTTCCAACCTAAACCAGTCTCTCCATTTTTTTAATGACTTCCACAAATTATAGTCTTTTCTCATCCCGTCGTATTTATTTTTTAGAGCTTTGTCACTATTGAATTTGTAGTTAACGAGTTTTTCAAACTCTGGTTGGAGTTCACTCCATCTAAAAGAGGTGTTTCTTCCGTTCTTCGTAAGGTAGTTGTTTAAAAATTGACACAAAATCACAACGTTTTCATCCGTCCAATTAAAAGTCTTCAATGCATCATCATTAGTTGGATCCATCTATAAAGATAATTATAATTACAACATACATAAAGAGAGAATGTGCAAATATTAAAAAGCAATGCTTGTAAGATTATAAAAATCAAGCGTAAGATGCTAATACAAAAAGATTATAAATTAAACTACCGAACATAAAATGGAATTGAGGTGTATACGATTTGCGTGTGTGTATATACATATACAAGGTTTTGATCATAGCTAGCATTAGATGTTAAGAAACAATCATGCATGCATGTTAATTGGTAAACAATTTATATATCGGCTAACACATATATTCAATCAAGATGAAGGTTTTGATCACATTAAATACGTCGGACGTAACACATATTCAATCTAGAGACTTCATTATTTCAATCTAGTTCAAGAAACAACCTGTTGGATGTGTGCGTAGTGAGTAATCAGACGGAAGATTGAAGCAGCTATGAATTCTCGTAGGGTTACGTCGCCGTCTTCTTCCAGGAAGTTATGATGGACTTTTAAGGGGATAGTTAATTAGGGATGCAATGGTTTTTGGTACGTGGGCCGGTTTCTAAAAGGGCAATAGGGTCATTTGAAGCACAATTAGGTTACGGGAGCTGAAATTTTTAAGAAAAAAAAGCTCAAGCTTTATTCTCCAAACACATCTTAATTTGACAGGAGCTTTTTTTTTTAAATAAAAAGCTTCAGTCCCTAAAAAAAGCTCTCAAAAGCTCCTCCCAAACACACCTTTAATCAGATTTTTTTATTTTACCTAAAAACTAAAAGATTAAAATTTAAAATAACAAAGTAAATGTTTTATAATATGACTATACTAGATGCCCGTAAGATACATATGTTGGTTTAAAAAATAATAAATAGTAAATATTAATAAAAAAATATTAAATAATTATAAAATACAAAGAAAAATAAGAATTATAAAAAATGATGACAAATGACTTCAACACTCTGACTATTGATGGAAGCGTTGCTGGGAGGAGAAGTGCAAACGTAACGATAGAAGCGTAGTATTATAATACGAAGAGATGTGGTTGTATTTTTGTACAAATCACCGATCATTGTTTTTATAATTAGAGACAATATGGTCAAGATTTTATTGATTATAATAAAAAAGAATTTAAAATAGTTATAAAATATTTACAATGTCAAAATTAAAAATTTAGTTAAATATGATATTTTAAAATGTTATAAAAAGTAAATATAATAAATGTAATTTAGAGTAGGCAAATATGCCATTTTAAGTTTAATAACGTCATATATTAAATTATTTGTAATAGCTTTGATTTTAACTAATATCAAAATTTAATCTAATTTTCCCAAAAAAGACAATATTGAATTTCAAACTTTAATGAAATGAATGATTCGGAATTAATTTTTATCAAAATCAATAATGACAAATAAATTTTATATTTAGTGAGTCTTTTATTTATATTAGAAGATATAGATAATTTTTATTACATTCATACAATTTACTCTATAAAAATAACCATAAACTTTCAAATTTGAAACTAAAAACAACAAAAAGAAAAAAAACATTTTTGAGGCAGCTAGGCTCTTTTGATATATAAACATTGATAATCTCATTTCAAATTTAAAATGACTAAAAGGACATGGGTCTACATACTCCCTTGGATCCAGTCTTGAAAAGGTGAACTTTTGGGAAAGGGTAGAAAGGTAAAATGAGGGAGAAGCCCTTGAAAGGTGGGTCCTAACAAATACCAAAGCTAATTGATTTAACTAATTTCAATAAAGTAATTTAAAATATAAGTTAAAATCTAAGAGAAGTAAAAATAGATTAGATTAGATATTGACCTAAACTTGTAGGACAGGCCTCCTCAAAAGTAGTCGTAGGAAGAACGGCATTGGGAAGTCAATTACCAACTTTCTTTGGAGTACACAGACACCGCCCTAAACGTGTAGGGTAACTTCTATTTTATACCTAGGCGGGTTCCATATATAAAGGGTGTTTTATGTACTCTCTTATTTACATATATCATATCAGTATTTAAATTTTCTTATATATATCATAGGATAAAAGGTGTTATAAACTTTTTTATAGGTTTGATATATTATATACTTCGTTAAAATTAATACTCCAATTTGTTTTTTACTTGAGTTATTTTTTTTTTGGAAGGAAAAAAAGAAGGAAAACAAAATAAATAAGGTTTGGTCTTAAGTTCTCCAAAGAGAGTAAGAAAAGAAATGAGAGAATTAATGTTGGATTATTTTGTTTAAAATGTTATCTTTTAAACATGGGTTTAATATCTTAAAATGTATTGAAGTTATCATTTTTTACTATTATTTGTATCCATCTTTAAAAACTACCATTTGTTGTACCGAAGTTTTAAAACTACTATTTAAGGTATTGTTATCTTTGATAGCAGGTTAATAGTATTACTAGTAAGTTAACCTCTTTTAAAATCTTATTTTAATTAAAATACCATTTAATTATTATTTTACTATTACTATTAATATTTTATTATGAACAATTAAAGCAAGTTTTCAAATTTTTCTATCCATTCAAGTTTGCTTTTGACTATGAAGATGAAGAACTTGTTGTGTTTCATCAAAACTGGGACTCAACTATTTTAGTTTCTGCTATTGAATTCTATTTCCTCAAAGATATTTCCATCAATAATTTGGCCATCGATTTTGGGTTTTTGGCCATCGATTTTCAGTTTCCAATTTAGGGTTCTGCCATCAAATGCTTCGATTTAGGGTTTTGTTATCAAATGCTTCGATTTAGGGTTTTGTTATCAAATGTTTTGATTTAGGGTTTTGGTATCAAATGCTTCGATTTACGGTCTGCTATCAAGTTCATCATATGTGATTCACGCTTTATGTGATTCATCTTCATATAGGGTTCCAAGAGTTCTTGTTTATGGAATTAAGTTTGGTTGTTTGTAGATGTTCTTCCTCTTTTGTTTCCCATATCTGAGCTCTTGGTTGATGTTAGATGCTTTATGTGATTCATCTTTAGTAGGGGTCCAAGAGTTTTTGTTTATGGAATTGATTCATGCTTTATGTAATTCATCTTCATGCTTTATACACATGTTCTTGTTTGATTATTCATCTTCTATTGTTTCCCATATCCGAGTTCTTGTTAGATGTCTCTGGTTTTGATTGTTAATAGATCTGTTACGATTTTGGTTGTTTATTAAGTATTTGTTAGATGTTTGGGGTTTTGATTGTTCATAGGTCTATTACAATTTAGTTAGTTTATTAAGGTTTTTGTTTGGATTTGTCTTTTAATTCTAGTGTTCAAATTTTTGATATGGTTTTGATTGTGAAGATGATGATGATTAAAGAAATTGTTAACAACTCGATGAAGATATGAAGATGATGAAGAAATCTTCATCTTGAATATTTGATACAAATAATATTAGCAATAATAATATTATTAATTTATTAAAAGATAAGTCTAAATTCTAAAAATTACCTGCAACCTGCTTAATAGGTTTTAGGATATACAAAATGGTAGTTTTAAAAACCTCAATACATTAAATGGTAGTTTTCAAATATGAATACAAACAATAGCAAAAAATGACAACTTCAGTACACTTACAGATACTAAACCCTTTAAATATAGATGATTAAAAAGGCTAATTATATTTTTTTCTTTCACTTCATTTTCCTTTTGAAAAATACCGAGAACATAGCGGTATGTTTAAGCAAATCCAACAAGAAGTGACATGTTGAATCAAATAATTTAACTACACCATAGAATTTTCTAGCCATTTTATTAATTTATTTAAAATATTCTTTCATGGATTTGATATGATGTATGATTCTATCTTAATAACAAAACAATTGTGTGACAATGCTGAATCATATGGGAACGGCTAAAACTAGGGGTGAACATGGTACCAGAACTGGTACTGACCGGTATCGGTACCGATTTTACCGAATATCAAATTTGGTTTAAAGACAGTATCGAATACCGTATTGAGTATTCATATATGGTACCGGTATCGGTACCTATTTTACCTAGTTTTTTCGGTACTAGTCCCGAATACCGATTTAGCAATATTTCAAGTACCGAGTACCGGACCAAAAACTCTAACTCGGTACTGATATCGGTACAGTTCGGTATTTTCGATGCCCATTCTCACCCCTAGCTAAAACCAAGTAAATCAAACTAACAAGTTATGATAATTAAACAAGGAATTGTTTGATCTTAAAGTATTGAAACAAATCTCAAAAAGGAAAGAGTGTTTTACGGTCAATCTCATCGTACATGTGTTAAACTCTTTGATTTTATATTTGCTAAAGTTAACTTTCATTTTTTAATATCGGTGTTTATACGTCGTTTTTGGGTTTCTATTGTTAATATTTAATTCGAATTAGGTTTTTGGGTTCAAACTTTTTATACGAAATGTGAAAACAACTTTGATTCGAATTCAAGAACATAAAACTAACTATAATTTGAATATTCGAATTTAGTACAAGCCTAGGTGACTAGGTCGCGTTCATTAAACTGAATTATACACTTTTGGATAATTTACTACAGAATGCAAAATAGATTCACATAAGAAATGAAAAAAATTAATAATTAAATTCAAATATTCAAGTATAGTAGACAATTAACAAGTCTACTCAACTTTTTTGTGAATAGAAGTTGATACATAAAACATTATTCAAGATCCAAGTTATAAGTATAGATGACAATTAATAGATCCACTCACATTTTTTTACTTTTCATTTTCAAACTTTGAGTTAAACAGAAGAATTAGTCACCGAGTTAAACGCTTATTCTTACATGAATTACTCTTTTTTTGGCAATACACATACAATCAATTAAGTGTGTATGTATATATATATATATATATATATATATATATATATATATATATATATATATATATAGGTAAAAGTTCAAACGAGAATTGTTTTTCGTATGAGAACTGTTTTTAACGCCAATTAATGACTCATTAATAGGGGTATTTTTGTAATTTATATATTTACCCAACCGTGAATTTCGTCTGGGTGAGCTGTTATTAAATTGCGAAACTTGATTTTTCGAAACAACCCTCATTAATGGGTTACTAATGAAGCATTAATGAGCCGTCAATTTTTTTTGCCATTGATTAATTTTAATAAAGGGCTAAGATTGGTTCTCGTTTGAATAAATAGTTGTTAATAAATAACCTTAAAATAAGAACTATTTTTCATACGAGAACCAATTATAGCCATTGATCAAAAAGATGAAAGATTCACATTAAAGAGTTGTTAATGGATAACCTTAAAATAATCAAAATTATCTTTAATTAATTAAAAGCAATTTAGACATTTTTACATTACTCCACATTTTTTAAACTAATACATCCATCAAAGAAAAATGTGTTAAATTACAAAAATAATACCAAGTTAACAAGAAATTATACTTTTAAATTTGAGACCGATTTTGTTATATATTTTTAAAAAAAATCACACTTGCTGGGTTTTTTAACACAAGTCTTGACATATGCACATGTGCAAATATACACACATGCATATCTATATTTGTGTTAAAAAAACTAGGTGAATTTGTGCATATATTTGCACATGTGCATATGTCGAGACCTATGTTAAAAAAACCCACAAACGTAATTTTTTTTCACGAAAAAATATAGCAAGATCGGTCTTAAATTAAATAGCATAGTTTTTCATTAATTCCGTATAATTATTGTAATTTAACACGTTTTCGTTTGGTAGATATATTAGTTTAAAAAAGTGGGATAATGTAAAAATATTCAAACTACTCTTTTTATTTAAAGTTAAATAAAAAAGATAAAAAATTAAATAACTGATCCTCGTAGTTCTAGCACGAAAAACAATTCTCGATTGAATCGCTCCTATATATAGACACACACACACACATATTGGGAGATTCAAATGAGAATGGATAGTTAGGTGAGAATTAGAAGTTTAATCATGGCCGTTAATTTGATTTAATCGGATAATTTATATTTGACATTTCATTTTATTCATAATCGAACCATGATTACGACGACCATGAATTGCGAACATGAAATTTAATAGATAAACATCTAATTGATGGCTAGGATTTGTTCTTTCATTCTCACAATAGCCCTCTTACACACACACACACACACACACACACACACACATATATATATATATATATATATATATATATATATATATGGGGAGGGTTCATGCGAAAAGCTTCTTATTTGCGAAAAATACGAGAAGCGATCTGGACCACTAGTTTTTTAATAACTATTTTTTATTAGAAAGGTTAGATATGTCCTTTTACATTTATTTTTATTTTGGTAAATATATTTGATTCCTATTTTTTCTCCTCCTTTCTCCAAATTTATTTTTTTAAATTTTTTATCTTTATCTTTTTTTGTTATTTATTTTCTCCATCGTTGTTTAATCTGGCACCTCGATCTCCTCCTTCATCTGCGTTTTTCTCTTCCAGTTTTAGTCGTTATGTATACTGTTTTCATTAATGAATACAATGTACGTTTTATATTTTTTTTTGTTATTATATTTTTTACTGCTTTATGTTTAGTTCTGCATGTTCATTGATGAATACGTAGATAATACACTATTTCTTTTACTAGTGAATGAAACAAAAAATAACCATTAACCATTATAAAATTCAATATTGAACAATCCATAGAGAACACAAAAATAACCATTAACCATTATAAAAATTCAATATTGAACAATCTTATACATAAACAAAAATAACCATTAACTATTATAAAATTCAATATTGAACAACCTATTTAGAAACAAAAATAACCATTAATCATTACCAAATTCACAAGTTAATAAACAAACTATTGGTTCAATGATAAACAAACAAAACAGACAAAAATCATCAAAGGAACGATGTGTCTTTTTATTAGATCTTCGAGTGGTAGGGATTAACAGCGGTAATGAACAATTTAAACAAAACTAAAATCTAATTACTAAAAACTAAAAAGAAATCATATAGCGAGAAAGAAGAGATATGTTATTTGTTTAACGTGAATATGTAAAAAAAATCAAGAAAAAAAAGGAATGCTAGTAGAGACCTTCTGGAAACAAGAAACACATTTGCCCAAATGAGCCTTACGCTAAGATTTAAGATGACATAACAACTAGCTTCATCACCAATTCTCACAAAATCAAACCTCCTCTTCATCAACATTCAACTAGATTCACATTTAAAAAACCATTTAAAAAATCATCAAAATCAAACCTCCTGTTCAACAGAGATTGAAGGGGTGCTGGCGATTAAAGGGAAAGCGGCGATTGGCAGGGCAGCGACGATTTACAAGGCAGCGGCGGTGAAGGGGCAGAATTGAACAACCTCGTTCTTCCCTGGAATCACAAACTCGACGTTAAACAAATGGGAAATGCTATTACCAACAATCGGGTTGAACAACGGGCGATGGAGGAGATACGGGGGTGGCGCAGATTGATGGTGGTGGGCTCATCGTGGTGGCAGCGGATGGGTTTCTTTGGGGATATAGAGAAAAAGATCGGTAGTGGTGGTCTTCAAGACTGCCATTAATGGCGGTAGGTGGTAGGATGATCATCAATGGTGGCCAAGAAGATGGTAGGCGGCAAAGAACGAAGAAGGAAGGTTTTCATATATTTTTGGACAAAGAGAGAAAAAATGGACGATTGAGAATAGGGTATGGGTTAGGGAATTAAAGGGGATTAATTAGGGTTGAAGTCAAAATGACTATCCTATCCTTTTTATTTTAGTTAAATATCTTTAAAGTTTAATATAATTACATAAATGACATAACTCATCTTAGCCTTTAATTAAATTATTTTTGAGAAAATCAAGTCTTGTTTTTTAACGTTGGTCCACCTGGACGTAATTCATAGTTGGAAAATATATAAAAGATTATAATACCCTATTAATAAGTTATTAATGAGCATTAATGATTGATACAAATTGTACTCGCGGTACTCATATCTTTTACATGCAATGCGTTTGTATTGATGGAGCATTTGTAAGGGGACAACAACCTAGTTAGGGATCCACTACTAAAAACGCAAGCAGAGAATTAAATAAGAACGAACCATATTTTATATTTTATAGAGTTCTTTAGGGGCAAAAACCCATATAACAAAACTTGAAATTTTATGGGTTTTACATGTATTAGAATAACCCGTTACAGTTGTAAAATAATTTTATTAATTTATTTTATTTATTACACTTTAAATGTTTGTAGGTATGCTGTTCTTTTTGTTACGCCCGATTTTTTTTTAATTTTATAACTATAACTTAATATAATTTCATGGACTCTCTCATGTTAACAATAATTGGTCTAATAATTTCATTTATAGTACCATAAATTTTGACTAGTAACACTACTGAAGATACATATTAACCCTTTTAATAATTTCATTTATAGTACCATAAATCGACGTACAAGACATATACGCCCCTTTGTACGTGACTATATATATAAAGAACGTTCATTGGTCACTTTCACGTAACTTGTTTTTTTCGTTCTTTGGTTTTCTTTGAAAGTTCTATTCACGTTGTAGATATATGTTCACAATAAGTGTTTGTAGGATTGCTGTCTATAAATTAATCTAGAAATTTAAAGCGGTCAAGTGGCTATGTGGGTCTTTATAGTTAAGCTATATACTACTTGCTCAACGCTACGACAACAAATAGTTCTTGTTTAAAACATGTCACTTTCAATAAATGTAATGATATACTGTTCGCGTGATTTAATGTCACGAAAAAGTTTTCTACATCATGTCTGTTTTTATCAAATTTTCTTTATTTGTATCAATAATTTTATTGATATTAAAAAAAATTCTAAAAGATATTAAAATAAGAAAAAAGATTTATATTTATGAAATAAGAAGGGAGAAATTAATAAGATTTTAGAAATTATGTTGATTTAGGTGGATAAGTTTGTTTGTGTGAGAGTGTGTTAGTGAGAGAAAATATTTTAAATGATTAAAAAAATTAAAGTAAATTAAAAGAGAGAGATAGTGATCAAATGGTTAAAGATTGAATGAATACGATTAATTTGAATGTAATAAAAGGTTAAGATTTTGATTTTAATTGAATTTTAAGAATTCTGAAAATTAAGAAGAAAGAATGTTAAATGGTTTATATAGTAGTATAGATATAGATATAGATGTATTTTCTCTTTTGGATATAAGCTAATTGAATCCTTACGTTTTTCTTGAACGGCTAAATGCACACTTCATAAACTTAAACTTAATTCTACATCAATTTTTTAGCTACGAAACTTGAACACACAACCTTGTATGATACCGTTAAGGGAAAGAGATAAATAGAAATGTTACATCAATTAATTCTTGCCAAATTATCTTCACAGTGATTTATTAGAATTTGTCAAGAATGACCCAAACAAGTCAAACACACCTAAAGTTAACACAAAGGTATTATAAAGAACCCACAATGGTTGACCAAAAGAACCCCTAGAATTACTTTGACGTTTAGGTCAGCAAGAAAGTAATTTTATTTTTCTTTTTAGTTACTTGAGGAAAAATAATCTAAAATAAAAGAAAAAGAAAAAGAAAAAGATAAAGAAAGATATGTCTTGGTAAAAGATAAATGACACACGACAACGATAAAAACAAAAAGAAATACAAAAAAGCATCCCATGAGGGAGAGTGAGGAGGACATTTTTCTTGTTTAGTCCATTTCCAACACATCGTGGTCCCACAATAATTCTACTCGGTCCCACCCATATGTTCATTACTTAAATTAGGAAGAAAAAAAAATAGTAGCTTTCATATATTTTTAAGAAAACTCGTTTAAACAGTGTTCAAAATATGCGTTCCAATTAGTGTTCGGTTGAAAATATGAATATCTTCGAAAATATTATATATGTATTGCTGAACATGCCAATAAAAAAATAGTAATGTAAAATAACTCGTAGTCATGATAAATATGATTGTTATTACTGATTGTCAAATTAGTTTTCCAGTCTATGACATAGTCATTACTAGACAATCATTATAATGACATGTATAAGTAACCTCCACATTGTCCCCAATTTTCATCTTCACAAACAAAAATAAAATAAAAAAAGGTTTCGGCTGTTGTCTACTTGTCGTGGTGGTGACGTGCAGGCCTGCGATGAGTGAACAACAAGCTACGCGTAATGGGAGACAATGGGTCATGAGCTCGTCATGCAAGGTGGACAATGAGCCTCCACTACTGGTGGTATAATAGGTAGACTGTAAAAAAACAACATTTTTAATTAAGAACCACAACAACAGAGATATAACATACAAAAAAATTTATTCCCGGCCCTTTATATGTTCACAAATAAACAACATTAGAAACGGCCCCTTATATGTTCACATAAACAACATTAGAAAACATGTTTTAAACACTTACAAGCAAAAATCTAGTACCAACGAAGAAAAATGTTATTCGTGTATGAACAACTTTATAAAAGACTAACATGATAAGGTAACTCCTAAGACAATAAATATACCAAAAAAATCATATAAACCCAGCTTTAAATGAAAGTATGACTAAATCTGGAACATAATCAATTGAAAAGTGTTAACAAGAGGTATAGAAATCATTCTATAACCTACTCTTAAACAACAATTGAAGGTGTATATACACTTGTGCAGGATACAAGAGATAGAAGCAGGGCAATGTGTGCATGTTCATTCGATTGCTTGAATCTGGAAGAGAAATGGTATAGAATGTTCATTTGAAGCGCCTTAAAGGCGGAGGAGAGAAAATGTTAACAATTATGATTAGAAGATGTTGGTGATATGATGGGGATCCAAAGTTCTTGAAACCATGGAATTTATTGGTGGGGTTGTTGCTGCATCGATGGAGAAGGTGATAGATGGCAACGATGTTGATGAGGTATATACAAGAATATCATTAGTTAAAGTATATTTATCTTTTTTCCTACATAAGAATCTTTGGACCAGTATGAAGGATTTTACCAAGGAAGAGTTGAATGACACTTGTAATCTCTAGCACACAGTATGTGATATTAACCAGGTATGTTTACTTATTTGATTTATTTGTGCAAACTTAGGATATCTAATTTATTTTTTAATAAGTGTTTTTTGTGTTGGTTTTTCATTTGTATGGTGAGTGTTATTAGGTTGAATGTTGCTATAGTCATAGCTAGTTTTTTTAATGTTTTTTGTAGTGGTTTTTTAGTTGTTTATACTAGAATCATTCTGCTATGAATATTTTTATTATTTGGTCATAATTAATAATTATGAGCTGCCTAACTTAATGTTAATTAAAATTATGTTTTCCAGCGTATGTAAAGCCAATGGCAAGGAAGATTAAGGATAATGAAGAGGAATTGAAAAGGGGATTTAAAGTGTTTGTGGAAGTAGCTTCTTTTAATGTTATGCAAACGTGAAGATGATAGAGTTGAAGTTCGGTTCCCACGAATTGAAAAGGGGATTTATGTTTTCCAGCGTTTGTAAAGCCAATGGCAAGGAAGATTAAGGATAATGAAGAGGAATTGAAAAGGGGATTTAAAGTGTTTGTGGAAGTAGCTACTTTTAATGTTATGCAAACGTGAAGATGATAGAGTTGAAGTTCGGTTCCCACGAATTGTATTAGTTGTGATGCGACGCTACTTTGTTGATATATAAAATACTTTTGTTTATCGGGGCTATGTTTAGGAGACTATAATTGATATGCCAGGTCTCACTTTTTAATTTTGTATGTGTAAAATTAAGTTGAAGTTTTGGTTTTATATTATAATAGAGAATGGTATTTTGTGTAAGTTTTGGTATTGTATTATGAATAGAAATTGATACTAGTCCCGGATGCAAAAATATAAAAAGAAGACGTATAGAAACCGGTTTATACAACCACCCTCTATATCATTTATTATTAAAAAATTATATATTAGAACCAGTTATAAAAAAATAGACCACTAAAAAACCGGTCTAAATGACACAAAAATGGTCTTGAAACAAGAAAGAAGGGGGCGACATAACGGTCTTGATGGTACATGAACCGGTCTTGAAAGTGGAAGGAAGGGGGACTCATGCATTAAAAACCGGTTTAAATATACTTTTAAAGACCGGTTTTAAACCGGTTCTTTATTTAGTTCCGTATTTAGACCACCTGTTATCAAAACCAAATAATAACCGATCTGTATAACTATTTAAACCGGTCTAAATAATGATTTGTGTAGTGGTGTGTGTATGTATAATTACGTTGTAATGTATCATGTGAATTACGATTTATGAGAAAGATCGATCATAAAAGTTCAAATTAATTCCAAGAGAATAACTATTTGATGCTAATCAATAGTTAGAAATGAATGAATGATCTCTCACAGTTAACTTAATTTGATATTTTATATTATCTCGTTCATAAATTTAGTCATTAACAAGTTATCTTCTGTATATAAAACTTTTGATATAAGAAAAACTTAATTATTAATTGGTTTATTGACTTGCAGCTAGCGGCAAGTAAAAAGTGGCTTTTCACCATCCATCAGTTTGACATCCCGGCCATGTCAATAAACAAAAGTAATAACAAATTATTGATTTTGAATATATATATATATATATATATATAGAGAGAGAGAGAGAGAGAGAAAAGTGCAAATTTAGAAAATCGATCAATTAAGTCTATATATAAATACATGATTATTATGCTACGTTAAACACACATGATGATCGATGATGAGCCATATAACAAACTAAATGCATCGAACGTACGTATTAATGAAAAGCGAGCAATATCCATCTAATTTATTAATTATATCGCTAGCTAGCGATGATCGAATTGCCTGCTCATTGATTCCATGGTTGAACCATATATAGCAGGAGGATCGGATGCAAACTTCAGTAGATCTTGTGGCAACATTAACGGCCCCCGGCCACCACCTTCTCCGCCTCCTACCCCCAAGAAGTCTCTCGTTAATCCGTTCTCGACAAACCTCCGTTGATGCATCATATTCATGTTCTTCAATGACGGCGCCATTGTTTCGTTTCTTGACATCATCATCATTTGATGAATATTGTTCGCTTGATGAGGACTTGAATTCGACTGATCAGTGGTGACGTTATTGTAGTTCACCAAATTGACTGCAGTTGTGTTAGACGTAGTGGATGTGGGTGATGAGTTCATCATGAGCCCAAAACTTGTTCCAAAGATGGAGGGGTTGCTCCTGGTTGAACCCATTTGAGCCGCTTTCTGAAGTAGTGCGGTTGCAGACATTGGACCAGTAGACTCGGGGCCGGTTTGATGGTTGTTTTGGTTCATTGAGTACATAGAAGCTAAGGTTTCCTCTTTTAAATTACCTTCTGTCAACGGCGCAGCAGGTACTGTTAACGATAAACTTGCAACTTGGTTGGAGTTTGTAAAATTGGCCATTGATGACGATGAGCCATAGGCAATGAGATTAACCATATCTGCTAAACCGGCAGAGCTGGATGACATATTGTATAGATTCGAACTCATTGTAATCTGATCCATTAATGGAGAAAGATTATTGAGCTGTGAAGAATTTTGTTGGTCTAACCAAAGTGATAATCTTGGCTTGTTTTGATCATTCACGAATTCACCTGCAGACCCGAATTGTGCCATCCCTGCAGAAGAAAACCCATGAGCAGGGAAATTCGGGTTCATCACGGATTCGTTCATACCACCTGCTTCGTTTTTCAAACCAAGACTATTTGGCGTACAATTCGCTGAGTTGAGTCTCACGCTTTCTTCAGCCAATGCGTCGCAAAAAGCACGATGAGTTATGAAGCTATCCTTCCTGAATTAACAAAAAAGTGACAAAATATATACATATTAAATTATCGACTAGTACAACTAGTACTCTCATTTAATGTCTAAATGTATTAAAGCAAGCCCTAAGCATTTATTTCAAGATTTTAAAAAGATAAAAACCAAGATCTCAAAGAATTTAATAACACTAGTACAGACGCACCTGGAGAAAAGTGTGCCACAGTCACACTTGTACTCTCTGGTACCACAAGTCTTGGAATGAGCTTTCCAGTCAGATTGAACAGCATACTTCTTGGAACACTTTTCACACTTCCATTTCTTCTCACCGTGTTTCCGGCTAAAATGTTTCTTGATTCCGGTCAGATCTCCCAGTGCTCGTGATGGATCGTGGTGGACGCATGATTTTTCCGGGCAAATATAGACTTTCTTCTTGATGGGTTCTTTGTTATTCCTTTGCTTCAGCTTCCATGGTAGATTGTGACCTCTTCTATGAAGCTGTAAGTTTTGGTCTCTTTGGAACCCTTTGTTGCAGATTTCACATACAAATCTGTTTGTTGCCATTAGTGATTTTGGTGAAAGCGCCATCACTTCAGCATCTGGATCTGCGCGCGCGCAGTTTAAATTTATTAATTTATATACAATCAAAGTAATTATAATTAGCAAAATATATATTATAACCACAACCAAGAAATTTTAATTAGCTAGTACATCAACCCCAATTATATTCACACAGTGATTATTGACTTTTGAACAAATTATTGACTATGGATTAACACTCAAAATAGAAAATTACACATTACCAAAATAAAAATGCACCCTTTTAATTAGAGTCACGATGATTCTAACCAATTAATTCATATTCTTAGAAATTAAGACTCATTACTCCACACTCGAAGACTACTGTTTTTTTTATCGACTTGTTAATATATAATCCACGTGATAATTAATAAAATTCCCAGATATGAATTAACTCGGGACATCTAAATTATCTCAAAGTCTGAAAATGCAAAGCTAAGATTAGTCAGAAATTTTAATTCCAGGAGTAGGATTTAGTGTAAACAAATTCATCTACTAGCTAATTACTGAGTAGCCAAACAGAACGAATAAATTAAACCCGAGACATGATTACTTCTTCTAATTAAGTAATCAAGTTATGCAATCAAGAAAATTATCTTCAGCAAGCTAATATATATGCATGTGTGCTGTTGTGATCGAAAAGAAAAAAAGAAAGCATTATATATATATATGTTGAGTTCATACCTGGGGTGCCTGGTAAATTTCTTTTCTTCTTGAGATTGGAGATGGGTTTAGGATTAGGGTTTGGATCATGAGGTGGTGGTGGTGGTTGATGGTGATGATCTTGAAGAGGAATAGGAAACATCTCACCAGACATCATATCCTCCTGATTAAAAGTCTTTATTTTCTATTTTTTGCCTTTTTAACTAAAATTAAGATTGAAAGCTATGGTTGTAGTTTAGCAAGAACTTGGAAAACAAACAACAAGATTTTGAAACAAAACTAGAAAACAAAAGCAAAGTAATACATAACACAGGAAAGGATTTGGTTTTATGTATGTATTCAAACAAAACTTCCAAGAGAAGTATGTGTTTATATGTAGGATTGTGCCAAAAAAGAAGTAAGAAACAATATTACTTTTAAAACACAAGATATATAGCTGAAAGAAGAAGCTGATCGAATCAACCAAAACCAAACAAAAAACACAATAATCTAAAGAGAGAGACTACTGTTGTTACAGACAGAAAGAGAGATCTAGCTGATGGAGTTTACTTATAACTAAATTGTTGTGTTTTTTGGTGTTTTTATCACTAACAAAACACCAAAAACAAGAAAACCCCAACACTTTCAAACCTTTCTCTCTCTCTCTCTCTCTAAACAGAATATTTCATATCTCTTTCTCTCTCTTGTGGACGCTTATAAATTTGCTTACTCCCTCTTCGTCTTCTATCCTTTTATCTTTAGCTCATGTTTTCAAAGACGGTCAGCCATAGATTCAGCAGCTTAATTGGGCCCCTCTCTCTCTCTCTCCCCCTCTACATGGCAGAGGGTGTATATATAAATATAAATATAAATATAAATTATAGATATATTGTATAATATCATGTGTGTGTATATTGGCTGCTAGCTGCTTGTAAGCAGAATGTGTAGAGTTGTGTGTCATTTGTAGCTTTTCGCACCTCAAATTCCTATTATCAACACCATGTACCTTTCAAAGCATTTAATAATCGTATACACGTATTTACATGCACATAACTAGAGAAAGTCTAGCTATAGCGATTGGGAAGTGAGACTTATTTTATTTAATAAAAAGACCATGAGAAAAAAAATACTTTATGGTCTCTATAAATTAAAGGCAAACAAACTCACCTCGGTAATACAATACAAGAAAGAGGTAGAATTAATTAGTCCATCAATGAGATGCTATTATACGTCACTACTAGAAAACTGACTTTTTGAGACGAAATTTTTTTAAGGTAACATATGTCGTCGCAAAAGGCCTCGTGGACTAGACAATGTTGACGATTTTTCGCCGCAAATAAGTTTTTGGGACAAATTTTTTGCGACGTACCTTTTGAGACGACAATTAAGGCATTTGCGACGAAAATATGGACTTATGTTAGTGATAGACAGTTTGATGTTGAATTTAATATATAGAGTTTCAGTACGTACGTGAATAGGACACCATGTACATATCATTGATTTGTCACACACACATATATATATATATATATATATATATATATATATATATATATAGAATTAATTTCAGCAAACAACTAACTAAAGTTGTCTACGGAACGCAATTTTTGTTCTACTAAATATATATACGAATTTTGAAGTTCCTTCCTTGTAGGCATGCAGTAGGTTAAAAATGTCATCATCACGTTATTCCCCAAATTAAAATAATGATAAAATGTTTTTAATTGTGGTATGAATCCAAAAATTGTGTACCAATATTACATATAAAATATATATTTCGAATTTGAAAATTATACATATATATACAGGCAATATTTCATATTCAAAGTTTGAATACTTACTTAATTTCCATAATTAACATTTTCCGGCCAACTTGTTTAATTATATAGCTAGGTATATATATATATATATATATATAATTGTATTTATTTATCATTTAAATTAACCGTTTTCTATATTATTTAACTTACCAATGTTTTTGTAAATTTTGAAAAATGGAAGTCAAACTTAAAGTCTTGCGTTGGATATATAATACAATTAAGAAACCAAAAAAGCAAAAGCATACTTTTACTGAAAAGAAAGAAAAAACTTATTTTACTCTCCCATTCATGCAATCACATTAAATTATTCCAGAAATGGAGTTCATATAAGGAAAAAGAAAAGGTAAATTAATTAATTGATGGGATGTTCACTTTTTTTTTTTTTTTTACATATGAAAAAAGGGAGTAGCCTTTATAAAATGATTACTACATAATTACAGATTGGACCCTTAAAAAGAAAGTCTTTGAAAATTTAGGGTTTGAATTGAAGGTCCCGAGGAGAGAGAAGAGATGTATTGAGTCCGTGATACCTGTGTCTGAAGAATGTGGGGTCTCTAATGGCTTCTTTTGGTCTGTAGATCTGATGATACTATTCGACTCCATCCATTCATTGTTTTTTTTATCTCCTTAAAAGCTTGCTTTATACATACATTATACATACATCCATGGCATGCATGCATATATATGTTTGATGTGATCATGATGGATGATCGATCAGTCATATATGAGAGATGAACAGGGTCCTTCTCTCTCTCTCTCTCTCTCTCTCCCGAGGAATGGACTGCATATATTTCTTTTTCTATTCGATATGTCTACCTTATATATATAAATCGATTTTCACGTACTGAAGTTAAAAGTTGGATACAGCAAAATTATTATTTTATTTTATTATTTTGCTCTTAAATACTTAAAAATTGTTATTTAATAGATTTCTGTCTTAATAATTTGTCGATGTCGTTGTAACTAATATATTTTTACTACCTGATCGAGGGAATGTGACCGGATATATATATATATATATATATATATAGTAATACCTAAAGCAAGAATGAATCACCGGCCGGTCTCATGCATATATAAAAGGCAGAATTTGAGAGCAACAAATGCCCCGCCCCATTTATAATTTTCAATCAGAACTAATGTTTAGAAGTTGTACGTCGTGACAAAACAAATTTTATTCATTCGATCTCCCAGGCCCTAGCTAGCTAGCAGCTCACAGTTAATTGTCGTATAGCTATTGGGCAAAGAATTGAAGCAATTGAATTTGAATTCCTCTGTTGCAATGTTCTAACTTCTATATAACAATTCGGAGGCCGACCATAGAAAGTTTTCCAAGCTATATATATATATATATATATATATATATATATATATATATATATGGGAGGGTTTAAACGAGAACTGTTTTTCGTACGAAAACTACGAGAACCAATATTGACCGTTCATTTTGGATAATGGAATATTGGAATTCATGGATGAAGAGCGTAAGGGGATTGAGTGTGCAGGGTGCATGTAAAGAATTCATTGATGGGCAATCCAATTGAAGGAGGGATAATTAGACGGCTAAGATTGGTTCTCACGGTTCTCGTACGAAAAACAGTTCTCGTTTAAACTTTTGCCTATATATATGTATGTATGTATATATATATATATATATATGTTGTTAACTTTGTTTAGATAAAAGCAATTCCTATTAGGGTTTAGTTTCAAAAATTAAAATGTATCGAATTTTTCAATTTTTACTATTATGTATACTCAACTTTAAAAACTATCATTTGATATACTAAAGTTTCGAAATATACCAGTTAATGTATCCTAAAACCTACACAAAATTAAAATTTTGAATTATTTTTTTATACCAAATTCAAGATAAAGAACACATGTTTATGAACCAAATGAATCTTCATCACCTTCATCCAAAAATGTTTCAGAATTAGTGAGAAACCAAAAACAAAGATTAATTACAAGTCAAAACCCAAAACCAAATCAAATACATAAATCGATACACATCTGCATTACTTAGATCAAACCTAAATAAAGAACATAAATGAAATACATAAATCAATACACATCTGTGAAACCTAAGATGAAGATGGATCACAAGACAAATCCAAACATGTCTGCAATACCAAATAGATAAAACAAATTATCTGTGGAACCTAATAAGATGAATCATCGAATCAAAACCCAAATCAAACCAGATAAATTATCCTTGAAACCTAAGATGAAGATGAATCCCAAGATGAACAAACCAAAAACCTAAATAGAACAACATATCTAATTCAAACACAGAGATGGTGAAATCAAATCTATGAACCAAGATGAAGAACCTTAAAAACTTACCCCTTAATCCAAGACAACTCGATGAATTGTTGGGTAACCCAAAACCGCACACATTCAGTAACCCTAAATCTTGAATCGTTGGTTAACCCTAAATCACAAGTATTCAATTATTGTGATTTGAGCCAAATCGTTCGGTAACCTTAAATCGCACACGTTCAGTTATTGGGTAACACTAAATCTCACACATTCAAACTCAACTGAAGCTACTGTTGTTGGTATTACCCAAATCAATGCAGTAGTTGTTTTTATCCTTCGTTGAAGATGTTAATTGGGTATCATTGCCCAGATAGAGGAGGTCTATGTTGTTGAAGCTACCATTGTCAAACTCGATGTTGTTGAAGCTGTCATTTCCTAGATCTGTAGTTGAAGCTACTACTGTTCATCGATGGAGGTGGGGTGATATAATTATTATTTATAAAATAAATTTTAATTATTTTAAATCAAATTGATCGGTTGTAACCTACTATTGTAGGTTGCAATGTATTAAATGGTTACTTTTAAAAGTTCAGTATATCAAATGTTAGTTTTTAAAATCTGGTATACATAATAGCAAAAAATGACAACCTCGATACATTTTCATAAACTAAGCCCTTCCTATTAACACCACCACCACTTACATAATAAAGGTGTGTTCGGTGAAAATAGCTGGAGTAGAGGCTAGAACTTAAGGCCGAATTAGAGTTAGAGCTAGAGCTAGAGATTATATTTATTAAAATGTATTTAGTAAAAAAATTGGAGCTAAAAATTATGAATTCTAACATATCACTACATTATCAATACAAATGTACCACTAGGTGAATACATAATTAAAATGTTAGTTATAAAATTTTCACATTGTTCTACTAAAAAAAGTTATTAACATCTAAATTCCATATTAAACTTGCAATTTCATTACGTTTTTTTTTCCATATTATTAGGTGTCCTTTTCTTGGAATCTTCATTAATGTATGAAAATGGATACCAGGAGTATAATAAATAACAATCAATTCATTAACGTGTGTATTTAAGGAGGAGAGAAAAACATCAATGAATAATACCGGCAACCACTAAATATATGGTTCATACAAACTTACAACATGAATAATTTATTATTAAACTTTTTTATAACAATAAATTGATAATCAATTCGTTGTTGTACACGTACACACATGTAATATATAAAATAATAATAATCACAAGACGATGAATTAAGAAACGTGCAATGATTGCAATTACAACTTCAAAGACGACAAATGGAAGAAAAAATTGAATATCTATCACGACTAGATTAGGGTTTAGATACGACGTTAGTTACAATAGTATTATTAAATGATAACTTCAAGTTTAATCCAAAAGCTACTTGAAAAGTTTTTATTTTAAGGGTTTATAAGAGATTATGTTTTTAATAATCCTCCCTTAAGATTTTAATAACTGAACGAGACTAAAGGGCTAAAGATTATAAAAACTAGAATCTTAAACCACTAGAATTCACCATAAACCCGTTTCAAACACACCCTAAGCCTAAATTTGAGCTTTTAAGACTCCTTATGCACAAGCATCCACCTTCTTTGTCTACTAATTAATTAATACTCTAAGCCATGTTTTCCAAAACTACATTAAGCCATGTACGTGGTGCAATTAGACCATGAGCATCCATTCTTTTTATTTCCTTTGCCATATCAATACCACATCCTTTTTTCATTTTATCCGCGTTCATTTCACTCCTATCACTCTAACCCTCATATCCATCATCTTTAACCATTCCATCTTTCACTTATATATATACATACATCGTCAAATTAAAAAAAACTCATCATAAGTGAGAACCAGCGAAAACAAACATAAGAGTAGATACAATGGTGTTCAAATCTCCCATACACACCAAAACAGTCACACACCAGCTTATTAGATGCGGATAGTCTTAACAAGGCACTTATCTTTTATGTAATTAGACTTTGAGGCCGGGAAAGGGATGTTAATGATGACGATGGATCATAAAAAAGAGGCAGAGGTACACAGTAACAACATGCAGCCCCACTCTAGCTACTACACGGTTGGATGATTGGGTTGGGCTGGGTTGGTACCGCCTGATCCATCGACGACGTCAACTTGATTGGTCAATGCACATCTACCTCTCATCGCTTCAGATGATTGTACCTTTTGCAGTCCTTCTAGCTTGTTGTCTTGCCCTATTTTTCTTTTTCTTCTTTACTTCCCAATTACGTAGCATTTATCCTAACTACCATAATTAATTACTCAACTTTTGATCGTACATATATATATATATATATATATATATATATATATATATATATATATATATATATATATATATATATATATATATATATATATCCGCGCAATGCTACGGCGATAAGTAGTTTCTATTTTATATCATGTTGTTTTTAAAAATATAATAATATGTTATTCGCTCAAATTAATATCACGAAAAAGTATCGTACAATTAATGTCAGTTTTTTTATTTTTTTTATTTGTATCAACTATTTTATTAATTTTAAAAATAAATTCTAAAATACATTAAAATAAGAAAAATGATTAATATTTATGAAATAAGGAGGGAGAAATTAATAAGATTTTAAAAATTATATTGATGTGGGTGGATAATTGTGTTTGTATGAGAGGCTGTTTAGTGTTAAAAAGATTTTTTAAATAGATAAAAAGTTAAAGTAAATTATGAGAGAGAATAAATGGTTAAAAAATGTATTTTCGTACATTCAAGTTACTTAAAATTAAGAGTTTAATTTTAAGGTTATAAATGTATTATAAAAGAGTATATATACACTAGCATTATACCCATGTAATGTCAACACAACGAACAATTTCTACTCATTAACATGTCCTTTTCAAGACGTATGGAATATGATATTCATGTAATACGGTGATAACGAATAATTTTCGTTTGATGACATGTCTATTTTTTTTATATTTTTTACATTTCTTTTACTTTTCCGTTCTCCATAATTGAAAAAAAAGTCAAGAAAATATTTGTTAATAATTAAGTTAATTTGTATAGATTTTGACTTTCAAACAAAATAGATAGACTTTAATTATCTTAAATATGTAAAGTTGAGTTATTAAAATGGAATATAAGAATTTTATTAACTATATTTAGTAGTTACTCAATTTAGTTTACATGAGTGGTAATTTAGTAATTTCAAAACACTTAAAATTTAAGAGTTTAAGCAAATGGTCTAAATGCTTTATAATATAGTACTATCATCATACCCGCGCAATGCTGAGGAGCCGAATAGTTTTTGTTTTGTAATATGTCGCTTTAAAAAATGTAATGATATGTTATTCGCAAAATTCAATGTCACAAAAAAATTTCTTTAACAACATGTCCCATTTTTTTCAATTTTTCTTTTATTTGCATAAACTATTTTATTAATTTTAAAAATAAAATCTAAAAGACATTAAAATAAGAAAAAAAATCATATTTGTGAAATAAGAATAGAGAAGTTAATAAGATAATAGAAATTGTGTTGTTATGGGTGTATATTTATGTTTGTGTGAGAGTATATTTTAATTGATTAAAAAGTTAAAGTAAATTAGGAGATAAATTGGAATGGTTAAAGATTGAGTGGATGAGATTAATTTAAATAGAATGAAAGGCCAATATGTTGTTTTGATTGAATTTTAAGAAGTCTTAAAATTAAGGAGGAGAGAGAGTGTTAAATGCTTTATATAGTAGTATAGATAGATAGTATAGATATATAGGGCAGAGTTCATTTGAGGACCACTATTATGGTAAGAACCGCGAGAACTAATCTTAGTCGTTCAATTGGTAAGTAGAATTCATGGATGAAGAGCGTCGGGGGATTGAGTGGCAAGGTGCATGTAAAGAATTCATGGGTGAGCAATCTAATTGAAGGAGGAGGAATTGGACAGCTAACATTGGATTGTCCACCCATGAATTCCTTACATGCACTTTACCACACCCAAACCCCTAAATCTCTTCATCTATGAATTTCACTTACTAATAGAACGGCTAAGACTGGTTCTCGCGGTTCTCACACTAATAATGATTCTCAAATGAACACTCCTCTATATATAGTGATACAAATAAATAGATTGACTTATTGAATCACTTATTGGATCGATAAATCTAGTTTTTTAACACGTTTGATCATATAAATGAAACAAATCAAATCAGATCCAATTTACACCCTTAATCAGTCACACCACGACAATCATGTTTTGTAATATTTCTGTAAAAAAAAAAAAATTCTCCTGCATGGAGTTGGGTAGCTAGAAAATTAACGTGTTCGTTGAATTAATAACAAAAAATGTATATGTATAAAGTATAAAGTGTTAAACAACACAAGATAACTTTTCATTTTAGATATTACGTACGTTCTCCATCTCCATTCGCCACCCTCAATCCTCATCCGGTCGGAAAACTAATTTGCATCCTCATCCCTGCTTCCGTCGAGCATCGGGGATCCAGCTAGGAACTGAGAATTTTTCTTCGGCTACAAAATTGATTTTTTTAAATAGATATACATTAAATTTTCATATATACAAATTACAGATCCAACTTAATCCTTTCAATCGTTTCATATCAAAAAACAATAAAGTATCTTAATTTTTTTAAATAAAGTATCTTATTTTAGATACTTTTAATCCTTTATGTTTTATACTAAAGACAGAATATATATATATATATATATATATATATATATATATATATATATTAAATCGGTGTAAAATATACATAACGTTATCAGTGTAATATATATTCATCGAATCATCGTGATAATTTTTTTTGCGTTTTCTATATTTAATATTGTAACACCGAAAATCTCAAGTCATTTTTTTTAAATCGCTGTGGAAGCGTTACTAATTTTCATAAATACAAACCACCCACAAAGTACATTTTACTGCTTACAAAATACAGTAATCAATTGTGTTATAAAAGATTAACAAACACGGCGAGTCTCTTAATCAAAACACAATATTAGAGCGTTGATCAAATTTTCCTTCCCACAAACACAGCTAAACAGCTGAACTCGCAAAACCTATAAAAAGGAATCAACTGTGGGGAATTAGCACAAAGCTAAGTGAATGGAAGCTACAAACAAACAGTCATCAAAAACTAGCCGCAATCAATCAACAACAGATCACACAATGAGATCTCACAAGTGACAAGCCCACACAAATCTAGAGGACCTGCGGTTCTGCAAAACCTGCAACCGATACGGGTCAAAGCACAGGTTTACCGATAGCCCTATGCTACTTGGCAGAGTTAAACCCTTCCGTTGCAAGACATACATCAGAAAATCTAGAACTGTTCAACCAATAGCAAACAAGCCCAGCCCAAAAACACATGTTAGCTGACCTCCAACAACCATGTACGCATACCATTAACCATACATACAGGTCTCACCATGTGCACATACCATTAACCATGTGCATAGGTCCTCAACACACAAAGAGATCTCAAACATCAATTAACAGTCAAAGATCAACAAATAACAGACATCAGACTAAACAGTCTATCATAGCATCAACATCTCAATATCAAATAACCAATAATAGTTACCACCAACACCACTCTTGAGTAAACCTCCACTTACCTTTGTCCTTAATCGCACTTGCTCAGTTGTCTAATATCACTGAGTCTTCGCAGTTTCTGAGAACACAACATACCAAAATTAGTCTCGATTCATAAATATATATATTCACATATATTTATATCAAATATACTACCATACAACAACTCAGATTCACATAATATAAACATAAAATATGCAATCCAAACGAAACAGCAAACAACACTTCAAATTCCCGAAATATCGCAGACGCATCGCGTCGGGTCATGACTTCGAATGGCCCTTCGAGCGGCCACTTTGAACACTCACTTCGAACGACCACTTCGAGCGCTCACTTCGAGCAGAAGTACACTTCGAGCGCCCCAAAACCATACTTCAAATACCCTTCGAATTCGAAGTCCACAAGGAACGCGTCGCGTTCCACTATTAAACGCGTCGCGTTTTCTTCCCGAACCAACCTGCAACTTTTCTTCGTCTTCCAGCTCCATACAAACTCCAAATCACACATATAAAACTGGAATTCAATTTCTAACATTTCTAAATCCATAAAAGCTTCATATTACATGCATACTAACATCAAGGATTCATCAAATCCTTTTAAAATCAACAAACTAACAATACCCACATGTCAAGTTAAGCTTCATATTATCATCAATGGAGTTCAACACTTTTCATCATACAAACTCAGCAACATGCAATAAAACTATCATATATAATGCTTATAATCGATTAGAAACACATACCAATATTCAAATACCAAATCTTTGCTTTCCAAGTTTTAAGTTTGTAAGCTTTCGATCTTCAAGTGTAGGTAAACACACATTAACACACACTCACAAAAACACACAGACACTCATGATCTTTCTCACGAATGAACAAGTGATATTATCACAATATATCCAGCACACCACAAATCAAAACACTTGTACTTTCTCATTCCAATTTCAACAAGCATGAGGTGTCAAACACCATACATATACATACTTACACATCCACACTCACATATGTACATACACTTATATATACATAAATTATAATCAATTTAACAATTGATTGAATCAAATGATACATCAACATTATCCTTTCTAGATAAATCCAATTAATTAATTCTTCAAAATTAATTAACACACAACGAGGTATTTGCTACAACCCTCCTAGTAAACTCAACTTATCTAACTTATAAAATTATGCGATATCAAATATCAATTTAATCACATATTTAAATATAAATACTCGTAAACAAACACGATCCAACTTACCATCTACCTGCTCACGATTAGGCCGGGTTTTCGGATGTTACAAATAAATCGTATGAAATGATCATGTATTCTCAAACAAAAAACAACCTTACTGATATGTATATTAATGTAAGAAATTTATATTTGATCTTAAATATATTCATGTGAGAAATTTGATTTTAAAAAATTATGTATATATAGAGGGGTTCAAATGAGAACTGTTTTTTATATGAGAAATGCGAAAACCAATTTTAGACTTTTGATTAATATCAATCGATGACTAAGAATTTTCAGTGGCTCATTAATGATTCATTAATGACGTATTAATCAGGGGTACTTTGAGAAAATCAAGTCTCGCCCTTTATGACGCCCAACCAAATGCAATTCATGGTTGAAAATATTTATAACCAAAATACTTCTATTAATAAGCGTTAATGGTGGTTACAAATGATACTCACAATACTCGTAATAAAAACGGTTTTCAAATAAAATTCTCTCTCTCTCATCCCTGTTTCTAAGTTCGGAAAATCTCCGTCTCCGTCCTCATCTCTAGTCAACATGGGAATTCTCCGGTCAAGTCGAAGATCAGGTTCTCCATCAGTGCGAGGGTTTTTGCCAACCCTAAAAGTAAGGGTAAATTACATGAAAATACAATAAACTTTGTCTTAATTATTATTGTATGTAACCAACTTTATTTTTTTTAAAACAATACAATCAACTTTTACAATAATCTCATTGTATGCAAATTGTTGTATACAATGAAAACTATGGAAAAGTTTATTGTATACAATGGTAGCTAAATACTAGACACAGAAAAAAGTTGTTTGTACACAATGAAATTTTTTTGAAAGTTGGTTTTATTATTTTTAAGAATTTAAAGTTAGTTGTATATAATGACAATTAAGACAAAGTTAATTATATTTTAATGTATTTTACACTAAAAGTAATATTATATTTGGAATATTTTAACTAAAATGTCCTCGTTAGCGGACTTCGGTGGTCCTACTTCTCACCCTCTCCTCATTCGATATATATGTATATTCAGAATAATTAAAATACAATATATATACATAAATTTGTTTAATAATATTAATTCAACTGCTTTTGTCTATATATGTTTGGATGCAGGTACCAAATCTGCTATTCTCGCTTGCAAAATTAATATAATCATTCTAGAGTTTGAAGTTCTTTCTTAATCAATTTCTGAAAATTACTCAAAATATGAGAATACAATTATTAATTAATTTCAAACACTTGATAAATACGATACTCGAGTTTTTTTTTTCCTTTTATTGATAGAATGTTGATAAGCAAAAACTCATGCGGTTCACAAAAAAGAAAAGAAAAAAAATGAAGCAAATACTCCAAACTTATTCATCCATCCATACACAAGCAGTAATTTCACAAAGCTAGGTATCGTCATTTGGATACACACACAAGCATCGTACCCGCGTAATATTGCAGTGACAAATAGCTTTCGTTTTACATGTCGCTTTCAAATATGTAATGATATGTTATTCGTGCAATTCAATGTAAAAAGTTTTATACGGCAACATATCTGTTTTTTCAAATTTTCTTTTATTTGTATCAACTATTTTATTAAACTTTAAAATAAATTCTAAAAGACATTAAAATAAGAAAAAGATTTATATTTATGAAATAAGAATAGAAAAGTTAATAATATTTTAGAAATTATGTTGATGTGCGTAGATAATTGTGTTTGTGTAAGAGCGTATGTTAGTGTATGAGAGTATACTTTAAATGAATAAAAAGTTAAAGTAAAATTAGAAAAGAAAATGAAATGGTTAAAAATATTAAGTGGATGTGATTAATTTAGATAGAATGAAAGGTCAAAATTTTGTTTTAACTGAATTTTAAGAACTCTTAAAATTAAAGAGGAGAGAAAGAATATTAAATAGTTTATATAGTAGTGTATATATGTAACATCCTCAAAACAGGCCTAAACGTGTGCGATTGTGATACGTCGAGTATTTAATTGAATTAAATAAAAAATATATATTTTAGAAAATGATATAAAATATGAAAATAATAGATAAATGGGTTATTAAAAATATTAATAAAAATAGATAAAGTTTATCAAATATCGAACGGTTTCAAACGAGGATTCCAGAAATATCCTCGTTAGTTGAAACGGTTAAACGGGAGATGAGTTGTAAGTTGAAAAAGGGGAACAAAATACTCACTTGTGGATAATAATACCCACAAGTCGGTTTTGGGCCTTTATCAAAACACAGACACACATACGTATGTATACACACACACACAACCTCTTGTTCTTGAAGCTTTGAAGAAATCATCAAGGAGATAATTTGAAGTTTTGATTTTCAGCCACAAATTGAAGTATTATCAGCCCTAGATCATCCTATTCTCCATGGTAAGCTCCATCTTCATCTTCTCCATGGCTTGTTCTTCATATTCTTGAATTTGGGTTTTTGAAAGAAAACTCACAAACCTTTGTTTCAGCAGAGAATTAAGCTTCTAATTGGTCTTACAAGTAGTTCCTAATCATCCTTTGATCATTGTAAGTTTCAATTCATCCTTGTTCTTGATTTTGATCTTTCAAGACTTGAAATTTTAGGTTTCAAGTGGGTTCTTTGATTTAGCAATCAAGAACTGAAATTTATGATTGAAATAGGTTCTAATATGATTTATAAGTGTATAGGAATCAGTTCCATGAATTAAAGTAGTGTTCTTGATGAGTTTTGAATTTCGGCTCAAATGGGTCAAAATTGGTCAAATACGAGTCAAACTGATTTTGACCTTCAAGAACTGAAATTTAGTGTTCTAAATGATCCTATAACTTGTTAGGATTGATTAGAACTCAATTGGTGCATTAGAAGTGGTGTTTTTGCACAAATCCAATATTTAACCTAAATGGGTCAAAATGACCAAAATGGCCTAAATCTGTTTTTACACATCAAGAACTGATTTTTAAGGTTCTAATAGGTTCATATGACTTGTATGAATTGATTAGAACATTGGTTTTGAATTGAAATGATTGTTTTGCTTGAATTGACTAAAATAGTGAAAAATAGGCCTTAAATAGGCAAGAAATTGGAAAATGATACCAAATAATGAGTTTAAACGTTTTGGTCAGTTACAACACCTTCAATACATCATATTAGGTGTATATGGTGTGTTGCAAGTGTTGGAATTGGTCTACACCAAGTTTTGGCCATTATGCGCACGTCTTTGTCCATTTAAATGGGATTTTCGTATGAATTAATTGGATAGGAGTTTTTGATGTTAGAAAGCTTCCACAAGTGTCAAATGGTCCTATGAAACACTAGATTTTTACCAAAATTGATTTGGAATTGAAATGAGCTAAATTGGGCTTGATGTGCACAAAACAACACTTGTTGCACACTGGTCGCGGCGCGACACAAGGCTGTGTCGCGGCGCGACACCCCTGCACACAGCTTTCTTTGCTGTTTTGTGCTACGTGTTCGCATGTTGTTGCTTGGACTGCTATAGTTAGTTAATAAATGGTTTAAAAACACCATTAGGGTATTGTTTCAAGTATCCTAGACGTTCCTCGCGTGTTCAAATGATTGATGCGTAAGTCTTGGTATTATAGGTTGAATTGACAATCCGTGAGCGCCAAAGCAAGGTCTTTGCTTATTCTAGCCTAACAGGTGAGTGTCTGATAACATAACGATTAATATATCTATAACATATACTAACAATGAATTGAATACCCGGACTTGTAAGCAATTGATTAAGCATTTGAATATGTTGTTGAAAGGTTGTATACCTTGTAGTATGTATGATAAATGATTATCAGGATATTATACGCACTTGATTAAGTGTAGTTTGTAAAGCATGACGATGCTAGACTTAACATGTTGACACAATATGATATGCACTTGTTTAAGTGTAGATTGTAAAGCATGATGATGCTAGGCTTAACTTATTGATATACATAATAGTATGCACTTGATTAGGTGTATGTTATGATGATAGATATATATACATTATTGCGTGCGCGCAATGAGGTAAAGAATGAATGACATGATGATGCTAGATATTTGATTGGTATAAATAATATGCATCTGTTTAGGTGTATGTCATAAAATGTTTTTTTCAAAAACATGTCCGCCTTTTTCTATCTTTATTTTATTTGCATAAATTATTCATTTAATTTTAAAAATAAATTATAAAAGACATTAAAATAAGAAAAAAAGGTTTATATTTATGAAAGAAAAGAGAAGTTAATAAGATTTTAAAAATTATGTTAATGTGACTCGATAATTGTGTTTATGTGAAAATATATTTTAAAGGGTTTAGTTACCGAAAATGTATCCAACTTGTCACCTTTTGCTATTGTATGTACTGAACTTTCAAACTTACCATTTAATGTACTGGACTTTTTAAAATTACCATTTTATGTACCGAACCTGCTATAGCAGGTTACAAGCTGATGTGGCAAAGGTTTTGCTGATGTGTCTGATGACATGGCTTATGACTTGTAGTTTTTATAGTTTAAAATAAATAAAAAAGAAAATCATTATTAATGATAATAATAATAATAATAATAGTAATAATAATAATAAAGGTGTTTGACTGGATCTAGAAGAGTTTTGATGATAAAGACTTCATCTTCACCATTTGTGTGCCTGCAATTCCGGCGACTTTAACATGATTCCGGCCTGCAAGCTTCACTTCAATTCCAGTCGGTGAGGTTTGATCATGAAGGCGAGATCGATTCATCACACAGGCTCCACCTGCTTCACACGAGATCTTGAAGGTGAGATTCCACAAATCACACGGGATTCCATCGAGAGCTTTAAGGCGAGATCGATTCATCACACGAGATTCCATAAATCTTCTTCTATCACACGAGATTCCATCGAGATCTTGATGGCGAGATCGATTCATCACACGGGCTCCATCTGCTTCATCACACGAGATCGATTCCACAAATTTTGGGTCCAGGATTCGAGTTCATCCCACAATGCCATTCCACAAATCTAAGTTTGAGGATTTGAGTTCATCCCCACTAGATCTCTGTTTTGGTTTTTTCTCCTATGATGTTATCAAATTGAAGGCTTTCGATTCTGTCTCTAGCGATTACAGGTTTGTTTTAGGATTTAGGGTTCAATCCGAAGGGGGTTTGGCTATACTCTTCGATTTTCACATTTGCGATTTTGTGTTAGGGTTAAACAAAATGGGTTTGAAATTTAGGGTTTTTGAATGGAGTATGTGTACAACCCAGATTTAGTCGAGATTCATCATCGTTGTTTATGATTTTGTTTGGGTTTCATCGTATTTCAGATTTGTTTTAGGGATATATGATTCCAAATCTGCTTCATCTTAGGGTTCTTGTTCTTTGGATTTCAGATTTAGGTTTCATCTTATTTCAGAATTCTTGTAGGGTTCTTTGTTCTTCTTGTTCAACATGTTCTTCCTTTTTTTTCAAGTAATAAAAGAATTACTGAGGTGGATATGAATTAGTGACGTGGTACTAAAATAAAATAAAAAAAGTAAAAGAATTACCGGTTACCTGATGAATAAGTAACCGGATACATAAAATGGTAAGTTTTGGGAGTCCAGTACATTAAATGGTAACTTTAAAAGTTGGATACACACAATAGCAAAAGGTGACAATTTGGATACATTTTCGGGAACTAAACCCTATTTTAAATGAATAAAGAGTTAAATAAATTAGTAAAGAGAGTGGAAAGATTAAAAATTAAGTGAATTAGAATAATTTAAATAAAATGAAATGTCAAGATGTTATTTTAATTGAATTTTAATATCTCTTAAAATTAAGAAACAAAGAAAATATTAAATGATTTATATAGTAGTACAAATATGTTTAGAATTAAACGATCGATCGAGATGATTTTAATACAAGAATTAAAGTTGATTTTTGAACAGCTTCGCCTCAGCGGTAGTGGCACAGGATCGAAACCGGTTGATCTAATCCGGGCCTCGGTTTCGAACTACTCCAACTATACCCCCCTAATTAATTCGGTAGGGCTGCTTTCACCAACAAGGGAGTGACCCTCAGCTACTCGTAGGAAGAAACCCTTTAAAGAGACTCGAACCCAATACCTTCCTTTACTGGGAAAACTGCCTTACCACTAGTGCAAGCCTCTTTGGTAAGAATTAAAGTTGATGCATGTGTAAATTAAAAATCAGCCATTTAAAATAATTATATATAGCAAATAATTAGAAAAATATAAGATAAAGATGTGTTAATCAGCTAGTATGATTGTCTGCTGCAAATAATTAATTAGAACAGGTGTATTTGAATGCGATGTTTGGGATGGCCATCAGTATTATTAATCGTGCAATTTTTTTTCTTGATTGATTAATAATGATAAAATTTATTTATGTATATTATATCATATATGCGTAGCGTAAACATACTTACATAGCGGAGGTTTTAAATTTAGATTAATATAGTTTATCATAGATAAGGCCGGGTCGAGGTGTTTGTCTTGTATAAGAATGTCCAATATAGTTCATAACTAATTCATAGTTCTAAGAGACTAATTTTAGTCATTGGATCAATGACATCAATGATCCAGATTAAATTTTAAAAATTTGGACGAAGTGATATTTTCGTAATTTTTCGTAATTCATATGTGATACTTTTACAAATCACATGTGATTTACAATTAAAATTTTAGTACTATGTTTTTTAAATAGACTTTATTGAACACAACTCTTGTTTTATAACGTAATTAGATTTAAGTTTTAATCCGCAATTCCAAGATGTTAAAATATATGCTTTAGCATTTTATTTTATTTTTTTTAATGAAAGTTTTGGCAATTCTAACATTTTAAGTGAATTTCACACTAATCAAATACATATATGTTCGAATATTAGATATTAGGTTAAATATCATTATATAGAATGCATCGTCTTAACATACATGATGTGGGTTTAGAGCCACATACTTTGCGGATGTGTCAACAAATTTATAGTTAAGCATGCTTAGATGAAAGATACATTAAAAAGAGTGACCTTCTAGAAAATTCACTCACGGTAGCACAGAGAAAAGCTTAAATATCTTATTAAATTAAATTTGTGAATTTTATTAATTATTTGAAGTTTATTTCAAAGTTATTAGATGATATCGATCAAAATTTTAAGGTTTAGAAGGTTATAATATTAGTTGTGTTTAATAAAGTTCATATAAAAATCATAGTATTAAAATTTTAATATTTAATTACAATCACATATGATTTATAAAAGTATTAAATGTGAATTACGAAAATGTCACTCTGCCTAAATTTTTAAAATGCAATCTAAATTATTGATGTCATTAAGTATGAACTATATTGAACATTCTTCATATTAAGTAATGATATGTTAAGTTGGAAGTTGATGTTGAAAGAAATTATTTACGCATAGGATAAAGAATGTCATATATAAATATATAAATGATTTGTATTCAGATATAATATTACTAGTTTAGATAATATAGTTATTCTATGATAATAGTCTGATATTCCGGTTTTAATTTCATAATATTCATAAAAATATCATGTAATGTAATTTAATAATTTGGATAAAATCATAGTTATAATTATTTTGATATCAGTTTTTAATACTTTGATTCTAAAAAGTTAAAATTGATTATTTGATTTAAAACAAATGAATGATCAAGATTAAATCTTTTGTTAAATGAAGTGTTCAAATCGTCTAATATTTTTTTTAATTAGTCTTTTATTTATATTGGAGATAATAGATTAATATCTAATTGATGACTAAGATTTTTTTCCATTCTCACTTAAATATACATTCTCACAATAACTTTCCCCGGATATTATAATATTTTGATATATTAAAAATGTATGTATGTATGTATGTTTAATAAAAATGTTTACCCTGATGCATGTTGCAAGATATATAAGATATTGAATATGAAAGGAAACCGAAAGCCAAAGGTACGTACACCATCGAATGTTTAGATCCAATCCATAATGATAATCATGGTTTACACGTACGCTCAAATCATTTTGCATGTTTTACTCATCTTCATTAGTGAATGAAGTTTGGAATTGGTTAATAAAATGGTGTAATACCGATACCATATATATCGGATATTATACAATTTTCGATCAGCTGTTTTGCGGGTTTGCAGAGACCGGTAGAACCAAAAAAGGGAGAAAAATTCTTAGAAGCTGTAGGGGGAAAACAATTTTCAGCACCTGTAGTACAAGATGAAATTTAGATAATGTTTTATACATGGATTAAATTTCATGCGAAATGTAATCATTTAGTTCGGGCAATGTGGTGTATTAATCTCTCTATATATTTTCTTTAGTACTGTGAAAATTTTTCTTTTAGTATCTTGCTTTAAGCATTAATAAAATTGAGTTCTTTAAACAAGAATGATGATAATGCTGAAACTTTTTACCTACAGTTCTCTTTATTACCGTTAAAAAAAAACCGTTAAAAAAAAAGAGAATCACATTCCTTACAAAAACAAAAACATGTCTAGTCGGAATGAAAAGGGAGTTTTTATTGTTTTTTATTAACATATATAAATTTTAATTATAAAAACATCTCTTGATTGAAAGGACATTACTGTAATAGTTTGTTTTTTCAGGATCAAATCATCCAAAGACGTCTAACAAGTATACTTTAGAACAATGTGAACGCCTTGAAGGTCTTTAGGCCATCGGGTGTACATAAAGCATGCACTCGGCATGTTGATTTGGCCAGGCAGTACCGATGACAGCACCACCGCCCACATAGTGGTACCAGAAAAAACTATATGGACTCAGAATTTAAATGCTGAGGAGAGAGAAAGAGAGAAAAATGAGAGAGAAAAGAGTTGAGAAGAGAGAAGGTACCCGGTATTTGTTTAAATAATTTTTTTTGAAACGTGCGTAGTACGGAGGTTTAAACATATATATATGGAGTGTGTTATGCTGATATGGCTTGAAGTATGAAATATTTCGGTCTAAGTACAGTAGTACACCCGGTGATCTTAGATTATTTGGTGATGGAGAAACAAACTAATGCATTTATACTGGCCTCCCAATTACTAGATGTTAATCAATCAAGGATGAAGACATATTTTCTTGTTTTCTTGCTATTGATCAATATACTGCGCACCCATATCGTAAACTAACTGTTAATAGTTTAATTATATAAATTTGATTTGTTTTCTTTTAAAGAAATTAAAATACTTTATGATTAGTCAATTCTACACACATATACATATATTTATATAGATAGTTTACATATTTGTTTTATTATGTTTATGTTGTATATAATAAAATTAAGATACACGCATAAGAAAATTTAATTTTATGAGATCCGACAACGTAAAGACATATATCACTTCCACCCATCTAATTCTAATGTATTCATCTGTAATCTTTGATTTATATATATATATTCCCAACGCACGTAGATAAAATTCCATAGCTAGTTTAATTAAATAGTTATTTGATTAAATAAAGTTAATATAAAAGTAACCATGTTGGATAACATGACACCAAAATTTATTAAATTATTTCAATTTGATAACCACAAGATTCTTTATTAATTAATTAATTCTTGAATAAAACTAGCTACTTCCATAAATCACGTTGTAAGTGTAACATTTTTCAAGAACCTACATGCATAGCTTTAACAGCTCTAACATATTTATAAACTTCAAAATTAATTTGATAGCTTATTTGATTTAATTAATTAGTTTATGTAATGTAATTTCTAACACGTTATATATATATATATATATATATATATATATATATATATATATATATTAATTATTAAATAATACACGCATTCGAAAGTAAGGATAAGTCTGCTTATTATTCGAATTAACTTAAACATATATTATGCTACACAAGTCTTCCATTACACTGAACTCTTAATTACTTAACTAATTCACCATACTCACCCATCCAATTTTCTTTAATACATACAAAAAACGATTAGGGGTGAGTCGTTTTGGTTCAAAAATAAAAGGGTCGAAGGCCCGTCCACTTACTAGCCCAAAGTAGTTTGTTTCATCCGGTCTTCACGCTATCAATCTAGTAAAGTTTGGGTTCGGTATAGGCCGATTTAAACTTCGAGAAAATACGTCATACCTAGAATCGAACCGGTAATTATAAACTGTAAACGGTTTTTTAAATGGTATTCGTATTTTTTTGATATCGATGCAGTATGCATATATGTAGTAAATATATGTTGTAAGAATATATAATTATATAACATTACTCTTCATACAAAAACCAATAGATATAAAAAAACACTTATTTTTTGTCGTCGCCAAAGGTCAATTTGTCGTCGCTAAAAGCCTTCTGCGAGGACATGTCGTCGCCAAAAGTCCGTCTGTAATACCTTTTAGACAGGACATGTCATCGCTAAAAGTGAAACACCTTTCCCCGACGACGTTTTTCGTCGTGAAAAGCCATTTTTTTAAAAAAAACAATATTAAAGTCAAAAGTGTTTTAGCGACAACAGTGTGTCCTCGCAAAAACCTTTAGCGACGTCGTCGCGAAAACGTTTTTGAAAAAAAAATTAATACCTTTTAGTCAGGACAAGTCGTCGCTAAACCAATTAAAACATTTATAACCCACTTGCTTCTTATTTACTAAACAATTATCGTATTCTAACATGTCAATTGAGTTGTATAGTTAGAAAAAAAACCTTATAATCTTCTTTGAATCACCGGAGTAATGTCGGAAGTTCGCCGGAGTCGTCGCCGGAGTATCACCGGAGAAGTAACTAAGAAGAAAAACAATGTGTTATATATGAATAATTTAACAAATACTAATATAATGAAAAAAAACTAACCTTTAAAGGTCAAAAGTGAAATATTTCGCAAGAAAAAATGAGTGTTTTCGCCGGAAAAAATGAAGTTTCGCCGAAAAAAATGGAGCATCGCCGGATCTACGATGGTGTTGACAACCAAAACCAAGATACCAACTACACTAGTGTTAATCGCAAGAACTAAAGCAAAATCTTGATGAAATGTAGGAAATGGGGGAGGAAGAAGGTGAAAGAGTAAAAATGAGAGAGGGGTGAAAAAAGATGAAGTAAAAACGTGTTTCATTAGTTAGCCCCGTCACCACCTTCGGCGACGACTTTGTCGTCGCTGAAAGGTACTACACGACAAACAACACTGACAACAATATTCTAAAAATTAAAAAATAAAGCTTTTCCCGAGGACAAAAGTCGTCGCCAAAGGGTTTAAACCGGATACCTTTCCAATCTACCGCCTAAAGTTATTTTACCTTAGGAAAAAAAGATTTAAAAACATGAAAATTACCTTTAGCAAAGACATGTCCTCGCTGAAAGTCACCTTCGTCAGATCGCATGTTCCCAATGTCTTTTCGTCAGGCTTTTTGTCTGTATCCGACCTTTAGCGAGGACGTATGTCGTCGCGGAAAGGTGTGCATGTCCAAAACCGATTTTTCTTGTAGTGCATCAAACAAATCAATGTTTTATAACCCGGATTGGTCTAGCGGTTGAACCGGTTGACTCGTAAACCAGTCAGGAGAGCGGTACAACAATAACCAGTTTATTTCCTTTTTTGAACCGTATTAAATTGGCCATACCGTTGAACATGTTGCTCCAGCTCTATCAACCCGTTACTAACCCAATTTTGGTTTTTTTTTAGTTCTTTTCTATGATGATTACGTGAATAAGGGCATAAGATAGATTTCAAGATACCAATATTAGATCGACAAAATTCATAAAACCACTAATTTAAAAACACAAGTCTAGTCTCTCTCTCTCTCTCTATATATATATATATATATATATATATATATGTAAAAGTTCAAACGAGAACTGTTTTTCGTATGAGAACCGCGAGAACCAATCTTAGCCGTCCAATTCCCCCTCTTTCAATTGGATTCCCACTCATGAATTCCTTACATGCACCCTGCCACACTCAATCCCCCACGATATTCATCCATGAATTCCATTATCCAAAATGAACGGCCAAAATTGGTTCTCGCAGTTCTCGTTTGAACTCTCCCCTACACACACACATATATATATATTTATATATATATATATATATATATATATATATATACACCAAGTTGACTTGATTCTTAAAGTGGTTGAACCGTGACTTGCTAATCACACCAGATCAACTAAACTCCGGGTTTTAAAACATTGCAACAAAGTCTTCAAATGCATTTTTAATTCATACAACCTTCTAAATCTTTTATATATGCATTATTAAGGTTTACAAAATAATGCTTCAATTATAAACAATAAAAGAACAATGAAAGCTCTGAGTTTTTTGTCTGGTTCAGGACCAAACCATTTCACCAAACCAGATTCCATAACAACTTTCCAGTCTTCTGTTGGGTGAGGTTATTTTAGGCCGGTTTGGTCTTGGTTTCACCTATGCTTACTTGGTATTGTCACGCTGGGCATCAAGCCGCTCGTCGCCTAGTGATCATGCATATAGTGGTCGAGGCTCTCAAGCCTCGCGTCAACCTCGACTCCATCCGTCCTAAGAGTACTACCAATTAGAATTTATTTTTATGCTACATTTGTTAATTCATGTTTTTTGTTATATTTTAAATAAGTTGATTCTCTAATATCCTAAAAAATCATTACATGCATATAGATAATTAAAAAAAAATACTCTACATTAACAATGTCACCTTACGTGCATGTGTTGTTTTTAACATTAACAAAACACAATACATTCTTGGCATAAGATCAGAAGTTGGATTTTTATTAATTTATTTATTTATCATACCCATTTTAAAATGTTAAAAGAGAATTTAATCAGCGAGAATATTCAACATATAAAATACATTTGTTTAATTCAACAATCAGTAAATACATCGCCCTATGGCCAAGGCCATCTTTGGGAATATCCAACACATGGGTTCGTCACATTCTTACATGCTCCTGAAATGGTATCCAATGCTTTTTCTTCTTAGCTCTACCTAATCTCAAACTAATATATGTACATATATTTAAAAAAATAAAACAATAAAAAACAGGAAAAGAAAAGAGAGATAACAGAAAAAAGAAAAAGATATTTGTTTCGATTAAAATACGGTGTGTTTGGACATATTAAGGTGGGTTGGGTTATTGTTAAGCTTGTATGGCTTGGGGGGTTTGGTTTGGGTTGGTGTTATAAGGGGGTGCGGGTAGTTCATAGAGTGACCCTTTTCGTTTGAACTTGGTTGTCATATGGTGGACAATTCAAATCTTAGCACACACACATTGCTTTTTTCAGGTGCCATCTCCTTTAGGAAGGGGTTCTTCCTTAAGTGTGGAGTAGCACATTTGTTTCCATGATTGTTATAAGGTGATACCCTGCTAATCTGGAATTTTTTTTGTCCAAATTAGCTTTTTCGAACCTCGGAGTCTTTGGATATAATTTCATTTTCACGTGATTTTCGTTGCTATATGGGTATTGTCGGTTAGCATGGATCAGCTCCTTAATGGTCCAGGTTTATTCAATTTCAATTTTATAATACTAATTAGATAGACCTTCTCGTAGACCAGATTTTTTAGGATCACTTTTATTTAATCATGGAATTTTGGCTATAATGTGCTACATCTGGTTTTGGTCAAAATGGCAAGTATTATTGCCTGGTTGCTGCTAGGGAAGCAAAGGTTGATTTGGGTTCAAAATCCTTTGCAGTGTTACTCTGGATCATGGCTATGGCTTTACATCTTATGGCTGTTCTGATTGCTTTTTAGAAAGTGATGAATTAAACATTGGTTCAAATGATGGGATTTTACTGAAAAATTCATAAAATTCATGAAGTTTCATTTGGTTTGGTTTCTATAGATAGATGGCTAGCTAATCTCTTGCTTTTATATTTTTACTCTTGGTTTGTATACAAATGCTTTTGTATTATTGTCTCAACCATTGAGACCTTTTAATATAATTCTTTGCCTTTTAAAAAATATTTACATATATTCAACTCTAAAAAACCTATATTTAATGTATTAAACTTTTTAAAACTATCATTTAATGTATTCAAAAAACTAGAAACCATTGAGTAGGTAACATGTCATCTTTACCATCTCTATCCATCCAAGACACCTTTCAGAAAACCCCTTTTGCTTGAGACAGGTTTGTTGGTCATCTTCCCCATCTTTGGCTCATGATTAGAATAAACCCTGTTGGGTTTATGGGGCTCATCGTTCCCTTGAGCCGGTTAAATCCACGACTTTTAAACCCACCGCTCCTGTAGCAATATAGGAGAATCCCACATTGGTGAGGCAAGGGGGATTTTTCTTCCTTATAAGGAGGGGGATCTTACTTCTACTATATGACACGTTTTAAAGCCGTGGGGGCCAACCTAAAACGTACAATATCGTTAGTCGGTTCCTTGGTTGTGATCCTAACAAACTCCTTTCGATTTGATGATTTTAAGAGTTGTTCCAACATTTTGATTCATTGTTCCAACCATTTGATCCTAAAGAAGTCGACTAGATTTGGAGTAACAGCGGTAGACAAAATTTGTAGTCACCCGAGACGATGGAGTCGGCGGATAAGATAAGACGATCGGTGATAACTTTCGAAAGTTTGATAATTTAAATGATAGGTTTTAAAGTTCGATAGATACAAATTACAAAACATATAAAATTGAATAAACTAAACCGGCCCTTTTAAAGTCATCCTAATTAAATTACTATACATTTTCAAGAAATACACTTTTAATAAAATGTGTTTGACGTACGTACGTGTTTAAACACGTACTCTGCAGCTAGCTTATACAGTTATAGATACACTTTCCTTTCTTCTTCAAACTACAATAAAAAATTTTATATATATAGGGAAGGGTTTAAACGAGAACTGTTTTTCGTACGAGAACTGTGAGAACCAATCTTGGCCGTTCATTTTGGATAATGGAATTCATGGATGAAAAGCGTGGGAGAATCGAGTGTGACAGGGTGCATGTAAGAATTCATGGGTGGGCAATCCAATTGAAGGAGTGGGAATTGGACGCCTAAGATTGGTTCTCGCGGTTCTCATACGAAAAACAGTTCTCGTTTACACTTTTTACTTTAATTTTTTTTATTTGATATCATCCCTCTATATATATATATATATATAATACGTTGCTAATGAACCCACAAATGCTACTTGCTATCATAGTTTAATCATAAAATCTAGCTTAATTTTACTTTATTGGACAAGAATAATAAGGAATCGGAAACTGAACATGCAAGGCCTTGACTAACTTGGCATTGAGCTGTCGGCTATTATAAAGTAAGTACCTAAGTGTGAGTGTGTATATAGGTAATTTAACAAAATATACATAAATTAATATTGGTTAAATGACTAAAACATATATATGACGAAAATATGATTGTGAATCATAACATATATAAGCTGCTTAAGTAATAATTAGCTAGTTTCCCGATTCGCTTTCAAGGACGGCCTTCGCAATTTGCTTGCGGTTCCATCGGAAGATTAACAAAATCATAATTCTAACCGAAACTAAACTAAGCAAAACAAGTATTAAAAATCAAAAGTATATTTAAGAAGTTAGATGATGTATTTGTAAACATGGTTAGTAAATTTTGACGATTCCGTATAAATATATAGTCGATGATCGGACTCGGATTCTCTTCAGAATCATATATATATATATATATATATATATATATATATATATATGGTAGAGATCAAGTAAAAAGAAAATTAAAGTAAAAAGGGTAAAAGAGATGATTATTTGATCATTTTTCGATATATATATCAACTGATAATCATTAGTTCATCATTTTTATTGATTAAAACTAGTTCTTTATCAATTTCTTTTTGATGAATCCAACATATTCATCACTTTTTGGATGAAAGCATTTTGTTCATCAACAAATTATTCCAAAATTTTGTTTTCAAAATCTATATTTGAAATCAAAAAGAAATTGATGAAGAACTAGTTTTAATCAATAAAGGTGATGAACTAACGATTATCAGTTGATATATATACCGAAAAATGATCAAATGATCATCCCTTTTACACTTTTCACTTTAAAATTCTTTTTATTTGATCTCATCCCTATATATATATATATATATATATATATATATAGTCCTAAAATTTTAATATTGAATCATAGGTGATTCAGTATGCAATCACAAATTATTTGTAAAACCATCAAATGTGAATTACGAAAATATCACTCCGCCCAAAATTTTAAAATACAATTTGGACCATTGATGTAATTGATCCAAAGACTAAAATTAGTCCGTTAAAACTATGAATTAAATATAAACTATATTAAAAATTATTGTATATATATATATATATATATATATATATATATATATATATATTAACACCTTTTGAGAGTAAATATACTTTTTTTAGGGATATCCCGAAGATAACTTTAGGGTCATATATAAAACATGCACTCTCGTTGTTAATGAAAAAAATGAGAGAAAAAGAAATAGAAATTATTCAAACGTTTGTCCATGTTTATAAAACTTGAATCGTCTATTTAAAGACATGAAAAGGTGACACTTATTCATTTTGAAGGGAAACTTTTAAGTTGTGATGGGTATCGAGTAGAGGTGCACATTTGCGGTTTTTTATCTGATCCGGATCAGTTTTATTCGGACCGGTTTTTCGGGTTTTTTGAGATCGGAATTTTTTTCAAACCGGATCGTATCATAATTGGTTTTTAAAAAACCGATTTTTATAGAAAAATAAAAATAGAAAGAAAATTCAGATATTTATAAATTAAAATACTTAAAACAATACAAAGTTAACTTAAAATTCTTAAACATTACAAGGTTCAAATTAAAATACTAAAATAATTCAATTACAAATAGTTAAAGTTCAAATACTTAAAATACAAATAGTTAATTTTTGTCGTTTTCGTCTAGCTTCATCGTCATTGTCTTCGCTGTTGTCATCTTCGTTTGGAGGTGATATTCCAAGTTCGACTTCTTCATTACGTATAGTTGCTTCCAAATTGTGGTCAATTGCATCTTCACACAGTTCAAAATGTTCCCAAACTTCTTTGTTTCGATTGTGTTCAATTACCCTCACCACGTCGACATTCCCCCAACGAAAGATTCAACCGTGTTATTAACACTAGCCATGAAGAAAATAAAAAAGATGGAGATTTGAGAGAGTTTTTTAGAGATAGAATTCGGTGTGAATCATCCTATAACATCCCCAAACCTATTTATAGAGAAAAAAGGTGAAAAAAAGACAAAAAAAACGTTCAAAAATCCTACTCAACGGTCAAAAAACGGCTAGTTTTTGAATGCTTCGAGGACCAGATTTTATTTCGGATAAAAACCGGTGTTTTATCTGGTTTCAAAATAACCGGTTTTTTCTCCGGTATTTTATCCGGTTTGCCCAAAAAACCCATAACTGGTTGGACTGTCCGGTTTAAAAAAAACCGGTTTTGAAATAACCGGTTTCGGATAGTTAACGCGCGAAATTGGATATTTGGATTTTCTGTGCACCTCTATGAGTATGTATTAACAGAAGTAATTAAAGATATAATTGGTTAGTGGTGGTAAAAACATATATATAAGTTTTTGAAATAAATGTTGCACCTATATTTTAAAAAAGTTTTGGTGGAAATCAATTAATATTATATGTAAAAAGGTTAAGGGTTAGCCTTCTACATATTGATCGAGTTTGCCAATAATTCTAGTTAAGATTTTCAAAGGTAAGTTATGTAATGCAGTTGGGAGCTAGCTAGGGATCGACGCATTGCTAACTAACATACATACGATTTAAGTAAGAGTACGTCGACATGCTGCCACTTGTGACTTGACCTCGTTACGTTACGGGTGACTCGTTCGACCCGGCCATCTGTTTTTACTTCCAACTTAATTATATATATCAATTGATACATACGTGTGTATTTCATACCTTATAACTGATAGTATAAGTATATATAGCTACACATGAAATTCCCTTGCTGTTAAATCATTTCAATTATTTAAAATAAAATAATTGAAGATTTGAATGATTAAATATATGCCTACATGATATTTTTTGAATAACCAAAGCTAGGATTGTGCGGCCTAGCTATGTATGTCATCAAACTGAACGTACAAGCTGACGAAAAAGACTTCCAGGAAGAAAAGGCACTACTAACACTAGACCTACGTGTGAAAACTTCATGTATAAATATGAACCCACAACTAGTCACAATCTACATTTACGTCACAATATATATATATAATTCTACAAATTAAAATTCGATTGCAGTCTCAAAGATTCGGTTCACATGCATATCATACACTTATAATAATTGGATGTGTGCATGTAATACAAATGAGAAAGGGAGACTCAATCTCAACCGTTTAATTTTCCTTTCTTCAACTTCATTGTCCACCCATTAATTAATCACATGCATCTTAGCACACTTTATTCCCTCAAGCTCTCCCTCCATCCATGAATTTCACTTACAAAATGAACGGCTGACTGGTTGAGATTGAATCTCTCATTCTCATTTAATTTCTCATTCTCATTGGAATTTTGACACACACACACACACATATAAGGGAAGATTTAAACGAGAACTGTTTTTCGTAAGAAAAACTGCGAGAACCAATTTTGGACATTAAAGTGGTAAGTGAAATTCATAAATGAAGAGCGTGGGGAGATTGGGTGTGGGCAATCCAATTGAAGAAGGGGAGTTTGACGGCTAAGATTGGTTCTCGTATGAAAACAGTTCTCGTTTAAACTTTTCCCTATATATATAAAGAAACCGAAGAAACTGATTCACAAGGAGATAGAAAACATAAGAACACTAATAGACGATAATAAAAAATAACAAAAATAGAAAAGGATGATGGCTATATCAAAGCTCTTTTTCTAACTTTTTTTTGTTATTAAAAAAATATGTTTAACACGTATGTATGGTTATACTTATATTAAAACGGATATATATTGGATTATTGGTTGATACTTTCTTTCCAAGGTACGTACAGTGGTCATATATGTCGTTAACACACTTAATTAAATTAACATTCATTCTACATCAGCTTGTACTATACATTGGTAAAATCATTCTATGAAAAAACAAAGAAGCTTATCAGAAACGTCTGCGTACCCGCAGACGTTTCTTTAAAATAAGACCTTATTTAAAAAAACAAACAAAGCCTTAGTCTCGTTTTCGTAACTAAATTGGATCCCACGTAATACACGGATTGATTTAGAAAACTAATAAACATTAATAAAAATATATTATATCGACGCTTCTACCTATGTTCTAAATATTAACGCCGTCTGTCATCATTTTTTTAAACTTTCATTTCTTTCGCATTTTATAATAATGCAGGCGGGATATTAGCAGACATGATGACAAAATGTGGTATTATGATACGAAGATTATATTTTTTGTACAGATCATTGATCATTATTGTTACAATTACGGACAATATATTCAAGTCTTTATTGCAATAATTAAAATAAATTTAAAATGATTATAAATTATTTGAAAAGATAAAACTTAAAATTTGGTTAATTTGGTACTTTAAAATGTTATACGGAGTAAATATGATAATTATAAATTATGATAGACAAATACGATATTTTAAGATTTAATAGGGTCATATGTGAAAGTCTTCCTAGATAATATTTTTTATTTAAGTTAAAGTCAAAATTTAATTCTATTTTGACTCAAAATAGAAGTTAAAACTGAATTTCAACTTTAACCAAAATAGATGATTCAGATTTGATAGTTAAAAATTTTCAAATTCAACAGCTAAAATTGTCTACTAAATTTTATTTATTTAATCTTTTATGTATACTCGACGTTTATCTTTCTTCTTAAAACTTAAATATGATCGAAGTTTGCGGAGTAACCAGCTTTGGCTCATTTTTGAGTTATTATTTTAATTAAGCTAGAGCATATTAGGACCTTTATTATAACATGATTAGATGTTGGTACGATATATGAGTTGATTTAAAAGTAATATATATTAAAGATTAATGAAAATATATTAAATAATTATAAAACAATAAAGAAATGAGAATTAAAACATAGCAACATACGACATCAACACCGGTTCAATGATTTAAGCGTCAACGCAAGAAGAAGAGCAACCGTGGCAACAAAATATAGTATCATGATACGAAGTGACATGTGTGTATTTTATATACAAGTCATCGGTCATTATTATCACAATTAGAAATAATAAGGTCAAGTCTTTATTGGTTATAATTAAAAAAACTTAAAATGATTATAAAAAATTTTAAAATAATAAAACTAAGAATTAGTCATATATGATATTTTAAAATGTTATAAAGTTTAAACATGCTATTTATAAATTATGGTGGACAAATCTTCTTAGTCTTTAATTTAACAAATCAAGTTTAATTATACGATCTTAACCATTCATTTGGTGTTATTAATATTTCAAAATTTTGATTTTAATCAAATTTTTACTTTATCATTTTATAATACTTTATAATTATTTTAAATTCTTTATAATTATAACCAATAAATACATAAGTTTATTGTCTCTAGCTATAATAATAACAACTGATTACTTCTATAAGAAATATAATCACGTCTCTTTATATTATAATACCATATTTTTGCGATCACATATGTCCTCCCCTTCTCATCGAGTCTTCCACTACTGGTCTGGGTAGGTCGTCTGTTGCTATTTTTTAATTCCTATTTCTTTTGTATGTTTTAATTATTCGATATCTTTTTATATTAATGTTTGATATTTATTATTTATTTACCCCATGTATCACTCGGGCATATTTGAAATTTTCTCTAGTAATTTTGATTTTAATTAATGTCAAAATTGAATTCAATGTTGACCATGAAAGGTCAAAATAAGATTTTAGTTTTTTATTAAAATAGATGGTTCGGATTTGATAATTAAAATTGTATCTAAATTAATGGCTAAAATTGTCTAATAAATTTTATTTATGTTAGTCTTTTATTAATATTAGATTAGATTGCTTGATCTCACATATTTGAAATTTTTTAGTTTCTTTATGTTAACAAAACATGGATAAACATGTCTTTAGACTAGCGGCATCCGAAACGTCTGTGTATATATAGTGTGTATCTCATCAACAAAATGATTAAAGGTTAATTAATGTCTTAATAGAAACAAGAATGAAGGTTGTGTGAGTTGCCAGACAAGAGGGGGAGGAACTGAGTGCGAAAGATATGATCAAGTCTTATTCAGGGCCTAGGCAAGCTTGTAGGATGTTAATTCTCCATATATATATATATATATATATATATATATATATATATATATATATATATATATATATATATATATAGCAAAGAGAAAATGATTATATGGCATGAAAATGATAATGTGATTGATGACATATACAAATCTTGACATTTGATTTGTAGAAAATGAAAAGTAAGGAAATTTTAGAGGAGCTAGCTATTCTATTCTATTCTATTCTATTCAATCACTATAAGAAAGGTGATCGAAACACAATTAGTCCTGCAGGTGACTTGGTATATAAAAAGCTAGGTTATCTATTAAGTTTATTTACAAGAACATGGACAAGTTAATAATACTGAACTAGGAAATATGTGTTTGACAGGATGACGAAAATAAAAGGAGAGACCGGGGATGATATATTTAATGTACGTCTTGAGTTTATGTTAACTCCATTTCCTGGTCACAAATGTTTTTAGCCTTTTTTGTATTTGGCACCCGACCGCTACGATTTGGTTCAATAATCCTGGCCCTTAGCCCATAACATCTACAGTAAGCCAAAAAGATACCTGGTTTCACTAACCAAAACCGAACCGTTAAATTGACACATAATTGAACCGCCAAAGCTATAAAATCCCAACCGCTTACTTAAAGTTCAAGTTCACTTGGGGGTGAAAACCGAACCACACCGTCCTAAGCTCATCCCTAAACTTCTGCATCTGGGTTTTGCTATCTAGTATTGATTAATGCATTACATAATTTACAAATTATGATTTTAAATTGGTGTTACGTTCTTAAGTATGTGTGCAGAAACCATTTGCTCTTAAGTTTAATTAAAACTTAAGAAAAAGCTGAATTCAACTATTCAAGATTCGATCTTTTAAACAAGAATTTATTATTTGTCTTGCTTAAGATAATTGGAGGTTGTAAGTTCAACCCATAAAGTTGCTCAAAACAATATGTCTTAACTGATGAATTACAAATAATGGAGCAACTTCACATTGTCTTGCTTTATTTATTATTTGTCTTGCTTTATTTATTATTTGTCTTGCTTTATTTATTTGTCTTAACTGATGAATTACAAATAATGGAGCAACTTCACATTGTTTTAATTCGACAAAAACAATATGTGCATCTACTCGTCTAGTGATGGTACTTTTGACCTTTGAGAATAGTCCAAGCTCTATAAAGTTGCTCAACAAGCACCACCAATGCTATCTCATGATTAAGCACCAAAGTTGACAACTTCAATTTCAAATTGGCTCTCTCCCTCAGTTTCATCCCATGCCCATAAGCCCCTCCAATGCAAAACACCAATCTTGAACCACTTGCTTTACTTCCAGCATCCCCAATCAAATCTGCCATTTCTTCTGACCTTAAATCCATCCCATTTTCATCTAGCATCACCACCCAATCATCTGGTTTGATGAAATTCATGAAACCCATCTCCTCGTTTTCAATCTGGACTCTTGTATCGGTTGAATTCTTGGGGTTAGACCGGAATCGAAGATCTTGAACCTGGCAGTAAGGTTTGAGCTTGTCCATGTACTCTTTGACTATCAATTGGACTCCTGGGGACCTAGTCTTGCCAACTGTTAAGATGTGGATTGGGAGTGGTTTTATGGATTGACCTGTGTATTTGGAACCTCTAATTTTGGCATCTAAATTAGGGATTGGGTTGTTCTTCATGTTCAGAGTAGTAAATACACACATGGCCATTCTTTTATGTAACGCCCCAAAAAAGTTAAATAATGGCCATAATTAATTTCATAAAATCATTTTGACTAATATAGTTAAAATATATTCATTACACGCATCCATCAAGCCAACACACGAGACTTACGGTGTTAAATTAATAAAATATTTAATTATATTTGTTTATAGAAATCAGAGTTGTAAACACGTTGCGAAAGTATAGCTGTAACGCGGGAGCCTTCCCCTTGTCGACACACGATGGTCCTGAAAAATAATCAACAACACGGGTTAAGCACAAAGCTTAGTGAGCACACAAAACTCATATATTGTATCAGATAACACATTCACAGATAATACACATCACATCATATATGCCACATAGGCAGGGTGGCTGTCTGCTAAAAGAGCCATATGCTCAAAATGCCACACAAGTGGGGTGGCCGTCTGTCAAAAGAGTCATCTGCTCAAAATGCCACACATGCGGGGTGGCCATCTACCAATCATCATCATGGTATCACATATGAACGCGTATCACAAAATAAGATATAAGTTAGTGTAACTCACTTGAATTTCAGCACAAAAGCACAACATAGTAAAAAAGTAAATGAGTCACGACAATTCACTGATAACAACCTACAATTAAAATAAATTGTTTTAAGTACAAGATACAGTAGGTAAGATTACTCAATACCTAATTAATCTCTCATGATACTCTAAGTGTGCTAGTGATGCACATTGGGCCCAACACATACACTAGGCCAGTAGGCCCAAGTTCACTCGTCGATTTACCAACTCAATTTACCTCTACTAAAACTTTACTATTTACATATCTCACTAATAACATACTGGAATGCAATTATTCTCTTAAGAAATCTACCCAAAAGGTGAAACCAAGTTTAAAACTCATTAATGACCAAACGGGTCAAAAATTTACAACTTTGACTCTAACAAATCGAGCCCAAAACGACGTTTTTGACTAAAACTTTTTAAGGACAGCTTGTTCCCCTTATTATGAGGGGTTCATCTGCAAATTTTGAGGTCCTAACTCGAAAAGACGACAAAGTCAACAAAAGTCAAACTTGCAAATATTTCGGCATTTTCATCATTTAAACCCGAATCTGATTTGCAACACTTGCACTCTCATATATTCAGTCTAAGAAACATGTCTAGGGTCATTGGATAGAACAAAAGCCAATCATTTAGTTAATTCGCGCATTTCTTTACTTAACGGGTCGGTATGACCCGTTTCAAAGGAACTTGCATAAATCAACAATCCACCAATCTTTTGCACTCATAACATTTCCAACAATATCACTTACAATAACCTTATAACCATGCCCAAATTCAGTTAGCATAGCTACTAATTCCAAATTTGTTCATTTAATTAATAAAACTTCAAGCTTTAGAAATTCAAGTGTGCAAGTTAGACTTGAAACCTATGTGCTACTACAATTTGTGATTTCATCATACACTATGATTTACAATTCAACTTCATCAACTAATTTGATATTCAACACCATACCCGTTTGGTGATTCAAAAACAATAACCATTTAGTGATTCAAGCTCCTTACTCAAATTGAACATCGCAATTTGGGCTTAGGCTCAAAGTAACTCATTAAGCATTTTTTTCATTTAGTCGATTGCGATTTATGTGAACATTTGCACAGTTTGTGGTAGCCCCACGTTGCTTTATGAATTCTGTGCTTAAGGCCCGAGTTGGAGATGGGAGTCCCTAGTCTAGCTTATTGATTTGCAAAGTAAGAAATTTCTTCGTCTTCTTCCTCCAGCTCCAAGTTTCAGACACACACACCCACTTCCACACTGAAGAAACTTAAAAATTAAAACTCATCATCTACTCCAACATTTAATTCCATTTTTGTCTCGAATTATTCCTACTATCATCTAATGAGTTCCCTAACCTTTAACTAGATTACTATCATGAGTATTAGGCACCCCAAAACCCACATGTTTTCCTCTTTTTTTTTCACAAAGAACAGCAAGAACTTTCGAGAACCATACCCTAGACCCAAATAATTCCAATTCTATAGGTACCTAACATCCATCCAATCATTTCTCTAAAGTTTAATTTCATTTTAACAAACTTTCAAGGGTCAAAACACTTTTATTAGTCTTGTTTCTTTAGCACCATTCGACAGCAGGGAGCCACAACAAATCTATTGATTTCCCAGCAAAATGCATGTCACTCGATTAGCAAAGGCTTAGAATACTAACCTGCTTCTTCTCCTTCAATTTCCGATTGAAATGGTGTAGGTTAATCGAAGGCCGGTCCTCTCTTCTCGCCGGAAAACACACCTTCACGTAGATGTTGCTCTTGTCGGCTGGCAAAAAATCTCCTAGGGGTTTGTGCCCTGTATTATTATTTGAATACTCCTCCAAATCTCTTAATGGCCCATCATAGCCTAAAGGTAGTATTGTAGTAATTAAGCCCAAACAACATTGTTATGACCACTTGGCCCAAAACATCACTAGTCCAATCTACACTTTAAATTGTCCATCTAAAGTCTAAGCCATCGGGTACTAAAAAGAAATCTATAATATTACTAACAGCAATAAAATAATAATAATAATAATAATAATAATATAACATTCCGGAAACGGGTATTACATATTATCCCTAGAATTTAAAGGCAAAAGAAGGTTTTCCTCAAATGTTACACAATCCCGAGTTTTTATAACTTCTTTGTGACAAGGATATCACAGGTCCAAGTCAGTGAAACAGTCCTGAAACTCCTCTTAAGCCTTGAAAACTGGTGAGCTTAAAAATTAAGGTTATGAATAATTTTTAATCTAATTAAAAATGAGGCCTACGCATAAGTTATCAATATTGTTAGCAGACAGCTAAGGGAACTCCTTCAAACAAATTAAGAAAATTTGTGGGATTGTAACGCTGTGTGAGTCGAAGTTCAAAATAACCTTTCTTTTAGGCATTTCATCAAACACATAGCGAACAAACAGCGAACACTTACAATGGAAAAGATGGACAAACAGCTTTAACTAGAAGACCTTACTTGGTAGTTCATTGACATTCAAAATCCCCAAAAATACATAGATGTCATGCAAGTTAAAGATCATGGCTAAGCAGTGATCACCCTCCTAGAAAGTTTCCATTTATGACTTTGACCGGTTTTATCAAACAATTTAATATGAAAATAAGTAACACACGAGTAAGATGGGTCGTCGTCTTTATCCTAAGACTCCTTTATTTATCACATTCTCCACAAATCCTCGAACTACCCTGAATAAAATTTTCTCTTATAACTTTTATTAGTTATAAATGTGAATATAAATTTATTATTGTCTCATTTTTATTTGTATTTTGAAATAAACATTATCGTAATGTATTTTTTAAATATAACTATCATATCATGTTAAAACTTGTATCAAATATATATAATAATAAGGTGGTTATAAATATATATTTCAATTTATCAAACATTATATATCAAAACTTATAGGGAAAACACAAATAATACATAAAATTAAGTTTTTAGTTGCTTTGACTAAGTGCTAAAAAAAATTAATTATTCAAGGACATGAATTCGAATTTTACGAGTATTTTTTTATTCTAATTTCAGTTCATATGTTTTTGAATATTTAATGTTTTAGAATTTAACTAGATTAAATATCCGTATTATATATACGAGATGGTTTAAAAAAATAATGAATGTTAAACATTAATAAAAAAATATTAAATAAATTTTAAAACACGAAAGAAATGAAAGTTTAAATAAATGGCGACATAATGCATTAGCACCAAGTTCAGTGATGTAAGCGTCGACCCGAGGAGGCAAACGTGATGGCAAAAATGTGACATCATAATACGAAGAGACGTTATTCTATTTCCCTTACAAGTTATCAAATCATTATCGTTACACTTATAAAAACAAGGTCAAATATTTAGTGGTTATATTTAAAAAGGTTTTAAATGATTTTAAATATTTAGTTATGATAAAACTAGAAATTTGGTTAAATGTGATATTTTAAAATATTATAAGAGATAAAGATGATATTTATAGATTAAGGTGGGGAAATATCATATTATAAGGTTTAAGAAACGCATATATGAAATTACCTATAATAATTTTGATTAATTTAAATAACTTTGACCTCTAAAAGTCAAAATCAAAATGAAATTTTAATTTAAAATAATGGTTAAAATTTAATTTTACCAAAACGAATTGTTAAAATTATCTTATAAAGACTATTAAATTAGTCTTTTAGTAATATTTAGTTATAGAGATTTTCATTTTTATTAATACTAGTTCATAAACCCGTTCACGCATAGATATTGCAGAAGTATAATTGAGATACATTAAAATCATATAAGATAATACAAGAAATGTAAATATACATATATGTACATAAGAAACCAAATTATAGTTCTTAAACGCTTCATTATTGTCTTCAAATAAAACAAAGAGATCAAGTTTCAAGAGAATCAAAATAAATAACTAAATAATAATATTAAAGCTAAAATAAAAGTTGTTTTTATTTTCCTTTCCCATAATTCTTCTTCAATCTAATTTTTTTTAATGTGCGTGGAGATACAAGGCATTTTTCCACAAGTATAATTACGACTCGATCTTTCCACAACAAAAACATTAGAAAAATCAATTCAAGGAAACTACCTCCATTTTTCCTATAAATTGTAATGAAGATACACAATTTCCAAAGAAAAAAGAAACTTCTACTATATCTATCTATACTACTATATAAAGCATTTAACATTCTCTATCCTCTTAAATTTTAAAACTTCTTAAAATTCAATCAATATATAATCTTGACCCTTCATTTAATCTAAATTAATCTCATCCACCCAATTTTTAACTATTTTATTCCCTTATAATTTACTTTAACTTTTTATTCAAAATATATTTTCTTATTAACTCTTTTCTTTATTTCATCAATATAAATCTTTTTTCTTATTTTATTGTCTTTTATAATTTATTTTTAAAATTAATAAAATAGTTAGATGTAAATAAAAGATAATTCGAAAAAAACGGACATGTTGTTGTAGAAAACTTTTTCGTGACATTAAATCGCGCGAATAACATATTATTACATTCTTGAAAGCGACATATTGTAAACAAAAAATATTTACCGCCGCAGCATTGCGCGGGTATGATGCTAGTACTATATTATAAAACATTTAGGCATTTTGCTTAATCTCTTAAATTTTAAGTCTTTTGAAATTACTAAATTACCCTCATATAAATTAAATAAAAACTTTTATATAAAGTAACTATTAAATAGAGTTAATAAGAATTTTATATTCTATTTTAATAACTAAACTTTTCATATTTAAAAAATTCAAATTAATTAACTTAATTATTAAAAAAATACTTTCATAACCAAACCTTTTATATTAAATATTATATCATGTAATAAATATTTTAACATAATTATCAGAAAATGTGTACAAGTATAACTCATAAATCTGAATAATCTATAATAAGAATTTATAAACATATATTTTAAAAAATTTTAAATAACTCATATAATTAATAGTTTCAAATTAGTTTACTATTTTCTTAATCTCTTAATTTTAAATAGTTATAAATTACTAATTTACACTCAGTATTTTCATGCAATTTAACTTATTTTATAAGTAAAGACTTTTTTTCTTATTTAATTGTTCTCAAAGTTTATTTAAAAATAATAAAAAAGTTGATTAAGAACAGGAAAATAAAGAAAATAAAGAAAATAGACATGTTACCAATGTAAAATTATTAGTTGTCACCGTATTACATAAATTCCCAAACGAACAAGTTATCGAGTAGAAACTATTTGATGCCGCCGCATTGCGCGGGTACCATGATAGTATTATTTAAATGGGAGATAATAAGGTAGCCTCAACTCTTATTCCTATAATTTCATAGTTCAGTAGCTAAATTGATAAGAATTGTTACACAATGGAAGCCTAAAAACACAAAAGTATTTGATGATGCTAAGGCTATAAGAATATAAGATTTTGACCTGGAAATATGATGCAAGCAGCACAAAATCAATAATGAGATTATTAGAAGAAATTAACATAACAGACATCCACATCACATGAATTCATGATCCGTCTTGCCTTTCCACCCACTCAGAGTTTCAAGCCTATTTAAAACCAATGCAGGTTTACAGCATTTATATACCGAAACTATCACAACTTTAAACAACAAAAGCACATCACAACATTTGTTAGTTGTTACCTACATATTCTAATCTATTTAAGCTAATTATTTCATTCTGATTATTCAAATATATATATATAATTATTATTATTATTATTATTAATTCCAAATTGCATGTCCTTACATCTCTAAACTCTAAACCATTTTAAAAAGTTTAGCAACAATGAAATATAATTTTAAAAATTTTAATTACCTGGGGTCATAACAATCATATTTATACATTTTTATGTAAAGTTACGTGACTATCTCTAACTTGAAGCACCTAAAACTTTAACTATTTGATTTTAAACATCAAAATAATAAATACCCTCTTTAAGATCCTTTAAGTTTTTCAAATTCGTCTCTTTTCTTTCTTTTTTGATTATAGGATAAATGCATTTTGAAAAATATAATTTATTAATTAATTATAAAGTGATTCAACTATTCAAGTAAACAAACCAACTAACTTGAAATCAAGTGATTCAAATAATCAGTTTAACTAAAAAAATAAATAACTACTAAACTAATTAACTGATTATCAAAACTATTCAGCTAATTTTCAAGTGTTTTAAGAATTCAAATAAGTGATAGTAACAAACTTGATAGTGATCAAATAATTAAATTTTAAGTGATTTAAAGTAACTAACTAACAAGTGACTTACGTAAACAAGTGATTTCAAGTAATTAACTAAAATAAATTAATTAACTAATAATTAATAAAGGCAAAAGGAGAACCAATCATTAACAATGAAACCAATCCTCTCCACTCTCTCCCGGACCTCTCGACTTTTGATTCATAGTCAAACAGCTTGTCGCAACATTGATATTGCTTTTCTTTTTCCCCTTATCTGGTTACTACGGGTCCGAGATTTCAAGCCAATTGCTATTTCAATTTCTAAGTCTGCATTTTAGATTTTGGTCATAAGAAATTGAGCCTTTTTCTCTATTTGTCTGTACATTTGAACTCAATAAACTTGGTTATATATACATATATGTAAGAGACTATACTAACCGTGGGAGCTAACTAGCCATGGGCTCTGGACGGTTGTCCAGGTAGCCCGACCTTTAAGACGGCCCTGGCGATAAAAGAATTAGGGTTTCTAAAGGCTGTAAGTCTTGGAGAAGAGAAAAGGAGAATGAGGGATAGGTAAGCAAACTTCTATACGGGTATATTGAAGGAGATGCAAGTCGGGTTTTTGGGTATAAATAAGGATCCGTGTTAACTTTTTTCCCCTAAATCGGGTATTTATAAAACCGTTTTCAAAAATTAAGGATTTGTATATTTCTAGGTTTTGATTGGTTAATAGAGATTGATTTAATAAATATAAATAGAAAAATAAGCCTCTTATTAATAATTATAGAATAGACTTTTGAATGTTTTTAATTTTAGAGTTTAATTTTTATGGTATTAAATGGAAAAAAATTAGAAAGATTATTAGTGTTTTTCCTTTTTTTTATATAAAATTTATTTCATTGTAAAGATTAACATTTGTGTTCTTTTTCTTTTTTTAATACGAAGTTTATGGAATATTCTAATTTTTATTTTTAGATGAAAAAAGTTACGATAGTTTTAATTAAAATAATTACATTTATTCGTGATTTTTTTTTCAGTTATAAATCTTAACAATGCTAAGTCTTTTTTTCCTTTCGTTATATGCTAATTTGTATTTTAATCTAATAACCAAGTATCAAACTTTAGGTACAACTATCCTACTACTGGTAGGTTTAAGTAGCTTAATTTACATAACAATGACTATAATAGTTGTTAGAAATAGGAATGTTTGTATATAAGTGTATCAATTGACCCTCTTTATGATCCTTTTAAGTTTTTTAAATTCGTCTTTTTTTTTCTTTTTTTGATTATAGGATGAATGCATTTTGAAAAACGTAATTTATTAATTAATTATAAAGTGATTCAACTATTCAAGTAAACAAAACCAGCCATTTTTTATCCAAATTTGTTTTTTTATTAAAAATTTGACTTTTTTATGTAAATTATCTTTTAGCTTTTTTTTATTTGTTTGTTTAGTATGTAAACTATATTTTGTATTTTTTTTGTTATATATTATTGTTCATCAGTGAATAATAATATCATTTATCTGAAAAAATGATTCTTTACTTTGTTCATTACTAAATTTCTAAAATATGGATTTTTAGTAGGTTTATTGATTTAAGTAAATAATTGATTCATAGTGATTAGATAAGATCTTTGTTCATATATGTAAATAGTTTCTTTCATTTCGTTGTTCATTAGTAAGAGATTTTTCCGAAAAAATGATTATATATTTTTTTAATTACTGAACTTCTAAAAAATGGATTTAATGCAATGATATGTAATCTTGTTTAATTGTGCATGAATGTTAAAAGATCTGTATTTTAGGCACAAAAAAGTGTATTCTATATTTTTATTTATCAATTAATAGTAACAGATTTTCAAAAAATAATTTTTAAGTTTATTCATTATTGAATTTCTAAAAGAATGAAGTTTTAATATGTTCATTAATTTAATACAATAGTTGGTGATCTTTGAATTGTAAGTTAGTGATTTTTTGTTTAAATAATAAAAAAGGAAAATTTATGAGAGAAATAAAATCTGAAAAAGTTTAGAAAAATTAGTTAGAGAGATGAGAGAGGAAATATTTTAGTGTACTAAATTACTTTTTTGAATTAAATAAAAATATTAATTATGATTAATGTGAACAAAAAAATCATAAATCAATCAATGGTTGACATGTTTCTCGTACTTTTTGTAAATAAAATACTTTTCGAGTGAACTCTCCCTATATACATACATACATATATATGTATATATTGAAAGAAATGTTTATATAATACTTATGTGAGGTTTGGTTAACGTGTTATTTTTTATTGGAATTGAAATTTGAATAGAAACTAGAATGCAAATGAACTGGATTTGAAATGTAATTCCTAATATATTGTGTTTGGTTGTATAAATAGTTTTTTTAACAGCATAATAGTTTCCATTAATAATCCAAAGGGTCTCATGTACATAATTCAAGATTCTTTACTCCATCCATGCGTACTCATAGTTGAAACCCTTCCACAAATACCACTACACTAATCTTCACATTTAATGCTTACATTTTGTTTGTATAACTAGTAATCCTTGAGACCACTCACCACCACCAATACCAATGCTACTAAAACTAGTGCTGCCGCCACCCTACTATAGATGAACCCTAAAGACTAATACGAGAAAACATAAAACCCTAATCAAATTGTTGGTCTAGGTGAGGGTGATGACCATGTCGAAGCTCTCTTCCTAGGCTCCTTTCTCTTTGCAGTTAAAAAAAAACCTAATCAAAGATAGGAAAAAAAGAAAAGGTGAGATTAATCAATTGAGAACAGGAACAAGTGACGAATTAAGAAGTGGACACGAAAGTGACCTATGAGAACAAGATTTAAACAATTGTAAATCCCAAATCATGGGTGGTAAAGCAGGTCAAAGGTCGGTGTGAAGCCCAAATCACGGGTCGTGAGTCAGATGGTGAGTAGAAAGGGTGAAGCAGGTCGAAGGTCGCCTGTCACCACCACCATACACTGTCACCGGTCGCGCCGTCCATGGTGATCATAATGGGTGAAACAAGGTATGTCAATGATGAGTGCTAGGAAGGAATCTCAATTTATTAGTTAAGGAGAAGGATTTTACTTTTTCTCATCCGAAGAAAAGTTTTCACAACCAAGGATTTTCACTTTCTTTGATAAATTGTGAACCAATCATGGAGGTCTATTGAAATTTGATTCCAATTTTTCTTTTAATATTAAGAAATTCTGTCAACCAAACAAGTAGTAGAATATTCAGGTGCAATTTCTCTTGCCTTGGAATGTAAAATGTTAAATGCTAAATTTTACAAAATTATCCTTAAAAGTAATAGAATTCTAAAAAAGGCTCTCTCTCTCTCTCTTTGAAAAAGAATAGTTTATGAGGAAATTAAAAATAAAGTTAGCAGAGTAATATACGTGGAAATTTCATAAAATAGTAATCAAGTTTAAAAATTGTTTTATCAAAGTCATTACCCATTTATCTCATATCATGAGTGACCTTGGTGGAACAGTTTTTAAACTTGGTTACTATTCTGTGAAATAAACCCTATAACGTCTATGATAGAAATACAATGATTTGATTATGTGTGTTTTAAAAATGGATATTTTTCAATTATGTACGTATTGGGTAATGCCTTCATTATGGTTTTGCAGTTAGTGTTTTTAATTATTGTTTTTGGCTTTAATTAAAGTTTAAACCTTCAATTTGTCATTGGTGTTTCCGTTAAATGATTTTTGTTTAATAAAATATCACCGCGGTTACTACTTGAATATGATGATGTTATGCGTAGATCACAGAGTAACCCGGCCATCAAGAGTAGTTTGTTTGATAGTTGTAACTTAAAAAATAATGAATATATATTTAAGATTGGCATCAATATTTAGATTTATCTATGAATCAATATGACAATATTAAGAGTATTTTGTTAAATTTATACGAAAAATGTTCAATATAATCCATAATTAATTCATAGTCCTAAGAGACTAATTTTAGACTTTGGATTAATGTCATCAACGGTTTAGATTAAATTTTAAAAATTTGGACGGAGTGACATTTTTGTAATTCCTATGTGATTGTATACTGAATCATCTGTGATTGAATATTAAAATTTTAGTACTATGTTTTTAAGTAGACTTTATTGAACACAACTCAAATTTATATATCTATCTATGAATGTCCCCGCATAATTAATTAATTAATCCATAAAATTAAAGCCATGAATCACGTACGTTGATTGCAGATCAAATTATCGATCGATCTGGCCCTCCTGCTATTCTAATTGCAAATTGCAAAGAAAAAAAAAACAGCCATTTCCAAGGCTTTATAGGATTTTTTTTTTGAACAGCGAAATTAAGAACTCTATTCTTTCAACCAAACTAGAAGTTTAAACATGCATACCCAATCACATGGTACCATCAAGAACCATTAAAATAAAGAAACACACTAGACTAAGACGACGTCTCTCCTTCCGGTCCTACAACACACATTTTCGCTAATCCATGAAGTTGATTCACATTAATCCTTATACCATTAATTGTTGTTAAATTGCAAGACATCGCACATTGGTGAATAGACAAGAAACGGTCCTGAACTCCTTGTCAAAAAAAGGTAACAACCATAAGATGTTGGGTAAAGCAATCGGTAATTTGGAAGTGGAAGCTTAGTAAAGACAACAAACTGATATATGGAATAAGTGCCGATTGACGATTAGCGATTGTTTGGTCTCTTGAGCTGGACGTGAAGCAAACACAACAAAAACAATGATTTTTTCAATTTTTAGACTTTTAGGCAAAACAATCACGATTGGTATATGTAGATTTGGAAACTATAAAAGATCGAAAAAACATGGGCGTCTCTTGGATTTTTAAGACACTGTACGAAGAGAAAAAATTGGACCATTTCACATAACACACACACACACATATATATATATAAGTAAAAATTTACTAATACTAAGATATTTGTTAAATTAATAACTAAAACAAAATAATGGTAGTAAAAGAGTGTGTCTTACATAGTTACTGATACTATGATAGTTGTTAATCATTATCTATTTATTAAGACTTTCTTGGGACATTCTGATCATAAATAAGACTTCGACAACTTAAGTTTTGAGAATTTGTTTATGCAGATGTCAATGTTAATGGGAAACTCAACAAGACTCTACATGCAATAATTACATTAGGCAAACAATCGACTTGTGATAGATATTTTAACAAATCGTTAGGTTTGATAGTTTCGCCTGGTAAAAATATGTCAAATATCTTCAATTCCATATAAATTTCATTTGCATCAAGTTCTTATATATCATACTTAGTGCCACTTCAACACGACTACACCATGAGTCCATGACTTATGATTTTTAAACATATAGAATAATTATTTTAAATATAGGTTTCCTAGTATTTCTAGTTTAATAAGTAGACTTTAAAAAATTATAACATTATATATATATATATAGTGAAAAGTTTATTTGAGAACCGTTTTTATTGCGATAACCAATAAAAAAGAAACGAAAGAGATGCCAGAAGCGCTTTATCATTCACATACTATATGGTTAATTGAATTGTTGTTATATGCATATTAGTTAATTGAATTGTTATTTATCAATTTCATGATGTTGATTTAAGAGACGCCAGATGCACTTTAATCAAAAGAAACTCTCTAATCAAAAAGCAAACACTTTATGATCATTTGGTGGTCGTTTGCAATTGTGTAAAAGTGTTCTTGGCAGTCTTGGTGTTTACTTTTTATCTCACTTTAAGGCTCCATCAAAAAACTATTAAAGAGCTGGAAAGCCTTAGGGCTAAATTCTTTTGGGGTTCCTCTAACGATCACCAAAAAATCTCTTGGATTGCTTGTGAAGTAGCTTTGTCTGATAACTGGTGGATTGGATATAGGAAGTATTAAAGCTCAAAATACTGCCTTACCTTGTAAATGGTAGTGGAGATTTAATACAGAAGAAAACTCATTATGGAAACAAGTAATTCAAGCGATTCATGAGGCAAATGGTGGGTTGGGAGAGCATATTTTTACTAGTAGAGTTTAGGGTTTAGGGTTTACCGGTAGAGTTTCTGCAATATGGAGGAATATTTTAAAGATTAATAACGATCTTGAAAGATATAATTTGTATGCATCACGGTTGTAGCAATTAAGGTTAAGAGAAGGTCTTGGTGATCAAGATAAATGGATTTGGACACTAGAACCATCTAGTGTGTATTATGTTGCTTCTTTGAGGTATGCATTTGATGGTTTGTCTCTCCGACATAGCTGGAAGTCCTCGCTTGACTGGATTTGACCGGTGCCTGTTAAAGTAAATGCGTTAGTGTGGAGAGCTTTGCATAGAAGACTTCCAACGAAGAAGAACATCATCAAAAGAGGTGTTGCTTGCATTAATGATCTTTGTCCTCTTTGTGAAGAAAACCTGGAAGATGAAGATCATTTGTTCAGATGGTGTCGAGTTTCATCTGCTTTATAACGTTAATTATGTGTCTGGCGGTGTCTCGACTTAGATGTTATTCCTTTGGCAACTTGTTGTTTGGGTCTTAAAGGGAGGAAGAAGAAGCTGTTCACGGGTACAACGGTGCAGCAATGGAACCAAACCGTTGTCTCTATAGTCAGTTACTAAGTTTATCGTTTTTTTGATCGACACATAAAGGGGGTAGTAAGTTATCTTCTTTGAATTTGATAGTTTGGTAATGTAGGCCCTTTTATTGCATTTTATAACCTCTTTGTTATTTTTGTTAACTCCTTGCTAATGTTTTTATATAATTTGCCTTTGCCGTTCAAAAAAATAATAATAATTTGAATTGTTGTGCTTCTCGTTACGTTATTTAATTTTGTGCATTGAATTTTGTTTGGCTAGGACTAGCTTTCTGAGGTGAAATATGATTTAGAATTTATTTAGTTTTAATGACTATTTATTTGCATTTCTACGGTAATTAAGACAAGAAACGATAGAATCAATCTTGAAACATACGTTTATTACAAAACAAAATATATGATGTAGAATATTAATATTGTAGTACTTGAAATAGTAAATTAAAATTTAAAATTTTGATAGAAAATACACCCCCAAATATGTTTTTTAATTTTAAAAATAAAAATGAAAATTCCATTTTTTACCATAGACGTTTTTTAAACTTTCCGTTGAAACCCAAAAAAAAGGAGAAAACTCAACCCATTTTTTAGGAGTTTTTTTAAAGCAGGCTTAATATTTTGGAACCTCGTGGTAATAAATGTTACCCGAAGAAAAATAATAACCAAAATTCATTTAGACAAGAAGAAGAACTTTTTCTTCGAATTTCTAAAACAACAAAAATCAAGTACATATTTTCTCTACGTGCATCATTATATTATTTCCAAATAAATAATTCGTTTGCCTGTCATTATCTTGAGCTTTGATACTACAACGGCTATATCATCTATTTATTTTTATTTTTTTTATTTTTCGAAATAAATATTAAAAAAAAAAAAGACAGGGTCCAAATATGACAAAACAAATGCGTGTGTCTTGCTCAAGTTTCACCCACTAAACAAACATCAGAGAGCTTCGTATTATATATTGATTTAATATAGTTTTCTATTTAATTTAAATAAATTAACATTTTAAGGATATAACTTACTAATTAAGTTTACATATATAGCACTTTAGATTATACAAAAAGAACAGTTTATATATAATATATAGATTAGATTAGTTGCACATAAATTATTAGGCATACAAAAACGAAAGAGAAAAAAGGGCAAAAGTAGTGAGGTAAGAAACACTTTACACATTAATCATATGGTTTGCCAAACAAATTGACAGAGTAGATGTGATTGGCAAAAAAGATTGTGGAAAAAAACAAATTATCAACTGTCCTACTTGCCTCAACTAACAATTAATTTATCATATTTAAGTCGTTTGTTTTCGAAAACATAAATGTCTTATGTCTTATTTCATGTATTCAGGAGAAGATGTGGAAAAACAAACAGCTTTATTAGAAACGTCTGTGGGCGCGCAGACGTTTCTTTGAAAAAACAAACAAGCTTATCAGAAATGTTTGCGCGTCCGCAGACCTTTCTTTAAAATAAGACCTTATTTTAAAAAACAAACAAAGCCTTAGTCTTCTCTTATTTATTAGGATCGGAAATAATTCATACAATTAACATCACGTAATTGTTGTACTATAACATTCCGAATAAAAAAACAATACTCTAAATCATAAACAAATGTTTTAACTACGTAATTATTAAAATAACTAAAATATCTATAATAACAACTACGATATGTGTTATTATAAGTATATATTATTTCTTTTTATTGTTATAAGTATAGTGTTTTAATAATTACAAAGTAATTATATTTTGTTTAACAACCTAGTGATTTGTTCTAGAACTAGGATAACCTAATTTTTTTTTTAATAAATAACTGAGCATTCATTCAATCATTATTAACTTTTGTTGTAGATAAATGACTTGAATCACATGTTGTTTGTCAAATGATTTAAATACATTAGATTTTATGAGATAAAAGATAGTGCAAGTTATAGCATTTGAATTGTAACTTAGCAATTATATAAATCAGCTCCACTTAAGTGTGTTAACTACAAATCAAATATAGAGTTTCCTATGTATGTTTAATTTAACCCAGTGATTTCTTAAGTTGAGCTTAGGTTTCTATATTTTAAGTATCAGTTGAAGATTGAAGATCAGTTTAAGAACTCAGTTTAATGGTTTTCAAACTGAGTGACTCAGCTCCATAGAAGAAACCAACTCGAATAATTTGAATTTATTTCCAAATTGTTTCAAGGACTAAAACTCTCAAGCCTATGATTGGACAAGAAGATTTAAGGTTCAAGATTTGAAGATTCAAGTTATCATGTTATTTGTTCGTTCAAAAGAATAGATAAGAATGTTAGAATATGATATGTTCTAGTTTAATGTTTATACAACATAGATTTAAACTAACCTTATAATATATTTAGAGGTTACCTAGTCAGTCTAATTACCTTGTTATTCAAGATTACATGTGTTCGTATAGAGATTTTAGTTTGCTACATTTATAAGTTGAAACAGTGAACAAAGTCTAGCAATTAGTTTATGAGATCAGAATAAGAGTTAAATTGTAATCGTGTTTAAAACGAGATTTGATCTTGATACAAGTCAAAAGTTTGATATATTAATACTAACATTCGACATAGTTTCTTATTGGGTTTGATTTGTTCATATTAATTTAACTATGGTAGTTTTAAGTCTTAACTACCAAAAGTTAGCCCAATAATTTAGAAAAGTCTTATCGTAAAATATGAGATTTATATGTTTTTCGTGTGATAATGAAAACTATATATGTAAGGTATAAACGTAGATATATATTTATAGAGTAGCGACACAAAAGAAACTTTAATAAACTCTATTACGTTAATATAATTAGGGTATGCCTCCCACACCACACCGTTATATACTGTTATTATATACCTAGTTTTGGATAATATTATTTTCTTATTTTAAAAAACTTTGTTGAATTCTTTCGAATTTCAATATATATTAAATTGCAAGGTGGTTAATTTATGGGTTACTTTTCAAAAATTTAATCGATGGGTTCAAAAGCTAACCCATCATTTAGTTATGTTTACACATTCAAATTTCGGCATAATTTGTAATTTTTTTAAAAGTTAGCATTCTAATTAGGGTATGTTAATTTCACCAAAATATATATAAATTTACATAAATTCCTATTTGTATGTTTTAAACTTTAAAACTTTCTATACGTGAATATGTGTTTCATACTTTCAATTTATGTTATTACGTGTATTGTGAATAGTTATAGCGATATGTTCACTCTTAATAGTAGGTTAACTTCACTAGTTATCTTTCTGGCCTCGATGATGGTCATTTATCGGTTGTGTGTTTTTTTCTAGATGAAACTTCCGGCAATGTCATAAGCAATCTTTGATGAGGTTCTAGATGTTGTCCAACGAAAGTTGCATATTTTCTGATGATGTTATAAATGGTTTCCAACCAAAATTGCAAGTGTTCCTTAGAGATTATACATGGTTTTCGGCAAAAATTATAGGTTTCCGACGAGATTAGAAATGGCTTGGATGAGATTCTTAATAGTTTATGACCAATAGTTGTAGGTTTTAAGAAAGTTTACCAGTTACATGTTTAAATGTAAACTAAATACAAAGTACAAACAATAGCAATTTTGAAAGTTTAGTACATACGAAAACAGATTTTAAATATGAATACGTACAATATATAATTCATGTAAACTAAAAATATTTTAATGAAGTTTGTCGTATTAATTATCAAATGTTGGTCAAGCTTTATATATGTTGTTTTCGATCATAATTAAATTATTTCATGGATTTTTAGTCATTAAACATCGAAAGTATGTCCTAACATTCACAAAGTATATTTATATGGGTAATTATTTTTAAAAATTCAAGTTTAAGACAATAAAGTCCACTCATATTCTTATAAATCTTACAATCTTTAACTGAATATTAATATGGATTAATATTTAATAACGATATTTAGTAGCAGCATTTTTTATAAATCTGTTGATTTATGCAGCATATATATTTCATTACTAGTTTATATATCGGTGCAAGTATTAATCTATTAGAGAAGTAAACTTGAAATGCATTAAAATCAAATAGAAAAATATAAGTATTATACATATACAAAAATTACAAATACGTACATAAGAAACCAAATTAAATTTTTTTTGAAGTACTATATACACAAGTAAACTTGAAAAATAACATAATTGAATATAAAACACGTTTCAAGTATGTAGATAACGACCAAACTATTAAGACTGGTACATAAATAAAAAATAAAAAGTAGACATACAAATTGTTTAAAATATGTATAAAACTACAAAAACACATCAAAAGCTTAAGCATGCTCATATCACATATCATTACATATCACGGATCAGTCAATGGGCGATATAGAAATAAAAAAAAGAAAAGAGAATGTACTCAAGACAAAAATTCTTAAATTAAGCAAAAGCAACAACATTCTAATAAACAACTATTCTACTTGGTCAACCTGATCATTGAAAAAGAATAAAATGATAGTCAGTATAAACTATCAGATATAAAGAACAACTAAAAGTTTTTCATATTTAGAAAGAATGGAAATCCAAGTTCACATAACTAATAACTTAGTGACGATTTAAACGTGCATGTTTAAGAGAAAAATAAAATATACATACTGATTTGTACACACGAGCATTAAATGACTAAACTTGAAACACAACATAATACAATAGATAATCGTTTGATAATTTAATGAATCAAATTAGTTGATAAAGAGACTCGTCTCAATGCTTAAACGTGCTACTAATAACCACATGTCTTACCTTTTGAACGGACTTCATTGTATTTTCAGTTTTAAAGCCGAATTTTCGTACACTTTGCAACTAAAAGAAAAAAATATAATGAAACGTGTTAAATATTAAAAAATCAAGAATGGTTTCCTGTCTTGTGTATAAAAAATTAACACTTTTATTTTAGTGTTACCTTTAGCTAATTACCTATACTAATAAAATAGTTTCAGGACCATCAAGAACAACTATCTTTACATCTCTGATTTAGATTTTCAAATATATAATATATCATCTTTTAATGATACAGTTTATTTTAAACCATATTTTATAAAAGGTTCATACATCTTTCTAATAAGATTAAAATGCTTTAAAATCAATAACTAAACACTTTAAATAATATATTCAAGTTGATCACTCAGCTCATCACTACAACTTGCGGCTAGGGTTTTTACCTTTTTCACTTTTAAATATTCATAATGTCATACGGTTCTTTAAGATGATCAAACCGGTTGAACCAATAAACCGGTAGAGCAACCGGTTGGATGACAGGTCCGGTTTTCAAAACCTTACCCGTACTTGCCTCATTTTTGCATGCATTGTTAATTACTTCAAAATGTAACACCTTCACACAAAAAGAAGAGTCAGCCGCTGACGAGTCTGCTAGAAAGACTCTCTATCAAATAATCGACTAATCTAATTAACAAATTGATCGAAGCATCTTGGAACTTGCATAAAGAGAATATCATTGTGGTTGGTTGGATGTTATGCAAGAGTGTGGGAGAGGTTGTTGAATGATGGCCGGTAAGAGTGTGGAGGGTGGTCGACCACTCTCCACCACCACACTATCACGTTCAGTTTTTGAGTCCATTCACTCAACCTAGGTGTGATCACTTTCCACCACTACCTCATCACACCAAATTGTAGGACCTTCCTACTACTTGATTAGCCAATAAAAATAAAAAAATAAAAGAAGCAACTATATCATGCCGCTTTCTCTACGTCTTCCACTTCATGACAGTCCATCACCAAGCCATGATTGAGTGGCTGCCTACCATGGCCACACTATGGTTAGCATCAACCACCCTCAAATGCCTCTCCATTCCCCTACATTATGGGAGATCAAATATTTTATGGTCATTTTGTATCAATTAGTGATCAAACTGTTCTTTAGAAGTTAAGATTTAATTCTAAAGTTCAACCAAATGATTAAAAGTCTTAAAGTGTGCTCGGTACTATAATTATAGAGGTTTGATATTCTTGTTTTGTAATCTAAAACTAGCAAGTCTCGTTAAGGTGTCAAAATCCTATACCGAATATGTAGTCTCACATCTTCTAATATAAATAAAAAACTAATATGGATCAAAATTATTATACGATCATATTCGTTCATTTATGTAACACCGTAAAACTCAAGTCATTTTTTTTAAAACGCTGCGGAAGCATATTCTAATTTTCATTTAACAATAACATCATAAGTACAAAGTACTTTACAAATCACACCATTTGTTTGTGCTACAAAAGATTATAAAATGTGGCTCGTCCCTTCTCAAACACAATATCAGAGTATTGGTCAAATTCCCCTTTCAACAAACAAGCTAAACAGCTACTCACATAAACCTGCAAAAAGCAATCAACCGTGGGGGATTAGCACAAAGCTAAGTGAATGGAAGCTACGGACAAGCACAAAACAAACACGGTTCCCAACGGAACCTCTGAACATCAATACTCAAGCAATCTGTCAATTCATCAATCTCTTCCATCCCGAGGACCGGCGGTTCTGCTGAACCTACAACCAAAGCTGGCCAAAGCAAAGGTTTACCGATAGCTCCCTGCCGATTGGCACAATAAACTCCCCTCTGAGCAACAAATGCAACAGAGGAGCTACTACCGTTCAACCAACCGCAAGCGAGCCCAGCTCTAGCATCAGCAGCTGACCCCAACTAGCTCTTACACAGAAGCTGATCTCTTCCGACCCGGAACATAGAAGTCGGTTCTCAAACAATCCAATTTCCTTCTCCAGTCACAATCACAATCAAATCTCTATTACACATAACATTTACGAACATGTAATTCTCAATTAGCATATAGCAGACTTAATAGTCTATCATGGTATGGCAATCAATCTATCTTCGCATATTGAACTTATCAGTCAAATATCTCATTTTCAAATCAACAAACAATCTTTGCAAACAAACAATCTTTCAATCATTCAATCATGTTACCAACGTAACCACCCGTGAGTAAACTTCCACTCACCTCAGTCCTCATGTCACGCGTGCTTAGTTGTCTAATATCACTGAGTCTATGGTTTGCCTGAAAACATAACAACAACCGAATCAGTCTCAAATATATAAATATATCTCTCAACATATATTTATATCTCAAATATATCAAAACCACTCAATTAAATTACATAACACATATAATAACTCAAACCAAGCAACTTATATAAAAAGTATGCAAATAATCGGATTTTGAGCCTGTCGCGCCGCGACCTGCATCGGATTTCAAATCCGAGAGCTTTCAATCGGATTTCATGCTAACTTTACTTAGAATCGGATTTCACAAACGGATTTCGTTCCCGGGTATTGAGTGTCGGATTTGGATTCGGATTTCCAAATGTCGGATTTATGTTCTCGGATTTCAATCATGCGGATTTCTACAAAACCGACCCAAACTTTCGGATTTTTTATGAAGGTCGCGCCGCGACCCCTCTTTGTAGCGCCGCTACATACATTCATCAGCATATCAACTTTCTCAAATCCGATTATCAGCCAATTTTAACTCATACAATTCATTTCTAACATAACATTTCTTCATTCTAAACTCATATATGCTATATATCATGTATATCTAACACCATAAACACCTTTTTAACAAATCAAACAACAAAAATCATCAAAACCCATTTTCTTAAAACTCAACAATGATGTTCAAGCTTTAAACACATAAAAACACATTCATAACCAAAACTAAATCATCAATAACCCGTAATGATCATAAACCAACCTTTATTTCAAATTGTGAATCACAAAATCTTCACTTTTGAGTTTTCAGTTAATCTTCTTCTTTCTTCTTTTTCACTAGAGAAAACACATACACATACACACACCTTCACTTTCACTTTTCTTTTTCTTCTTTTAAAAATACAGATTTCTTTCAATACATGCAAACACACACACGTGGACTATTCCCTTAATAGGTGTCACCACCTCACATGCACCCACACACATACATACATACATACATACATCAATTCTTTTCTTTAATCAGTAAACCAATCTTACAATTTTATATGCTTAATAAACTAAACCAATCAATTTAATTACTCTCAATAATTACTTAACCGATTACTCAACATACAATCGAGATATTTTCTATACTCTCGTACCACACTCAATCTCATTTAATCATAAACACATACGACTTCACATACTCGTTTAATCACATAACAGATCTTCAAATATACATAATTAAATACATTTCAACTTACCATTTGCCCGCCTACTACTAGGCCGGATTTTCGGATGTTACAATTTAAAAAATCAATTTTAATTATACAATATTGACTATTCGTTATGGTAAAATTTGAGTCCGATTTTGTCTTTTCTTTAGTTAAAAATGGATTCAATATTTACTTTATTTTGAATCAATATCTTTGACCATTCTTTATGGTAAAATATTTTTTTTAGTTTTATTCTTTTAAAATACTTTATATTTGTCTTAAATTCTTTTTAATTATAACTAATAAAAACTTGACCATATTGTCCCTAACCGTAACAATATTAATGGATGACATATATAAAAAATACAGTCACGTCTCTTCGTATCATGATACTACGTTTCTACCGTTATGTCTTCACTCTCCCTCGTTTTGACGCCTCCACTACTAGCCTAAATGTCGACATCGTCTGTTGTCATTTTTTAAATTCTCATATTTTCCATGTCTTATAATTATTTGATATATATTTTATTAATTTTTAATATTTATAATAAAAGATAATCATTTCAAGTAGCTTATAGACGAGGGTTGAAATTGTTATAATTAATATTATCATGTTATTCATAAGCAATTAACTTTGATAATTTTTTTTCAATAACAAACATACAGTCTAATCTACATCTATATTCTAAACAGAACTTGCACATACAATCTCAAACAGAAAGAACACTTTAAATACATCGCGATACCACTAGACCAAAAACTTGTTAATAATTTATTTGTTAATATTTTTTATTTCCACCTTCAGTCCCACAATGATAGATAGTTTTATCAAATAAAAAGTACTTATAAAAGTTGGTTTTTAATTAATGACCGTCATCTTTCATAAGAGAAAATAAACTATTAATAAATCATTATATCTAACTTTTAATTGTAAATAAATTTACCTAAATATTCAAAATCACATATATTATGATACTTAAAATGATATCTATAATTTTGAATTTTATATAGGTATGCTTTTCATTAGAAAAGAACGAAGTCAAATCCTATATTTATAGTGGATGATCACTCCTAGGAAGTCGATTAAATTTTACTAATAATACCCAAAAAAAAAACAATTAAAAAAAAAAGTTATAGAAAGTTGATCTGCTCCAACCCAAAGAAGTGGGGTCGATCCAAGCAAAACCCAGCTGTTACTTTATTCTTCTCTTCAATACCCTTGAACCCTTCTCTCTTGCCAAGATCTGGTTTTCTATCTCTTTCTCAGAGGCCCCCAACCTTTTCATCTTCTTCTCTTTTGTTTTGTTTGTATAGATGCCAAAAGTCGTAGCCTTCTGATTACAGTACTAGCTTCGACAACAACTAGCCCTCAAACATACAAACAAGATTCATTAATTTACTGGTAAGTTCTCTGCCAATTCTTATTCTTATAAGCTACTCCAAAGCTTAGATGTTGCTATCTGGATCTTTCTGTTAGAACTATGTTCTTGATGCGATTTTATTCGATTTCTTGATGTTCTGCTTCCAGTTCCGTCTGGGCATTTCTTAATTATCTGGATCCTGTTTATTTTTTGAATTTAAGCTGTAATTTGAGCTCTTTTGTATGTTTATTATATTCTCGCCTGAATTTCTTGAAGTTCTTCATCAATTTGGATAACTATTGCGTTATTTTTTTGGATCTTGCGTTTTTCAAGCCGTTATAATTTTTTGATATGTATTTTTGTTTTTCTTTTTAATTTCTTGATGTTCTTCTACGATTACATTTAGGATATTCCTCAATTTCTTTGATTTCTAGGAAATTAACTAATTTGATCATCCATAAGATTTGATACGGGCTCATGGGTGGATTTAGGGTTCAAATTCTTTCACATTACTGTGTGATACAATTGTAATCTGGTAAAACATTGTCTTTTGGTCTCTGAAGTTGAAGTGGCTGTTACTCAATTTCAAAATGATATCAATTTTTTGAATACTCAAGAGAATTATGATATGTACACCTAGGATTCTTACATTAAACATATAAACATGTAAATGTAAATATATTGTGCTTCAAGAAATCTTGGCCAGTTTTAGTGAAACTGAAATCCTTATGAATCTTTTCAACATATATATTGCAACTTGTAGTGGTAAAGGAAGACAGTATCAAACTATCAAACAATTGCATAAAAGCATCCTCTCAATCTTTTTATTTTGATGATTTTTAAATTTGGCTCCATTGAATTCATACGTTAACACGGTATTAATGTTAATTGATGACTCTTTGTTAAATGTTATTTAAAATGCATTCTTAAATAACACAGTCTTCTTGTTAAAGTCAAATCCTGATCAGTTGAACTTCGAAAGAGATAGATTCGACCTCAAATGTCAAAATATATCATTGGGGCTCTTAATTTGGGAAATAATTCAATTGAATTCGATGCAGGCTAATCGGTGGATGATAAATAATGGGGAGGAAAGGCAATTGGTTATCTTCTATTAAAAAGGCTTTGAGTCCAAGCTCCAAAGAAAAGAAAAGCCAGGTTGGACACGAGTATGACCGGATCATTTTTCTTGCTGGGGCTAGAAATATACTTAATTTGATGTATTTTTCATTATTTGAGTGTAGAAATCAAAGAAGAAAACGTCTGTGGAAGAAAAATCTTTGGAACCACCCGTTGCTCCGATAGTAGAACCTGTCAATTCTCATCAGGTTCCCCCGCCAGAAGAAGTGAAACCGATTGAAGTGGAGGATGAGCAGACAAAGCATGCTTATTCTGTTGCAGTTGCTGCAGCCGCTGCAGCTCAGGCGGCTGCTGTCGCTGCTCAGGCTGCTGCCGAGTCTGTTCGACTCGCTGAGATGAGTAGGTATTCAGGGAAATCAAAGGAAGAAGTAGCTGCTATCAAAATTCAAACTGCGTTTCGTGGGTACTTGGTATGTCAATCTCTGATTCTCTTCCCCAGATTCCTATCTAATTTAAGGGGGTGCTTGGATTGTTTATCTTGTTTTTATATACTCATTCATGTTTGCAGGCAAGGAGGGCTTTGAGAGCCTTGAGAGGGCTTGTGAGATTGAAAACACTGGTCGAAGGGCCTGCTGTAAAACGACAAACAGCAAACACACTTAAAAGTATGCAAAACTTATCTCGTGTGCAGTCTCAAATCAATTCTCGAAGGATAAGAATGTCGGAGGAGAATCAGGCACTTCAAAAACAGCTCCTTCAAAAGCGCGCAAAAGAAATCGCGACGTTGGAGGTTTGTTTTGTCTTCCATTTTGAGATTTTATGCGTATTAGCCTATCAGGGTCTCTGAAAAGGACGTATAATTCATGTCTCATGTGCCCTTTACTTGGATTTTTTAATTTGATTATGTATGTTTCACATGCCAAATTTATTACGGTTGGTGCATGTATTGTTACAACAGATGGGAGATGAATGGAATGACAGTCTGCAATCAAAAGAAGAGATCGAAGCTAAGTTACTGAGCAAATACGAGGCTACAATGAGAAGAGAAAGGGCAATGGCATATTCGTTTTCTCATCAGGTAAACATTTGTCCGCAATATTCTTATAGGTTTGACTCATTTATGACTCTGGATTTTGAAATTTAATGTTTGGGTGAACAAGTTCTTTTGATTATCCAAATACTTCGTGGTCAATGGGTCAGTTTCATACTGGCTATGAAAAAACTAGTTAACAAAGCATAAAATAAAATACCTAATTGCCCCTTCATATAACCTAATTTAAGAGACTTTTACTCATGTATTACCTTTTTCCGCAAGGAATATCATTTTTGGTCTATTTTTGTATTAATTTATTATAGAATCAGATCAGATTTGTCAAAATCTCGCAGAAATAATCATTTGATTAGGAGAACTTCGAACATCAAATCCAATAATCACTTTTAACACTCCCGTCCAAACACCGGTAATTAGGTTATAGTTTGAGTAGATTACCAAAAGAAAGACTTCAGAACCATTTTATTTGTAACTTCTATTTGATTCAAAATCATTTGTTTGTATACAGTGTTTTGTTTGATTTATATGCTGAAGTCGAGTTAGAAATTAGATTATTATAGCATCTAGACTGAGGCTTGTTGGAAATTATCATGAAACAGCAATCATGGAAGAAATCATCAAGGTCAACAAACTTGCTTTTCATGGACCCCACAAATCCTCAATGGGGTTGGAGCTGGTTAGAGAGATACATGGCGGCCCGCCCATGGGAGCCACGGGGTGACAAAGATCATGGAAACGATCATGCATCGGTTAGAAGTGGTATCAACATTACAGGCAGTGAAATCGCCAAATCATATGCCCGTCATCAACTCAATTCCACGCCCTCAACCCCTCAGGCAAAGGCAGGTGTCCCAGCAGGGTCAAGGAAATTCAAGCCAGTCCAAAGCCCTAGAGGCTTTGGGACGCCAGGCCTGGATGACGATCTGAAGAGTGTTTACAGTGTGCAGTCTGAGAAGAACAGAAGGCATAGCATTGCTGGGTCGTCAGTGAGAGATGACGAGAGTTTGGCTAGCTCACCATCAGTTCCTAGTTACATGGCACCCACTAAATCGGCAAAAGCCAAATCACGGGGACAGAGCCCATTGGGCCCAGTGGAGATCAATGATGGGACGACCCCAGAAAAGGGGAGTGGTTTGAATGCTAAGAAACGGCTTTCATTTCCAGGTTCACCGGCTAGGCCAAGGCGTCATTCGGGTCCACCCAAGGTAGGAAGCAGCATTTCCATTGGTGTGGAGCAGAATCTGAGTAATGGTGTGGTGAGTTGAGTTGAGTTGAGTGAGATTTTTTAGCCAAGTTGTGCACAATTTAGTAAATTCTATAACTTGTAAGGTCTAAATGGAGAGGGAAAAAAAGGATAGAAAACAAACAAAAAAAAGAAAGAAAGAAAGGAGGGGGAGTAAAGATTTATTTGTTGTGATTTAAGTTATTTGACCGAGTGATGGAAGGTTTGTATTGGAATTCTTTGTTTCTTTTGTGTGTTGTGTGCATTTGAAAATGAATATTAATTGTTACAGTTTCTTTCATTATATTATGATTCAGAAAAATATAAAAACAATTAAGAATGCTACTCCAAAAGGTGAATCATATTTCAAAACAAGGCTTTTTCTTAGATAAATAACGATTTTTTGCCTTCAACTAAAACATTTTTATTATTTATATATGGTTGGTGTATATATATATATATATATATATAGGAGATAAGTGATGCCAGAATATGATAAGAATCTAGCCATGTACGTTTCCATGAATAAGTTCGGAGGCACCATCACATTTGAATTATTATTTTTTAAATAATAATATAAAGTGATAAAAACACCAGGTGGATACAACCAAGCATAACGACTCGTATCATTAACAGAATGCATTTTTTCATCCTAATTCAAAGCATATTCATTTGATTTTAAAAACTTGCAATATTCTGAATAATTATTATTTATGGTTAAGTAGTAAAACATATAATTATTCTTTAATTAGTATCTTAATTAATTAGACAGACTAATATAGTAACCTAGACAATAAAATTGGAAGGAATCAAGTAACAGAGTAAAAATAGCAAGGAGAGAGTAACAGTGATTGGTAGATAACTGAAAACTATAGAAAGAAAGTCATAGGGTATAAATTCAGATGAGATGGGGCGGCTAGTGCTGTAAACGAATAGAACGTTCAAGAACTATTCGTGAAATTGTTCGGCGGGAAGCTCGTTTATGTTTCTTTGTTTAATAAACGAACGAACACGAACAAGATTTTACGAACAAAGCTCTATTCGTTCATTTATGTTCATGAACGTTCGGTTATCCGTTCGTTTATATATATAAATACACACACACACATACATTTCTAATGTTTGTGTGTTTATAGTGTTTAATAATGTTGGATTTTTATTATAGCGTGTGTTCTTTGTTTATGTTCATTTATCATTTAAAGAAATGAAAAAGAATGTAAACAGTCGAACATAAAAGCTCACTCGTTTATCGTTCGTGTTCGTTTATTTGTTCGACTGAAATTAAACGAACGAACATGAACACAAAAATCCATTCCTTTATCCGTCCGTGTTCTATTTATTTGTTCGGCAAAAGTTAAGCAAACAAACACGAACAAATATTGTTCATATTCGTTCGGTTCGTTTACAGCGCTAGAGGCAGCAGCTTGGTAGATTCTGAAGATGGTCCAGGTCGATCTACGAGACTACGAGGATGGAGTTGAGTTGAGGACAGAGAGACTGCCCGGCCCAAAGTAGTGCTAGTGTTTTTTCTTATCTTGTAACTTAAGACGTTGGTAATGGTGGGGTTAAATAATAAATAGAGTAGTGGTGGTAAAAAAATTGTCCTTTTTATACAACGGATGGAGATGTTGAAGGTAGAGTAGAAATCAAGATTTAGAAAAAACAAATATAAAAAGATCACTAGTTGCTTTCATTTAATTCAAACCAAAGCTTTATCAACATCACGTGAAACTAATATTGTTATAGTTTTTTTTTCTGTAATATTCATATGAAAATTTAACATTTTTCTTGTGAACCAAAAACTGCTGTTCATAGATTTAATAAAATCATTCCAGCACATTCAGTTTTTTTTTATATTTTATTGTGCGAATTGCATAAAAGGTATTAATTTTTTTGTAATTTTCTGATTAAGATGTCCAAACTTTTTTAATAAAAAAAAGACTTTTTGACCAACCCAGTAGATAACTGGTTACCTTCTTTGCCGGCGACATCCTCCAACTACGAACAAAAAATCAAACTAAAATCGAGAGGTAAAAACAAATCTTGATGGTGTCAAGCAGAGTTACAGATGACTCGGTCTTTGGCAAATTATTACTCTAGTAATGAACAAAAAACTGAATCAAGAATGAGAGGTAAGAATACATCTTGATGGCTTGGGCCTTATACATCTTCTAGGTCGTTGGTGAACTCCTCCTGTGACGATGAACACTAAAATCAAGAGTTTGTGCTTGGTCATTGGCATTGGCATGATTGAGAGAGTTACAAATGGCACCACAATTCTTGTTCTAATACGGTATGTTAGGGTTTTGACAATTCTTTTTTGGTAAAATTGAGGGAATCATATTAAGTGAAGAAGACGAATACACGTTAATAACCTAATGAAACCTCCGTAATTTGGTGAATTTAAGGTTCCAACGGCTCTTTTCCGGCAACACCTACCATTTTTCCAACAATAGGTAAAACTAATACCAATTTAAACGAAAAGTTAGTTAAAGGACTGAGATTGTGACGAATTGACAAACTTAAGAATAATCTCAGTAATTTTTCAATATAAAAGATTAAATTAGTGATTTTTGACAAACCACAGTACCAAATCAATAATTTGCTCTTATTATTATTATCTAATATCTCCTCCTAACACAACTCCTTCAACCTCCAAGGCCCAAGCCACACATTTGTCTAGTTTCGCCGCAAGTTTAAGTGGCGCCACAATTATCGCCAGAAAAAATTGAATGGAGTAAGAACTCAAACAAGTTCATCATATTCCCCACTCAGGTTTGGATTTCAACCTCATGAAGATTAATCCAAGTTCATCATCTTCGTCAACCAGGAATGGAATGACATGAAAAAACCCCACTTTAATGGGTTATTTCGACCATCTGGGAATGTTTAAAACCAAACTCATTTTTAGATACTGGGATGAGTATCAAAACCATATACAGATCGATGAACTCATAACACGATTATAAACCCATTTACCATAAAAAAATATGGATGTCCACCAACTAAAAGAATCTAGATCTGTAATGGAATTAAATCAATGAACTCATATTCTTCCAAGAATCAAAGAAACTGTAAGAACAAATCGAATCCAAACACTTAGTCTGGGTTTCAGATCTTGAAATATATCGTTGCTTGGAAGAATAGGAACAGATCGCAATTCAATCATAGGGCTAAACTGTGCTTGATTAGTACCGGCTTTCGTTGTAACATGGGTTTAAGATCTCGATCCAAACCAACAAATGCAAATGATAAATTCATACGATCCGGATCCTTTTTTAGTTTGATGAACTCATCTAGGTTACAAGAATTTGATCCCATTGATTTTGTGTTCAATGATTAGTGTTGGGAATGCTTCCATTTGTATGGTTGAACTCATCTGGGTTACAAGAACTTAACAATTTTGTGTTCAATGCTTCCATGGATTTCGAGTTTGGATGCTCAAATTTTGAGTTCAGTTTTGTGTTCAATCAATTTTGAGTTAGGATGCGCCCTCGATTATATGCTTACTCGATTTTGTGTTCCATTGATCTTCACAAGGAAGCTGGGTTATTTGTTAATGATCGTTTGTGCAACTTTGGTAGTTGATCACACATAGTTGTCTATACGTGATAATATAGGCACTTTGGATAGCTGAACATGTGGAGTGTTTTGTATATGATTATTTAGACAGTTTAGGTAGTTGATCATGTTTGTTTGTTTATACATGATTGTTTGGGTAGCTTGAGTAATTGATCATTTTGGCTCAAGCCTTCACTGACATTTTCTCTCTTTGTTTTTACAACACTTATCATGGATTAACAATCTCAAATTGGGTAGGACGAATATTTGTAACAAATGAGACGAAGTAAATACCATTAGAAAATCGAAACATATAGTTGCTACGTATACTATTGTGTGCAATCCGGCCCAACCATCTACTTACTCGTCTCGTGATAACCATTCACCCCTAACTAAGCTTCACAGTAGACCGAGATGGGTGTCTTACAATTTCCGTTCTTTAATTAAGTTTAGGCTTGCTGCTTGTTATGCTTATAACGATGACCTCTACACACGATGTTAGAACTTTAACAGTCTCTTCATTTGTTCACAACGGAGGTCTAAAGATAATCAACAAGAAAACTGATGTGACCACCGGCACCACTTCCAATACCTCACAATGCATCTATAAAATATTTAGTTTTTTAACTGCTTATAAACCTACTTCGAATTTATTCATGACGGGATTCGAACCCATAACCATAAGCTATTGACAGCATCCAATCTAAACTACCTTAATATTACTAAACTAGAAGCTATACGTGGTCTAGAAAGTATTTAGTAGATTTGGAATAAACAAGAAATATTTCAACAAGTGGGTCACAATGATAAAAAAGCATATAAATAATAAAATATATAACCTAAATATAATTTTACATTAAAAAATTAAGGTCGCCTCTTATCCTCTTATCAAGTAGTTAATTTATACAGGAGCATGAGTATAGTCTTCATTTTCTCTCTCTTTTATCCCAATTACACATCCGTATTATATTATTTTTTTCTCTCCTTTATCTCTCTTACCATAAATTCATATATAGTCTAACTCAACTAACTCAATCTTTTTCCTTCTTTTACTCAAAAATGACCCAGATGATGGCGGGTTGAAAAAATCAAACCACCTATCCGAAGATGGGGGCGTACGGGTGTTTCCAAGTCACTTGATAAAGACGATAATACCTGAAGATGTTTTAGATCACCCCATACGGGTGGCCTGAGAGGTTGAGAAAAAGATTTTGGGGGATTTTAGGGGACATAGGCCCACAAACTATTGTCATCCGAGGGGAACATACGTAAATATGTAACTAATATAATTTGTACAAAGATATTAATGACATCGTCTGGTAAATTGGGTCGCCTCCCTGGCTCCATTGATCCAAAATTATAGCATTATTTTAACAGCAGTATTCGAACTCTTAAAAAAAGTTACAAAGTTTTTCGTAATGAAAATTATTTATAATATTATTAATGATCCATTATTAAAGTTATTTTTGTTATTTATATATTTATTTAACCATGAATTATGTTACGATAGATAAGTCATTATTTAATTATATTTGATTTTCTTAAAATGCCTTTCGTCAACGAGACACTAAATTTAAGTAATTATTATGATAATATTTCTTTGAAAAAATAAAAGGTAGATACTCCGGAGTCTCAAATTTGTGTGAGACTATGACCAATTCCTAGCAAGTGTAATGCTCGTCCATATAATTGAAATACTTATAGCAAATATTTAACCTTTTGTCCCCATCTACACGTACTGTTACTTTCATAGCCCTACACCTAGTCCTAGTGGAGGAGTAGTAGTCCCAAACTCCATCTCACACGACAAACTTTTAAGTAGTGGGACTTTGCTCATTATTGGGTGTTAAAGCACCGAGGGTTTCTATTTGTGAATTGTTGTTATAAGTGTAAACATCAGTAAAAAAAGATTAGGAGAGTTAGCAGTATAAAGATTTAGTAGGATGAAAACATATATAACTACACGTAAATCGTTCTTTTTTCCCACTTGAAATGCAACATTTTTATTAGCTTTCACAAATCATTTATCGTATGTAATGATTAACTTTTTTACCAAGTTGTCTGTTGCTTTAGATTTTTTATTAAATGTTTTGTTTTCTTAAATATTTAGATAAATGTTTTTGTTAACGAATGTTTGTGAGCGAACAATGAGCCTAGTATTTATTGAACGTAACTCAAGTTGAAGAGGGAAATGAAAATATATATATAGAGAGAGTTTGGTGGTTGTGCCGGCGGCGGTGGACAAACTTTGAGGGCGGTGATTGTTTCTAGATTTGCAATATTGCGAGAGCGTCCTAAATTTGAGGGTGGTGGCCAGATCTTGAAGCTTAAATTCTAGATATCCAAAAAAATGTAGAATATCCAAATCCATCTGAACTTTAAGAAAAACACAACGTTCATAATGAAATTTTCCACAATCAAATTGTTTGGATACGAAGATGTTTATAAATCCATGTGAAAATAAGAAACCTTAAGATTTAACACGAAATAACAAAAATCACATGAGTGGAACACAGGATATACTAAAATTATTAACACTGTGTATTTTTCTAAACAGGAAGAACCTAAATCTTATTTAGCATGTGAACCGATTTGTATTAGCTTGTATATTTAGTATAGTCCATTTAGCTAAGTTAGGGCCCAAGCCCATTAGGATTTTACAATAATGTACTATGTATATTGTATAATCATGCAATGTTATAAGTTGAGGAGTTATATAATCCAACCACCACCGCTGAATGCCACACCCACCACCATCAACTACCATCAGAAGTGATAAATATGGAAACCACCAAGAAGACCATACAACAACCAAAAACCACCAACCACCGCTAGCCACCACCATATACAACCAACCGACACCTACCACATCCACAAAAGTTGAAAACCAACAAGAACACCAAGAATTGTCGAAACCCATACACCTAAACTAAAATCCACTAGCCAAATTGAGACCTACCACTTGAATCATAAATTGTCATTGCCTGAAACCACCAATACACCACAAGGAAATAAAACCCACTTCCCAAATCGAAACCTTAATGGTTAAATCACACCTAAAAATCAAAACCCATAAACCCTAAATCTTATATCTAAACACACACACATACAAATGGTGGTGCCATGGCGATGTTGTTCGAAGGCGGTCGTGGTAGAGATAGAGGCAGTGTTCACGTGGTGGTATATCTGTCGCTATTGTGTATGTATATGAGCCTACGAGGAGGGTGTTACATATATGATATATACATGGAAGAGTATTTTTAGGTTGGTGGGAGGTGGTGGTTAAGGCAGAGATAGAGAGAGATAGATAAATAGATTGATTGATTGAAGTAGTGAGGGGTCAAGGGGTCACACGTGATGGTGATGCGGTGGGTGGCGACGATATTCTCTCTGACGAGGTGGTATTCTACAGCGAGGGGGAGGTGAGTTCTTCGGCGAGAGGGGGAAGCGATGCTATGTTTGAGAGAGAAGGATATAAAGAAAGGAGGTTGATAAAAGAAAAAGGGTGGGTGGTGTTTAATAATTATTAATATTATTAATTACAATAATAAGATTTTGTTATTAAGAAAATAAATAAATAGTAGGATAAGTATAGAATGATCAATTTAACAAAGTTAGCACGTACACCTAGTTAAAAGAAAACATTAAAAAGGACTATCAAGGCAACAAAATGATAGTTAAAAGACAATGTCCGTAACCTTTTTAAAATTAAGATGTTATTCTATAATCTATACACCATAATCTACTAACAACATATCCTAAGTTATTCAATTAAGTTTAGCAAAAACATAAAAAAACGTTAAGAAAATACTTAAAAACGTATACATAAACTTAATAATCTACTTGTAATTCATTGATAAATTCCCAAGTAGTAACGTTAAAAAAAAACAAACATCATTTGAAACATATTCCAAAACCACAATAAGTTGGTTCCTTTTTTTTTCTTCAAAAAGAAGAGCTTGTTTGAGGATTAATGGTTGAGGAATCTTTGACCGCAAGTGACTATTGTAGTATTGTCTAACGCTAAAGAAAAAAAAAACTCTTTAGACAAATAAACAAATAACGAGATAATAATAATCATAATAATAATAATGAAAATGATAATAATAATCACAACAACAATAACCGGTACTTAAGTAATAACTAAGAGCAGGTTTATTATTTGCTTACTTTTAAAGTTATTTATAATCATCTATCACATCTCATTTGTCATATTAACACACATCAACGATCAACCTTTCTTTCCATTTTCTTTATCATCTCTAATCTTACGATCAACATTCTAACCCAAAGGCACCTGCAGTACGTCTCTTTCATGCAAACATCCTAATTCTGGGTTAATAACAGTATTATGTAGAATTTGTTCCATTAAAGAAAATTTTTTTGAATGGTAATTAATAATAGAAACTTAACACAATTTTCTCTAAGTCCATTACGTCTACACACCCTTACCATAATTAACCCTCCTCAAATTTCTACACGTACACCCCGTCCTTGCTTGCTTGCTTGGTGACACATCAGTTAATTCTATAAATGAAACGATTCTGAACACCATCTAGTGAATACGAAGGAAATACGTAAATAAATGTTGTTTTATAAAAGAGGCATGTCAGCACAAGGATCTCCAATTTTTTGTGACGCCGCATCATTATTTAATGGATGGCTGATTACACCTTATTCTATCAATGATAAAGGAAATAAATAATACATACAAAAATTTTAATTAATCAAAATTAAGTTAAATGGTTACTAGTCTTGTGTTTACACAATGACCCGACAAGTTGCTTTACACAGTTGATCACTAGAATGAGGGCATGAGATTATCACGCTAAGCATTGACATCACGCTTTAACTTATTTGCCTAAGCACGAGTAAGTCCTCTTTAGGAGGAATTGTTCATATGTTCAGTTTTTGTTTTTACAAAATTTTCACCATTAATTAAATAAGTTATTCTTGTTTTTTTAATAGCCTAACACGTTATTCTTATAATGGTAATATAACGGGAGAATCTGAATATATGTAGTTAATGTTTATGTATTAAACTTAAACACACGTCCTTTAATCTTAAGTTACATGATTTATCTTACCAATATATTAGACCGGCCGGTAAAAAATCCCAAAGAACATACAACTTTTTAAAAACGTTTGTTCCTATTTATGATGAAGGATATTGTGGTTTGAATATTTTATGTATTTCTATATGTTTTTATAGTCATGCATACTTACATAATCATAACAAGGAGTTTATATTAGGTAGGTTTTATGTGATTGTTATTATGAGATTCATATGTATATTATTTTTGTATTGTTGATTTCACTCGTTATGTAAGTTGTAACGTTTGTAGCAATGTACTAATTTAGAAGAACAACAGTGTCTCAAAACTCTAAATTTTTGAGGGAGTCTCATGCCATTTGAAAAACATATTACTAAAATTTTAATATTTAATCACAGATAATTCAGTATACAATTACATGTGATTTGTAAAAGCATCACATGCGAATTACTCAATTATAAAAAATTACGAAAATATCAATCTGTCCAAATTTTTAAAATTTAATCTGGATCATTGATGTCATTAATACAAAGGCTAAAATTAGTTCATTAAGACTATGAATTAATTATGGACTATATTAAACATATTCTTCTATCCATCTATATCACACAATAATAACCATATGTACCGTCTAAAAATGAGAGATGCAACATGTAGATAGTCAAATTTCGGTGTAAATCATAAATACATTAAATATCATAGAAATTTTAACCTCATTTATCTTATCCGATATATTATTTTTCAAAAAATAAATTATATAACTGCGAAGAAAACAAGATAAAATGATATTTGAAATGAAATTTTAACCTCATTAATCTTATCCGATAAGAAGTTTGACGGTACTATGTATCTCCAAAATATTTGAAAACAAGTAAAAATCCCACCAAAACCATGTGACTCCCTCTGACTCTCAGCACTGGAGCGTGCGCTGTGCGCGTGTCTCAAAAAGCGCGTGCACTTCTTAACTAAAATCAAGAGACTACCCCCATTTTAATTCATACAATTACAGACACCATCTTCCCTCTCATCACAGTTGCATAGAAAGAGAAGAAGACTTCACTTGGGAACTGCAACTCTGCCTAAAACACCCTTCATCTTCATCTTCATCTTCCTTGCTTAAAATTAGGGTTTCTTTACCTCTCTTTTTTTATTTCCCGATTTAAATCTCTCATATCTCATTCCACACGAGTTACTACAGTTACAGACAACCAGCTTTTCCTTCTTCAATTCAGGCTCTAATTTCCCAGGTAAGTTTATAGATGTGTTGTTATTTTCATTTTTTTATCTGGGTTTTGGAAGCATTACAAGCTGAGAGTGTTAAACTGCATTCTAAGTGTACACAAGTTTTTTTTTTTTTTTAAATTTTATTTTTGCAGTTGCATTTGCATTAATCTGTTTATTTTCAGGGTTTCCATAGTGGTGACTTTAAAATGTTCCCAATTAACAGTATCCTGGTTTTTTCTGTTTGTTTTTTATATGCATAATGTGACCGTCAAAAACTACAGTTGCACAACTCCCGTCCATTTTTGTAGTTTGATTTGTTATAAGCTTGCTTTTTCCTTAATATGAATATGAAGTTATTATTATTACTTTTTTTGCTTTAAATAAATAGTAGTTGAGTAATTGTTTTGTGCGCTTCTCTGTTTTCTTCAGAGAATCTGTTTTGGTAGATCTAATTGTTTCAAAAATTGAATTTATTGCACTTATCCACGACAGCTTCTCATCTACCGTTAAAATTATATTTCTATTTCTATTTTATGTGTATTTCAAGATGGCATTAAATCCATCATCATGAAAACTTGAATGCAGCAGCTTCTTTGTCTCTAGAGTGACTTTGCAGTCAAAATCAATCCTGTTTGTGTCAGCCTTCGAGTTTTTACTGGATTCTGAGGGATCTTTGAGCTATATAAAGTTAAGATTTTAATCAATAAATAAACTACACGGTTCTCCTTTACGAGTCTTTTTAAAACTGTAACAGTACATATTGAAACCCAAGAACAATAAAATATCTAACTGCTGAAAATATTAAATTGGAAATTTCTAATTTTGAGGTAACTAAATTGGACCTTTGTAGGGAAGTACCATATTTGGATTTATGCGTGGGCTTCAAGATGCTTTCTTTTTAATTATAATCAAAATATATGTATCAAGAAAAGCTTAATTTTTTAAAACATGGTAACAGTACACCAAGTGACATTGCAGTATTGGACCCCAAACATCATGCGGCAGGTTACCTGGTATGGAGCCATCTGCCAGCCCGGCCATGGTTGAGAAAAAGCTTTTAATGTTTTTGTTTTCTCATATAACATCGATCAATGACTAGGATTCAGGTTGAAAAAAGTCACTTCATTATGGTGTTGAGATTATGTGGATAATAATGATTTCCAATACTGTTCATACATTTTACTAGAGATATTTTTATTGACAGTTGGGGTCAACCTTGTTATTTGACTAAACCAAAAAGGCTTGTTTGTAACTCGAGTGTCGATTGAGTTACGTTTAAGCCAAGTAGAGAAATATCAACAAGTATGTTAAATCATGTTTTATTATTCTTAAGATAAAAAAACTTTGCTGATTGACCACAAACATGAAGGCACCTCTCTGGCTTTTACAATGGGACGAGTATATTAAGTTGAGTTTGTAAGCTATAACATTCCTGGCACAAATTATTTTAAGTGAAGCTGCTTAAAAATAATGGTTGAGTTTCTCTATTAGTTATATGATATGGTGTTGTGTAAACAATAATGTTTTTGAAATATCGCATCAACACACAAGAGTAAGAAAGAAGTTAAAGAGGAAAAGCATAAAGACGGTTTTGTCTAATGATATTTGTCTTTCGTTGTATTGTTACATCTTTTTCCCTTGTTACTCCGTCCAACAACATGAATCACATTTTTGATTTTGGAAATCCAACCAAGTAGTTTTCAAATAAAAAGGTAGCTTCTTTGTTCATTGTCTTGTCCCTTATTCAAATACCTTAATTACCCTTCAACAGATCTTGTGGATCAAGATCAATACCAATTGTGGTTTCAACACCCAATGAAACAATAAAAGTAATTTTACTTGAAAAACATTTAAAGAAAGTAGCGCCACAATTTTCTATAGAAACTCTCTTTTTCTTGTTGTGGTGTTAGTTTGGTTGTTGGGAGTGGGAGTAGTTCTCATGGAGTTTGGAGTTTCTTTGAAGGATTGTGTTGTTTGTTTAAATCTTGGTTTTGTTTTTTTAGTTGACATTGATTAAAGTTTGGGTTTCCTTCATGACATCATCTGTTGGTATCCTATCACATATACATTGCATACATATATAAACAAATCTTTCTTTCTGACACAAGCATTCCTCTGAAAACCATTGTAGGGATTGTGGGTCAACTGCTTTATTCAAGTGGGCCTTATTACAGGATTGCTTTTAGTTAAGGGTAAATTAGACAATGCAAACTCCAAAAACAAGGTACAAGCTTCTATCCTTTTTTATATTTCATTACATTTGTCTTCCAAGAGTCATATCTTATCTTTAAAATTGCAGAAATGATGCTGGTTTTGAGTCTGATATGGGTTTTATTAATTTGTAGTCTAAGTTTGTTTTGAACTAGATCTTGTACCTCTTCCAGTGCAACAATCGACTATTCCAAAGGCGTGATGGTATAGTGACTTGTATTACATGCAACAAATTTAGTACGTTGCAGCAAAATTGTCGGTTTGGATTCTGGAAAATGGGCTTAGTTATTTAGGAACCAGGATGTGTTTTTTCTTTCTTAAAGCTGGCTGCTTTTAATCGCTTTTTAAAAAAAATGCTAGTGTTGGCCTTGCAGAGTATTCTTTTTTGATATTTATTTGACAATGGGACCTTGTTTCATACTATCCACTTTTACTGTTAACTCATTCTCATTGTTGGAATAAGTGGCCCTTGGTTTAGTCTTCATGTGCTTGAATATCTTTCCCCTGATCATTTATGGAACTACTAAAGTTATATCTATTAATTTGCCCGGATTATTATTGCTGTTTGTTGATTCATAATTGTATTGATCATCAGTCCACAACCTTGTTTGTAGCGAAGGGCTTTTGGAATGGAATTTCATAAAGATTATTCTGTGTACTGTTTTCCTATAACTAATATCATAGTTTGTTCAAATATAACTCAAATGATATATCAAGCAACACGTTAACAAATCTAAGCTAAAAACAGAGCTGGAACCTTGGAGGTGCCCCAAAGGACACCAAAAACTGCAAGGCAGCTCAAAACTTTGGGTGCAGAACATGACAATTCTTCATCTCAAAGTCCGGTTACCAGAACACCTAAAGCTAGAAGTCCAAAAGTTGTTGACCGCCGGTCACCTCGTACTCCAACATCTGAGGTATATTGTCTTTCATTCGACTTTTTTTACTAGAGATTGCAATTTTGGCCCATTTGATTTGAGTTGTGCTGTGTCTAAACGTTTCAAATAAAAATTTTTAGCTGAATTTAAAACTATTCAATAGGTTGAACAAGCTGAAAGTTTACCCACATTCTTCTTTTAAAGGCATATAATCTTCCAATCGTTTTATTTAAATATTAAACACAGTTTTATAGTAGTATGTTTCTGTATCATGTCTAATGTATTCATTATTTATGATAGTTTCTTTTAAAAGGACAGGAAAGGTGTTCTCAGGTCAAACCAACCTGACCTGGCCTCTTTTGATCTTTTCAAATTCAACCGAAACCTGTTTTAACTGATTAACCAACTCATATGACTTACCTATGTTGCCGCCTCATTTTTTTTATTGATGTGAGATGAGTTACTAGTCTTAAAATGTATAAAATGCAGAAAAAACGTCCTGCAAGAGTGTCAGAACTGGAAACACAGGTTGCTAATCTTCAAGAAGAACTTAAGAAAGCCAAGGACCAACTAAGCCAATCGGAATCATGGAAGAAACAGGCCCACGAGGATGCTGAAGAGGCCAAGAAGCAGTTTGAAGAAATGTCAGAAAAGCTCCAAGATTCACAGCAACAGCTTGATGAGATTTCAGCTTCTGAAGAATCTCGACTTCAAGAACTTAGAAAGATCTCACAGGACAGGGACCGGGCATGGGAATCTGAACTAGAGGCTGTCCGGAAACACCATTCTATGGACTCTGCCGCCTTAGCTTCTGCCATGAACGAGATCCAAAAACTCAAGATTCAGCTTGAAAAGGTGGCAGAATCTGAAGCTAATCAAGCTAAGTATGCAGAATCAGCTCATAATGAGATGCTGAAATTACGGCTAGAACTATCTGAAACTCTTGCTATAGTTGAAGAGCTCAAAACCCAATTGAACGATTCAAAAGATTCTGAAGCTAGATCTTTAGAAGTTGTAAGTCAAACCCGAGAACACCTAGAAACCATAAAGTCAAGCGAGGAGACCCTAATGTTGGAAAAGCTGAAGGCCGTGGAAGCCTATGATTCGTTAACTGTGGAGTTGGAGAAATCGAAAGCTCAGGTGGATTCATTAGAAGGAATTGTCAGCAAACTTCAGATGAACAAAGGCAATTCTGTAGGTAATAATGATGATGGTGATGATGATAAGCAAGAAGAGCTTAATCGTGTGAAAATGGAGGCAGAAAAGTTACGAGGGGAACTCGAGGGAGCTGAAAAGAGATATCAAGAGGAGTATTTACAAAGCACATTGCAGATTAGAAGTGCTTACGAGCTTGTGGAACAAACAAGAACCGAATCATCCCAAAAGGTTTCAATCTTGGAGGAAAATTTGGAAAAATTAAAAGCCGAATTGGAAGTTTTGAAGAAGAAGCTGGCGGAGAAGGAAGAAAAACTGCAAAACGTATCAGAGGAAAACAAGAACCTGAACGAAAAGCTGGAGAAAACCGAATTAGCAACAGAGAAAGACACTGAAGATGTAGATCTAAAGAAATTGGAGGCCGACTTGGAGGATTTGAAACAGGCTATGTCTGATAAAGAAATAGAATTGAAGAACATTACTGAGGAGAATGAAAGATTGAAAATGGAAAAGAATCAGGTGAATGATGAAGCTGTTGCGTCTGCTGAAGCTGCAAGAGTTGCCCAGAAAGAAGCTCTTACTAAAGTCAGCTATCTGACTGAAGAGGCAGATAAAAGCAGTAGAAAAGTGATGAGGGTCACCGAGCAGTTAGACTTAGCTCAGGCAGCAAATGCCGAAATGGAAGCAGAGTTGAGGCGGTTGAAAGTGCAGTCGGATCAGTGGAGGAAGGCGGCAGAGGCGGCAGCGGCAATGCTTTCCGGTGGCAATAATGGGAAGTTTGTGGAGCGAACAGGGTCTCTTGATACCCATACCATTGGTGGGAGGTTAAATTCACCCTTCTCTGAGGACATGGAAGATGAATCACCCAAGAAGAAGAATGGCAACATGTTGAAGAAAATAGGGGTTTTATTGAAGAAGGGCCAGAAGTAATTCAAGACATTTGGAAGGTATATTTGTTTGATTCTTGATCAAAATTAAATCTTGAGAATTATACTTGATTAATTTGGTGGGTATGTTCTGACATTTTTGTTTTTGTTTTCTTATTGGGTAAAATGCATAAATCATACGTGATCAGGGAGTGTTGTTGCTTGGAATTCAATGAACGAAGGTGGAGGAGGCTTTTGTAGTTGTTAGGGTTTTAGCTTTCATGGATGGGAGGGGATGGAGTTGCAGGCATTTGTATAGTGAAGATGAATTGTAATGGAGTTTGACTTTTGACCTGCCGTAGTGTAGGTTTGGATCTGGTGATGCATTGCATTTTGGTTGGAGAATGCAAGGATTTGTAATAATATTGTTGTTACTTTCTAGTTATATGGAAGAGTTTACACCTTCTACTCTTCTTCGCCTTTTTGCATCCACCTAATAAAATATCATTTTAACATTTCATGTTATATATATATATCAGGGGAGTTAAATTGATATTTAGGTGAGAATAATAGAACAAATTCTAGCCATCAATTAGGTAGTGATTTATTAGATCTGGATCGTAATTTATCTCTTGTAATTAATGGTTGGGTAGTGAATAAAATAAAGGGTTATCCAATCAAATCAAATAAAAAGTCTGTTAATATAAAAATATATTTTAATTTGAAACTCCTTGTGTATATATCCGTTCTCCATTTAACATGTGTTCTCACCGGATTCCTCCTCTCTCTCTATATATATATAGGGGAAAGTTTATTTGAGAACCGTTTTTATTACGAAAACCAATTTTAGCCGTTCATTTTGGATGATGGAATTAAATGAAGAGCGTGGAGGGATTGGGTGTGACAGGGTGTATGTAAGGAATTCATGGGTGAGCAATCTAATTGAAGGAGGGGAATTAGACGGCTAAGATTGGTTTTCGCGGTTCTCGCAATAAAAACAGTTCTTAAATGAAATATTCACTATATATATGTATGTGTGTGTGTGTGTATATATATATATATATATATATATAGCGAAAAGTTCATTTGAGAACCGTTTTTATTGCTAGAACCGTGAGAACCAATCTTAGCCGTTCAATTCTCCCTCCTTCAATTGGATTGGCCACCCATGAATTCTTTATATGCACCATGCCACACTCAGTCCCCCTCACCAGGGGCGGACCCAGGATTTGAGATGAGTGGTAGCACCGGATATATGATTTTAAATGAGTAGTAGCACCGCCTCGAAAAAATCGGAATTTACATTACGAAATGGTAAAACCGTCTCGAAAAAATCGAAATTTACACTACGCGGACAAAATTGAGTGGTGTCCCGTGCCACCACTCGGCTGTGCCTAGGTCTGCCTCTGCCCCCCACGCTCTTCATCCATGAATTCCATTATTTAAAATGAACGGCTAAAATTGGTTCTCGCGGTTTTCGCAATAAAATAAGTTCTCAAATGAACCCTCTTTTCTCTCTATATATATATATATATATTGTTGGGCTTGTAAAGGATAAAATCATAAAATAATGATTACTTAAATATAAGTAAAATAGAAAAACCGACAATTAATGACAATTTTCTCTTGATGACAGGTTGAAGCAGTACTATTTTCACCAAGTGATAAATTTGAGTTAACGTCATCTTGTGTTATCATTACTTTGTTTCAAGTTCAATGTTTTAGTTGTACATAATTATTTGGTAAATTTAGTTAGAATTACACTTGAATAACATAAGTTACATTAAGATACTTGGTTAAATCATTATCATTATTAGAAATATAAGACAAGAGAAAAAACATTAGTCATATTTTAAAATATAAAATAAATTAGACATGCTTTTAAACATATTATTAGACATATATACTATTAATTTATTAAGAAACTAAACCTAGGTAATTTTGAGTTACTTTGGCTAGTTTTTTTTTTCTTTCAAAGATTGTCAATTACAACGCTAGTTCATTAAATCACTTTAATCATTTAGCTATTAAAATTATGTTGATATTCCTCAATTAATAAAAATTTAACTCAAATATTACTGTATTTAGACGACGTTAGTTTTCAACCATTAACACTCTCTTGTGAGTTACACACGAGAATCAAATTTTTGTGTGTGCTTTAATTTTTGGATGTTTTTTAAGCTAGATCAATGAAAAATTGTGTATCCTTGAATAGTTGAATCTAAAAACAAAATTGTCTCTGAACCTATCTCGGTCCTCGTTAGAGATTTTTTTAACCATTGCGTCAAGGTTTATGTTTGTCATGAACCAAGAACCGGATGATAGACACAAACCAAACCCAATTGAAATATTTACAATTCTGAAAAATGGCATATTATTCAAACCAAAGTTTATAACCATGTCTATTTTAATATTCACAAACAACTAATAAGTGAAATAAAGTCAATATTTAAAAGTCAAATAAAGTCTCTCATCAACTTGTCTTATCGACGACCAAGTTAACCAAAATCAAACAAAATACACAAATCAAATTAAACAAGCACAAATAAACTCGATCGATTTCTAGTTAACAATCTATTTCTGTTTAGATTTAATTTTAAGAGCAAACCTATATATTCGATTGACCATTTATGAATATTGCATTAGATGAATGTAAATATATAGGAGATTACAACAACCTATCCTTACAATAAGGAAGGAGATAACTATCCTAATAAACAAGATTTACACAAAATATATCCTAAATTACAAAATATATTTAAATACTAATAATATTATCCAGAGAAGTTAAAAAATTACTAACAAACATTAATTGTTGTTTTAATTTTTTTTCTTTATGACGTCACTGAATTAATAATACCAGGGCATGGAAAGAAAGAAAAATACATTAAGGCCCAATTTACAGGCTGAAAAACCTCAATTGGGCCGCAGTTCAAGTCCGGAAAACAAAAGCCCAAAACCACCATACCCCATCAGGTATAAATCAACCACAAAATCGCCGTTCCAGAATTAGGGTTTGTACTTTGAAGGTTAGCGCTTCTTTCAGGCAAACATGGGGTACGTATTGCGTTTTTGGTTCTAACCTAACCTCTTTCATAACTATTCTCGAGTATATGTTAACGGTTTATATTTCCCTGTGGTTGTGGTTACCTTGATCTATATGCATGTTCATTGGCTATTTTTTTTGGGTTGATTTAGTGTCTTGAAGTGGATTTAATCTAGAAAACAGCCTTGGGATTATTGTTTCAATTTTTTGCATTTTAGAGTCGATTTATAGATCCTAATGAGGTTACTTTTAGCTAGTTCTGGTGCTCTAGTTTTGTTTAGTTTGAAGATTATGGAGCTTAGATTATCATGTTTGCAACTCGCCTGAGTAATGTGTTAGCGATGACATTGTGTTGTTTCTGAGCAGAAGCGTGGAGTTGAAAGTATAGGTGTTTGGAAACTGATATGAAAAATAAGAAACGATTAGAGCAGTTTGATAATTACTGTCATTGACTGCTCTTCTGTTCCACTATTAAACCCGCTTTATTGTTTTTCTGTCATAGAAGAAAAATCTTGTTTTATCGTGTTGAAGTCCAAATAATTGTGATGTTTTAGATTATTAATTCTTTTATATATGCGGATTGAATACCCGTTGGTGTTTTTGTTTACAAGCGGTGTGTAAAAACAGGTAAAAAATTGATTTTTAATGGCTTCTATGTTCTTTTATAAGGCTGTAAGCCCATGAACTTGGTTGTTGTTAGTAACGAATTAGAAACATCTTAGTGTCCAATTCAGAAAAATTATGACATCTGGCACATTAGCAAGGCATATGAAGTTGTAAGAAATTGATCTGTATTTATTAATTGGACAGATGGTCTTATATATGCTGCTTATCAATTCAGAACCCTTTAAAAGCTTGAAATGGTAGTTGTTATTGTGGTTTGTCACTCCTTGTGATTTATTTGATATTCTAATTCCATTGCTTATTTTGATGTTTACATGATTGGACTATATTGATATCTTGCAGGAAGACACATGGAATGGGAGCTGGTCGCAAGCTGAAGTCCCACCGCAGGAGGCAAAGGTGGGCTGACAAGTCCTACAAAAAGTCTCACCTTGGTAATGAGTGGAAGAAGCCATTTGCTGGTTCTTCTCATGCTAAAGGCATTGTTCTTGAGAAGATGTAAATAAATAACTCTCTTTTAAAGATCCACTTGATGCATCTGTTCTTTGCCGTTTCTTTTCAATAATAATTTGCTTTTTTTAACATATCTACAGTGGTATTGAGGCCAAGCAGCCTAACTCTGCTATCAGAAAGTGTGCAAGAGTTCAATTAATCAAGAACGGAAAGAAGATTGCAGCCTTTGTTCCCAATGATGGTTGTTTGAACTATATTGAAGAAAACGTGGGTAGTCTGTGATTCAGTATATATAGTGAGAGTCTTTGTGGTTTATTGCTTATTTGTAATTTGTTATTTGTACAGGATGAGGTGTTGATTGCCGGATTTGGACGGAAAGGGCATGCTGTGGGAGATATTCCTGGGGTCAGATTCAAGGTTGTGAAGGTTTCCGGTGTTTCTCTTTTGGCTCTCTTCAAGGAGAAGAAAGAGAAGCCAAGATCCTAAGTCTGCTCTGCTAGCTAGCTAGTTCGTTCTTATCTTGCACTTTTCATACTCAGACATTCAACTATTCAAGACTTGTGATGTTACAGTTTTCTATTTAGATTGCTCTCAACTTGATATTCAGTTTCATGTTTTAGTACATCGAATTCTTAAATGCCAAGTTTGTTTCTTTATTTCATTAAGCTATAAAATGTTTTAAACTTGATTTGTATATGGGGGTGTTTGAAAGGTCGATAAGCCTATTATGATTAAGGGCTTGTGGTCGACTTAAATAAGCCACACGAGTATATAATACGCCTTTACGAATAAATAGGCCATTTAGAAGTGAAGTTTGGATGAATGACGTTTGTTGACTAAGATCCAAGTGCGCAAAATCCAAAATCTGTAGTAAGAATGTGTTTGATTGTGCTACAAATTATAAATTGCGGGTGTCAATTTGCATGCTGCTATTTTTCTAGTGGTAACTGTCGTATCTTTGTCAAAAAGAACAGATTGTTTTTTATTACTCGGCTTGTCTTCTTTAAAAGGCTAACGAATTATGAGAATTTTGTATATGTAGATAAAAAGAATATTGTTTGAGAATTGAGAATATGCATTATGTTTGTAAATTTAAGAGAAAAGAATGTAGTGCTTTTTAAAGTATTTTTCAAAAAGTATTTAAGAAAAATATGTTCGTCTTAAATTAATGATTTAGTTAAATGTACAATTGTGTGAAAAATAATTAAAATTATTTTTGAGTGTCTAGTAAAAAGTATTTGAAAATTGCTATTCTGTTTTAGTATATACTCAATTGTTTTTATATTTAAGTCGTATGTTAGTCATTTTAAATGTTTATATGTAAAAAAAACATTTAAATTATTTTTTCACGATTTGATATCATATCATCGTAAATAAATCCTTCATAAATTTCTCGCAGACGAAGGACTAATGCGTATATGTACCTGATATGAAGGACTATTTTTATAAATTTACAGATGTACAATCTACGAAATAACGGTGTGGTCTTCCGCCGAACGACCGACCACCTGTAAAATCAGAAGTCTGGATTTCTCTGATGAGCTTAATTTCCAAAGGAATCGGGTCTATTTATTCATAATTCGGTTAAGATTAGGGCCCAAATTCTCCGGCCTTTGGATTGAAATAAAATGATGGCAAAGGTCGGAGGTGTCTAAACATCAAATGCCATTGATGATTCGCTGATGATCTCGTAATCGCTGTTTTTTCATCTTCTGCACGATGACGATTCACCTTTTTTAACCGGCAATTCGGTTCTCAGGTGGTTCTTAATGTTCTTAATATTACCCGAATTCAACTTTTTGACGTTGTTACCTAATTATTTTCTTGCGCTCCAGCATATTTGATCAGGAACGAACTCGAATTGGGATAGTTTATTTATTTAATCGCTCGTTCGTTTCACCAAATAATTCACTTGCAGTGAAAGAGTGTACGCATTGGTTTTCAACTTCAAATTTCGGAGCAATGATCACATATAGTCCAATCTTGGTTAAAGCTTGCATTAAAATCAATAGCCATATTCTACTTATTAGAATTGAGTGTTGTATTTCTAGACAAAAGCCACAAGATATCACAATTATGTAGGAACTTAACAAGGGAACATAAATAGGTTTCTGAATTCTTGTATGTAGTCGTGAAGAACATTAAAGCTCTAAACTCCAGAAAATTCTGTAAATGGAGCAAATTAGTCACAAGTCAGCCATTAAATAGTATTAAAGTCAGCATGAGTTCATAATATTTCGGTTGCTCTCTTTATTCTGGCGATTCAGATTGGAAATTTTTTCCATATTACACAATGCAATGATGAGGTATCCAGCTAATTGAATGGCTTTGGGTTAACTGTATTCTGTATGGTAATCATGTCATTTTTCAATGTCACATAATAATGAGAACGATGGAAAAGATAGAATTACTATAGGTTTTTATGTCGGGAAATTGGTACATATTCTTCCTTCTTAGGAGTGCTATCTTTTTTCCTGTGGTTTACTAATTATAGTCTGTGACTTGCATCATGCTACATTGCAAGAGCAGATAAAGTATAAGGACCAAATGAGTTTCAACTGAATTAGGACCTTTAACTTTGCTGTTATTATGTTTAAGATTGTTAGTTATTTGGCTGCCAAACTAGGTAACGACAATATATAAACACAAAAGGTATAAGGTTGAATACAATGAATCAAATATTTAGTATATATTCCTTTAATTATCTCTCTATTTTCAATATCGCATTCTTGTTATAGCTCAAAGCTTTTAACAATACATGGGCAATGGGATTTGCGCAGAATCTCAATTTTCTTTTCTTTGCTTTCTCTTAACACCTAAGGGACATGGACCAAGTTTGGAGATTCTGTTAGCTGTGTGTATCGTTAATAAAGAGCTTGGTAGCTCATGTAATGTATTTAATTATATCTGTGGATGATAACGAGTAGTTGAGTACACTGTTTGCTTGATATGTATAACTAGTCTGCGTGATGTGGCTGAACCTTTAAGCATACATTTTCATACGGGGATAAATTCTCTTATACATTTGGAAAAGAAAGACTATATCTCATAAATGCACTATTTATAATATCCAATCAAACCTTCCATAAATGATAAATAATGCATATTAATCCGAATTACAGGGCTATATCTCACTTACGGAGATTCTGCAAGACATGCACTATTTAATTTTGGTTAATTTGTTACCTGGTTGATTTCATATGCAGATATGAAACGATGTTCTTAACTAAGCCTAATCTGTAGGAATTCCAGGAGATAAGAAAGATGTGGTGAGGTAGCAAAAGAAGTTGATACTGAATTAAAACAGTGGAGATGGAACACAGCAGTAAACAGCCTCAACTGCTTGTATCATCAACAGAAGATATCAACTTCAAAATGCGCAGAAGTTTTTCATGGGATAGAGCCTTTTTCGCTAGTGACGGTACAATTAATGCTATAATCTACAAACTATTATTTTTTATGGTCACCCTTCTATCCTTTTCTTTTATATAGGTTTTCTTGATCCTGAGGAGTTGTCAAGCATGATTGATGGAGGTGACAATGACGTAAAGCACCAGTTACAAAAAATCGAAGAGATTGAAACTCTGGAAGCTAAATTGTTTGAAGAAATTGAAGCTTCAACTAAAAAATCCACCCCAACATCTAACGACCTAACTAACTCTAGCATCAATGTGTTGTCAGGAAAGAGGGATTCTCAAGCCAAAAATGTTGCCCCATGCAGGGCTGCACCGATCAAGACACCGCCAATTAAATCATCTCCCTTACCTGGCATTTCTTCAGGAAACAATGTTAAATCCTCAGGAACCCCAACAAGAAGAAATATGAGTTCCAAAACTGCTAAAGCCACAGCTGATTCACCCTCCAAAACACCTCCCGGGATTACAACAACAAAGAATAAAGTGACACCAGCTAACAGAACTCGGGCATCAAGAACATCGCCTGCTAGTCCTATTAGTTCAGGGTCATCTGGATCATCATCATCATCAACGACATCTGCTGTCAAACGACATTCATCAAGGGCTAGAAGTGTGCCTCGAAGATCCTTGGTGAATAATGAGAAATCACCAGCAATCAATGCAAGAAGAACAGATGACCCGAAAACTGGTAAACCAACATGTGGTTCAATGGCCAAAATACCATCAAGTATCAGCTTGAAGATTAAACCGCCACCTCTTAATTCTCATCTTCCTTCACCTTTAGGTACTAGTGTTCAACAAAGATCCAAATCAACTTTAAAAAACCATCGTACTGGTCAGACTCCAGATCAGAATGGAAAACAGCCAACGGGATATGGAATACCTTCGCTTAAGGTTGGATTTTTTGATGAGGTGATTAAATTTCTTATTGTAATTTGGATTAATATACTGCATGTCTAATATGCAACAATTTCCAATTTGAGTCTCACCATGAAAATCAAAGTTTTTTTTCCAGGCAATTTTTCACTGATAATTATCTTATCATACAGGGAAAGACACACAGATCTCACTCAATTGTTGGCTTCCCTAAAACTGATGCGACACAGAATAGCAAAACTGGGAGCCCAAACGATTCAAAAGCGAGAAAGCTTCCAAGTGCAAAAATTGTTGCAGCTAATACAGGCTTGAAACCAAATTTCCAGAAAACCATTACTCTAGGTCCTAAATCCTCTAAAAAACATCCAAGGGCTGCTGTAAAATCGTCTTCAGGTGGCACAAATAACATTCTTTTAGTATCTCCTGAAGTTATGGACTTAAAAGGTAAGTTAAACGCCTTGAGGATGGAAATCGATATGCAAAAGAAAGACAAATGCAAGGAAATCAAAATGGCTCTAGCTGAACATGGTAAAGGTGAATCAAGTTGTCGTGTTATAGAAATGAACAATCAAAGAAAATCGACATGAAGAATGGTCAAGTTCCAAAAGAGGTAATACAATGAGAATAATTATTCTTGCTATATATGAATTGAAGATAGCTCCTTGAACTTATTTCTAAGGGTTAAGTTATCCTACTTTCTTAAAATAGTTGATGTAGGTAGTTTACTTTTCTATTACCCAAATAGGTAACATGCTTTGTGATAAATTGTTAAAGTAATGAATTGAATTTTCAGATTAGGATTTTGGCTCTAGCCAGAGTTCCAACTGTTGGATCACCACCAAACCTTGGTGGCATGACCAGAATTCCTTCCTGGTGGTGATGGCAGAGTCCGATCAGCCTCCCGTCCTCATGTCGGCCATCGTTGCATCTGGTGGCTGCATTGTTGTTGTTTTCTTTTATCTGACAACGACGGCTGACATGAGGCCGATTAGACTCCACCAGGAAGTAATTCCAGTCAAGTCATCGTGATCCAACGGTGAGGACTCCGGCTAGAGCCTAGTCCTTACTCATTTTCATAGGTGGCCACAAAATAGGTTACCTATTTGGATAATAAAGAAAGTAAAATACGTACATCAACTTTTTTATAAATGTAGCCATGTAGGATACTATTCCACGGGCTTAACCCTATTTCTAACCATATATTACTTTCTTTGTATCCGGCCAGGTTAAGAAGTACGTTTGATAAAACCATCATAGATCATGGGTAAGTTGAGGAGGCCATTTGCTGTCAATCATGCAATCTGTGATCCCACAGAGACTGATAAACCAAGAGGATCTGTCACTAACCGGCCATAAGTTAATTGTGAGGTTATATCGAGTTGTTTAAGAGTCATCGTTGCATGTAAAATCACGACACCTGATCATCTTGTAATGCAGACATACTAAATTACTTGTTTGATTAAAGGTTTTTGGTTTTACTTAGATCCGGAAGTTGCATCTGTTGCGTTTTAAAACGACTTTTAAGATGATAGCTTCTTCTGTTAGAAGTTGGGGGCGGGCGGAATGAATCTATATATCAGTCTGGAATCACGTTCCATCAATGGCTGTCACCTTTAGTGAAATGTTCAAAAATTTAAAATTAAAATAAACCATGTAAATGTGTTTATTCAATAATAAATCATGGAATCACGTTCCATCAATGGTAACTTCATTTGTTTATTATGATACGAATTAAGCGTTTATTCAAGTAATACTTAATTATCCGTATTAGTTACCATACAAGAAGACAGTAATCTGTCTTCGGATGTTGTAGCCTGTAAATCTGTAATATATCCATGTAAATCTGTATATTCTTAATTTGAAATATGTAATTTCTAATTTGCTTCCTAACTATATATTTCTTATACTTGCATGTTAACTTCTCATATTTTTCTTGTTTTTGTGTTAGGCCATGCGCATCCAATGGTAGAGTAGAGCTGGTTGGTGCGTGAGAGGGGTGTACACCATCACCCCCACCCCTTAGGCCATGCACACCCTTATCCATTCATTGGAATGGAGCGTGAGCTAGAGTGAAGCCATTGCCCCCACCCCCTTACTTTGAAAGTGAAGGGTATTGCTAGAATCTTTCTCTCTCTTCTTCTTTCTATCTCTATCTCTCTATATATTTATTTATTTATTTTAAATAAAGAATGATTAAGAGAGATAGATATGAGGGTAGTGGGATGAAGGGGATGGAAAGAAAAAATAATAGGCACGGATGTGACAAGGGGAATAAGGAGGATGGATGCACGTAGTCTTAATTTCAAAGTGAGGGGTTTAGATGGTTGTTGGTCACGCTGACTTTCCTCTCTCTTCTTCTCTCAATCTCGCTCCTCTCTCTTAATTTAATTCTTTTAAAAAAAATAAAGAATGGTTGAAGGGGATGAATCAAGAGAGAGAAGGGGGATGGATGCACATGGTTTTATACTTTAATTAGGTAGGTTTCTTTAAAGATAGAGTGATCTAAGCTTTAGACATTAAATCAAGTTATGAATCATATTTAAAAGGTTGCGAATCGTGATTATAATTAATAATTATGTATAAAACCACTTACGAATACGATATTGTTCATGACTAGCTTAACATTTGTTTAGTCACTATGTTTTTTTTTTGGGTTCAACTTTCACAATTAATTGTTATCTAAGCTTGAGACATCCAAAATATCAAATTAAGTTATGGTGTGTGTTGAGCTTAATAGATCGATCCGATCTGAAAACACAAAAACCGGTGCAGTGCAAACAATATTAAACCATAGGGCACGAGCAAAACTACCATCAGGTTCTCAAGTCGCCCTCCAACAAGTCTTAGTCTTGACATAAATTCGTTGGAAAATCGTTACCAGTCCTTTGAAACATGGTTTCAACTCTAAGTTGTCAGAAAATTTCCAATAGATATTGTCTATTTTCTAGTAGAGTGATACTCCTTATCATGGATATATTACCATGAAGATGACCTTGACATTGAACTATTTTCCATGATATCTTTTTAATTTATATAATCTTTAAATTATGTTATGAAGACCTCAAGTTACACCTTTTTGTCAAAACAATGTAACATTTTCCATTTTTTATGTTTCCACAATATTTTCTCTAAGAGAAGTTGTTCAGTTTACTGTATTTTCTACTGTGAATAATTAATTAATAATACGCATCTATTCCTATTTCGAAAATTTACGTGTTCTCAGTTACACTTTTTTTTTTTTTTTTTTGGGGGGGGGGGGGGGGGGGGGACCAGAAATTTATCATCAACAATCAGTAAGCTGTTGTCAGTTATTAGTTATATAACAACGTACCAGACAAAAGGAATAGTTTATCTCGTATGTTATTATATAAAAAATTATAAGAAAATAATTAATAACTTTGATGATCTCAACATTTGTAAAAGAATTATAGCAATTTTGATCGTCATTTACTTTGTCAGAATGTAAATACGAGCTTAATTTTTAAACTCTATGTACGTACCAGGAATATGTTCTTAGTTGAGGCCAGAAATTAAGCCTGTTTTATAAAAGCTAATTCCGATTGATATTTTCGAGCAATCGGATCAGCTCAAACCTGGACGAGCTGAGCTTGAGCTCGCTCGACATGCATTAATTTGCATAGCAAAACAAATCTCTCACTTTTCCATTGTGATTTCTCACCTGATTATCGCCTGGATTAACGGTGTTATGGGAAAGTATCATAAATATTCAAATACAATTTACCAGAAGTATATGCCATGCACATAAACGTACACATGTTTCACAATCATCACAACTTTAACTTAAAAAAGTCATAATCTTTCATAAACCCGTCTACTTTCACAAACCAAATGATCAAAAGTCAACAACCAAACAGTATTGCCTAATGCACATAGTAAGAAAGAAAGCATTATAACCCAAACATAAGTTGGCATATAACTATCAAAAGTCAAAGACATGTTTTTTTACCAATAAAGATTACTTCACTTTCTAATTTTCAAATTGCAAAGCCCTGGCTGATTTGACCCCCTTTTTCACCGCTGCAGATGTTTTACGAGGTGTTGGTTTGTAGTTAAGCCAGTAACTGAACAGAGCTGGTCCAAAGATGCTGAACTTCCCACTGCTGCTGAATGCAGTTTCTGCATCACATCGTCTCTCAAAAACTACTTTCACACACTTCTTCGTTTCCATAACTCGAGTCTCTGCTTCTTGTAGAGCTCCATAATGCCTAAATATCTCATTCATTTTCATTATTGATGGAACAGAATCCAAATTTGTAAACTTCAAGATTAATGCGGTTGCAGAGTTCTCTTTGTTCAGTTTTGGGCTAGAATCAGATTTGGTTACAATGATCCTATCTGTCCAGTAAGAATCTTTAATACCTGTGAATTCATCAGTCTCAACAGTTTCTGGTTGGTTAACAGTTTCATCATCATTCCTGTCTCCTCTCAACTGGTGATTCCTAAAACCAGAGAAAAACTTCACCATCAGATCAACATTACGCTCTTGTTTCATTGGGTTTCTGGCAGCTATACAGATCTGTGAGAGAAATTCATCTGGAGTTTGGCTAGGAATTCCTTCCCTAGATCTGTTACATTCAATAACTTTTCTTTTTCTGCCTCTCGTTTTAGGTTTACGTTCCCCATCACACACATATGAGTTACCATTTGACATCAAATCCGACAGCTTTTTCTCTTTCTTACTTGAACTTAATCCACCATCAAACAAGTGTTTACACTTTCCTCGTGAATTTGACTTTCCTTTTGAATGAAGCACATAATTATCATCATCAAACATATTATCTGATTCATCTAAAACTTCATTTAATTCAAGCTGATGATGGCCTTTCCACCGATTAAAAGCCGATAACTGGCCTCTAAATGTCGAAACCTCCAATCTATCAATCCCAAATGGATCTCTAGCACAATTTTCCATAAAGTCAGTGAATTTAGCAGGTTTGAAAGAATCCAAGGTTGAAAATCTATCCCCACCATCTACTGTACTAAATTCTTTCCTAACCCCAGCATTAACAATGATTTGGGATTTAATCCATGCAAAGGTCTCTTTAGATAAACACGAACATGCCAATCCAAACTCCACACGTCTAGCAGCCTCATGCAAAGCGTGATTCACAGCACAAATGAAAGCTTCACCATTACCTTGATTTGCCATCTTACAGAAATTTACACTAAACGGTTTGATGTTGTTTGATTCATGAAAACCGAACGTTTGGTCCCCAAAATACGCTATGATATACCCATCTTTCTTGAAATGTTTCATTGCCTTATTCGTCAAGACAGATGGATCTAATATCTGACCAGGCCACCATGGATGATTCTTCACCTTTGCCCACACTAAATCTGAAAACTCATATTCACCTTCTTTTTCAGTGATTCCAACATCATTAGTCTGTTTTTCATTCAATTCAAACCCATTATAATCGGATTCTTTTGAGGAACAATGGCTTAAATCAACAACAAGATTGATTGCAGGTAAGTCACATACTTCGGAAACAGTTTTATCTGATCCAATTTCCACTAAGTTTGCCCCAATAGCTCCACCATCTACAACCTCTAATCCTAAAACTAAACCATTCAAACACGTATCATTTCCCCCATCATGGTGCCCATTTTCAAGAACTTTCGAAATCCTGTCATTAGACTCCATTACAATCCCCTTTCCATCTCTAGAAACCCAAGGATCATCAACTAAACCGTATCCCATAACACTATCTTCGTGAAGATCAAAAGATGGTTCCGTCATTAGGGTTTCGGTGGTCGATGATTCTAACAAGAAAACCCAGTTCCTTACTTACCACTATCAACACGAAGTTCGTCGATATCAACAAAAAATTCCTAAAATACATGCAACGCACAAAAGACCGGAAAATTCAAGAACCGAAACACGAAAGGCAAAATTAATGCAACACCAGTCGGAGTGTGTGTAAAACTTATAATTAAACGATAAAAAAGACAACAGCGAGAGAAGACATACCTGATATGAATCAATGTCGCAAAATCCCTGTAGATAGAAGCGGTGTGTGTGCGATTGGGTGAATGTGTGTGAGAGGGGGGGGATTTCACGTCCGATCGTAAGCAAACGATGTTACGAGGTGACTGGTTTTATTTTGAAAGTTATGGGGAGGACCGTTTAAGAAACTATTGGATTAGCCACGTGTCAGGGTAGTACTGTATATGTTGACTTATTATTAAGACCATTGGTAGTCTTAGCAAACCAAACCCAACTAAATATCACTCTCATATCGTTTTTTTTTCTTTCTTATTCTTATCCGAAATTAAAGTAACTATCTAACACTAACAATCTAAATATTTTTCTTCCTACTCTCTCTTATATACTTACAAAAAAAAAAACAAATGAGCTAGTAAGCTCGGGTGTGAAAAACCGGGTTCAGGACACCCGTTACGGCTAGCCTGATTTCAACTTTACTTAAAGAGTGTATTAACATTTTATGTTAAGCTTGAGCTCAACTTGATAGTTTGACAAAATTTTATACTTGAAGCTCAAGCTCTGTTCAACAACTACATTATTAGCTCGAGCTCGGCTTGAAATAATATAAAAATTAATTTTAAAAACCAAATTATTCAAAATAATGGATAAACCCTCAAATTTATGATTTTTAGTAATTTTTTATAAATAATATATAATGTAGATTCGTTCAAATAAGTACTCATTTTTAATAGATTTCGATATTAGTCTGTTACATATATACATATTTGTAGGCCTGACAATTTGGGTTGTGTTCGTGTCGTGTTCGTGTCAGCCATTTCCATATTATTTTCGTGTCGACTCATTTTCGACCCAATTTAGTTTTGTGTCATGTTCGGTTCGTGTCACTTAACTCGTGTTCGGTTCGTGTCGTGTTTTCATGTCGACCCAGTTTTTGGAGAAAAAATAAGTTATGTTTTCGGTCAAATAACTTGATTTTCATATCGAATTATTTTTTAGAAAAATGTTGCATGTATGTCAAATTATTTTTCAGATTGACTAGGTTGTAGTGGTGTAGTGTGCTCCTCATCATGATCTAATGGATGTACATCACTTTCTTGTGTAGTTGCCATGACTAGGCTACAAAAACAACACCATAACACAATCATAGATTAAGCACAATTCACAATTTCACATATAGAAAAATCTAGATAAACATATATATTTTACAGCATACACACATATATATTGTATATATAATATAATGCACTGCGCACATAAGAAATAATTAAATATACATACGAAAATAATAATAATAAGATGCAGAAACATCAACATATATTTATACATAATTACATATGCCTTGCTTTGACAGTTTGCCTCTTTGTTATTCGGCAACAACATATACAACATACATAAACAACATATATTTATACAGAATTACAGATGTAGAAAATTAAAGGGACAGACAATTACCTTTTAGAGAGGTTGAACCGTTGAAGATGGTGGGCGAAATGGCCGGTGATGGAGAGACTAAGAGGCGCGACAGTTGAGGGACGACGATGGAGAGTCCGAGAGGTGACCGGGGAGTCGGTTACACTAACTTGAGAGCTGTGGAGCGGTAGAGCTCTGGAGCCGTGGAGCAGTGGAGGTGTGGAGCCGTGGAGCGGTGGAGGTGGGTTGTCGGCCTGTTGCATAGGGAGGTTAGGGTTCCATTTCAAATTTCACGAGTTTCTCTTTCTTTTCCACTTTTCGTCTCCCTTATTTTTTTTATGTTTATTCTTGTTATATATTAACTTGTTTTTTTATTAATATTTATTAATTTATCAAAATGAAAATTTTAAATGACACCAAATTTGGAGGTAAAATGCTAAAAGTGCCGTCATTTTTTATATTGTAATTGGTTATTGTTTATAATTTTAAATTTCTAAATATTTTTAAGTTAAATGTTTTTTGGGTTTTTTAATTACTCTTATATAAAGATTGTGTTAAACATGTTACCTACGGGTTATCGTGTTCATGTCGACCAGTTTCGTGTCATTTTTGGATCGACCCAATTCAGTTTCGTGTCGTGTTCGTATCGACCTAGATCATGTTCGGTTCGGGTTGAGTTTCGGGCCGTGTCAGGATTTGTCAGCCCTACATATTTGTAACACCCGGAATGTAGATTATTAATTTAAAAGGTTGTATAATGTATTATAAAAAATAAAATATATATAATAATAGTAATAGTAATAATAAAAATAAAATTATTTTTTGGGAGGATTATTCCAATATATAAAGTGAAATATTTAAAATCTTTATAAGAGTTTATCTACAATTTAAATAAATAAAAAATACCCATGTTAGGCTTCTAGAGAACAAGTGTGTGTTTGAAGGGAAGTCGCACGCCGTGTGTGTGTGTGGGTGCGGCATTGTGAAGCTGAGAATGAAGGGAAGTCAAATGAAGGCTCAAATCTTGCAATCTTTGTTGATTTACAGAAGTATTTAGGCTTGGATTGAGTGCTTTTTTATCTAAGAAGGTATGTATTTCTTGCTCCTTTTTGTGTTTTAAAGTTAGGGTTTTGGAACCATTGTTCTAGAGTTAATGGTGTAATTAACACCGATGTTAACTGAATCTTTCTAGAAGAATGATATAAGGCAATTTTGAAGATTGGTCTGAGATAGAAACATAGATTAAAATATGTATGATGTTAAGCTCTTTGATTGAAACCCTTGAAGTGATATGGGTCAAAACATAAATTGGGTAAATAAACTTGAATTCATAATTATGGATAAAGTTTGATGTTAAAACATGTTTGGAGATTTCAAATATGAGTTTTATTGTATTATGAAGAAAACTAAAGAGGTTTAAAGTACGAATGTACTTAAAGCATGATTATATGTATAATAAACAAGTATTGTATACATCGCAAGCGAAAGTCTAATTACCTTTGAGATGAATCTCATAAGAAAATAGAGATTAGTATAATGTGTGAATGGGATTTAAATTATAATGTGTATTTATATATACACGCATAAATTAGTGATAAATAACATTGATGTATGGCCAAGTGATTGATGATTTAATAAAATATTACATATCACTAAAATAAAGAAAGAGATGAGATAAGAGTGTTGAAATACATATGAGATAGAGAATGAGTTGTAGAAAATTGTGTAAAGAGAATGCAAAGGCCCAAAACAAATAAATAGTAAGTGTATGAGTTATGAGATGAATTGATGAAGAGGATTAGAGAAGTAATAAAGCTAGAGCAGTGTTAAGTAATAGTAGGTTCGACATTAGTTATAAAATGTTATTCAATTGTGCTCTTGTGAGCATAAGAGTTATAATTGTGCACTTGTGAGCATCAGAGTTATAATTGTGCACTTGTGAGCATCAGAGTTACATTATGCTCTTTGTGAGTATTAGAGTTACATTGTGCTCTTTATGAGCATCAGAGTTATATTGGTCAATTATTGGACTTTACATAGTTTGAAACTAATGGATATGAGCACATATCTAGTATGATGGGTAAGATCAGTTAGAGAATGGTCTTTCTTAGAATATTATCAGAGTTATGTATCTATTTGTGTATAAGAGTATGTTACTATTAGATCATGTAATGGGTGCTAGACGTATGACACTGTATTAAGCTATAAACACTATTGTGATGATGATGATTAACTTAAATAAATGTGAATTTTATTTATAAGTTGAGTTGCTTATTAGGCTTTATAGCTCATTTCAGATTATTTAACCTTTTAGGTACTTCCTGCATAGGAGGTCCAGATGAAATTCCCGGTGGATATACTCAGAGTTTTGTGCAACTATTATTGTATTTGAAGATTTTTACTTTAGTTATCCCCCAGTATTTTATTAAATGATTTTAAACAAGGTATATCAAGTCCATACCTTGTGTTGGGTGATATTATATAAGATGATTATTCAAAATTAACATACGTTGACAATATTTAGTTTACATGTAATATATTTAGAAACCATGTGTGTGCATAATGCTACTATAAATTAAATGTAACTTCTATAAATTAAGGGGTGAAATAAGAAAATTTAGTATTAATTAAAAGGGTTTAGTTCGTGAAAATGTATCTAACTTGTCACATTTTGCTATTGTATGTACTAGACTTTTAAACTTACCATTTAATATACTGGACTTCTCAAACTTACCATTTTATGTATTGTACTTGCTATAGCAGGTTTCATGCTGACTTGGCATAGGTATAGCTGATGTGTTAATGACATGGTAGTGACATGGATAATGATGACTCTTTTTTTCCTTAAAAATAATTCAAAACAAATAAAGATTATTTAATAATATTAATAACAATAATAATAATTTCAATTAATTGCTTCCTCATTTCATTGCTATGTATATTTGCCGATTTTGTTTGTGTTTCGGTTCCATCGACAAATTCAACAGCGAGTTTAGATTTTGGGTGTTTGGGTTTTTGTTACCATCGAGTTCAGATTCTCAACTACGTTATTCATCGAGTCCAGATTCACTTGTGTTTGTGTTTGGGTTACCATCGACAGATTCACCTTCGTTATTCATCATTTTCGATTTGATGGGGGAAGATGAAGCTAATATATATGTGGACCAAATCGATTCAAGATCTGGAACACCATTTCTGATTTTGTTTAAATGGGTTTATCATGGTTCAGATCTGTACATGTTTCCATGTCATTTACCAAAGACAAGTAAGTTTAGGGTTTTCTTGCTTTCCTTGTTCGATTTTGGGTTTTTTTGCTTTCCTTCTTGTTCGATTTTAGGTTTTCTTGTTTTCTTTCTCGTTCGATTTTAGGATTATGAAATCAAATGGGTTTTCATCTGAGGTTTATGGACCTATTTTGGTTTACGATCTTGGGGTTCATAGATTAACTCATCTATGATATGTGTGAGATTCTTTGGATCTGATTTTGAACAAGGTTATATCTGTTCGATTTCATATTAATAGAGTTATGATATTTGAATATTGTGGGTTTGATTTTTTTTATTTATTCAAACTTCGGTTGTAGATTTGAAGATGTTTTGATTTCATATGAACAAGCCTTTTTTGTTTGCAATTTTGAATTGAATCTGGGTAACGATGAGATCTTCATCTTCGTGGCTAACATCAACATCTTCATCTGCATCTTAAATTTTGAATAAAAAATAATAATAATAATATTAATATTAATAAAGAATAATAATTGGTATAAAAAATAAATCAAAAATCAAAAAATAACCTGCAACTTGCTATTCAGGTCACCTGATACATAAAATGATAAGTTTAAGAAGTCCGGTACATTAAATGGTAAGCTTGAAAGTTGAGTACATACAATAGCAAAATGTGTCAAGTTAAATACATTTTGACGAACTAAACCCTAATTAAAATAAAAAATAAAATGAATAGTAGTTTTATATAAGTAAATAAGCTTGTAAATAGAATTTTGTAAACAATGATAAGTTTTTTGAATTGTTAATACACGCTCTGCAATCCACGCCTATACGTATAACAGGATGTGAACTCTTAACCTTAAAGAGGGAAGAATAACTTAATATACCTAGATATTGTTAGGCAAGAACTCTTTGATTAATAAATAATAATAAGTAATATTAAATGTAACTTATATAAACATAAGGGTAACTTGGAGGGTAAAAAATGAAATTTTATTGAAGGTTAAAATTGTAAATATGAAATGAATGGAATTTACTTTGAGAATTGATATAAAGAGATATTATGTTGGTATTTAACTTTTGAATAGACGTTTGTCACTTTATCTCATGCTTCCACTGATATTTAAAAGTAAAGTTTTAAGTTGTACAATTTTTAATAAAGAATTTTATATCTGAAAACGAGGCATCACAATATTAGACATATATATACACATTTATTATACAAGGCTCGAAAATTTTGATAAAAGCTCAAGCTCGGCTCGTTAAATTATTATAACTCATTTTTTGATCTCAAACTTGAGCACAATAAAGTTCAACTTGAACGAGCCAAGCTCGAGTTACTCGATAAAATCTCGACTTCTTTGCACCCCTAATAAGTATATAACATTTCTTTTATAAGGAATTTATATAATAATAAGAATAAATAACAATTTTGTCCTTGTAGTTTGTTCAAAATTTTATTTTTCGTCATTTAATTTTTAAAAGTTCATTGGTAGTCATTGTAATTTTACATTTCATTATAAGTTTGATCCTTTATGGTAACTGTAGCTACCTTTTTTGCTAAACACCCTTCATGTGCCTTGCAACATTTCAATTTCTTTAGTATTTATTTTTTTTAAATGAAAACCTTATTCCTTATGACTCATAAATCTCTCGTTCCCTCACCCTCTCGCCTCCAACAATTTCTCTCTCACTCTCCCCTTCAGCGACATGTTCTCCACGACATCTTTTCTCCCTCATGTGCCTTGCACCTGTTAAAGACATGTTCTCCTTCTCACCTTCGAGGACCTCGTTGATCTATTGTCTGTCATGACGATTTGTTCGCTGTTTAATGAGTTCAACGAAGTGTTATTTTTCTTTTTATATACTTAAATATAAAAACAAGTAAATGACGGTTTGTTTTATTAAAAGCTAATATTTAAAAATAGGAATAGTTTGGTAATAAGGTTAATGGTTGAAATGACAAATATACCCTCTAGTGAAAGGCAAATGAGTGGTGTTTGACAGAAAAGGTCATAAAGGACCAAAATTGTAATGAAATATAAACAACAGTGATTAACAACATAATTTTGAAAATAAAAGACAAAAAATAAAATATTGAGCAAATCACAGGGACAAAATTTGTAATTTACACTAATAAAAATTAAAAACATTTCTAATTTTTTTTAAAAGAAATAATTATAATACTAATAACATTAATAATAAGTATTTCATTTATTGCATTTTTTACTGGTTCCTTATTTATTAAGCGTGTTTCGAAGCCAGAGGTTTTTCAGAAACTAGTATTTTTACTTGTTGGTAGGAGTATGATTATCTATATCTTACCTCTCTCATACGTCATTTTTATAAAATTAGGTATTGTTGGTGGTGCTATTAATTTTAGCTTAGATTGTAAGGAGTTAGGCGTCACGACCTAGGTGGTAGAAGGGGTGTCACTTCATACATGATGGTGGATGTGGGAAGTGGTGAAGACAACATGGGGATGTGCATATGTTGAGCTAAGGTGGACAAATTCTCTCTCTCTCTTACACACTATTTTTATATTTTTATATAATTTTTTATTAGTTAATGATTATTAGACGGATCTCAAAATTTAGTATGTTGTAAAGTAATTATTACAGGACTGAATGATGGGTTAAAAAGCAAACATAAATGTGTGGTGAGTGTAACACCCTGTTCTCGAGTTTTTATTAGGATGGAAAGAAAATGATTTGAAAGGAATTCTATTTAAAAACTGTTCTTGGGTTTCATTTAAGAAAGGAAAAAAAAAAAGAAATGGAGGAATTTGAAGGAAAAGTTTAGACTTATTTTAATCATAAATTTTTGCTCCCAATTTTAAGATGATTTGGAAGGAAAGAATTTTCCTTTTTCTCATTTCCTTTCCATGTCTTATTAAACTCGAGAATAAGGTGTAAGAGTTTCTTACTGACGATATTGTCAAATCATCTTCTTTCTCTAATCACACTTAATTCTATTAATCAAGAAAATACTCATTCCATTTCGTTCCATTCCACTATCTTTTCTTCCATTTTTTGAAAAACAAAAGGTTTACCAATTAATAAAATAAATACAATGCTAATAAATTAAAAAATATATTTAATTAAAAATTACTAAGCATTACATAAGATTTAAAACCAAATAAAAATGTTCATAAAAATTCATTTAAAAGTTATAATAAATAAAAATTAGTCTCATCCATATTTTTTCTTAATTTCTTCTTTCACCACGAGCACCACCTGAAGCGAGGCCCTATCAAATGGTCATGTCGCGTGAGTAACGTTTGAAGATTGCAATCTCGTCACCCTCTTGTTGCTAATGAATCTTCTCCATTCTTAACTCCAACTTCTTTGTTCGCTTTTGTTTTCGTCCAAGTCATTTGACGTTTTCACGTTCATAAAATCTTGAAAGTTTGAGAGCAAAGGGCTAAATTGGTTGTCTTGTTGTCGTTAAATGTGGTCGTAGACGATGTTTGTTTTTTCTCTTTTCACTAACAAGCATTCTGGTTTTTCAACTATTAACCTTCATCGAGGTCGGATGACCTGCGAGTGTCCAATAATGTTGTGCAGGTGTTCGACTCAAACGTCTTTGACATATATTGTGGAGGCATTTCGTATTCCAGAGGAGGTACAACACACTATCTCTGATTATCTTTGACAACTTCACACACCTTCTCTGTTCTAGTGATGAAACACATTTTTCAAATTCATCTTATATTGATGGTGTGTTGATTTCAATATATTAGTATCGTTTTAACCACTTTTAGGATTAGTGACCAAATTATTATAAAAACCATTAGTAATACTTATCTTTCTATGCATTTCCCTTGACTTGAATTCACTTGGTGCACATTCCGATGCTCATCCCGTTTGGCGATGAAATATTCTAGCACACATTTACCAAACCATGTTTCTTCTTTGAGTTCCCGAGCATCTTTAAAAATATCAATCCACGCCTTGGCTAGAACAACCCTTTTTCTTGAGAGTCTATGATCTCGACACTGCTTTTCCACGCCTTGGTTGTTTTTGGGCTCAGGTTTGAGCCCGGGCTCATCTTTGGACTTAGTCTCATCACCTTGAGTCTCTTTCACTTGGGTGACTATATATGTATATATAGTCTTATGGTTCGGAGGCATGAATCTAAACTCATCATATTAATTATAGCCATTGGCAACAACTACTCTCCTATACTGATTGGCATCGGAAAGACAGGGGTGGTTACCCTCGCAATAACTTAATTAATTTATACCCATAGAAATAATTTATACTTTTAACCCTAAATTTAGAAACAATATAAGATCATCACTCGAAGTTGCAACATCATTCACTAACGAAAATGCAATAACACAAGATCTCATGATTAAAGAAATACATCACTGATCGATCAATGTCACAAGCATTGTTCATCCAAGTTTAGTTCAAATTAGTTTTATATTTATTAAGATCTTTAACAGGAAGAAGAATATAATCTGTATTTGTAAGGACTTTATGTTGTTGTAAATGTTATAAAAATACTTCTATTTTATAAAAGGTAAAGGTCATTAAATATCAATCTATTTTTTTTAAAATATCAATGTATGTAATTTACTTTTTTATTACTCAAATAGATAATACACTTTTAATTGTTATATCAATATGCACAGACACATGTCTATTTATTTGTTTGTGTGCGTGAAAGAGAGCGGAGAGACTCCGAAAGAGTGGGGAGTTGAAAGAGTGAGAGAGGATGGTTGGATTTTGGGTGAGATGTTTTTAATTTTTTAAATATTATTATTTTTATAAATGATGACATATAAGCTCCAAAATAGTCCCAAAATTGCACTTTAGTACTTTACCATGGTAACTTGTTATCTGTAATATCACAAATTAGATTTTATGAACTTCTAAAAAGAGAGAGAAACTTTATGTTACATTGTCAAACATACGATTCTATATTATCTTTCTTTAAAAAAATTTGTACAGAATTATATTATTTCTGTCTTCAATCACAATTAAATAGGACCAAATTATGGTTACCAAAAAATTAAAGCCTTAAAATGTAATAGTACAATTCAACAACCCACTAACTATCTTGATCAACACATTTTATTAAATTTACTTTGTTTTATTCTATATAACCTTCATTCATTACATCATATAATCCTACAACAAAATAATACGCTTTTTGTATAACTCAACAATAATCATTTTGTATGCTAAAGAAAAAGAACCTATAAACCAATCTATATATAAAAAAGAGATAGGATGCATGTTTCCAGTCGTATGTATCTTAGATGTTTCTACACTTATAAACACTTTAAATGAGAGGTATGCTAGTCATTAAGTGTTTATATGTGTAAAAACACTTGTCATAAGTGCTTCTAGCTTCACATTATTTTTTCAAAGAAGGTTCAAACAGCCAAAAGTGAATATACCAACTCACAATTTGGTTGACTGTCGACCAAAGTTTATGTAGTTTTACATACAAATGCCCAATGATTCTTATATCAGATCGCGTACTCGTCGTCTTCAACTCCCCCATCAAGTCTCCACTCGCTTCCGTAGTAAGAATTAGGCAATCCGAGCCAAAATTTAAAAGCTTCTGCTGCTCTTTTTCTCTCTATTCTTCTGTCCTGCCTTGCCCTTGAAGCGTGTTTGCTTGTAAACATTCTTGAATGCATCTCTACATAGATTCTCGTATACTTGGTCTTATTTGGTGATATCCCTAATTCCTCCATGAAAGCCACTATTTCTAAAGCTTTCTTAAAGAAAGCAGCCCTTACACATATATCTGCTAAAGTATCCAATAACCCTTCATCAGGCTGTAAAACTGGAACATTTGGACCAGATTTAGAAACCTTAATTTCATCGGTTATTAAACCGCAGCGTTCCTTAATTTCGTTCCAGAGTAATAACGCTTCACCTGGCTTTCTTGCTAATGCAATACAATTTGCAAGACTACCATATGTAGCTACATCTGGATAAACCCCTTTCTTTTTCATTTTCTCAACTGTTTCCTTTGCAGGATCAAGCATACCCATTCGGCTATAAGCTTCGATTAACATGTTCCAAGCAACTAAATCGACTTTCACTCGTGGGTCTTTTTCCATTTCGTTAAAAACATCGCTGGCTAGCTTTGGTTGACCCGATACTGAAAAGGCTTTCATGAGAGTGGTGTAACTTATCTTTGTGGGAGCAATGCCTCTTGCTCTCATTTCATTGAAAAACTCAAGAGCACCTGCAGAATCATCAATCAATATACATCCATCGATTAGTGTATTGTATGATACAGCATCGGGTTCAATCCCTGCATTGATCATTTCTTTAATAGTCTCCCTTGCGTTATCTAGTTGAAGTTGTTGGCAATACCCTTTTAGGAGGATATTGTAAGTGATCCGATTTGCTTGAATTCCAGATTTAGTCATCTCTATTAAAACCTGTCTTGCCTTTTCCATTGACCCGATATTGACCAGTGCGGAAACGACTGTTGTGTATGAAACATGATCCGGATGGCTAGCGCTATCTTCTTGATTTCTCATTGCTTCGAGCATTCTCACTGTGTCTTTGATCCGGCCTGCTTTCATGTACCCCTTCATCAAGGTTGTGTACATTCTAGTGTTGGGAGGGAATACCTTTGATAACAATGGTGGTTCGTAATCAGTTGGGTAATTCATATTTGGAAGCAATTTTTCAAAGACTTCACTTTCGTTTTCATTTGGGAATTCCTCCATGTTTGAGTCCCTTAGAATCTTGCAAAGATCTTGCCTTCCTTCTCTCATTGCTTGAACAATTTTTTCAGCTGTTTCCAAATCACCAAAGCCGATATAAGAAGCCACTAAAGATTGCAATGTTGTCATACACAAAGGGATACCCTTTTCGAGAATCCGTTCTAGTACAAACACAAGCAAGTCTTTCCTGTTACTTCTTGCGCAAAGCTTGATCATTACATTGTAAGTCAAGATATCCGGTTCACATCTATTCTCAGGCATTTCATCGAACAGTTGGAGGAACTTCTCGGTCCAACCTACATTGGCACACGCATTAAGAACCGCATTATATGCCGCAGTATCAGGGCGAGAATTCATCACCAGGGTAGGCTCCGAGAATCTCTTGATCGTCCGGGTGACCTGGCTAAACAGCTTAACTGCCTCTTTAGGGCCGTCATCGCCGGACGCAGCGAGGCGACTTACAACGGCGCTCCAGGCCTTGACATGAGGTAGGTAACCGGATCTAAGCATTGACTTGAGTATAGAATTGGCGTAGAGTGTGTCGCCGGACTTGGCGGCAGCAACAGCGAGGAGGCCAAGGGAGTTGGCGTCGAGGCGATGGAGCTGACGTTCATGGCGGAGGCGTTGGATTATAGATTGAGCTCGGGTGAGAGCAGATGGCGTGTTCTGATACGATAATTGGCAAATTAATCGACTGAGACAAGTGGGGTTTGGTAGGTGAGGAGATTGAGTGTAGGCAAGCCAAGCATCCTCAGTTTTTCTTTGCCGGAGAAGGTTTAAAAGAATATCATCGGAGTCTCGACGTGGATTAGTACCGGTGTTGGTGGTGATCGAGGTGGTGGAGTTAGAGGCGGCTTTAATTCGACATGGGTTTGCGGTGGTGACGGAGGAGGAGGTGATTTTGGCAGAGGAAGGTGGGTGGGACACCCAGTGAATGTTGGCAATTGAGTTGAGGGAATGATGTTGGCTGTGAGATAAAATCGAAGTTGTGGAGGAGGACGGTGGCGGTGGTTTAACTGTCATTACGTCGGAAAATTAAGCGGGGTTCAATTTTGTGAGTGGGGAAGGAGATAAGGTACGGAGAACATGGTCGGAGTATTTGAGTGGAGGAAGAAATGTACAACATATTGTGCAGAACGTACCACGTTGAGTCCCTACTGTCCTCTTGTTTTCCTTGCCTACTTGTGGATGATAAAACGCTAAAAGTGCCATTTAAGCCCTTAAGTATATAATGTTTTCACTTCAGCCATTATTTTTTACGCTTAAATTTACGGATTCCTAAAACCTAATTCTAGGTTATTTTATTTGTTACAAGATTTAAACCCACTATCTTCCAGGATATCAAAAACACTGGATACCATTGGGTAATAAGCATGTTTATCACTTTACCCACTTAACCTCCTGTTTACAATTTGTAAAAATTTAAAAATCACCTATCACATAATCTTCTATATCCATTATGACATTTTGTAGCAAAAAAAGGTGAGTACTACACGCTTATTTAGTTGTAATAGCATGGTATCCATGTAATACGACGATAAATAATTTCTTTTTTGATAGTATGTCCATTCTCAAAAAATAAAGGGTGTGAGGTTTTTTTCTAAATTATCGTTGGTTAATAAAATTTCACATGGATTAGTAAAATTTTAGCAATTGTATTAATTTCGGTATGTTGGTGTAGGTGGAGAGGTATGCTACTATGCTGGTGTGGAGAATTGTATTTGTCAGCTATTTATAAAATAATGAGACTATATGTTATTTCTCAATCAGTCCTTAATACTTAAAAATACATAGTCTTGAAAGTTGAGTAAGTAAATGTTAAAATGCATAATATTATAGCTAAGATAGGTTAAAATTTAATTTAATTTCTTTTATATATTCATTGTTGTAAAATATTTAATTATTAATATGATATATAAGGAGTTAATTAATTCTATATTTCTATTTAGTAGTTTCATTTGTTTTTATGAGAGCTAAAGTAATTTTAAACTACTTAAAACAAAGAGATCGAAACATTAAAGTAAAGTAGGGCATTTTATTTTGTTTTTATGAGCTATTTAAAAAATCCAGAAATATTAACTAATTCGAGCTATACGTTATTTACTTTACGAGTTATAGTTATACATATTTTCCACTAATTAATCTAGAATTTTCAAAATGAAATATTTAGCTATAAAAATATTTTTTTATAATTAAGTTAATTTCTGTTGACTTGTTGTTCTTAAAACTTATTATTGAAATTTTGTGTTATTAAAGATATATATCTCTAACAGTTACTAATCTATTTAATAGTTTCTACTTGATATTGCTTATCCAAACATTACGGTGTGTTTTTACGGGTGCTTACCGTGAATTTTTCATAATTAATTATTGTTGCTTTTTTCTTATAGAATTTACGATTATTCATAAATTTTAAGATAATTATCACTCAAGAACTCTAAAATATCTCATCTATAAAATTTGTATATTTAAAAATAATATGAAATCGTGAAACATTTAACAAGTTTAAAAGTGAGAAAAAGAATGTAATATCTTTATTTTTACTTTATATAAGAAGAATATGGAGATCTATACATAAGATTGTATATAGAAAACTCGTAAAAAATAAATGTTAAAAACAATTAAAATTTCTCTTATTCTTTACCACTTCCACACATAAGATTGTAGCTTGAATTGGTTTTACTATTAATACGTATTTATATGCAACTTAAACTATAAAAAATATAGCCTTAACTTTGCTAATTATGTATCTGTATATGGATGAAAATATTGGCTTTCCTTTAAGAAAAATTAATTTTGTACACTGCTATGACTGAAAATATCGAGTTTCCTTTTATTGTGATTTTATATTTGTAGAAAGGAAAAAATTTCATTGGATATAGAGAGCGGTGAAGAGTAGTTTGGTAACTTTAAAACACTTAAAATTTAAGAATTAAAGTAAAAAGGTGTAAATACTTTATAATATAGTATAGATTATTAGAAATTTGGTTTTTTAAGGTTTTGAGATTATATTAATGATCTCTATTAATAAAAGTTTCTTTTTTTTTTTTGAAAACTTAGTTATAGATCTATGGGATGGACTAAAGTCTCTTAGATCTATTCAAATGACTTTTACCGTTAAAAAATCCCTCTCTCTACTCTCTCCTAACGTTTATATTCCAAACATTATTAAACAAAGTTAGTGTTAATTTAGTCAATACTTTCAAGCTTTATGTACTATACATGCATATATTAAAAGGATAAAAGTATAACATGACTTAAACTCAATAAGATTCGCTAGCATTACAAGTAGAATATTCTAGTACTCGGTGAAAAGTTCAAACGAGAACTGTTTTTCGTACGAGAACTACGAAAACCCGTGTTAGCCATCCAATTCTCTCTTATTCAATTGGATTGCCCACCCATAAATTCTTTACACGCACCCTATCACACTCAATCCTCCCACGCTCTTCATCCATGAATTCCATCATCCAAAATAAACGGCTAAGTTAGTTCTCGTACGAAAAACTGTTCCCGTTTGATCCGTCCCCCTAGTACTTGGCTTTCTGTACGGGTAAATCAAGCACAACTTGATTTAAATGATGACACTTTAATAGTTAATGACTTAATGTTAAACAAAACACAAAAACATACACACACAAATAAATAAATAAATAAATAAATATATATATATATCCTTACAAACATTGTTAATTATATATGTATATCCTTAATTAAATCTTTTATATTAAAAATCGATATCTCCAATATACTTTTAATAAATAATTCCCAAATTATCCTTAGCCTCATCTTTACAGTGGTTTAAGACGTGATTAAGATGTTCATGCCTCTTAGTAACTAAGTATTGCCATTTTTATAGAGTATATGTATAAATGAAGTCCATCTGTTAAATAAATTCTATGAATTTAGTGCATGATGCCCTTGCTACAAATCTACAACGCCTTTTTGTGGCATGAATCTCCAGAACAGACACAAAATTAATATCAGGTTTAATATCCCCAATAAGAGCACCTTCCACATCCAATCACTACATCATATATGTTACAACATACATATATATAAATACGCAGACACGAGTGGAACCTCCCTTCAAGGGAGGGCTTGTTCCATTCCGTGTCCTACCAAGATTCTCTAAAACCATCAAAAGGTTTCATTTTAAACAATTGAAGCCTATTTTGGATTCAGAGTTAATAACGCTGTATACATACTCTACACAATACATACCAACAACATGATTACAACCCCTGAAAGAGAATAATAATAATAATAATAATAATAATGAGAAATATATTCCAACCGAGAAATGCTACTCTGTGCGTTGCACAGGGACCATCATATCATGTGAGCTTGCTGCTGTCAAGTTACAAGGAACTAGTCATATTAGAATTGTATAACAACCAATCATTCACAAGACTTTCGTATTTCCGTATATTATTAACACACTCTTTATCACTTGAATGAAGATCACAGGCAGAATATAATCGGTTGTTTTGTTGCTAATTTCAACTTCTAATTATCACATTAAACTTCCAGTTGGTTAAGTTGTTTTATGTAATTTTAGCCATGTTAACCAGTGGACTTGCCGGTATGTACAAGTTCCCACAGTTGCAATTAACTTATAATTATTGAGGATATTCAAAAGCCACAAAGAAAGCATAATGAATCAACTCCCTCCTTCCCAAGAAATTTTAACACAATGTTTCCTCTTTTCTAAATATAACTATTTGTCAATTAGCACTCATTAGAAGACATTTTTTTTGGTCAGCTGATGAACAACTTCTGAATTAAATAAGGCTGGCAAAGTCCAAAGGAATCATCCCCATCCTTCTTTAAATGAATTGGAAAGTTGAGTTGGCTAAAAAATTCCACAAAACAACTAAATGAAACTGGTAATTATATCATCCAAGTGTGTGTGTCTGTATATTAAGACATTTATTAATAGATAATCTAACTTACCATGAAAACCAAAATATCATACATGTAAAACTGTAACTTGCCCATACCACTATTTAGCTACACACGCACACAAAATAATAGAGTACCTGTGAGTTTACATAATTCAGGCCCTGAGGATACGAATTTTGATGAGCAACCTGTAAATTCAAAAGGATGGTGATAAGATAACATTGTATACATAATTAGGGTTCATGCTTAAGTGAGCCATTCTGCTACACCTGTGCGTTATGAGTATGACCATCTTTCCTAGCAGATCCTTCGTGGCCCTTTCCAGATCCTTTGGTGTCACCCTTTTAAAAGGAATCATACTAATCAGTTACCCATAAAATTAACATAGCCTAGTTAATATGTTTAACAAGAAAAGATAAACAATAGAATTTCACTAACCTCCATCTTCCCCAGCAATTCAAACACGAGCAAAAAGATATACAAACATTAAGCCATCAGTAAATATTTGTACCAAGAGTAATCATTGATATGCTAAGTAATGACTCACATGACCACAAATTCAGATTTCAAAAAGTTACCTCTCTGTATCTATTCAAGTATGACTTGAGGGGCTCAATATAATCTTCAAACCCCAAGGTAGCCATTGCCCAGAGAAGATCATCACCATTAATAGTTTTCCTCTTTTCCCTTTGACACTTATCACTTGCCCTACAGCCAATAAACCAGATAAAACTCTAGTTAGCACTTGATAGCACATTACAGCAAATATATGAAGTTGACATCATACTGCTTGCATATCCAATTTTACCACCAAACCAGTCACCCCCTAAACAAGGAACCATCTACCACAAGTGCATTCAATAAATTCCTATAAAGGTTTAACTTAATAATGTTTATACCAAAAAAAGAGAGAAGAAACACTCCCTACATCCCAACAAATCATTTCCAATTTAGTATCAGCAATAGTCCATTAGGATCATTAGGATGATGAACTAGGAGGATATAACATTATTCCATGAGAAATGCAACATTTCATTTTGGGAGGTGAAATACACCAACAAAAATGATTGACAGACAACATAAACCTTTCAAATTTACATTTTAACCATCACTTTCTTTCGCCTTTTCTTGTGATTGGGGGGGAGTTGTATAATTGAAGGATTTTTGTTGTGTATCACCTGATTTGTTTGTACACAACTCGCCTCGCATTCTTTTATTTGGCAACATCTGAATCCTAACTTTTTGTTTGTTAGCAATCATTACTTACTATTAGTTCCCTTTAGTTTTGACTTTTGAAGATTAGGTGTCGTTTATTGTTTGCCAGCTTAAGTAAGAGCAATAGTTGAAACATTTGTATTAATTAAATTAAATTAGTATAATAAAGGAAAATGTTGGATTTTAAGGGAGTAATAATAAAAAACAAGAACAAGAACAAAAATTTATTCCGAGTAAAAGATTCACAATACTTGCCATTTTTCATCCCTTGATTTTAAGAATTTTATGTAGACATAAATGCCTAGCTAAAAATTTGTTCAAAATACGGAATTGATATAAGAACTTTTAGTCTTAATCTGAAACGACAATCAAAAGAACAGATATTCAAACAAGAGATAATAAAGACAGTTAATCAAAACAATCGTACGTACTCGCTAGTGATAAAGCTGATAAACTCAGAAACACACTCCTGCAGAGTCTCCTTAGCATCCTTAGCAATTTTTCCATTTGCCGGTAATCCTTTCTTCATAATCCGACTAATATTCGCAATCGGCAAGAACCTATCCTGCTCCCGAACATTTGACGACCTTGGACTCAGATCCCCACTTTCATGGCTTCCACCACCAGGACTCGCTGGACCTTCCGACATTTAAACAACCAAACCCTAGAGTCCAAAACCACAAGTTCAACGTCAAGAAAACAATCACCCATCTCAACTAACACAACATCAATCATAAACCACAATTTCCGAGCTAAATTAACCCATAAAAATACCATGGTTGTGGATTATATGTGTGCAAATAGACGCACAAGAAGGGTGTCTGAAATTGGTGTGTGTGAATTGACGGCTTACCAATTGGAGGGAGAAATATTCGTAAAGAATTTGATGAAATTTAGGCGCGAGAAGCGTGGATGAAGAAGATCGGACGCTGGTGACGATGGAGATGCGAAGGTCTGTTTTATCAACACCGTTGGTTTGGTACACACCTCATCTTTTAGATGCCAACAATTGTACCAGGCTTCCTAATTGCAAATTAGTTACACTTACACCCCTCGTGCTATGGAAACTTCTCATATCGGTCCTCAATCCTTTTTTTTTTGAATGGCAACAGAGGCAAGCTAGACGAAGCTTCGAAATGACCATCATCCCTCCTAGCAAGCCAAATATATTATAAAGAAAAATACAGGTATACAAGGCTGGAAGAGCTAAAAACAAGAATAGGGTGCACAACACCGATCTATCCATCTATTTTTAAAATTAACAACACCCGAACATTTGTTGAATTAGAAGAATGAAAAGGCTTGAATTTGGCTGAAAATTCACACTCCTTCTCTTGATACTTTGTTGTTTCTAGTTTTCCAAATCATCCAGAGATATATATAAATTACTCCCATAAAAGCCCTCCATTTACCTCCTTTGTACTTCAAGCTGTTCCCCCATTCAAATAGATATGGCTGTGAGAAAATGGCCGAGGAATCGATATCCCACCATGTACAAATCTCTTTCAATACACGATAGGAAATAGGGAAAAATCGAAACAAGTGAGCATCATCTTCGATATAAGAATCACAAAAGCAGCAAAGATCAGAAATCAAATATACACCTCTCTTTTGTAAGTTGAATTTGGTAGGCAACCTACTATGAAATACCCTCCAAGCTAAAACATTTATCCTTGATGGAACCCAATTATTCCAAAATACTTACTATTGCAGACTTTTGTAAATGCAGATCATCAAAAGCTTTCCTTAAAGAAAAAACCGATAACATACATGAATGTTCCAGCGCTCAATGTAATGTAAGGTGGTGGTTTGATCAAGAGGATCAACTTGTTCCTGAAACCAGCAAACTAATGGGATATTAACCTTCTCAAAGTCTTTATAAACTTTGAGAATGTTCCTCCAAACATCCGAGAGTTTCCAATATGTCATAAAATTCCTCTAGTATTCAACATCTTTTTCTTTTAACGGTTTGCTGATATATCCTATTTTCTAAGTTAACCGAGATACAAATAATTTAATTTAAAATACAATGTGAGCATTTGCACATAATGAATTGTTTTACGTAATAAAAATATATGTTTAAATATTAATACTCTTACAGATATGTATGAGAAAAATAGTTCCCAGGTTTAAAAAAAATTAACATGACAAATCTCTATTGTCTATAAATCATATAATAAAGATTAATGGCAAATTAAATTAAATTAAATGAGGTAATATAAGGTCTACGATCTATATTATTTTTTATTATCAAACTTACTATAAATCTTCAAAGTTGTGGTGCTTCCCTACAGTCAAAATTTAGTAATTTAGTATTGCAAATTTAAATTTATAGAATGCAATATTATTTATAACTGTTTTTTTTTACTAATTATCTAAACTAGGTTGCCTTTTTTTCATTAATACTGTATTATAGTTTTTCAAAGTTTTATCATTTTAACCATATTTATATATAGTGAGAAGTTCATTTGAGAATCGTTTTTATTGCGAGAACCAATCTTAGCTATCCAGTTCTCCCTCCTTCAATTGGATTGTCCACCCATGAATTCCTTACATGCACTCTGCCACACTCAATCCCCCCGCGCTCTTCATCCATGAATTCCATTATCCAAAATGAACGACTAAGATTGGTTTTCGCGGTTCTCGCAATAAAAACGGTTCTCAAATAAATCTTCCCCTGTATATGTATATATCATTCCGGATAAAGTTTTTCTATTTTAAACACGTGTATGTCCTTCATATTAATACTTTTTGAACTTTAATCTCACCTTGCTATTCGAATTTTAGGTATCAAGTCGAACAACATTTTTAGGTAGAGGGTCCCATCCCTTAATTTGATGATAAGAACAAATTTGTGGCATTTAATAGTTCTAGTGACTTCTAATCTATATATATAACAAATATGAATAAAAAACACTTTTTATTTGAAGAAAATAAAGAAACAATCTTAGCTTTTAAATTAACATGATCAATAGTTAATATTACTTAACTTACATAATTTGTATTTTCGATTGGAAACTACAATTTCAGTCGGAAAGTGCTTACTTGATCTACAAATATGCATATTCATACCCTATATATCTACGTATACACGTATATTCGATTTATATTGCTTCTTCAAGTTCTTTAATTTAATCTTACGATTCTCTTTGACTTGTTTATTCAATTCAGATTGATTTCTTCATCATAACTATCAATTAGAGATGGCAAAACTTAACCATTCATCCACTTTTGGGTCCATTTGGACCATTAATATAAATTTTTGGATTAAATGAGCTTTCACTGTTTTTGTACGTGGGTTAAAATAGGCAAAAGACACAACCAAGTGCTAAATATATGGGTGATTTTGGGGGTCTTATTGGGTGGTTGCATACACGAAGACGGAAGACGCCGTCTTCACCGAATCACCTCTTTGTTCTTTCAATCTCTCATCGGTCGATTAAAGCCCTTAACTTGATTCATACAGCCCTCGATTGAAGCCGATTGAGCCTTTGCCCTCACTCAATTGAAGATTTGAAGCCCTCGACTGAAGCTGACTTAACCTTTGCCCTCGATAGATAGTCACTCGATTTAAGATTTGAAGCCGATTGAGCCTCTACCCTCAATAGATATTCACTCGATTGAAGGTAACATTAATTTCATATGTTAGTGTAAGCAACAAAAGGGATGCAGATTTGACCAGTAATTGGTTATTTGATAAGACACTGCTTTACCACTTCATATTCCTAACATGGTACAATAAACCAGTTAATCTACTTGTATAAGTTTGTTTTTTTGGTTAGTTCATTTTGTGTTCAGTTTATATGTTATGAGAAAAAACATATATGACGTATGGGATTTGTGTGACATGAGTTTATATAAAGTGATAAAAAAAGATAAATCACACATAACAGGAATGTGCTTTGAATGAAATTATCTTATTCTTGGCATATTATTCTTACACACCATGTATTCAATAGAACATCCCAATGAATTTAGAAGTTAGCATCTCATTATTGTTATTGTCAATCTTATGATCTTATTCATTTAAAGTTGTTCACTTCATGTAGCCCAGTTGATTCAAGACCGAACTCTGTCTGATTTATGATCATAGGTTAGTTAGATGATTGGTTAGTTGTAACCTTTGTTCTTGTTCTTAGTAGTTGGGTGATTTGGGTATAGTTATCCAACCTCCTTCAATTCTTAAATGATAACATACCAAATATCTCATCATGCATAAAAGTTTAGACAATACCTACCATTTTTGTGTCAATATTCTTCATAAACAGTACTACCATTCAGGTATGTCAACATATGTCTATTTGTTATTTCATCATATTTATCTCAAAATCAGCAACTTCTAGATGTAAGAATGATATAAATTTGTTTCCTAATAGGAGTATACAAGGTGTAGCAATTCCAGTTATTTGTATGTAACAGAATTTTTATATGGTAAGATTCATAAATGCCTTGTTGAATTAACTCTTTCTTATTAAAGGCATATCAACTAAGAAAAGTGAAGACAATATAACATACTACTTTTCATACATGAATGGAGCAAAAAAAATGGTTTATATGGATTAGCCTGAGTTGTATTATGATACAAATAAAAATGCTACCAAAAAATTTAAAATTCCACTACATCCTTATTCCTTGGCATCATCAAATGCTACAAGTCATTGTGTTCATAAAATTTTCTACATTTTGTATATGTATATGTCCACATTTTATTATTTACTAATTTTGATCAACTATCAATTATCTTGTGTCTTTAATTGTAATGTAGATATGTTGAGCAACACTCAACGACAAGATATAAGAGAAGAGAATGAAGATGAGGTTAGTTTGCCGTTTCAATTAAACAACGTTCTCAAGTGTGGAACTACTTTGTTAAGTTACCGGTTAGACTTGATGGGATTAAAAAAGCAAGTTGCAGTGCTTGTGGGAAGGTGTATAGTGCTAACCCTAAAGCCGGAACACCTAATATGAAGAGGCATTCCCAAATGTTTTGACTTTTGTGAGTCCGGTGCACTACGAAAACAAGCCCCTTTAGATCAAGAAATGTACAGAGAGAAAATGGCAATTGCCATCACCAAACATAACTATCCATTTAGTTTTGTCAGGCATGAAGCAACAAGACAACTACATAAATTTTTACATCAGGATGCCACTCCTATAACAAGAAACACGACAAAGGCAGATGTTCTAAAAATACACGAACGGGAGAAAATGACACTGAAACAGAATTTGAAAAAAGTAACTGGTAGAATTTGTCTCACATATGATTTGTGGAGCTCTATCACAACGGATGGATACATGTCATTAACAACTCATTACATTGATGATGATTGGGTTTTGAGGGAAAAAAGTCTTAAACTTTAGAGTTATATCGCCTCCTCACAGTGGTTCTGTTTTGACAGAGTACATGATCAACTTTTTGACTGATTGGAGAGAAAATGATTTTTATCATCACATTGGATAAAGCAAATTGTAATGATGGTTTAGTAGATTCATTAAGAAGTCATTTGCGTTTGGGTGGTGCTGTGCACTTGTTTGTAATGGAGATTTTATGCATGTGCATTGTGGAGCACATATATTAAATCTTATTGTTCAAGTGGGATTAAAAGTAATTAAGAAGCTATCTGCAAGGTTAGAGAATCGGTAAAGTATGTTAGAGGTGATTTAACAAGAAAATATAAGTTTGCTAAGTGTATAGCACAACTATCATTACAATGTGGTAAACATGTGCGTCAAGATATCACAACACGATGGAACTCTACGTATCTTATGCTTGAGAGTCTATTGAGTTATCGTCATGCTTATGCTCGGTTAAAACTAGTTGATTCAAGTTTTAAGACTAATCCATCAGAACAAGAATGGACAAAGGTTGAAAACATCACAAGGCTTCTAAAACTTTTTTATGATATCACAACGTTGTTCTCCTGAAGTTCTTATCGTACTTCCAACTTGTATTTTCACAAAGTATGGAAAATTCAATTGTTGATTGAAGAAGAAATTCGCAATCAAGATCCCATTATAAGTATGATGGCAAAAGACATGAAAGTGAAGTTTGATAAATATTGAAAAACTTATAGTATGATTCTGTCTTTTGCCATCATTTTGGATCAACAGTATAAGTTTAAACTTCCAACTTGTAATTTCACAAAGTATGGAAAATTCAATTGTTGATTGAAGAAGAAATTCGCAATCAAGATCCCATTATAAGTATGATGGCAAAAGACATGAAAGTGAAGTTTGATAAATATTAGAAAACTTATAGTATGATTCTGTCTTTCGCCATCATTTTGGATCAACAATATAAGTTAAACTTGTTGAGTATTGCTTTTCAAAACTTGCCATGTGAAATGTAGTACATGAAAAGAAATTGCATTTTTAGAGGGATAATCAAGGAAGATATCCCTAATTCGCTCCAATGGCTCGTGACATATTGAGCATTCTAATCACCACCATTGCTTCTGAATCATCATTTAGTGTTGGAGGTCGGATAATAAGTAAATATTGAAGTTCACTATCATCATCAAATGCTAATGCATTGTTATGTACGCGTGATTGGTTGTTTGACTTCAAAGGTATTAGATTCGTTCTTTTTGTAACACACACACACACACATATATATATAATATATATACACACACACATACATACATACATATATTAGTGTCTTTAACTCTTTTAATATGTTTTAGATGAGGACGAAGTTGAGGAAGAAATTGGAAAAGATATTGAAGCGTTGATTCCGATACTTAATAGCGGCAATTATTAAGGTTTTTTTAATTAATTAAAAAAATTTATTCCTTAAAATATCTTATTAAACATCAAAATATCTTATTTGCCCAACTTAACTTATTAATATCTTATATAGCCTTCTTAAGTTTTCAAAATATCATATTTGCCCAAATCATCATTTTTATCAATTTTTAATCGTTTTAATTCATTAGAGTTATAAAATATAATTAAATAACTATTATACCCCTCTTTTAAATCTATTTATAAAATATCACTTATACCCTTACTACTCATATTTATCCAAGTTATATATTATATACATATATATATACGATTCTATTAATTAATATGGATGATCGAGTTATATTATATATATTGTACGATTCATGTGTGTGTGTATATCATGTAATTAACGCACCAATCAAGGTATCTATACAATTAAGAAAAATGTTATTATTTTAATCAATTCTAATTCCTTAAAAAAAGAATAAGGCATGATATATATATATATATATATATATATATATATATATTATATACACACATGAACCGTACTCGATCCTCCAAATTAATTAATAGAATAGTATGTACGTGTGTGTGTGTATATATGTATATATATAACTTGGATAAATACAAGTAGTAGGTGTATAGGTGATGTTTTATAAATAGATTTAAAATAGGGTATAATAGTCATTGAATTATATTTTATAATTATATTTCATTTAAAATGGTTAACGATTGATAAAAAATGTGATTTGGACAAATATGATATTTTGAAAGCTTAAGAAATGTATATAGGATATTTATAAGTTAAGCTGTACAAATAAGATATTTTGATGTTTAATAAGGGTATATAGAAATTATATTTTTACATGTAGATCTAACAAAATAAAGTCTCATGTTAAGCTATTTTTTTACATTCAAATGAAAAAAAAAAGATTCACGTAAATTTATATTTTAAGTGCAAATACAAAAATAAAAATATTTATTTGTGGGGATCCACGTAAGATGCCATAAATAAATGGAGGAGAGTGTAAAGCCAAATATGGCGGATAGTGGATGAAATTTTATATAATTATTAATATACCCCTAAAAAAACTAGACACGTGACACACTCTACTTGCTTCTTAGCTTTCCTATTTCAAACTCTTTCTTCATTGATCTTGAATCTATATATATATATATATATATATATATATATATAGGAGAGTTCATTCGAGAATCGCACTTAATACGAGTATCGAAAGAACCAATTTTGACTCTTAATTGAAATAAATCAATGGCCAATAAAAATAACAGAGATACTATTTCAGCAATCGAGTCACAGGTATCTAACATATTCATACCTAAGGCTTTTCCATAAAGTGGTGACGAAACGTATAACTTGTACAAAATTTTCCATTTTCCAAGTCGATCCAATCCATTTGTTCATAGAGCTATTTACTCGATCGCAGACATTTCTAGAACACCTCTAACAGAGGGACAAATAGTCAATCTTGAAAGAACTTATTGTCAACCTCTTTCATATATGAATCTATCTGATTCAGAAGGGAAGAACTTGTATCAGTATCTCAATTTCAATTCAAACATGGGTTTGATTCGCACTCCATGTTCTGAGAAATATTTACCATCCGAAAAACTCATGAATGACGCATTAATAAGAGGTATTTTGAGAAAATCAAACCTCACTCTTTAATGACGGTCCACTAATATGTAATTCATAGTTGAAAATATATAAAACACCAAATACCCTTGTTGATGAGTCATTAGTAAACATTAATTGTGATTACAAATGATACTCACAAATCACAATATTCGCATTAAGAACGGTGCCTAAATAAACTTATATATATTAGCATTGTACCCGCGCAATACAGTTGTTACGAATATATTTTCCCAATAACTTGTCCATTTTTAAAACAGGGATGATGTGTTTTTTTCTAAATTATAACAGGTCATTAAATTTTCACATTAATAGTAAAATCAACAAAAATGTTGGTATTATAACTCTATTATATTTTAATTATATTACCCATTTAAAAAAATACAGTAATTTTTATAAATTTAGATTGTATGTTATTACTTAATAATTCTAGTTAAACACAATTTTTAATAGTTAAGTTAAAATATTTATTATATGATAGAATATTTAATATGAAAAGTTTAATTATTAATTTAATTTGTATTGATATGATTTTTTAAATAATCTTTATTGGGAATGTTTAGTCATTAAAATGGTATATAAGATTACCATTAACTCTCCCAAATAGTTGTTTTATTTAATAGTTTATATTTAATTTAATATTAAGGGTAAATTAGTAATTTTAAATTACTTAACCTTAAGATATATATATATATATATGTGTATATATATATATATATGTGTGTGTGTATATATATATATATACACACACTAACACATGAGCTTATTATGTTGGGTAAGTGTCAAGAATGTCGACCACTAAAAATGTTGGGTAATAACTAATTTCTTAGCATATGCAAAGGTCGGATATTTATTTTAAATGATGGTGAGTAGTGTTTAATAAAGTTCATATAAAAACATAGTTTTAAATTTTTAATATTCAATTATATGTGATTCAGTATACAATTATATGTGATTTGTAAAAGTATCACATGTGAATTACGAAAATGTCACTCCGTTCAAATTTTTAAAATACATTTTGGACCGTTGATCTGAAAGCTAAAATTAGTCCCTTAAAACTATGAATTAAGTATGGACTATATTGAACATTATTCTATAGATTATATATTAAGTATTAAGCCGGAGCCAGAGCCGGAGATTATATTTATTAAAAAATGTTTGACAAATAAGCTTGAGTTGGAAATTATAAAATTATGTAAAAGAACATATTAGCGCGTGTGCGCGCGCGCACACACACACACATATATATATATATATATATAATACAACTCACACACATAATAAATTAAATAGTAAATACAAATAATTAAATATGTTGTTATAACATATCACTACATTAATAATAAAAATACACCATTACGCGAATACATAATTAAAATATCCATAATAAATTATTCACGTTTTTCTACTAAAAAGGTTATTAACGTAATGAATTCCATATTAAATTATGAAATTCTTTCATATTATTAGGTGTCATTTCATAAGAATCTTTATTAATATATGAAGATGGATACATGACTCATAATAAAGAACAATCAGTTCATTGTTGTACGTATCTAACGAGGAAAGAAAAACATCAACAAATAATACCGGCAGCTACAAAATAATATAAAACCTTTAGTCTCGATTAAAATAAAAAATAAGAACACACACATTCAAAGACATTTTGTATGGCGTATGCAATATATGGTTCATACAAACATCCAATGTGAATAATTTATTGATAATCACTTTTATAACAATAACCATTATATTTTATTACAAAAAAAACAATAAATATGTCCGCATGCAAACCACTTTTATAACAATAAACCATCTAATATAAAGAATAACACACTTACATACATGTATAATAATAAATTAATAATCAATTCATTGTTGTACACATACATACATGTTATATATAATAATAATAATAATAATAATAATAATAATCATAAGAGGATGATGAATTAAGAAACTTATAATGATCGCAAAGGTGACTTCAAAGACGACGAATGAAAGAAAAAATTGAGGGTGTGCTTGGTTGGGAGTTTTAAGGGGTAGGGAATGAGAATGAGAATGATTAACAATGGTTGGTTAAGTAGAATATAATCAATCATTACCCATTAATGAACCATTCTCAGTAAATTGGGGGTAATAAATTCAGGTATGTGTTTGTCCCCACCGACCACCACCGGCATCAACAACCACTACCAATATTTCTAACACCATGCTCTGCCGCCGCCACCGACCGCCGCCACCATCAGCCAAAACCACCACACCATCGTAACTCGTTGCACAAGCATCACGTCCACCCCCACACCCATCGTCACCACCCGTTACAATCATCGTCACATCAACCATCACTTGCCATCATCAACCATCGCTTGCCACAATTGCCATTGATCGTCGCCTTCACCAACATCATCTTCGCCACCAACAACATCGTCTTCACCCCGCCACCACCACCGACAACAACCACAACCACCACCAACCACAACCACCACCATTACCATGGATTCAAGTGTGTATTGGTCCACTAACCACCACCACCACCACCATTACACTCTACCACCATCATAGACCGCCGTCGCAGCCTCCACCACCCTCACTAACACCACCACCGCCACTACTTCCACCTCCTTTGCCCGTCGCCACCTCTATAAACTACCACAACCACTACTCGCCATCACTAATTGCCATTAATCGCTGCCTCAACCAACATTGATATAGCCGCCACTAATCATCACCCTTAACGGTTGCCACAACCACCACAACTTACTATTGCCACCAACTACCATCAACACCGCTGCCACCATTAACCACCACCACCATCACTACCGACTAGTGCCACCATCATTGACCTACTATGTGTGTGTAATGATTACCTATAGTAACTAAGCAATATCAATAGTAATGATAATACTAGGAAGTGCTTATTGCATTCCTTTGTATTCTCTTAGCCTTTGCCATTCCCATTCTCCTCTATCTAACCAAACGCCTCCTAAATATCTATGACAACTAGGTTAGAGTTTAGATATGACTTTAGTTATGAGGGTATTATCATAATCTTATTAAATAATAATCTCAAGCTCAATCCATAAGCTAGTTGAATTTTTTTTTGTTTTGAGTGATTATGTTTTTAATAATCTCCTCAAGATGGGTAAAGGGCTGAAAATTATGAAAACTAGAATCTTAATCTATAATCCCCGTAAACCCGTTATCGAACAAACCCATTGTTTATCATGTTCAAAAGATACAATCAGCTGATAAAAATCGCAAAGCCGAACCCTTGCTAATAACAAGCACAAAGCTAGTCCCTTATTCCTTAAAAATCCAAAAAACAAGACTATATTACAGAGATCATCTTGTTTGTTTTAGCTTATTAAAGGCTTACAAGTTCAGCTTATTTTCTCTTTTTTTCAGCTTCTTTCTGTGAAGAATTGAACCTGCGAGTTCGCTAACGATGAGTTGGGCGCTTTCCCAGCTTAAGCTCACAATAATCGTAAATCGACAAAAAAAAGAGCTTATTGATACAAACACCCTTGAATAGAATACCTTGATGCAATAAGCAGACAAATGGGCAACAAAAAACTTTGAAACTTTGCTCCGGTGATTGAACACTACTGTCTATGATCCATCAGACCATTAGCACAAAAAACAACATTTGGAAACTTACATATGATTTATTACGAAAAAAATGAATTGCTACCATTAGAACACTGTAATTTTCTTCCTTTTATTGTTGATTGTTTCAATGGTGTATCTATCATTCGATAATTTTCGTCTTTCCATGATAGGACGAAATGGAAGAAAAGCAATGTAACCTGCAATTGCAACTGAATAACCTCCTCTCACTTTCTCCACTAAAAAACCCCTAACCTTTTTGTTGGATTGCCAGATCTTTTGCAACTCTACCCATGCCTGATTCTGTGTGAATCTTCGTGGAAGAAGAATCCCTGGTTCACCGGCAACTGCGTCTGTTAAACCAACCATATCATTGAACCTAGCGGTGGCTCGTTCTTTCATTGCCGGATCACCGGCGACTAGATCCATGAAAAGCCGCTCCAACATCTGTGTTTTGACGAGCGATTCACCAGCCGTTGCTTCCATGAATCCGACCTTATTCTCGAACCTGGTGGTGTCACGATTAACCGGAACTCCTCTAAGCTCATCTCGCATGGTCATTTTAGGGGTTCCGATTCCGGCATCCACCAAGAACATGGAGTCGTTGAAGCGTGAAACGTCGGATTTTATAGCCTTACCGCTGGATATAAGAAAACTTGAATTCGATTTTCGAAATAATCGATTCATGTAGATCGTCATCGTGAGCAATTGCTTCGTTTTCCTCCGACGATCGAAACGAAAGGATACCGATCGAAGGGAGCTAGGGTTTCAACTTGCAGATGTGATCTGAAGGTCAAAAGGCCTGTGTATTCAAACTAAAATAATGGACTTGGGCCGGAACCCAAAAAGCCTGCATATAGATTAACTTAAATTACTTTATTTCTAACTAAAATAACGGGTAAATCAATTCACTCAAATTCTTTAATTTTTTTTTTCTATTAAACTAAACTTGCATATAAATATAAATGGAAATTATTTATTTAAGGCATCTGAAATGTATCAAATTTTGTTCATATGAAATTCGACCAAACCATGCTAAAATAACTGAAATGCAATGATTTGATGTATATGAATTATGGTGACTTTGTATTTGACAATATTTCCTTATGTTTTTTTTAATTAAATTATGTATAAATATAAACCAGATAAATATTTACGAATTGTATCATTTTTTCAAGCATAATGTTTGTGATGGAATCTAGTAAACCATTAACTAGAAAAACATGTCGGATTAGCGATCAGAACATATAAAACATGAAAAGAGACTAAAACATGTCCAATACTTTTGAATAAAAGCAATCAATTTAAAAAACACTCGTTTTGTGGTCAACAAAATGTAAAATGTTTAATCCGTTTATTTACTAACTAACGTTCTTATTACCCATTGTTCCATTTAACAATAAGGAATTATCCAAACTTACCCGTTTTCATATAGTGAAATGAAATTGCTACTCAGATTCTATGATATATATAGCATTTCGTCTCTTCCACGTATCTCACACCACAATCATCTCTAGAATGATCGATTACCCAATATCGTTGTGGTTCTTCGACCATCAAATAACAACCAAAGTATGTATTTTACAATATTTGTGTGTTTGTAAAGCCTCTTGAGTTAACCTTATCACATAGAGTATTTTATGATGTATGTGTATTTTTATGGATTATGTTGCTATCCCTGTAGCATCCTTTGGTATCAAAAACAGGAAAGCTACTGGTATAAATGTGCAGATTACTTGAATGCCAATCCCAAAAGTAAGATTATCAAAAGAACCCGAAGAAATGTCTAGAAACGAAGCCAGACCAGCACCAACAAATGAACTCATTGTCGACCCAAAGTTGTTTATCGACATGAAGAGCGCAAATAGAGTCCCTTCTATTCCAGGTGGGCAGAGTTGTCCTGATAGAATCAGGAAAGGCATGAACCTGCATTCAGAAATGAAGCTGCTATTACTCACTTTCACTCTAGAGTGTCAAATAAGTTGTTTTAATAGTTCGACAGCTGTTATCCTATTTAAACTTTGCCAATAAATTGTGATAATCGGTAACTACATTGGAGTTTATAACAATATTTACACATAGGAGAATGATAATGGGAATACGGTAATCAAATTTATATCACATGCACATCTGATAAGTATCAAGTGACTTCATCAGTAAGACAAACTGCAACTTTTTTTCTTGGAATGGAGGAACTGTTGGACCTAATGTTTAATTAAGTTTTAGTATAATAATTAAATGACTTATATTATTATTATTTTATGTAAATAAGTGTATAGCACACACATGCTGTGTGGCGGCAATTTAGCCACCATGGGCCACCACAGCACAGCCAATTGCCACCGGCAGTTGTTTGACGGCAAAGGGAAAGAAACCGCCAGATTGTATGGCTATAAATACTTGATGTAAGAACATATATTATTTTAGTGTGGGAAATCCAAGTTCACGTATTATATTGTTCCTGTGTTTTTTTTCATATATCCACATACTTACGTTTCATATATACATACTTTGGTGCCTGTATTTTATCCAATTGATTTTCTGCAAGATGGTTTCAAACAATCGAGAGTCAAGAAACAGAAAGCAGATGAGGGGTAGATATCAAACAGGAACTAGAGGTGGCATAATCGGCAGGTGATATGGGTGGGATAAGGTGTTAAAACGGGTTTGGTGGGTTTGACCTGGTTGAACCCAAAATACCTTTGTAAAAAGAACTTTGTTAGAGCATTTTATGCATTAAAAAGTTATTCTATTAAATGATCACTATTTAGGATATTTTTATAGAAAGAAAAGCTTTGTGTGACTTTCGACTCAATTGACTTGTTTCCTTTTTAGATTTTTAATTATGATACCTGTTTGACCCATTCCTGATAAAGACTAAAAACAAATCAACTCATTCATATATAAATTATTTATAAATGCCACCTTTAGCAGCAACCTGTACAAATCCTACCTACATATCACAAAAAAAACTGCTTTTTGTACCCAATGGTTAAAACCTGAATCCCATATGAGGTTTAACTTCAAACATAATATTTGTATGACTGCCTAGGAGGCAAAAGACATCTCTAGCAACATTGTTACAGAAAACAAAGAGGGGGTGAGAAAATAAAGCACGTACTTAAATTGATGGACTGCATCTGAGAAAGCAGACCCAAACAGCACCATTGTCTCATCTGATATGCCAAACGAAACATTTAGTCTAGAAATCAAGACTATGTCTAGAAGAGTCAGCAGTGACAGAGTGACATGAGAAAACCTGCAAATATACAACAGATCAGGCTTAATTAGCATGCTTTAGATGGGAATCTACAATTGATATGAGCAGAGGTGACAAGATGGGAGGGTCGGCATGCTGGGTAATAGGTCTGGGTTGAAACGAGTAATTATTTAGTAAGGACCACACTGGGTCAAGTTAATCCATAAACAAAATTTTCTCCATATTTAAATTCAATAAATAATGAATGCGTTACTTATGATTCGAACACAATATTATATAATAATCTAAACTTTGAATAAAATTATTTAGGAGGATGTATGCATTTCAAATAGACTTTGGGCAACTTTCAAGTCATTTGACTTGTTCGCCTTTTAGCCAATCATTTTCATTTGTCCCGTTTTTGAGATAAAACACGATCCATATTTGAGAACTGATCATAAGCAAATGGGTAAAAATTGATATATATCTACTCTATATTGAGTTTTTCATTATAAACTTACATGAGAATCTTTCTTAATTTCACCTTCTTTAAGAAGCGATTGTAAGTGTAAGTTCCAAGCATAAGGCCTATCCACCCAATAACACGTGATGTACCCAGAAAGGAAGCTTCTAGATTTAGGACTTCTGTCTGGTAGTAGAACATAACTGTTGAGAGATTTGGAATTGTAACCTGTGCTAGGAAAAACCAAGCCATTGATCTGGTTTCCCCAATAATCTTTATCAGAAGTAAGTTCAACCCAAAATGACTACAATCTACCACACATCAGCAAATATACAAGGATATATTTATTTTCCATCATTTTAACATTTTCATTTTATGGATCTTAAATGTACATTGACAAGAGAAAAAGGGAAGTAATAATGGGCCCTCTTTGAACAAGGAATTAGATTCATGTGGCCCACTATTCCACTAAATAAAGAATGGAGAAAATGAATGGAAGCTGTATTTGACAAAGACACATACAAGTAATTTCATTTGGGGTTAACTACATCTCCTACGGATCAATTGTCAAACATGGGAAATCTTAAACATAGACGAAAAACAGGTCAAACGTTCCCTAAAGTGTTTTCAAATCCTTTAAAACCTTAAAAATCGTTTAACTAAAAAAAAGAATATTATTATTTTAACAAAATAGTCTTTATAATCTTATTTAGCATATTACTTACTCGTAAAATTCAAAAAGAAAATGGAGAAAGAAAGCATTGGCAAGCCTGCCGACCCCACCTGTTTCAAACCATATAAAAAAGTTGCCATCTTGACCCATTATTAGGCTCACCCATTCTGCCACCTCTACATACAAATTTCTATAGAATATAAAAGCAAAAATGTAGTAGAAAGTTTAACATGCTGTACCTCAGGATAATTGGGCGTCGAAAAGCTTTGAACAAAGTATAAACGGCCATTTTCAAAGACCGAAACCACTGTGATGGCAATGATTCATCTTCTTCAGCCACCTGATATTTAATTGCATCAGACATTGTTTTCTTGCTACTTTTATGGCTTCTCTTTCTCATCAAAGTACGGGATTTAGGCAGTTCTGTTGATAACCTATCTTCATCTGGTACAATTTTATTATCTATATCAGAGTCATTAGAAGTAGAAAACTCAGGAAGTTGTGAACTGCTTATAGGACTTTCCGTCACAAAACCACACGAAAATAGTTGTATAGTTGGCAAAACAGAAAAAAGTAAAAAGATGTCGCCCATTTGAAAGTTATTCAGTGCATATCCCCCGAACAAACTCCCACATATTCCCCCTAGAGCCATCGTCATCCATGATATTGATTGTAGATCCCCAGCGAATTTAGCCCTACATTGAAGTAATTGAAAATTAAGGAAATTTAGAAATTTTTTTGCCAATAGATACCAAAAACTTGAGTTACGGATTTTATCTCAAAATTATTACTTTACAAAGGAGGCAATTATGACCCATATACTTCGAATGGGTCAAGTTAGCTCGAAAGGAAGCGGGACAAACGGGTCGAACGTTTCCCAAAGTGCATTATTAACGCAAAAAACCTTGTTAAGGCATTTTATTCATAGAAACATGAAATCACGTAATATTCAAAATGATATTTGACTCGCTAATTATACATATAAAAATTAAATCTTGGACAAAAAGTGTTTTGATTCAACAAATAACTTATTTGACCTATTATCCAATCTACCGACCTGCCATTTTGCCGCCTCTATTTTTATACTACTATGCATTGGATTTTGTTAATTTTGAACATCTATATTATATCATTTCTAACATTTGATATCATCTTAACATACCTATGGTCTTCTTGAAATATGATGTAACTTATGTAAGTTTTGAAGTTTATCATTAGCTCTTTTGCTTCAGCTGACAAAATGTACCTCAGGAATGCAGGAGTAACGAATAACGAGTGTTAGAAGAAAAGAAAAATGAAGTAGAAATTACATACTTTTCATGTCTAGCTGCCTCTGCGATCATTGCATCAATTACTACATCTGCCATTGCAGAGCCCAGATTTTGCAATAATAAGAAGAACATGAGTTGATGTTTGGAATTTCTTATGGATTCCTGACATCCAAGAATCATCCATGGAAAGAGCGAGAGCAGTGTCGCAATGACTAAATAAGGAATCCTTTTTCTTCCTTTGACTGGGATACAGTCTGATATTATTCTGCAACCAAGATGTTCTATCAATGGGTTCGACTTAATTATTGATGTCGTTAAATATAAAAAGTTATCAGCATAAAATCAAGGATTAATAACTAGAACACACCCATATATTGGTTTTATGCTCCATGGAAAAAATGATACGGATGTTACAAACTGAGAAGCAGACGGCGATAGCTTTAACTTGTCTTTCAGTTGGTAAGAAACTGCTGTCCATACAAAAGATCTGAACCCCTAATCAAATAGATTATTGGAGAGACCACATTAGATGAGTTGGTTATATGAAACTGAATAGTTTATATATCACAGGGATGAGATCAAATAAAAAGAAAATTAAAGTAAAAAGTGTAAAAGGGATGATTATTTGATCATTTTTCGGTATATATATCAACTGATAATCGTTAGTTCATCATCTTTATTGATTAAAACTAGTTCTTCATCAATTTCTTTTTGATTTTAAATACAGATTTTGAAAACAAAATTTTGGAATAATTTGTTCATGAACAAAATGCTTTCATCTAAAAAGTGATGAATATGTTGGATTCATCAAAAAGAAATTGATGAAAAACTAGTTTTAATCAATAAAGATGATGAACTAACGATTATCAGTTGATATATATACGAAAAAATAATCAAATAATCATCCCTTTTACCCTTTTTACTTTAATTTTCTTTTTACTTGATTTCTACCCATATATCACATATAACATAAGATCACATATTTCATAGATAGTGGTAACAAACACTCCATGTGAAGGCAAGAAGTCAAAAACGTCATAATATGAATTTTTAAACTCAAGACAAATTACAATATATGGGTGTAAAAGGAACTAATTCAGCTATGTTAGCACCTTCCTCAAGCATTTGTCCAAAGCAGATATATATGATCTAATCATGGAACAACGCAATCCCCTAGAAGTTTTATCTAATCACCTTACAAAAATTGTGCCTCAACTTCATTTGTGATACTCTCACAAAAGAGAATATTATTCTAGAGAAGAAATTCAGAGTTGGTGGCAGTAACTACCATTAAAACAATAATTCAAATTTCAGTTCAGGCATCAGAAGTCGTGGATAGTAAATATAATATAATCGAGCTGACTCTGCCATTTTATAATTGGTTGAAATTGCACCTTGAAATCCAGGCCCCCTCTAAATTGGTCCAAAATAGGACAGGGGGAAAAGAAAATTCATGTTTATGTGAAAATGATCAAATTGATCTTAACAAAGAGATACAGTACAGCGCCACCAATTTTCCACCCTTACCCTGAAATGTATTCTTTGACTTTTCAAGAGGTTTAGCCTTTAGGGTAAACTTTAAACTTGAAAAGATACAACGTTTAAGCATGAATTGGAGGTGGAATTGACTAACTTTCTAAGCCAAAATTGACATGTCCTCCATTTCAGCTTCGGTAATGGATACAGATTTCGAATAATATTCATGTGATGTTCCTGACGTCAAATTGTAATATGTATGGAAAAAAACAAAAGGGGCGTTTAGAGAAATCCTGAAAGAAAACCAGCTGATATTGAATCCGCACACGATTCGAGAAAGCCCTTAAATCAATGCATAATAATGGCGACAAAAATTGGAAAGTAAATCAGCAAAAAGGGATTAAATTGAAATTAAACCTGGGTGAAGTAAATCAAGCAGACGAGCCAAAGAAAGGAAGCACCGAATGTGATCTGTAGATGCTTAATCCATGCAATCATTTTGCTATCGAGAAATCTGGATTTTCATCTGTAGAAACGGTGAGGAAGAATGGAGAAGAATGAGTTGGTCGTTGCATTTCCAACAAATTTCCTCTTTCAACCGATTTCTTGGGCCCGCACCGCTACAAGTCTTAGTTTATCCTTTTTATTCTTTTAAAATAGTATTAATAAATAATTAAAAATGTTTAGTTATCATTAAAAAATAAAAATAAATACAAAACGTACCACACTACCACCCTCACTTCCAAATTTGAGTTCCGTGTGTTTCTCGTTTCTCTCTCTTTCTAAGACTGTATCTAATCCACAAACACCTATAACTTTTTATTGTTATATTATCGTTATCTTATTTTTCTCTTTCATATTTTTTAATTTTCTATTATAATTATTTAATTTAAACAATTTAATTTTTATAAATAATTTAAAAATTAGAACTAAAAAATTGAAAATACATAATAAAATTAAAAAAATCTAAAAAGCCTAGTCCCAATTGTATTTTTGTCGTAGAAAATTTTTACAGGCTAAAACCGCACTTAGCGCATTTCCCAAAAGATGCGCGTGTGAGGAGATGTAAAACTCGAGATCTTTTTGAATTTTAAGCTTCTCCTTCTCGAGTTTTAAACTTTCTTGTTCTATATTTTTTAATGGATCCATATTTCTTTAAGAATTGTTTGGTTGGTTTGGATTCATATTTTTTTAATATGAAATTGTTTGGTTGGTTTGGATCCATATTTTTTTAAGAATTTTGAGTTGGTAGAATAGAGAAATATAGATGGTAGAATAGAGAAAATAAAGATGCTAGAAAAGAGATGTGTAAAAAAATGTAAACGATAGTTGAGTGTGTGTGTGTATATATATATATATATATATATATATATGTAAGTGGCCAATGGGAGAAAGGAAAAACAAAAAAAAAGAAACTTGGGCGTGAGTTGGAAACAATTTGCATGACTTTTGAGGGGGTGTGTGCAATTGTGTTCCAAGGGGCCACACACCAACCAACACCCACGCCCGCTGGTTGGATGCGCATAGTCTAATACCTCTCACCGTCACCCGTCCTCTATTGGCCTGCCACCACTACTATCTCCGGCATACGGCCAGCAGAAACCATCACTCAAATTAAAACCCACTAGATTATACAACCACCAAGATTCAAACCATCATAGATCAAATCCAACTTTGATCGTAAATCAGATGAAAAGAAAAGAAAGTGGAAACAAAAATGATGAAAACCCACCATAAATCAAGTCTTCTGACAAGTGGTGGTGCTAGTGTGCTACCTTCTGCAACTGTAATTGCTAATCTGAATTTTGAATCAAAGCAGCTAATGGTTGCAAATCTACGGGTCTCTAGATCCATTTCACTTTGTGAGCAATAAATAGATGCACATGTATGGCTGTTACAGTTGCTTTTGTGGCTAGAGTGCTAGTGATAGTAGATCTAAATAGTATACATTCAAAACCAACAAACAATTCTCCATGGTGATCGATTGTGACGGCAATGGTTTGGGGATGGATAAAGCCAAAACCCTTAAGGGGATTGTGGCCGCTAGTAGAGGGGACTGTTGTCACCGGCGGAAGGTGATCTTGTCGGCAAGGGAGGGGTTGTGTTTGCTGGCGGAGAGGGTTGTTGTCGCCAGTTGTGGTTTCATATGAAATAAGAAAAAGAAGGATGTGGGTTTGGATGGATATTATATTTAAACAATTAACAATATCTAATTATATTTAATTATTTACTAAATGAATAAAATTTAAAAATAAAAGGATAAATTAAGACCATAGGGGCCTTTTAGTCTTTTTATAAGTCAAGGATCAAGATTGAAACGAAATGTTGACTATAATGATCAATATTTTAATTTAAAAATCACAACTACCAAATGTAAAATTTTATATACACAACATGAACCAAATATATAATTAGCTCAAAAAAATTATTTATTCGGTTAAAATAAAACTTTCACTAAAAACTGATTTGGTAGTTTAAGTTTACAGGAAATTATTGGTATAGCCATATAGTTCTTGAAATTACATTGGTAGTTTTTCTAAAATTTATAACATCCACGCTATTTTATATCAAAGGTTGTTAGAAATCCATGATATCTTTGGGTTACATTTGTTTGAATATGCATTTCAAATGTGTTTGGACTTTGGGTATTGATCGGGCATAGATGGTCCGGTACACAAGTGCTTAGTAGATGAAAACCCAAAGAACATTCTACAAAACAATAACACCCGAGGTTAAAGGAAGACGGGGGTTTTTCGTATTCCTCTCCGATGCTTAAGTTAGATTTTTTTGTAATGGAGTATATTTGGTGGTGAATAATGAAAAATGGATGATCGCGTGTACCTTTTTCTATTGTCTTATGTTGTTCTTATATATTACTCCTTTTAACCGGATATCTACTTTGGACTGTACCTTTGATGTCTGTTTATGTGACCCTTGCCACCCGATGTGATTCATTAAAGACGGACATCCTTAAGGATTTCGAATATCTTTTTAGACGTCCTTTTATAATTATCAGTAATCTCCATACTTGTCATTAAATACGAAACCGGGATTCAAGGAGCTTTGTATCAGGCTGCATATCTTCTTTTATGTGTCATTTATTGCTTGTAGTTAAAGGCAGTGTAGATGAAAAAGCTGGAAGCTTTTTTTGAAACAAAAAAACTCAAACAAAAAGCTTTTCTAAGTAGCTTTTAAAATTAGCTGAAAGTTTTTTATATACTAAATTACATAAATACCCTTTTTAATTGTTTTATAATTCCTCCTATTTTTATAATTTATTTTTTTTGTCATTTTACACGATTAAGCTCCAATTACCAGCTAATTTGTCAAACACATATATAACTAAAATGTACAGCTTCTAGCTCCAACTACCAACTATCAGTTAACAGCTTTCAGCTATAACTACCAGCTATTTTTACCAAACATAGTCTAAATCCGTTTTCATCTTCTTCATCCCCAAACTCATGGTTGTGTTTTTCTAATTGAAATTAAAGCTTCAAATTTCCTTTATTGTATTTTTTAGGAGGATGATAACCACAACCCTAAGGGTGTGGTTAAGATTAAAAAAGGTAATTTTAATTTTTAAAAGTGACAATCACAATTTATGTCTCTATAATTAACTTTTCATACTTTTTATAATTAGCTTTTAGTTAGTTTTTAACTTACATACATGAGACAATATTGTTTGTTATTTTTAAAAACTAAAAATAATATTTCTTTTATTCCTATCCCACAACTCTAAGGTGCTGTTTGGTTTGATGGAATGTTAAGAATTGAAATTGAAATCTTAGAAGGAATTTGAATGGGAAAGAATTTAAATTGGAAAGTAATTTCTTCCTTTTTGTGTTTGGCAACACATGGAATTCAAAAGAAAAAAGCTTGGAAAAAACAGCACCTCCCTTCACTACCACCGCTGCCTGCCACCGTCACAGCCCCCAACATTTTCGTCGATGCTCGCGAGTACTGCCCCAACACCGCTACCACCACTGTCGCCGGTCGTCGGGACAAACAAAGAGGAACCCTAATCGTGGAAGCCACCATCGGGACAAAGAAGATGAAAAAGATGAACCCTAATCGCCAGTAGTCGACGAAGAAGATGAAGCCACCATCGGGACAAAGAAGAAGACGAACCTAATCGAAACCCTATACGGAGGTCGCCGTTTGCCTCTCGCAAGTCGCTTTCATCGTTCGCCTCATGCCAGTCGCGAACTCGCGATGGTGTTTCAGACGATGGTTTGTAGTGAGATGAGAAGAGAAGAGAAGAGAAGAGAAGAGAAGGAATCTCAATTCCTTAGGTTGGGGGAAGGATTTCAGATTCCCACAACTGAAGGAATGTTTTCCAAAGCCAAGATTCCAATTCCATTGATAAGGAGCCAACCAAACACGGGAATTTTTTACAATTGGATTTCAATTCCTACTGAATCTTAAGAATTTCATCAAACCAAACAGCACCTAAGTGATATGGTTATCTTTTTTTTTTATTCGCCACGTTAGTGAATTTCTAGGTTTCATTTATTGTTTGTTTTCAAATCACTTCCGTTTGTAAATAATTTCAACAATTAATTGTTGGCAAGGAATTGACTTCAATAAATTGTTTTTGTTTATTTCTTCAAACCATATAATTCTTCATTACAACTGAAATACAACAACTTACGAGTTACGATCGACTGTTTTTTGTTTATTTTTATTATAGTACAAATGTCGTAAAGAAAATATATGCGATTCACACTCAAACAAATGAAACGTGTACTGACCTGGTTTTGCATAAATTTGTTTTTTGATTTTTGTGCATTTTTAATTGAATGCAAAAGAGTGCTTGAGTAAAACCACATGGTTCTGGGAGGTTTCTTATTTGGGAGGATTCTTATTTAAAGTTAGATGTAAGACAATATCGTATTCACTTTCTCTATTTAAGTATTCATTTTTTATCACCTTTCATATCTTTATTTTTTCATCAGGGAAACAAAGTTTTTTTGTTTTAAAACCCGTGATGACATTGGACCGGGAACCGGTTAGTAGAACAAGTTGATATAGATCAGAACCGATCCGATTTGTTAAACCAGTGTATCTTTGTCAAATCTACTTTTATTTTTTTTCTTCAATAAGCTAAAGGAAATCCTTAATCATGTGACAATTGTTATTTTACATTTAAACTATCTTTTTATTATTGTAGGATTATAATGTTTGAAATATAATTTAAATCATAACAATTTATAGTTTAAACATTCTAATTCCTATAAATAAAAGGTAGTTTAAACGTATAGTTTACACAGTAATTTAGGCTTTTATTTAATTTATTGAACAAAGAAACAAGTTTTTATCATAATTTCAGTCAGCAGTACAACCTAACCAGACCCATCCTTCATATTGGTTCAAGCATTTATCAACCCATCTCCTAATCGGCTTCCCAATACAACCAACCGGGTCTGTTTTTAAGACATTAAAAAACTTTCTCTAATAAAAAAGTGAACAGTAAATGTAGGCCAAAATTGGATACTTTTGAGAGACTACATGTGAAGTAATACATGTCACATAATTATTTATTAAAAAATAGATAATATAAAAAATTTGAGTACTTTAAAAAAATATAAAAGTTAAGAAATAATACTTGATATCTATACTATATTATAAAGCATTTAGCTATTTTGCTTAAACTCTTAAAATTTAAGTATGTTGAAATTGGCAATCTAACCCTTTACTAAAAACTAAAATGTTGAGTTAATGCTACCAATATAATATACGATATACATGATGTCAATTTAGAAACACACATGGACTTGCCAAATTCAATAAATTGGAAAAAGGAAATCTAAATAGTACCATTAATTGTATCCACAAGTGATAAACACCATATATATATATATATATATATATATATATATATATATTTCTATATTAACTAAATGTGTCTACACTAAGTTAAATGTTACAACGAAATATGTACAATTCAATCAAAACATATGTAGCTCAATCTAATAATATTACAACAAAAAATATACAATTTAATGTTCCTTTTTAATCCTTTGATTTGAACCTGAATTTCTACAAGTCAATTTACAACATAGGAAACAATATTTGAAAGGAAGGAAGGAGGGACTACGGATCAAAATGGGTAATTCTTTAAGATAAATTGGGCATGTTTTGTCTAAAACTTTATGTATAATACATAAATAATGTCAAATATAACTACAAAAGTTATATTATAAAATTATGAAAACTAATATATAATACAACTAACACTCTCCCTCTTAAAAGTCTTAATCTCTTAATTTTAAATATTATAATTATTTATGCATTTTCTCAAACGATTATAGGGTTGTCAAAAAAGTCCGAACCCAATTAAATAGACTGAACAAGACAAATATGGCCGGGGTTAAGAACGTGAATAAGTCTAAATCAGTTTGACCCGAATTCTAATTAGTCAAAAAAAATGTTCGGGTTTTAGTTGACATGAATAACCTGATTATAATTTTTATAATTTTTCTTAGAAATAATATATAAGAAACATCCCAAAATTATATGTGAATTTTTAAGGGTTAAAGTTGCCGAATACAAAGAATGTTTCTTCAATGTTCCATTATGGCATATAATTTTTTTTTTGTGTTCACATATATCCATTGATGTTTACAAAAGGATTTTGTATGTCAAAAAAATTTGAAACAAAAGAGGGCATAATGAAACGTTTTTGTAAACATTAATAGGTATAATGACACATTTTTTGAACATTAATAGGCATAACGAAGCTTTTGTAAACTTGATGTGTATATTAGACAAAAAAAACTTCATGTGTCATAATAAAATATTAAGAAAACGTTCTTTGTATACAACTGTAACTCTTTTTTTAAAAAGAGGTTTGAATTATAAAACAAAAATGCTAGGGAGAGAAGACAGTAATGTCCGGAAAAAAATTATATCATGAGTGTCGGTGTGTATTTTAAAACTATGAGAGTTGGTAATTGAAGTTTGCACATTATGTAGTAAGAGACATTAAATATGATAGAAAAAGAATTTATATTTGATGTCACCATAGTATGTGAATAGTATACCGGTATTTTATCGAAAACAAACATGTTACCAAGATGGATTAATTCCGTTATCGTTGCATTGCGCGGATATCATGCTAGTTTATTATAAGAAAACGAATACTTATTTTAAGAAAAAACATAAAAATTAAGAAATAACAAAGTTATTTTTCCAAATATTTTAATCGTTGCACAAGAGCCTAAAGCACTATCGCTATCATTTCATTTTCTTTTTCTAATTTCTAGTTTTTTTTGAACAACAAGAGAAGGATAACTAGCCTAGAGCTTCGGCATGACCATCAACCTAGACTAGCAATCCAAATTTTATAAATGATACTAGTAAGAAGCTAGAATAAAGTTTACAACTTAAGAGAGTACATAAGAAGCTAGACGAGTTACATAAAATTGAATCGAGACATCAGAATTGAAACCAAAAAATAGATAACTCCGTGGCATCATGTTACGGAACTTGTGCAGTCTACTTTTCTTTTTAATTGAGAAGAGTTGGTAGGGATCATAGATGGACGTGGTGGCGGGTTTAAGGGTTAAAAGAGGAATGAAATAGAAAGATAATGTGCCAATGATGTGGTAAAAGGGATGAATAAATGCTAATGGTTTAACTTGTCTTCTTATTAAGATGCTAATAATTTGGAATATATTTATCAGCGAAAGTTGTTAATAGATATCAAAAGCTTGTAGCCCAGCGATATCTGACATTATGGAGTGGTGTCCACTCTCAAGAAGTTGTGTTGCTATAAATAATGAAGTAAATTTAAAAGTAGGTTTAATGGATGGATGTAAGTTTATCGGTAAAAAAAGAAGTGAAAAGAATAAAAGCCTTCCATGTATTTATACTAGGTTGACTTGATATGTGTCATATAGTTAATTTCTAGCTGAGTTAGTTGAGCCAAAAACCATGACCTAGCCAATTAGTCCCAATTACCAATATAGTTGTAGTAATTAGCATGGAGCCCAACAAACAGCATTAAAGAGTAAGGATTTGAAGATAAAAGTCCCTCAACCCCGACATATATACATTTGTTTTCCCGAAAATGCATTGGTAAACGAATAACCGATTTACTTAATTATTATTTAAAGCAGCTAGCTGGTGTTTGCACCTGTAAAAGTCGTTTTCCAAATACAAAATCTATTTAATCTCAGACACATGCATGCAGAAAGGAAAAGAAAGGAAAGGTTTGGTTTTAGATAGGAATCAATGGCCGGGGAGGTGGAAATGAAACTTTATCCACTGTCTAAAGTCCAAACCAACGGCAATGTACACAACAGGGGACTGTTTCTGACACCAAAGGCAGAAATACAAGGTACAGTGAAAGCTCCTTTTCATGTTACAAATTTTAATATGTACGAACGAACGTACATCATGTGTTTTCATCTTGGACATTTTAAACAAACAAACAAAGCAGCGTAGCTAGCTAGGATTGGGGGAAAGCTAGATCTACGTAGGTACCACTTGTACTATTTCTAGCTAACCACATGTCAACTAAAAATCTAGCTTCTATCTCAAAAACTCAATCAACATATATATATATGGCCATATTTCACATTAATTTTTGACACCTGCAGGCTAAACTTATTTGCGCACTCATGATGATACATCATATCCCACAGCTGGAAAGAAAACCAGATAAATGGTGTTATGTCATCCCAACAAATTGAAACTAGATGATCGAGTTAATTAATAGACAACTAAACTACGTACCTAAACAAAGCACAAAGATGATATCTTTTCATTGTCATGGTCTGTGTTACGTGTAATAAAATGAATCCTCGCCTTGAATTCAATTGAATACTCCTACGACTGTAGTTTATATGGATTAATATGATTGTACCCTCAGCTTCTAAAGTGATACCGGGGTGTGTCATGGGTGCTTCTAATGGACGGGTTGTAGAGATGGTGAGGGATGTATGAATTAGTACTAGTCAGAAATGGTGGTTGATAATGAGCAGCGGCTGATGATGATGAAGCGGTGTTTGTTGAATTACCGAATCCTGATGATGCTGCAGCAGCAGAGAAGAGGGGGGCTGTGTATGAACCTTGAGCATGCCAAGCCCAATTCGGATGAGGTCCCAAACTCTTCTCTATTGCTGTCCCCTGATCATGGCATAGGAGGTTATTTCTTAGTAAATACATTATACATATGATGTTGAGTTGATAAACAATTACACTTTTATTAATATACATTGTAGTTGACCATTAGTGCATAAAAATGGACAGAAGTTAACAAGTGAATGCATTGTCCCAACTACAAAAGTTAAACTGAACAGCCATATTTTTTATTGTTATTTTTGAAGTATAAATATTAAATGATTGGTTAAAGCTAAAAACATTTAAGCCATGTACATTGCTTAGAAATGATATTTACTCTACATGATGTAAAAATGGGCTTGTTGGTATTAAGTAGCGGTTACCAGCAGAAGAGATTACAACTAAAATCTAACAAGATAAAATACCTGGTAAACAGGAAAAAGACCTACACCGCTCCGGTTAGGAGGGTGTACCTGAGGAACTTGAGTGGCCAATGTCATAGGCTCAGGGTGTTCAATCTGAAAAGGTCCAAAAAAGATATGAAAAGAGCTCAAGTGCGGACAAAAATGAAGAAAAAAAACCCGTCATAATAACGGTTTAAAACTTCAAATAACACAGATAAAAGCGTAGAAGTTACCCTTGTTCTTCTATCCTCAGAAGTGTCACCTAAGAGACGATTGATTTGGTGCAAGCTCTCTAAACTGTCATTTGCCTCATTACATCCTGTTAAAGAGGGAGCAATACCGGTACCAATACCAATACCGAGATTTAAATCTACAGATTGGCTATAGGCTGTAATAAAATATACAAATCACGACCAATACCAATAAAAATACATGACATGAAATCGGAAAAATGAGTACAATAGGCCAAAAGAGTTAAGTAGTACCTCCACTGTCAGTCTCAGTACCAAGCTCTCCCTCATATGAGCTGGGTTCAAAATTAGTAACTGCTTCTCTTCCGTTGCATTTTATAGCAGCCTTGTCATAAGCCCTAATTAATTGAGAACAATGTGTAGAAAAAAGGATCAAATGAAGGTTGGAAGAAAGATGTTAAAGGCTGGAGCTAAAATAGTTTGATAGCTAACCTTGCAGCTTCGATTTCACTGTCAAATAATCCAAGGTAGATGTACCTAAATAAAACAATGATAATAAGTTTCAATTTGAATGAAATGTAACCCACTAAACTGACACATTTCCTTCAAACTCCTTGCATCAAGTAGAAAACTAAATAAATTTCCAACTTAAATATTAAAAATCTCACTTTTTCCCAAGAAATTGGCCCATTCGAGCTTCCCATCGACCACATTTGTGCAGGGTAACTCCTCTGTACTTTGAGCTACCTCTAGAGAACCCTGTGCTCTGCCGGCGAAGAATGTGCACAAACTCTTCTTTGGTTAAGTTCTTTATCTGTATAATGCATGCAAGGTAAATATCATGTGCTAAACATTAAATACTTTAACTTTTGAGTAACTAGAGCCAAACCTGTTTGAGGTCTTCCTCATAATCACTTATGTTGAAATTAATATCAGCATCAAGTCCACGAAACTTAATTGCAGCGCGATCATATGCCCTATGATAAAAACATCAAATTCATACGGATGGTTCACATGATAATGTAAGGTCAAATAAGAAAAAAAAACAAAAAAAGATAGTTACCTTGCAGCAGCATGTGCAGTGTCAAATCCACCTAAAAAATCATGCAAGTGCAATAAAACAAAAACAAACAGGTCAGCTATTGGCCAAAGAAGATCATTTAGTTGAATTACCAAAACCTACGAATCCAATGCCATTCGATATTTCATAAATGATTACCTAGATAAACTTGTTTCCCACAGTCCCTGCAGAAATAACAGGATAAAAAATATTACTAAACCTAACTAACATCTAAAATTCTAAATAATCAAATATTTGTTGGTAATCAAATAGAAAGTAGATATTCGAGATCATGTAATTCAATTGCATGATACAATTTCCACTCATAATTTTACTGGTTAAATATTCAAGATCTAACATCTAATACAAATTAGCGGTAATTATCTAACCATATATGCGATTCCCATCTGCCAGTTCTCCGATAGAAAGTAACACCGCGATACTGAGAACTCCGGGGCCGAGGTCCTCTCCTGCTCTTCCTAACCTGCTGTTTGTGCTGCTGATGTTGTTGTTGCCTTAACATGAATTCTCTTTCACCTACCACATTTCTACCACCAACATCCAATCTCTGATGCTGCTTCAACCCGCCATCTCTGCTAGTCTCCGAGAAGAGCTGCTTCGTTACCAAAGTCCCTGACCTAAAATCCTGGTCATCTTCTTGGTTACTCGGTTTCAGTATATCTAAGCTATAAGCAAGATCCGGACACGAGTACGAATGCTCCTCGTCGACGGCGTTACTCGATATCTCCGCATTTACCACGGAGGAATTGGAGGTGCCGCCGGAGTATTCCAACTGACCGCCTCTGCCGCATACCTCCAGAGGCTGATTACCGCCGTCGTCCTTCGTATACGTCGACATCAAATTGCTCTGATCAACACTCAGATTAAGGTCCAACATCGCTTCAGTACGTTCTACTCAAAATTCAGCTTCAAGTTAACTTCTCAGCCTCTGCATATTTATAGATAGGAATCCAATCAATTAAATTACAATCAACAACGTAATAGACACGATGAATACATATAATCGAAATACCTACATACATATATCGACACAGACACGAGCAAATTTTAATAAAATGATAATAAGACAAATTACTTCACCAGATGAAAGATATAACACGGGTACTCGGCAACGGAATCAAAGCCGGCGGTTGTCTGCTTCCATTTTTAGAGAGAGGAGGAAGATATTTTTTTTCTTGTGAGAGAGATAAGTTGCTGTGCGTTGATTGGGAAGGTAACAGCAAAAAAAGAGAAATAGACCCATGAAGACCAGGGAGCAGATGGGACGTCTGAATGAAGCTGACAAGCTAGCGGTGGCGCGTGGGTTCTACGAATGAGGGGGTAGTCAAGTAAAATACCAAGTGTTAAATCGTGTTACTTGAAAAGTAACGAGACGGACTCGCTAAGAATTTCGTACACTCGATTGATTTAAAAATAATAAGAGATCGTTTATTAAAATAGAATGATTAAGCACTTAATGATTAGGTGGTCTGAATAATTCAAAGGTTCTGATTGAATCTGACTTTGAATGTGACATGTTGTTTGATAAAGGTTCTGAATAAACAATCTGAATAATGGAAATTATCATTTTAACCTTAATAGTGATATATTATATTATAAAATATTATTGTTTAACAAGACAACGTGCAAAAGAAAGAGTATTGAAGTAAAATACTTGATGCTTAATGATTCAGAATGCACTTTAAGGTAAAATGATTCAGCAACATTATGCTGAATCATTCAGCACAGTTTTCATTCAGAGGCAGCAATCAAACACGCTGAATGTTGAATGATTCAGCATTTAGGGCTGAATGGTTCCATTAAACAGCAAACAAACAGCCCCTAAATATCAAAATCAAAAATTAATTAAAAAAGTATTGGATAATTAAAAACATCAAGAAAATAAGAATTTAAAAGAATAAAAATTAATAAAAAAAACCTAAAAAGTAATATGTTCAAACCGTAAACAAAAATATTTTTAGGTAAATGATAGCAAGAGCTTTTAAGGTTGTAGATAATAATAAAAAATATATGTTTTTAGTTTTTAAAAATGGTAATCTTGTTTTATGTATAAAAAGTTAAAACACAATTAAAAGGTAGGAGCAATTTCATATATGCACATTTTAAATTACAAAATATCTTATATACTCAAAGCATTTTTTAAGATCATTGTACTTTAAGCATCAAAAACTTATGTTTTACGTATATAATATATTTTACAAGTTAAGAAGGTAAGTATGAAATTTATGAAAAATTGATTCAAAAAATATGAGTTATGATTGTTTATTTTTATCTACGGCTCCAAGGGTTATGGTTATCATTCTCCATATTTATATACTTTACACATTTTAGAAATTAATCAAATTATTAGAAGATTTTTGAATCAAATAGTTGTTAAATTTAATATCATTTTTTTTGTAGTGGTAATCTATACGAGCATATCTCAAAATTGACAAACATAAAATGTAAATAAACTTTGATAATATTTAAATTAATTGGTTATTGTTATTTAATTTGGTTGATATATTTTGTTAATTTGGTTGATCTATTGGATAAAAAGATAAATCTTTGATATTCAAAATTTAAAGTATAAAATGATCAGATCTACCAAACTTTAAAAATCAAAGTTGATTTTAATTTTAACCAAATAAATGTTATGATTGCAATTAAAAATGCTTTTACTATTAAGTAAATAAGTGGTTATGATTGTCTAATTATATTGATTAATGTTAGTTAAGGATTTTTTTTATATTAAAAGGGAAGGTACCAAAACATAAAAAGGCAAAGACTCTTTCAACATCCAAATCATTGAGGAAGGTTATTTTATGTTCAAATTGCAAACTTGCAACTTGTGTGCATGAATCAATTACTAAAATAAAATTAAAAAAAACATTTGAAATAAAACAATGACGCTTTAGGCATATGCGCTTCTAATGACCCAATCCATTGCAATTGAAGCACTCTAAATGTCCCCCTTGATCTTCATGCATCTTGGCTCGGCCGAAAATCATGCTTGAACTTTCCTTTGCCATTCTTTCCACATCTCACGACCTTTTTCTTACTCACCCACCTTGCTTGACCATGAGTTTGTCCTTGAACTTGGATTACATACTTTGATCAATGACTTTCAACATCTGATAGACAACAACATTGTGTGACCCTCAATTTTTTCACTATCTCATAGACAACAATGTGTGCACATAATCCAACAACTATATCATCCTCGACAAGATAATGCATTACTTGTAACTTTGTTTAGGTTTGCAGGCTAAGGTTATTAAGCTCACCTTATCTTTGGGGCGCCCTCCTAGGACATTTCTTGTATATTTGATGTTGTAGGTTTCATTACATTTACTTGATGTTCATCTCAGGGGGTGATTTTTCTAGTGGCCCAACATGCTTCGATAAATTACGAGGATTTTGCCATTTTAAGCAACCAATCTTGTGATTAAGCCAAATTGAGCAAAGAAAAGTAAAAACACCAATTTAAGCATGATTTTAGCCAATAATTCTCCAATGGTCCAACTTTCACCAACGAATCAGACAGTGCCACACGTCTTTTTTTTAATGGCGGGGCGGACTTAGGAAGCTAGTGGGAATTGTTCTTCATTAGGGGTCGGCTGGCAAGAATGCTAGTTAGCTCGGAGTCGGCTGTCGGAAGTGAGTCAAAAAGCACATTTCTGTCACTGAATTGTCTCATAAATCACATCAAACCTTTCTTGACTTTCATGCAAATCTTTAGGAAAATGATATATGATGGATTAAATAGAGTGAAGGAGGTAGTTTTGAAAATGAATATAAAAAAGATGGTGAAAATGTAATTTATAAAAAGATGTATGTAATTACTGTAAAAAAGATATTAGAGTGTTAAAAAGTTACTAAGAAAATATTCCGGCAACGTAAGAAAAAAAAACCAATCTACCCATCATTAATCATCCATCAAATCACAATTTTAAGAAATTAAAAAAGTACATGAAGGTAGTCTAAACGGTTAGCATGCACGTTATCACCCTTGCCATCAAATAACCTTATCTAGTTTTGTGGTCGGCTAAAGTCGCTAGATTCATCGACTAAACTTTTGTTCAAATTAGGAAAATGTATATCAACTCTTGATCAATTTGGAAAATTTTTATAAATTATTACGAGATTCATAGATGATTATTCTTACTAAGGATTCCTTAAGTACTTTAGTAGGCTTGTTGATCTCTAGACTCTAGAGTAATGTTTTTGTGGGCTTGCCTCTTAGGCCTACATTTAGGCCTTTTTTTCAATGAAGCCTAATTGTAGGTTCAACATCTATGGTATTGCCGAAATTGAAGTTCAAACTTCAAACCGATAGTAATTAGACTAGGAATTTTTAGGCATTACCACTTTCCCTCTTTTACATGTTGTGACACCACTCTTACAATATACAATACACGTAACTAAACACATCAAAAAGAAGAAAAAAACGATTACAACACGAAGATCTTCAAGAAATTCACCCGGTATATGGATACAAGTCCCAAACCCTAAGACCATCTTCACATTCGGTATTTGGGCTTAATACCAAACGGGACTTCTTTTTTCCCCGAAATTTTGACCATCTTCAGGTTCTCATGAATGCTTCAGCTTCCCTTGTATAGTTTCTACCATTGCACGCATAGAGCGTGTCACGAGAACCTTCTTAGGGTTTTCACTTATAGTTCTGGTAAACAAAAATTAGAAATTTTAAATAAAGTTTTTGCGGGTGTTGAGGAATGATACGGAAAAGATTAGTGAATGAAAACAATGATATAATGATGATAAAGCGATAACTAATTGGGTAGATCAAGGAAAATACATACTACATAGTAATTAAGAGGGCGCCCCTATGGTTCAACACAATAATCTCATTGCTCGGGTTGTTCATAAACATTGCCTGCAGAAACTTCTATAGTTTTGGAACTGATATCATATGATGAGAGGACCTTTCTCTGCACCCATCAACATTATCTAGTGGTCAAAACTAACATAATTACCAATATGTACAGAATTCATGGATGCTATGTTGATTATAATAAACCCCAGGGGTGAAGCCTACTGGTAATTCACTTGGACTTGATACATGAAGCATCAGATCTAAGGTTTGAATCCCAACAGGTGCCATCAACTCTTCATAGTTCATGTTTGAAAATGATTCAAGGTTTTTTACCGACCAAAAAGCGATACAAGAATTCTGATTTCCTTTGGTTGCTCAATTATAGTGATTTTCTGGAAGTAAGTTGATGTTTTTCTTTTCCGCCTAGGGGTGAAGTATGTTATGTATCATAGATTTGATACTTAATTCATTAGGCCCTACATTAACTTTTGAATTCTAATAATGTGACCCTTGGATGATGATCATATACGCAATTAAGAAAATTTAGGAGCTTTCGATCATGTCTCTTACGGCGCTAAAAAATCAAATTACAATCACCAAAATAGACATGGTCAATCTATAATTTATAATCTTAAAACCAAAAAAGACTCATGTCAAAGGTTAAGGATTTGGTTTTACCTTGCATAGACACATAGTTATGCAAACCAGTACAAATTATTCATAAGTTTGATGATCTTAGAAACAACACTACATAAAAATGTTCAGTTTTAATTGCTCAAATTCCTTCTAGTACTATTTGTCCCAACAAATTCCTTCATTTTGATCTATTTATGATGGACGAAGCAGACACAAAATGCAACAATTAGCTCAAAATTAAGCACTTAGCAGCAAGATCTATTAATGTCATCTCAGCCCTCTACATATAAAATCGAGGCTAAAAGCGTCATTTTCTTTGTGCTACTTATGATGATGTATCGATGTCCATGGGCAAGGGACTTTAAAGGGGAATCAAACATGAACCTGTTAGAGCTCAGGAATGAGGTTCTACACTCCTACCAATTATTAGAAAGTTGATATAGGCTCAAGAAAAGGACAATTACCATTGGCTCGAAGTCCGGATTTGCCAAGTTGACAGTCAGATTTCTCATTAATAATAAGACCTGCATGTTCGAGTGAAAGAATACAGGATTTTATTGCCATTATAATCCCAGGCTGCGCTAACAAAAGAAATTATACCATTCGCATTAATAATCTGGACTGACTCACAGTTTCAAAGTTTATAGGATCCATCTCCTTCAGTTTCTGCACATGACCTTTCATGTCTGGATCAAAAACACTTCCGATGAAGCTATAAACTTCAGAGAAATCAGGTATACCTGGAGGAAGGTATTCAATAACAAGAATAAGTATGAGAAACTTAGAATGGAGAAATAAACAAGTAGCATGAATTGGATCACTAAAAAGTTAAAATTAAAGAACCACCCTAGCTAGGTCCCTATACATATAGATGATATGTATCGTGGGTCAGATTCTCACTAAAAGAAGACTTTTTCAAATTCTATATATATATATATATATATATATATATATATATATATATATATATACACACACACTCTGATACACACTAGTGTGTGACTGTGTGAGATTATTTATTTTTTTGACAAAGTTGCAGATATGATGTTTCTTCGACGATTTGGTTCATCTATTGATCTATCTCGGTGGTTTTTTCGGCTACTTGTTTTCCCAACAACTGTTAGGTCTTAATTTCGTGTCTGTAAACGTGTACACTTATTTTTTTGTTTTATGTATCAATTTCATTTGTTTTGTGATTAGTTTTTGTTAACATGCATAGAAAAGTTGTGTTTACATTTCTTTAGCAAATATGTAACATGTGTATCATTTTTTAATGCATGTGCATCATTTTTTGCATGTTGTAAGTTGGTATATAAACTAAGAAAGTGGAATTTACCTTTATTTTTATTTTTATAATACACATCTATACTATATTGTAAAACATTTAAGCATTTTGTTTAAACTCTTAAATTTTAAGTGTTTTGAAATTACTAAGTTACCCCTTATATAAACTAAATTGAGTAACTATTAAATATATTTTAAAAATCAAAGTCAATACAATTTTTTTTAAAGTCAAAGTCAATACAAATTAACTTAATTATTAAAAAATATTTTCATAACTTTTATTTCAATTATGGAGAACTGAAAATTAAAGGAAATGTAAAAAAGATAAAGAAAATAGACATGTCACCAAACGAAAATTATTCGCTGTCCCCGTAGTACATGAATACCATACTCTATACGTCTTGAAAACGGACATATTAACAAGTAGAAATTATTCGTTACCGCCGCATTACGCGGGTATCATGCTAGTATCATATAATATAATAGGTGATGCATAAAAGACTATTAGGCGTTTAAAAGACCATTAGGTTCATAACCGTCATTTTCCTTATTTTTAAAATTGCTCTCTTTTTTAACTTCCAGGTTTGATGAATCTAATTAATGATCCCCAATTTTGTCTACAGTTTTTATCATAAGTTTTGTTTTACATTATTAACTATATTTGAATTATTTAGTGTTGTATCCTTTCCAAAATTTAAGATTATACTATTACATAAAACATTCGATGCTCCATCTCCTTCAAATTCTAAGATTTCTTACAATTTATGTAAATATTCAATGTTGACCACTCATTCATTTGAAATAAATTTTAATAATTCATATTAAATAAACTTACCATTATACGTACTTATCCACCTTTTCTCATATTTACTTTTTTTAAAAAAGCACTCAATTAAAACACCCAAAAGTCCAACAAGAAACAAGCATAACTTTCTGCAAGCTAGATGCAGACAGCAGGCGAAACGGAACACGAAAACAAAAATTAAATAACTACAACAGATCACCAAACGAGAGATACCAAGTAAAAACAATGAAGATCATTCTAAAAAAATAAAAGGGACCCCAACCAAGCACCCACCGCTCCCTATTAAATATTAATTCATGTATCATGAATGAGTTATATTACTTTTAACATTTTCTTATATTTGTTTTCATTCGTGATACATGAATATATATTTAATAGTAATATAACTATTTACCTACATCTATATATTACTATATAAAAAATTTCATACCCACTTTTCTCCAAATTCCAGGGCATCCTTAATTTAAGTAATTATTAGAAATTGGCTATTCATTCATTTATAAGATAGAATCTTTATCATTCAAATTAAAAAAGTTGTGAGTACGAAACAAAACTTGCATGGTTTATGTAAAATAGGTTAAAGAAGAAGAACATTAGTCCTTCGGTGTATGTCTATATATTGTGTTTTATAATAAATTTTATATTTTTCAGTATGTCGTAGTTACCCTACTAATGTGTATATAGCAAGAAGGTTACCATGAAGCGCGGAAGGTTGTTCTGCTTGCTTTGATAGTTCAGAACTTGGCATTTCTCTACTCAAGCTCCCTTTGCCACTATTACTGATGTTACTAGTCCCTATGGACCCCTTTGCTCCGGTGTCAGCTGAAAAATGACATTTGATTGAATAGCAAATTAGTAATTAAGATCAAGGTAGCTTCCCATATCGAATTACACCAAGCATATACACTCAAGAAACGACAGATTACAAACATGCATGCATGCCTTCAATATTGTGGAGATCGTATTCATCTTGTGATGGCATGATTCCACTAGATGGACTTATAAGCAGAGAAGTGTCATCCCATGTAGAGTATCCAGGTGCAAGGGTACTTAGTGACGAAGGATAACCCATGGATGCTTGTAGCGGCAATAGAACTGCCACATAGTCAACGAGAATGCTTCAAACGTTACAAACACACACTGACACACACACAAAGTTAAGAATACTTAACTTTTAAAAAATCAGGAATATATTTTATGTACAAACCGCTTTTGGGTGCCTTTTGTGGATAAGGATGTGTGGCCTTGCGCTTAGGACGAGGAGGCGGCACGTGTGCTATTGATCCATTCTTTTGGACCTTTAGAAAGTATTTCTGGGCGTGGCTTCGTATCTGCAAATAGAATTACTCCCTTCAATTGAAAATTAAGGACATAATTCATTAGTTTGTTAAGCTCAACTGCAAATTCTTTTTATTTTAGTTTAAGGCAAATCGATGTCCTTGAGTGAATTACTAATAAACAAAGAGGGCAAAGGGAAATAAAAGGGGTGAACCCAGCATAGACCAAACTATATAACAAGTGAACTTTCAGCCTGAAATTATGCAGTAAGAGAAATCTAATGATTCAAATGATAATTCTACTGCACGTAGAAAGTAATACACGCTAGTATCACCTAAACCTCTAATAGTCAAAAGGAAACAGTAAGCAGAGACTTGAAATCCTAGCTTTGGTTCCTGAACTTAGTGCTTGAGCTAAGAAGACATCCAGTGGTGAGAGACACAAATTGATATTTCATCATGATAAAACACTATCAGATCACCTTGAGGTCCTCCTAGTAGGTTGATCAAAAGCCTCATATAATGCATGAACCCCGAGCTTACACGTGAGTAAATGCAGAGACAGAGATAAATACATTAAATAATTAACAAGCTTCAAAAAATCCTGAGTCATTAATAGCCTCTTAAGTGCTGCACATCCTATCTAATTTGAAAAAGGAGGATATACATACATACATACATATTATAATATATATGTTAAGTACGTACAGAGAAGGAATAACCGAGCACTACCCACCTGAATTACTGTCTTGGAACCAACAAAGTCTTCGATTTTCTTCCAGTCACGATCAAACCTGTGGAAAAAAGAAAGGACTAGATTTATAGAGCTAATTAGTGTGAAGCATACGGCATGATGCCATAGGCGAACCCAGAAAAAAATATTATGGGTTACACAACACTAAATATGAGGCAGAATTGGCTTAAGTTGCAGAAACAACATGAACATAGACCACAAATTAAAAGGAAAAATCAAATACGTAGCTCAAAGAACTAGTGGTTAATTTTGTAATTTCTTCTTCCTGTCATCATATGACTGAGTACATTTATAATAAACATCATCATATAGCTATAATCAAGTCTCATATTTCAGTTTTTGCCACATGGACCAAACTAATAATTATTGTACTCTAAGAGTACAAGCATATCTAAATCGAAAACAAAAATTTATTCAGGGTTGGAAACCTCTCAAGCTTCCTTTAGATCGATCAAATCAGATGAATATGATAAGGAGAAATCTTTCACTACTTTCAAACACATGATCGAAGTGCAATTATAAATGTAAGTTTGTGGGTTCCAACTTAGAAGGCAATAAATGGAGTAACTCGGAATCCTTGTTAAGCACCTTACAAATCACACTCGTCAATAAGCACCTTACGAGTTACACTCGTCCGAGAGAACAATTACTTGAGAATGGAATTGATGCGTTAAGGACCATCCGTATATAAAAAATCAATCAATTAAATTACTAACAATTGAAGAGCTTCAAGGAACTTATCGTGCTCTTCCTCAGTCCAGCTCTCTCTGGACTTGGTAATTGTATAGGGCTTCCGTACCTTCTTCCCGGAACTATCCGTAGGCCTCGAATTCGCTGCCATTGATGATGACGATGAATGTGCAGAGTTTTTATTGGAATTATTCATGGTTGTTCCTCTGAATGCATAGGATAATTCTAGAGAGACAGAGAGTGTGTGTGTGAATTGTAGAGAAAGAATTCGCGATGGTGGTGGCTGCGTCTGCAGCGTTATGGAGTCTCGTCAGTCTGTGTGTGCGTGTGTTGTGTGGCTCAGGTGATCTGAGGCTGGCCTTCAATTAATCGCACCACTTGTTGAACGTTTATTTTCCATTTTTTGCATTTATGACCTTCAACTTTAATGAACTTGACAAAAATTAAAATCGATATTAATCCTATCTTGGTTTCCCGACTGATTGAGACTTGATAGTCTTGGGGGCTTTTGGGACTAAGGCCATGTAGTATCCTTAGTTCCTTACCCTGTTAGGAAGTGGCGGCTGACACACCGGTAAATATATGGGGTATGTTTGGCGTAGCTAGTTGAAAGATGAAGTTGGGGCTGGAGCTTTTAAGAGCTAGAGCTGAAAGTTTTATTTAAAGCTGAAAACTGGAGTTTTATTTGTACGAAAGTGTTTGGCAAAATAGCTGTAGCTATAGCTTAAAAATGTAAAAAGACAGAAAAGGACACAAAAATAAACATTTAAATATGAAACAAAATTAATCAAAGATTATTTATGTAATTTGCGTTTTAAAAACTCTCAATAGCTCCTAAAAGCTACTTGAAGTAGCTTTTCATTTTGGAGCTTTTTGAAGCTTATTTTTTTTAAAATAAAAGCTCAAGCTCCTGTAACCAAACAGAGCTAGTGAAACTTATTTTCTAAAAACTAAAAGCTCCAGCTCTTAAAAGCTCTGAAAAGCTCCCGCCAATGCCACATTAGCGTCACATCATATGTATATTTAGTTAGAACAAAGGCACTTAACCTTTTTGATTAACAACGATGACGAATGTTTAATATAGTCCATACTAATTTATAGTCTTAAGAGACTAATTTTAGCTTTTAGATCAATGGCATCAATGACCTAGATTGCATTTTAAAATTTTAGGCGGAGTGATAATTTCGTAATTCACATGCGATGCTTTTATAAATCACATGTAATTGTATACTGAATCACTTGTAATTAAATATTAAAATTTTAGTACTATGTTTTTTACATGGACTCTATTGAACACAACTTTAAAAACCCTATCATTTTGTTCTCTCTATAATTTTTTTTATAGAAATCACATATTTTAACATAAAAATAATGTAAATGTAAAAAGTAAAAACGATACGTAGATGAAGAAAAAAAATAAAAGATGAGCGCTACTATGACTGAAAATTTGTAAGACAAGGAAGAACAATATACATATGGTCTAATAGGCAAGGTCAATTTAATTATTTAAATGCATGTTTTTGGACCAAGTATTAGATTTCTTCCTTTGACTTATTTCAAACTATATATATAGTCCACTAAAAACATATTTGGATTTACGATTTATAACCGAATAACCACCTAAAATGAAGGTATTATTTTACACTATGTGGTTGCAAACACATTGGTTGATATCTTAAGCATAGAGTGGGTATTTTTATACAGATAATACTAGCTAGTGCATTTTGGAATGCAGTATTATTGTATTTTCGAAACATACATTGGTAGATAGCTAAAGCGGCCATCAATTTTAGAACACACTTCAATTTTGACACATGATCAGGCACATAATCAAACACAGCTAATTAGAAGACTTCATACGTAGCTCACAAAAATTGATAAGAAGATTGTGGCATTAAGTCCTCAGGACAATAGATCGATGTGCTAGGCAACAACACAAGTGGCTATTGGCTTCATGCAGCAGTAGGATCTATGACTGCAGATGCAAGAGCTACAATTACAAAATCATGAAAGGTGTGTTAGTGATGACAAGAGTAAAGCGAATGACAAAACTAATCTACATTGCCTCCTCAGGAGAGATATGAGGGGGTAAAGAAATGAAAGTAACTCATCCCTAAGGAGTGAGAGGGAGTGCTTTAATGAAGACAATAGTTGATAGAGAAATGTAAAAGGAGAAAAAAAAATTACAGAACAATAAGACTATGTTACCACTTTACCACTTATCGACCAAACCAAATACATTTATAGGTGCTAAATGATTCACCTAATAATGTCTAATATTTTATTACTATTGCTAGTAGCATTTATAGGTGAAAAGATATTCACAATACACTTGAATGATATAGTTAATTTGCTTTAATTATATCGAAATGATAAGTCGTGGATCATCTCCACATGCATGGTAGGATGATAACTTGTGAGACTTGATGACATGTGGATTTTGTTGTAATGCTATTAGACTAGACCCCCTTTTTTTTACTGAAAAAAGTTTCATTTTCTTCAAAACAAATAAACAATCAAAACAACTTTCTCAAACTACATCTTAAAACCCTTGACACATGTTCAAGGTATTACTGATAAGTCATCGATCTCCTACATTGACCATTCCACACACAATAACCCAATGTTGAATCTTGTGTAAGTCACTCAAAACCGTAAACACGTTACTGTGTTCCATCTTACTACACAATCTCGCAATTGACACAAAATCACCTCACAGCTTTGGGAAATCTTTGAAAAAATGTATTTTTAAAATGTAACAAGTAAGAAATCTTATCTACAAACTTGTTAAAATTGCACTATTATTTTTTTTTTTGTTTATATAACAATCAACTCTCTTTACATATTATTCTAAAACAAGATTAGTTTACTTAAACTTAATTCTTGATTGTTGCAAACATCAAAAACCCCTTTTAAGACAACACTTTACTCTATACGCATAAAAAACTCAGAAGATATTAGAGGAAAAGTTTGTATTTAAGAGAAGGCGGAGACACGGAGTGGATGATTTTTTTTGTTGTGGTGGAAGGATAGCGCCTTGGTGAATGGCCATTTCCACACCAATATGGTGTTGTTGGCGGCCTGCGTGGTACTTACTACTTCATATGAGGTGCATGGTCAACATAGAAGTGTGACAGGACGGTATCTTTCTTTTTTTCTTTTTGATTTTTAAACGGTTGTTTGGATAATAAATAGATCCTAAAATTTGGTGTGGTGGAAAGTGATAGGAAGTAACCATTAACGAGCTGAGTGCTTTGAGTGAAACTAAACTGACGTGAAGCTGTGATGAATATGATGAAATGCACAACTAATCTATTATTAAGGGGTTGAGTGATGTGAGCGAAAAACAAACATGACGGTGTGATATGATGAGTATGATGAAATAAGATGATTCTTATCGGTTATCACTCTAATAAGAATTAGCTGTGCTATGATGTTGACAGTAATATACATCTTTTTGCCTCTTTTTAGAACACAGATTCTCACATCTAAAACCATTATAAGCCGAATATAATTGATTTCTTTGACTCAGATGGCGGTTCATGGCACCACCCAACATACCTAAATCAATAACTGGTGTAATACAAACCGAAACAAAGATGAGGGTGTATTCTGTAATTGTTTGAAACCAGGAGGGGCATGGTTTCACCCTTTTAGCAGACACAAATGACCCTCTCGGTCTACTATGATTTATCGCCGATAAACTCATAAATTTGGCAAGTATTAAATGTTTGCTGCGGACCCCACGCCTTTAATGTTCGAACCTTTCCTAACCACGAGTTTATTGACCAGTGGTCACGTGGTAGTCCAAGTTTTCGGTAGCCGTAGGATCATCGAGATCTAACGGTTGATGTAATCTTCGTGGTATATGATGAGTGGACTGAGGGCCCCGTATGTGCTGGTTTGCTTAAGAAAATATGATGATATGGACACGTGTCAGCGATTATATCCACGAAACATGAGAAGTTACGACAGCCTAGCAAACGGATGAAAAGGGTTTAAGGCCTTTAGGCCGATGATATAATAAGACCATAGAGCGGACGATGACATTTTCAGTTATAAATTTGATTTATGTACGACATTATTTGAAAATATTAGAAGTTAATCAAACATATATTTTAATAATCATAAATTCTAATATTGATCATGGCAGGTCTATTGTTTAATTTCCGGAGGTCCTACACTTCTACATTATAATACATGATCGATTGATATAAATTATATTAAATACTCGTGTTATATGAGTTAGTTTTAAATAGATCATAAGTATTAAATCTTAATAAAAGATATCAAATAATTATAAAACATGAAAAGAAAGATATTTTAAAAAAATAGTAATAACCGGAGTCATTACTCGGATCAGTGATGGAAGCATTGACGTGAGGTTGAGGGCATAATTGATGACAGAAACGTGGTATCATGATACGAAAAGACATTATTGTATTTCTTATATAAGTTATCGATCATTACTATTACAATAATAAGGTTAAATCTTTATTTGTAATAATAAAAAAGAATTTAAAATATTTTAAAATAATAAAATTAAGAAATTAGTTAAATATGATATTTTAATATGTTATAAAAGTTAAATATAATATTTATAAATTAAGATGGACAAATATAACATTTCAAGATTTAAGAAGAGATATATATGAAATTTCTCTAAATTTTTATTCAATATTAACTGAAGAAAATTCAAATTTGAAATTCAAATTTTGATTAAATAAATGATCAAAATTAAACACTTAAATTTAAACAAGTGGTTAGAATTATTCATTAAGTTTGATGTACGTTCATCTTTTCTTTTATTTATATTAAAAGATGAGGCTATTGCTTAAAGAAAGAAGAAGACGAGGATAAAAAGATAAAACTAGATAAAATTGTGTTATTTCTTTTGTTTTAACTTTTAAAGATACAATATGATTAGTTAACTACTTAAAGTGTTAATTACATCAATCGTTATTTATGTTTTTATATTATGACTAAAAATTCTTTAATTTTAAAATCACGTTAATTTTTTTAAGGCTATTTTATTTCACAAAGCAAACTAAAATACAAAACAAAGCATCTATCAAACATTCTACAATGAATAGGAATGTTTGAGGAGATCTCAAACAATGTTAGAAATAAAGAAACAAAGGCATAAGAGGTAGAAAGGAAGAACAACACCCCAAGAAATTAGAACCCAACTCTTACAGAAGCAATGTAACACCTGATTTCTTATATATAATTTTGAATTTATATGATTCCACGCTTTAAAATAATAATAACAATAAGAATAAGAACCTCAAATGTATAAATGATATTATACTATGTTGCTTTTATAAATTAAAAAAATATTCACGATAATATATGCAACATCCTTACATAAAACATATACATCGAAATCGTCTCACGTACACTATTATTAAAAATGATAACTACTATTGTTATAAATGATATAGTAATACAACAATAAGCGTACTTAAATCACTGGGAAATATTCATGAGACTTTATTATTAAATTAGTATTAAGAATTTAATTATTACTTGCTAGGAAAAGATATTCATGAAAACTTATCCAAAATGCTAAGTAAGCTACTTTAATTAATACATAAGTTTCTTTGCTAGTAAGGATTTGATATGCACATGACACCACATGAATTCTAACTAGCATACTATTGGTAGACTTGCCACCTTATGCTTAAACTTGTAGTATAAATAGAGCTTAAGACAGAGACAGAAAACACACATAAAATCCTATTCTACTTGTACATCCTTAAGTACACTAGAAGGTTGAAAACAATTATTTCATAGTTAACATAGTCTAAACTAACGATGTGAGGTTCGTAATGTCTTTACAAAACTGAGATAAATGTGATATATATTTTGCTTAAAATGTATAATTGTTCTATGCATCATGTTTACCATATTTAACGCTTTTATACCTTATATCATGCTTATTGTTTTTGTGCATGTGTGTGTGTATATATAGGCAAAAGTTCAAACGATAACTGTTTTTCGTACAAGAACCGTGATAACCAATTTTAGCCGTCCAATTCACCCTCCTTCAATTGGATTGCTCACCCATGAATTTCTTACATACACCCTGCCACACTCAATTCCCTCACGCTCTTCATCCATGAATTCCATTATCCAAAATGAACGGGCAAGATTGGTTCTCGCGGTTCTCGTACGAAAAACAGTTCTCAAATGAACCCTCCCCTATATATATATATATATATATATTCGAGTTGCTGGGTAAATAATAAAAAGAGCGAAAACGTAATGGTTGTTCGTAGATTTATAAAGAAAAGCGCAAATGTAATGGTTGTTCGCTAATAAATATATATATTTTGGTACGATTAGTGCACGGGAGACATCTCGTTGTTACTAAGTCGTTACTGGCAGATACATGTCTAGACCCTATAGTACATTGTATAGAAGTCATGACACGGATAACATGTACGCTAGTCGATGTTGGAAAATAGTTTGAAAATGAGATAATAAATTTACCAAAAACTACGAGATCTCAACATATTTTATATATTTTATATTTCAAACTTATCATGAATGCAAGTGATATCTTGTACACAAAACACATGAATTTGCTAAGCCAAATGTATCAAATGACACTTGAAGACCAAATGACACTTGGAAACGTTGTTTTTAGTTATTAATAAAGTTCTATTTTGAACTCTTATCTTTTATTTTATTTTAGTTTTCATTGTAATCAAAAACTCTGTATATAAATAAAATCAATGTGTTCATTTAAATAAAGTCTTGGATGTCACAAGCAACAAACAAAATCCTTAATTTTGAAAATTTTAATGTTTATAATGCTTTGTTTAACCGATCATTTGTCTCTTATGTTATAGCTGCTCATGTTTAGTCGCATTCAGGATCAAATTAAGAAATGAAAGAGCTGGTACATTCATCAAACCTTTTGCAAGAAAGTAAATGTAGTATCTATCCGTAATATTATATAGAAACACAAGATCAAGTAACATCAAGCTAGAAGTCAGTCATTTATGACTCGTAGGTGTGCTGATGATAACGAGCAAACATAACAAATTAATAGTGATCGATGTTAATTCGTTTTTGAAACTTTTAGGGGGGCGTTTGGTTCATAGGAATTAGAAGGAATTGGAATTGAAAATTCCAAAATCATAAGAGGTGTTTGTTTCACATAATTGATGGAATGAAATTTGACCATTCCAATAAATACCTTAAATCAAGGAATTGGGAATTCCTTCCCCAGATAATTAGAAATTTTCAAATTCATAAGGAATCTCAGAACATAATTGTTTCCTACTTCACCCTACCTCATCACACCTAAACCCTACCCTAACCCCTACCCTAACCCACCCACTCACGCTACCCATACCCTCCCTCCCCCTATCCTACCCTACTCTATCCTACACGCACCCGACCCCACCCCACTCTACCCCTTCCCAACCTTACTTTATGTCGTACCTCACTCTACTCCACCTTACTCACCCTACCCTACCTCACCCTCACCCTACTAAACCCTTTATTGACCATACTTACCTTATCCTACCTACTTCATTCTACACTACTCTATGATATCTTACTCACCCTACCCTTACCCCATCATACCTATTTCACCCTTCCTATTTTGTCACACATTTACCTACCCTACCCTATCCCATCCTAACCACTCCACCCCTATCCAACTTCACTTTTATTCACTCCACCACTACCCCTACCTTACGCTATGGTAGGGTGGGGTGGGTGTGTAGGTAGGTAGGTAAAGTAGAGTAGACATAAGGTATAATAGGTAGGTAGGGTGGGGCAAAGGTGGATTATGAGTAGTAGGCTAAAGTATGATGGGTTGGGTAGGTATGGTAGGGGTAGATTGTGGGTAAGATGGAGTAGGTAGGGTATGGTAGATTGTAGGTAAGTTGGAGTAATGGGTGGGGTGGGGTACATAGGGTAGTGTAGATAGTGGGTAAGTTGGCAGGGTGGGCGTGTGTTGGGGTAAGGTGGATTAGGGTAAGGCAAGATAGGGTAGGTATGGTAAGTAAGGGGTAGGATAAGTAAGGTAGAGTAGGATGGCTTGGATGAGGTGGGGTAGTCTAGGTGGTGGGGGTGGAGTATGTAGGGTAGGGTGAGTAAGACGGAGTAAGGTGAGATGAGGATGAGAGTAAGGTAAAATGGTAGAGTGGGGTACGGTTGGGTGAGGGTAAGGTAGGGTGGTAGAGTGGGGGTAGTAGTGGGCTGGGGTAGGAGAGGGGTAGGGTGGCGGAGGTCGGAGGAGGTGTGGTTGTGGCGGAGGGGGTAGGGGTAGTTTGATAGTATAATTTGTTTTGGTTTATACATATTAAATTAATTTATATTTGGTTAAATTCCAATTTTAGTCTTTACTATCTAAAACAAGATATATTTTTCACGTATTTTCAATTCTAATGAATTCAAATTCATTTTAATTCAATTTCCTTGGTCAAATTTCAGTTTTTTCATTTTAATTTTGCGAACCAAACAAACCTTTAGATAGAACTTAAGTAATCACAAAACTAAAACTTGCAATATACCCAAAAAAAAAAACATGGCCACAAAAACACGTCAATTGGTAAAACACAAATTTAACTATTTGCATTTGATTATGTTATTGTCTCCATGTTTTTGGATAAACATCCATGTTTGTATATTGCGTTTAATCTATTTAACTAATTTACTTTTGTTGATCATTGATATCCTCGATCAATTAAATTATGATTATGACCATATCAATGCTTCAGTCATTATACTTGGTTTTGTTGTGGAGGTTTTACACCACTAAAGCTAGCGGTTCAATTAACGTAAGTTAGTTATTTTCTGTTAGGACATGTTTGGTAGAGATAATTGAATAAAGAAAAATAGAAAAGAAAACATTTTTTTTGTTTGGTTGTAGTTGAGAAAAGAAGAAATGAAAAAAAATATTTTTATTTCTCTATTTTTAATTCTCATTCATAAGGGAAGAAATGAAGGAAAATGGAAAAGTAACTCTCCTTAGAGAAACAAGGAAAAAAACAGAGAATTAAAACTGCTCTGGACCAAATCGACACCTCTATCTGATCGACCAACCAACGCCTCCATCTGACAAACCGACACCTCCATTAGTGGCCTCGGGTTCTTCTACTAGTGACACCTCCTCAGCGGCGTCGGGTTATTCTTCTTCTATCAGCGGCGTTGGGTTCTTCTTCTATGGCGCTAGCAGCGACATCTCTGCGGTGTCTCCAATAAGGTATTTGTCTGTCTCTGTCTATGTCTCTCTCCCCCCCATTAATTTGTTGAACAAGTACTATGAACTATGTTTTCAAATCTACATTTTAGCTTGACCCGTCGATTTGTTTATATATAGCTTTGATGCATGACCATTAATTTGTTTATACATAGCCTTCTCTCTGTTCTATTAATTCCGCTAGGGTTGTTTAGGGTTTTGGTTTAATATTATGATACAGTTGCTTGGCTGCATTGGTTTCGTATAATTTCTCTCTGTTCTATCAATTCAACCCTCGCTTAAAAAACAAGTATATATAAACATGTACATGCATTTGATTTTAGATTTTTGAACAAAGTATGTGAACAAGTATACCCATTTTAGAAGAGCCATACCTATTTCAGATGGACAAAGTATGTACAAGTATAAATGATATAGTTGATAGAATTCTCTGTTGAATTTTCTATTGTATCAAACAAGAAAAATTATTCTCTATTAAATTTGGGCTACCAAACAGAAAAGTTAGTTTTCATTTTTCAGACTAATTCTCTTTTTCTGCAATTTTATTCTCTACTTTCATTTCTCTGTATTTTCATTCTATGCATCAAACACACCCTTAGAGTTGTTGTTAAGTAGGTATCCTCATACTATTTCCCCATATTTATCTCCTCCCATTCACAAGATCAATACAAGTTTCAAAATCAATGGAGAGGGTGAGGCAAGTGAATTAGTAGATTCCACATATATACCGCAAGAAGATGAAGTAAGAAGAACTAACAGAAGGATATATCATTTTTTTTTGTTGTATGACATCTAAAAAAGCATTTCAAGGTGGTTTGTTTGACTGTAACATGGTAGATTCATAGATATAAAATTGGAGGAACTGGATGTCTGGATCTTCCATACCAATTGGGAAGACAAAGATGCAATTAAGAAAGAAAATTTGTTCTCAAAATTAAAAAAAAAAATTATATTTGGATTTCTAGTAAGAGGCCAAGGGAGAGTTTTGATCTGAATTAGTGGCTATTGTCTCCTCTAACAGTGTTTGATAGTTTAGACAAAAAGGAACAGAGGGAGTAAATTGTGCTTTGATGCAGGTTTTTCACTTGACTCTTCCCTAAGAAAAGAAGTTTCTACCTATTTATATGTAAAAATTAAAGTTTAGATTGTATTAATAGACCTGTTCAATAAAAGAAATATATTTAATAGTCGCCATCTAATGAATTATGTAAATTCTTTTGCCCAATATATTATAAAAAAATGGTGGGCTCTTTTGGAAACAAACCGGGCTGACAATTATTTAACCCATGGCCCAAGCCCACCACGAAAAATCATTAAAATGACATATATACCCCCACATCCTCGACGAACAAAAATCTAGACAAAAAAACAAGCAAAACGCCTGCGTTCTGTGGCTGGAATTCGAGAATCTGGAAAAATGGATATTCGAGCGATGAGCGTCGGGAGCCTAACGTCATCATGGCGGAACCAAAAACCTCCAAAACCCTGTTTCTGTTCCACCAGAGATCCAAAGCCACCATCTCCTCAAAACGGCGACGACCGGAACAACAAGAACAACAAAGGTATCCAAACTGAAACTCGATTGTATGCTTATTTTGTGATCTGTAGCTTTTAATTTGGGTTTTAATTTGTGATTTGTTGTTGCATGATGATCTCATTTAATTAGCAAGCTGAAGCTGATCGTGGTAATCGATGTTAGAATGATCGAGACGAAGTTCTCTAAATACACCTTATATGCACCTCAACAAATTAACTAATTTATTTCAGATATACGCACTTGAAAAAGAGAAATGCTGGAAAGCTTAGAGCATTGGTTCATTAAGATCATGAGCATTGTCATCATATCATTAGGAAGATTATTAGGCGTATAAGTAGGACTGTAGGAGGATTAAATTTTCTTAATATATTTTATCAGTTTTCACATTATTGCGAATAGTTTAACAAGAAATTACATGATTTTCTAAGCTTGGAAGAAAAATACAACTATAAATTCGCCTGTTTGTTGTGGTGAAAGTAGTCTTAGACTCTTAGCTATCAAGGACAACAAGCTAGGAAATCTTTGGTGAGTTTAGTAAAGGGTTAATGCACCAAAATACAACAAACTTTGCATAAGTTATCATTGTTTGCAATGAACTTTGTTTTTTGTCAATAAATATAATCAGGGGCGAACCTTATTGGTTGCTACCCCTTAATTTTTTATGAACGGTATTATTTTAGATAAAAAAATATTTTTTTTTATATAGGTGTCACCTCTAACAAAACTATTGTGCAACTACTCAAATTCTAATATTAATAAAACTAGAGATTTAATGCAATGTGTTAACAATCACAATTCAATTCAATTGACAAAAAATAAACTATTTATATGAAACAAGTTGAGTTTTTTTTATCTCTATCTTATTAATTATTATAGTTTTTAAGTCTAACTGTAGGATCCTAATTGTATCAAGTATCAAATATATTAAAGCAAGCCACACAATGATTATGAACTTAGTGCAATTGAATATGAGAGAATACACCAAGAACATACACAATATTTGTATATTGCTAACAAAAGTTTCTAGATCCGCCACCGAATACAATCAACTTTCTTAATTCTCTCATTGTATGCAAGTTGTTATATACAATTATAACTTATCCAAAGTTGATTGTATACATGGTAACTTAAAATGAGACACAGAAAAAAGTTGTTTGCATACTAAGAGAGAATTATGAAAGTTGATTGTACTTATTGACAAAAAACAAAGTTCTTCACATGCAATGATAACTCATGCAAAGTTCGATGTATTTTATTGCAATAAACCCTTTAGTGAATGGAGGTGATGAAGATGATTGTGATTTGTGAGAATAGTAACCCTTAAATTTGGACTAACCATCATGCCTTGTTACTATAGTGGAGTAATTTTGTTTCCCCCGCACCAAGCTTGCAAACAAATCATAATTTTTGTTGCTTGCCCACACTGGCGTATTTACTGGACTCCGATTTGAGCTAATGATCGCGGATCATGAGAATGGTTTTAGAATTATTTTTAGTTGGGCATTGGAGGAAAGGTAAATTCCAGAAAGCATTTTACAACATGAGTTCAGACACTTTCTTTGACAAGTTCAGTATTGATGACACTGTGACAAACTGAAAATGTTAGAGATCAGAGGTATTTGTTGGAATTAAATCTTATCGTGCTATGCTTATCATACTCATGTTCTTATAATATTCATGTATCTGCTGTGTGTCAATATGATTTAGTAATCTGACTTTTGGCTGACTAAGTCCTAGAGGTCAAGTCCACCGCACATGCACCCTGAGCATTGGCATGACTTCTTAGTTAATACAAAAATAAAAATTCTTAGTATTATTTGATAACTAGAAGTTTCATATAAGAATTCAAATATCCAATTCACATCTTCTTGTTTATTTTACTTATATCTTGCTGACCTGTTTTAGAGGTGCCAAAGTGAGTGGTCAGGTAGGTTCGGTAATTGGTCAAAACTGGTAATCTTTGGTACTAATCAAAATGGGAGGGACGGCTTTGAATTTGTGCGAAACTTTTTGATTTTTATGATTATTTTGTGTGTCAAATATAACTGGAAATACTGTATTGTTTCAATAATAATCTAACTCTTTTAATAAAATGATGTAAGAGGTTTTATGCTTTACAAATACACTTTTGACAACTTTCACCCTGTTTCATTTTAAGCCATTTTTTCAGAGTTTACTGTTTGATTAATACATAACACTAATAATCTCATTTATAAGTAAATTGGGTTAAAATTCCGACCCTAACCTGTTTCGTTATGTGTGTGCGCTAGTCATACAGGAGAACGTTGGTCTTTTATACTGTTACGTTTTGCACATCTTGTACAGATAAGTTTTCAACAGATTGGGACAAGGCTTGGTCAAGTTTCAAGAAGCAAGGGAAAAAGAGCCTGTTATCACAGTTTACCCCAAACAAGTATGTAAGCTGGAACCCTAGACGATCCAACTACCCGTTATCCGAGGAGGTAGATCCCATTAAAAGGGCAGAGAGATCAAACTTGAGTTTATGGACTAGTCCAAGTTTCACTCTTGGGGGTGCAATTGTCATTGTAACCTTTCTTCTTGTATACACAATTCTTTCTCCTCTCAAGTAAATACTCTAGTTTCATAGCACAAAAACTGTGGTGCTTGTACATAATTGATGTCTATTCTGATGGAAACTACTGTGGTGGATGGAATTCTCTAGTTGCAAGTTATTGCAATTTATATGACTGATATGTAATTTGGTTTCTCTTTTACTGGTCATTTGACGTATTTACAAGAGGGGTATTTTGACAAATTTACTTGTGAAAGAGTCAATCAAGGGTATGTCTAATTTTTAACGACTCTAACAAATAAGAGAAAAAAATAGATTTAAAGGAAACTTCAGAAGTTACTTATGCATATAACTTCATATTATCAAAAAATGGGTATTATTAGAAAACCATATAATTTTTATGCAAAAGTTATGGAAAAAAAGAATTTCGGGTTTGAACCGGGTCCACATGCACAAAAATTTCCTGTTTTAATTTTTAAATTTCTATTTAAGACTCCCTAATCCCTGGTATAGTGGTATACCACCTCTAGTGTTTAAGTAGGCTTTACGCCGCAATACAATAGTAGTAGTCACCGGATCAAAATCACGCTACAGAAGGTCGTCAAAAGGTCATTCAAAAAGCCTTTGTATCCTGCATTTTGTTCGGCTTTTTTGGACCTTTTGTCCGAAGTTGCAAATAGATCCAATACATGTGTATGTTAATATGTTGCAATTATATCGTACATAGTTGACCAATAGGCCTTTTGCATAGTGACATCAAATATGACTGTTTGGTCTTTCCTAAACAAATGGTTATAAGTTCTAATTCGTTGAAGGACTAATTTATAAAATATGTGTCTCTTGATTATATAAAAAACATGCATAGTTGAGAAAGATAAGACACCTAACTACAAATCCATAGTAACAGGCATACATATACATATACAATTGATATGTGTTCCGGTTAACAAATAAAAATCCTATTCGGTTACTTGTTAACAAGATTTTGCCCCAGTATTTTCAAGACATGTATTATATTTTTGATGGAATGTCTGACTTAGAAAAATTAACTCATATGACACACAAGTTCTTACCCTAGTAAACACAAAGTAAACCCGGATTAGTTTTATTTTATGGGTCTTGCTCCAAGATCACGTGGTATATTTATATAGCTAGGAAGCGGGGTTAAGTTGACAGTTGTATTAATGTCACCAAGCGCACATCCCACTTCGGTGTTGATAGAATGGAGGCAACTGGCCCTCACCTTCTCTAGCAACCATGTCACTATGTCCTCCACTCTCTCACCCCTCTCTCTTTTTCTCACACATGCAAATATGGTATATTTAATATTAAAAAGACGAGATAAATATTAGAAGATAATAAGATAAATATCTTCTCGGTTGAAAGGTGAAGAAGAGTGATGTGACGAGAAAGATGTAAGAAAAGAAAACGTAGTATATCCTATGATCTAACATCATAAGATATACCACTATACCTCCAGTCTTTCTTACTATGTCAACGACACATTGACCCTTCCTCCATCTTTCTTCCACAAGTTGAGTGCTAAAGCTGACCACTTGCAGGCTCAAGTGCTCATGGAAAGTAGTAAGGAGAGATGCTAGTGTTGATGTTGAAGCTGAGTGATCACCGAAGCCAAGTGCTAGGCTACGCTCTGAAGTTTAGCCTTCAACACACACATTGGTAGAGATAGACCCTCCGATTATTCAGTATATATGGATATTTTGCCCCTTATATAATAGTCACAAGAATGATAGTTACACGTCAAATAACTATCAACGTTTATTTATAATGATTTTTGATGGTTACAAAGTACTGATTTATGTGTTTAATAAATTGAATTAATCAACATGAATTTGAGATAGATTACTCAATAAAAGATCTTTTTGAATTATCCCTAATTAATATTGATAATACCCATATACAAGATGATTAACTGAATCGAAAAAATAACACACTATCAAAAAATTATTCAGACTAAAAATCTTCATAAAAAATTTGTAGACATTATGTTGTTGCATTTTATTTTCAAACTCCCGTTTCTAAACATAATATAGTGGTAATATCTAAATATAGAATGACATAAAATTTACTTATTTTTTACGTGAATAATAAATTTATGATTTATCCTACATGACTTGACTATGAACAATAAATAAGATTCATTTTATCTTGTTTTCTTAAAAACTTTTCTAGTAGATGAAAATGAATACTTTGTTTAAAAATTAAAAAAAAAAAAAACTTTCTTATGAATACATTTATTCGTTTAAGAAAAAAAAATATAAAAGGTCTGAATTGAAAGCGGGTAATCTATATTATGATATTATCCCGTCCAACAGCCTTTCAAATACAATCTTCAACTCCAACCAAACACCAATGAAAACCACTTGAAAAAAAACAACCACCAGATAAACGACCGGTTAGCCGGGAAATGAGAAGCACCACCACTCTACTCATACTTGCCTCATCCGTTTCCACCCCTCCGCCGCCTCTTCCCAACCCTACACTCACCACTACTAACCCTAAACAACCGCCCAAACAATCAAAGCCACCACCACCATCTTCTCAATCATCTCAGTCTAACCGTCCTCCTCTGCTTTCTACTGTCAGATGGGGCGAACATCGCCAGAGCCATATTCGAACCAATTATTACGCAGACCTAGCTTCGAAGCTTGCGGAAGACGCCAAGTTCGAGGATTTTTTCATGATTGTGGAAACGGTTACGAGTGGTGGTGGTAGTTCTGGCTTGAAGGCGGTGGAATTTTCGGCAATGTTGAATGCTGAGCTTGTTTCCAAGGGCATTTTGAGTGTGATTGAGAGTGATGAGGGCTTGCGGAGGCTGATCACAGTTTTGAGCGGTTTTCAGAATTTAGGGATTGGTGGTGCCTTGGAAGTTTTGATGTCCGATCGATCTGCTGTGGAGGAGATTGGCCAAGCATGTAGGAAGATTTTGAAATGCGGTGGTGTGGAGGAGGTTGTTGAGTTGATGGAAACTCTTTCTGGTAAAATTTCCTGAACTCATTTTGGGGGTGTTTGAGTTAATTTCCTAGTGCTTACAAGCTTATCAATTTAAGCTTACGGTTTGTTTAAAGTTCATAAGGTCAAGTTGATAAGTTCATAAGTTGAAAAAAGTTGACTTACAAGCTTATATAAAGTTCTAAATTCTAATATTATAAACCCGAAAATAAGCTAATCCAAACACCCCCTTAAATTACTATTTAGTTGTCCTGTGATAAACATGGACAATGTTGTTGATTAGAGATAATTTTTTTGGTAATGCATCTGTGGTAATGAAAAGTTAGCCTCTCTAAAGTCTCCATAAAAAACTTTAGCAGCTTGAAAGTTCCCTTCGAGACTTCAGTATCTCTAGAGTCTCTTATTCACTATGTTATTTAATTAAGACTCCTCAACAATACAGTGAGCTCAATTGACAAATATGTATGCAATTGGGATCCCAATTTGAATCCGATTTCAAATTCCTTGTTTTGTTTTATACTTTTATTAGAGGATACAGATACAGATATAGATGTAGATTTCCTTCCTAGAATTCATCACGTCAATTTGTAACCAGTAAGTTCTTTATGATTTAATTAATACAAAATCTTGCTTGTGAATTATGTGAGAGAGTAACTTGGATGCCCCAACCAAAAAGATAAATCTGAGTGAGACGTTGAAGTTGAAGTAACTATTTCTATTGAATGTTTGATACAGATTAAAGAGTCTCAGTTTTGTAAAATCTGGCTCCATAGAGGCTATTAAATTAACATAAACTGGTTGTTCTTATTACTTATAACTGTATTGCCATTTCAGATGTAGCACTTACCATGCTTCTAAATTTTTAGTTTCACATGAATACATGAGAAATCTAAATATCACATTCTTCGCTTTATCCAAATTCCTAGGGGTTTAACAAATATTCTACTATTATTTATTTGAAAACCTTACTAATATCTTTCAAGTGTCGAACAACTATTTTGGCAGAGCAGTGTCACAGTTTTCTAGTGCTATATGTTACTCATTTATCTTCTTCTATCCCTCAACATGGTTCAGGATTTCGTTTATCTATTAAAGATGTGGTGCAACCAATTGATGTTATTAGAAACTGTGTCAACAAAAGGAATCCACATGCGGCCATAAGGTATGCGTTCTTTCTTCTTTTCATTATTGGGGAAAAAGTTGGGTACCCTTAAAATTAGTCTGCCTCTTTTAGATGTACCCACCTTGGCACCTTGTAATTAATCTTCACTGAACTAGATATTTTTTACCTTCCCTAATTCTGATAATTATTTATTTTGCTGTCCCTTCCGTTTTCTTTATGAGAATATCATTTCAAAGCATATTGAACATCTTTTTTCTATTCTTCTTCATGCTTCTGATTAATTCACCTTAACTAGCTCCTTTGCAGGTATGCAGGTTTTTTTACCCATTCTGATGAAATATTCTGTACTGCAATTCTTGAATTTGGAAAGAGGGGAGATATGGCATCTGCACTGACTGTTTTTGAAGCATCCAAACATAATCTGGGCTGTGTAAATATGTATGCTTATCGCACAATCATAGATGTATGTGGTCTTTGTCATGACCATATGCAATCTAGATCTATTTATGAGGTATGGTCTTAATTTCCTTGAAATAGTGGAGAGCCGTAATTCATAAATCAGTTGCTGAAGATTATGTCTTGACTGAATGTAGTTTCACTAAAGTCTGTTCGACTTAATGATGATTAATGCATGTAAAAGTTGCTGCCTGTTACCATCAAGCATGTGGTTTGAGTAGTTTAGGTGTCAATGGTGAAGTTTCTATTGAAGAGTATATGGTCAGGCTTTATTTGTGATATGGTCCATATTCTATGAATCTTTTAATCATGTTAGTATTATATTTTAATTATAGATAATATTTTATCTTAGGAAGGATGTTATTTATTTATTTATTATAAATAGAGGTTTAGGGGTATCAAAGTATCATATTATTATCAGAAAATTGGGTTCTAGAAAACAGTTTAAGAGAGCTCCTACCTCTTGAAAGTAGGTTAAGGAGAGACGGGTGCCTTTCGAAAGCACGCCGACTATTGTAATCATTCCTATTTGTCAATATATCAATTTGGTTCGTTTCAGTTTGACCCATGTTCCCTTCTCTAACGTATTTGATTTGCATACTAATTCTGTTGGCTCTATACTTGTTACATTTAGATCTCTCATCTTGAGCGCAATAATAACTGAAAATTGAAATGAAACCCACACATGAAATATTATCTTTCATGTAGTGTTTAATATGATTATGCATTAAGAATGTTCTTGATTGATCATGATCTCTCTTATACTATGCCATGTCTGAAATTAATGCAGGAGTTAAGTGCTCAGAGAATCGAACCAAATTTGTATGTATTCAATAGTCTTATGAATGTAAATGCCTGCGATTTGAGCTACACGATGCAGATCTACAAGCATATGCAAGTAATCCTTTCTTCTCCTATCTCTTTTGCAATTCATATTCATATTCTTTTTATTTTATTCATTTAAGCTAATGCAACCTTTGCATTTCTCTTAAGCATGAAAAGTGAAAGTTATATCTTGATATACCATCATAGTTACTTCCAATCTAAAGCATTATACTTTTGAAACACTGAAACAGTGCCTGCATATGCATCATTTGAATCATTTTGACTAATTAAGTCCACGATTTTAGAATCTAGGTGTTGCTCCGGATATCGCATCATATAATATCCTTCTGAAATCATGCTGCCTTGCTGCTAGAGTTGATTTAGCCCAGGAAATTTACAAGGAAGTAGAGTATTTGGAAACAAGCGGATCTCTGAAAATGGATGTCTTCACATACAGCACAATGGTTAAGGTACCCTGTTCATCTTTGCATAACGTGAAATATCCCACAAAAGCAGCCCACATTACAAATTGCTTTGCCCCAAAAAGAGTCCTACTTTCAACTTAAGATGGAATGATAGATTTGATAACCCTAAGACCTAGATTGCGTAATTGCAATCTTATATATTTATGAAATAATGTTCTTGCTGGTAGGGGTGTTCAACATTCAAATGCAACTAAATCAAATTCGAATAATTCAATTTCAACTAGTTTTTTTGGTTGTTTAATCGGTTTTGGACCCGGTTCGAATTTATAAATAGGTCTTTGAATCGAATTTAAAATCCCTTAATTTTACTCACCCCACTCGAAACCCATATACTATGTATGTCTGCTTTAGTTGACACTTGGATCTTTGAACTTCAATTGTAATATTTTAAACTTTTTCTCCGAATCCGGTTTGCATTTTGGAGCAAATTACCCAAATCAATTGAAATGGTTGTAACCAAATTCTAGTCGTTTTCATATGCTTTCATTTGAATTCTTGTTGGTTTTCGATGTTGGTGTAAAATCTCCCAACCCGATTCGGAGAACCCAAGGAACCTGAAAACTAACCTGATGAACAGCCCTGCTTGCTGGCGGCATTATGATATGTTATATTTTCGTGTCGACTATCAAATCTCAGGTATTTGCCGGTGCAAGAATGTGGCAGATGGCACTGGGAATGAAAGACAAAATGGTTAAAGCTGGTGTTACCCCAAATACTGTTACATGGTCATCACTGATCAATGCATGCGGGAAAGCAGGTCTAGTAGATCAAGCATTTGTATTATTTGAAGAAATGCTTCTGGCTGGTTGCATGCCAAATTCACAGTGTTGCAATGTCCTCCTTTATGCTTGTGTAAAGGCATTCCAGTACGACAGAGCTTTCCGTTTATTTCAGTCCTGGAAAAACAATTCATTTCGGATCAAAAATAGACAAAATTTGACACAAGGGAGCTCACAAGTTGCTATAAACGTTCCTTTTAAACCTACTATTTCAACATATAATGTACTGATGAAGGCTTGTGGCACTGATCATTTCTTGGCAAAAGCTTTAATGGATGAGATGGAGACAGTAGGCCTTAGCCCTAATCATATAAGCTGGTCAACGTTGATTGGTGTCTATGGAGGCTCTGGGGATGTGAAGAGTGCTGTACAGGTAAGAGGCATAGTTTGTCAGTTCAAGTAATTTTTGAATCGATACTATAATCTATCAACTGTTAGCAGTTCTATAGGTAGAAGTTAGACCTGCCAATTTCGTGATTCGGGTTATATGTTCTATCTGCAACATGTGAACGGGTTAATTTGAAAAATTTTCAAAATTTATTCACGTCAAATTGGTTGAACATTGCCTGGTATTCAAAGAATTAAGTTATTATTGAAATAATATAGTTTTAAGTTTTTATTTAGAAAAGGGAGAAAAAGTGTTCCTGGTCAATAGGATCTTTCCGTACTCGTAATGTTTTTTGACCCATTAGCCAACCTGCCCGTCCAATCCGTCCATACTGTCCTCCAGCAGGAATGTATGTCATATAACCTCTAATAACTTTTGCCCCTTCAGTGCAGGTTTTGAAAACCATGCGTGAGTCAGGTATCCCACCTGATGTTGTTGCATATACAGCAGCTATTAAGGTTCAAACTTTTCTTCCTCTGTTGACTTTAACTTATTAGGGGCGGCCTTTAGTATATGTGGAAAAAGTTAGCTGCTTCTGACTATGAATAATTTGTTTACAGGTTTGTGTTAAACAAAGGGAATTGAACTTGGCATTTGCATTGTTTGCAGAGATGAAGAGATTTCAAACACAACCAAATATGGTGAGGAATATGCTTAAGTTTCGGTTCCTGCATCTTACAAACCACTCTATATTGCACCAGATAACGTGTCAAGTACAAAATAAGTCAAATAGATCTCCATAAACAAAATGCTAAACGACTCAATTCTTAATTTAAATTTCAGGTGACATATAACACACTTCTCAGGGCACGTACTAGATATGGTTCCTTGGGAGAAGTGCAACAATGCCTTTCTATATATCAGGACATGCGTAAATCAGGGTGAGTGTTTATTCATGTACACATGTTAAATTCCACCCTTCTGGTAAAATAAAAGTTAGACATTATAATTATGCAGGTTCAAACCCAATGATTACTATCTCAAGGAACTGATAGAGGAATGGTGTGAAGGGATAATACAAGACAACCACCAACCAGAAGGCCAGATAAAATCTAGCAACAGAAGGGATGTAAGCGGGAGTTTGCTTCTTGAAAAAGTTGCAGCACATTTGCAAAAGGGTAATGCAGGGGCCCAATCTGTCGCTGTTGATCTTCAAGGCCTCACAAAGGTAATTAACTAGAATATATCAATCATAAACTCCTGCTGTGTTATCATGAATTGGAGCAAAATCTTATCTTCTCTATCTTGTTAAAATTCATAGCAATTTGGCTTTTCATAATTCTTTCAGTTTGATACACAAAAGGAGGTGGCAATTTCAGTCCATTTACTAAAGAAATCAATAAATGTGGTGTGTGTGTGTGTGTGTTTCTATTTTTGATTATTATCTCAAACACGTCATTGAAAAGGTTGGCGAAAAAGAGAGTGGATCAAAATAAAGGTGTTGACGGTCGTCCAAAGTTTATTTTAATTGACACTTACAAAATTACAAACCTCTTCAAATCATTTATTCAGATATTTAGGTGCTTATTGTAATCATAGTTATTAACTATATATTTGAAAAAACATTAAGAAATACAGAAAAAATGTTTACTGGTCAACAACCAACCCCAACCTATTACCCAACCTGCCCTAGGGATGTACAAAAAAATCTGTATCCGATCCAAAATTATCTGAAAATTTGGACAATCGAATTATTTTTGGATTTGGATTCAGATATTAGTAATTTAAAATTCCGGATATTTGAATATCTGAGCTATTCTTTTATGATCAAAGTTGAAAATATGTTCTTTTAAGCATACGAATATAGATTGAATTATATGTAATTTTAAAATATTACGTAACTTGTTTGTACTTTATATGATTACAAATAGATGCAACAATCAAATGTGCTGTATGGTATTTGGTCCATTAAAATATTGAATATTGTATTAAATAAAATATAAAATTTATAGTTCAGATAATCAGGTATCCGAAATTTCATATATGGATTTCAGATGTCGAAAACCACTATCCGAATATTTGGATTTCCGGTTTTGAAGCACAGTGTGTCACCTCCAACAGATAATGTCTAACACAATGTGTCAACAGGTTGAAGCACGCATTGTTGTCCTAGCAGTTCTGCGAATGATAAAAGAGAAGTACCATCCAGGTAACAGTTGCATTTTCTGTAACATACACATATAAACACTGGATTTTGGGTTTTGATGCCCAAATATGTTCTGGTTGCAGGAGAATATATAAGAGATGACATGTTTATAATCTTGGGAGTCCAGGAGCCTGGTACAGCTGTAAATAAACATCAATTTGATGTTAAAGACACTATAATCAAACTTCTACGAGATAATCTTGGCCTTGAGGTTCTTTCATTAGGACCAAATATCCCAACTGACATAAGAATCAATGTGGAGAATCCCTTTAATCCACATCCCAGCTTACATAAAACCCTTGAAAGAATCAGATCGCCAACATCGCCCACCAGAAGACCAGCAGATTTACAGAGGTTGAAGGTGACAAGAAGATCTTTGTACCGTTGGTTACAAAAAAAACTTAAATGATCACAGAGGCAAGTATATCATACCCACCAATTGATATTTGTAAATAATTAATTGGTTTTTCTCTCAACATTGATAATAGGGTTTAGTTCATGTAAATGTATCCAAATTGTCACCTTTTGCTATTGTATGTACTGAACTTTCAAACTTACCATTTAATGTATCCAACCTACAAAACTTACCTTTTTATGTAATGGTTTACCTTTTACCTAGAAAATGCTGATGTGTAACAAGTTAATTCTGATGTGGCATTTATTTAAAATATTAAAATTGAAGAACTGTAATATAAAGCGACCGACAGAACTAGGGCTTGAAATCGAGTGTCCGGACATTGGGGAAGAAGCAATGACGCCGTCTTCTTTATCAAATCGAAACTCATCCGGATTGCAAAGGGCTTCTAATTTCTTGTGCTATTGTGGTTACAAGATGAATGTTAGAACCTCATGGACGAAAGCTAATCCTGGAAGAAGGTTTCTTAGCTGCCCTAATTACGTAAGTATGAAAATCCTTTGGCCCTAATTTCTTGGTTTTTGGATCTAATATGCCCTAACTGTTGTTGCTTTCGTTAGGGTTCATGCCAGAAATGTAATATGTTTCAATTTGTTGATGATGAGCTTCCAAATCAATACTACAAGGACCTGGTTTATCAATTACACATTAAAGGATCAAGAGTTGGCAAGGAGAGTAATAACCAGCATCATGAAGACCGTCAAAGTGAAATACACAAAATCATGAAAGATTTGACTTTCACAAAGTCAAAAATCAAAGTTTATGATAGGTTTTTTTTGTGTTTAGTTGTTGTAATAGTCTGTTTATGCTTTTCATTTGCACTAATGTAATTGTAAGACTACTTGCAGTTGATGTAATTGTAAGACAACTTGCACTAATGTAATTGTAAGACAACTTAGCACTTCATTTGCAGTTGATGAATGAAAGAATTGTCACTTTTTGGTTATGAATGAAAGATGTCATTTTGCAGTTGATGTTGTTTGGAATGAAACATAACATACAACAATTGCGATAATGGGTGTAACATAATCACAAAGTAACCACAAAACCCATACCATAATCACAAAGTAACCATAATCACAAAACCCATACCTTTATCACAAAACCCATACCATAATCACAAAGTAACCATACTTACATGTTTGTACCACAATCACAAAGTAACCATAATCACAAAACCCATACCATAATCACAAAGTAACCATACTTACATGTTTGTACCATAATCACAAAGTAACCATACTAACAAAACTCATACCATAATCACATTGTAACATACTGATTTCATTGACTAATCCATACCAAAAAAACATAAGTAAACATACTTACATGTTTGTACATCAGACCCATACCATAATCACAGAAGTGTAATACCCAAAACCATACTTACATGTTTGTACCAAAGGATGATCACAAAAAACAGTTGGTGCACTAGCATGTACATCATTTACCATAACCCATACCATAATCACAAAAAATAAAAGGTAACCATGTTTTACTAGTCCAACAACATTGCATCATGTGATGAGCTTCCTGGACCTTTAATTTTTTTCTGCATGTTGATTTTTGAGATTCTATGTTGTGCTTGTCTCCTTATTGGCAACAAGATTTTTTTGTCCTTCTGCTTCCTCTTCTGCTTTTGCTTCCCATCTCCTTGATCAATTTTTCCTTCACCATAGCTTTTCCTTGCATCAGTCATGAACCCTCCAACAGTTGGTGTACTAGCAACAGGCCCTCTTGATGTCTTTCCCTTACCTTCATCAACTGCTATTCCCTTTCCCTTGTCAACAGTCTCCACTCTCTTCTCAACAGGCCCCTTTCCCTTACCTTGATCATCAATTTTTCCCGTTCCCTTGTCAACAGTTGGTGCACTAGCATTAGACCCAACTCCCTTCTCAACAGGCCCAACTCCCTTCTCAACAGGCCTACTTGATCTTCCATATCCAGCTGTAGAAAAGGTTTTTTTTTAATTGAAACAAATATAAATACATAAATAATTTAAAAATGATACCAAAATGAATCCAATATCAATGTATACCTCTTGAAGTTGTTGATGTTCCTTCTCCTGATTTGGGCCTACCACTTGGCCTTGAACTTGGTTTAGGTGGGACTTGTCTCTCCACTTCTTTGCAACCTTTTTTGTTATGACCTTGTTTGAAACATTTCTGACATGTCATAAGTGAGCCAACTCTTGAAACCCTACCCACATGAGAAGCAGGTTCATTTTGAGACCTCTTTCTTTTTTTTCTTGGCCTTCCAGGCATGATCTTAGGTTTAGGAGGTAAAGGTTTGTTTAATGGACTGGGTGGCCATTGATTCATGCCTTGAACTGGGTGTAAATGATAACCATATGTTTCTTTGTACTTCTCTTTTCTAAACCAATGAGAAACATAATCATCTGGATTTTTGTTGATGTAACCAATGGCCACATTCTACAAGAGCAAGTTTTGTTTTCTTCATCAATTGTGAAGGCATCATGTCCTTGTCTTACCTCGAATTTGGTTCCACCCCCAGGAATGACATTCCAATATCTAAAAACCAACAAATAACAAGGATAATGGAAGGACAAATATCAATATAAATATTTAAACATGAGTCACCATATTTAAACATGAACCAATATAAATAAACAATTATAAATAGCAGAATCATACCTTTGAGATGCTTTGGCAGATTCAAGTTTTTTGATAATAGAAGGACAAATATCAAAGTTCCATGAGTCACTTACTTTCCTCATTTTCTCCATCCTTTCCATCAAAATCACCCTAATTGCTTCTAACATTGTGATAATGGGCTTGGACCTTACTTTTACCAGAACAGCATTGAAGCACTCGCTAAATCCGTTTTCCACAGCTTCACAACAACTCATGAACCCAAAGAATGCTCTTGACCATGTTTTTGGTTCTTTCTTGATTAAGTAATCATGAGCAGCAGGGTTTGCAACTTTAAGTTCATGCATAATTCTATCAAACTCTAGTGGATAAGAGGATTTACAAGCTTTCCAAAACAAATTTCTAAATTCTACTCCACTATAAAGTTTTCTAAAATTTTCATATGTGTCTAGCACATTGTCTATGTTAAGCAAACGGCATGACTTGTTTCACAGCTTCTAGCAATCCCTAAAACAGAATTAAAACAGTAAGTAAATTTAGTGAAATGAACTAACCTTGTGTTGATCATTAAAACAGTAAGTAAATTTAGTTAAATTTAGTTAAATTTAGTTAAATGAACTAACCTTGTGTTGATCATTAAAACAGTAAGTAAATTTAGTTAAATCCCTAAAACAGAATTAAAGTTAAAGATTAAATGAACTAACCTTGTGTTGATCACTCATTAATGTCAAACCTTGACCATTTGACATATCCAAATCTTCACCAAGCAGTGTAATGAACCACTCCCAATTGTCTTTATTTTCCACATTCACAACTGCCCATGCAATAGGAAATATATGATTATCCCCATCCCTACCAATTGCAGTAAGCAACTCCCCTTGACAAACAGTCTTCAAAAAAACACCCATCAAGTGCAATTATCCTTCTACAACCTTTCTTTCAACCTTCCTTCAAACCATGTAAACATACATAAAATCTATCAAAGTATACTTTCTCATCAGGATTGGTTGTTACACCAAGTTTAACTGTTGAACCAGGATTGCTTCTCAACAGTTTATCACCATATGACCTTAATGTAACATCCTCAAGTCGGGCCTATTCGCGTGCTCCATTTGGTATGTGAGATTTATTTAAATGAATTAAATATAAATATAATTGTGAGAATTAATAGAAATTAGCTATTGGTCAGATAATTGTGAAATTAAAAATAGTAATAAAAATAGAAAAGAATTATAAAATAATAACTAGTTTCAAACGGGGTTTCCAAAAATATCCTCGTTAGTTGAAACGGTTACTCGGGTGTCGTGTTGTATGTTGAAAAGGGGAACAAAATACCCCTTGTGGATAACTCAAAAACCCAAGGTCGGTTTTTAAACCTCCACATCAGACAAAACACACATACACACCACAAAACACACACACACTCACGCTTTCTTCTTCCTTTGTTTTCTTGAAGCCATTCCAAGTGAAGATCAACAAGAAACTGGATTGAATCAAAGAGTTGAGTTCAAATCTTACTTCTAATCTGTTTCCAAGCTTCAATTCATCATATTGTTCACTCTTTGTAAGCCTCTCTTCCCTTGTTCTTCATTTTTTGCAATTTAGGTCAAAAATGGGTAAAACGGGTTTAGCCATTAAAGCTTAGAATTCTTGATTGTAATCTGTTCTAGGACCATTTGTAAGTTGTTTAGAACTGATTTTAGGTATTAAAGATGTCAACTTGATTGTGTTTCAAGAATTTGACCAAATGGGTCAAAAATGGAGAATTGATGAATTAATCTTGAATTTGTTGTTAAAGTAGCTTATGTTAATGTTTTTAGACTTCAAATAATGCCCCAAAGCTTGTACATAACCTGGAATTAATTAAAGAAATGATAAACTTGAGTTTTGGATGGAACCTTAGCTGTGCAGAACACACTGTCGCTGGGCTGGATGAATGTCGCGGCGCGACCCATTAGGGTGTCGCGGCGCGACCTGCTGTGCAGCAAACAGAAACCTATTTTTCAATGGATTAAGTGTAGGTAATGTTCTTGTGTCATTTTTGGTCAATTAAGAGGAGTTTAGGATGGTTTAAGCATTTTATTCAATTAAACACATAAGTAGGAATATAACACTAGTTTTAGTATATGTGTATATATATGGTGATCTAAATGGAATTATATGTAAACAATAGGTAATTAAGCACCAAGGAAGGACAAATACATATTTGAGATATATTTGAGCACCAAGGTGAGTACCGACTTGTATGAATTCAATAAAGGAAGTTTCGAATGCTATTTGGTTTAAACGAACATGGTATGCTAATTCTTGCATATAGACTTGTTTATTTGTGTATATATGCTTAGAAAACCATTAATGACATGATGAATGATATATTTGACATGTATATAATTACATGTATATTTATGGTGACATTTTGATATATATGATTTCATATGTGAAAGCATGCATGCAATGATCTCTTTTCTGAGATAATGATGAGCTATGTGAAAAGTCCGGACATATGTGCATGAAAGGTCAGCTTTGGCTGGGTCTCAGGGGCCTTCGGGCAATTGTTCGGGACTAATGGTACTCGAGTGCCATTCCTTTAACATTTGGGGTGATTGCCTTAACTGGCTGAGCCTAATGAGCCTTTGGCTCCGTAACGAGCAGGTGGAGTCACTTATGTGATGATACCAGCACGGTTGGCAGTGTTTGATTCCCCCGGTGGTTGTTATTGAGCCAGACTAGCTATCTGGCAAGATATAGCACTGCTGGACATGTCAGCATTACCGCTAATTGTTAGGATAGCATTGTATGCTCATATTTGATTCATGACTTGCTATTATTGCACTTATACTTGTCTGTATTCACTAGCTATTTTATATAGCTAATCCTGTTGTTGTGTCCCTTTTTCAGACAAAGTATAGGCAGGCCTGGTGAGACGGGAACCTTATGCTTTTATACGGGCTTTGAGGAACACTACTTTTTGGTATAAAATATATACAATGGTCGGTTTAGTTTAAAGTAACACCGGTAGTCGTGTTTGGCAAGTTTTGTTTTGTATATTTGTATATACGCCAAACACGTGTTTAAATTGTAATAGTTTAATAGGCTTGGGTTTGTTTATTGTTTTTGAAAATTCCGCTGCTTTGTTTTTGAAGTTCGGTTAGGATAACTAACAGGTAAACATTCAATTTACAAACGGACCAATGCAGTTTGAAAACTCAAATTTTAACTGATTTTTAAGGTTTCAAAGGCGGTGTTACACTTAACATCCCATAATGTTCCACAAGTGATTTCTCATACACATTTAGTGCCCATAACTTAGCCCTTCTACACTGGTTAGGAGTTATACTGCATTTATATTTCTTCATCACTAAATCAGCTAGCTCAACTAACTTAATGTCAGGATTCAATCTAATTTTACTACCAAACTCCTTTCCAATCCACTTATAATTAATCAAAGAACCATACTTGAATTTCCTAGAACAACTATGAACATCCTTTAAACTTATAACATGAAATGAAGCCTCTTTCTTCATCCACCTAGCATAACATCTCCATGGACATTGGGAGCAATCATCTTTCTCTTTCTTAGGGTATCTCTCTTTCTTCCTTTGCTTACCTTGACTCGAATCTACAACCTTTTCTGGCCTGCTACCACACCTTGCAATCATCTTTTTGTTTGAACTAACTTCATACCAAATGGAATAGCCATTTGCAAGTGCATAGTATGTAATACAATCTTTGAATTGCTTTGGAGATTCATATCTCTCACCTACCTGTTACACATAAACAAATTAATCAATTAATAAGTTAATAAATAGGCATTAAACAAACAAGGCAACAGAACATACCATTGGCTTTTTAAGTTTCCAGTGTGTTGATGGGTCATGAATCGGATATTTGTCATTCTCATGATCAGATTCAACATGCTCTTCATGCTCAACATCTTCTTCACTTTTTAAAGCCTTTAACAACTCATCCATAAATTCATCATGTTCTTCCACTAAGAAATCTTCATGGTCATCCTTATCGATTTTTTTCCCCACACCAAGCTTTGGTAAGTTTCTTTTGGGTGGGGCATTCTTAGCACTAGCTTTCTCTTTCCTAACTTCCACCAACTCCTCCTCACCCTCAGATAAATGATCTAATGAATGAAGATCACTGTCATCATCACTCTCAAAACCGTTATCTTCATCATCAGTCTCATATTCATTCCCCTCTTCATTCACTTTTTCTCCATACTCATTGCCCTTTTCATCTTCATTCACCTTATCTAACTCTTCATTCAACTTTTCTAACACTTCATTGCCCTTTTCATCTCCATTCAAGTTTTCTAACTCATCATTGCCCTTTTGTTCTTGGTCATTGTTTAAAATGTAGTGGGTCATATCATCACCAAAATGATCTACATATACATTTAAATGACCATACGCATCACCAATATCAAATAGTGTATCCAAATCAGAGTCATTATCTATTCTAAGTAGACCATTTTCAATCTCATTACCAGGAAGACACCAATACAGGGCAGAAACTATAGATGATGTATCTTTCTCAAGAAAAGAAATCATTTCCTCATAACAAATCCTTGGAATTTGGATATCCAATGTAGTACCATTATCATACCGTAGAGGATTGTACATAAAACATCCATCATGATGCACTGTAAGCAAATATGCATTCACCATACTGCAATGAAAGAAACCCTGTAAGTGCCTAAATAAGCAAACACTTAAACCCTAGATTAGCATACCCTACATATTTCGCGATTAGGAACAAAACATAAACTGATTCAAAGCAAAAACAAACAAGAAAAAATTTTCAACTTTTCAAAAGGTACAACTACTCAATGCACTCTGTCATACGCTTGCAAAAACAAACGACTCGATTCAAAGCAAAAATTGAAAACATTTAACCATTTCGTGTGATGCAACTAACCTTTAACCATTAATCGTTGATCCTACGGCAAAAATCGCAGAAGAATGTCGGAGGAGATTTCAATCTTCGGAGGGAAATGGCGGGTTGAAGAAACTGACGACAAAAAACTAACGAAGATCTTATTAAATTCAATCGGTTTCTCGATGGGTATGGGTTTGGATCGGATAGCATATGGGTTTGGATCGAGACACATCCACTTCATTGTGCCATTCCATATCAGCAATTTCGTCAACGTGGATATTCCATGTCATCTGTAAATTTTATTCAAAATACATGTAATTACCGGCTACCTGTTGAACAGGTAAACCATTACATAAAAAGGTAAGTTTTGTAGGTTGGATACATTAAATGGTAATTTTGAAAGTTCAGTAATACAATAGCAAAAGGTGACAACTTAGATACATTTACATGAACTAAACCCTTGATAATATTGCAATAAAGTACTTGTATGTTGTAACACTACTCTACCATCCAATTTATTGAAGATAAATAAAAGTCGCTTCTATTTTGTTGTAATATTACATTTTTCTGTAGTTACTATGATCGATTCTTTTTTGATCAACGTGGTTGACTTTTTTTGTATTAGATATACCAGCATTTTTTTTATAACATTACAAAACGCAAAAAATATACACATTTATAATCTATGATGAATGGTCTCGATACATAGAGTAGGAACTTGATATCATTGTGCCATGGGTCTTCCAAAAAATCTCTCCACGATGTCTTCACATGTCAGTGCATATATACTACCTCACTAGCAACACGCCTTCATTATCTCTTCTACTTCAGGATCATCCCCAGCTTCTTTATCCTGGGTCGATTGTTGAAACACAAGTATATTATGGTAAGAAACAAGGGACTCTAATAGAGTGCATTGACTTGGGCTCGATTTAAGGTTCAAGTGCACGGGTCTTTGGTGTGTTCAGACTTGAGTGCTCGATCTTGTGAGTTAGGTTCAGGTGCAAGGTGCAACCAGTGACAAAAATGTCTCATTTTACTAAAAGGGTCCAGAAATACGACCTCCAAAGTCCAAAATGCAGAACACAGAGAGACTCACCTTGTGGATATATGAGATATTGCTTATCCCTGGACCTGCAACCATGATTCCACCTTGTTGCCTGACATAATAACCAATATTGTGTTAACTGCATCATCATTTTATATAATAGCTTCCGAATTTCAAAAGCAGTTTGTTTGATCTGAAAAATCAACAACAGTAAGCAAACATACCAGCCACCTCTCGTGCGGGTATCTTTTTCAAAGGAAAGCTCCCAATCCTGTCGATAACCTTCCATATATGCTTCTATAATCTTCAAAGCTGCCTGCATTTCTCAAATGATTCCACAATGATGAAAACTTTAAACCCGTAATACCTATGAGTAGCCAACAAAGTCAAACATCTTGACATACCCCAGGCGTAAATGTAGTTGAAACTCCAGAAACGAAGCTGAGTGCCTTGTACGATGCATAACTAGGATCTGCGTATACTTCTGCAACCAGCAGCAAGTATACATGTCAATTACCTATTTATTTACAATTTCGAGCACAAAGTATCCATGTTGCTTCCTTATTAAAGGGTATTTTTATTACATAAGACCTTTTATTGATGTACACATAGTGATATAGAGCCAGTGGAGTACTATCTAACATGCTAATCTTGATACTTGCCCAAACTATTTGAGATTGTCTTAACTCTATGACATGCTTGGAAACATACCTCCGTTGAAGTTGGTTTGCTGAGAGAAAGCTCTAGCCTGCACAAGATTAGAACGAAAGCAATTTTAAGAAACTAATAGACAAATGTCTCTTAATAACAAGAACTGTCTCATTAAATTCACTGAAAAGTAAATCATGAAACATTTGTCATGATCTTAGCATGTATTAGTTCCTTTTTCCGTTAGAATATAGATTACGGAATGTAAATAAAATCAAGATGATCAACACACACATCGGGATAATATCCACACCTGTTCAACACTACCAGGCCCAATCAAGACAAGCGCCACGCCTGCAGCATTCATCCTATCCTGATTTCATAAAATCCCAACAGTATTTAATGCCCAAAGCTCAAAGTTGCATGACTGGCTTAACTTTTTAATATTTATAAAGTAAAGAGAATCAGATAATTTGTCAAACTTTGTTTTAAATGGTTCTACTTTCAGAATTTAGATGCTGCCTCTTGATATTCATACTTTGGATTTAAATTTCAAACTTAAAATAGTTAAAAGAAACAAATACCCAGGAGGTTTTGTGGATATAAAACTCCCCCTACATATATAAAGTGAATCAATCTTCTAATTTACCGTTGCAAAATCGATCACCCTAACTCCTATGGAAATGAAATTGAGGAATTCGTGCATTATATTGACTTTGACCAATAACCATCATATTTAGAAGAAAGGTGTTATATTCTAGGTTGTATAGGTTCTTTTTGTTTAACCTAGGTATCCGAGTCGACTAATCCTATGGCGACCCGGAGCATCGTAGGTGAACATCCGTGGCCACAAGGAGATATATTTTCTTGCTCCTAGGGTTAGAACTTGGGATCTCGGTGAAGCCCAAGTCTTACCGCTAGGCCACCCCCCTTGTGGTTTAGGTTGTATACTTTGTATAGGTTGCATACCTTCTTAGCAGAAAGCATATCAGCTCGTTTTCGACACAGGACACATCTGCAGTTCCATGCACAAAACATTAAAGAGATTATAATAATTGTTACCATATATTATTCCGCATTTTGTACTTATGCTATTAATCTTGTTAACCAATATGTTCATAACTTCTATTATTCAATTAAATGATACACACAAGCAAATAACTAGATACCAAAAACATGCTAATATTATAAAAGAAATTAAACTTTTGAACCATAGGCTTGCAGTTACAACATTATGCTTGACTAATGAATGATTTTTTACCCCAAATAAATTTCTTTTTGCATTGTATTTCCATTTTTATTTATTCAGACACGATAATTGCTTGAAACCAGTGATTTTGGGCTTTTTATGATAATTAGTTAATTACTGGTTTGTGTTGAAAATACTTGATGCTGCTAAGGGGTGTGCGGAACTGCACGCGCTACCTTCAACTTTTCCGCTGAATTTTTGTGTGCATACATTGAGAAATTTTCATTTGTGCATACATTGAGAATTTTTGTAATCAAGAAAATTTTCATTTGTGCTAACATTGAGAAATTTTTCTGGCTCCGTCACGATTGATAACTATTAATTAGATTGTGATGAAAATATGTAGGTGTGTGTTCTGGATTTGTTTGTTTAAGTGTTTATATGCTTAGTGTAGAAGGAATAAGCACATACTAGTGTAGTGCATACTAGAGGGCAGATCGTGTAAATTTGTGGGATTTCAATTCAAAACTAATCGGTCGAATATGCAGGTTGCTTATTTTTCAAAGCAGATAACAGATAAGCATTTTAGAGTAAGCGAATAATCATTTCATCTTAAAAAACTTCCTAAATATAACGCCATCGTCGTCTCCATAGTGTCAATCAAGTCTTTAAGACGATATGGGCATACCCAAAATGACGAGCAAATGCGACAACAGCCTTCCGATCCTTCCATAAGTCAGAAATCAAAATCGAATTTCCATTCAAATCAAACACCTGTACTCTCTCCAACGAACCACTAGTGTCAATCGAAGTTTGTGAAGTTCCTGCGCCATTAATCAGCCAAATCACATAAGTATTTAACATCATCATCGTTAATGAGTGTGTTAATTCCAGAGAGAGGGGTATAAAACTTGCCGGTGGAGCTGGAAACGGCGGCGGAGACAGGGCGGCGAGCTTGTAGTCGATAAGTAGGAACGGTTATTCCGGCTTTAGTGGATGGAGAGAGAGTAGGAATGTTAAAGCTAGAAGTAGAATTCTGTGGAGAATTCGAGGCCGGAGTGAGGTAGGCACGGGTGATCGGAGAGAATGTTGAGAGAGAAATCGTCATTTTTCGCCTAAACTTGTTGTCGTCGGAAAACGGCAATTACTTGTGACCGTTGAAGAAGGTTCCTTGAGTTTGTGGGCAAATATTATTACACGTGGCCTAATGCGTGCTGTTACAATTTTTAGGGGTTCATAAGATAAAATATAATTAGTATATTAAAAATAGAGATATGATATATGTTTTTTGTAGTATATATGCTTCTAAAATAAAATAGAGATATGATATATGTTTTTTTTAAGTATATATGCTTCTATATTAAAATAGAATTAGTATATTAGAAACAAGTATGGTCGTGAAATAAATGACTCACATCAAAAGTTAATTGTTTTGTTTGAAGAGTGTTATTAAAAAAATTGGAGTAAATTTTTGATTGAGTGGCATACTTATGCCTTCGGCTACATGTCCCTTTTGTGAAATTGATTTGGAGACAGGAGATCATCTGTTTTATTCATATAAGGTGTCTAAAGAAGTGTGAAAGTTGATGATTCAATGGTGCAATTTCAAGGTAGATCCATGCCCGGCTCAAAGGCAGGGCAACCAGGGCAATGGCCCAGGGCCCGTAAAATGTAGGGGCCCATTATAAAAATATAGCCTGTATGTATATATATATGTGTATAACTTAAGCAACGAGCCCAACAAAATGGAGAAGGCCCACTAATAAGAAGCCCCGACGCTGCTTTCATTTGGCGTGGAGCGTAGGAGCGGTGGAGACGGAAGAATAGAAGACTAAGCGATTACTCGATTAGCGTTAAGCGTGAGTTACGAAGCAGCAGTCAAGGGAAGCAGAGTTACGAAGCGGCAATCAAGAGAAACGGCGGAAGATGAAACGAAACGGTAGGCGCATTTGTTCCCTTGCGGTTGTAGCTTTGCCTCTCCAGTCTCGATTTCGCTTCAATGCTCCTTCACTCTTCAACCCTAGTTCAGTAGTTCTCGAATAATTACTTTCTTTGTATAGATTTTTAGGGGCCTCTATTTTGTTTTTGCCCAGGGCCTCAAATAAGTTTGGACCGGCCCTGGGTAGATCAGCATGTATCCTTAGAAGATCTACTTTACAAGCTATTTAAAGGAGGTTTATAAGGAAAGAAGAAGAAATTTATAGAAGCTGCAGTGGACACTTCGCTATGGTTCATTTGGAAGACACGCAATAACTTGATGTTTAACAAAAAAAGGTTACCCACTTTGATGGTGACTAATGAAATTTAGGCCCTCTTATACACAAGGATGAAATTTAAAGTCAAATGTACTCTTTAATTTGATCAATGTGATATTATAATTTTTTTTCTTTATTTTAAGTTTCATGTAAACTATTGGTTAATATTATCTTGCTAGTTTTTTAATTTATTAATAAAATGTTTGGTTGTTTGTGGATGGCTGATGGTCATGCTGAAACTTACTTATTTATAATTTTTCTGCAGTTTAAAAAAACATATTAATTTATTAGTAATTGTTTATTTATTATGTGATTATTTAAATGTTTGTAAGTATAACTGCTTTTAATTATACGCATCTTTTTTTATTAAAAATGTTAATTAATTTATTAACGAGGTAAAAGAGAAGGGTATATACATATTTCATTTTCGAAAAGTCATAAACTTGGACACTTGGTAGAAATTTGGTCTCCTATTTGACTTTTGTTTTTATGTTAATAAATTATTTTGTAAAGAAATAAGAAAACGTACTTTTCTGAAGACGCGATCAAAATATCAAATACGTTAGGTCTAAGCGTGCCGACGGCCGACTTCCGTCCACCTCTGCCCCTGCAACTCTGCCGTGGAATCCAGTCCAATGGCGGCCCTCACCCGCCTCTTCAAACCCCAATTCTCATCCCTAGTCAAGAGATCAGTTTCTAAAACCACTTCTGCCCTTTCCGAAATTTCAAGAGATCCTCCACCGCTGTTCACAGATGAACCCAAGGGTTCTCGGAGTTTCCAGTGGGTGTTTTTAGGCTGTCCAGGCGTCGGAAAAGGAACATACGCCAGTCGACTCTCCACTCTCCTCGGCGTCCCTCACATCGCCACCGGTGATCTCGTCCGTGAAGAGTTATCTTCCTGCGGACCTCTTTCTCATCAGGTATCTTGTATCCGTAACGATATAATTGATATGTTTTGGTTTCATATACCTTCATCGATCTGTCCATGGGAATTGATACAATTTTCGTCTTTGGATGTATTAGTTGATCGCAAAACTTTATTATTTAGTAGGTGGGATTGTTTATTCATCAGTTGCAGATCATCGAATTTGCTGAGTTTGGCATACGAATTCGTAAGCGATAGTTAGTTTACAATAAAATTTAAGTATGCTGGTTCAAAAGGTTAGTAGGCCGTTAGAATTTTATGAATCTACCGCCTTTAATCCTCTGTACGACTGTACTACCTCTATAGTGCATTCCATCCCCTGAAAATTGCAATGATTTCCATCGTCCATCTGAAAATGTAGGTTCTATTTTATATCTGTTTTGCAGCTTCATTATGGAATTTTCCATTTTCATGGAGTCAAATAAACTTTCTTGGAGTTAAATGGTAGCATTTAAACGCGGGATAGAAGTTGCATGGTTGTTCAGCTTCTGTCTTGACTTTAATTATCTTACTAACTTGTCTGTATCGGGAGAACTTGATGGGTGAAGAGTAGAAACCTTCATATATTCTTTTTTCAGATGTATGATCATGAAGATGAAAATCTGTATATATCGCTCTCTCCGAATGATTAATGCATAATTGGTTTTTGAAGGTGTCCATGTTGGCCATATATAAGTTCTTGGCGTAAACACAGAAAACATTTTGTACTTTTATGATTTATGAGACACTAGTGTGCCACATGCCAATAGTTTGAATGTAAACCAACTGCTTGGATTCTTGATTTCATCCAAGACCAAACAATTGTAATCTTTATACTTTTCAGCTTGACGAGGTAGTAAATCAAGGGAAGTTGGTTTCAGACGAAATCATATTTAACTTGTTATCAAAGAGACTTGAAGCTGGAGAATCAAGAGGTGAATCAGGATTTATTCTTGATGGTTTTCCACGAACAATAAGACAAGCCGTAAGTATCTTTCTAAAATCCCCATTCTACATGTGTAACCATAAAATATTCTTAGGCTAATAGCATAAAAGGGTAATCAACTTTGGTCCAATTTATATTTCAAATAACCATCTCTTTTTTCCAGAAAAAAACAATTAAACTTTCATATAATTTGAAGAAAAACCCCTCAAACTTTCCAAAAATTTAATGTAAGGTAATCCATACAAGTTACCAGGTCAAAATGATGACATGGCAGATTACATTTTAGGAACTTTGACCGTTATGACTTTTCTTCTTCTTTATTTAAGTGGTGCTGAGAAACTGGTTACCGTGGTTAGAGAGTGCCTTGAATCAAAAAATTTGAGTGTTTGTTTCTAGTGCAAACAAAGTTAGATTCTCGAAATAGAAATTGAACCAAAATCTGTTCCCTTGTCATGCAATTTTCCTAATATTCTTGACCTGAATACCTGATGTATGCATTGTATTGTTATATAAAAAGACATAACCTGAATACTGTATGTCCCACCTTACAGGAAATTCTTGATGAGGTGACGGAAATCGATTTGGTGGTAAATCTGAAACTGAGGGAAGATGTTTTGATTGAGAAATGTCTTGGAAGAAGGATATGCAGTGATTGTGGAAAAGGTTTCAATGTGGCCTCAATCAACGCAAAGGCCCAGAACGGGCTTCCGGGAATGAGCATGCCCCCACTTCTTCCGCCTTCACACTGTGCTTCAAAGCTCATTACTCGTGCTGATGACACCGAACCTGTCGTCAAAGAGCGACTTCGTGTTTATAAACAAAAGGTAATGTTTCGCCTTCAGTTGCAAGATATCTGTAATAGCAAAATGGGCAGGTTAGGTAACAAGTCAAAACAAGTAATTGTTTGGTACCGATTGGAAAGGGTTGCTTTAAATCTGAAACATAGTTTTGTCCAAACTTTTTATAAATATTAGTATTAGTAAGTTCAATATCATTAAACTATTTCAACAATAATCTACTTATTTCAAATTTCAATATAATGATATTAGAGGTTTTATGCATTAAGAAAACACTTTTGGGCGATTTTTTGCTTGTTTGACCTGTTAAGGATAAAACATAACCCGAACTAGTTCATTACCAAATAATTGTTTCACACTCGCTACCTCTAGTAAATACAAACATCTGGATTTTTCTTGGGGATACTGGCTCTACTTCTGAAGTTGGTCTTTCTTGGTATAGCTATTTTCTTTTTAGTAAGATTCCAAGTTAAAATTGTCTATTTTTTCAATATCATTTTTTTGCAGACAAAGGCAATGCTTTGGTGCATAATATTTCTCTATTAAAGAGCTTTTTAGTCACAAACTTATAAATTTTATAACAAATTGAAGGGTATTTTTGGTATTTGAGAAAGAATCAAACATTTTGCTTAAACGTCTAATCTTACAATTTCTTGGGACTTTTTTGTGATCAATAATCCATCTGCTCTATGAAAATGATAGCAATGAGCCAATCTCACTCTCGGTTGTTTGTTTTATATCTGAAATATCCTTTTTTGAAAATGAAGATATCTTGTTAACCAAAGTTACACATCATCTAATGACAACAGAGCAGTATGTAATATAGTCAAAAAAGGCTCAAAATTGTACATCTACTAGCATATTATATGAATACTTTCTATTCAAATTCAAAATGATGATGAATGATATATCTATTTTTGTGTTTGGATGCACAGAGTCAACCCGTAGAGGATTATTATAGAGAGCAAGGGAAATTATTGGAGTTTGATCTCCCTGGAGGGATCCCAGAATCATGGCCAAAGTTGCTGGAAGCCCTTAACCTTGATGATTACCATCATAAAAAGTCAGCAGTGGCATAGTTAATAGTTTGATATCTTCTGTGTATAAATTTATTTGCACAATTTCAGGGTGTTTGGTAATCTTATCAAATAAGACAAGGAACTCACAAGCTGTCAAAGTTGTGATGGTGGCTGGCATTGTTGGAGTATAGAATTTATGTTGTAAAGATTGCAAAAGTTAGAGAACGGGTATATTTGTTGATGGTATGAATCAATTAAACAGTTCATAGAAAGCTGGAGTTTTGGCTCTCTCTTTGTTTTTTTATTGCCAGAAATGTCAGTTTTAGAAACCAGAAATAAACTTAGATTGCAACTTTTAATCTGATCGCAACTTGAGAAAGCAAATAAAACAATTATGGTTTCCAAATCAGAACCCTATATATTACTTCAAGTATCGACTCGACCACTCAAAACAAACATGCACACACAAATCACAACTCAAAGCCTTGTATCTAAGAAAAAAAGATGAAAAGGAAAGTTAAAATCGACATAACCCACTATCAAATTGGTTCTCATGTATAACAGATCTTACACAATAACACACACAAATCCTCCAAACAAAAAACCTTCTCTAACTCAGCTGTTGGTGTTAAGTGCAGGAGGGTATATACTTTCATGCTTAATGTCACATCATCGTCACATTACTCATATTTCATCAATGCTTTAACTTAGAAAATACCTATACTTCACATACTATACACACTTCAAAGGTTTTTAAAAAAAATGATTTATCTTCTATCTCCTCTCTTCTCTCTTTTTCTCTCCTCTCTTTTTCTTTCGATATTGAAATGCTGAGACACAATCAAAATTCTTGGTACAATAGTTATGGAAATAGTGTTAGCGTACGGACTAAAAAAAGATTGAGATGCAAAATAAAAAAATAGATTACTTCCTATACAATTTATCCAGATTACAAAATAATAACTTATTTCATTTCTAATTTCTATTTCTACTTACTAAACGTTTAACTATTTCAATTCATTAGCTACATTATTGTACAAACCAAACAACCCACCCGTGACATCAATTTTCTAACAAGGGTGCCAATACAACAACACGTTAAAGTTAAGGGGGGTGATCTACACATTTATTATAAAATCTCCGATCAAAGAAGATCTTTTGAAGTACCTAACAACGCCCGTATGATTTGGTCCGAATCCATTTAGACCGCTCCATTTTCTATTGTAGATTTAGTCCACGTCACCAAACCTCTACACACGCACAGCATATATATCCTACGTGTATCCATATCGACCTAAATCTTGTCCACGTCATTTTAGACCTCATAAAATCTTCCTTGCTAGTCCTTGAATTTATCCTGTTTCATGTCATCAGCCCCTCTGTTTTCTAGACCAGTCAATCTCATTTCCTTCAGCTAGATTTTTTTCTTTGCTTTAATACTGCCAAACCCTAATCTTTCATTATTAAAACTTGCTAATTTTGTTTTGCTTTTGTACGTTTGATTGAATCTTGGTCGATTACTTGCCAATTGAATTCGTTTACCCGGAGCTTTTACGGTAATTCCTATCTTAAACAATAAAAATACTAGATTAGAGTACTTGTTTTTGGTTTAGTTCGACATTAGTATACGATTTCCGTAATTTTGCAGCTATCAAACAATTATCTAGTACAATATGCCGGTTTATAGAAGTTTGGTGAAATTGTGGCTTCCTTTCTGTAGTTTCAGATAGGCTTAGGTGTCCACGTAAAGGAATGTATTCAAATCAAAAGTTCATGTGCATTATGCTGGACTATCGCGCTGCCAAACTTGTCTTTTGGTAGATTTTAAGTTTTTAAACTCGTAGTAACAGTTGGGGGCTAATCTGTTGTTTGTAACAGCCTAACTGGGATAAATAGCGACTCTAGGAAGTCATCCCTACAGCTACGAAAAGGTTTGGTATATTGGTTGATTATAAGTTGTATCCATGGCGTTGTTAGGTACTTAGATTGATGTGTTGTTTGGTTATTTGCATTTGTTTTAGGGTTGAAGGTTTTGATTCGACTTTGAAGAGATTGGGTATTTTGAAGTGGCTGCTATGCGCTGCATATCTTATTGCATTGAGAAGGTAACTAGAGTTTCGTGATTGTTTTCCAACCTTCCTTGTCGTTGATGTTTCTGAATATCGTCAGCAGGGTGTGTTTTGATGAGTGCTAGCCGAGGAGGTAGCAAGGAATATCAACGGGTGAAAAATCTTGTGAAATCTGAGTATCAGGGAGATGTGAACGAATTTGTGGGCAATGAGTTAGGTCCACAAGAAGCTGATGAGCCGAGATCTAATAGAATTGATGAAAATGGGCAAGACAGATGCAGCCAGGTGGCAGCCCAAGTGAATGCTGCTCATCAAGCCCCTCAGCTACAGCCTCAAGGGTCACTGGTCCAATGGGAGAGGTTTCTCCATGTTAGATCCATTAAGGTCATGTTGGTGGAAAATGATGATTGTACACGTCATATTGTCACTGCTTTGCTTCGAAACTGCAACTATGAAGGTTAATCTTCTAGTCTATATTTCAAGAAAACCTAATGCATTGGACTATTGGTTTCCTTAAAGTAAATATACTTTTATCCCAGTTTTGTTAAATGCAATTGCTGGGGTTCTTGTCATCTTTTGCATATTCTGTCCCTGAGTTTGAGTCGATGTGTCTCAGCACATCTCAACTTGTGAGTAGTGCATTAACTAATAACTTTTGTAGCACCCCTTTGTTGACTCTGTATGTCCATGGCATCCATATGTGTCCCGCTTAATAACAAGTAATGAACATTCTATCAGCTCTACTGTCACTTCGTTTATTGATGTTCCATTGAAGTTTTTGTTTACTTTATCATTAGCATGATATTTTTTCTTAACCGGAGGAGTATATATCTTATACCAGAAGCCAGTTACCTATATAGAAACACTTTTTGGTGAATAGATTGGTATACAAACAATTATTGACAACTCTTAACAGTTTATTAAAACCTTGTTTAGCCAAACGTCTTCCTTATACAAATAATGATTTTATGCCACATTTAACACGTCTTCTTTTCTTCTTTCTCTTCTCCATTCCTTACTTGCTTCCTTATCATTGCTTTTCTTATTAAATGATGTGGCATGAGGGGGTTAAAATAATGTCCCTTCTTTCTTTAGTGTTCTTTTTTTTAATCTAATGAGAATGTTCTTTTTTTATCTTTATTTTTCTTCTATATTCTCTAGTTTAGGTCTTCATTGGTTAGTGTTAGGATTGTTGAGATTTATGTTGTTACCATGCTGGTTTTTGTTTAGGATTGCAAGCATCCATGAAATTATGAAACATGCATACAATTGTTGCAATCTTGCAACTAAATATGTTATGTAAGGGGAGGGTTCAAACGAGAACTGTTTTTCGTACGAGAACTGCGAGAACCAATCTTGGCCGTTCATTTTGGATAATGGAATTCATGGATGAAGAGCGTGAGGGGATTGAGTGTGGCAGAGTGCATATAAGGAATTCATGGGTGGGCAATCCAATTGAAGGAGAAGGAATTAGACGGATAAGATTGGTTCTCGCAGTTTTCGTACAAAAAACAGTTCTCGTTTGAACTTTTGCCTGTTATGTAATATGTATAAGCAATTAATACGTATTTCGTGAGTAATGGGTCCCTCAGGCTTTTGGAATCCTTAGAGACTTTTAAAGCAAAGAGCAACCATCTATATTCTAAGTGAATAAGTCACTCATACCATTCAGCCCATTAAGTTCCAAACAAACAACACATGAATGTGGTCTTGATTCATGCATTTATCAATTATTTGTATCATCTCTTGTGATCATCAACTCTCATAAAACTGCAATAATTTACTTCATCAGCTATTATTGTGTTGTAATCGGTATTCTTCTATTGTTTAGCCATCTAAGTCATTTTTTTTCGTTTCTTTTCTGGCAGTTGTTGAAGCAGCCAATGGATTGCAAGCCTGGAAGATTCTGGAAAATCTATCTAATCACATTGACATTGTGTTAACTGAAGTTGTCATGCCTTGTCTTTCAGGAATCGGTCTTTTATGCAAGATTATGAGCCACAAGACACGAAAGAATGTCCCTGTGATTAGTAAGTACCATGCATTATCATTTCTGTTAACAAGTTTAGGAGCAAATATAGTTATCCTGCAAAAGCTTACCAAATTGACGGTATTAACCACCATGCGGTATGAGATTATGTGCAGTGATGTCATCTCATGATTCAATGGGTTTAGTGTTTAAGTGTTTATCAAAAGGTGCAGTAGACTTCTTAGTTAAGCCTATCAGGAAAAATGAGCTCAAAAACCTTTGGCAGCATGTCTGGAGGAGGTGTCACAGCGTAAGTATTTTTTATATAATGTTAACTTTCAGGATATACAAGCTTTTCTACTTATGCATATAATTCCCCATCATTCGGAGATAAATTTCTGCTTCTATCAGTCTAGTGGTAGTGGGAGCGAAAGTGGCACGCAGGCCCAAAAATCTGTTAATTCAAAAAGCAACTTAAGGTATGATAACAAGGGCAGCAAAGATGAGGATGAAAATGGGAGCACTGATGGTGGTAGCGATGGTGATAGTGGCACTCAGGTATTTTTTGTAAATTACCTTTAGGTTATTGGGTTTTAGCAAGTTTTTCTTTTACATTGCTGATTATAGACACGAGTAAACTACAAAAGGGTTATTCATTAAAATGAGCAAATTTTAAAAAAAACTTACCATTTTGAGCAAGTTTTCCTCCACGAATACCATGTGTTCTTCACACACCATCTAAAATCACCAAATCGCTAAGGGTTATTCATTAAAACTTTTGCTTTTAAGTAGAGGACAGCAGAGTTGTCAAAAGCGAAAAGCACACTGAAGCGCAAAGGGTCTCGGAGCTTAAAGCGCGAAGCGCAAGGCGAAGTGCAGGCTTCATGAAGACAAAGGCAACAATATTAAAATAAATTAAAAAATATATAGTGATATAATATAAATAAAATAGCATCTCAATATGAAATGAAGTTAAACTCCATGTTCAAACATCAAACATCAAACATAGTTTTAAATCTCAAAATGTTATGATCAAACATCAAACATAATTCTAAACTTCAAACTTCAAAGTTCAAACATCAAACATTTAATCAACTTCTTGTAATTCTGTAAACTGTTGAGTGTATGGGATATTTGATGAAGTGGATGAAAATCAGCATTAGTATTTGATGAAGTGGATGAGAATTATAGAAATAGTAAAAATAGAAGTGGGAACTGATGAAATTGAAGCAAAGGACAGAGAGCAGAAGTCGATGAACTGATGAAGAAGATTGAAGTTGAAGAAAGTCAAAAAGTAGCTAAATGTCAGGACCTTGCTGAGGGGGTGGGAGTTGGGATGCCGGCAAAGGAAGAGGGGAAACACCTCATTCTGTGTGCTCATACAAAAAACTTCTTCTGGTATATCAGAAGTTATGGGGCTGAAAAGTCCAAAATTCCCTTTATGTGCAAAGCACACAATTGCATTGAACGAACCCTACCTACTACCTAGTGGCATCCATGCTAGGGACCAAATTTGGAACAAAAACTCAAAAGTAGGTACCGTGAGTGCAATTAATGAAGTTACGGACCAAATTCATAACTTTTGATATAAAGTATGTATGTATGCATGCATGCATGTACTTACGTATGTGTGTGTATATGTATGTACGTAGGTAGATAGGACATAGGTAGGTAGGCAGGTATGTATCATTTTTTGGGCTTTTGCATATGTTTTCTTCTGTGTCTTGACCAATATGTTGACAATGTTGACAATACATGTCATTATGAAGAAGTATGAATGCATCCCTATTTCTCGCAAATGCTTCTCAAAGGAATTCCTTTTTTTTTATTTCTGGCTTAAATTAATTTCTCAGGGTCACAACATTTCATTTAAGTAGGACGCTATATGCATATTTATTAGGCATGCCTTCTTGATGATGACGCATTGCTCCATGTATTTATGACACTAGTATTATTGTTGTCATTATTACTATTAGATTGTTATTGAAATTATTATCTGAATTGTTGGACAATGTAAAATAAGTAAAAGAAAAAAGAAAAGAAAATCTGATTATGCCATGGCGTGCAGAGCTCTTGGACAAAACAAGGTGCTGAACCTGAGAGCCCAGAAGCGGCATCTCCATGCGACCAAATAGCTGAGCATCCAGACAGTACTTGTGGCTTAGTTATCCGTTCAACCAGGGACTCCAATCATCAGGAAGGACAACCCTGTATGACTATTCATCAAATTTCAATCATCTTATTTGAAACATTTCTTTTGCTTTCTTTCTCTATTTCCATGACAAATATCTTGTTTTCCAGATGATGGTACAAACGCCAAAGAGATTGCAATTTGCAGATCTAGAAACCCAGAGATGCAAATTGAGTTTCCTATTAAACATAATGGTATTATACAGAAAAATCTTCAAGGATATGATCCCACACTTAATATCGAAAGTAAGGACTCAAACAAACACAAAGCTAAGGATAGCAAAATTCCTGACCCTGAAATGGAAAATCGTGTAATAGAGGGACAAGGAGAACCTGAAAAGATTGTGGATGCAATTACCAATGTTATTGATGATTCTAATGCAGTAGTAGTTGTGGTTGGTGAGCTTGGCATAAAGAGGCCCCGGGTAACAGAAAATGGCATGGGAGAACTGCAGAGTGGCTGTAATATTTTGAGACATTCAGAGCTTTCAGCCTTCACGAGGTCTGAATTTTGCAATCTGCTAGATGTTTGCCTCTAAATGATTAGATTTTTAAATAGACTAATTTTTTGAATACCCTGCAGGTACAAAACAAACTCAAATGCTGTAAAGGGTACACCCGGAATCACTGCTACCTGTTCACAACCTGATAATAGATCTACTATTTTGAAGAAAGAATCCAAGCATGATGCACATTCAGATGGATATCTGATTTATCAATGCGCAAGTGAGGTTGGTAATGGCACATTTTTGTTTTTCAACAAACAAATAGTATACCACTCCATGATCCAAAATGTCCAGAAGACCGAAACTAGATCTTTTAGTTGAAAGTAAGGATGACAAGACGGGCGGGTTAAGTAACACGCTATATTGGGTTGGGTTGAAACTGGTTCCTTTTTAATACTGGTCACGGTTGATCCACAAACACTTGTATATATATGCAGGATCAGAGGAGAACACTTCTTAGTATCTCTTATATATATTATATATAACTAATGGTTAAAGTTTTAACTATAGAACAATATTAAAACAGTAACAATTATAAAAATGATTTGTGAGATTGTATGCTTTTAGAATAGATTTTAAGTGACTTCCAATACATTCAGCCATTTGATTCGTTCCCCTTTTAGCTGGAAGTTTTCGATTTGACCCATTTGGGATAAAATAAAAATGAAACTGACCCATTCACAGGTAAACGGGTCAAAATTGTCAACTCTAGTTAAAAGTTTGTGCCCACCATCTCCTTTGAAAGTTACAAAAATTAATCTTAGATACTTGTTTCAGCAAATTATACCGAGGAAAGTTGATGGCACTGTTACTGGCGATGTGCTGCATCAAGAGCTCCACATTCATCATCATCACCATGTTCATCATTACCATAACATAGATACTGAGCAGCCTTTACCCAATCAGGATGATTTTGGTTTAAAAAAGTTAGCTACAGATGCTCCACATTGTGTGTCATCAAATATCATGGGTGGTCCTGTCGAAGGTAACCTTGAAAATTACAGTATGAACAGGAGTGCCTCAGGCAGCAAGCATGGAAGCAATGGAAGTAATGCTGGTGTGAAGTTTGAAGTTACAAATATAGAAAGTAATGTTGGTGTAGCCACGAAAACTGCAAGTGGTGATGCTGGCAGGAGTGGTAGCAGAGATCAACATATATCTGCACAGAGAGAAGCAGCCTTGACCAAGTTCCGCCAAAAGAGAGAAGTGAGATGCTTTCAAAAGAAGGTGACTAGAAATTACCCTATTACGATTCTTATCTACCATGCTTTATTTAAAACTTTTCTTGTTAATCTAGCAGAAGCACAGCTTTCGGTTTTGCTACCTTTTCCTTTACCCTATCTCTTATGACGATCACTAAAAATCTAAGAATTTGATTAAGGTACAATGCTACAATGCCTACATCAAAATATTAAAAACATAAAGAACTAAAAACATTTAGGTCTCTTTTGGTTGTAGAATAAGACCTTATTTTCGAAAAACGTCTATGGATGGACAAACATTTTTAAATATACTCATCTTTCGCAAAACAAACACCACCTTAATCTCTTCTCATCAGCAAACAGTATCTTGTGTTATGTTTCCACCGTGTGAAGACATTTGCAGAACTTAACAAGAAAATGTCATTTATTTTTTCTTTCACAGGTGCAGTACCAGAACAGAAAGAAACTGGCAGAACGAAGACCACGTGTCCGAGGACAATTTGTGAAGGGAACAAGTCATGAACGTTCAACTAGTACTGCTGATGGCTAGTTTGGCATGTAAGTAGTTGTACAGGAAGACTCGGCTTGGTCGTATATATATGTTGTTGATATGAAGATTTTAAACACGCAGGGAATCATATTCGATTGCCAAGTACTTTTACAATAACACAATAGCAATTTATTATTGTGTTGAGGACTTATTTTTAGATTTGGATGCGTAACTTAAGAACTAACATATAGGAGCTCTCATAGTATTATATAACTATCCAGTGCTTGGCTTGAATCATATCATGTCCATCCTCTGCATGGTCAGTGTTGCAGGTTTCGAGTTTGGAAACCTTTTTCCTCACATGGAGATCAAGGATCTTATGATTACACAACGAAAAAGTTGTAGAAAAGCATGTATTCTAGCATCTAATTTCATTTGCATATGCTTTTAACCTTGTGTATCAAAAATAGCCCTCTACTAACCAATAGAATGTCGGTTCAAGTCCTAACAGGAAGAAGAGTATCCAAGTATTTGTCTTTTAACACATTTTAGTTTGTTGCATTCATCCTGCTGTCAAAAGTGTAGGCTGTATTAGTGGTTGTACTCTTTGTTATTGTAACACCTGCAAGCTAGTCGATTAGCGGGTTAGCGGTATGTGATTTTATGTTAAAACGTGTTTTATTTATTTGTGTGATAGTATGAGTTAATTATGTTAAGTTAATCAATTAAAAAGAATTAATTAATTTAAGTAAATATATATAGGTTTACTGGAAAAGTTAAAAAAAAAGGAATTTATATATGTATGTATGTATGGTAATATGTATCTATGCATATGGAGGTTTAGAAAATATCTCATAAATCGACACCTCATGCTTTGGTAAAATGAATTTATATGTGTACGTGTATTGCATGAAGGACCATCTGCTCATTTGAAAACAAAGTGAAAGGTGTAGTGTGTGAGAATTGCTTCTTGTTGAAGAAACCTTAAAAACTTGCAAGACTTGAATTTGTGAATTGAAGATTTGGTGTTCTTTAAATCAAAACAAATGTTAGTTTATGCTTACAACATGTTTAGAATCATCTTAGTATGTTTTTATGTTGAAATACATGATTATATGTAGAATCACCATTGATGGAGCTTGAAACTCAAACTCATCAAGTGAGTTTTGATTATTTGATGTTAAAACATGGATTTGATGTGTTCTTGATGCATGTTTATATGTTATTTGATGTTTATATGAGTTTAGATATGTTATAAATCATTTTCTAGCTTGAAAATTATGTTGGGTTGATTTTGGTTCGAGCTAGAAGATGAAGAAAGTTGCAGGTTTGATTTCTGGAAAACACGCGACGCGACGCGTCCAAGGGAGGAACGCGCCGCGTTCCCTTCGAATGCGAAGCGAGCTATGGCTCGAAGTCTAGGTCGGTTTGGGGTCCGCTCGAAGCTTGGGTGCTCGAAGGATCCGCTCGAAGTGAACTACGGTTCGAAGTGTGAGTGGTTCGAAGTATGAGGCACTCAAAGCCTCCGTGCGAAGTGGCCGCTCGAAGGCCCGACGCGACGCATCAAGTGATTGGACGCAATGCGTCTGACAAAATTTCAGTATTTGGGATTTTGTTTGATGAATCTTTTGGATTGCATTTTGTGTGTTTATGTTATGTGAGATTATTATAGATACTATGATATAAATATATATGTGGTTATATATATATATTTAAAATTCAGAAACTAATATTGGTGATTGCTGTGTTTTCAGGCAATACCAATGCTCAGTAATATAAGAAATCTGAGTTCTACGTTTGAGATCAAGAGGTGAGTGGACGTTAATCGCGGATGATTAAAATTATGGTTGATTTTATTGATGTGATGCATGCGTTTGTGTTTGATAGAATGTTGAGTCTGTTTGTTGATTGTTGATTGATTATATTTGTTGCATGACTATTTGGCCGATACACACTCTTTGGATGATATCGAGTTGCGTTTGAGAAGTCAGCTATGCGTGGAATTGGGCTGGGCTCGTTTACTTGTTGGTTGAACAGTGGTAGTCTTACTGGTGCATGCGTTGCATCAGAGGAGAATTTCACTGTGCCAACTCAGTAGAAGGCTATCGGTAAACCTTTGCTTTGGCCGGAATTGGTTGTAGGTTCTGCGCCAAACCGCCGGTCTTCTTGATTGTGTGATTACATGCTTTGATGTTGACTTGATGTTTGCGTTTGTGTTTAGCCTATACTAACTTAGCTTTGTGCTAACTTCCCTCAGTCGTTGCTTTTGCAGGTTTGTGAGTTTGTGGTGTTTGTAGAAGGAAAAGTTGACCTAACTCTGATTTTGTGGTAAAAAGAAACGAGCAAGTGTTTTTATGTAACACCAAGATATTTGTTTTGTTGGTTTTGAACAAATGCTGATGTTTGTAAATATTTGTAATGTATGTTAAGTGGTTTGTTAATTAAGCTTCCGCAACGCGTATTTTTAAAAATGGTTTTGGTTTTCCGGTGTTACATTTATCCTATAAAAATTACAAAAGTGATCTTTTTTGGGGGATGATGAAGCTTTCTATTAGTTTTGAAGGTTTATTTAAGAACCAATGTTAGAGTCAGAACTACGATAATCAATCTTGACTCTTGAGTAAAATAAGTTAATGGCTATTAATGCTAATGGCATGACTCATAAATGACGTGCAGACACCTCCGGTCAATTTTGGAACCTTAAAAAGTTTCAAATTTGCATACATTTGTATATGATCCCACGAAGAAAACGTTAGTCGTTTATTCATATACTAGATTAGATGTTCGTGTAATACACGAGTTGGTTTAAAAAATAAAAAATAACAAATATTAATAAAAGAATATATAAAATATATCTAAGATACGAAGTAATAAGAATTTATAATGGTGATAATAATAAGAGCTTAAATTTTTTTGTTCAAACAGTAAATAAATATTTCTATGCTACATAGTTTATAATCAATCAAATGATATGAGGCACTTAATTTAAAAAATAAACAACGAATCAAATGGTTATAAATATTGCTTGGTCTAAATTTTTTTTAAAATTTAGTGTCAATTAAATTAATAAATATTAGTTTTTAAATAATATAAAATAAAAAGATTATTAAAAGAATAAGAAAAGCGATTGGTTAAATGGTTATTGAAGATGTAGTTATATACTATTAATTATGGAAGTGTTTTACGAAATAAATGAAATAAAATTAATTTTAAAATAATAAAATTTGACAAACGGTAAGATAAATATAACTATAGAAGATAAGAAGTTAGCATATCATAATAATCTTCTAATATTCATAAAAGACTAACTTTTATCACTTTAATTAGAAGATTTTAACAATTTATTTAATTATATTAAATCCTAACCATTTATTTGATCAAAATTGAAAGTCTAATTTAAACTTTAAATAGTTAAAATTGAAAACTCAATTCTTAAAATTTAATTCTTGTAAAAGATAAGATAATTAGTAAAAAACATTATTTAAATTATAAAATAAAATAAATATATTTGTTTAGACGATATATTTATCTTATTTTAAATTGATTTAAATGCACAAGTATACCTAAATAAGATTAAAAACGTGTAAATAATGTTTATTTAACGTAAATTTTTTATCCACTACATTAATTTATAAAAAACATTCAAGTTTCTTATCATTATCTATAATTATTATTTACAATATAAACCTTATCGTAATTAACTTTTACATTGTTATTATCATTTTACATTATTATTCATTTAACTTTGTATGTTCTTTCCACTTAATACATTACACGAGGGAATGATGTATGATGTATGTTTAAATAAGAAACCATCTTATACATCAAATTGTAATAGAAAATAAAACCTGTTAATATTCGGATGATTTTATAATTTTATTTTAAGATGTAATTGATATTATTAACACAACACTTTTATATTTTCGAGTACTTCAAAGCTCATTGTATTGCTAGGAATATGCCCATTGGTGCGTCGATGAATATACGTGAGTCATGGGTTGCGATTATTAATAAGTTCGAAGCAAAGCTTTCTCTTTGGAAATTGAATACTTTCTCTTTCGGTGATCTTTGGACTCTTATTAAGTCGGTGTTGGATAGCTTGAACATTTATTATTTTTCTATTTTTAAGCGGTGTTAAAAGTTATTAAATTGTTGGAGAGTTTTAAATCAAAATTCTTTTGGGGATCTAAAAATTATAGGAGGAAAATCTCGTGGACAAAGTGGCATTTGATTTTAGCTGCGAAAGATACTGGAGTATTGGGGATTGGTAGTCTCAAGGCTTAAAATGTAGCACTTCTTGTAAAATGGTGGTGGCGTTTTAAAATAGAAAAAAGACTCATCATGGTGTGGAAAAAGGTGATATGTTCTTTTCATGACAACAATGGTTGTTTGGATCATCCGAGATCAATTTTCCGGGGCTTTAGCGTAATATAATCAAGGTTCAAGTAAAGTTTGAAAAGATAAATCTTCCTTTATCTAGTTGGTTTCGGTTACCTTGTGATTCCATTGATGTCTCATTGTCTCCTCCATCAGATAGATGGGTGTTAGAATCGTGATGTGTTTTTTCGATGTCTTCTGCTCATATGCATTAGACTATTTGTTTCTTAAAGTGCATCGTTGGTTGCCATTCCTTTGGTCCAACACTCCAACCGGATTACCTTAAAAAATGAATATTTTAGCTTAAATAGTTTATAATAAAAGGCTATTTTCTCTTTCCCCTTCTTGTTCAATCTTCTAATATAAATAAGACTAATTTAATAAAATTTATTAATCATTTTAAAATATTATAATTAACCAAATTATTATTTTTATCCTTCTAAAATATTTTATAATTATTTTTAGTTATAACCAATAACGTTTAATTTTATTACCCTTAATTGTAACAATAATGATTGATGACTTATATAAGAAATACAATCACATCTCTTCATATCATGATACCACGTTTCTGCCGTCAAGTCTGCACTCCCACTCGCGTCGATGTTTCCACTTCTGGTTAGAGTGTTGATGTCGTATGTCGTCATTTTTTAAATTCTTATTTAATTCGTCTTTTATTATTATTTAATACGTTTTTATTAATGTTTAATATTTATTATCGTTTAAACCAACTTGTGTATCACATGGGTATTTAGTCGGGTATGTAATAATGGAGATGTGGATGAAGATCATGTATTCCTTAAATACTGGGCAGCGAAGTTAATTTTGCAGAAATTATGCTATTGGTGGATGTTTAGAGCATATCATCCCATGTTAGTTTTCTGTTCTCTCTTGCATGTTTTTACAACCAATCTGCCCTTTGGCGTTAAAAAGAAAATGAAATGTCCCAAAAATGTATTATCCACAGCATAGTACAATGAAAAGGCGCCAAATGGAAAACCTGGTCTAGGGCAGCTAAAGCTTTGAGCACTTGTACATCGTGCTTCATCATATATACATTGACGTGCCGAGGATCGTTCATATTCTGCACAATAGAGACGAAGACAGTTAGCTGAAACGACGGTTTGTTGGCACACAATCGAACCAACAACTAGTCTCCTCTCACCTTCACTTCCAAACCTAAAAGAACTTACACATCTTCACATCTTGTTCCAGATTTTAAAATCCTATTACCTACTGAATCTCTCCAGAACGACGGATTTTCAATCCAAGTAAGGGCAATTTGGAGGTACCTAACTCATAATTTTCGTGTTTGCTCATGTTACGTTTTCAATTGCTGAGCTTATCGATGTGAAATTCGCTCGGAATTTAGATGATGCATGCTTAATTAAAAACCCCTAATTCATCTTTCTTCTCGCGTGTTACTGTTGTTAACTATGCACTTGTTTTTGGATGGATAGATCAATAAGTGATTAAGAATTTAAGATATACACTTCTGAATGTTGTAGCTTGTAATTTACTAGCATCCATATAAGTTCTACCGCCACTAAAACTGTAAGTTATGTTTGTTTATATTGAGAAAATGGATTAATAGAAAATCAAATTAGGGCCTTTTCTTTTGTGTTTTTATACGGTTGTTAAAATTGGTCATCATCATGGAAATAAAAAAGAGCTACTAATGCATGCCAAATTATGCTTAGCTTTATAGATATGACTTCCGAATACCTACAACTTTGGTGGGTCATTGATAAAACAAGCCTCAATACAAATATCCGACAGTGTGTCCTTGTAAACTTATTCTCAAGCTGTCGTTTTGTGGTGTAATAGGTGATCATTTCTAATTTTATGAAGCGGCCATTGTTGTGCATCATTCCTTGTATAAAGTATAATTAGTCAGCTAAACTCCCACAATGAGTTCATGATCTTCTATATATTTGTTTTAGCCAATTGTCCTTGGAAAGTTGAAAACTATAGTTGTTAACAAATAATTTATCTATCTCGTTTGATAAGATGCAGGACGTTTCTTGTACAATGTCTATTTGAAACACTGCTATTTTTTTTTTAAGAAAAAAAAATCAAAATCATCAACCTGATCTTACTTCTAGACAGATTAATCTGGTATTTCTGGTCTAGAAGTATAATGACAATATGTGGATTTTTCAAATCACTTTTCTTGGGAATTGCAGTAAACACAGTGATGAAATGTAATGAGATGACTTCAGGATTTGAAGAGCTAAAGGCAACACAACAAGATGGTCAGAGTTCAATATGCTTACTTTACTAATCAAATCGAGAGACTTTGATTAGATTCGCTCAAAAAAGATGGATATCAAAGAGGCCAAAAGGACAGTTATAGCAAAACCAGTTGCTTCAAGGCCTAAAATTTCCAATTTCAGATCCTTCTCAGAGCTCCTTGCTGGTTCCACTGATGGTTCACCCTCATCAGAACCCACAATCACTGCAATCAGACCTAAGACTGTGAGGTTTAAGCCTGTCATGAGCTCTCAACCAGTTGGGATGGTTTCTTCTCAGGTTATTTCTTTTCTATCTCCCATGTTTGGATACCAGTGGATATTCAACTTTCCTTTTTTCCCTTATAATGATGTGTGGAGAAATAAGATGTGATCATGAGTCCTGTTTATATAATGCAAGGAGAATCTAGATGGGACCTACAAATGGTGACAGGTGGTAAGTGGATAGCATGTTGACGTTTTTTTGGTGCTTCTTAACGTTCCTTTCGTTTCAGATGGAGTTAACCGGAACTGAAGCTTGCCATCCGTCTGATAAGATCTTGAAATCAAACCACACATCTCCTTTGCTATATAAACCCTTAGCAAAGACAGTATCAAGAGCAACCATCAGTCTGTTGGCTAACATGGTTAGTATTTATATTCTGGAATCAACACATTTCATGGATTTGAGAATTGAATTTGAATTGAGATTTCGTGTCTCCGTTCATAGCTACTCTTAGAGCGCCTCTTAAAGTTTAAATAACATAATGTCCGTTGAGCATAATTTGTGAAGGAAATAACTGTTGATAATATCAAACAAACTCTCATTCCTGTCAAGATGCAAGAAGAAAACCACTCTCTTATAAAATTTAGAGATTTGGATAAATCGTGGAATATGTAAATGCAAAACTTTTATCATCGTGCTTTGCACTTCTTGTTGATGATCACAAATTCACAATTCTTGCAAGCTGTAGTATTTTTTTTTTTTTTTTGTTTTTTTGTTTTGTGTTCACAGGAATGACTGTTTAATTGAAACAACAGGCAAACTACAATTTTTTTAGAATATCACTCTTTTTAATGTTTCAGGGAACACTAAATGCCAGTCATGGACAAGCATTAGCTCGGAATTTTGCATCGCAATCAGAGATGTTGAAAGGCATAAATCTCTCGAAATTGACACCAATGCAGTCTGGAAATGATATAAGACCCCAGCTATATACAAATAACAGCGACCGACCTTCTTGTGATGGTTATAATTGGAGGAAATATGGACAAAAGCAAGTAAAAGGAAGTGAATATCCAAGAAGTTACTACAAGTGTACCCACCCAAATTGCCTGGTAAAAAAGAAGGTTGAAAGATCAATAAATGCGGAGATTGTGGAGATTGTGTACAAGGGGGAGCATAATCATTCAAAGCCCCGGCTTCCTAGACGTCATGCTTTTGATGGGACTAGTGAACCTTCGAACCATCAATTCCTAAATAATCAGCTCACTGATGATAACGAAGTTCTTGAATCATCTTCACAACTGAAAAATCTGGTCAATGTCCAAGAATCTCACAATGATGATTCAAGTGAAGCATTTGATGCTAGTATCCCCACTCTTGATTGTCTTTTTGGTGTTGCTCGTGTTCATGATGGAAACAAGGTTATAACGGAGACTGCAGATGATGTACCCACAAGTAAAAGAAGGTATAGTGTGTTATATGCCATGGTCTTGTTTAGGAGGTAGCAAAATGGGTGGCTGGGTAACGAGTCAAACAGGTTTGGTTGAAAAAGGTTCATTTTTCTAGCATGGTTCAATCCGCCAAATTGGGACGAATCGGGTGGGCTTAACCTGCTAACACTCTTTTGTCCATTTCATAAAACTTTATATAATTAATTAATGTGTTAGACTGTTAGTTATGATTACAGACACAATCAATCATCAAGTAAATCTTTAAATAATATGGTTTAGGAGGTTGTATGAGTTAAAACTAGATCTCGTGCAACTTTTAGCCCGTTGACCCAATGTATTAGCTCCCCTTTTGAGCTTATTCATCTTATATGACTCATTTGAGATAAATGCGACCCAAATTGACCATGTCATCAATAAATGAGTTGATGCTGTTTATAAAATAAATAAATAAGTAAATAATAATAATAATAAGTGGGTTAAAAACGCTTTTCAAAATAAATAAATAAATGGTTTGAAAACTTGAAACTGCAAATATAGTCTTGTTCATCTTGGTGTTCAAGTTAACTAGAATTTGTCTTTGAGTTATTTACCTTTTGACTGGCCATTTGAGATGGTTCTTCATTTAACCAAAAGTTCAATTATTCTCTTGTTTTTCTTGCTGGTTTATCATCTTTTCTGTAGGCAGTTGTGAATAATGAGCTCATTTTTTATGTAAAAGGTTATGTAGTAATGTTTATGAATTCAAGTTTAAGGCTGTTTATTTTGCAGGAAAGGTTTGTGTAAATTAAAAGAAACACGTGGTGAAGGCTTACAAGAGCCTCAAGTTGTTGTTCATGATGGCACTGATTCAGAGGCAATATCAGATGGTTATCAGTGGAGAAAATACGGTCAGAAAGTTGTTAAACGAAATCCTTATCCCAGGTTAAATATTAAAACTTTATGGTCAAAACATGCTACTGAATCTTATTAAGACTTACTATCAAATTACTGCAATTTTGATCAACACAGAGATAAGATAATGTATATGTTAGTTTGGAAAATCCCTTTATTTGACCCATAGTCGTACTTATTATTTGGATATTAACTCTAACATGAGAAAATCTTGTGTTCGACTGCAGAAGTTACTACAGATGCACTGGTGTAAAGTGCAATGTGCGAAAGCATGTTGAACGAGCATCAGATGATCCAAGTGTTTTCATAACGACATATGAAGGTAAGCATAACCATGAAATGCCAATCAAGAAAGCAAAGTAATTGCTAAACCAGGGTTTAAATTGACCTTCATTTCTGATGAATAACCAAGGTACGAGTAGTGACTGAAGAAGAAAACTGAAAATGGGTCTGGTTTTTTAGATTCATTGAGAATTTTTTTTCCCTCTCTTGTGGTAAAAGACGTGTTGATTGAATTATCACGAAGTGGGTTAATATATTGGCACCTTGTTCCATTGGCTCTTTGTTTATTTTCATATTTAATCTTGAAAAGTTTGTCAAGAAAATGTTAGAACAGATTTGTGTTTGCAAAAGCGTGAAGATTTAAATTTATCGTATGACGATTGTTAAAAAAGCAAATAAGTAAACATGAATTGAAATCCTCTTAAAAAAAACTCGAGTAAATAGCAAAATCATCACCGTATGCTTCGTTTGTTATACTTTTCATCCATACTTTTGATTCTTGTCCCGAGCATGGATGCTCTGCAGTCTTTAAGGGCATCATGTGCTAAAATGATATATTCTCCTAAGAATCCTTCAGAGCATAAATTGATCTGGTTGGCTCTCTCCTCGTTTTTACTCTTGGTTTTGATATTTATTTTGATCTTCTTGTTAGAAAGATAATTAAGAGGACATTTAGAAAACTATAGCATGGTTGGTTGTAACAACTCGCTCGACTTAGATGAAATGATAAAAAGAATTCTAGACGAGAGAGTTTATGAAACCATTATTCGTTTATTTTGTGAAATATGAGCAAAAAGTTGTTCTAATAATTCACGAATCAAGAGATATATAGTTTTTTTTTCATTATGAATTCAGTAATTTTCTTATGCAGATGGCGGGGTGAGGAAAAACATGGTGGCGACTCAATTTGAACCTGTTGGTGCAAAGAAGAGTTTTCCATATGCTAGGATGAATCTTCACTAAAGACTTAGGTCTCGTTTGTTTCGCAAAATTCGAAGGATTGAAATGGAATTGAAATTAAATTTTGTGTTATATTGCGTTTGGTAAACTTGTTTTTTAATAGAATCTCATTCTTGGAAATGTGTTACATTCTCTTAAGTAATGAAAAGTCCATTCCATAAGTGGGTTAGATGTAATTTAAATCAATTTCATTCCTACAGATTTTGCAAAACAAACTGGACTTGAATTTCTACCCTACTTTCCAAAGTTTAGGTTTTTTAAAATCTGTGTAACATGTTAGAATGAAGACAATGAACATATTAACATGTTATTTAAAAAGTTAATGTGTATTTCTTAAAAAAACATGTGACATATTGATATTTTGAGAAAACGTTATAAAATTTCGGAGAGTTTAACCTAATTCCAAAACAAGAATCAAATTGTTAATGATTTAATAAAGCAAAAAAAAAAGTTGGGAATAACTTTTGATAAAATGCAAACTCGTATTCGTGTCTACCTCTTAAACTCTATAGAGACCATGAATCACCATTTTTATAGGCACGTGAATCATGCATACATAATCTTAAATGTTTAAGGTGTTCTTTGGGATTTTAAATTTTATATTAGTGATATTAGTTTGAGATCTGCCCAAAAAAAAAGTACTAGAAACAATAATTCGTCATTCAAAATATCAATATTTGCATGTTACCTGCAATTTTGAGAAAGCTAACCGTCACTTTGATAGTTTACTTTATTAGGGAGGTCAATAGATCAAATCCTGGGGGCTTCAATCAAGGATTGGCTGGGCGTTGTTTCAGGAAACGGTCATGGATAACACCGGTTAAACCGTGTACATCAGAGTCAAATGCTCGCACTCCCTAAAAACCTTCGAAGAAGGTTTAAATAAAAGATATATATACCTACAATTTTGAGAAAGGGTGATTAATGAATGATGATTGAGATCCAAAATTGGTTCAATTCATCTACCTGATAGCCTCTTGATTATGCCTTCTAGCTTTGACAATAAGCAATAAAAGTTAAAAACTGACTTCAATCTTTGGCAATAATTTTGTTCTTAGGTTTAAACAATCCTTATGTGGACTTAAAAAAAATTCAACTAAGCTACATTATTGGACATCGGGATTTTTAGGCCCGAATTAAGCTTTAGGTCTCATGCAATTGGACATCTTGCGTAGACTTAGAGCCGTCTCACTTAAATATTTGTAAATGTATCTATGTTGTAACTAATGTAATGTCAAAAGACCATTTATAGTCATATTTTTTTTGCGTTAATTCAATAAAACCTTGATATCTTTTTTCTTAAAAGAATAAAAAACACTTAACTTTATGTTTATATAAATGTTTGATAAAGTGGTTGAAAGTTAGAGGTGAAAAATGTAAAAGAACAGAAATAAAAAAACTAAACGACAAAAACAATTCATTAAGGTTATCTATGTAATCTTATATTTTAAAAGATCCAAAACCTACTTAAGTACTTTTGTTTTACATTTTTTTTTTCAAAATAAAACTTTCATTTTCGCATTGAGACAAGACTAAAATCTATTAATTTAAAAAAAATTACTAACTTTTAACACTTTTTGAAAATTTTGATACCAAACATTTGAGGAGTAATTTTCAAGTACAACCTCATATTTCCTACCCTTAGGTGTTTGGTTGGAGGGAAATTCTCTGGAATTGGAATCTAATTTCTAAACATTCCTACGTTTGGTTCATATTTGAGGTATGGAATTGAAATTTGAAGATGGAAAACTTTCCCTTGTACAAAGGAATTCAAATTCCTTCCATTTTGCTATGGAATTCAAATTCCTTCGTGGAAGTAGCGAACGTCAACCGGCGAGCGGCGAAAAGCGACCGGCGACCGGCGAGCACGAACTTCGACCTGCAACCTTCGATTCCAACGGGGCTTCAATTTCGACCTGCTTCGACTTGCTTGCTTCGATTCTGACGACGGCGGCTCCGACTTGGGGCGACAATGTGGCTTTGATTCGACGATGGGGCTTCGATTCAACAGTGGCGACGATGTGGCTTCGATTCGACGATGGGGCTTCGATTCAACAGTGGCGACGATGTGGCTTCGATTCGACGATGGGGCTTCGATTCAACAGTGGCGACGATGTGGCTTCGATTCGACGATGGGGCTTCGATTCAACAGTGGCGACGATGTGGCTTCCATTCGACGATGGGGCTTCGATTCAACAGTGGCGACGATGTGGCTTCGATTCGACGATGGGGCTTCGATTCAACAGTGGCGACGATGTGGCTTCGATTCGACGATGGGGCTTCGATTCAACAGTGGCGACGATGTGGCTTCGATTCGACGATGGGGCTTCGATTCAACAGTGGCGACGATGTGGCTTCGATTCGACGATGGGGCTTCGATTCAACAGTGGCGACGATGTGGCTTCCATTCGACGATGGGGCTTCGATTCGATGGTGGCGGTGGTGAGCTTCCAATTCGATGGTGGCCGTGGTTATGGATGAATTCCAATTCCTTTTGTTCAGGTAACAAAACACAATGAACAAGGATTTAGATTCCAAATCCAAATCCCTCAAATTCCAATTCCTATCTACATTCCAATTCCCTCTTAAAACAATTCGTGAACCAAACGCCACCTAAACATATTTCTCTTTTTTTTTTTTGAATTGTTTCAATTATGATTATTATTATTATTAAAAAATGAATGCAGGAATTTCACAAGCTTCGGTCTTCTTCCTTCCAACCAATAAAAGAATGAAGTACAGATTCATTCAATTGGTTATCTTCACGACATTATCATAAGATCCTATAAGTAATAATATGATGAATTAACACGATTTAACGCTTTTATGACATAATTTGAAAAACAAGCAAGTTTTGTGGACTTTCATTTTTTCACCAATAAAATCTCTCTCTCTCTCTCTCAATTAAAGAGGTGTTGACTGCTCTCTAGTTTACAACTGTCTGAGAAGAGGAGAGAGAATGGGGTGGTTTCCATGCTCTGGAACATCAAAGAAGAAGAGGAAGAAGAATCACTCACTCGATCCGATTCAATCTTCATCAGGTCTTTATCTATATCTAACCTGTCTGTCGTCCCAGATTTCGATTCGCCCTGTTTTGCTTTTGTAATCGCCTCCTAATTCCATGTGATATCGTTCTTTGATTCTTCATTCTAAGGTTTTTTCGATACCCATTTGATCTAACTTGTTGAATTTCTCTGCTTTTATTTATTTGATAGAAAGGATTATACCAAGTGATTCTGATTGCTGCCCCCCTTGACTTTCAATTGTGTTATTAGGTTTCCAAAAACTAGGTAACTTCGAATATTATATGCCCTGTTGTAGATGCGTGCATCGTTAAAGTAAATTGAGTTCCAGGTTGTTCTTTTTTTCTTCTTTTGACTTCGAATTTCATTCTGTTTTTTGTGTGGAAGTGATCAAATCATGAAGGAAAGCATCTGGGAAACTCGAGCTACTTTTTGTATATTTGTCACATATCTCTTCAGTTGTGAGTTGTTTGTGGCCATGATTGATTATCTTCTTGACTCCTATTAATCAGCTGGCCTCAATTTATGTTATTATTATTATCTTTGGCAATCTTTTGACTTGCTTATAGTGTATATTTGATAAATGGTGTGCTATTATGTTGAAATGAATAGCTTTGATTCAGTGCCAAGATGGATTGTTCAGATTCAGTATTCTTTTGTGGAATTACCCTTGTTCTTTTGTTTGATTGTTTCTTGTTCTTTGCTACTCACATATACTTGTTGTAGAGAGTATTAGGTCAAATCCGTTATTCAAAACCAAGGAAGTTATCAAAGATGGCGGATCAGATCATCTTGCTGCCCAAACATTCACCTTTCGTGAATTGGCAGCTGCAACTAAAAATTTCCGGGGTGATTGTCTTCTTGGAGAGGGTGGTTTTGGTAGAGTATACAAAGGGCGCCTTGAAAGTTCAAATCAGGTTAGTTTTCAGTTTTTTTGCACATTAGCTATTTAATGCAAAAATCAAGTCAAACTAGCATATACAGTTCCATGTACACTTCATTCCTTAAAAGATGCATTTTACCCTTAATAAATTTCTCATTTGCATTTGAATAGCATGAAAAGCCAATAATGGCAGAGGTAGTTCTTTCTTTTCTCAGGAACATAGTTAATAGCAAATACTGATTACATAGTCTTAATTGTGTTTAATGTTATTTTTTGGCAAGTATGTAATTTGTTATGATTGGATTGAAGCACCTTGCTAAACGCACGGAATTTGTGCTAATGAAACTTTTATTCATGAGATGTCATCATGAGGTAATTCACTGGTGTAAAAAATGTTAGAATATCAATAATCAGAACATTAATGATTTAATATGGTGGCCATTTATCCTGCCATTGTAAATTGTATAGCACTTAGAAATCATAAGGATTTAGGTTTAACTGATTTTATACTTTAGGTCTCTATTCTAGTTTATATTCCATGATTTATGAGGTGGTTACTACTTATGTTGTCTATTCAGAAAAAAAAAATTAACGTTTGTAGATTCACAGAAGTTGTCTAAAATATGTAGAGTTTATTCAAATTGCACAAAACTTATTCCCTTTGTCTATTATTCTCGTGATGAATCACGACCAAGTCTTATCGTGCTGACAACAATCGAAGAAAATTGAGAATCAAAAGTGAAAAAAAGAAACAATGATTCTGCTAAGAGCAACACAATTTGTCTTGGGTTTTGGAATTTGTATATTGATATTTGAGTGTTGGTGTAGGTTGTAGCCATAAAGCAACTGGATCGCAATGGACTACAAGGAAACCGGGAATTCCTAGTAGAGGTGTTGATGTTGGGTTTACTTCACCATCCAAATCTTGTTAACTTGATTGGTTATTGTGCTGATGGAGATCAAAGATTACTGGTTTATGAGTACATGCCTCTAGGATCTCTGGATGACCATCTTCATGGTACATGCATACCTACATACAGGCACACACACGCACATGTGTATACACACATTCATACATAGATATATGTATGTTTACCCCTTATACTATCCTGTCATTTACTTTCTGCACCTTAAAGATCAATAATCAGTTGGGAATTAATTAAATACATACGTAATTAAATATTAATTTCTTGCCTTGCAGACCCCTCGCCTGGTAAGAAAAGACTGGATTGGAGTACCAGAATGAAGATTGCTGCTGGAGCTGCGAGAGGGCTGGAGTATCTACATGACAAAGCCAGTCCACCTGTAATATATCGCGATTTAAAATGCTCCAACATATTGCTTGGTGAATCATACCATCCAAAGCTATCTGATTTTGGGTTAGCCAAACTTGGGCCTGTGGGGGATAACACGCACGTTTCTACAAGGGTCATGGGCACCTATGGTTACTGTGCTCCAGAGTATGCCATGACTGGGCAATTGACTCTAAAATCTGATGTTTATAGCTTTGGTGTCGTGCTTTTGGAGATCATAACAGGCAGGAAAGCCATTGATAATTCTAAAACCGGAGGGGAGCAGAATTTGGTTGCATGGGTAAGTTGTACTTTGACTAATTTAGATGTCGTCATTAACTATAGTAATATAGTATTCTGATTACATGATATTAGGCGAGACCTTTGTTCAAAGATCGAAGGAAGTTCAGCCAGATAGCAGATCCAGGGCTGCAAGGCCAGTATCCTGCCAGAGGCCTGTATCAGGCTCTTGCGGTTGCAGCCATGTGTGTCCAGGAACAACCTAACATGCGTCCAGTTATAGCCGATGTGGTTACTGCCCTGAGCTACCTTGCTTCACAGAAATATGACCCTGAAACCAACCCGGCTCGCTGGTCACCTTCTACGCCGCCTAGATCAAAACGAGAAAATGACAAGAGACAGAATGGTGGTAGTGGCAGTGGCAGTGGATCTGAGAAAAATCACACAAAGAGATTTTAACTTCCATGGGCATGGCTTATCTTTTGGTTCTTCTCATATCTCTGAATTATCATCTATGCTGAGGTATCACTTCCTTAAACTAAATATGTATTCAAGGGACACTACTTTAACATTTCCAAGTTAATAGAATATAAAATTCACCTAGGTCAGCTTGTCGCAAGTGATTGGGGTTTCATATAGTATAAGCTAGAACCACAGAGGTTGCAGAATGGGCAGGTCAGTGCTCAAAACGGTCTCGAATTGAAACAAGTTGTTTTGGGTATAGGTTGGGTTGACCCTTAAATCTTTTTGTGCATTTTTTATTCACGGTTAATTTTACTTACGTATGTGATTACAACAATAAGTTTTTTCTAAATAAAATGACATGAGATGCTAGAAACATCGAAAATAAATTTAGGCAACTTTCAACTTGTTTGACCCATTCCCTTGGACCTGTTTCCCTAATACTTTTGCTTTAGTTATTTGACCTATTAGGGATAGACCATAACGTAAATCGACCACTTTGTAAGTAAATAGGTCAAAATTGTCACCTCCCCTGGAGGTCTTGAGTTTGAGTCAATTGATGGGCAGCAAAGTTTTCACGTTTTGCTGGAATCTTTCAGGCTTTTCGGTCAAGTAGAAGTATAAAAGTTGCAATGCCTCACACAACTGTGCATCTGCTGAGCCTTGTGTAACTTATACATGTGTTTACTTTGAAAACAGGTTTACGATAGAGTTCAAAGAACTACTCAGAGTCTCAGATCATGAATGGGCGCGTTTATGAAACAGAATTTGTTTTTGTGGTTGGTCACCGTGGTGGCTTATCTGAGGTTTTGGGGACTTTTGGTTCTACATGAGATGTACTTGTGTATTTGTATTAGGTTAGTAACTTGTGCATCTAGTATCTATTAATGTTATATATAGCCAGTCTTTTGGGCAATGTGATATTTGCCTGTTATCTTTTTACTAGATTGCTGTATTTTGAGCCATACTTTATGCATCAGACTGTACAGTACAGATTTATATATGTATTATATATATATGTTCACAGAGCATCTGTTTTATTTAGGATAGCTTTGTACAATTGCAAAATTTGGTTCTAGCTCTTCTTAATCTGTCCGGCATACACTTTTTGCTATTTTATGCATTTAGGTTTTAGAGCATATACTTTTCTAGTTTACTTTCTTAAGCACCACAATTTTCGCTACACTTTATCATCTTTGGCCACCATTTAAAATCACCATTTCTGAGGTTACTAAATCTTGAGTTGAAATCATAAATTCAAATATGAAATCATAGTCTTCATCGATTTAACCGCTTCACCATTGTCCTCACACATCGATTGGTCAGTTAGATCTTCGAATAATTTAAGGGTTTCTTTATTTCAGACTTTCAGTTCTAGCTAAACTTGAGGATTTGAGGGTTTATTTTAGTGGGTGAATATGAGGACGATGATGTTGTTGAGAGTGTTTGTAGGTACTGATTAACGAGTTAACTTTATTTTGGTTTAAATATCAAAAATTACACTTAGTTTTGGTTTAAACATTTACATTTTTATTGAATGGTTTATAACCTTTAAATTTTGTTTAGAAATGATTTAAAACTCAAAGTTTACACTTTACTATGATTTAAATAGTTTAACGCTTAAGTCTTTGTTAAAAAAAGGTTTAATTTTTCATGTTGTTTGGTTTTGATTTTACCCTCTTCAATAATTGTACATGCTAATTTGCTTAAAACATATCTTCTATGTGCATCATATGCCCTTTTACCAAAACACTCTTACATCTCTCTCTCTCACACACACACCCCAACATACACGCATATACACAAACACACTCTCTCTTCTAGAAATATTGAGTGTTTGGGTAAAAAAGAAACTGGTGCATGGGAAACGGAGTTGTTGGGGCTAGATTAACATGGTTTTTTAAATTAAAAGGATAAATTAATAATTAAAAAAGACTTAAGAGATTAAGCTTTTTTTTCAAAATTTTAAGAGTCAAACTATTTGAAATAATATTTACAAGTTTAACAAAAATAAAATACAATTTTGAGGTTTAATTTCTAAAAAAATTAAGAGTTAAAGCGCTAAAAATAACTTTAAAATTTAAACTAAAATAAAATATAAACGTGGTATTGTAGAAAAAGGAAAGCAAACTTGGAAGTACATTGCAAAACGAGGAAGCCAAGCAAACTTGAGAAGCATGTATTTGGTCCTTTCTCTATTTGTTGCGAGATCATAGAAATAAAATGTCTTTTTATAAGAAAAGAGTGGGGATCTCGAATGTTTTCATGAAATTTCGCCGGAGGTCTTTTTTGTAGATCAAATCAAGAATCAAACGGGCTCATATGTATTGGCAAACATGATGTGTTGAGCTTTCTTCGTTGATGGTTCTATAACAATATTGTTGCGAATTGTTTGTTCATATTAACTTGGAACTAAATGTGTTTATCTAACAATTTTAGTTTATCTTTTGGTCATAGTTCTACTACTCGCATAATAGTGTAAGTTTTTTTATTGTATTCGTTGGGGTTCTACTTGTTAGTGAAGTAATGAAATTTCCATTTACCTTTAAAAATATAAACTTACAATTTTAAACCATTATTGTCTAATTATTTAATCTTTAGAAAACATTTATTCAATTAACGAATTATCAATTAAATAGTATATTATTTATGCACATTAATCTATTTTGTATCCATGCATTAATCTATGCTTGTGTAATAAATCGTTAGTGATTACTTATACTTTTTATATTTTCTATGTAGCTGATTAAATTTAATTATATAAATAAAGAAGGGTATTTGTAGATTATGAATATAAAGTTATAATCAATATTTTAAAATCCGGGTTTTAGTTGATCCGGTCCTTACCAGGTCATGGTTCAACCGGTTTGACTGGATGGTCAACCCGGTTTAAAGAAATTTATTTTTTAAAAATATATACATATGTGTGTGTATATATATGTGGGTGGGTTGTGTTCAATAAAGTCCATTTAAAAAACATAGTCCTAAAATTTTAATATTTAATCACATGAAATTCAGTATATAATCACATGTGATTTGTAAAAGCATCACACATGAATTGCGAAAAAATACGAAAATGTCACTCGTGACATTGATCCAAAGGCTAAAATTAGGCCCTTATGACTATAAATTAATTATGGACTATATTGAGAACCGCGAGAACCAATCTTAGCCGTCCAATTCCCCCTCTTTCAATTGGATTGCCCATCCATGAATTCCTTACATGCACCCTGCCATGCTTAATCCCCCCACGCAATTCATCCATGAATTCCATTATCCAAAATGAACGGCTAAGATTGATTTTCGCAGTTCTCGTACGAAAAACAGTTCTCGTTTGAACCCTCACCTGTGTATATATGTGTGTGTATGTATATAAACTTGAAAAAATTACTAATCTGTCAAGAAACTAAATAATATATTAAACATTTTAGAAGTTAATTAAATTGAAAATTCTGTCGAGAGGGTTTAACTAAAATGAAAATTCTATTAAGAGAGTTATGTGAATTTAATAGAGGTTTATGTTCGAAGTGCAGTCACATGTCGGGGATGAACTGTCATCTCACACCGGTCGGAGCGGACATAGGACAGGAGCCGTTGTCGACTATCAAGAGGGATTTACTACTCGTTTTTAGGGTTTCTGTCGAATGAGGGTTTCAAAGTATCGTCTGTTAAAGTAACTAAATGGCTAAGTTTTTTATGTTTTAATAAAATATAAATATAAAAAATAAAAACGAGTCAACCGATTCAACCATAAATCAATGAGGGTTGATACGGCCAAAAAATAACCAAAAATCCGATATACATTGACCCAGTCTCTTCACCACAGTCAACCAACCTAATCGACCGGGTTTTAAAACAACACACTCTATATTTCGATTAAGCTCAGGTTAGCCGACTATATAATATACGTCCGAGCCAGACCTCCAGTCCGTTGAAACCTCGACAGAGTCACAGTCTAGGGCACGTAAAGCATCCCGTCATTCCTCTGTCACGTAGAACGAAACCTTTTCAACTCAATGGCGACAGCGGCAACGAATGCGCCGACGACTCCTCAGACCGGTGACTATCCGGCGGAGACCCTAGACCCGGTTCCTGCCACAACAACCAAAGGCGTCTCCAACGAGAAATCACCAGCTTCCTCCACCGACAAGAAAGACGGTGATTCTGGAGAAACAAAGTCGATTACTAAAGATCCATCGATGGTTGTGGAGGATAATAGTAATAAAAATAACAACGAAGAAGGCGCTTCGGTTACCGATACACAGAGAAAGATTCGCCGCGCGGAGCGGTTCGGTATGCCCGTGCAGCTTTCTGAAGAAGAAAAACGGAATTCTCGTGCGGAGAGGTGATCATACTGCACCAATGTTTATTTTTTTCGATACTTGTGTATGTTCTTCTGTGAAGAATTCTATATGCGAATCTAGGGTTTCGGGTTTTGTACCACTATATAGCTGCTGGGTGATTATTATTATTATTATATAGAATTAGGGCTATATTTTAACTTTCTTACCAGATTATACAGGTTTTAGAAATTTTGCATATTATTGTTGCGTAGATTTTGTTGGATTACTAGTGTTTGGAGAAATCCGTTATAATCATTTGTTCGATTTGTAGCATGATATGTAGATGTACATGTTCTGATTGTAGTTTTCTGATGCTTCCATGAGTTGCTTTCCTCCCATCTCCTTCAATTCTTTTTTCTTCTTTTTTAACCTCTGCTTAATTTAATCCTGCTTATTACATATTGATTATTACCAGTTCTGTGTTTAAACATGGCTTCTCAGGGTGTTCAGTTTGCTGCCTAACTTTTTCTTCTTGTCGACTCCAGAGCATTTGATACTTTGGACCATTATATGAATGGTATTATGGTTTATATTAAGAAATATTAATATGCCTTGCTTACGAGATCTACCTTTTGGAGTTGATTATGAATTTATTTATGTGATCTTTGTCTTTACTGTGTAGAAGGAACTCAAATACATTACCTGGTGATGAAATATTTTTTTGTGCTGACACTTCTTTTTCCTTGTAATCTTTGGCTCTTTGCCTTTAAAAGGGATTGAATGCTTGAATCTTTGTAACCTTGAAATGCACTATTAATTTGTGCTAGCTTTTGTTGCCTTGAATGTGCTTTAATAAGTTGGCGCTTTTTGACATAATATGATAGTATTCCTGCATTTAGGTTATCCTTCTACATGTTGAATATGCCTAAAACATGTGTTAAGTGGTGCTCCTTGATTGACCAAGGTAAGCCATGTACTATTGATAGAGATCAGATATAAGTTTAGAAAATACAAATAGATTTACATTTACTGTTCTCATCTTCCTCCATTCACGATCATCTGCATAGTAGTGTACAATATAAGCTTTTGGTGGCATAGCAAAAAATTAGGCGTGCCTATATGTAATTAAAGTACGGCGTAATCAATTTGGAAAGTTCAATGTGATGTTATAGTATCATAATCCAAGATAACCAGAAAATTTTCAACTCCTTATCTGATTGTTGCCATATCTGTTAATTCCTGTTATAACAAATTAGAAACAGTCCATGTGAGAAAACCATTGGTGTACGAGTCAAAAAGGATTTTCAATATCCCTTTGTTATTTTATGTTTGATATGCTATAAACAGCACTACAATTTTAAAATTTTAAATTATAATATATTCACTAGTTATCATTGTATTACTATAATCAGTGGTGGCTATCTGCTTGCATTTCTTTCAAGACCATACTCGGTTTTGTTCATGGTGTTACAAATAGATCTATAGTATTTTATTAACGAAATGCATAGCCAGTGTTGTTGGTAGTATTATGTATGGCACAAGGTTGTAAAAATCGCTCGGCGGTGTACAGTCGGTCAACTACCTTGAAGCGATTAATCGGCCTAGGTGGTGATTAATCAGTTTCTAGGCCGGGACCCTAAATTATAAAGAAATTTACCTTAAAAATAAATAAATGTTAGCAATACCCTAACAAAACAAGTAAATAAACATCAAACAGTATAATAAACTTGAAAAATAAAAAGTAAAAACCATAAGTTCATAATTAGTTTAATAAACTCAAAAAAATAAAACCATAAGTCTCGTTCCTTTAAAACCCTAAGCTGATTTCACTTTTAAAAAAAATAAGTCGAACCCTTTCGTTGGCTGCCTAGGACCGATTTTTGACCGACTTTGACCTGACCGATAAATTTGACCGATCATATGATTTGTAGGTCGGTAGACCGCCGAGTACTGCCTAGGTCGATTTTTACAACACTGGTATGGCATGGTTTAAGCCTTAACCCTCTATGTAAAGGCTTACATGTTTTATTTTTGTTTTTAGTTGTGGTTCTATCTCCTTTCTTTGTTTGTACTATTTTAGTGTTGGCTGCATGTTGAGGGGTTATGGCCTTATTATCATTGTAAAATGTGGTGATGAATCATCTGAACTTATAAAGTCAGGACCTGTTGTACTTCAGGTTTGGTACGTTGCCTGGGTCACAAGGATCAGATGCCACAAAGAAAGCTGAGGATCTGAAAAGGAAGGCTAGAGCAGAGAGGTTGTTCATAGTGTACTATGCATCATCAAATTATAATTTATCAGAAGTTTAAAATGCTATTTATTTTTCTTTATAATTATCACAATAATTTCATTCATTAACATGTTGTGCTGTTGTTCAGATTTGGTATCACACAATCAACACCGACTGAGGAAGAAGAGAAAAAGAAGGCTAGACTTTCCAGGTTTGGTTCAGCTTCTACTGCTGATCCTAAGGAAGAAGAGAAAAAGAAAGCAAGGGCACTCAGGTATGTATATCACTATATTGCACTTCAGTCGTATTTTAGTTTGAAAAGTAAACTCAAATAATTATTTTTCGACAGGTTTTCAGGAACACCAGTGAATGGCACTGGAAAAATTGAACCAGTAGGTCTTTTTGAACTTGTGCTTTTGTAAACAGTTAGTTAATTTCATCAGCTATTGATTTTCACTTATCAACAGAAGGCGCCCATTGCTGGCAAGGCAGGGGGAGAGGCTTGAGGCCTGTACTTTTGTCTTTCTCAGTAAGACCCTGTGTTTTGACTTTCCTTTTTCTGTACCTTTTAATTAGTAACGTTCATATTTGGCAGGTTGTAATTATTGATCTTTTTGTTTGCCTTTCAAAAAAAAAAACTTTTTGATCACTGAACAACTCTCCTATATATACCAGTAAAACTATCATCTCAACATGCAATTTTGTCTGTTTTTGCAGTTATGGCGCTTCCTCTTGTACCAGGTGCAGTGATAATTGGTTTAAAGCTGGTGTGCATGACTTAATTAATAGCAATCTCCTCAGTGTCACCCAAATTTTAACAAAACTAAAAAGGATATAAAAAGTAAAGGTCATTAAATAGTCGATGGCTTAGATTGTAAGAGAACATCCTATAACCAGTGCTTAGTCGTGTTTTTGGTTTTTAGTTTTCATTTGATGCCGTGTTCACTTTCCTCTAGGTTCAATTTCAAATATCACTATTCACTTGGAGACTTGGAGTTTAAGCAAGTAAAACGAAAATAATCACCAGTCTAACATCATCATTGTCCATGATTTTAGGTGGAATAGATGCAATATATTAAGATAATGATAATAATCATCGTATCATAGTTTTGAAATATCTCCAGGTAATGATAGTTCATATAAGGGTTGCATCTTGTTTACACCAAGAATCATGGTCATCTGATGTTAGGATGGGAAATTTACTATGAACAGAAAATAGTTTGCTAATTTTCTTGTCAAAACTTGCTTTAATTTTGATATTTCCTTATGAAGTAAAACAAACTGATCTTTGTGAAGTAGTTGGTTGAAAGATTTGGCTAGAGGGTTGGGTTATGTTCTATCCTTTTGTTGTTTTTAGTTTGGTCAAGATTCGTGACACAAAGGCAGGAGATTGCTATTAATTTTGTAGGGGTAGCTTGTTTTTAGAATGAATTGCAGTGAGGAGGAGGAAGGGGCCATAATGTTGAAGGACAATGGTTAGATACTCTATTAAAACCTAATTGTGTAAGACCTTAAATTTATTTTGGAATGGAAAGGGGTTGGTTGCTTAATTCATGGGTTGATATTCTTTTGCTTTTGCATTATCTGATATTTGACTAAGGCTTCTGATATCTCATTTATATAAGCTCACGGGCTTAAATAAACATAGTTTGATAAATTTATAACCCTTGCGCCTAAGTTTATCTTCTTGTCAAGGTTCAATTGAAAAAAACTCATAAGCTCTATAACTAACAATTTCTGTTTCATATTGGTTTCTCCGCGGCTCTCAATTATACTGCATTTAGGTTAAGTCCTTTTTGGAAACTTGGTCGTCACTACGTCTTCTGCATCAGGCTCAATACAGACTGAACGCTTAAGCTGGACCAGACATCTGAGATGTAAAAAACGGGACCAATGGTCCTGGCAAACCTGGTCTAGAAAGCATCAGTTCTAAAACCAGGACCGAGGACTGGTTGGTCTATCATATTGTTCATGCAATGGAGCCCTTTTGTAATGAAAAATGATCATTTTCCCGAGCTGTCCTTTGACTGTCTGAATTTTAAAAAATAAGATGAATAAGATTGAATTTTCATGTGATTACGGGCCATATTCTACACAGAAAAAATTGATGCAGGAAAATGGGCATACATACGCACGCATAGACAGGCATAAACATATATATATATATATATATCATGTGTGTATAGAAACACATATATGCAGATGCACATCGGTGGATATAAATTGATGGTTTAGTTTTTAAAATTGTATTTAAGTTGTTACCTTTTGCTATTGTGTATATTCAACTTTTAAAACTATCATTTATCGTATCATATTTTTAAAAACTACCGTTTTGAGTATTATTAACTCTTGTTCAGGTTGTTGGTTTTTTTATCAATTTTAATTTACTTTTATCTCCTAAATGATGTGTATCATACATCATTTGGTAGTTATAGAAAGTTCATTACACTAAATTGTAGTTTTTAAAATTGGGTATACACACTAGCAAAAAGTGACGAATTTAATAAATTTTTTGAAGCTAAACTCTAAATCAATTACAAAAACATGGCATATGTCTATTACATGTTTAACATGTTAAAAAATGATGTTAAGTCAAAGGGTTTGGATAGAACTAGTCCAGTTATACACTGAACCAAGACCGGAATTTTTTATTAGTCATAAATATGAACAATATTTACGTGAATATGTTTGGCGTAACTAGTTGAAATTGATGATGATATTTTGTCAAAGGATTTGGATAGAACTAGTTCAGTTATGGACCAAACCAAGACCGGAAGTTCAAGTCATAAACATGAACATAATTAAGATCAATATGAACATGTTTGTTGTAACTAGTTAAAGTTGACACTAGGTTTGGAGGTTTTTAGTAGTTGGAAGCCGGAGCTTTTATTAGAACTAAAAGATGGAGCACTTATTTGTAAGGCTGACAATTTCTAGGTCGACCCGAAATCCGACACGAAAAAAGTGATACGAACCTGACACGAACCCGAAACGGGTCAAAAATGGGTTGACACGAAATCGATACGAAAATAAATGGGTCGGGTTAGGGTCAACCCGCCAACCCGAAAATGACCCGTTTATAAGTAAAACTATAACATTTTAAAATTTTCTTTAATACTTGAAATTTAAATTTTGAAAAAAAATTATGAATTCAAATAAGAGAGTGACATTTTAGGACAATAAAACCCGTCAAAAAAAAAGTACAAAACCCTTAAACGTTAAAAATTCAAAAATAAACAATAAAAGATTTACAGTTAAAACAATAGTACATTGTTTTAGTATTTGTTATTTTTACTATATGATTTTGATACTTTTACATTTGATTATCTGATAAGTGATACTTTAGTATTTTGGATCGATTCATAATTCTATTTAATGATGAATAATCTTATATTATTCGGTTGTTCAATGAATTATTTATTTGTATAGAATAGTAATACATCATAGTTTTTATTATATTCATTTGTATAAGCAAATAAAAAGGTAAAATCAAATTTTCAATCAAACTGAAATAAATACCAAATTTAAAGTTCGAATACAACGAAACGAACATTGATTATTAAAGTTAGAATATAAATGAAAATCATTTTCGAAATTTATGCCGAACGCTGGAAAACAAACATGGAATTTGAAATATTGATAAAGAAAATCGTAGTTGAAACGGAAAACTGTATTAAAAAATTGTACCCGAAAACCATATTAAAAAATCGTACCCGAAAACCGTATTTGAAAATCGAAAAAATTCTCGTTAATGACATTTGGCCTAAATGGGTCGACACGAACCCGACACGAAAAAAACTGACACGACCCGAACTTAACACGAAAATAAATGAGTCGAAATTGGGTCGACACGAAACTGACCCGAACCCAACCCAAATTGACAGCCTTACTTATTTGTATATGTTTGGTTTGGATAAATTCCAAGTCGGTTCCCTGGTTAACTCCCGTTTTGTCCATACACTCTTCTAATTGTCAAGTGCTACTTAATGCGTATATCATTTTATCATTTTTTTATATCTAAAGACGCTTCATCTTTTGCTGTTTGTGTTATATTGATCTGTAAAGGTTTTAACCATTATTTATTTGGGTATATTAGTTTTATTATTATTATTTGTGAAGGGGAACATATTTTTAATAAAAACCAAAGTACTCTTATAGTTATTAAATTAATAAACTTAAGGTGTTTCGTTGGAGGTTTTAGAGAGTAATAAACATGAATGGTAATTATTAATATTGTTTGGTTAGATAGAATATAATTAATTATTGCCCATTAATGGTAATAAACTATTCTTCAATAAAATAAGGGTAATGGATTCAGGTATGTGTGTTTACCCACCAACCATCAATACCGCTACCACCACCCTCTGACGCTACAACTGACTACCGTCATCACCGTTGCCACCGGCCGCAACCATCACACCATCGTAACTCATCACACAATCACCACCACTACACTCTACCACCATCATGGACTGCTACCCGTCTCCACCACCACTACACTCTACTATCATCATAGACCACGGTTGGGTTTTAATTGTCAATACAACCTCGTGAATCACACACAGGATTACACAAGTTTTAGTTAAACACGATTTTTATTTAGTAAAGTTGTATAAAAATCAAACTTTAATGGTAAAACACAATAGAAATGGATTTTAAATAAAATAAAAATTCAAACTTTAAACCCGAAATAATGATCTTTGTTAATCTCAAAGATTCAATTCATACCATTAACAAATCAAAATTAGAAGCTTTTTACCTCGGATGCTCAAGTGTTAGTTCACTTGTAATGATGTCAACAAGATCCTTCTAACCAGAAACAATAAAAAACGAACAAACCATGAGCTTGAGTTGTATGTATTAAACTCAACAAACGAAACCCGAAACTCCTTTATTGGGATGTTTGGCCGAAGAATCCAAAAGGGTGAGAAGGGAGACATTTTTATCAAATTTCTTAACCCTTATTTATATGGACTAATTCTATATATATACTAAGTATTACTAACTAGATAATTATCTAATTAAGAATATATATTATATATATAATCCAAAATAAATATAACTTAATCACCAAATTTGAAATTCAAAATACATATTAATTATTATTATATATACTAGCTTAACATCCCGTGTATAAATATGGGGTGATTAAAATAAATTTTAAATGTTTTTGGTATTAAACAGTAATAACACGTATAGTAAAACAATTGTAAATTATACAGAACGTGTAACACCCTAAAATGGGCCTAATTGTACCCTTTACATTTAAGGTTGTATTCCTGTGAAATAAATAAGAATTCCAAGTTTAAAGGAGGACAATATATATATATATATATATATATATATATATATATATTGTTAATATTAAATGAGGTGTAAAATAAAAGTTGATGAAAACAAATAAAAGTTATGAATTATTAAATGGTTTAAAATAAGGATTTCAAATATATCATCGTTAAGATTTATGGATTGTGTTTATGATGAACTATAAGTTGAAAAGAGGAGCGGGATACCGGCTCGAAAAGAGGCAGCCGCCCTTTCCCCTTTTCTTTTCATTTATCCTATGCTTTTCTTAATTGTTTCTTGTCCCTTGTTCTTCATTCTCACACCCACCATATTTCAAGTTCTTTTACGGAGGAAATAATTAAGGGAAATTATAAGGCATCTTAAGATCTTAAAGCATGTCTATAATCATCATCTTCCTTGATTAGTAAGTGTTCTTATCTATTCCATTTTATTATTTCGAAGTTTAAAGTGTTAATTAGTAATTAACCTAAATCTTGAAATGATTGTTCAAATGAGTTTTAATACATATATATTAGTAGACTCATTAAGAGATTAGGAGAGTGTACAAATGGTTAAGTTAATTAATAATTGACTTGGGGTTCTTGAATCAAATCTTGTGCAATTAAGTGATGTTAGGAGGCCTCCTATTAGTTCATATAACCTTTATAAACTATATTTTATGTCAATAAGTGAATATAACATCAAAATTGATGGATTTGAGTCTAAACCATTTTAATGGGTTAAATGAGTTTTTGGTTAGACCTTTGCTTTAATGGGATTATTTTGATTTGTTTATCTTATAAAGTGTCTAAAAGGTCTCAAACAAGTTTTGTAAGTGTTAGAAGATGTTTGGGATTGATTTAGATTATTTTTGGACGAGTTATAATCTGCAGAACTCAATGACGGTTTGTAACTGTTCTAGCGTTGCGTCGGAGTAAAGATCGCGGCGTGTTTGGCTATTTAAGCGCGACGCGACGCGTCGGTAGTTCGGACGCGATGCGTCCGGGGTGTCAGTTAGCAATTTTGCTGTTTTTCACAAATTGATGCATGGGCTGTTATTATAGGTTAATATACAGACTAAAGGCATCGTTAAAAGATTAATACAAGCATTATGGACCCAGGTGAGTACCGACCTACCCTTAATCATTATGTAGTAGTTGTGGGTTTGTTGATTATCTTGAGATGTGTGCGATGTATGATGATTTAAATAATATGATATTAAGGTTGTAATGTTGAGTATGGACATGTGTAAGCTAATTTGATTTGTTGTTAGAATATTGACATGAACATGAGTTAGTACTGATTATTGGTAGCAATTGACGGATACCCACAAAGATAAATATTAAAGATAATTAAATTATGCTCACAACCATAAGGAGCTAATGTTACATGTATTGGTATGATATCCAATTGAATGCGTGAGTATCAATAATTCAAAAACGTGTATTCATTGTCTGTTGTGTTTAAAGATCATGATGATATGATGTATATGATGCTTATGTTGATTAGGTTCACTATGATAGTGAACGAATACATGTTGTATGAATGCATGCATACTATGGATCCTGATTGGATCACTCATGTTGTAATTGTGTGTTCTGCTCATTAAATGTGAGTAGAACTTGTTGCCATGTGGTTATGTTGCAAATACATGCATGCTATTGGATCCTGATTGGATCAGATATGTTGTACTTGTATATTCTACTCATCGTGTATGAGTGGATCTTGTGGTTACGTGGTAAATGCATGTATGCTATTGGATCCTAATGGGATGACCTATGTGTATGTGATTGTCCGTGGACCTCTTGTGACTATGTAATTAAGTTCGGCCAATGGCTGGATCCCAGGGAGGCTCGGGTCATAGTTCGGGATCAACGGTGACTCAATGGTGTATTCCCGGTCGTAGGTTCTGCAGGACCACTGTTCCTTAACAGTTGGGGGTGCTCGGCTACTCGCTGAACCCGAAGGAGCCTATGGCTCCATAACGATGCTTAGTGGACCGCTATCCGCTCACCCACCAGCGCAGTTGGGTGTGTTTGATTCCCCAGTTAGGATTTTTGAGTCGGATTTGCAACCCGAAAGATACGATGCTTACCAATCATATCAGCACACCACAATGTGGTAGGATAGCACTATTTGTGTTACCATGCGATATGATTTAAAGTCTGTGATGCCCTATGTGCTACATGATGCTTATGGTTATGTATGTACTCACTAGCTTTTAAAGCTAACCTCCTTCTAGATTGTATGCTTTTGTAGATGCTTATGCTTTACTGTGCCGGGGGTTGTCTCGTGGAGCTAGGACAATTGTTGTTCCTTGGCATGTATGATGGTCGGTCGATATTGATGTTGGTAACACCCGTTAGTAAAAATGAAAACCCTGTTGGGTTGTTTTAAATAAAGAAAATACTCTGATAAGACTCCGCTGTTTTGTTTATCAAACTGAAAATTGTTTTGACTTTAACTTTTAAAAAGCCAAAAGTTGACCTTGAAATCGCGGTGTTACAAAAAGTATCGCGGTAATGAACGTCACGAGCACTGTTTGTATTCTCTATCAATATTGTTTTTATATAGTAGATATGAATAAACGACATATGTTTTTAATTAGGTTTAACGAAACACTCCGTGGAGTTCTTCCACTATTTGCAATTGATAGTGTTAAGTTTCGAAAATGATTGTCATCTGCAGTTATGGTGAACCGTGTTTTCTTGAAGACTATCTCATTGAAGTTCTTTTTGGAGCTGATGAAGATTGTTTTTATTCTTTATAATTGAAAAGTAAATAATGAAAAAGATGAGTTTCTTAGGAAATGTATACGTGAAGAAAAAAACGAAAAATATAACTGCTATATGTGAATCGTAGCAGTTTAAATAGTGATCGTCTCCGTCGATCTCCATGATAGAAAACAAATATAACAAAAAAAAAAGACACAATTATATGTTATGACGCTATTTTCGAATATTGATTCTCCAAATAAAATAGCATCATAAATCGGATATTGAAAATTCAATGTTTTAATTTAATAAAATTGTTCTATGTGTTTATATAAATAACCACAAATAAATGTATCTATTAAATGATTGGAATAGATTTTTTTGTTAAAATATTTTTAATGTTAATAAACTAAATCACTTAAAAAGATGAAACTCTTGAACAATATGAAAGACTTAAGGTTTTTAACGTAAAAAAAACTAATTCTAAAGGTATTCAAGAAAATAAATGGACATGATTGGTCAAAAATATTCTAAAAATTGGATAATGATATCATAATCCTATTCTTCATCTTTTAATATATATTAAAGATTAAATATTAAGAAAGATGGCCGATTTATATATATAAATATACAAATTTTCGTATTTTAATACATATATAAATATATATTTTCGGCCCCAATAATAATAATAGTTAATCCGAAATTAAAACATCTAATATATTTTTCAAATACCTTAATTAATTATGTATATATATATATTAACTAATAAATATATATACTTATCATTAATTAATACTTAGTGTAAAAACTCTCTACCTAAATACTGATTTATAATAATTATCAAAGTTAGTAACTATAATTAAAATTGAAATTTATAAATTCTATTCATAATTTAATAAGTTTTAGTTATAGAGTACGTAATATATTATTAAAAGTAATTAATGATAGTTGAAATTTAATAAATTTCATAAAAGGATAATACATATTTCAAAATTTAACACAAAAGGATAATTAAGAATTATATAACCTTTTTTTGCGAGTATATATACGTACCTATGATTCCAAATATGTTTCATCTTGTGAAATCGAAGTCAGTAGCGAATTGAATTCTCAGGCACATCGTTAAATCTCTTTAGATATATATTTTCAAATTCGGTAGTACGTACGTACGTACGTACAGGAACTACTACTTAATTATCACGTACAAATCGATCATACGTCTAATTTATTTTATAATCATATTAATTTCATAGTCTGTGCATGCATACCTACCTTATTACCATACGTACTTTCATGCTCGATGATCTTAATTAATTGATAGACTTCATATAACGAAATTAGAGGATTTTGGAGGCTAGCTAGCTCTCTTAACATCTTTTCGATCGATTAATTCGTGATTTTAATTATAAGTATGTATAATTAATCCTTCTTTTTGCATATATGTGTAGAATATATAGATCTGATTAATATATTTTTAATTATAAGTCTTATAGATTTATTTTATATTACATTTATTATTATTATATCGATCATGCAGTAAATTAATTTAATTTAATTTAATGAACGGTGACCCCAAAAGGAGATAAAATGGGGGAGTGACCACTTGAAGAAGCTAGGCATGTGAGTTAGAGGTGGAAAGAAATTAACATGACAATATTATGTACTTCAATAACCGACAAAACAATATATATAATAAAATTAAGTTGGGACCATCAAAACAATTAATTCAACTGCTGAAATTTACAATAACTTACAAAACCCAGCAGCAGCTGCTATTCGTTAATTCGTTTTCTGAATTTTCTGAATGTCGTCTGAAAACCTGATTCTTGTATCACGGCATGATCCCACTTTCACGTCTGACTGATCGTCGATGTACGTACGTGGTCGGTCTAACCACTGTACGTGAGAATGCTCAAGCTGAATTTCAAGTTTATTATATATATATATATATATATATATTTGGGTGATAGAATTGCTTTTTTCTTTTTTGAAAAAGGTTATATATGTGGTAGTGTACGTGATTGAAAAGTGGTTCATCGTCATGTTTAAAGTAAATAAAGAAATGAAAAGAAAAGATGTTATTTGTGTCATGAAGAAACGAAAATGGACATTTATATATTCTCTTGATGATTTGAATTGAGAATTAATTAATTGTTATAATTTTATGGTCATCTACTCTTTATGACCACTCTTAATTATCACACCATAGTTGAAGGGTGAGGGTGGTGATATTCACGGCGAAAAAGATTTTTTTTTTCTTTTTTCATGTTTATTATAACTTGAAGGTTGGTGAACTGCAAGATATGTAAGTATCAGAATTTAGTTTAATGATGTGACCATCATCTATATTTAAAGTGTGATGAGTTGTATGGTCGCAGATATGATGATCTTAAGAACTTAATATTTGAAGAGTATTGATGTTAAAAGAGGTGGTTAATGAAATCATGCATGCATTTAATTAATGTTATAAGAAACAGACATGGTACAGGTGATATTTGCAGAACCAACCAATTAATTTTTTTTTTGAACAACGAAGTTATGTTAGTATGTTAGTGGGGTGGGTTCGCAGTGACATTCATATAGGGCAGTATGCGAACCCCAAGCCACGCGCCAAGTTAGTAATTAAACGCCTTTGTCTGGGTTTAAACCCAGGACCTCCAAGGAAGGCTTTGCCTTCCACCTTCCTCTTAACCACTAGGCCAAGAGATCATTGGTGAACCAACCAACCAATTAATGGTATACAAATATGACCAAGGCAACCGGAAAAGAGGGTACCACAACTCATGCTTCTCTTGTGTTGTGCTCATTTAAGTAGCTACTAAGAGAAAAGAGTGTTTTAATTAATGTATTTCTCAAATAAAAGATGTGTTTGATGAAACTAGCCGGGGCTAGAACCGAGACTGATTAATTGATAATCTCAAGCTTAATTCATAAGTGGCTTTTATTTTGGAGGATTATGAGAGATTTTGTTTTTAATAATCCCGTCAAACTTTTTTTTACCAAAGGCAATTGCGATTCTTCCAAATAAGGTACCGGCTACTCTAGCTTTTCCATTTATGTTTGACTTTATACAATTATCTACTTAATTAGCCATATATAATAAATGAACTCTTATTGTAGGTATAGAGATTGTTTACTTATACTCTTGTAAAATTTCAAGAGTCTTGATGTATTAGAGTTGCGTAATAGTTATATCTAACACGAGATCCTATCAAGTCTCGCTTCATGAACGTTTGGTTTCACATGTCTTCTCATCTCCATTGAAGTCTGAAGGCTTTCTCGAGCGTACCTTAAAGCATCAAGTACATCTTTGACATTGCCTTTAGAAATCAGCACTTCCTGTTTCTCTTGTTTTAGTACCATATAATCAACCACAACTAATGCCATGGACTTGTCAAAGGTATCATCAATATTTTCGTCATTCTTTGGTGTTGCAATTACTTGTTCTTCAACCGTAACCAATGCCATTGAGTTATCAACATTACGATGTGTGTCTTGATCATCTTCTGCATTATCATCGTCCTTCTTTGTAACAGAAGATTTTGACCTAGATGACAAAATTAGATTGAAAATGAGAAGATATATAAATAAATTATTGGAAATAAACATCTAAATCCATGAAGAATAAAGTAACAAAGGAATGAAAGCAATCCTATAGTTAATTTTTCATAAGGAAATTTGTTTAAATATATTTTAAAATTATTTATTTGGATCCATGAATAAAAAGGAGTTTTTACAAATGTTCAAAACATATATAGACTGTTATTGGAATTCTCAAGATTTTTATTATAGTTCCCAATTTTTTCAAAATGCTAAAAGAAGTATTGTCAAAATGTCAAGTAATGGTATAATCAGTTGAACATAAAGTTTAAATGATATTTTTATTGGAAAAATAAGGTGAAATATGATAGAATACATATTAATTTCAAATTATTTTGAAATTCTTTTTTTTAGATAGACAGTCTAGAATTTAAAAACAAAAACTTAATTTACTGTGGACATGAGTTTCTTCATCATCATATTTTTGGAATTTTCTTCATGAAAGAACTAAAATATCCAAAGCTGATGAATTTAATATAGATTTATATTTACTTTTTAATGAAAATTATAACAAGCTTGAGTACAATTGTTTCTCTTTCTTCTAATTTAATAAACAACATTATTATTTGGCAACAAAATTACTATGCAAAAGTAAATGATGCATGGCACAGATGTTTGTCTTCTAGCAATTTAGATCTAAATTTATTAGAAATATATATTAAAAAAACAATTAAAGTGAGCAACATATAATTTGATTATTTGATGAAATCCATCTGAAAAGTATTCAAAATACATTTTAATCATAGCATGAAATCTAAATAATTAACATCAAAATAAATGTGTTAACACATTATCTCAATCTAATTAACTATCTTGTCAATCATATTGTAAATTCAAGAAACATACCATTTCTTATTTTCTCCCTCTAAATCATCTTCATCGCCATGTTTTTTACTGGATTCATGAATCACATTCTCATTGGAGTTCTCGCAAATAGCCTCATCCAAAGACCCCAAATTATCATCGTGTGAAGGGCAATTATGTCTTTCACCAGTTGTGTCAGCGTCCGTGACACATTTGGAAAATTGGGTTTTCTGCAACTCCATCTGATGTTGAGATTTAGAAGATGATGAAACAGATGAAATCTCGCTTTTTTCAGATAAACTTGAAGATTCATCTGCTGAAACATACGATATGTTCAAAGAATCAAGCTTTTTCATCAAGTATTTCAGCCTTTTTTCAGCTTTGTTTCTTGATTTGATCTCCATTTTCAACTGTTTCTCGAGCTCAATCACCTGCATTTCTCAAGATTCATAAAACCCGAAAATCAAGATCAGACAAAAATGTCAAGAAAAACACGCAAACACCTTTAGCGTGAGAAAACAGAATATGGGTCTTATTTTGGGATCAAAATAGATTGGAGCACACACACACACACAATCAGAGTGAAAAACAGAACCTTCTTGCTAATTTGTTCAGATTCATCATTAGCAGCCTTAGAAGCTGCTCTTTCAGCAAGCAATCTGCCTCTTAAACAATCTACTGTCCTCAAACCTTCATCTCCTTCCATTCTTATGTCACTGAGATAAAAAAACAGACATCACATTTTGCTCATATCTTATATGAGTTGAGATAGAGTAGAGAGAGAAAGATTAGGACCCACCTCCATTTCGCTCTGAAAGAATCATTAGCCATCATTGTTTCTTGCTTCTTGTTTTTCAACTTTTCCTGGGAGTTTTTCTTGAATTTTGCACTAAACTATGCAAACTTCTATTGGGAGTTGCAGGTAGAATTTTATTATATTTTTAACAATAAACGGAGATGTATTCTCTGTCCCTCTTAACTCATGCGTTTTCATCATATCAGTGTTACATTATCTTTTTTTTATCCATCTTCTAATTTGCAAACCCTCGTATTTTTCTTACATAATCCTTTTCTATTTTAAAAAAGATAAAGAGAAGAGAGAGATAAAGAAAAGGAAGAGAAAGAAAGTGGAGGGAGAAAGAGGAGAAAAGGCATGGGTTGGTGAACCATCAAAGGCTTCAACCCGCGGGTGCTAGGTTAAGGAGGGGAGGGTGTGATGGTGTTTCCGCCCAACCCGAATGGCTGAATCCATGTTTCACTCACGGGTTGTATGTAGGTGGTCTTACAAAGACAAGAGAAATAGATCATTGTGTTTGCTACCTTACTTGGCCGATATTTAATCTGTATATTCATTTTAACTTTAAAAATTTGATATATATATATATATATAGGGGACAGTTTAAACGAGAATTATTTTTCGTATGATAACTTCCTTTGAACTTTTGCCTATATATATATATATATATATATATATATATATATATATATATATATAATTCAAACGAGAACTGTTTTTCGTACGAGAACTGCGATGACCAATCTTAGCCGTCTAATTCCCCATCCTTCAATTGGATTGCTCACCCATGAATTCCTTATATGCACCCTGTCACACTCAATCCCCCCACGCTCTTCATCCATGAATTTCACTTACCACTTGAATGACCAAGATTGGTTCTCGCAGTTTTCGTACGAAAAACAGTTCTTGTTTGAACCCTCCCATATATATATATATATATATATATATATATATATATATATATATATAGGGGAAGGTTCATTTGAGAACCGTTTTTATTGCGAAAACCGCGAAAACCAATCTTGACCGTTCATTTTGGATAATGGAATTCATGGATGAAGAGCGTGGGGGGATTGGGTGTGGCAGGGTGCATGTAAGGAATTCATGGGTGGGCAATCCAATTGAAAGAGGGAGAATTGGACGGCTAAGATTGGTTCTCGCGGTTCTCGCAATAAAAACGGTTCTCAAATGAACCTTTCACTATATATATATATATATATATATATATATATATATATATCATATTAGTTATTTAGAATTCGTTTTAAACTAAAAATAAATACAAAAATTAATGTTGTTCTATTTATTATGATTATTTTTTTCATAAATAGTCAACTAAGTCACTTAAATAAATCTTTTGTAAAAAATGCCTCTTATTTAGATTTTAGAGACTTTAAACCGATTACTAATTACTTTTGAGTTAAACTTAATTAAAAAATATTATCTTTTACAGTTGATCTAACTATCCACAAAAATTTCAAATTTCTATTTATTAATTATCTCTAATTTAATTAATATGAATACACAATCCCTTTAATTTTGACATTGATGCAAAATTAGCTTTTCATTTTGATTTTTTTACGTCGATTGTGATTTCCTATCTCTAGCGGAAAGTGCTAATTTATCATGTCATTATTTTCTTAATCGGGTAATTAGATGCTCCAATTTTATTTAATTGGTTTCAATTGCAATTAGAATTTTGACTAAATGTGATTTGAATTTAATTATGAGAGGCTATATGAAAATTTATACGAGGTGTTTGTATAAATTATATATTTATATTTACTGGATGTGTTTAATTGTATATGTTTATAGTTTTTCTATTATAGCTTTTAATGTATAATAATTGATATAAAATAATTATATATTTATGATCCTCTCGTTTTTATATACATTTTGGTGTAAATTTTTACCATAATCTAATACAAAATTAAAAAATATTTTTTTAAATTATTAGTAAAAATGTTTATTTCATAACTATTAAAGAAAAGAAGTTATTTTAGATTTTGTGTAAATCAAAACATAATGACACTTAATTTTTTTCAAATATGTATTTTCTTACTTATCTTTTTTATAAAACTCTAAACGAAAGAATATATATATATAGTTAATTTTTATGTTTATGAATCACTAAATCAAAAATATCTTTCTATAAAATATTTTTGATTTATGTTATATGAATTGCTAAGTCAGTAATCACTTTTTATGATTTATAAAAACAAAAAATCATCATTGTAACCTAGAAGTGCATTAGAAGTACACACTATCCGACTATCATGACATGGATGATTACCAATTTACCCTCGGGGCTAGGATTTGGTGTAATCTCAAACTATTTTGGTTTCCATTTCAATGTTAGGCATTTAGTTCTTGCAAAAAAAAAAGTTATAGAAGGAATGAATAGTAATCTTCGATATCCATTTATTACAAAAATAAAAGATAAAAGATATGCCCTACATATTTATGAAAGAAATTGTACTATGCCACCCTCTTTACATCACTCAATTCCAATTTCTTCATCAAGACTTAGCAACCCATGCTACTTGGAAAGTGCTCATGATTAGATATCATATCAAAGAATGTTGTAAATTAAGTCATAATCATAACTAAGTTTAAAATTTACAAAAGTTAGAGAGCTGGTACTTCTAGTTACATGCTCCATCATTTTATAACTAATCATTTCCTTAACTGGTCTTTGAGATTAATAGGTTTTCAAAGAACCATTCTTGAATCTTAACTCCACTTTTAAATGAACATTGATATATTCATGACAATTTGTTTGTCCTAGCCTTTTTATGAGTATCAAGGCGTCAAATGTACCACATTATCTCCTCTTTGGAGTTGTAAATATGTCAGTGACATCTCTATAACAAGCTCTTTATAATTAGAATATAGACGAAGTTGTGTTCACGTTTTCTGACTTCCTGTAGTCAAATTTACTAACATTTTGTTAATTCAAACAATTATAACCATTTGATTCGTTAATTATTTTTTAATTAAGTTTTTCCTAATCATTTAATTGATTTCCAAAACATGTAGTATACACATATTTTTTTACTGGTTGAACATGTTATTTTTTAAATTCTTATTATTTATCATCCTTTTAAATTTTCATTTTTTTCATCTTATACTTATTTAATATATTTTTATTAATGTTTAATATTTATTAATTTTAAACCAATCCATGTAGCACACAGACATCTAACCTAGTAATATTATCATTAGAACTAACAATTTGAAAACATGAATTCGACAATCAGATATGGTTATTTCAGCTAGCCCCGTGATTTTAGCCAACATATCCAACGAACAAGAAAGCATAAATTTGACAACATATCCATGTGAAACATCCATAACAAACAAAAAACAAATAAATTTGACAACATAACCATGTGAAACATACAAGAAATATTACTCCAACCAAACTGCAACACTCTAGGTAACCTGAAAATCACCATTGAATATGAAAATCGTCATCGCCTTTTAAACAAAGACTACCATCGCTCTCAATAATCAAAATTGGGAGTCAAAATGCACGCAGAACCTAGATTGGATGTTATGTGAGATCTCTAAAACCAAACATAATAAATAAGCAAAATTACAACCTTAATTAATCACAATTAAATGCTCCAAATTTGTAAAGTTCTCTAAATTAGTTTAACAGTCATCCCTTAAAATTAGCTGGTGAATTTGATAAACTTCAAATCAAGAGTGAATATGTTCATGTTGGGTGCACCCCATTCGTATCGTTATTATTGTAGGTGAAGAAAAAAAAGTAATAGTTGTGATTATTAAGTTTCTAAGTACCGATGAACCAAGCAAGGAAAGGAAACCCGTGTGAATAACCATGTTAGCTGTTATGTCAGTAAAACTTGTATCATATGAGCATATAACATGCTATAATATATTAGTTACATTAAAGTGTATATTTTGATAGTTTAATACATTAAAAAATATATTTTAGATTTTGAGACATGTTAAGATTTATTTTTAAGTTTCCAAATAATAATGTTAATAACACGATTATTTACAAATATAAATGACGTTTATACGTAGCAATATGGGTGAGCATGATTACCGAAAATTCTGAACCGGTCGGTACCGTACTGGAACGGGTACAAAGTTAGAATTTTTATTTCGGTACTCGGTACTTGAATGTTGCTAAATTGGTACTCAGTACTCGGTATTCGGTACTAGTACCGAACTGACTAGGTAAAATAGGTACCCATTACCGGTACCGTATATGAATACTCGGTACGGAATTTGGTACCGTCTTTGAACCAAATTCGGTACTTGGTAAAATGGTACCAGTCGGTATCGGTCCGGTACCATGCTCACCCCTACGTAGCAATAATCCACACACGTTAGTGTCATTTGCCAAAATGGTTTAGACCCATACAAAAGTAAATTATTTGTCATGCTATGCTAATATGCTATCTTATTCAAGACTTCAAGTACACAGCAGTAGTTTGGGCAATGGGCACTTTAGCTGCATTTCAGGAACATTTAACCTACTCACGTGTACTCCGAAAGTTTTGGGGCTCCATGAAAATGAATATACCGATAATTTAATGTGACCTAATTCTAATTATGTTCTATTATTCTTGAAGCTTGGAAATCATAAAAAAAGGGATTTAGAATGTCATAAAATTTTTGGTTTATAGTGATTTGGACAAAGTATTAGTTATGGGGATAGCTAAATAAACACCCATAATTTACTAAAAATCATCCTCTATTATTAGATTTATTTTCATTTCCAATTTATAACTATTGTTTTTAATATGATAATTAATACAACTATACTTTTTAAATTTCATTTTCTATAATTAGAGTCTTTTTTTCATAAATGTAATAAATATTTTTATAATAATTAAATAAACTTTTTGTAATAAACCTTTTCAAGCATAAAAAAACATAAATGCAAGAATATGACCAAATAATATTAAAATTAGAAAAAAAATATTATTCAAGATATATTTCGCTATATCTATAACAGATGATTTTTAATTCAACAAATATTTTTCATAATTGAATTAATCAACAAATCAAATAATAAGTTTTGATCTAAAATATATACATATACATTCACTGATATAAATTGATTTTATAAAAACCTTGTTTTGAGGATTCATAAAATCAATTGATAAATTTTTAAATAAAATAAATTCTAATAAGTTTTAAAAACTTACATAGATTTTTACAATTTATTGAAAACACATGTATATAATCAAATTATTATATCCAAGTTTAATAAAATATTGTGAGGTATTGGCCGTGAGATCTTAGTTTGTGTTGTATCTTCCTATTTAATATTCTCTCTTGCCATTTGTTTAGAAAACTTTTGCAATATCAAATACGCTCTTAATCTAGTAAAGATATATAAAATTATAACAAGTTTGAGTTTTTATCTTTTTAAATTTATGGCCTTATTAGTAAATTAAATTACCAAATAAGAAATTGAAGGTTCTATGAAAATTTAAAGTTATATATATTTACTAATAAGAAATCTAGATACCATATTGTATTAATAGGAGCATAAATTTAAACAAATAATTATATAAATTTAAAAAATTTACTAATAAGTCCATAAATTTTAAAAAATAAAAACTGAAAGTCAGCGTAATCTTTATATATTGTTGTTAAGGATACATTTAACAAAAATTTCTTTGTGCAAGTTTAATTTATGATCTAAAGGCTAAATTTCATTTATTTTTTATTTATAAAAAATGATTTTAAATATTTAATTATAACAAAAATGTTTATTACATAAAAAATAATCTAATATGTATCTTATATTAGTAATTGTAACTAAAATTTAGAAAAAAAAATATAGAAACAGGAATCTAGAAAGTAACATGCATTAAGTCATTAATTATCTTAATTAAGATATATGACAAAATATAGAAACAATATCTTACACTTGAATTTTTTTAATTTATAGTGTTTTTTAGGATGTCAATTTAGCAATACCCATTAGTTATTCACCTAATCTATATATATTATATCTATAACGAGACTTGAATCCTCAACTTCGTAGATGAAAAAACACCTTAAGCACCTTTTAATACCCGTTAGACCATAGACACTTTGCTTGATTTTTGAAAACTTAATAACCAAATTAACTAGTTGTTTGTCATTTTTCAAGATTATCCCTACCTAAATAGTTTGCAAATGACAGACATGTCTAATGATGCTAGTTGCCTAGTTGAAAGCATCCATTATACTTGCATTGCCATAATTTATATTATTAGTAGGGTTATACAAAAACTTTAACACAACAATTACATTGGAATGTAACCAAGCTTTTATATTGTTAGATGTTTGAGACACGTGTATGAATTTTCAATACTAATTACATTTTCTTACCTAATTTTAATTTTTTGTTTTAACAAACTTACTTTTTAGTTGTAACATATGACTACTAAAATTCATAAGATGTCCACGATACATATCAAGATTACTCCGAATGTAAACAATTCCACGTATGTATTTAGTGTTATTATTACACCATAACATTTAACCAACACGTAGATCATGAGAAGACATGAGATGGACGGAAACACTATGGCCACTTTCTTCTCTCTCACAGGTTGAAGCCATCTCTTTCTCTCCTCTTCCACTGGTTCACCAAGCCATGACTCTCTCCTTCTCTCTTCCCCCTCTCTCTCTCTCTCTCTCTCTCCCCTCTCTCTACCTTTTTAATATATCTTTTAAAAAAAATTAAGAAGGGGTATGCGGATAGATGTGAGGTTTGTGGGTTGAAGTGAGATGGAAGGAAAATATGAGTGGAGCTGATATGATACGTGAAAGAATATAAAATAAGTGAGATGGATACTGTTGATCTTATATATAAGATGACCTTGATACCTTAGTTTTAAAGCTATATACGTTATTACTATTATGTATTTAGAGTAATACTTATACATTATTACTAGTCTTTACTTGTTTTTGTTACACCTCTTCTATATTATGATCATGTAAACTTACAGCTTTTGTTTCACTTTTTTCTTCATTTTAGAAAGCTTTTTAACTTAATTTTTTATGTTCTTCTGAACTTTTGTTTTGCTTGTTTTTTACCGCATCCTAATTTTTTAAACAATGAACGATGTTAAAGTTAAGTTTATAACCAACTACAACTGTCAGTTTATAAACTCGGATACATCCTTGTAGTTAAATAAATGACAAATGTGAGAACTGTAGGCGGATAAAAAAGAACCGCAGAACTTGATTGTCATGAGTTGAAGAAGGATAGTTGAATTTGCTGTTTCTATTGGCTAGTTTGGTGTGATTAGAGCGACCAAACCATGTGTTGAATGATGAGGGGGTGATCCCGATGTGGTGATGTGGCGGAGGTGATGAGAGGGAGTTTTAGTCACAGGCACATAAGGAATTTGAGGTCGCCGAGGATAGACGTCTTTTATATTTGTAGATAGACGTCTAAAATAAAATTGTTATTTCTTTTTAACCAAAATGATTCGTACCGTTAGTAGCAGTGTAGCACGTAACTTAGGTGCTATCACACTCACAAACACTTTAAATTAGTAATAACTGAAATAACTAGAATACAGTTTTATTAAAATGTCTATACATAAGATATAAGTTGTTAATATTGTGTATCTTTTATCTTTAAGAAAATATAAGATATAGAAGGATAAGAGTTAGAATAGGCCTTTTTCACGAGCATACATTTTCTTTTGAGAGGCAGCAGATTGGCAATAAGGAAAATTGGGAAAAAACAACGGGAAAAAAACGTATTTTGTTTTTTAAAACCAATCTATAAACATAGAGTGTTTAGAGATACTTTTTTAGATGAGAGTAAAAATATGGTCTAGTTAGAAAGTCTGAGAAGAATAAGTGATATTCAATTTTAAAGATAAGACGAAACAAAATCTTAAAAACATTTATTTGTTTGCAGACATTTAAAAAAAATAATATCTTATTTTAATAAACAAATCATAATTTTGTGTTACATGTCAAAGTTACATATGTAGTGCAATATTTTCTAAAATTATATTATTATATTGTTACAAAGGGTTAAATTTTACTCTTAAAAAACCCATAAGAAACTACGTTCATTAAGCCCAAAAATTCGGTTCTAAGACTATCCGTAAGGCCTCTCCCGAGAGGTCTTGGGTTCTTTTGGGTTCAAGTGAAAGCTTCGGGAACACCCCTACGGGTGTTTCGGGTTCCTTCAAAAAAAATTAATTCAGGTCCGTCAAACCGAAAGAGTTGTCAGGCTTTTTCATTTTTTTTTTGGTTTTTTAATAAGAGTGAGGAGAAATTAATATTTATGTTGTTTAGGTTGATTTGAAAAGAGTTATACTTAACTTTTAAGTTGATATTGGTTGAAAAGATAAAAGTAAAGAAAATTGATGACGCTGATATGTTATTTGGATTGTTTTGAGAAGAGGCCCCATCGATGGCCTAAGAAGATTGGACGCGTTCGACAAAACTAGTTGACGTTGAGGTGGAGCTAGGAGCCTAGGACCAAGCCTCATATACGTAATACCGAAAGATTCCTAATCCCTATGATCCCAGTAAACTGGAAGAACATAAGCGGCGATCGGTCCTTGCAGAGGTGAATAGCGAGCGTTCAACTGTTCAAGGTTCAATCACCATCGTTTTCTACGACTACTTTGTGAGTTGCGATTGACAGTGCCAGTGTTCTAGGGTTTCAAGCAGCATCCTTTTCTCCTTTAATCGGCTACTTGTTCTCCTAATCTTCTTCAAAGTTCAATCGACAGCGGGTTGATAGGGTCACCCCTTCTACGGATTAATAAGGTTTCTCGGTTCCATTTTTCAATTTTCTATTGCTATTGTTTATGTTTTCTTAAAAAATTTCTGATCGACATGAGAGACAATAGGGCTTTCTTTGATGGCTGATTGTTTCATTTAGAACGTTTTTTTATTTCTCGATTCCGGTACGCAGTAGGCCTTTTGTCTAATTTCTCGATTACAGTATGCTTTTGCTAATTGTTCAGTTTTGAAAATTGAAATTTGACCTAACAGACGATCAGACAGAGTAGGCATTTTATGTTTTTATAGTAGACCTCCATGTAAAGATTCTATAAGAGAATTTCAAAATTACCATTAGACAGTGGTGGTGATCTGTTTTTTATTTATCATTTGAAAAAAAATCGTATTTTTTGCTAAATTTTAGTTTACGGGGAAATGATTTGTGCAGTAAGCTGCACCTAAGTTAGGTGCAGTTTACTGTTGATGTTATGATTCTAATATTTTTGTGTGCTATTGGTTGATTTTTGGGCTGTTCGTCTGTGAGCTTGTTCGGCTTTAAAATATCAAGAACCCTAACGTCACTTGCCAGTTAAGAATGATAGAAGTATACATATTTCTTATTGAGTGCACATCTTGGACTTTAAGCAATTCATGGCTTTAATCTGTCAGAATTCATTTCAAGGTGCTAACTTTGTTATGTGGTACTGAATTCTAGTTTCCAACAAGTAAATTACTAACTTTTCACCATATATTTGGAACTTTTTTAATTTTAGGAACCTATCATTAAAACAAAATCAAAACGTGGGAAAGGGAATATGAATCACAATCAGCAATCAAGTGAAGCTAGACATGATGATGAAAACGCACTCTCGGATTTCCTTGCTTCCTTGGCGGACTACACCCCAACTGTAAGATTTATAAAGTGATAGCTATCCAATCTATCCATTTATGGGCAAAGCTTCTCTGAAGTTTTCTTTTACAGATTCCTGATGAACTTGTGGAGCATTACTTAGCCAAGAGTGGATTCCAATGTCCAGATGTTCGATTGTAGGTTCTTGTTATGTTCTCTGTAGTTTGTGACATGCATGGTACTAATGTTGAATTTTATGTCTTCTTGCACAATAGATGGAAATATTAAAATATTTTTCCTGTTGCCATCTTCTTTAATGGAATAGTAATTAGTCAATTCACTTCAGTACTTTTTACTTCCTATGACGATCAATGTCCTCCCATCTTCTTCCTTCCAAATTTTTTTATGTCATTTCCTCCCTTCCCTTTGCTCCAAGATGATATGCAGCTCTTGTTATATACTTCTGATTTGAGTCATTGCTGCAAAAATTTATTATTTACCATCTATCTTCTGTCTTATTTAACTGATTATTTTCATTCCTGTTTAATATTTCTCTTAAATCTTGTGTAGCGTCTGTCTTCAATCGGGTGTTTGTGTTTGAGAGTTGCCTTGACCTTCAATATTTTTCTAATTGTATTCAGTCATGATTTCTGTTTGCATTCAATTGATACCGTTTAAAAAGGTGTAGAAGATCTCTGTTATTCAATGACAATAATATGTTGTGGATGCACATATAAAAAGGAAAATTGCTATGCAAGGAGAAGTATCCTGCATGGTTTAGATGACTACTTTTTTTGAGTAAAATGGTCAGTGTTCTCTTCTAAATTGGTCCAGGAAAAGTATGCTGCATGGTTTAGATACCAACTTTTTTTTCCTTCTTTTGTTTTGTAAATAAAATTAAGCAGGCTTATTTTGGTATACCGGTAGTAATGATTGGATGCAAATTGTGCTGCCTAATCCTAATGTTATTGATTAGGTAATTCTGCCTGCATATTGTGCTGTCTACATGTCTAATTGGCCTGTGAAGGTTTCTATTTATAGGAAGTACACATTATCATTTCTTCTAATCAATATGATAACATAACTGATGTCCTTCACATGTCAGAACCAGGCTAGTAGCTGTTGCAGCTCAGAAGTTTGTGTCAGAAGTAGCTACAGATGCTCTTCAGTAAGTTTTTAAATTAATCATATGTTTTCAATAAACTGGTCTTTTGATGAACATTTAGTAAGGGATTGTGAGATTAACTGAATTTATGACTACAAGCTGTAAAGATACGTTGATGGTTCAATATATATGATATTCAAATCTCATTTTAGATTCAAAAGTTAGGAGTTTAATATACTTGGTTGGTATAGAGATGTTATGATTTAGTCTCTAAGGCCATCCGTATGGTACTCATCACCTCTATCTTACCCAAATGCCATATTAGCGCCACACCACTTCTTCCTCCCCTTTCTCTCTTACCCAAATACCTAGTATAACCTAACTCAAACTAACCCAATCTTTTCCCCACTTTTTTAAATTTATTTTGTTTTACGGTTAACTACTAATCAAAATAAAATATTTTTCAAATTGTATAAAAATAAAAATGTAACAAATAATAAATCAAAAATTTCACAACATTAATAAAACATTATTATTAGAAAATAAAAATTACAAAACTCTAAATTGAAAATAATAAATAATAAAACATCTAGAACTCTAGTTGTCCTTGTTGAGGGGAAGTTGGATACATAAAATATGTTCAACCAAATCCAACCGAAGGTAATTATGAGTCTCCCAGTTTTTGACTTCTCAAACATTGCCGCCCATGCTTCTTCACTTATTTGTGTTTTGATATCAAACGATAGGTTGTTTTCATCGAAATTGCAAATTGCATGGTCTTCATCTTCGAGTATCATATCGTGTAATATGACACTAGCAAACATGATGTGCCCAGTACTCCCAGTCTTGTTGGATGCCATCCGCGTGCCAGATTATGAAGTATGTGCCAACTTTGTTTGCGCACGCCAAAAGCCTGTTCAGCATCTTTCCGTGCCGATTCTTGCTCGGACTAACTTTTTTCGTTTATCGTCTTATGGACACGTAATCAATTTTACGAAAGTAGCCCATTCCAGATATATCTCATTCGCTAGATAATATTTGCGCTTGTAGGTGACTCCATTCACCTTAAATGGACACTTGGGCGCTTTTTCTTCATAGACATCATTGAATATGAGTGACTGATTGAGAACATTGATGTCGTTATTGGAACCCACAACACCAAAGTATGTGTGCCAGATCCATAGATCATGCGAGGCCACAACTTCTAGCATGATTGTCGGGTGTTCATGATCACCTCTCATGAACTAACCCTGCCATGCAACCAGAAAATTTGCCCACGCCCAATGATTGCTATCTATGCTGCCGAGCATGCGGGGAAATCCGTGTTTTTCTTCATGCGCTGTGTATAGCTGCTGAATATCAATATAAGTAGGCTTACATAATTTTTTTACCATAAAGGTCAATAATACCTCAACAGAATTTGTGTAGGCAATCCCTTGACGTTTTCTCCCCCATCCTCAAGTACTCGTCAAGCGAGTCGGAGGCTACTCCATACGCCAATTGCCGAATAGCGGAAGTACACTTTTGTATCGGAAATAAACCTTTTTTTTCCTCCGGAGTCCCCTTTTTGTTTAAGATACTGATACTCTCCTTCTAAATCATCAACTATTCGTTCGAATAGTTGTATGCTCATTCGGAACCACCGTCTAAACATATCCATCGAATAAACACGGTTATCGACAAAGAGTCATTTAGTCTTTCTATGTTCCCACTCCTTAGTCTTGCTGAAGATTCCGGTGGTGCTACCATAAATTAAGTTTGCCGCTTCTCGGGATGAGGTTATTGTAAGAGGTAACTTTTTGTAAGATGGGTAAGAGTTAATCTAGATCATTCATTAATCATCAGATCTGTAATTATAAAAACTTTTTCTTTTTTTAAGTGTAACTATTCAAAATTTGATACACAAGCTGACTAATTTGTTTATAATTTGATTTGATGCACATAACATTCAATTTCAAAAAAAGATGTAAATGATAACAATATATCAATAATATTCAACTGAAATTGCTTAAATATAGAAAATCGAGACTGACGAACAAAATATTTGATGAACTTTCTACATTCAGAAATCGAGCCTTCCAAATTCCAACAACCAAAATTACAAAATTCATCTCAGACCCCTTGTATACAAGAAATTGATGAATTAAAGAAATGATGACCAAGAAATTGATGAATTAAAGAAATGATGAGCAAGAAATTGACGAATGAAGAAAATATAAATCAAAGATTAGAGACCTCCAACACCCAATCGAGTGCTTTGAATGAATGAAGAAATTAAAAAAAATCTAACAAGAATTTGGAAAAAGCACATCCATATCCATCATGTTTCGAAAGTAGAAACTAGATCCTTGACATCGCATCATAAATGTGAATCACTCTTGGTTTAGGATTGCAGACACAGAACTTGATGCGAGCGGCCGCAGTTCTTCAGTTTTGAAGTACTTTTTCTTGCGTGATATTGTGGAACACGCTTGGATGCAAAGGCGAAAAACGAGATGGACTTCGTTGACCCCGAAACCCTAGATTGACTAACCTTGGATACAAATTTGGAATTCTCAATCAACAATGATGTAGGAGTAGAACGGCGGTCGGTTTGGCTATACAGAGGAAAGACCTATGAGGGACGGCGGTCGGCGATGTATGGAGATTGGCGTCACCGGTTATGAACGTGACTGTAGGGTTCTCAAACATAGAACCTAAGCAACAATGATTGCTATTGAAGGAGCAAGTGGAGATTGCTAACGTAAAGGAGGAGCAGCTTTCTCTTGTGGTGGTAACCGGCGATTTGGTGGGGGAAGACCGGCGAGTACATGAGAGTTGAATGGTGATTCGTTTTAACATGAATACCCTTGAAATATGACGGAGGGTGGGCTATAATCAAGGAGATTCTAGATTACCTTTTTGTAACAAAGGTAGGAGATTCTATAATTCGGGAGAGTGATGAAATGTCTAGATTACCTTTTTGTAACAAAGGTAGGAGATTCTATAATTCGGGAGAGTGATGAAATGTCTAGATTACCTTTTTGTAACAAAAGACACGTGTCAACATTTAAATCCCTATTACACCTCCTACACTAATTCCCCTCTTATTTGAAACCATCCTCCACTTCTCGAACCAACCCTATAAAAATTTTGTTTTCCTGCTCGATGAGCTTGTCGGCTGATATGGATGATGATGATGTTGATGCGGTCGATGAAGCTGGTTGTGGTGGATCCATATTGTGTAAAAACTAAAATTTTTTTGTAGGGATGAAAATTTTAAAGTGTGGAGTAGTGTATTTATAGGTGAGAGAGGAGAAAGAAAAATATTTTTTTTAAGTTTTAATAGCCGTTGAATAACGGTTATATTTAAAAATAATAATAATAAATAAAGTGGTTGAGTGTGGAGAGCCGAAAGCAAAAAAAGAAGAAGAGGGGGGGGGGGGGGGGAGTACCGGTGTTCCCGGCCTCACCCTATCACCTTCGGCTTGACCGGTATGCACGGTCTGGTTGGGTTCATGAAGAATGTTACAAGGATGGTGTTTAAGAGTATTTCATTTAAATCATTTTTCTTCTTTTCTTTTTCTTTCTTGTTTTGTTTTGCGTGACAAACTTTAAAGCAGTCGAATGTTATTGTAGGCACTGCAAGGCTAGACAGGCAGCTGTTGTCAGAGATAAAAAAGACAAGCAGCAAAGGGTACTTGATAGTAAACATTGTGTAGTGTTTGTTCTTATTTGTATTATCTATAACTTTTTTATTTTTCATCACAGGATAAGCGCCTAATAATGAACATGGAGGACCTCTCCAAGGCTCTTCAAGAGGTAAACATTAACGCCAAACTCAATTATGTGCTTTAGACCACTCGAGGTTGGTTTAGGGTTCAAAATGGCAATTTACTTGCGTCGAGTTTTATCCTGTTTAATTAAGATTTAGTTTAGGATTTATCTTCCTTATTTAGATGAATGGTTTATTTTAATCTTCATTTATGGTTAATTCCTAAATCCTCCTACGAGCATTTTCTTGGGTTCACCAATAATGTGACCCCTCCCCCCTCTTCTTTTTTCCCACAATGAAATATGCAGTTTTGTTAAATTCAAGTTGTATGTTTGATCGTCAGTTTCCAACAGTGATGGATATAAATTCAAATTCTGTTAAGGATACATTTTCGAATATGAATCTTTTAAGCCTAAAGGAAAATTTGATTTGACATATAACTATTTCATGGAATTGAAACAGATCAAATATGTATATTTGATTTTTAACATCTGTTAATTTAGTTTGTTGCTAATAAGAAGATGATGGCTGTTGTTTGCAGTATGGCGTAAACGTTAAACATCAGGAGTATTTTGCTGATAACCCATCAGCTGGACTAGAATCTGCTTCAAAAGATGAATAACTCCAGAAGAACATATGGTTTTGTGAAGTCGGTTTCCAGCACCTTTAAGTCTGCTTTCTAGGTTTGCTGCTATGTTTTTCAGGGGCAATTTGGTAATTACAGCTTTATATCAGTTATAATAGTTCATGTACGTACAAGACATTAATGGTAATTACAACTATTTATAATACTTAATTTTATATATGAGTTAGGACAAATACTTGATTTTTTTATTTAAAACTATTTTAGTCTCACTTGCTGCATCCGTTACTTCATAAGTGAAACAATATATTATATATAGCGTCGCTGTTAACAACACTTGAAGGAATCCGCTCCGAATTTGAATGTGAAGTCTCGGTTGTCTATAGCGACTATAATAGAATCTTGGTCCATATATATACATACACAGCAGGTTCATGCGAAAAATGTTTTATTTATAAAATATGCAATAAGCAATCCTAACTTTTAGATAATTTGATCAATGATTCTTATTGGTTATGGCATTATTGTAAATAAAACGAAACAACACAGTATTAATTTAAATAAAAAAAGGTATATTAGACATTTTTACAACTCACTCATCTCTCCTCTCTCTTCCTTTCTTAACCCATGATCGTACCATATTTCAAATACCTAACGCCAAAAAATGCTGCTGACGCTTCTATTTTTCCCCATCAAGCCCGCCGCCACCATCCATCCATCTATCTGCTTCCACCGTTGACGACAACCGGAGAAGATCTCATATCGTCGTCTGGAACCATCGATAAGATCTCCATCAATGCTTCCTGCCACCGACGATAACCCAATGGAGCAACACTCCAACACTCGGCCGATGCTCACCTGCAACCACCGCTGTCTCCTCAGGCCACCCATCGATCTGATGTCTCTATTTGATGCCCACCGTCATTCACTCCATCGATCGATAAAACAGCCCCAACCTTAAACTCATCAGCCCCACATGCTTTCAAATCCTTCAATTGATCTTGATCTAGTGATTCTAGTAAAGAACATCATCGATAAGGAACAACAAGAACGTTTGACAGTGATTCCATCGAAGTACAGTTGATGTCGATTCCAACAATTGATTTACTCTGTTGCTCTCCACCACCAACAATCCCCATTCCACATCCATCGTCTGTGTGTTTTTTCTTTAAACTTCATATTGATTATCATTTTACAGTTCATTAAATTTATATTCATCATTGTTTTTTGGTTCTCAACTTAATTTTATGTGCTTTGTTGGTTCCCTTCTTTTTAAAACTTTTAAATTACATATATGTCCTTATAAATATTAAAATTACATCAATATCCTTCTAAATCTTTTATACTCTCATATATATCCTTATATTTATTTTAAAGATTATCTAAATGTCAAAAAGGATTATTTCTAAATTGATTTATATATGAAGTTACTAAAATACCCCTATGTATATGATTTGGTTTTATTACTTTATATGATACGATGTATGTGTAAATGCAGAGACCAGAATCCATTGAAGAAATATGAGATTGAGAAATTTAGGAAATCCAATGCAAAACCATATGCGAAAGTAAAGGAAAAAAGGAAATTCATCTTTAGAAAAAAAATAGTTGAACAAAGGAAATCACATCTATAAACTTAGGAAAACCCAATGCAAAAAGGGCATCTGAAGAGGCCATTATCCCCCATCTCTGATAGCTTAATTCAGCAAACCTATACTATAATCATATACATGGGGATGACAGGTAGGCAGGAAACAAGTCGGAGGAATGAAAAGGCGATCTAACTTTGTTGCAGGTAACGAAATGATAGTGTTATGTTGGTAGTGAAGGTAAGGGTACTTTAGTAACTTTATATAAAAATTAATTTAGAGATAATTTTTTTAATATCTAAATGATTTGATTATCTTTTAAAAAACATATAGGGATATACATGAGAGTTTAAAATATTTATAAAGATATGGGTGTAATTTTAATGTTTATAAAGATATATACGTAATTTATAAGTTTTACAAGGATGAATATAAAATTTTCCCTTGTTTTTTTTTTCTTTTTTGCCTTTTTCTTTAATTTTCTTATCATCCCACACAAGAACTACTCAAAACCATTGCCCACTCATTTATCCTCTAGAATTATCAAAAAAGAAATGAAGTTTTTTTTTTTGGTTGTTTATGGTTTATTCATCATTGATCATTTACTTGAAAGAGATTGTTAATCTTTTTATCAAAATGTTTTGATGGGTTGTTCGGTAATTAACATAGACAATGGAGATAAAGAATGATAGCGTGCTGTTCGCTTTTCATTTGAGAATCGTTTTTATTGCGAGAACTAAATCTTAGTTATCAAATTTCTCTTCCTTCAATTGGTTTGTCAACCAATGAATTCCTTACATGCATCTTGCCACACTCAATCCTCTCCTCTTCATCCATGAATTCTACTTATCAATTGAATGGCTAAGATTGGTTCTCGCGATTCTCACAATAAAAAAGATTCTCAAATAAACTTTTTAATATATATATTATATATATTTTACTCCTTTATAATACATTTACAACCTTAAAAACTCTTAATTGTAAGCAACTTGAATGTACTAAAATACCCCTTCTTAACCATTTCATTCTCTCTCTTAATTTACTTTAACTTTTAAAATACCCTTTTTAACTATTTTGTTCTCTCTCCTAATTTACTTTAACTTTTTATCTATTTAAAATATCTCTCTAACATTAAAACACCCTCTCACACAAACATCATTATCCACCCACATCAACATAATTTTCAAAATCTTATTAACTTCTCTCTTCTTATTTCATAAATATAAATATTTTTCTTATTTTGATCTCTTTTAGAATTTATTTTTAAAATTAATAAAATAGCTTATACAAATAAAAAAAATAAAAAACTGACATTGTACGATACTTTTTCGTGACATTCACTTACGCGAATAACATATTATTACATTTTTAAAAACAACATGATGTTAAATAGAAATAATTTGCCGTTGCAGTATTGCGCGGGTACCTTGCTAGTATGTATATATATATATATATATATATATATATATATATATATGTAGGAGGGTTCAAACGAGAACTGCGAGAACCAATCTTAACCGTCCAATTCTCCCTCCTTCAATTGGATTGCCCACCTAAGAATTCCTTACAAGATTGGTTCTCGCAATTCTCGTACGAAAAACAGTTCTCGTTTGAACGCTTCCATATATATATGTATATATACAGACAAAAGTTCAAACGAGAACTGTTTTTCGTACAAGAACCGCGAGAACCAATCTTAGCCGTCCAATTCCCACTCTTTCAATTGGATTGCCCATCCATGAATTTCTTACATGCACTTTGTCACACTCAATCCCCCACGCTCTTCATCCATGAATTCCATTATCCAAAATGAACGGCCAAGATTGGTTCTCGCAGTCTCGTATGAAAAACAGTTCTCGTTTGAACCCTCCCCTATATATATATATATATATATATATATATATATATATAAGTTCATTTTAGAACCGTTTTTATTGCGAGAATCGTGAAAACTAATCTTAGCCGTCCAATTCCCCCTCCTTCAATTGGATTACCCACTAATGAATTTCTTACATGCACTCTGTCACACTCAATCCCTCCCACGCTCTTTATCCATGAATTCCATTATCCAAAATAAACGGCTAAAATTGGTTTTTACGATTCTCGTAATAAAAACGGTTCTCGAATCAACTTTCCACTATAAACAAAGGACAAAAGTGAAATTATAAAAAACCCCACGCGCCACCTACATTCCCCTTGTCAAATCCACCGATAAAAAGCTTTAATTACCCCAACATCTTCAGTTAATCAAATCTTGATAATGTTTAGTAATTTTAACACAAACATTATATCACCGATCTCAGTTTTTTCTCATCTTTAATCCAAAATCAATCTTGACATATTTTAGATTTTTTTTAAAAAAAATGCGTATTCATGTCTGCAATTTCAGAAGAATACATATACATCTTTAAAAAAAGAATGACATGAAGATCATAACCAAAATAAAGAAGAAAATGTAACTTAAATAAAAATGCTAACCCAGATAACTAAAATGAGATTGTTATATCAAGCTATGAGTTCTCTAATCAACAAGTATTTCCAACATTGAATCTAGCCCATTAAAAACACGTATATTACGTAGATTTGCCGAAATGCATACATTTCATCCCATTGCGTTTTAAAACCAAACATGAAGAAGAAACCAGATATGTGACAAACCCAAATTAGACGAGGGTGGTGGTCGGCGGCAACGAGGGAAGAAGCCAACAAGATGACAATCGCACACGATGATCACGAAACCATCAATTTATTTTAACCAATAACCAATATCCGTTCTTGTATGCACGAAAAACAGTTATTGTTTGAAAGTTCATATATATTGTAACACATTTTTTTTAATTTGATCTGATTCTCATTGTCTAGTGTCATACAATCACTTTGGAAAGGCAAAAGAACCCTGATGAAGTTGTTTATTACAATTTTAGATATAGAAAACATATAATCCGATAGAAAGCAAGGGATAACTAATGAATCCTTAGTCTTTAGGCTCAAAAAGTAATGACATTTGATGAGATTTATACAAATCATCTGGTGCACCAAATATGTCCCCACGCTCGTAGGTAAATTGTCCCATTCGACCAAGGTTTGATGCACATTCCATAAATACCTGCAAAGATGGAGATTTACAAGCCATTCTCTCTTTATTTATCTTCTTATATGCGTCTATGATTAAGCTCTTTATATGTGCCCTAGCTTTCTCTTTTGAAGCACCAGTTTCATGCATGTAGCACTCAACAGCTTTTGGGACATCACCTCTCGCAAGCTCGGCCTAATTATAACAAAGAAAAAAAAGATAATGTTTAATTTGCTTATGCAGCTCTATTAACCAATTAACTAACTAAAGAAGATAAACTATATATTTACCGATGATGTTCCCAAGTCATCAGCAAGACGTAGAACCATTGCCGACCAATGAATTACATTATGCAATGCTTCTCCGATAAAATCATTTGAATCCAAGAAATAAGCACCCGAAACTATTATGGGAATTGCTACGGTGGTAACTGAGTTCTTCAAGTACTCTTCAAGTGTTGGGATATATCCACTGTTGAACCATCGTGCCTCTACGAGGTTTGCCTCACAGTATTCTGTCCACTGCAGTGGATAATTCAGTTCTATCTTATATTAGATCAAGCCAGGAAAACATTAATCATGATCTAGAAACTATTATAAGAGAATCCAATTAAGGAAAATACATCACCGCTTTTTTAACATAAGGTACAACAAAGGATTTATGACTTGTCAAGGTATTGTATGCCATCTCATTAACGGAGTTGTAGAATCCAAGGAAACATATTTTCATGTAATCAGGAAGTCCTTCGGCTGCATTGATGTCCCATCTAATGCAATAGAGTTTTATATTAGATATGTTTCAATAAAATAAAACAATATATACTAAGAATGTGTGTTTATATTTCAACTTAGTACGAAACTAACACCAACCTTCTAACTACTTCGGTGAATTGTTCGAGTTCATCCAAAGTACCATACACATCATAAACATCATCTATCACGTTTACCATTGTAATATTCTTTGTGACATTTCTTCTTAGAACACTGAATGCTGGTTCATGGTTTGCCCCTACGGACCACATAAAACTCTCCACCATCCTGTCTCGAGCAAATTCGAGCTTCTTGTCCCAATATAGACCAGCCCACCACCTATGCCAAGCGCATGGATTTATGAGAATAATGTAGAGATGTAGAAAAAGAATGTTTTTACAATTTTTTAATCCATTAGAAAATTATAAAAAAGATCTTCCTCCACCTTAATTTTGCTAAAGATCAATTAGAATTTACGATAATCATATGGCATCCAAGATATAAGCTAGGGATTTCAATCTAATACTATGTTAATACATTAGAACACTATACCTTGATGAGTACTTTAGATCTTCTTGGTGAATTCCTTGCACAATATTGTACTCCAATACTGCAAACTCTAACAACAATGGTATCATGTCGCTCCTCTTCTTATATGCTTCTATAAACCATATTGACTCAAATCTTGGGATCCTCCAAAGCAACGGAAGTTCCAAGGCATGACTTATTAGCATCATCGTATTTTTATTAACAATGTTGTTCTTTTCTAACTTCTCTCTAAGGCATTTTCTTGTGAATTCCCTTGCTTCATCCAAGATATTTTCATCATCAAGAGCAAAAAATGAAGCCTCATACAAGTTAAGCATCCCTAGAACGTCCTTTTGTATGCTAGGTTTGATGTTTCCCGACTCATCCGTGATGTCCTCAAAGATTTCTTCACACAAAAAAAAAATCATTAATCACAATGTATATCCAAAGTCATATGTGCTCTTCCTTCATTGTTCAAAGAGAGAAGAGAGGGAGAGATCATATTACCTTGCGCAATATGGAGTCCATGTTGTCGTAAGAGTCTAAAGCCAAGGGCTTTAAGGTTAAGATCCAAGTTGTTCCAATTCTTACGAGCTTTATAGTGAAAATTGTATATCATCATTAGCACATTGCTTATTTCATCCTTGAAATGATAGGATATCCCAAGCCTCTGCAAATCGTCAACTAAATTGAGTGTGCTCAACGGATTCTCCATTGTTGCGTCTTTAGAAATCATTGTCCTCACTCTTTCTTTCAAATCATGTGATATAGTCTTGTATTTGTCGCCCTATATGAACATAGAAAATTGCAAGTAATTGGCCATGAGATCATTGAGAGAGTGAAGTAGTTAATAGGGTCCTAGACAGGAGTGGACCAATGATTTCTATTGACTGACGACACCATATAATTACAATAATAAAATTAATTAAAATTGAGGATGTTGATCGGGTTTTTTCTGGGTTTCTGATTAATTGGGTTGGATTAACGAGGTTTCAGTTATTGTTCCGGTATTTTAAGGCCAAAATTTAAAATAAAACACAATCTATATGAAGTCCTGTTAATTAAAGTGTTATTTTTAATATAAATAAAGTATTTTAAAGGTATAAATCGAACATTAAACTATATCTTATCATTTTTTAATAAAAATTTCATTTTCTATGAGATTTTGGTGGCCTCACAAATTCACTGGTAGCATCCTAAAATTTGACCAGTGGCACAGCCTTGAAAACGTTGAAATTTTTCACTACGCAGACAAAATTGGCTGGTGTCACATACCAACATCACCCAAAGGGCAGGTCCGTCCCCGATCACAGAGAAGATATATAATGGTTAATTGTATCATACTAACTTTGCTTTTTTTACCGTTAGATACTTCCATTTTAGTATAATTGATGTAAATTAATAATCACACCGATCATACTTTTTGGTTTTTTGTTGTTATATAGAATTACACAACGTTACTGTGAATATGTTAGCTAGATTATTGAACAACCGATGCATATATATTAATAAAGTTAGCCAAATACTAGCGATATGAACCGCAATTTATATATATGAAAGATTGTGTTAATTAATACCATGTATACATACATATATATGTATATGGTAAAAAATGTAGTTCGATTATATATATTATTTAATGAAAAAAACATATATATATATATATATATATATATATATATATATATAGGGAAAGGTTCATTTGAGAACCGTTTTTATTGCGAGAACCGCGAGAACCAATCTTAGCCGTTCATTTTGGATAATGGAATTCATGGATGAAGAGCGTGAGGGGATTGGGTGTGGCATGGTGCATGTAAGGAATTCATGGGTGGGCAATCCAATTGAAGGAGGGGGAATTGGACGGTTAAGATTGGTTTTCGCGGTTCTCGCAATAAGAATAGTTCTCGAATGAACCTTTCACTATATATATATATTATCTATATTTATATTATATTATAAAGCATTTACGCATTTTGCTTAATCTCTTAAATTTTAAATCTTTTAAAATTACTAAATTTCCCCTCATATAAACTAAATGGAAACTATTATATAAAGTAACTATTAAATAGAGTTAATAAGAATCTTATATTCTATTTTAATAACTAAACCTTCTATATTTAAAAAATTCAAATAAATTAACTTAATTATTAAAAAATACTTTCATAACCAAACCTTTTATATTAAATATTATATCATGTAATAAATATTTTAACATAATTATTAGAAAATGTTTACAAGTAAAACTCATAAATCGGAATAATCTATAATAAGAATTTATAAACATATATTTTAAAATTTTTTAAATAGCTCATATACTTAATAGTTTCAAATTAGTTTACTATTTTCTTAATCTCTTAATTTTAAATAGTTTCAAATTATTAATTTACACTTAATATTTTCATGTAATTTAACTTATTTTATAAGTAAAGACTTTTTTTCTTTTTTAATTGTTCTCAAAGTTTATTTAAAAATAATAAAAGATTTGATTAAAAACAAGAAAATAAAGAAAATAGACATGTTACCAATATAAATTATTCGTTATCACCGTATTACGTAGATTCTCAAAACGAACAAGTTATCGAGTAGAATCTATTTGATACGGCCGCATTGCGTGGGTACCATGCTAGTATATATATATATATGAGTTGTATTCAATAAAATCCATATAAAAAGCATAGTTCTAAAATTTTAATATTCAATCACGGATGATTCAATATACAATCACATGTGATTTGTAAAAGCATCACATGTGAATTACGAAAATGACACTCCGCCCAAAATTTTAAAATGCAATCTGGACCATTGATGTTATTGATCTAAAAGCTAAAATTAGTCTTTTAGAACTATGAACTATGAATTAAGTATGAACTATATTGAAGATTTTTCAAACAAGAACTGTTTTTCGTACGAGAACTGCGAGAACCAATCTTAGCCCTTGATTAAAATTAATCAATAGGTAAGATTTTTTTGCGGCTCATTAATCCTTCATTAATGGCTCATTTTGAGTTATTTCGGAAAAATGAACCTTTACAAATTAATGACGGCTCACTCGGACGCAATTAACAGTTAGGTAAATATTTAAATTACCAAAATACTCCTATTAATGAGTCATTAATGACATTAAATTAAAAACAGTTCTCGTTTGAAATTTTACCTATATATATATATATATATATATATATAGAGAGAGAGAGAGAGAGAGATATGAAAAATATATTATATTTTGAGGCAATATTTATTAATTAGTAATTAAAGCGAATGAATGAATGAATATATAATGCGTGCATGCATGCATGTACCACAGAGTTGCCAGGGAGTGACTGGAGAAAATCATAGGGCCATTCTGAAGGTGGATAGTTTGCTGATCTTCTAATAATAACGGGTGCATCCGTAGTTAGAGCCATGGTTATGGTTAAGGGTGGTGGTCTGAAGAAATTACAAGATGATTGTTTTTGAAACCCTGCAGCAGCCTGCTGCATATCTTTATGGTTGTTGTTTCTCCAGCTTGTTAATAATCTACAATGATGAGAAGGGTTGGAGAAAGCAAGAGTAGTCGGATTGCAAGAAAGATTGAAAATAGATGCCGCCATAATATATATATATATATATATATATATATATATATATATTGCAAATGATAATTAGTATTTAAGATGATCGATCGATCGATCGATCGAGATGCGATATGATGATGATATGATGGAGAACAAAAGATCAATGGGTTGGTCGTATTTATAGTAACTGCCAGGACTGCATGTACGTCATGTGTGTTCCTACCTAATTAAGTAAGTCATGTGTGTTCCTACCTAATTAAGTAAGTCATGTGTCCTTAATTTCTTCATTTACGTTCGTCAATATCTGCGTGCTCTAGCGAGCTTATATATATATATGGATTTTTTTTTATTTGCAGTTTTGCACGTTGTTCTTATTCATTAATGTCAATGACCGTAGGCTCATATCTAACTATTATATATTAACTCCCCATGGCTTTCCTATTGCCCACGTGATGTCCCTTTTGCTTCCACGTATAGTAGGTGCTACCTGCAAAAACAATATATATATATATATATATATATATATATATATATATAATAAATATTTGAGGGAACCTGCTTTAAACAGATGCTCCATAGCTAGGGCCTATTTTCAAAGCCTACTTCGCGAGTTCGATCCCAATGTTGCACATTTTTTTTGCTTTAATTCATAGTCTTTTTTTTTATTTCCTTTTTTTTTCCTTATTAACATTTGCCGTATTTTCCCTCTTTCATGTGAGTTTTGTGATGTAGATACACTTTTTCTTTTTCCCCATTCATAGTCGATTTAGGTTTTAAAATTATTTTTATATTTAAAAATTAAATTTATGTTGTTTTAGTTTTTCTCTTATACCTTTTAAAATATAACATTGGATGTAAATATAAATATATTTTTGTAACCATCTTATTATTTTCTACATTTCGACATAAATTTTATCGTAATACGATATTTATTTTAAAAATGCATTTTTCAAAATCTAATACTAAGTTATATTTTTTCGTAATTAACATATTATGTTATTATTCAAGGGCCTGTGGTGTTTTTGGGTTCTCACCAAACATTACACATCAAACTCATAAAAGAAAATATATATTAGTCATAATATAAAAAGTAAAACTTGAATCAATTTAAATTTGAACGTCCTATATATTTAGTTTAGTCAAATTTAAAAATGCATTTTTCAAAATCTAATACTAAAGTATATTCTGTTGTAGCTAGCATATTACGTTATTATTTAAGGACCGGTGGTGTTTTTTGGTTCTCACCAAACATTATACATCAAAACTCATTTGAACATCCTAAATGTTTACTTTTTTAGTCAACTTATAAGAAAAAGTTCACTATATAAAATAAAATTTAAATTGATTTGAATTTGAATATCCTAAAAGTTTAAGTTTTTCATGTTTTATTTTAAATATTTTTGTTCATATGTTAGTTTCTATACAAAAAAATTCGATTGTAAGAATAATAATATTAAACAATTATGTTTGACATAAATAACGTAATATAAAAATAAAACCCGAAACGATTTCAATTTGAACCAAATAACGCGTTACAACTGTATATGCCAAAACCTTTCCCTTGTAATGGTTCTTACTTTAAATTTGCAATTTCAAAACACAATTATTTGTTTCGTGCAATTGAAACTTTAATGGGAAATTTCGTGAAATTTTATGTAGAAAACTGATTTTACTCAAGGTTTTCTACTTGAGAATGTTTGAAAATCTTCTTCATGCTCCTACAAAAAATCTTAACGATGTCAAAATTTGAAGGGTTTCTATGTATATTACAGCTTGAGAGGAGATTTACTTCAATATTGTACATGCTTCTTGATAGCATTATCGTGGGGGCTGCATTTGTGTAGATCAATACATTATTAAATCAGCCAACAAGTAGGTATATTAAAATTTAAGCAAACTGCATCAAAATACAACAAACCTTGACTAAGTTGTCATTGTATACAACGAACTTTAAAATTTTAAAAAAATACAACCAACTCTCTTATAACTCCCATTGTATGCAAATTACCTATAAAAACCGGTAACAACCGGTTATTTTTATTTTCTTTTTATTTTTTGATTTTTTTATTCAATTGTATGAAAATTCTTTGAAGATCTACTTCAAACAAACCTTCTCAACCAGATCTTCAAACAAACCTTCTCAAGATCCTTCAAACTCAACCATCGCCGGATCCTTTGAAGATCTGTACACCCGTGAACCACCATCGCCCTGTCAAAATCCACCACCATCCTCTCAAGACCTAAACGACCACCACCAGCGTCTCCTTGAAACCACCATCACCTCCGTCGCCTTCAACCTACAACCACTGTTGTCTCCTCTTCAAACCTCCACCACCATTGCCTTCCCATTCAAAACCACCACAACAATCGTCGCCTTTGAACCACCATCACCTCCGTCACCTTCAACCCACCACCACAGTCATTGCCTTCAAACAACCACCATAGTCGTCGCCTCAAAATCCACCACCACCGTCATGTCAAAGCCACCACAACCGCCGCCGATTCAAAAGGGTTTCTTAAGATTAGGGTTTCTTGCGTCATCTACGAACATCGTCGATATCATATCTAAAACTTTTGGGGTTTCTTGTTTCACCTACCACCACCACCTTCAAGATGAACGCTGCCGCCACTTTAAATCACCACAACTGCAGCCGATTCAAATTCTTCGTTTCCAGATTTTGTCTTAGTTTAAACGTATAAGTGCTTGCGATTTGGTTTTTACGGTTTTAGAGATTTTATTATTGGGGTTATTTGATTTTAGAATCTTGATGGTTCAGGTGTATTCATTGATTAATATTTCATCTATACGAGTGATTTCTGCTTAAGATAGGTTCATCTTCATCTTCTAATGCTTTGTTATTCTTTGTTAAGATATGGGATAATAATCCTGGTTGATTTTAGATGTGTATTTTAGTCTCTTTTGTGCTCTCTTGTTCAGATTTGCAATTGAGGATTAAGGTTAATTTTTCATGGGTTTCTTTGATTTCAGATCTATGATTAGGGTTAATTTGAACATATTTGGTCTTAGATTTGAACAGATTTGATTAATTCGTGAGTTTTGTTTTTGGTTTACACATGGAGATTAAATAACACAAATAATATTTTAAAGAACATTTGAATTTAAAATTAAAAAATATAAAAAAAATAAAAATTACCTGATACCTTTACTTCATGTTACCATTTGCATATAATGGGAGGAAAAAGTAGGTTTGTTGTATTTTTTAAAAAATTTTAAAGTTCGTTATATAAAATAGTAGCTTAAAAAAAGTTCTTTTCATTTTAATGCAGTTTGTCCTTAAAATTTTGATTGCTACCTATACTTTAAGTTCACTTTAATTTGATTTTTTAATGATAAATTCTAAAGTTATTGACTAAAATCGCCTAGAGGGTGGGCTGTGCATTTGCACAGTAAAAAAGTACCGAGTATAATATATATATATATATATATATATATATATATATATATATATACACGTAGCCACGTACGTACGTAATGCTAGCCTAAATTTTAACTTTGTGCTATTTTTATTCCAATTACAGTTTATGCATTTATTTATAGATACTTTTGTGCTTTATCTTTTTTTTTGAATATTTATATATACTATATATAAACACAGGGCCGTCTTTAAGGGGCCGACTATCCGAAAAACCGTCCAGGGCCTATGGCCGAGGAGGACCCATAATTAGTATAATCTTATATATATATATGATTAGGATCAAATAAGAGTAAAAAAATTGTAAGAGTGATTGTATGAGTGACATGTGGCATTTTAATGAAAGTGGTATTATAGATATCTTATAAATATAACTAGAGTATTTATTAATTAAAATCCTTTAAAAATGGTAACTCTTTCCCATTTATCTCACCCAAAATGATGACTATATATACCTTCTCATTCTCTCACAACCCTAAATCAACTAATTTGTTTACCGCCATCACACGAAACTATGATCATCACCAGCGTAAGAACATGAACTGATTCATAAACTCCCTTCATTCATCAATTTTTTGTTTTGTTTCATTCATCAAATGTATGTGTATTGGTTTTCTACGTCTCAATTGATAGTGTTCATCGAATACAAATTCGAAGTTGTTTATAAATTCATCAAGGTAGTTTATAAATCATTTTATTCATCAATTTTAGAGTTTGTATATCAGAGTTGACTATAGAGTTCTTATTTTATTTCATCATATTTAGTAAAACTTTATAATCTAGTTTTTATCAATTCTTAATTAGGAATAGACGTGATTGTAGAAGTTGTTAATATTTTTAGATTTCCCAATCTACACTTAAACTTTATTAAATTGATAGTTACTATTAATTAGCTTTTGACAATTTTTAGTTGACTTTTGATGAAATCTAATGGCTCAGAATTCATCTTACACCTCTTATCTAGATTCAACTCTTACAATATCCCTACCCTATATATATATATATATATATATATATATATATATAGAGAGAGAGAGAGATAGTGGGAGAAATTGGATCAATATAGGTCTTATGCTTAAACATAGATCTCAAAGGTCAAATCTACTTCATTAAAATTTTTAAATCAATGGTTAAGATCTAATAATGACATTATTATAATTAATTAAACAACTATAAGATATATTTATAGAAGAAAGGGTATTATGGAAATCTCTCATCCCATAAATCATGGCTTTCCCTTTTTTTCCCTCTTAATCTCGTCCAGCCCCCGTTTTTTTCCCTCTAAATCTCCAGCCGCCAAAAAAGATAACATTTCGGCCGAAATGATAATATTATCCAGATAAAAATGATAAAAATAGACTCTTTACATCCAAAAATGATAACAATTTCCATTTGAAAATGATAAAAATATACAATATTCAAAATGATAACATTATCCGGATAAAAATGATATAAATACACATGTTAATTTATAGCCGAAAATGATATATATACACTCCTTCCAGCCGAAAATATATAAATACATATGGTTACAACCGAATATGATAAAAATTCACATGATTCAAAATGATAATATTCTGGTATCATTTTCATATGGTTTGCTTTTTCAAAATAAACTTTTTCAGAAATATGAGAATAGTGGTCTTGTTTAAATGAGTAGATTGATATAATTTTTTTGCTCAAATTATCAAAATTGAAATAGCTAGTTATGTTCATTTAAATATTTAAGGGGTAAAAAAATTAAAAAAAAAGAAAGTTAGGGGAGTTCTTTGTGTGAGGTGCGCGAGTTTGATTTTTATTTTCAATTCCTATTTTGCCATTTTAAATAAGCGGCTGAGATTTGGCCTTTGATATTTATATTTAATATTGAGACTATATGAAACATTCTCATATATATAACGAAGTTTATTAGGCCTAAATGTACAGACAGATAGAAAAAGGCCTAATTTCTTAGGCTCACCATCTGAAATGCAGACTTATAAATTAAAATAACAATCAGCTTGAAAATCGCTGACACATAGCAACCTCGTAGAGAAAAAAAAGCGAAATCATCGTTTCGCCCTTTCGTTCTTTGCAAATGATAAAACGCAAAAACACACCACAATTTTAAATCATCCAATCTAAAATTCTTTGTTCTTTCAAAAAACAGTAGGTGATTTCTTCTGAAATGATCCGATTGTCAGCAATTCATATCCTATAATTTTAGAGTTGGTGATTTTAGTAGACTGTAGGCATATTTAGATTTTGTATGTTAGTCGGTGACTTGAATTGTATATTGTATTTGTTTTTTTGTGAGATGATTTCTTTAACCCTTTCAGTAGAGTAGAAAAACATAATCTTGGTAGATGGTAAGAAGTTTCTTGAAATCGGTATACCACATACGAGATCAAATTTATAATTTGAGTGAGACTCGAGAGTTTTAGTAATTAATTTATATCTGACTTTTATTTCTTAATTTCAGTTTATTGTTGCTTGTTTTTGTAATCTATTTGTATTTGAATAATTGATTTCTTGCAAATAGGAAATACATAGTGAGATTCCTTAATTCATTATAGAATCAAGGCTTCAAAGTTCAATTATTCAAACTCTAATAAATTAAACAAGTATAAAGTTTCTTTTATTTTAGATTTCTTATTTTGGCTATTGATTATTGATTATTAATAATTAATTTAGTCACTTGAAACTACTTAATTACTTCGGTCACTTGTTAGTTAATTACTTTAAATCACTTACTTGAACTTTAATCACTTCATAGCAACTTTAATCACTTGATATCAATTATTAAGATTGGTGTCACTTATTTGAAATATTGAAACAATTGAAAATTAGCCAAATATTATTGATAATCAGTTAATGGGTTTAGTAGTTATTTACTTTATTAGATAAACAATTCATTAAATCATTTAATATCAAGTTAGTTGGTGTGTTTTCTTATATAGTTGAATCACTTGATATAAAGTTAATTGGTTCGTTTACTTGAATACCTGGATCACTTTATAATTAATTAATAAATCATGTTTTTTAAAATGCATCTATCATGTAGTCAAAAAGAGAAATGAGAAGATTTTGAAAACTAAAACGATCTTAAAGAGAGTGAATGAATAGATTTATTAAGAATTTGAAAACCTAAACAATTGTAAGTTTCTTATTTAACATTTTTATATATTTTAATTTTTTTTTATAAATTTTAATATTTTAGGGGCCTAATTTTTAGTTTTTCTCCAAACCTCAAAAATATTTGAGACGACACTATATAGATATTACTTTGCGACATGTAAAAGTGTTTTTTAGAATATTTCATACAAACTGTATATAAATATTATGTGTGTAATCAATCATATGAAGAGGGATTAGAAAAAGGATATATATTACGCCTGTATTATCTATCACCTGATATCAATTTACAAAGAAATTACTAGCTATTCATTTTAATTTTTAATTCTAACCCCTTATATATTTTTACTTTTCATCTTGAAACTTAAATAAATTGCATTTGATAACTAAATTTTTTTATTTTCTATTTTTCATTTTCAATTTATATAGATTACTTTTACATAATAATATAATTCATATTTTGGATGCAACTATTCATTTCAATTTTCAATTCTAACTCTTTATAAATTTTTACTTTTCATCCTTCAACATAATAAGTTGCATTTCATCTCTACTTTTTATTTTTTATTTTATTTTTCATCTTCAATATATAGGATTGCACCTCCAACAAGTTTCAACAGCTAATGTGAGATTAGTAGCTAAAAAACAAATATATTTTTTTATGAACTAAATATTATCTATGTATGCTAGCTTCGAACAAGTATTATTTTTATCATAAAAATTATATATAAATTAAATTAGTAAAAATTTAATTGTTTAAATATGAACCTTACACATCACGTGAATATGATATTCCTTGTTTGTATTCATTCCAAGAGCAGGTCCATTAATTTCTTCTTAAATTAATCTGTTAATTATTTGTGTTTATGTGGTGATTCATCAGTCATCAGACGCTTGTATATTCAGCGTGTAGCTTTCCTGTACTGGGAAGGTAGGGTACGTAGCCATCGGAATATAATCATAATTTAATTAGTAGTATCAACTGGACGGATATATATATATATATATATATACTATTTAACATTATCTCTCCTTAAAAATTTTAAGACTTCTTAAAATTCAATTAATATAAAATCTTAACCATTCATTTAATCTAAATTAATCTCATCCACTCAATTTTTAACTATTTTATTCTCTTCTAATTTACTTTATTCAAATATATTCTCTCATAACATAATTATCTACTCAAATCAACATAATTTTTAAAATCTTATTAACTTTTCTCTTTATTTCATCAATATCAATCTTTTTTCTTATTTTATAAAACTTATTTTTAAAAATAATAAAATAGTTAGATGTAAATAAAAGAAAATTTAAAAAAAACCGGACATATTGTTGTAGAAAACTTTTTCGTGATATTGAATCGCGCGAATAACATATCATTACATTCTTGAAAGCAACATATTATAAACCAAAAATTATTTGTCGCCGCAGCATTGCGCGGGTATGATGCTAGTATATATATATATATATATATATATATATATATATATATGAGAAGGTTTAAACGAGAACTGTTTTTCATACGAGAACTGCGAGAACCAATATTGACCGTTTATTTTGAATAATGGAATTCATGGATAAATAGCGTAGGGGATTGAGTGTGGCAGGGTGCATGTAAGGAATTCATGTGTGGGCGATCCAATTGAAGGAGGGAGAATTGGACGATTAAGATTGGTTTTCGCGGTTCTCGTACGAAAAATAGTTCTCGTTTGAACTTTTGCCTATATATATAATTTTATATATATATATATATATAATGGTATCTTTTTAAAGTTTTATAGTAGATTGTAGAAAAAGTCTTATAATAAACTAAGTTGTAACTTTAAAAGTAATTTAGTGTATTTGAGTCTTTTTTACAAAAAAAAAAAAAGAAGAAAAAGAAAAACAAGAAAGCGGTAACAAATTAATGAAGCAGCATATAAAGTATTTTGACGCAAATATCCTAAATTTAGATATGAATAATCATCGGTCCTTTCGAATAAAGGAAAATAAATTCTATTGGTCCTCTAGGTTTCCGTTGGTAAATTACCAACAGTCGTAAGGTTTTTGGCTATCAAAATTGCCAAAGGTTAAATTTTAATCACCAACAGATTTTTATTGGTAAATTACAAACAAAATCGCAGGTAAATTTTTTTACCCACGACCCTTTTTCTGATCCAGCATTTTCGTTCGTAAACAAAATTAGATTATTTATCATCAGGGACTCATCCGTTGGTATTGACAATTTTTCTAATAAAAATTAAATAAATAAACAAAACAAATTTTTAACGTTAGTCTCTTTGCAAATATCGCCCAAAAATTACATGAATGTTTTGGAAAAAGTAAAAATAAATAAATAAATAAAAGGGTTAATAAGTTATTTAATTACATATTACGGACGGAAATAAAAGCCATCGATCCGTAATGATCCATGGCTTAATTTGCATGTGTACGTTTTTACTTTATTTTATTTTATTTTATTGATTTTAGTGTTATCACAAAATTAGGAAAATACAGTTGGCCGGTAACTATATATAGAATCCTAGGGACCTAAGTAATTTTTAACAAAAACAAAATTTATTGAAACAAAAAAACTAACAATAAGCTAGCAAATACAAGAATGTGATTTAAGACAACATATTACAAAGAAAATATAGTTGAAATAGCATAACATCATGATACCCAATCTAATATACTCTTCTGATTTTTCCTTGATTGTAACCAAAAGAAAGCCAATCCTTAAATAAAAACAAATAACCTAGAAATAGCCTCCTTGTTTTTGTTGAATACCACCTCATTCCTTGACTTCGAATTCTGCCAACAATAAGCGGAGATAATTGCATTAAAAACTTCAAGTTTAGATCCTCTCAAGTTTGCCAACTCTCCCCAGATTATAGCAACGATCCATGCATGGTCTCTAAGTGCACGATATGAGTGTTATATACGCCTTATTAGATCACTACAAAAAAACAAGGCAATAGCAGCGACAAACGTCACCACTAAAGCCCTCATATGTCGCTGCTAAAAGCAATAGCCATGACGCGTCGCCTCTAAAGGATCGCCACATGTTGCCGCTATCTTCATTGCCGCTAAAGGTCTCGTCACTATTGTTTTTTAATTATTTTTTTCTTTTTTTGCATCAAAACTAAAGGGTCTAGTCGCTGCTAAAGACGTTGGCACTATTAGTTTTTAATTTTTAATTATTTTATTTGTATTAAACCTATATATATAACAATATTGTTGCAACCAAAAAATAGAAAAGTCGCATTTGTTATAAATCCGCAAATACTGCGTACTAATTAGTTAGTTATATATCCAAACACGCCTACTACATCGAAATACATACAAACATTTTAAATACGCGGTTTGTTAAGATGTACAAACATGTCTACTAATTAATGAACACATGAACTACTCGTCATCATCGTCATCATTATCGTCCTCATCATTCTCCGTGCTATTCTTTTGGGTTGTGCCCGATCAAACCATCGCAAGAAGTTGTTCTCTAAACTCTGGGTTATTAAAAATTGCTTGAAGGGGATCTGGCTACAAAATAAACATATATACACTTATTATACACTTCTAAAAAGTTAAAATAACTTATTCATCTCAATACGGCACATATAAACGTATTAACAAGTAAAAATGATTCATTCATACTCATATGGCATATATAAACTCATTTACAAGTACAAATGACCAATTCATATCCAATATAACTCATTCATACGTACCAAATATGATCAATTCATACTCATATGACATGTATAAACCCATTTACAAGTAAAAATGACCAATTCATAGCCAATATGACTCATTTATACCCGATATGACCCATTCATTTTCATATGACATATATAAACTCATTTACAAGTAATAATGACTAATTTATACCAAATATGACTTATTCATACTCATATAGCATATATAAATTCATTTACAAGTAATAATGATACATTCATACCAAATATGACCAATTCATACTTATATGGCAATATAAACCCATTTATAAGTAAAAATGATCAATTCATAGCAAATATGACTCATTTATTCTCATATGACATATATAAACTTATTTACAAGTGGGAATGACCCATTTATACCAAATATGATCTATTCATACTCATAAGACATATATAAACGCATTAATAAGTAAAAATAACCTATTCATATATAATATGACTCATTCATACCAAATATGGCTCATTTATATCAAATACGACTCATTCATACTCATATGGCATATATAAATGCATTAACAAGTAAAAATAACTCATTAATACCCAATATAACTCATTCATACCAAATATGACAACATGTCCGTTTTTTTCCAAAGAATGTAATGATATGTTATTTGCATGATTCAATGTCACGAAAAAATTTTATACAACATGTCCGTTTTTTTTTAAATTTTATTTTATTTACATCTAACAATTTTATTAATTTTAAAAATAAATTCTAAAAGACAATAAAATAAGAAAAAAGATTTATATTGATGAAATAAAGAGAATAGTTAATAAGATTTTAGAAATTATGTTGATGTGGGTGAATAATTGGGTTAGTATGAGAGAATATATTTTGAATGGATGAGATTAATTTAGATTAAATGAAGGGTCAAAATTTTTATATTGATTGAATTTTAAGAAGTCTTAAAATTTAAAAGAAGAGAGAATGTTAAATAGTTTATATAGTAGTATAGATTTTTTTTGAACGGCATATAGTAGTATAGATAAATAAACACAATTTATTTACGACAACAAAATATGTAATGGATTGGTGGTGTGTGTATACTTGTAGAGTGGAATTGTGAAAATTGTTTTATTTAAGTCAACAGCCGTGAGCTTGTGGATAAGTTTTGTTTATATATATATATATGCGTGTTGTTCTTGATTCATTAATGTCAATTGTTTCGAGCTTATCGACAACTTTATAGTATTTTCGTAAAATGTAGAAGAAGATATTAAATTTGGATATATAGCAAAGCAATCTTTTCCAGTGAGTAGATTTACAAATTATGAAATAGACGTACGTGATTGTTTGCACTTTCCATTTGCTCTTCGATTATATATTAGCCACTTAAGCGGTTATATATAATAATAATAATAATAATAATAGTAATAATAATAATAATAATAATAGAGTTGTGTTTAATAAAGTCCATGTAAAAAATATAGTACTAAAATTTTAATATTTAATCACAGGTGATTTAGTATACAATCACATGTGATTTGCAAAAGCATCACATGTGAATTACGAAAATATCACTCCGTTCAATTTTTTAAAATGCGATATGGATCATTAATGTCATTGATTAAAAGGCTAAAATTAGTCCATTAAGAATAAGAATTAAGTACAGATTAATTTAAACATTCTTTTTTAATAATAATAATAATAAGTTCAATTAATCAGGTAGTAAAAAAGAAGTACGCCTAGACATAAATAGTAAATGCACTTTTATGCTTTTTTATATAAAAAAACCATATAAAGAAACTACTTTGCAACTTGTAAAAGTACTTTCTTTTTAAAAAATTATTTTTACACTATAAATTGTATTTTATTAATCAGTTCAATTAAGCTAGGGGAGTAGTTGATTAGAAAAAAGGAAAGGATAGTGGGCGCGTTTAATTTGTATTGTATTTATTCCAAGAGATAGCAGGTAGGTACGTGCCTTTTTTCTTCCTTTAATTTCTTTATGATATCACTCATGTGCACTCTAATTAGTCTATCATATATATATATATATATATAGGAAAGTTTAAACGAGAATTGTTTTTTGTACGAGGATTGTGAAAAATTAATCAATGGCTAAGATTTTTTTGCGTCTCATTAATGCTTAATTAATTACTCATTAATGGTATTAATGAGAGTTATTCCGGAAAAATCAAGCCTCACAAATTAATGACGGCTTATCTGGAAGCAATTCACGGTTGAGTAAATATATAAATTACCAAAATACCCCTATTAATAAGTTATTAATGACGTTAAAAACAGTTCTTACAGTTCTCGTACGAAAAAAAGTTCTCTTTTGAACTTTTGTCTATATATATATGTGTGTGTGCGTGCGTGTGTGTGTATGTATGTATATTGCATGCAAAGGGTTTCAAGTTAGGTTATTTCCATCCCTCGTGTGCATATTCAAAATATATCTAATTTTATTCGTTTAGTTATTATATGTGCTTAACTTTTAAATTTATCTTTGAAAATTTAAGAGTATAATATATTAAAAGATAAGTTTAAAAGTTTAATAAATAAATAACAAAACGTATAAAATCAAATATATATATTTTTATGAGAGTTGTGTTTAATAAAGTCAATGTAGAAAACATATTTCTAAATTTTTTACATTCACTCACAAATGATTTAGTATTAAATCACAGGTAATTCAATATACAATCACATTTATGTTATTTGCAAAGAGACTAGTTAAAGATTTATTTTGTTTATTTATTTGATTTTTTATATACAGACATATAGTTTTAATAATTGTTTGTGATTTTTATGGATCATATAAAGGATACATAAGCACAAATTTTATAGATACTTCTTGATGAGATCTTTGGTTCTGTTTGTTTTACGGAATTCAAAATAATGAAATTGATTTTAATTTCTTTCAGCTCACTTATGGAATAGATTTTCTATTACTTGGAGGAACGTAAACATTTCAACAAATTAGATTTCATTCAAAAACAAGTTGGCAAACATAATACAACACGGGGTTTGATTTCAATTCAATTTCATTCCTTCGATTTTTACGAAACAAACGGGACCTTAGTCTCTAGAATAACCCAAATAGAAATACGTGCATCTCATTAGTTAAGGATCGAGTACAAGAGCTTTAATTTGTTTTGGTACAGTAAGAGGGTACCTCTTTTTGCTAAATAACGTTTTCATGCTTCTAACACGCCAAGAAATCACTTTTAAAGTTTTTATTTGAGTTAATCGGCTAAATCGTTCTTTAACTTCACTATTTTTGCCAACTTAGTTTTTTAACTCCAAAAGTGGTGAATACAGTTATTTAAGAAACATTTTGTGGCGAGTTTGGTCCTTTTTAACATATTCCGTTTGTCATCTCCATTAAAACAAGATAAAATGACAGATTTACCTTCTTTGTTTTTATATATTCTTTTCTTTTATTTTACTCATTGTATAAATTAATTATGAAATAAATGATTTATGTTTTCTTTTCTTCTACAGCCAAAGAAACCACCCATAACCACCACGGCACCACCCACCACCCCACCGCCACCATCTACCACTGTACCACCCCTACGACAAGAAACCGACCAAAAACCACCCACTCACCGTCGGACCCCAAATTGATCCTCCAACTCTAACCCCAAACCCCCAAATTAGAAACAAGAAAACCGAAATAAAAATCAGATCTGAAAGATGAAGATGAAGATGGAATCATAGAGACCACCGCCTCCAACTGACGGTTTCTTGTGGGTTTTCAGCACCGCCTCCAACCATAGATATGGAGTAACTCTAGTGGGTATCGTTTTAGGACCTGCGATGGCGGTGGCGGTGGCGGTGGAGACGGAACTCTTCTTTTAAGTAGAGTGAGAGGTAGAAGAGAATGAGAGACATAGAACATAGAGTGTGGTAGTGGTGGTGGTGGTGGTGGCGGCAGGGATAGCAATTGTCACCCGATCCAATGATCATCCACTCGATTTGATCAATCTTGATGGAATATGGACGAAGTTAAATAGGTGAATATCGGATGTGAAGTGGAGGTGGATCAGATATGGATAACGATTTTTCATCCATGAATGAATTCATTAACTCGAATTAAATTTGATATAATTATAATTTTATATAATTAAGTATAATTTCATATATGTATTTTAATTTTAAAACTTATATATAAATATATTATTAAAGATATATATAACTATATAGTTAAATTCATACTCTCTTCTATAATATTTTTGTATCGTTGTATCGATTACATACGTGTAAGTGTCAAAGTGTAAGAGACTATGCTTTATGCTCCTAATTGTAGTTATATTAAGTTACGTTTTGATTCAGATATTTTTTTAGACGAAAATATGTATGTATATCAATAAAGATGATAAATTATATATAAAAATATGGCATTTTCTTTGGGGGAAAAATTATTTTAGCATCCAATGGATATACGTTTACCCGTTTAATCTGATAGATATGTATACAGACAGACGAAATTATATTAAATGGATATGGATGTAGATGATGAAAAATTAAATAGATATGAATGTGGATATGACATCATCCGATCCATATCCTATCCATTGACATCCCTAGGTACCGGAGCATCGATCTGGAAGAGGGAGAGGAAATATATATATATATATATATATATATAAAATTTAAATATCATAAAATTTATTTTAATTAATTAAAAATTAAATATAAAAGTGTAAAATGACTAAAAAAGGTAAAAGACCAAAATACCCTTGATTTAACAAACTTTAGTAACGACTAATGTTAGAAATAACCAAACTCGCCACAAAATGTTTCTTAAAGAACCGTCTTCACCACTTTTGAAGTTAAAAGACTAAATTGATAGAAATAGCTAAGATAAAGGACAATTTGACCAATTAATACTTTTAAATGGTAACACTTTAATTAGACAGATGATTAACAACCTTAAATCGCAGGAAAAGCACTTTAAATATGTAATCCTAAACACCCATATACTCTCTCACACACACACACAAACACACACTCTCTCTCTATATATATATATACATATACACACACATACACGGTGAGAAGTTAAAATAAAAATGGATATTTAGGTAGGAATAAGAATAAGAAACTTGATCCTGATCTTTCATTTGATTTGACCGGATTGTCTACATTTAATCTTTCATTTTATTCCTAACCCAATTATAAATTACGACGACTATAAATTATGACCGTAAGATATAATAGATTAATATCTAATTGATGACTAGAAATTATTCTCTCATTCTAGTCAAAATATCTATTATTGTAATAACTCTCTCATATATATGTATTAAATTGGTTAGGATATAATTATTGGTACAATAGATACTGTTAATTAGTTTTTGTAATGAATATGGAACCTTGTTATCTTTCGATTCCAATCATGCTTTTCTGCACAATATCAAAGACGGCATTTTAGCTTAACGACAAGTTGATATGTGCTCCTGGTTTGAATTTGTGTAAAGAAAAAGTAGATATATAATTATTTAATATGTCCATGCGCGCTGAACCACGTGCTCGTGATTAATAAATATTCACACATTATTCAGAAAGTATCCATACGCAATCTCATATATCCTTCAATCATCATAAAGAAGGCAGGCAATTATAGAATATGTTTGGTACTTTTTTTTTTTATAAAATAAAGAAATACTTTTATTCTTGTTTCGATACGAATTGAAAATAAAACCTTTTCTAGTTGAAACGAATTGTTTTTATCATTTGAGTTTTGTATTTATTTTATTTCATACTTTTTAACTTTAGCTACTAACCACGGAACACATAAAACCAAGGTTGTTAAAATTGTGATCATGATTGCATGCTCGTATGATCTTATTATCCGAAACCTTACTAACTCTATATAAGATCGATCGTTTTTAAAGTAGGATCACTTGTTATACCGAACTTGCAAATGAAATTCTAGTTTTTGACTGTTGAAATTTGGTAGGAACGATGGTAGCTTCATAGCAAACATGCTTAGACTTGTTCTTTTAACTTCTAAAAATAATAAGCTTCTAAGTATTGACTATTTCAAATGCTTATTTAATTTGGACATATAAATTGTATTTCTTAAGGATGTTTGAATTTGAGCATTCTATAAAAATATAGTAGTATTTTGCAAAATCTATAAAAACATTTAAAACATATTGGTGGGACTTTACTATCCAATAGGATCTTATAATCACTCTTCATCTTGCGAAGAAAAAACAATCTTATGTAAGATACCTATATTAACATTTTTATATATATATAAAACAACGCAAAAAGTTTTCAGCTAAACTTCTACCAAAGACACCATGTACCTCGTAACTTGATCATGATTAAAGCAAAATACTTGTTGAATTAACTATTTCTGCAATTTGTACAAGTCATTGATGTGTTATCATAATTAACTTACCCATTATATAATAAAAAATGGTAACTTTGACCCATTTACTTATATATGGGTTGAATTGGGTTCATGGGTTGGTTCTTTTTATCACTTTGAGTCAAATACTCAAACGGTAATTCTGTTTGACTTGTGCTTAGTAGCTATCAAATATAGGTTTATATAATACTCAAATCATTTTCTATCGACATGAGTAATTTTCCGCAAGGGATGACTATCCTTACACACTTAAACGTTTTGTTATCTTTTAATATCTAGCCACTTTGTCGAGTTTATAAGTCAAACTTTTATATAAGAATCTTATTTCCACAAGAAAGATTTAAAAAGTTGATGCATTAAAACTATAATTTGTTACGTTGTGTGACCTTTGACCCTTTTCTTTTGAGTTGAATTTTTTACTGTGTCCGTTTGACCCCTTACAATAGACTCGAATTTGACTCTTTGAAGTCGGTCAAAACGTGTTCAAAACAGTCAGTTTTTTACAGGTTATATAAGTTTCATAGAATTCTTAATGGATTGTCAAACTTACCAACGGAATTCTTCTTAGTTGTGGTAGGTTCCATAAAAACTGTGATAATTTTGGCCTTTGATAGTGCTATATATTTTGTGTTCATATGAAACGCATTAGTATTTTTACTTATTCACCATTGTTATGATTATGTCCATAATAAATAAATTGTTAGAAGAATGTTTAATATTTAACCCCTGTTGCATGATAGTTGATGCCTTCTTTGGAAGAAGTATTGTTTTCTAATGCTGCTAAAGGTCGATTATGACATTTGTAGTGTGATATCAACTTTGTTGTTAGTTGTAAAACTCTGTTACTTTATGGTGTAGTTTTGAGTTATACTGTTAAGTTTTGTTTTAGTGTTAGCGACGGTATACTGGCACTTTTGTGTGGGTTGGTTGTGATCAAAGAGGTTGACTTGATCGACCTGAAGTGTTTGTGTGTGTGGAGTTTGCTTAGGCTCATAGATTTTGTCATATATATATATATATATATATATATATATATATATATATATATATATATATATATATATATATACTATATTATAAAGCATTTAAGTCATTGAAATTTCTTAATTTTAAGTAACTTAAAATTACTAATTTACCCCTTATTTAACTCTATAAGAAAACTATTATATAGAGTTAATTAGATTCTAAAATACCATTTTTATAACTAAACATTCCATAATAAATAATGTTTTAAAAAGTCAAGTCAATACAAATTAATTTTCAACTTATATGATATTAAATACAAATTAAAAATTAAATAAAAAGGATATTTATAAAAACAATAGTTTAAATATTTGATCATATAACACATATTTTAATTTAAGTATTAGAAAATACGTATAACTAAAACCTATAAACCAAATAACATGTAACTTAAATTTATAGACATTTTCAAGTTTTTAAAATGACCCGTGTAATCAAAACAAAATGTTTAATTTATAATATATTTTATATCCTTTTTGTTTCTCATTTTATTGTTTTTTAAAATTAATAAAAGAGTTATAAAGAAAAAGAGATATAAAAGAAATGGAAATATGAGAAAGAAAATAGATACAATGCGAACAAAAATTATTCAATGTCATTATAATGCGTGATATAGTAGTCTTGCATTATTAAAAACGGACATGTTATCGAGTATGAATTATTTCTAGCCACCGATTTGCGCGGCAACTGTGCTAGTATATATATATATATATATATATATATATATATATATGAAAATGGATCAATAAAGGTCTTATGCTTAAACATAGAACTCAAAGACCAAATCTAGATCATTATATTTTTTAAATTAATGGTCAAGATTTAATAATAATATAATTATAATTAAGCAACTAATTATAAGATTTAATTATAGAAAAAGGGTAATATGGAAATTGAAACCCACGTCTTCTTAAGGCTTCCCAAAGTGTTTTTTTAAATTTTTTTATTTACTCCTTAAATCTTTAAATGGCTATAACTATTTCAATTTTAAGAATTTGAGCAAAAAAATTATACCAATTTTACTTATTTTTTAATCCTCTTTCAAACAAGACTACTCTTCCTATATTTTTAAAAATTTTATTTCGAAAATGCAAACCATATGAATGATACCAACTGAAAATGGCAACTTTACAGCCAAAAATAATAACTTTCTAGCATAACAATTTCAGTTGAAAATTATACCACTTTCCAGATTAAAATGATACCATTTTCCAGATTAAAATGATAATAATATAAACTTTCCAGCCGAAAATGATAACTTCAGTTGAAAATGATAAAACTTTCTAGCCACTGAACATGATAACTTACAACCACTAATTGAAAATGATAACATTTTCCAACCACCATTTGAAAATGATAATTTCCCGCCACTGAAAATGATAACTTTCTACAAAAATGATAATAATTTCATATGAAAATGATATCATTTTCAAGATGAAAATGATATCATTCTCCGGATGAAAATGATAATAGTATACAACATTTAAAATGATAACTTTTCAGCAAAAAAAGATAACAATTCTAGTTGAAAATGATAACATTTCTAGCCACGGAAAATGATAATTTTTAGCCACCGGTTGAAAATGATAATTTTTAGCCACTAGTTGAAAATGATAACTTTCAGCCACCGAAAATGATAACTTTTCAGCCAAAAATGTTAACTTTCTAGCCGAAAATAATATAAATTCTAGTTAAAAATTATATCATTTTCCAGATAAGAATGATAACAATATACAACATTTAAAATGATAACTTCTAACCACCCGAAAATGATAACAATTCAAGTTGAAAATGATAACATTTTAAGCCAAAAATGATAACAATTACAATCACCGGTTGAAAATGATAAGATTTTCCAGCCACCAAAAATGATACTTCCAGCCACTGAAAATGATAACTTTCCAGACGAAAATGATATAAATACACATGGTTACAGCAAAAAATGATTAAAATACACATATTTTTAGCCCAAAATGATATAAATACACGTGTTTTTTCGCCCAAAATGATATAAATACACATGTTTTTAGCCGAAAATGATATAGATACACATGGTTAGAGTCAACAATGATAAAAATTCATATGATTCAAAATGATAACATTTTGGTATCATTTTCATATGGTTTGCATTTTCAAAATAAAATTTTCAAAAATATGGCAAGAGTTGTTTTGTTTGAAAGAGGATTAAAAAATGAGTAGATTGGTATAATTTTTTTCTCAAATTCTCAAAATTGAAATAGTTATTGTCATTTAAAGATTTAAGTAATAAATAAAAAATTAAAAAAGGAAATGTTAGGAAAGGTCCATGAGAGGCGCGTGAGTATGATTTTCCTTTACAATTACTATTTTACCCTTTTAAATGAGTGGCTGAGAATTGACCTTTGAGTTCTATGTTTAAGGCTTGAACTATATGGATCCTTACCATATATATATATATATATATATATATATATATATATATATATATAATATGCATCAGTATAGAACCATGCCTTATACATAGAACCTATAGAACTAATCTCGGGCGTTGATTTCATCTGATCTCCTTAGAACGTAGAAGGGCATGATTGGAATTTAACTCTAACCGATTTCCACGTTAAACAGTTGCCATGTTTACCTCTTTCGACAGTTTCCATTGTTACGGGTTTTCCAAATATGATACATGATTCCGGAATCTTGAAAGTTTGGTAGAGATTTTCATAACATATTATTCGTAATACGAAACGAATTCCTTTTAAACATTAGCAGAGATTAATTTTATAATTTTTTTTGGTTCTCACGTTTTTGCACATGATGAATGATAACGAATTGTGGAGTGATGATCCTAATGTTTGCGATGGTAATGTATCACACCATTATTCTCATTCGTCTGCAATTATGGTTGTTAGTATTTTGTGTGTTCTTATGTTTATGCATTTTTTATCAGGTTCTTCTTCATTATTTTCGTTAATGTCGTTAACTCATATTCTAATGGTTTTTGATCATTATTCAGATTTTTATTGTTAGATTTTTCAGTTTGGATATGTATGTTCAGATGTCTGCATTTCATGGCAATAAGAATGTATTTGAATGGATATCTGTAGCATGGGAGGTTGTAGTTATTTTTTGCATTTTGACATGTTTCGACATCATTTTATGCATGTCTACATGTATTGTTCATTTTTTTTTGTTATGAAAGAATAGCTGTATACGAATTTGCATTTTTTTTGTTTAATGTTAATAGATGATCATGTTTTGCTTTTTACATTTTGGCATGTTTTATCATTTTTTTTGCATGTATAAGAATTTGCATTTTGCATTTTGGCATGTTTTATCATTTTGGCATGTCTCATCATTTGCATTTTTTTGCATGTATAAGAATTTGCTTTTATAGTCAAATTCTGCATTCTGGCATTTTTTGTTTCATCATGTATAAGAATTTGCTTTTACAAACAACAATTCAATAGACAATGTGAAAGTAACAATCTTCCCAAACAGCAAAAGAAAATGCAAAAAGCATAATAGATGATCATGTTTTGCTTTTTTACATTTTGTATAAGAATTTGCATTTTGCATTTTGCATTTTGGCATGTTTCATCATTTTCATTTTTTTTGCATGTATAAGAATTTGATTTTAATATTTTATAGTCAAATTCTGCATTCTGGCATTTTTTGTTTCATCATGATTACGTTTTAGTTTCCTGTTGTCTTTTATAGTCAAATTCTGTATTTATATGTATGCATACTTATGTGTTGTTGTATGTTTTATTAGGTTTCAGTAATGTTCCTTCTTCGTTGCAAATTGGTATAGAGAAAGTTAATGTTGTTGGAGATAGGTTTTGGATACCCAACGTCGGTGATTGTCAAAGGCCTTTTGTTAATAAGACATTTGATTCTTTGTCGCATGCATGGACATTTTATAAGGAATATGTCAGGATTGATGGTTTTGAACATATTAAATCTACTCAGAAGCCACCTGCTGGGAGGTCTTCGATTGTCGGTGGTTTGGTCAAATTAAAAGTGCTTACATGTGCAAAAGACAATGTGAAAGTAACAACCTTCATAAACAGCAAAAGAAAATGCAAAAATGCAAATTTCAAGTGAGAATTTGTGTCAAATGCAAATTTCAAATGAACGTATTCATATTATCACAATGAAGTTGATATTTCTCACAAACTGAATGTTATGCAATCTTATTATAAAGATGTTAACTGTAACAATAGTTAGTTTTATTAAAATGCTAATCCTAAATGAAAATATTGTAGAAGGAATCTCTTTGCACTGATGTAATAGTCATTTTTTAGGATACAGTACATTAAAATGCAAATTTGACTAAAATGCAAAAAATAGGAAATGAAGAACATAAAGATTGTTTGGAATATGCAGCACATCTAGATGATAATTATGTAATACTCATTTTAGACTGTAAATACTGAAAATGCAAATTAGCATATGAAAATTTCAAATCATCTAAATGCAACTCAAAACCTAAAAACAATTGATAGCAAATAAAAATTACATTGAAGTTATCTAAAATACCTTCTGTAACGACCGAAATTTTAAGAAATATTGTAATATTATTTTATGGAGAAATAAATAATATTATATGGATTTTATTTAATTGTAATGATAATTAAGGAATATTATTATTAGTTGAAAAAATATGAAAGTTGGAAAAGAAAGGAAAAGAAAAAAAGAAAAGAAAAGTAAGAGAAAAGAAGGGAAATAAAATAAAAAAGAAATGAAAAATCTGAAATAATAGAGGTCGCGACGCGTTAGATGTCGCGGCGCGACGCGTAGGGGCGGCAGGACACGTGTCGGTGGCGTGTGTCGGGCGATGGCGTGTGGCAGACTGATGGCGTGTGACAGAAACGTCGCGACGCGACGCGACGCGTCGGCAGAAATTCTGTGCCAATAAATAAGTGTTGTTTCAGCCGATTTTTCTCACAAAACTCTCAACCAAGTCGTTACTCTGCCAATTTTTGGAGAAAACCCGAGTGTGCGGTCATGTAGGAGTGTCGGGTTTCGTTTGGGGCTCGTATCTAAGGTCGGGAAGATCGGAGATTCGATTCTGGGCGTTGTTTTGACCGTAGTTTCGCGTGGGTGAGCTCGAGAGGTATATTTCTCTGATCTTATGCTTTTATTTCGGTTATTTAGCGTTTTGGACCGCATGCATGTCGTTTATGTGCGTTTTATGAAGTTTCTGAGCTCGTGACGCGTAAATCTTTAGTCGGGGTTTATTCGTTGCCGTGTTTTGGTGTTTTGGGCAAGATCCGACATATTTAAGATTATGAGATCGTGTTTCTCATGTAGTAACCTTCGTAGGTTGTTTGCGGTGTTTCGGTTCGCGTTTGGTTGATTCGTGAGCGTTGTTTGTCGTTTTGAGATCGTGCGTTTCATTGTCCAGGATAAGGTGAGTTCAGTTGTTTTACAAAACCGAGCATATAGACAAAATCTGTTTTGATAATATTAACGGTTTTAAAGACGATATATCTATATATATATGATGTTTGTGATAAATTAACGATTGATTTCTATGCATGCTCCTTTATTAATGATGAAATGCGATTGACTTATACAATGTTTGTGACGCATGCATATATGCTTATAGATATATGTCCTGATGTTAAGATTGATATGATGATATGGGAAGGGGTAGTTATACTCAGAGATGAAATACTGATGCCTAGTAGGAAAAGTGTGCCTTCTAGGATATGCTAGCAATGAGATGTATGGTTGCCGGGTTTCTAGATAACTTTGGCAACACATGGTGTATTTATACACTGGAGTGATGTATTGACCACAGAGATAGGGTCATGTGCAAAACGTCACGTGGGTGAGAGGAGGGCCTAGTGGTTGGGGGCACCGTTTGTACTTTTGCCTGAACGACTTGTGTTGGAGTAACTATAGCGGACGGATTACGGGAGTGTGTGTACAAGTGGGAGTCGCGCCCTTTCTTGTACCATACTTGCTGGACACGCTTAGTGAACTTGTACCAATGCGGACGGACCTAGAACTTAGCAGTTGCTAGGCACGCATATGGTATTATCGCGGACGGACCTTGGAACCCTAGTGGTTGCCGGGCACGCTATTGGTACTTGGGGTAGTGATGATAGCGAAGCAAAAGATAGACCCCAAAAAGATGATTTATGATGTTTGTGATGTTAATGAAGTTAAAAGATGAATGAGATGATTTATGATGTAGATGAAGTTAAAGAATGATTATGATGATTTAAAGATGTTAAATGACGTTTATGATGACACTTGACCGTGCGGGGATTTATGATGCTATGCGGGTGGGTCAAGTTACGGTTTGGGATTTATATACCTTAACCTAAATATGTTTGCGAATGTTTTAAATGATGATTTTGTGTTGTTAACTAAGCTGACTCACGAGGCGAAAGCTGACACTTGTGTCTCCACTATTGCGATCATTGTCATCTATTTCTTCTGTTTGTTTATCTTCGTTCCTCTTTTTTTCAACTTTCGGTTGATCAGCATTTGCATTTTGATTGCTGACACCTCCATCGTCGTCTTCAAGATTGATTACTGTTCCATCGTACTTAATAGTTTTTCCGAATGCCTCAACCAATCTCCCACTTCTTCTTAAGGGGGTGTTTGGTATGGGGAAAGGGAAAGTGAAAAGACCTTTTCTCTTGTTTGGGTGTATTTGAGGCAGAGAAATGGAGAGAAATCTCATTTCTCTTTCCCGGTTGTCTTTGTAAAATCATTTCTCTCCATTTTGAGGAGAAAAGGCGAGATTTGGCGTTGATGTCGTCGTTGTTGCGATGTCTGTGTACTTGCGAGGTCTATGGTGTCGATGTCGTCGTCGTCGTCGCGACGTAACCCTAATCGTCGCCGTCGTCGTATGTTGCGATGTCGCCGTCGTCGTCGTCACGATGTAACCCTAGTCGTTGCCGTCGTCGTCTGTTGCGATGTCGCCGTCGTCGTCGTTGTGATGTAACCCTAGTCGTTGCCGTCGTCGTCGTCGCGATGTAACCCTAATCGTTGCGATGTCATCGTATGTTGCAACGTTGCCGACGTGTTTACGGCGAGGCGGCGTTGGCGTCGTCGTCTGTCGTCGTCCTCTGTTGCAATGTCTGTCGTCGCCGATGGAACCCTAACACTGTTGCGATGGACCCTAAGGCGATGATGAGTTCCGGCGTCGGCATGGCGGCGTCACCGCCGCTGCCGACTAGCTTCCGACGACCTGAGCCTAATTTCTCGTTTTCATTTCTTGATGGTACCAAACAAGATAGTATCGACGGAATACTTACTCATTTTCAGGTTGAACTTGATCGCGCTTTCTTCTTCGCTATGAACTCCTCCGTAAAACCTAATCGAGAATGGGTAATTCGACTCTGGGTTTGGAATGGAATTTTGCTCACTGATTTTGCATTCTTGTTTTTTGAAAATATACGGTTTCTGGTTTATTTGCGTTAAAAACGGAAACGATAGTAATGGGCAAAGAAATTTACCTTTTTGCCCTTTAATGTTTAATAAATGGCGCCTTTTCATTAATCAAGAGGCTTTGCTTTTAAATGCAATTCTAACCATCTATTTGTAGATCTAATGGTTGAAAATTGTTTTTTAGGTTCTATATATTATTATTGTGTGTGTAAAAATAGGATGCAGTGATTTTATGCTAGATACAGTGGTTTTTAAACAAGATGTATTGGTTCTTAAATAAGAATCCACCGATTAATTCGTGCATGATGGACTAGTTTTAAGAGAACTCTATGTTTTTTAGATATTATGTAATGATTTTAAGTTAGATGCAATGATTTTATAGACTAGATGCAGTGTTCATAAAGTTCTTATTTTAGGGACTGTTTCTATTGAATCCTCACCCTATATAATTATAACTTCATTTTCTTCACACATAAAAAACTCTTAACAAAACTTCTTAAAAGTTTATTTTGGTGATTTCTTGATGGCTTGATGCTACCAAAAAGTTCATATGAAACCGAAGTAGGCTGGTCTTTTGTTTATTGTTATGATTTTGGGATTGCTACATGGTACGTTAAGTTTTCTGCAACTTTGTATTGATTTCTAATGGACTAAAAAAATAAAAAAAAATTTTGAAAGTTAATTACGATATATGCTTTATATCTTCCGATAAAAATCACGTAGAGGTAGGTAATGAGTTTAACACACGGAAGGGTTTGCTACTAGGTTAATTTGTAGATGTGTTTTCATGGATATCATTTAATGATCTATTTATTTTTAGTGTTGGAAAATATAATTTTTTAATTCTCGTTATTTATTTATTTTTTAGTTAAACTCGTGTTATACATGGGTATCTAACCTAGTTAATTATTAGAAAGCGACGAAAAATCTTGGCCTACCTGGTTAGAAAGAGCAAATTATATTATATCATAAGTATGACGTAGACGTACTTTAAATTTAGATTACCAAACCCAAATATTATATTAGTGTCACATCAATTATCGCTTATCTTTTCTTTTACAACCCAAAATTAAGCTAGTTGTCTAACCTAATCTTACCCATATTTATATATATATATATATATATATATATATGTGGGAGAGTTATTGTGAGAATAGATATTTAAGTAAGAATAGGAGAACAAATCTTAGCCATCAATTATATGTTGATCTATTAGATCGTTCGCAATTCACCCGTTTTTATATATTCCAAAGCAAAAGAGATTTTCTTTTTGTTTCTTATTTTCACCATTTAATGTTTCTACCATTTGATCACAAACAAACCTTAATTAGTGACCTGATTGGAATTACCTTCCTGGTGAAGTCTGTCGGCCGTTAATGCCGGATAAAAGAAAACGTACAACATATGATAGAAATTCCACTCATGTCATCATGGTTTGGCGGTGATCAAACAATGAAAACTTTGACTAGAGTCATAGGCTTAATAGAAAATTACAAGTTATTACTTACTTTAACAATTACCACAAAGTAGAATATCTATTTGGGTAATAAAAATATAAATTACCTAAATCAACTTTTATTAAAGTATGATTTTATTCTTTTATTTAACCCTAAAAGTTTCTATTTTTGAGAACTGATTTGTATACAGAGAATTTAGCCATGCATTACATATAGAAACAGTTAATTGCATATGATACATAAAAATATTATATATGACTAATTTTGTTGTATAAAAATAATGCCATTTATGTCGGTTATATTAATTCTAAAAAAGAATTCATAAAAATCAACTGTTAATACACGAGGCGCCTGTCATTGCAAAAAGAATCTTTATGACAATCCATTATTGCTATAAACAATAAAAACATTTAGAAAGCAACGAAAAATGAACTGTACTTGAATTAATTATTAGAAAGCAACGAAAAATATTGGCCTACCTGGCTAGAAAGAGTGAAATTATTTTAGACCATGAATATATCCAACCCAAATATTATATTAATGTCTCTTTCAATTTAAAAGCTAGTATATATAGTATAAACAAATCTTTTTTTTATTATTTTAATATATGTATATATATACACACACGAGATGATCAACCCGAGCTACCAGATGCCACACCCGATCAGTCACCCGAGCTACCTGATGCCACACCCGATCAAGAGTGAAATTATTTTAGACCATGAATATATCCAACTCAAATGATCAGTCACACGATCAGTTAGAAAAAGAGGGGTGTAGGGGTGTTGTTGCTCAACCCGAGCTACCTGATGCCACACCCAAAGGCTTCGGGTAACCCCATACGGACAGCCTTAGAAACGACTTAGCTTCGTAGAGAGGTAGATCAGATTAAAAAGTAACGGACAATTACACCAAAAGTTTTTATATATTTCTAATTAAGCAAAAACAGATTTTCTTTTTGTTTCTTATTTTCACCAGCAACGAAGAAATGACAAACAACAGAAATTTCATTAGCAAGAAGCTAGCTTGCTGGATGGAATTAATACACAGAGAGAGAGAGAGAACAACCCCGTAATTAATTATTAGCCACCACGAACCATCTAATGTTTCTAACAGTTTAACAATATATGTGTTGGCATGGAACTTATTTTGCAGTTGGTATGCATAAATATAAAGATTTAGTAGTGGCCGGAACATGATCATAAACGTACTATATCTTAATTAATTATGCTCTGTACGTGGGTACAAGGCAAAGGGGAACTTTCTTTCCGAGAACCAGCGTACCACCGTCTTCCATGTCCAGATCTTCATTCTTCATTCCGCTAGGAACCTCCCAGTCGAACCAGTAAAGAAGATTTGCGATCACGAACTCCACATTCGCTGGTGCCGAGTTCATTGCTGGACACGACCTTCGACCACCTCCAAATGGGAGCATCTCAAATCTATCCCTCCCGAAATCACCTTCAACATTCTCAAACCTCTCGGGATAGAACTCACTCGCATTCTCCCCCCATGTGCTCGGGTCTCTTCCTATCCCCCACGCGTTTATTATAACAGCCGTACCAGGGAAGATGTCGTAACCATCTACTTGAGTATGGTCTAAGCTTACATGCGGAATTAACAACGGGGCAGGAGTGTGCAATCTTAGTGTCTCTTTCACCACCATTTTCAAGTATGGCATTTTTGTTGTATCTAATTCACCTACGTTTTGTATTCTCCCTGTGCGGTTTCGGATTTCGCTTTGTAACTTTTGCATCACTCTAGTATTTCTAGCGATCTCGGTCATTGCCCACACCAGCGTCACAACAGTTGTGTCAATTCCCCCGGTAAGCACGTCCTGAAATGCATGTTACGTAAGTATATTTACGTTAATTAGTTATATATTATATACATAGTTTTTGATATCTATATTAATTAGAAAACATAGTATATATGTATTTTTCTTGCGTACCATTACAAGAGCTTTGATATCTGAATGAGTCAACCGATAGCCAGAAGCGTTTTCTTTGGAAGATAAATCAAGTAAAGTATGGACAAAATCCTTATCATCGTCATTAATTATTTCTTCAGTCTTATGATTGAGATGGTCATCAATGATTGTGTCGATATACGCATCAAGATGTTTAAACCCATCATTCAGCCTAGCGTTCCATCCACTAAGTTGGTCAATAAAATAACCTAACCACGGAAAAGAATCACCAACGGATCCATTTAGTAATTCCATGGCTTCATTAAGCATCACATCCCATGACGGACCCGTAACCGGTTCTTCTCTATACTTGGTACCAAACGCCACCTTACACACCATCTTCTTAACTATTTCTAAAAACATCTTGCTGAGATCTACCTTTGTGTTTGGTGGATGCAGCGTCAGAGAACGGATTATGCTCTCGATCTCCGTCACCAACACATAGTTAGAAAGCTTAGCTCTTTTTGGACCCATAAACTCGGATACCAAAAGCTTTCTCATCTCCCGCCAGTGACCGGAGTGAGGTGAGAAAGCAATGTCGACAAAGTTGTATGTAAGACGCTTAGTGGCTTGAAAAAGTTCTCGGGAACAAAAAATGTGATCTTGAGTTTTCAAGATTTGTTTGGCCATGGCGGGGGAAGAGATTACAAGAAACTGCTTGGAACCGATATGGATTTGCATAACGGGACCGTATTCTTTTGAAAGTTCCCAAAGTGCCACGTGACGAGGCTTGCCTAGTATTTGATGTAGGTTTCCGATTATTGGAAGCTTTGGAGGGCTTGGGGGAAGCTTAACCGCCATGGATGACCTGATAATATTCTTGGATCTTAGAGTGTATAACAAAAGGTAGAACATGGAGAGGGCTATTAGTGTTGCTGGGAGAAACCATTCAGGGAAGATAGTGAAGATATCCATGTATGTGTGATTAATGCTCTTGTGTTCTATTCAAGTTAATTTGTACATCTATTTATAGTACGTTGGATAAATGAAAAATGATATATCTTTATACTATTTTTTTATATTTCATCTTTCTACTTACTAAAACTAAATAATATGTGAAATCCATTAATTCTATATACTCATATTTTTTATTGATTTTAACATTTGTATTAAGTCGAAATATAAATATTAGAAGGAAATAGTACCTAACATGCAGCTAGCTTTATGCTGTGTTCTTGAATTTTATATACGAAAGAAAAGAATAGAAAAGAAAATTAAGGAGAGAAAATAAAAGAAAAGAAATGATAATAGTTTTAGTTTTTCGCGTTCCTAAGATTAAAAGAAAAGAAAAGAAAGAGTATTGTTTTTATTTTGTGTTCCCGAGTCGGAGAGAAAGGGAAAAAAATGAGTTGTATTACAATAATACCCTTATTTTCTAAAATTATTAGTTGTTAGTAGGGGTAATTTAGTCACTAATGAAAAATCATAAAACTTTTCCTTTCCTTTCCTTCTAAATCTTCCCACTTTGGGGAGGAAAGTTTAGAAGAGAATGTTAATGAAATTTTCCTTCCAAACCCCTTCTTTTCTCTCCTTAAAAACATTCTGGAACACAAATTTTTTTAATTCTTTTTTCCTTCCTTCCAAATCACTTCTTTTCTCTTTAAATTAAAATTCTGGAACACAGCGTTAGAAAGACGTAAGATGGATACTGTCGGATATGCATGCAAAAGGTGGGTGGGTTATAAAATATTATATATACACACACTTGGCGTATTACTAAATATATAGTAGCATGCGGCATGCATAATAAAGTATGGGCGGTAGCCAGCGGGTTCAGCCACAAATAATATAAAAACGGACAAAAGAATCTAAATATTAATTAAAGAATACGTACAGCGATAAGATTTTGACGAGTTAAAGAAATATACATACGTATATATATATGGGAGAATTTAAACGAGAACTATTTTTCGTATGAAAATTGCGAGAACTAATTTTGTCATTTAAATGGTAAGTGAAATTCATAGATGAAAAACGTTGGAGATTAAGTGTGGCGAGGTGCATTTAAGGAATTCATGGTTGGGTAATCCAATTGAAGAAGGGGGAATTGGACGGCTAAGATTGGTTCTCGCAGTTCTCGTACGAAAAACAGTTCTCGTTTGAACTTTTCCATACATAGGAGAGGGTTCAAACGAGAATTGTTTTTCCTGTGAGAACCAGTATTGATCATTCAAGTGGTAAGTGGAATTCATGGATAAAGAGCATGGAGGGATTGAGTGTGGCAAGGTGCATTAAGAAATTTCTAGGTGGACAATCCAATTGAAGGAGGGGGAATTGGACGGCTAATATTGGTTCTCGCAATTTTTGTACGAAAAACAGTTATAGGGGAGGATTCAAACGAGAATTGTTTTTCGTACGAGAACTAATCTTGGCCGTTCATTTTGGATAATGGAATTAATAGACGAAGAGCGTAGGGGGATTGAGTGTGGCATGGTGCATGTAAGGAATTCATAGATGGGCAATCCAATTGGAGGGGGAATTAGACGGCTAAAATTGGTTATCGTACGAAAAACGGTTCTTGTTTGGACTTTTGCCTATATATATAGTGAAATATATATATATATATATATATATATATATATCTATACTACTATATAAAGCATTTAATATTCTCTCTCCTCTTAAATTTTAAGACTTCTTAAAATTCAATCAATAAAAAATCTTGACCCTTCATTTAATCTAAATTAATCTCATTCACTCAATATTTAACTATTTTATTCTCTCCTAATTTACTTTAACTTTTTATTAAAAATATGTTTTCTCATACTAACACAATTATCCACTCACATCAACATAATTTTTAAAATCTTATTAACTCTTCTATTTATTTCATCAATATAAATCTTTTTTCTTATTTTATTGTCTTTTAGAATTTATTTTTAAAATTAATAAAATAGTTTGATGTAAATAAAAGAAAATTTGAAAAAAAAACGGACATGTTGATGTAGAAAACTTTTCGTGACATTGAATCACACGAATAACATATTATTACATTCTTGAAAACGACTTATTGTAAACCAAAAACTATTTGCCGCCGTAGGATTGCGCGGGTATGATGCTAGTATATATATATACACTATATTATAAAGCATTTAAGTGTTCTTAATCTTTTAATTTTAGTTAATTGGAAATTACTAATTTACCCTTAATATTACAATTAATAGAAACTGTTAAATAAAGAAACTATTTTGATAATTAATGACAATCATATATACCATTTTAATAACTACACATTCCAAAATAAAGATTATTTAAAAAATCAAATTAATACAAATTAACTTAATAATTAAACTTTTCATATTGAATATTCTATCAATAATAAATATTTTAACTTGACTATTAAAAAATGCGTATAACCAGAAATATTAAATCTAAATAATATACAATCTTAATTTATAAATTTTGTTGGATTTTTTAAATGGGTAATATACTTAAAATAAAATAGAGTTGTAAGACCAATATTCTTATTGGATTTTATCATCTATGTAAAATATCATTAACACATTATAGTTTAAAAAAACAAATCACCATTGTTTTAAAAACGGACAAGTTAACAAGTAAAATATATTCCTAACCGCTGTATTGCGCGTGTATAATGTTAGTATATATATATATATGTATATATCTATACTATCTTATAAAACATTTAGATATTTGTAATCTCTTAATTTTAAGTAATTTAAAATTACTAATTTTTCCTTAATATTAAACTAATTGAAAACTATTAAATAAAACAATTATTTGATGGAGTTAATGACAACATCATATACCATTTTAATGATCAAACCTTCCAAAATAAAAATTATTTAAAATGTCATATCAATATAGATTAACTTAATAATTAAAAAACTAATAATTAATCTTTTCATATTAAATATTTTAACATATAATAAATATATTAACTTAAATATGAAGATTACGTATAACTAGAAGTATTAAATCTAAATAACATACAACCTAAATTTATAAAAATTAGAAGATTTTTTTAAATGGATAATATAATTAAAGTATAATAGAGTTATAATGCCAACATTTTTGTGGAATTTTATTGACCCGTTATAATTTAGAAAAGAAACTCACAATCCCTGTTTTAAAAACGGATAAGTTATTGAAAAACATATTAGTAACTGCTAAATTGCGCATGTAAAATGCTAGAGTAGAGATCAAGTAAAAAGAAAATTAAAGTAAAAAGGGTAAAAGAGATGATTATTTGATCATTTTTCGGTATATATATCAACTGATAATCGTTAGTTCATCATCTTTATTGATTAAAACTAGTTCTTCATCAATTTCTTTTTGATGAATCCAACATATTCATCACTTTTTAGATGAAAGTATTTTGTTCATCAACAAATTATTCCAAAATTTTGTTTTCAAAATCTGTATTTGAAATCAAATAGAAATTGATGAAGAACTAGTTTTAATCAATAAAGATGATGAACTAACGATTATCAGTTGATATATATACCGAAAAATGATCAAATAATCATCCTTTTAACACTTTTCACTTTAATTTTCTTTTTATTTGATCCCATCCCTATATATAAATATATATATATATATGGGAGAGGGTTCAAACGAGAACTGTTTTTCGTACGAGAACTGCGAGAACCAATCTTGGCCATTCATTTTGGATAATGATATTCATGGATGAAGAACGTGGGGGGATTGAGTGCGGCAGGGTGCATATAAGGAATTCATGGGTGGGCAATCCAATCGAAGGAGGGGGAATTGGACGGCTAAAATTGGTTCTCGCGGTTCTCGCAATAAAAACGGTTCTCAAATGAACTTTTCACTATATATATATACTTAAATTAATAATTAATCTTTTCATATTAAATATTTTAACATATATATAGTGAAAAGTTCATTTGAGAACCGTTTTTATTGCGAGAACCAATCTTAGCCGTCCAATTCCCCCTCTTTCAATTGGATTGCCCACCCATGAATTCCTTACATGCACCCTGCCACACTCAATCCCCCCACGCTTTTCATCCATTACTTCCATTATCCAAAATGTACGGTTAAGATTGGTTTTTGCAGTTCTCGTTTGAACCCTCCCTATATATATATAGGGTTGGGATCCTTTACGAATGGAAGAACGGTGCGAACGATGCGAACAGAAATCTAACGGCGGAATATTGGACGACTTTGGCGGTGGAGTTCTAAACTTTAATGTTATTTTTGCAAAGATTTTCCGTGAGAAGGCAATGAGTGTAGTATTATATATTATAATTTAGAACCTCAACTATAATTATCACATTTTGTATTTGTTTTTTATTATAATTTATAATATAATAATATCAAAAGATATAATTTATTGCATCTAGTCTAAAAACCACTACATCTTATCTTCACCCCTTACTATATATGCTATTTCCTATTATATGTATAGGGTAGGGATCGAATGCGAACAAAAATTTAATTACGAATATAGCGTTTGGATGGTGTACATGAAATAATAGTCAAAGATTGCGGCGGAAGCATGCAAATTAGAAACAGTTTCATGGATGAATTCCTTGACACGTGGAAGAATTAATTACATAGAAACAAATTCACGAAATGGTGGGAGCATGCAATGATTTTGTAGACGAGATGTAGTGTTGTAGCTTTTCTATTTTAAAGCTCTTTGTAGTGTTTGTATTTTAATATATAGAGTAGGGATCGATTGCGAATGGTCCCAGCGTACGAACCCTATGGAAGTAATTTTTGGACGGCATCAAAGGGATTGAAAGCTGGACGGCGACGTGTAACACCCGAAGTTCAAAATTTAGTGATCTAATAAATTAAAACCAATAATACGTTTTTAGTGGTTGCCTAATTAAGATTAGGGGATGTTTAGAAACTTGAGGGGTTAAAGTTGTCAAAACAAAAGATAAAAGGTTGAGGGACCATTTGTGTAATTAGTCCAAAGATGTGGTTATATCTAGCCAACATTGACTAGATTTAGTCAAAGTTCTCTTTTGCAACTTCCAGACTCTCGTATGCTTAGACCAACTCCTTTGCAACTTCATTTTGTTGATCAAGATCAGTAGAATAAGTGGCTTTTATTGAGTATAGCAACTATACAAGCTTGAGGTTAGATTTAAAACCTTTTTCTTAAAGTTTAATGGGTTTTAAGTTGATTCATGGAGAATCAAGGATTTAGTGATGTTATGGTGGTTATTTATTGTTTAGAAGTTGTTTGGGGTGTAGGAAAACACCCCAGTAGTGTTTTTATGAGTTAATATTAAGAGTTTTGATGAGTTAGCCGAAGTTACAGCAAGACAGTCGGCGAACTAGTGCTGGAAGTAGAAAGGAACGGTCGTGCCTTTGAGGGGTACGACCGTGCCTAGTGGCCGTGACCGTCTCTGTTCATGAGGTCCAGGTGTACCTATGTAGGGTATGGGCGTGCTTTTGGCCCAGTACGTCCATGCTTGAGTGGGCTCTGTTTCTGGGCCTAGGCTAAGAGGCACGGGTGTGCCCTAGCTCTGTTCAGTTTAGTTTTGTTCAGCAACAGCATGTATTGATATTTATACAATTGATATTATGTTGTAGAACTAGTTGTGGACTTATTCACTAAATCATAATCAGCTGAGGATCATTCATATCATACTAATTATAAGGTGAGTTTTCTAGACTTCACTTCATATCAGCAGCATTTGTAATTTCATATCAGATTACTAACATGCTATGTTATTCATGTGTATATGTAAGCATACTGCTATGTGCAGTAAGACTCAGATGTGGTACAGTACTGTGACCTATGTTGCTGCCCTGGGTCTAGAACTAGAGGCTAGCATTGATTGCCAGACATACGTGTATTATCTTCATATGATTGTATACGTGTGTTTATATGATGTTTTGTTTAGATTACTCACTAAGCTCTCGTAGCTTATCAGATACTGTTTTTAAAATGTTTTGCAGAACGCAGCAAGGACAAGTACAAAGCTCCTGTTTGACTGCTTTTCAGTTTTAAACGATAAACACTTAACGCCTGTTTTTGTAAATATTTAACTTTGACAGTACACTAAGTTTGTACTTATGGGTGTATCTTTTGATACCAGCACGGTTTTACTACGAAAATGCTTCCGCTTATGATTTTCAAATTATATGCGTGCTTTTACGAAAATGTTTTACTATTTTTATTGTAAAAATGAAATTGGGGCGTTACAACTTGGTATCAGAGTCACGGTTTGAGAGATCTGGATATGTGTAATACACAGTCTGGATTTGAACCATGGAACCATGGTTTTGAAAATTTTGTCAAACTGGAGTCTTGTACATGCAGCTTGGTGAGTATATTAGCAATTATATTGATTATGTATTATGTGAGTATTATGTGCGAGAACAAGATATGTTTAAGACAAATATGTTATATGTGTATACAACTGTTAAGAGTTGGTTAAATTCAGATTACCAAACCCAAATGTTATATTAGTGTCACATCAATTATCGCTTATCTTTTCTTTTACAACCCAAAATTAAGCTAGTTGTCTAACCTAATCTTACCCATATTTTTTTATTTTAATATATATATATATATATATATGGGAGAGTTATTGTGAGAATTGATATTTAAGTGTGTTAGAACCTAGAGGGGGTGAATAGGTTATATGCCCACTTTTTGAAGTTTTTAACAATATTTGCAAGTAATTAAAGAGTTTAAGGAAGAAAGATATCACCAATGAAGTAGTTTGGACACAATGATTTATAGTGGTTCAAGCAAGGGTTAACAACCTTGCTCTACATCCACTCCTTGGCCTCACCCACCAAGAGTTGCTCCACTAACTTCTCTCTTTGAAGGTAGAGATAAACCTTTTACAACTTCTCTCTAATTCTAAGGCTAGAGATGATCCTCACTTCTCTCTAATTCTAAGTCTAGAGATGATCCTCACTTCTCTCTAAATCTAAGGCTAGAGATGATCCTCACACTATTACAAATATATAAGAAGGTAATGTAGTGTTTGAACTTTGAATGCTTTCACTCTTGCTTCATTCTTGATCTTGAAAGATTGAATATTTATCAAAGAATATGAGCTCACAAGATTTAGTATGTGTTCTGTGTTTTTCAGATTGCAAAAGCTTGGTGAAAAACAAGACATGAGTTGCCTTAAATAAGGAAAAAGGTGCAAGCTCAAAAAGTGTTCAAACTGTCCACGGTCGATCCACGGTCGACCGTGGCATCGACCGTCGGACTTCTGGAACTTTTTGAGACTTGTGAATATAGACGTTGGCCTTTTACCAAAATCACACACAACCCATTTTTACCATAAAAATGCACTGAAAAGAAGCTTAAGAAAAGTTAGGTTAGTGTCATACTTCTTAAGTTTGAATTTAATCATAAAAATGGTAGTTTATAAACCAAATGCACAAAGCATGTTGGAAGTTTACCTCTTTGAGAGATTCCTTTTGCTAAATATGGTTTTGGCTTATTTCAATAGAAGATTATGTTTAGTATTTGCCAAAATAGGAATTCATTTGCTTTGACTACCAAGCTTGTGATTTTATAAAAAATTTCTCAATTTTTATAAAAGTTTTTATAAAAATTATTTTATAAAAACTTAAACTCATTTAATTATTTATTTTGTAAGCTCATAAACTTTGAACGTTTATTTGTAGGAATCTTCGACATCGGCTTCTACTTGAACTCGGATCTTGACGATTGGAGCTTGCCATTTGATAAAGCTTGTTTTGTAGATTATAGATGAGAATATATTTGATTGAATATATATATGTATATGTGCACATATGTTAATGTTAATACATACAATTATATAAACAAGTTGTATATTTTTGTGTCAACAAAAGAGGATATATTTGTAAGCATATTTTTCCCAACAATCTCCCCCTTTTTGTTGAAGACAAAAATTTATAACTTGTATAAGAATTGTATATATAACTTTAACATGTTAACATGTGCATATATACACATATATGTATATAATCTACTATCTTATATATATTCTTTTATCTTCTCCCCCTTTTTTGTATTTAACAAAAAGGAGACTCCCCCTTGACATAAGCTCCCCCTTGGAGAACTCCACTTCTTGCGTTAAATGGAAATACTACCAAAAACTTGCCAAGGAGATGTGAGTATGAACAATATTCTAATCATGCAATTATCACAACCCAAATAGCAAATAGCATAATGTAAGATGTCCATAGCAAGATGTAGTAAAGAAATAGCAATCTAGTAGATTAAGTCAACAAGCAAATATAGAAAATACCGATTGTTGCAATAGTTAATGTCTGGTTAAGAAAATAAAAATAATTGTTTTTAGAATCCATTCAACCATAGAGAATCAAGATGGTTCACCCCCGTCTGTCCCGGCATTGCACCTAAGTGCATTCATGATTGACCGCAGCATCCCTTTTACCCCCTTTGACTTCCTTCCGTAGAGATCGGGTTTCATTCCGCAACTCGTTGATGTTGCGATTGAGTGCGGCAATTCGTTCGTCGGTAGAGCCTTCAACCATGCCGTGATCCGGACGAATTGAACCCTCCTCTTCACCCTCCTCCTCTTCACCAAAGGTGAATGCGTCAATTTCGGCTTCCGTATCTCCGGAGGATGATGAATGAGCTTGCTTCTTCCCTTTATGGGAAGACATCTTGTGAAGTGTCGCAAGGTCTATGGGAGCCGAGGAAGCTGGAGTAGAAGCTATGCGGGAAATATTGGGTAGGTTGGTGAAGAGAATGGAGAGGAGACGGCCGTATGGAAGGTCTCGACGGCTAGTGACAAGGCCACTCATGCGTTTAGCAAGTATGTGCATGATGTTGACCTCAGATCGCGTTTTGAGAGCATGAAGGAGGACGGCTTGAATGGCGCTAATTTCCGAATGATTCCCGGATTTTGGAAAGATGTTGGAATCAATGATCTTATTTCACACATCGCATTCGGGAAGAAGATCCCTCCCAAATAGATTGGTCGATGTGTGTGGAATATTTGGCCTGCAAATCGAGCCAAGGATCACCGGGATGGAGAACGCGGCAGGGAGATTTGTGAGGCTGTGAGATGTGGTGTAGAACTTTAAACCGGATGAGGGGATATGAAGGATCATGCCTAGTTGGACAAGAGTAAATGTGAAGTCGGTTCCTTCAATTGCAAAGGTGACAACTTCATCATCTTCATTGTAGTTAAACGATGCATAAAATTCAAATATGCGAGACTTATATAAGACATTGGACAATGTAAGAAATGTGGACCACCCAATTGCGTCAAAGGTCGCTTGAGTGTGGAATTGGTCTAGTTGGTTGACAACAACCAACCGACCTTCATTTATCCCTCGTTTTTTGAGGACATTGGCTGATTGGCGCGGAGTTGGGTTGTCGGGTTTTCTTGAAGCCGATGTACGTACACGTGGCATGATGATCTATAGAGACAATGATGATATGATTAAGTACAAATATATAGCATTATGACTAGTGTGTGCCTAAATTTGAGAAGATTTTGAAAATTTTATGAATCATGTGGTTACTAAGGTTAGTTGATATAGATTAAGCAAAACTACATTGAGTTTGGACATTAAAAGTCAAAACATAAAAATTTAAAAGTTCAAAAAATTTCCAGTGGGCTTACGGTCGATGCACGGTATCGACCGTGGATCGACCGTCGTTGGTCTGGATTGTTGGTGATAAGTTGCGGTAGAAGTACGGTCGACCGTGGTTCGACCGACAGTGGACGGTTTTCAAGTTTTCATTTTTGTCCCTTTTTGACATGATATGCATATACTAATTGAATCTTATAATAATAACTTAGACATCATCTATATTTAAAACTGAACCCATCATTTTCATATACCATTTACTACTCAACAAACCTAACATATTTTCTTTTCCAAAAATCAACCTAATCCTAAGATCCACATGATTCTTTGGTGCAAAGAGAGAGCCCTAAGAAAATAAATAAGAGATAAACTTATACCTTGAACAAAAAAATTCGTGAAGAAGGGAAAGGCAAGAGAGGATGAGTCTTCAACCGTGGATCAACCGTGAATCCAACCGTGCCTTCGATCACGGCTTCAACCGTAGTAAAAACCTTGATTTTTGAGGTAATTTTTAAGCTCTTAGTTGTTAATGGCGGCTAGGGTTTGTGTGGGGAAAAGAAAGTGTAAGAGAGAGGGGGTAAAATAGGGTTAAAATCGTCAGGTACACTACGGTCGATACACGGTCGACCGTGATATCGACCGCGCCCTTTTTAAGTCTGTTTTGGTATTTTTGCAGTACCCCGACGGTCGTTCCATGGTATCGACCGTGAGTCGACCGTGGTGCATCTGGAATCCATATTTTTACCATTTTCATGCTGTTTAGGTGTTGTTTTTAGGGTAAATGTTCCATCATTCCTAAACCAAGTCGTAATGTATTAAACATTTCAATTTTTAGCGGTTTAGTGAATATGTCGGCAATATTTTCACATGAAGCAACCTTTTCTAAATTTATATTTCCTTTTTGCATATTGTCACGTAGGAAATGATGCCTAATTTGAATGTACCATCTTCATATTTGAAGACCAAGAAAGTAATTCAACTCATCCATCATTCTCATTTCAATTTCATCATGTATAAGATTTCAAAACTCATCACACAAAGATGATTATCAAATTTTACATTTGGGAAGTCTGTAACAAGCTCATTACTAGTCATTTTTGTAACAATCTCATGTTAGCATGTCCTAGTCTTTTATGTCACAATGTTGAATTATCAATTATAGTTGCAAGACATACTTGTGTTAGGATTATCACCAAGTCTACATGTATAGAGTCCATTTCTCCTAACACCTTTTACTAAAACTTTATCATCTTTGCATATCAAGCTTTCATGTTTAGAGAATTTAACATTTAGATCTTTATCACATAATTGACCAATACTTATTAAGTAGTAAGCTAAACCATTAACATGCTCAACATTCAAGAATTTGATATTGTCATGAAGAGTGTTACCTTTACCAACTACCTTTCTTCTTAGGTTACTTCCAAACACCACATGTCCTCCATCATACTCCTTGTATGAAGTGAAGAGTTCTCTATTACCGATCATGTGTTTTGAGCAACTATTATCAAGAATCCATTAATGAGACATAATCTCATTTTTGTTGCACACCTACACTTGTGTAATTTTCATTCAAGCTTTTGGTACCCAATGTTTCATGGGTCCAGGATGGTTAGTATAAAAAACTCCTACTCTAATCCACCTTTGTGTAATCTTGAACCCTTTATAATACCATGTGTTCATAGAGTTAATAGGTTTATGAGAATGTCTTGATTTTTGAATTGTATTTGATTTAGGTTTCTTGAATCCAAGTCCATGCCTTGTAGTTGGAGTATAAAACTTTCTCATTAATTCATTACTTGCAACCTTTGGCATACAAGTGGAAGGACTAGAAACAATGTTGCAATTTTGAACTTTTAAAAAATTCCAGTGAGACGACGGTCGATTCACGGTCGATACCGTGAGTCGACCGTGAGGCTCCTGGATTTTTTCTTCCTCTTTTTCTTTCACAAATTTGATAGGTGTTAAGTGACTAGTTGGCATGTTGTTTGAGTTACTTGAGAACCCAAGACCACCTTTATCTTTTGATGATTTTTGAATCTTTAACATCTCATCTAACTTGGTTGAACTATTTTTAAATTTTGACAAGGTGGTTGTGTCAAAATTTGTCTTTAGCTTACTTTCCAAATCTTACAAGCTTGGAGATATATGAGAAGCAATTTTACTTTCTAGATCTTTTATTTTCAAGTTCAAGTTATCATTTTCATTTCTTAACTTGACATTTTCCTTTTTCAAGCTCTTGTTATCATTTTTTAACTCCTCATCTTTAGCAAGTATTTTAGAGCTAAAGTCACATAATTGATCATATTGATGGTCATCATTATCACTATAGTAGCTAGAATCAGAATGTACCTATCTTGTCTCAAAAGCCATGAAGTAGTTTTTGAAGTTTTTGAAGTCACTTGTCACAAAAGCCACTTGTCACATAATTGCCCACTTTTTGAAGTTTTTAACAATATTTGCAAGTAATTAAAGAGTTTAAGAAAGAAAGATATCACCAATGAAGTAGTTTGGACACAATGATTTATAGTGGTTCAAGCAAGGGTTAACAACCTTGCTCTACATCCACTCCTTGGCCTCACCCACCAAGAGTTGCTTCACTAACTTCTCTCTTTGAAGGTAGAGATAAACCTTTTACAACTTCTCTCTAATTCTAAGGCTAGAGATGATCCTCACTTCTTTCTAATTCTAAGACTAGAGATGATCCTCACTTCTCTCTAATTCTAAGGCTAGAGATGATCCTCACACTATTACAAATATATAAGAAGGTAATGTAGTGTTAGAACTTTGAATGCTTTCACTCTTGCTTCATTCTTGATCTTGAAAGATTGAATATTTATCAAAGAATATGAGCTCACAAGATTTAGTATGTGTTCTGTGTTTTTCAGATTGCAAAAGCTTGGTGAAAAACAGGACATGAGTTGCCTTAAATAAGGAAAAAGGTGCAAGCTCAAAAAGTGTTCAAACTGTCCACGGTCGATCCACGGTCGACCGTGGCATCGACCGTCGGACTTCTGGAACTTTTTGAGACTTGTGAATATAGACGTTGGCCTTTTACCAAAATCACACACAACCCATTTTTACCATAAAAATGCACTGAAAAGAAGCTTAAGAAAAGTTAGGTTAGTGTCATACTTCTTAAGTTTGAATTTAATCATAAAAATGGTAGTTTATAAACCAAATGCACAAAGCATGTTGGAAGTTTACCTCTTTGAGAGATTCCTTTTGCTAAATATGGTTTTGGCTTATTTCAATAGAAGATTATGTTTAGTATTTGCCAAAATAGGAATTCATTTGCTTTGACTACCAAGCTTGTGATTTTATAAAAAATTTCTCAATTTTTATAAAAGTTTTTATAAAAATTATTTTATAAAAACTTAAACTCATTTAATTATTTATTTTGTAAGCTCATAAACTTTGAACGTTTATTTGTAGGAATCTTCGACATCGGCTTCTACTTGAACTCGGATCTTGACGATTGGAGCTTGCCATTTGATAAAGCTTGTTTTGTAGATTATAGATGAGAATATATTTGATTGAATATATATATGTATATGTGCACATATGTTAATGTTAATACATACAATTATATAAACAAGTTGTATATTTTTGTGTCAACAAAAGAGGATATATTTGTAAGCATATTTTTCCCAAAAAAGTGAGAATAGGAGAACAAATCTTAGCCATCAATTATAGGTTGATCTATTAGATCGTTCGCAATTCACCCGTTTTTATATATTCCAAAGCAAAAGAGATTTTCTTTTTGTTTCTTATTTTCACCATTTAATGTTTCTACCATTAGATCACAAACAAACCTTAATTAGTGACCTGATTGGAATTACCTTCCTGGTAAAGTCTGTCGGTCGTTAATTCCGGATAAAAGAAAACGTACAACATATGATAGAAATTCCAGTCATGTCATCATGGTTTGGCGGTGATCGAACGGTGAAAACTTCGACTAGAGTCATAGGCTTAATAGAAAATTTCAAGTTATTACTTACTTTAACAATTACCACAAAGTAGAATATCTATTTGGGTAATAAAAATCTAAATTACCTAAATCAACTTTTTTTAAAGTATGATTTTATTCCGCTAGGAACCTCCCAGTCGAACCAGTAAAGAAGGTTTGCGATCACGAACTCCACATTCACTGGTGCCGTGGTCATTGCTGGACACGACCTTCGACCACCTCCAAATGGGAGCATCTCAAATCTATCCCTCCCGAAATCACCTTCAACATTCTCAAACCTCTCGGGATAGAACTCACTCGCATTCTCCCCCACGTGCTCGGGTCTCTTCCTATCCCCCACGCGTTTATTATAACAGCCGTACCAGGGAAGATGTCGTAACCATCTACTTGAGTATGGTCTAAGCTTACATGCGGAATTAACAACGGGCAGGAGTGTGCAATCTTAGTGTCTCTTTCACCACCATTTTCAAGTATGGCATTTTTGTTGTATCTAATTCACCTACGTTTTGTATTCTCCCTGTGTGGTTTCGGATTTCGCTTTGTAACTTTTGCATCACTCTAGTATTTCTAGCGATCTCGGTCATTGCCCACACCAGCGTCACAACAGTTGTGTCAATTCCCCCGGCAAGCACGTCCTGAAATGCATGTTACGTAAGTATATTTACGTTAATTAGTTATATATTATATACATAGTTTTTGATCTCTATATTAATTAGAAAACATAGTATATATGTATTTTTCTTGCGTACCATTACAAGAGCTTTGATATCTGAATGAGTCAACCGATAGCCAGAAGCGTTTTCTTTGAAAGATAAATCAAGTAAAGTATGGACAAAATCCTTATCATCGTCATTAATTATTTCTTCAGTCTTATGATTGAGATGGTCATCAATGATTGTGTCGATATACGCATCAAGATGTTTAATTAAGCATCACATCCCATGATGGACCCGTAATTCCATGGTTTCATTAAGCATCACATCCCATGACAGACCCGTAACCGGTTCTTCTCTATACTTGGTACCAAACGCCACCTTACACACCATCTTCTTAACTATTTCTAAAAACATCTTGCTGAGATCTACCTCTGTGTTTGGTGGATGCAGCGTCAGAGAGCGGATTATGCTCTCGATCTCTGTCACCAACACATAGTTAGAAAATTTAGCTCCTTTTGGACCCATAAACTCGGATACCAAAAGCTTTCTCATCTCCCGCCAGTGACCGGAGTGAGGTGAGAAAGCAATGTCGACAAAGCTTGTATGTAAGGCACTTGGTGGCTTGAAAAAGTTCTCGGGAACAAAAAATGTGATCTTGAGTTTTCAAGATTTGTTTGGCCATGGCGGGCGAAGAGATTACAAGAAACTGCTTGGAACCGATATTGGATTTGCATAACGGGACCGTGTTCTTTTGAAAGTTCCCAAAGTGCCACGTGACGACGCTTGCCTAGTATTTGATGTAGGTTTCCGATTATTGGAAGCTTTGGAGGGCTTGGGGGCTGCTTAACCGCCATGGATGACCCCATAATATTCTTGGATCTTAGAGTGTATAACAAAAAGTAGAACATGGAGAGGGCTATTAGTGTTGCTGGGAGAAGCCATTCAGGGAAGATAGTGAAGATATCCATGTATGTGTGATTAATGGTCTTGTGTTCTATTCAAGTTAATTTGTACGTCTATTTATAGTACGTTGGATATATCTGATTAGCTAGCGTACTGCCCTCTTCATCCAATCATTGTAGCATAACGCCTCGCGTGTACATGTTAAATGTACTTTATTTTTATTAAAATAGTTTGTTATTCTCTGGGTCCTAAACTACTAATATCTTATTATAAGTAATCTAATTATACTTAGTCAAATTATAGAAAACAGAAAAAAATTAAAGTTGTCACTTAATAATAAATTTCACATACATAGATTAGGTTGTGTATGCAAAGTGAACTATAGGGTGCATGACTGTTACCCACTAAAATATATAATTCATAGCATAATTAATAATTTAATGGACCAAACAATTTTAAAAAGAAAAAATATGTGTGCTGCTATAACACTTAACTTAAGTATTGTTACACTTATATACATTTTTAATTAATTATAATTTTATCATTTCAGTACTTGCTTATTAAAAAGATACGTAAATATTACAACACGTAACTTAATAATATATCTTTACTCATTTTAAAATATTGGCACGGAATCCTCTTTATATGGCTTAATTCTTGTTTATTAATTTATACGTTCGTACTCCAGCCTCTTTTTATAGCCCAGCTGCTTTTGTGAAAAGATATGATTAAAACATATACGGGTTGGATGATGTAATATAATTGAATAAAGTTATAGTTTTAAAATTTTAATATTAAATCACAGGTGATTTAGTATATAATTATACGTGATTTGTAAAAGCATCACATATAGAATTACGAAAATGTCACTCTGCTCAAATTTTTAAAGTGTAATTTGGACCATGAATTTCATTGATCCAAAGGCTAAAATTAGTTCCTTGGGACTATGAATTAAGTATAGACTATATTGAACATTCTTCTATAATATTAACTGGGTAAGATTATTTGGACTTCCTCATTTTCACATACAAGATATATTACATCGATCAATTACGGTTTACAATATAGGTTATAAATTCACATACATCATATCATATAAAGTTAATTTAGATTTACAAACGATCCAAATAGAATCACGTGATATAAATAGAATCATCCTATTTATTTGAAGATTTATTTATTAATTAGTCTTTGCTTCAAATTTCTAAATGATTAGATTAATTCAATATTTATTCAAAATAAGATTTGTTTTCTTATTAGATACGAAGTTTTTTTTTTTTTTTTTTTTGAGAAGTTTGATATTAAATCAAATTAAAATTAGTTATGTTTTTTCTTATAAATAGTGGTTATGATATTTAGACCACCCGACTCGGTGGGTTTACCTGATGCCACACCCAAAGGCTTCGGGTAACCTCATACGGACAGCCTTAGAAACGACTTAGCTTCGTAGCGAGGTAGATCAGATTAAAAAGTGTCAGACAATTACACCAAAAGTTTTTATATATTTCTAATTAAGCAAAAACAGATTTTCTTTTTGTTTCTTATTTTCACCAGCAACGAAGAAATGACAAACAACAGAAATTTCATTAGCAAGAAGCTAGCTTGCTGGATGGAATTAATACACAGAGAGAGAGAGAGAGAACAACCCCGTAATTAATTATTAGCCACCACGAACCATCTAATGTTTCTAACAGTTTAACAATATATGTGTTGGCATGGAACTTATTTTGCAGTTGGTATGCATAAATATAAAGATTTAGTAGTGGCCGGAACATGATCATAAACGTACTATATCTTAATTAATTATGCTCTGTACGTGGGTACAAGGCAAAGGGGAACTTTCTTTCCGACAACCAGCGTACCACCGACTTCCATGTCCAGATCTTCATTCTTCATTCCGCTAGGAAGCTCCCAATCGAACCAGTAAAGAAGGTTTGCGATCACGAACTCCACATTCGCTGGTGCCGAGTTCATTGCTGGACACGACCTTCGACCACCTCCAAATGGGAGCATCTCAAATCTATCCCTCCCGAAATCACCTACAACATTCTCAAACCTCTCGGGATAGAACTCACTCGCATTCTCCCCCCACGTGTTCGGGTCTCTTCCTATCCCCCACGCGTTTATTAAAACTGTCGTACTAGGGAAGACGTCGTAACCATCTACTTGAGTATGGTCTAAGCTTACATGCGGAATTAACAACGGGGCAGGAGTGTGCAATCTTAGTGTCTCTTTCACCACCATTTTCAAGTATGGCATTTTTGTTGTATCTAATTCACCTACGTTTTGTATTCTCCCTGTGCGGTTTCGGATTTCGCTTTGTAACTTTTGCATCACTCTAGTATTTCTAGCCATCTCGGTCATTGCCCACACCAGCGTCACAACAGTTGTGTCAATTCCCCCGGAAAGCACGTCCTGGAATGCATGTTACGTAAGTATATTTACGTTAATTAGTTATATATTATATACATAGTTTTTGATATCTATATTAATTAGAAAACATAGTATATATGTATTTTTCTTGCGTACCATTACAAGAGCTTTGATATCTGAATGAGTCAACCGATAGCCAGAAGCGTTTTCTTTGGAAGATAAATCAAGTAAAGTATGGACAAAATCCTTATCATCGTCATTAATTATTTCTTCAGTCTTATGATTGAGATGGTCATCAATGATTGTGTCGATATACGCATCAAGATGTTTAAACCCATCATTCAGCCTAGCGTTCCATCCACTAAGTTGGTCAATAAAATAACCTAACCACGGAAAAGAATCACCAACGGATCCATTTAATAATTCCATGGCTTCATTAAGCATCACATCCCATGACGGACCCGTAACCGGTTCTTCTCTATACTTGGTACCAAACGCCACCTTACACACCATCTTCTTAACTATTTCTAAAAACATCTTGCTGAGATCTACCTTTGTGTTTGGTGGATGCAGCGTCAGAGAATGGATTATGCTCTCGATCTCCGTCACCAACACATAGTTAGAAAGCTTAGCTCTTTTTGGACCCATAAACTCGGATACCAAAAGCTTTCTCATCTCCCGCCAGTGACCGGAGTGAGGTGAGAAAGCAATGTCGACAAAGTTGTATGTAAGACGCTTGGTGGCTTGAAAAAGATCTCGGGAACAAAAAATGTGATCTTGAGTTTTCAAGATTTGTTTGGCCATGGCGGGGGAAGAGATTACAAGAAACTGCTTGGAACCGATATGGATTTGCATAACGGGTCCGTATTCTTTTGAAAGTTCCCAAAGTGCCACGTGACGAGGCTTGCCTAGTATTTGATGTAGGTTTCCGATTATTGGAAGCTTTGGAGGGCTTGGGGGAAGCTTAACCGCCATGGATGACCTGATAATATTCTTGGATCTTAGAGTGTATAACAAAAGGTAGAACATGGAGAGTGCTATTAGTGTTGCTGGGAGAAGCCATTCAGGGAAGATAGTGAAGATATCCATGTATGTGTGATTAATGGTCTTGTGTTCTATTCAAGTTCATTTGTACGTCTATTTATAGTACGTTGGATATATCTAATTAGCTAGGGTACCGCCCTCTTCATCCAATCATTGCAGCAAAACGCCTCGCGTGTACATGTTAAATGTACTTTATTTTTTTATTAAAATAGTTTGTTATTCTCTACGTCCTAATATACTAATATCATATAAGTCATCTAGTTATATTTGGTCAAATTATAGAAAATAGAAAAAGTTAAAGTGTAACTTAATAATAACTTTCACATGCATAGATTAGGTTATGTATGCACAGTAAACTATAGGGTGCATGACTCTGACCCATTAAAATATATAATTGATAGCATAAATAATAATTTAATGGACCAAAGTAAGCTATGTGTGCTGCTATAACATCTAAGTGTTGTTATATTTATATACATTTTTAATTAATTATAATTTTATCATTTCAAAATTTACATATTATAAAAATATGTAAATATGACAACAAGTAACTTTATGCCGGTAATAGTATATATCTTTATTCATTTTAAAATGTTGGCACGGAATTCTCTTTATATGGCTTAATTCTTGTTTATTAATTTACACGTTCGTACTACAGCCTCTTTTTATAGCCCAGCTGCTTTTGTGAAAAGATATGATTAAAACATATGCGGGTTGGATGATGTAATATAATTGAATAAAGTTATAATTTTAAAATTTTAATATTGAATCACTGGTGATTCAGTATATAATTATACGTGATTTGTAAAATCATTACATATAGAATTACAAAAATGTCACTCCGCTCAAATTTTTAAAATGCAATTTGGACCATGGATTTCATTGATCCAACGGTTAAAATTAGTTCTTAGGACTATAAATTAAGTATAGACTATATTGAACATTCTTCTTTAATATTAATTGGGTACGATTATTTGGACTTACTCATATTACATCGATCAATTACAGTTTACAATATAGGTTATACACTCGCATAGATTATATCATATAAGGTTAATTTAGATTTACAAACGATCCAAATAGAATCACGTGATATAAATAGAATCATCCTATTTTTTTGAAGATTTATTTATTAATTAGTCTTTGCTTCAAATTTCTAAATGATTAGATTAATTCAATATTTATTCAAAATAAGATTTATTTTCTTATTAGATAGGAGGTTTTTTGAGAAATTTGATATTAAATCAAATTTAAATTAGTGCTGTGTTTTTTCTTATAAATAGTGGATAAGATATTTATAATTCAATAAAAATATTTAAAAGTGTTGAGAGTTTATCGTCTATATCTTTTAATCCGAGATTTTAGAGAAGTTTTTCATTTGTGGTGTAGGCTTGATCGAGGAACCTATCCACGTCATATTTTTAATTTTGTGGTAGTCGGTCCAAAAGGGCCGGTGTTATAAATGTGATTGTTAGATATAAAAATAAATGTATATGTTGAGAAGTATAAATGAAAAATGTATATCCTTATATTATTTTTTTATACTTCATCTTACTATTCATTAAAACTAAATAATACGTGGAATCTATTAATTCTCTACTCATATTTTTTATTAATTTTAACATTTGTATTAAGTTGAATTGGAAGGAAATAGTACCTAACATGCAGCTAGCTTTAGTGGAGCAGGAAGACGTAAGATGGATACTGTCGGATATGCATGCAAAAGGTGGGTGGGTTGTAAAATATTATATATACACACACTTGGCGTAATACTAAATACTAGTACGTTACCCGTATAATGCGGCGACGATAACTAGTTTATTTTCTATAATATGTCCGTTTTCGGTAACGTAGGGTATGGTATACACACACTATGATGACGTCGAATAATTTCCATTTGCAGTATGTCCATTTTGTTTCCTTCTTTTCCATTTTACTTAGTTCTTTATTATCTATCAACTTTTTCGTTAATTTCTAAAATAACCTTTAAAAAACAATAAAATAAGAAAAAAACAATCTCTACTTATAAAATAAGATGATAAAAACATATTAATGACTTGGTGAATTGTGTTGATTTGAATGATAAATTGTGTAGGTATGAGATAATATATTAGTGGTTAGTAGGGGTGTTCACGGGGCGGGGCGGGACGGGTAGTGAAATTTTTGCAAACCACAACTGCGGGGCGGGTAGCTAGTTTTGGAAACCGAAACCGAACCGCAAACAGCGGGTACCCGTTGTGCGGGTACCCGGAGGGAGGCCATCCACAATTCGGGTCACGGGTACCCTAAAATTGAACTGTTTTTCATTTTTGTTGTTTTCAACAAGTTTAGATCCATAAAAAACAATAAACAATGGTAGAAACAAGTCAACAATAATTAATCAAATAGATCTTCGATAAGAGTTTCGTAGAAACAAAAAACCGATATAATTAAAGTTGGCACCGTTGATCGATTTCAGTGTCTCCATGTTGAACTCTCGATCGTTGCAGGCTTGCAAACTCACGATATCGAAGCTCAAAAAAATAATCGGGGGAAATGGTAGAGGCTACAAGAAGTAAGTTAGGTAGTTTTAAAGAATTTAAGTTTTCTAATGATTTTGTTATTTCATATTAACATATATATATATATAAGTTAAAAGCATACGGGGCGGGGCGGGTACCCGCGGATATCGAATTTTAAAAACCGAACCCGCCCCGTGTTTAGCGGGTACCCTAGTTTTCGGGTTTTTCGGGTTACGGGTTTTACGTGTATCAGTTTTTTCGGTTTCGGTTCATGCGGGACGGGTCGGTTCTTCGGTTTTACGGTTTTTTTGAACACCCCTAGTGATTGGACTGGTGTATTTTAAAAAATATAAATATATTTAAGACTATATTGGTAATTTTCTATTACCTAAAATTTAAGAGTTCAAGTAAAATAATATTAAATATATTATTAATTAAAAATTTTATTTTACTTTATAAATTCCGCTACATGTTATCAAGTTTATGAGTTTTAGTTATACGAATTTTTCAAATACTTCAATTAAATTATTTGATATATGATATAATATTTCTATGGAGGTTTTTTTATTCAATTTTTAATTTGTGTAATATCTTATAGGTTGAAATTTAATTTGTATTGAGTTGACATTTTTAAACACTATTTTTATAAAAAGTTTAGTTATTAAAATGATATTCAATGGTTTCCTTTTAAGATTAATATAAGGGGTAAGTTAGTAATATCAAATGATTTAAAATTTAAAAGATTAAAACATTTAGAAGAGACCGTGTTAAATATTTTATATATCAGTATAGATATAGTAGCATGCGGCATGCATAATAAAGTATGGGAGGTAGCCGGCCACAAATAATATAAAAACGGACAAAAGCATCTAAATATTAATTAAAGAATACGTACAGCGATAAGATTTTGACGAGTTAAAGAAATATACATACGTATATATACATGGGAGAACTTAAACGAGAACTATTTTTTGTATGATAATTGCGAGAACCAATCTTGTCATTCAAGTGGTAAGTGGAATTCATAGATGAAGAGCGTTGGAAATTAAATGTGGCGATGTGCATGTAAGGAATTCACGGGTGGGCAATCCAATTGAAGAAGAGAGAATTGGACGGCTAAGATTTGTTCTCGCAGTTCTCGTACGAAAAACAGTTCTCGTTTGAACTTTTCCATATATAGGGGAGGGTTCAAACGAGAACTATTTTTCCTGCGAGAACCAATCTTGGTCATTCAAGTGGTAAGTGGAATTCATAGATAAAGAGCATTGAGTGAATGAGTGTGGCAAGGTGCATTAAGAAATTCCTAGGTGGACAATCCAATTGAAGGAGGGAGAATTGGACGGCTAATATTGGTTCTCGCAATTTTTGTAAGAAAAACAGTTATAGGGGAGGATTCAAACGAGAACTGTTTTTCGTACGAGAACTGCGAGAACTAATCTTGGCCGTTCATTTTGGATAATGGAATTAATAGATGAAGAGCGTAGGGGGATTGAGTGTGGCAAGGTGCATGTAAGGAATTCATAGATGGGCAATCCAATTGGAGGGGGAATTAGACGGCTAAGATTGGTTCTCGTACGAAAAACGGTTCTCGTTTGGACTTTTGCCTATATATATAATGAAATATATATATATATATATATATATATATATATATATATATATATATATACTATATTATAAAGCATTTAAGTGTTCTTAATCTTTTAATTTTAAGTAATTTGAAATTACTAATTTACTCTTAATATTACAATTAATAGAAACTGTTAAATAAAGCAACTATTTTGATAATTAATGACAATCTTATATACCATTTCAATAACTACACCTTCCAAAATAAAGATTATTTAAAAAATCAAATTAATACAAATTAACTTAATAATTAAAAATATTAATAATTAAACTTTTCATATTGAATATTCTATCAATAATAAATATTTTAACTTGACTATTAAAAAAAGCGTATAACCAGAAATATTAAATCTAAATAATATACAACCTTAATTTATAAAATTTGTTGGATTTTTTAAATGGGTAATATACTTAAAATAGAATAGAGTTGTAAGGCAAATATTCTTATTGGATTTTATCATCCATGTAAAATATCATTAACACATTATAGTTAAAAAAAGAAACAAATCACCATTGTTTTAAAAACATACAAGTTAACAAGTAAAAGATATTCGTAACCGCTGTATTGCATGGGTACAATGATAGTATATATATCTATGTATCTATACTATCTTATAAAACATTTAGATATTTATAATCTCTTGATTTTAAGTAATTTAAAATTACCAATTTATCCTTAATATTAAACTAATTGGATACTATTAAATAAAACAACTATTTGATGGAGTTAATGACAACATCATATACCATTTTAATGATCAAACCTTTCAAAATAAAGATTATTAAAAAAGTCATATCAATATAAATTAACATAATAATTAAAAAAATATAATTAATCTTTTCATATTAAATATTTTATCATATAATAAATATATTAACTTAAATATGAAGATTACGTATAACTAAAAGTATTAAATCTAAATAACATACAACCTAAATTTATAAAAATTAGTAGATTTTTTTAAATGGATAATATAATTAAAGTATAATAGAGTTATAATGCCAACATTTTTGTGAAATTTTATTGACCCCTTATAATTTAGAAAAGAAACTCACAATCCCTGTTTTAAAAACGAATAAGTTATTGAAAAAAATATTAGTAACCGCTGCATTGCGCGTGTAAAATGCTAGTATGTATGTATGTATATATATATATATATATAGGAGAGGGTTCAAACGATAACTGTTTTTCGTACGAGAACTGCGAGAACCAGTCTTGGCCGTTCATTTTGGATAATGGAATTCGTGGATAAAGAGCGTGGGGGGATTGAGTGCGGCAAGGTGCATGTAAGGAAGAAGTTTAAATGAGAACTGTTTTTCGTACGAGAACCGCGAGAACCAATCTTAGCCGTCCAATTCCTCCTCTTTCAATTGTATTGTCCACCCATGAATTCCTTACATGCACCCTGCCACACTCAATCCCCCCACGCTCTTCATCAATGAATTCCATTATCCAAAATGAACGGCCAAGATTGATTCTTGCAGTTCTCGTACGAAAAACAGTTCTCGTTTGAACTCTCCCCTATATATATGGGGTTGGGATCCTTTACGAATGGAAGAACGGTGCGAACGATGCGAACAGAAATCTAACAGCGGAATATTGGACGACTTTAGCGGTGGAGTTCTAAAATTTAATGTTATTTTTGCAAAGATTTTCCGTGAGAAGGCAATGAGTGTAGTATTATATATTATAATTTAGATCCTCAACTATAATTATAACATTTTGTATTTGTTTTTTATTATAATTTATAATATAATAATATCAAAAGATATAATTTATTACATACAGTCTAAAAACCACTACATCTTATCTCCACTCCCTTACTATATATGTTATTTCATAAAATTATATATATAGGGTAGGGATCGAATGCGAACAAAAATTTAATTACGAATAGAGCGTTTGGATGGTGTACATGAAATAATAGTCAAAGATTGCGGCAGAAGCATGCAAATTAGAAACAGTTTCATGGATGAATTCCTTGACACGTGGAAGAATTAATTACATAGAAACAAATTCAAGAAATGGTGGGAGCATGCAATGATTTTGTAGACGAGATGTAGTGTTGTAGCTTTTCTATTTTAAAGCTCTTTGTAGTGTTTGTATTTTAATATATAGAGTAGGGATCGATTGTGAATGGTCCCAGCGTACGAACCCTATGGAAGTAAATTTTGGACGGCAGCAAAGGGATTGAAAGCCGAACGGCGACATATGCAGTGTATTTAGATAGGATGCAATAATTTTAGACTAGATGCAAAGGTTTTTAAATTAGAAACCATTGAATCCTTCAATTATTGATCACTACATCTGTTAAAAAAACATAACGTCCCCTTAAACTAATGTATCTTGCTTAAATATTCAATGTTTATCATTATTAAAATCGTCGCCAAGCAATATCCGAACGCCCAGTTCGCACGTTCGCAAATATACTTGCATTCCTTTTACTATATTTATATATATATATAGGCAAAAGTTTAAACGAGAATTGTTTTTCGTTCGAGAACCGCGAGAACCAATCTTAGCCGTCTAATTCCCCCTCCTTCAATTGGATTGCACTCCCATGAATTCCTTACATATACCCTGCCACACTCAATCGCCCCACGCTCTTCATCCATGAATTCCATTATCCAAAATAAACGACCAATATTGGTTCTCGTACGAAAAACAGTTCTCGTTTGAACCCTCCCCTATATATATATATATACACACACACACACACACTAGCAAGGTACCCGTGCAATGCTGCGACGGCAAGTAGTTTCTATTTTACATCATGTTGCTTTTAAAAATGTAATAATATATTATTCGCTCAATTCAATGTCACGAAAAAGTATCGTACAATGTCAGTTTTTTATTTTTTTTATTTGCATCAACTATTTTATTAATTTTAAAAATAAATTCTAAAAGACATTAAAATAAGAAAAAGATTTATATTTATGAAATAAGGAGGGAAAAGTTAATAACATTTTAAAAATCATGTTGATGTGGGTGGATAATTGTGTTTGTGTGAAAGGGTGTTTTAGTGTTAGAAAGATATTTTAAATAAATAAAAAGTTAACGTAAATTAGAAGAGAGAATAAAATGGTTAAAAAGGGTTATTTTAAATAGATAAAAAGTTAAAGTAAATTATGAGAGAGAATAAAATGATTAAAAAGGGTATTTTAGTACATTCAAGTTACTTAAAATTAAGAGTTTTTAAGGTTATAAATTCATTATAAAGGAGTAATATATATATATATATATATATATATATATATATATATATATATACTAGCATCATACCCGCGCAATTCTACGGCGGTAAATAGTTTTTGGTTTACAATATGTCGCTTTCATTCGTGCGATTCAATGTCACGAAAAAGTTTTCTACAGCAACATGTCTGTTTTTTTTTTAAATTTTGTTTTATTTACATTTAACTATTTTATTAATTTTAAAAATAAATTATAAAAGACAATAAAATAAGAAAAAAGATTTATATTGATGAAATAAAGAGAAAAGTTAATAAGATTTTAAAAATTATGTTGATGTGGGTGGATAATTATGTTAGTATGAGAGAATATATTTTAAATAAAAAGCTAAAGTAAATTAGGAGAGAATAAAATAGTTAAAGATTGAGTGGATGAGATTAATTTAGATTAAATGAAGGGTCAACATTCTATATTGATTGAATTTTAAGAAGTCTTAAAATTTAAAAGGAGAGAGAATGTTAAATGGTTTATATAATAGTATAGATATATAAGGGAAAGTTCATTTAAGAACCGTTTTTATTGCGAGAGTCAATCTTAGCCGTTCATTTTGGATAATGGATTCATGGATGAAGAGAATTAGGTGGGTAATCATAGGTGGTCAATCCAATTGAAGACGTGAGAATTGGACGGCTAAGATTGATTCTCGCAATACAAACGGTTCTTAAATGAACTTTTCAATATATACACACATATATAGTTTTTTAGGCAAAAGTTTAAAAGAGAATTGTTTTTCGTACGAGAACTGCGAGAACCAATCTTAGTCATTCAATTTCTCTTTCTTCAATTGGATTGTCCACCCATGAATTCCTTACATGCACCCTGCCACACTCAATCCCTCCACGCTCTTCATCCATGAACTCCATTATCCAAAATGAATGACCAAGATTAGTTCTCACAGTTCTCATACGAAAAACAGTTCTCGTTTTAACTCTCTCCTAGGTTTTTAAACACTTTTCTAATTTAGCCAAAAACTCAAAGCATGCATGCAGCCCATGTACCACCGTAGATATATATATAATAATTAGTCATCATGCATGTATACAAAAATAAACGGCCGAAAACTATTTCATATATATTATTTTTAACCTTTTTTTATAATTTTGAAATATTAAAAAAGTAAGGTCTTGTTTTATAGGAAGGCTTAATTATAGGACTTATTCCTTGTCAATCTCCATTTATTATTTTCCTTGTTTAGCCTTCTAGGTCATTGTGATTTTTACAATCAATGAATTAATTTTGATTACCTTTGACCATCTAAACTTAAGATGGTATCAGAGCGGTTGTAATTTCCGATCATCATGGCTGGAGAAGAAAACCCACACAACACCAAAGAAGGGTCTATTGATCCTTCATCACCATACTATCTCCACCCTTCCGATCTTCCTAAACAACTTCACGTAAATGAAGCTCTCACCGACACAAATTACACAGATTGGGCACAAGAGATGTCCAACTTCCTGTACGCTAAAAACAAAATGGATTTCGTTGACGGAACCATTAGAAAACCAGAAACCGACTCTCCCGATTACAAACCTTGGATGAGGTGTGATGCTATGATAAAGGGTTGGCTTACTGCTGCCATGGAAAAGAACATTCGCGACAGCGTGAAGTATGCCATAACGTCCTCAGAGATATGGGCAGATCTACGAGAAAGGTTCGGGAAGGAGAGTGCCCCAGGGGCATACGAACTAAAGCAAAAGATCACCACGACCCGACAGGATGGCGCCAGCATCTCCACGTATTATACTCGTCTTAGGGCTCTATGGGATGAATCACAATCGATTCATTCTTTTCCGCGCTGCTCTTGCAACAAATGCACCTGTGAACTTGGTAAGAAAATCATGGAACACCTAGAAAAGGATCGTTTGTACGATTTTCTTATGGGTTTAGATAACGATTTCAGCGTTATCAAGACTCAAATCTTAGCTACAAAACCCATTCCTACCTTGGGGGCCGCCTATCATATGGTGGCGGAAGACGAAAGGCAGAGAATAATATCGAATGGGAACCGGGTCACGCCGGAAGCTGCTGCATTCAAAACGTTTCAAAAACGTGGAGGCAGTCTGGAACAATCAAAAGAAAAGAGCATCTTCAAACAAAATAAAGAAAAGGAACATGATCAATGCAGTTTTTGCGGAAGGAGCGGTCACAAATGAGAAGGATGTTTTAAGTTGGTAGGATATCCGGATTGGTGGCCTGGAAAAGAGGGTGACAAACCCAGGCCAAAGGCAGCTTGCGTCGAGACCGGAGTTAGCCCCATCCTAGGGTTATCTGACGAGCAATATCAGACTTTCGTAAATCTCTTCTCCACTTCTGGATCGGGTAACGACAATGACACCAAACGTGAGGCAAATATGGCAGGTAACAAAGATAATACTCTTATAGTTGATTCAGGCTGCACTGATTATATAACTCACCTACATAATCTACTTGAAAATATGAGGTGTGACTCAAATGAATCCCCTGTTGTTGTACCAAACGGTGATGTCGTTCCCGTTAAAGGCAAAGGAGATCTCATACTTCCAGGAGGAGCAAGACTAAAAAGAGTTCTTTATATTCCAGATTTTAAATATAGTCTTCTTTCGGTTAACCGTTTATGCAAAGATCTTCAATGTGCAGTAACTTTCTTCTCTGATTTCTTTGTTATGCAGGGACTACAGTCGAGGAACTTGATTGGATCGGGTAGATGCAAGGGGGGTTGTACCTTATGAACATGTCTGGAGAAGGAAGGAAAGTCATGGCAACTACTACAAACATATGGCATAAAAGATTAGGGCATGCTTCAAAGGAGAAGCTATCCAATATCGAGTTTTTCAAAAGTAATTCTAATAATTTTAGAAGTGTTTTTTGTGATTCTTGTGTCAAGGCGAAACATGCCCGAACACCTTTTCCAAGCAGTTTTATTAAATCTAGTGATTGCTTTGATCTTATTCATTGTGATATTTGGGGAGGTTACCGGGTTCCTTCTTATACACGTGCGAATTTTTTCTTTACTATAGTAGATGATTATAGTAGATGCACGTGGGTTTTTTTGATAAAACACAAAAGCGATGCTAGTCAGTGTTTAATAAATTTTCATAAGATGGTCGAGGTTCAATTTGGAAAACAAATTAAAAGGGTTAGATGTGACAATGGTGGAGAATTCACATCCAACTCCATGATGTGTTTTTATGAAAGAAATGGGATTCTACTAGAAACTACCTGCCCACATACCCCACAACAAAATGGGGTCGTTGAAAGAAAACACAGACACCTGCTTGAAACGGCTCGGGCCCTTCGTTTTGAGGCAGGTCTTCCGAAGAAATTTTGGGGAGAAGGCATCCTTACCGCTGCGTACATAATAAACCGTCTTCCCTCGAAGGTAATAAAAAATAAAACTCCTTACGAATTGGTACAAAAACAAAAACCTGAGTACGAGCATCTAAGAGTTTTTGGATGCTTAACTTACTTTAAAAATACCAATACAAAAGGAGACAAGTTCGAACAAAGGGAGAAACCCGGGGTTTTCTTAGGATACCCTCCTGGTACAAAGGGATACAAAATTTTTGACGTTGAAAGCAAAAAAATTATTGTGAGCCGAGACGTTTACTTTCTTGAAAATTCGTTTCCCTTAAAAAATATCAATACCAAAGAAGAGCAACAATGGGATGAGCCCATTAAGTTTTATGATGAGCCTCAACAAGCATCTTCTAAACCCATCTTCAATTTTGACCAAAATTCTGCACACCAAAATGAAAATGAGGGTACTGTTGAAATAAATGATGAGCAAGACTTGGGAAATGAAAATCAGAATAATCCAAATGAGTCCATAGAAAGTCAAGATGATCCAGAACCAAAAGAAAAAAGGGTTCGATCTCAGCCGGCTCGCTTGAATGACTATGTCGTCAACCTTCCCCCTTCGCTAAACAACTCTCAACCCGATCCCGATCAAGCGAACTCGACGGTACATCCCTTATCCCATTTTGTTACTTATGATAAATTTTCTCATTCACACAAAGCTTTCTTATCAGCCATCGATTCTATCGATGAGCCGACTTGTTTTGCTCAAGCCACACAGGATGAAAGATGGCGTGAAGCCATGCGACAAGAAATTGAAGCACTTGAAAAAAACAAAACATGGACCCTCGAAGAGCTGCCAGAAGGAAAACGGGCCATAGATTCCAAATGGGTCTATAAAACAAAGTATAAGTCCAATGGGGAAGTGGAACGGTACATGGCGAGACTCGTTGCCAAAGGATTCACACAAATGGAAGGGGTCGACTATCACGAGACCATCGCCCCGGTTGCCAAACTAGTTACCGTCCGGACCCTATTGGCCGTTGCATCAAAGAAAGATTGGATCATCGACCAATTAGACGTTAACAATGCCTTCTTGCACGGTAATCTAGATGAGGAGGTTTACATGAAAATCCCACAAGGTTTTTCAAGGGAAGGCGAAACTAGAGTGTGTCGTCTAAGAAAATCGTTGTACGGGCTCAAACAAGCTTCACAGAATTGGTACCACAAATTCACAAACTTCCTTATCACCTTGCGGTTCAAACAATCTAAAGCTGACTATTCCTTGTTCAGATATCAAAGGGGCGATATTTATGTTGCCATTCTCATCTATGTAGATGATGTCATCATAGTTGGAAATGACACCAAAACGATTCAACAAATAAAGAGCCAACTTGACAAGGAATTTAGCATCAAAAATCTCGGTCAACTAAAATATTTTCTTGGCATAGAGGTGGCAAAAACACATGAAGGGTTGGTTCTAAGCCAAAGAAATATACATTGGACATTCTCAAGGACAGCGGAATGCTAGGCTGTCGACCAAAGTGCATTCCCTTTCGAACAAGGCACTAAACTTGACAAGGGTGAAGAGGAAGCTCGAGTTGATGCCACCATGTACCGACGACTGATAGGACGGTTATTGTACTTGCAGCCTACTAGGCCCGATATCACATACGCGGTAAATGTATTAAGTCAATTTGTTGCAGATCCAAGACGAAACCACTCAGAAGCTGCACATCGCGTTCTTCGATACTTGAAAGGAACGGCTGGGCAGGGTATTCTTCTTCCGCGCTGTAGGCCTATAAGTTTGACTGCGTATTGTGACTCTGATTGGCTCGGCTGTCCCTTCACGAGACGATCCAGAACGGGTACGTGCTCCTTTTGGGAGGTGGGCCTATTTCCTGGAGAACAAAGAAACAATCCGTGGTGTCTCGTTCATCGGCAGAGGCTGAATATCGAGCAATGGCTTCCACTGTTAGCGAGATTCTATGGGTCAGGTGGCTGCTCAATGATCTACAGGTCGTCATTACTACTACTACTCTTCTATTTTGTGATAACCAGGCCGCTCGTCACATTGCAAACAATCCTGTCTATCATGAACGAACAAAGCATGTTGAAATGGATTGTTTCTTCGTTCGAGAACGAGTAGAAACCAAAGAGATCCTACCCGAAGCCATTGACAGCAAGCTCCAACTTGCAGATTTACTCACAAAAGGTCTTGGAACACAACAGCTTCATTCCTTACTAAGCAAGATGGGCATTAAAAACTTACATGCTCCATCTTGAGGGGGAATATAGGAAGGCTTAATTATAGGACTTATTCCTTGTCAATCTCCATTTATTATTTTCCTTGTTTAGCCTTCTAGTTTTCCTTTATTTGAGGCTCCCGGTTGTCATTGTGATTTTTACAATCAATGAATTAATTTTGATTACCTCTGACCATCTAAACTTAAGATGTTTGTTTTTTAAAATAAGGTCTTATTTTAAAGAAACGTCTGTGAGCGCGCAAATGTTTCTGATAAGCTTATTTGTTTTTTTCAATGAAACGGCTGTGCGCCCGCAGACATTTCTAATAAGGTTGTTTGTTTTTTCGCAGAAATAAGACCTTATTCTGTCTTATTTTTGCTTATTTTGAGAAACTAAAAACTACATCTTTTTTCGCAGACCTTCTTAAACTTAAGACCTTCTAAACCACATCTTTTTCAAAAAACATAAAACAAGACATAAGACATTTATGTTTTCGAAAACAAACAACACATAGTAATTTATAAGTCACTGAAATTCACGTACCCTAATAAGGGACAAGAGATGGATAACACTAAAAGTATTTCGGAAAAAAAAAGAAAAAAAAAAGAAAAAGAGCAACCAAGTTTTGACCTGACCTCCCACGTGGTTAAATTATTGGTTGTTACAACATACGAATTAGAAGCTTAATTATCAACTAATTGATCCTAGGTCGCTCGTTAGTTTTGAATTTGATTGATCAATTAGTTACGAACAGACTCGCTCATTAGTTTTGACTTTTGAATGCCATGCATGGTATCAATTATTATAACTAACTAGTTTATGTACCCGTGCATGCACGGATTTTACATAAATAAACCTAAAAGAGTAACTTGTTATATAAAAAAAGGTTTAAAGTACCTAAAAAGTGTCAAATTTTTATATTACAAATTTGACAACCTTTAAACATGTACTATGACAAGGCTACGAACAAATACAACTATTAAAGCAAGGAACTCAAATTAATAAAAGATGACTAAATTTATGAAATAATTTGGGTCTTGCCTTATGAGTCAACCTAGGGATGAGCTTTTTGACCGAAAAACCGAACCGGAACCGGAACCGAACCGAAACCGGTTGGAACCGGATTAGAGTTTTCGGTCCGGTTATCGGTTCTCGTAAAACCTCATTTTCGGTTTTCGGTTCTTTCAGTTCCGGTTTCACCGGTTATCGGGTAATTTGGTCTTAGAACCGGAACCGGTTTGTATGAAATTTTGTATTTGTCATATAGTTTGCTATGAACTATTATTTTTGGTGATATTGTTAGTTATTGAACTTTTATCATTAGCGATATGGCTAATGGTTATTATTTGTAAGAACGAAGTCAACGAACTATTATTTATTGGTCATATGTTAGTGTCGACGATGCATGCATGTTCACTTACGATTTCAGGTATTTTTAGTGTTAAATTTATACCGTTTAGTTTTTTGGTTATTAGTTAATCTTTATAGGTAAAAAATAACTAATATAAATTTATCATATTTGCTTTTAATAACAAAAATATTCACCGGTTATCAGTTATTTCGGTTCACGATCTTGAAATCGGTTCCAAAGTAAATTTCCGGTCTTATCCGGTTCTATACCCGAAATAACCGGTTAATAACCGGAACCTGTTCCCTGATATCGGTTCGGTTTTTGGTTCTAGCTTTTATCAATTTCGGTTATCGGTTATTTCGATTCCGGTCCGGTTCCAGAACCGAGCACACCCCTAAGTCAACCCACAATTCTTATGTAATAGTTATTACAACTTGTTTAATGGAACCTAAACGACTATAAAGTAGCAATAAGCTAAAACTTCAGAGCACCTTTCTCTTCTTGTCCAAATGCGTACACTGAATATTTATATTTGAAAGATTTGATTATAGACTACAATAGAAAATAATAGTTAAGGTAGCTTTATATTTAATGGTATGAATCAAAACTTTTCAAATGATTTACTCTCAAAACCAAATCATAATATACTTTTGAACCTATTATTGAGTTTGGTTTTGAGGCTTCATTTGGTCTGCTACAATAACAACACATAATCCATTTGGATCAAGAATAAGGGCTCTAAACATAATAAGAGAAAAGTTTAGATACATATAGTCAACTAAATCGAATACACACATACATGCATACCATAATAACATTGTCAATTGTGAGTTTGGGCCGATGGAAAACATATAACTCTATCATCTCAACTAATATACCAATGTTATCTCTGATTTTTGTGCCATCAAGTGTTTTACATCTACAATGGGTTTCCACATAGATTAGCATGTCCATCAAATGTAAGATGCACTTTTACAATGATTATGTTGTGAGCAAAAGCTAGAAAAGATAAAGCCAGAGTAGAAAATGTTTCATTAAGAATATGATTACTCCAATAGTCAAAGATAAGGAAGAGTAGTTGAGTTTTAGACATGTTAGTTAAAAATAACGCTACAATTTTAACATGTTTAAGTCATTTTGGAATTTAATAAATATCTCACTTGGTCTTTTAAGATTTTGTGTTAATAACCTGGTAGTTTAGTGGTATGAGAGAAACTGCACACACAAAATTAGAAGGGGTTTTAATATGATAAGAACATGGAATATGTTGCATGAATCAAGAATTGAAGACTTTCATTCTTCGTATGCTACCCCAACTAACATGTTAATAGATAAACTACCTTAGATTCATTCCAAATATTGTACCTATAAACATGTTAATAGGCAACTATTTTAACATGAATATTTTAATTCATTACTCATCTATTGAATTCAAATAGAATTGGTCTAGGCGAACACACAAACTTACATGTGCATGGAGAAGATACAAAACTGCCTGTGGTGAAAGGCTTCAAGAAGAGTTGTGCCTTCATATTTCAGGTTCAACGATTTGTTCAATGAAATTACTTGTTCGCTCCAATGTTGGCGTTCATAATTTTCCCTCATTTTTCTTCAAATTAGAAGCTAAAAGTCCCAAAACTGTAAAAAAAGAAAGTGACAAGTCAACAACTCGCCTAATATCTTCATGTTGCGATGATTGATTATTGATCAATTGAATAACACACTTACTTTGAGAGCAAAGGTTAACCAAAATGCCATAAATTCATGTTAATTGTCTAAACAAATTGTATACAGAACATGCTTAAATTCTCATTAATCATTCACTTTAGCATAATTAAACACATAGTGTCCACTTTTCATCCTTTGTGAAAGGCATATCAAAAAAGAAACTTCATATCACCTTAAGATACACAATTTACTTTTTTATACCAAACCTAATGCACATAGAAGCCTCACAACTATTAAAAAATAGAAGCCGTAATAACCATCATATTATTAAGCAAATGCATAGCAATTTAAATATACTTATTTTTGTTTGATGTGATTTCCATTTAAGAGAACACCTTTCCATAAACTACACTAAAAGGTAAACACTCGGATCACAGACTCATTAGTTATTTCAATGGATGATTCATAAAATGCTTCAATAAAGTTCAAAAAATGCTTCTCAACAGCATTCTATATGTGATTTTCTTCTTCAAAGTCTTTTAATGCAAAACCTATTCATATAAGCTATGTTGATATATTAAAATGATAATCATCAAATATTGTTCGTAAGGAACTTACAACTGTTAGATCATAATCCAATGCACTTTTCGATTAGAGAAGAGAAACCAACTTGCTAAAAATAGAAAAAAAATTGCAACTCTAGACATAAAATATATGTGATCGATTTCTACTACTTTAAAGTTCATACATCTAGATGGTTAAACCTAGTCTACTTGATAAAGATACTGATACAAATGGGAATTAAGTAACTATTTTTCTATTTTCAAAAGTACATGAAAGTCAACAAAGTATGATCTTTTAAACATTAGGTAATTTTTTTTCATTCAAGAACAGGTGGTTTGCAACTTTGCATAAACACACTCGATGTATAGAATTTACGCGTAATAGTTTTAAAAGGAGAGAATATAATGATATTATCAAAGTCAAATAGATATGCATGTTAGTTATTTATGATGGCTATATGCTAAAAGAGAGAATTTACTCACCAATGAGTTGAGGCTAATCAGGACTCCATCATACATTCTTCTTCAAACTGAAATTCAAAGTAATTTTGTACACGAATCGGAAAATAAAAAGGAAAAATGAAGAAGGATTACCAGGTGTCTTTTTCATATCACTTAGAAAGCAAAATCAAAAGATTTTTGAGAGAATTTCCATCAATCAAAAAGTAAACAACTTATGCTTCATTTTAATGTATGGACATTACCTCATCCTATTCTTTCTTTTTAGTCTTTGGAGTTTGGATGCTTCAGTGGCTTCTATCTTCCACCTATCAAACATGAACAATTTGTTTTATGGACAGGATTTATATAAAAAAATTAAGAGGTCTGAATTTAACTAAATTGATAAATTATGTAAAAGAGAGAAGAATCGTGAAGCATGTTGCTTGGAGGACATCATCGAACTATATGGTTATGGCTTGCTCTAAGCCTTGTAGATAATACAGTATATTAAAGCCGATCACTGTAGGATAAGCAGAGTTAGTGTAGGGTTTTAGCACAAAGTACCCTCATTATCTATGGAAAGCATCTCCGTAAAGAACACATACACCGCCATAGAAAACCGAAAAGATCGATGATGAAGATTAAAAAGAAAAGTCAATCGATCGGCGCCAAAAACTTGATGTGCGTGTAACGTACCAGTTTTAAATTTATAAAATCCGAATTATTTAGCACGACTACAACACAAATAGGCAAGAGAACCTAATCGTATCGTAGTATAGTAAATAAGTACGGGTGTCGAACACAAGGGGAACGGGTATGATTTTTAATATAACTATACTAATCAAATATTAAACTAATTAAAACAATTAAAAAGGAGGAATTTAGAATCTTATCAATAAAGATTCAAACTTTATTATCTAAAATCACTCCTAACACTAGCAAACACTCAAAAGCAAACCAAAGAGAGCAAAAGCAAAGATTTTTATGGATTAAACTTATCAAATTAAAGCTTTCCCTCCCTAGATCCGATTTATAGTTTTTCAAAATATTTAATTTCCAATTAATCATGCAATGAACATTTGTTTCATCTCATACCGATTTCTATAATGGATAAACTCTTGGTCTGAGTTCTAACCCTCTAATCATGTATTTATTCAATTCTATGGTCAAGAAATCGTTTAAATGCATAATTAGACGTGTTTAAGTTCGTGTCAAACAAGACTCCACCTTTAACAATTATTTTGGTTATTAAATTGTTAAATTGACAAATAAAGGTTATTACATGTCAATCATACACAAAAAGTTTCATTCTTGATTATCTAAGCCTAGGATATGATCTATCACTAGTCAAGATTAACTATTGGTCCTAATTAATCATGATAAAAGCTATAAAAATAGATTGGTCTTCTAATTTTTATAAACTCAGAATATAAATAATCAAAAGAACGGATCTTTAACACATATGGATCAATGGTAAGCTTGTAAGACAAATTATGAGATGAAAACAAGTTCTAATCAAAGGAAATCAAGCATCTTTACAAAGTATCATCTCCTCTAGGGAGGAAAACAGAAAACCTAGCCTATTACAAGCATAATCAACTTCTGGAAATCAAGATTAAACATTAAAAACAGAAGAGAAGTAGAAAAACCATAAAAAGCAAGAATTCCAAGCCTTTAATCTTCAAAGTTATGCTCCAAATCTTCAAATCCAAGCTCAAGCTTTCTGGGATGTGTTAAGGGATGTATTTAGCAGAGGAATGGTGGAAGAAATCGGGTGGTTCCCCCCAAAATCGATCTGGATGTTCGTTTATATAGAAAACTGAAAACAGGGGCGTCGCGCCGCGACGGGTAAGTGTCGCGTCGCGACGGGTTAGTTTGACGCGATCCAAAACTCTTTTAAAAATTGAATTCTGATGTGACCTGATGCGTCGCGCCGCGACCCAAGCAACTGTCGCGCCGCTACGACACGTGCGAGCTTTTGGACCTTATCTTGAACAGCTCCGTCGCGCCGCGATTCTTGAGGGTGTCGCGCCGCGACATCGCTTTTTCAGCCTTTGACCATAAAAGTGATTTTGTAGCCCTCTGAGTCTAGTTTCCGTGGCCTTTTGAATCACCTCAATCCGAGTTCGTATGAGTGAGATATGATCAAAACAGTGAAGGTGTGTCGGCGTGGACAGCTTTTCTTATTTTCTTCAGTTTTTCTGGTTTTTGCTCAAAACTTTCCATCATCCGCCTTTTTAACCTGTAATTCACTAAATGAAGATAATTAAGTGTCTTTTACTTATTTACAAACAATAACAGGCTAAAATAAAACAGACATCGCTTAAAATATATATCTAAATTTGGCGATATCAATCACTTACTGAATCAACCCTCAATGGAAGTCGCTAAGTCTTGAAGATCGGTGAAGGGTGTAGGCGGCTTCGTACAGTAGATTCAAGGTTTTCATAATTGATGAAAATGAGAAACAAAGATTGTCTCAGAAAAGTGCATATGGGTCGGGTAAAAATAGGAGAGGGTCCGCGTTTTTGTTAAAAGCGGAGCTTTCTAATTAGGCAGTCAAAATTAAGAAATGATGGATTTTGATTGGTGGATTGATAGCTAATTTTAGAAAGATAGTAAGCCTTTTAATAATAGTTATAGATTGATCTTCTTGCCACGTTAATGTCATATTTGTTTTTCCATTTTATTTTATACCACAAACCTTTACATCTATTTTACACAACCTTTTTTATTTAAAAACAAATAAATAGATGAGAAGAGAGAGAGAGAGAGAATAAAACATAGTTGGAACGTGATCCAAAATTTTCATACTTTGTACAATACGAAGTTCATCCCAAATTTTCATCAGTTTAGTAAAATATGTTGAAAAATCATCTAATCCTTGAGATAGTGAATACAATTTTTGCTGAATCTGATAGATAAGAGCATCATCAGATTGTTCATAACAACGGTTAATTAAGTTCTCCCCAAATTTCATGAGCCGTTAGAAGAAAAAGGACACTATCAGCAATATTACGGTGAAGAGAATTTAGTAACCAACTAATCACCATAGAATTGACTCTATACCAACCTTAATATGTAGGAGAATCAATCGGTGTTTTAGAAATCGAACCATTAACGAATGCTAGCTTGTTTTTGGCAGAAAGAGCAATTATCATTGATCGTTTCCATGCAGAAAAACCAACTCCAGTAAACACATTTGAAATGAGAATAGTGCTTGGATTATCAGATGATCCAAGATAAAAAGGACGGGAAGAATCAATCATAGTTGACTAAGTTGATGACGAAGAATCAGAATCAGGCATGATTGAATCAGAACAGTGCTCCCACCCTTCACCGTCGTGGGCCGTATGTTCCAACCTCAATCCTCATTGCCGAGCACCACAACAAAGTCAAAACACTCAAAAAACCATCGCCACCATTGCCAACATCCACCGACGCCGTCTGCAAGCCACCCCACCGTTGTCCGTCGAGCACTAAAACAAAAGTCAAAAGCATTGAACACTTCAATAATGTCACTCCTATCCTTAGATTTGTCATGATGCATAGTCAGTGTGTTCGTTGGCACTCGAATGTCATGACCATCTCCACCACCGACTCCAACCCCAACCGCCGCCATTGTGAGCCTCCTACTTCACTGCATCAGCTGTCACACCATGGAATCGATTAAGATGATGGTGGCTCCATGTTTTTAAATTAATTCTTCATTGTTCTAGTAAATGAAGGGTGTTTCTCTTATCTGTGAATAGTGAACAAGATGTAAAAGGAGGTTTTAATTTTATGTTTTATTACAAAGTATCCGATCTTTTTATTTTGGAGTTTTAGATTATATAGTTTTTAATACGTTGCTAATTAATGATTAGTCATTGATCTGGGTGAATAACTAGAGAAAATTGATTGTGTTCAGTATTGTATATTGTAAAATTCATCATAAAACTCATATATCATTGGATGTGTTCAATATTGAATATTGTAAAATTTATCTTAAAAATAGTATAGTTTTGGCTGTGTTCATTATCAAAAACAAATAAAGATGTAAAGTTCATAAATTTTTGGGTGTGTTCATCGGTGAACTCCGTAAAATTAATTATTTACAAAAAAATTATTTTTAATTTATTTTATTTTTTATTAAAAGTTTAGGAGATAGAAATTGATTGGAGAGAGAAAAGTTTTGGTTTACCAATTATGCCCGTTTAGATCAAATTCAAATAAAAGGCTGAGCTTATTTTTCGTACTTTTCGCAAATAAAACAATTTTAACCCTCCTCTCTCTCTCTCTCTCTATATATATATATATATATATATATATATATGGTGAGGTTCAAGGGAGAACCCTTTTAAAATACACAACAATGAGAACATGGGTAAACTTGTAATTTAACATTTCTTCTTTGCGTTCATAACCAAAAATCATCCGATCAATGAAATCAAAGGTCGAAAAGTATTCTCTCTGTTCTCATTTTAAATGTGTTTTCATTTGATCCTAACTCTCTCTCTCACACACACACACATATGTATATATATATATATAGGCAAAAGTTCAAACGAAAACTGTTTTTCATACGAGAACCGCGAGAACCAATCTTAGCCGTCCCATTCACCCTCCTTCAATTGGATTGCCCACCCATGAATTCCTTACATGCACCTTGCCGTACTCGATCCCCCTCACGCTCTTCATCCATGAATTCCATTATCCAAAATGAACGGCTAAGATTGGTTCTTGCAGTTCTCATACGAAAAACAATTCTCGTTTGAACCCTCCCCTATATATATATATATATATATATATATATTGAAAAGTTTATTTGAAAACCATTTTTATTGCGAGAACCAGTCTTAGCCGTCCAATTCACCCTACTTCAATTGGATTGCTCACCCATGAATTCCTTACATGCATATTGCCACACTCAATCCCCATGCTCTTCATCTATGAATTCCACTTACGAATTAAACGGCTAAGATTGATTTTCACGGTTCTCGCAATAAAAACGGTTCTCAAATGAACCTTCATATATTGTTAGACGAAGGACAATTTTGACTTTTTGCATATTGTTCCCCACTTTCTCTTTCCTCTAATTTATTTAAAATTAATTATCTCACAAACCGGTAATCGTTAGACGAAACCAATTATACCGTTGCGATCCTCATGTTCCCCTTTTTTATTAGAGAGGTCACTTGATATACTTTTGACAAACTTTTTTTTTTCCATTTTGTTAGGTTGGACTTAAATTTTATTAATGTATAATCACATGTGATTCATAACAATATTACATGTGTTGTTTTCCTAAATTTTTTATTTTCTTAAATTGTATATCATTTAATATTTATTAATTTTGAATGTTTGCTTAAAAAATCAACGTTTGCTTAAAACCGTTTATACATGTATGCACATATTCAATTTCACCCAATCCAATTGCATTGTCTACCCATGAATGCATATATTGTGTACTAGCAACACCATATCTCCTCTATCAAAGGTCTAGATGTGTTCTCCTTCGAATTCGATGTCTTTTATATTGGTTCTCGTAATAAGAATTGTTCTCGTTTGAACAATCCCCTATGCAATCATATGTGATTGAATACCAAATCTTATGTTTTTGGTATTCAATCACATGTGATTCTGTATAAAATCACATGTGATTAAATACGCAATCACATGTGATTGATTCTGTCAAATATGTGACATAAAAATGCTACATTTAATCAAATCACCTGTAATTATGTACATGTATAAGAGATAGATAATCATATGTGTTATGAAACAACTAATAACTTAGAATCACTTTCAATTGTTGATTTTTTTGTTACTAAACCATAGAACTTCGCCGGATTATCAAACACCAAACTATAATTTTATAAAGACTATATTGATCACATCTCTGTGAATCACATGTGATTATACTTTAATAAAATTTAAATCCAATCTAACAAAATGAGGAAAATTTTTTTTGTCGAAAGTATATCATGTGACCTCTCTAATAAAAGAGGGGAACACGAGGATTGCAACGGTATAATTCGTTTCGTTTAACGATTAATGGTTTGTAAGATAATTAATTTTAAATAAATTAGAGTAGAGAGAAAGTATAGACCAATAGTTAAAAAGTCATAAATGTCTTCTTTCATACAAATATATTAATTTTTTATTATAATCTAAGATTGAATCTGGACCATTGAATCTTAAAATCTAATGACTATAAATTGTCCATATATTAAATATTTCTCTCAATGGATAAGTTTTTAAAATTCAAATCTCGTATCTAAGATAATATATATCTCTAATAATCTTAAATAACACTAGGATTTAAAGAAAATCTATCCATAATTTTCTATAATAAATACATTGGAACCAAATTAACCAAGCAAATAACAGATTAACCCAATTATAATAAGCCCATAGATTAACCCAATTACAATAGAGGAGATTAGGAGAGATTAACCAAATTACTCGTCTACTCTACTCCTTTTGAATCCGCGACTCTCCCTAAATCCGAACAACAATTTATACGGACCTTCTGCCTCCTCCTACTCTTTCGACGAAATCCCCGTCTACAGACAGACCTGCAATCGAGAGGGAGACTGAAGAAGAGCGACGGGTCACAGAGCGGCGTACCAGCGTAGCAATTTTGATCGACGGTTGGGCTGGAATTAGAGCTGAGAACGAGTTTGTTCAACACTCTGAGCAGCGATTAAGGTTAGTGCCGTGGTGTCTACTTTCTTCTTTGGTTTGGGTTGCTCGACCTCTTCTTCTCCTCCTGCTTTACTTCTCGATTCTTGTTGCTACTGTATCTATTCATCTTTTGAGTTTGAGTCTCACCCGTATACTTAATAGTTTAATTTAATATGATAGACCATTATGATTGGCGAATGCTAGGCTAAAAGCAACTGTAATCAGTTCTCTATACCTGCCTTGAATTGATGTTAGTTTTTTTGAAACTCGCAAGTATTAGACACAGTGATTTTGAAACCCTCAAGGTCTCATGTACTTGTAACTACTCATAGCCTTGATTCAAAACAAAAGGAGTTTGTTGAACTGAGATCAGTCCTACTAATGACGTTACTATGAGCTGAATTATCTAAATTTAGATTATAGATTTTTAGATGGTGATTTAGTTCTAAAACATGCTGGTTCTTTCGTCTCCTAAAATTCTAAATTTTGATAGAACTTTGAGAAACGCACATTTAACAAGTTATTGACTCCTTATTTTAAACAAGACTTATAAATCATATCCCAAAGAATTTATGTTTTGTTTGTATGGTAGATTTGTAAGTCAATAATTTACTGGTTATGACTTATGACTAAACAATAGAAAGGGAGTTTGATATCTAAACCTAATGTTAGGACTTAGTCTTAATGACCACTAAACATTTAAGGAGGAAAGAAGTTAGTCACTTTAATAGGACCGTGACATCTTGAAATATGAAAGAGAATTACTAATGAAGATGAGAATAATTTTAGCAAATGTTTATTATTGTAGTTTTGGAGACATAACCTTAGATTTTTTTCACTGTTTATGTCATACAAGTAGCCTCCATTTCCTTTGGGAATGGGGTGTTACAACTTACAAGTACAATCACTTCGTTTGTTACATGATATGATCATGTTTTTCCCAACAATCTGTCTAATACAATGTATTATTTTAATCATTGCGGTTGATAGCAGATTACTCCATAATTTTACTTTAGTAGCTTTGCATCAATCGCTTTTAATTACCACTGAACCATGTATAATATATATATATATATATATATATATATATATATATATATAACAATTTGGCCAGTTATCTGTTGGCCATTTATATGAAAAGTCTAGTCTAAATATTTTTTGTTCTGTTTACATGTATGTTTTTCAATAATTAGTCGGTTTACTCTGATGTAGGATATATATTAGTTCAAATTTCTTAGCATTTGATGGGAGAATGATAATATTTGCCTATGAATTCTTATGGTTATGTCATCATTTGTCGTTATTTTTAAATTTTTAGGCAACCAATAGATGACCAATTTGCATCAATGTAATGCTTCCCCGTTCCATAAATTTGCAGCACAATTTCTTAAATTTGATGTTCCAAGAAATTTTTGTGACTAGTCTTATTATTATTTGAGAACACATTTGAGCATCATATGCTTAAACGAGCTCCAGATAGGAAGATTACACATATATCTAGAAAGAAAAAGTAAGAGGAAGCTGCTTTAAATTTTTAGACAAATTTAAAGGTGATACTTTTGGACGGAGTCACAGTGCTCGATTAACCAGTAATAAAAAAATATAGCTATATTTCAATTATTTAGAATTACGATTAAATAACTCTGTCAAATTTAAGCTTTAAGATAAGAATTTTTTGATTTTGAACACTTATTTTTGGGACTGATGGTGCGTTATTTATTCTTCTTTACCTATCATCAATTCTTTTTGCAGGGTATATATATATATATATATATATAGTGAAAAGTTCATTTAAGAACCGTTTTTATTGCGAGAACCACGAGAACCAATCCTAGCCGTCAAATTTCTCCTCCTTCAATTGGATTGTCCACCCATGAATTCCTTACATACACCCTGCCACACCCAATCCCCCCACGCTCTTCATCCATTAATTCCATTATCCAAAATAAACGGCTAAGATTGGTTCTCGCAATAAAAACGTTTCTCAAATGAACCTTCCCCTATATATATATATATATTTATTTATTTTATTTTTTGAAAGGCTTGCAGGATATATAATGGAGACGAAACTTAAAGTCGACAACCGAGATTCTTCAACATCTGAAATCTATGAGATACCTGGTGAGCCTGCATTGGTTGTCAACGGGGTGCCTCCTGTATGCCCTGATGACAAGGATAGTCTTCCTGTCTGCAAAGTTGAGAGTGACATAGATTCGAAAATAAACGAGTCTTTGGGTGACTGGTTAGAAGGCAGAGAAGTTGAAAAGTTATTTGGTGGACGTTTATTCAAGGGGAAAGTTACCAGCTTTGACAAAGAATCAGGTTGGTATAGAGTGGTTTACGAGGATGGAGATTTTGAAGATCTAGAATGGCATGAGTTACAAGAAGTGCTTCTACCGCTTGATGTTACAATACCATTGAAGACATTAGCATCAAAATTCATCAAGAAGAGGCAGAAACACGTGACAAAATCAGGGAGATCCCTGACTAAAGCCCCAGATCGACCAACATAAAGATTAAGTTCCAGGGTTGACGAAATGGGGGTCTAACAAGCAGGTGCAAAGAATCTTGAGGCGTTATTAACTTTCTTTCATATCACTGCTGACTGCTCCTTGTGAAGTAGCATGAAGGCATTCAACATGGTTAGTTCTCATCTTAGCGCAATTTCCTTCACTCTACTTGTCTTTTTTGCCTTGTGTGCCTTGTCTGCGTTGTATAAATTTGAATTTACAAGGTTTACAATGAAACATAGCAATTTGTACCTTATGTCCAGTAACTCAATGTATCTGTATATGAGCTTGGCCAATCATGCCATGGGAAACCTGAATCTAATTCAACTGGATACCTATAATTTGAATTTGGAGCTAAAATATTTTTAGTATAATCTGGCTTCAAGTATCTTCAACTCTGTTTGTCGGACCATGTGTCTTATTCACATGACTCATCTAAATAATGTATAAGACACATGTTTTGAGAGCAAGGGCCATTTCTAGAAGCAACAATCCCATAGGTTATGTATTACATTCTGCTACATTAAAAGATTATTAATGCAAAACTCAAGAGTATAGTCGATTTATTAATATTTGGTTCTAACAGTTCTTTTTTTCTTTTTAAGAAGTGAACACTAGTCATCCCATTAGTACTTCTCGGGCACAAGGCAAAGTGGTAATTTCTTACGGACAATCAGGGTACCCTCCTCTTCCATGTTGAAGTCTTCTTTCTTCACTCCATCAGGAAGTTTCCAGTCAAACCAGTAAAGAAGGTTTGCTATGATGAACTCAATAGTTGAAGGAGCTGTGTTCATTGCTGGGCAGGATCTTTGTCCAACACCAAAGGGGACCATTTCAAAGTCAACCTCAAGATCCTTAAACCTTTCTGGATAGAACTCACCTGCATTCTCCCCCTAGATGTTTGGATCTCTTCCTATCCCCCATGCATTTATTAACGCGCTTGTTTTAGGAAACACATCATAACCACCAATTTTACAATGACTTAAGCTTTCATGCGGATCAAGATTGGGGCTGGCGGATGGATTCTAAGCGTCTCTTTCACCACCATCTTTAAGTAAATCATATTTGTGGTATCAACATTTTGTTTTCTTCCCGTGTGATTTCGGATTTCACTTTGCAATTTTTGCATTACTCTACCATTTCTAGCGATCTCGGACATTGCCCACACCGCTGTCACAACTGTTGTATCAATTCCCCCTAGAATTACATCCTAAAAGCTTATTTAGTTACATTAGCTGCATTTTTTAAACAAATCTTGTGCTCTATAAAAAAAAGATATATAAATTAATAAGCTTACCATGATAAGGGCTTTCATGTCTTCTTTAGTCAACCGGTCATCAAACTCATTCTCCATAGAAGATAACTCGATTAATCTATGAACAAAATCCTTGTCATCATCACTTATTTGTGCAATCTTATGATTCTGATGCTCATCAATAATCATTTGGATGTAGGCATCAAGATTACTAAAACACTTCTCCAGCTTACCGTTCCACCCACTAAGTAGATCATATATTTCACCAAGCAACGGGAAATTATCACCAAGTGATCCTTTCAGTACTACCGCAGTCTCATCAAGCATCTCTTCCCTGACAAACCCTCAACGATCGTTCAATGTATTTCTTACCAAACGCCACCTTACAAATCACCTCTTTTACCAATGTGAACAAGACATTGCTTAGATTTACGACGGTATTTGAAGGATGTAATAATAGAGAATGAACCATGGTCTCAACCTCCATCATTAGTACTTGGTTAAAAAACTTAGCTCTCTTGGGGCCCAAGAACTCAGATACCAATATCTTTCGCATCTCCTTCCTGTGATTACTTTGAGGCGAGAAGGCAATGTCCAAGTAGTTGTAGGTTAATCGCTTGGTGGCTTTGGCCATTGGACGGGAACAAAAACGTGATCTTGAGTTTTCAAAACTTGTTTGGCCATGGCAGGGGAAGAAATAACAACAAAAGGTTTTGAACCAATATGGATTTGCATAATGGGGCCGTATCCTTTTGAAAGTTTCCAAAGGGCTTGATGATGTGGTTTACCTAGTAACTGATGCAAATTTCCAATTATGGGAAGCCTTGGAGGGTTTGGGGGAAGCTTAGGAACAGCCATTGATGACCTATTTGATGATCTTAGATTATTTAGAAGGAAGATGCACAAAATGATGGCTATAAGAAGCCAAGTAAAGATCTCCATGGGAGATGATTGGTTTTGATGTTCCAAGGTAACTACTACATGTCCATTTATAATGTAGGCTTCAGGCTTGGATATCTACCTGTCAAGTATGTGGAGATCGTTTGAGTAATTATTCATCATAGATCTTACAAAACTAAATAATTTTTTTTTAAAAAGGAGTTACTGTTGTTGGACAAAAAAGTACAGGATAAATAATGAATACATTACTGATCGATGTGATTATTATTTTGATCCTCTGTTCATTTCCATGTTCGTATAAATAATCATTTTTGGTCTACCTAAGTCATTAAAACCTCGTCAACTTTTGTTATCTTGACTTTCGTTACTTCCTATGTCAGATCAGGTTGTAAATAGATTCCCTCGTATTTTAAAAATCAGTAATTTAAACCAACGAGAAGTGTGCCATGTTGTTAGTTCACAATTTATATTATAATCTTTTGCGGATCTCCACGAAGACCTCTTCTCGAGAGATGTGTTTTTGGTTTGGTTTCGGTTTATTCGGGTCGGGTTGTTTTTTTAGGTGAAACCAAGAAGCCAGTGATTATAATATATATCAAATGAACCAAAAACCAAAACTAATTCGACATATCCTGTGTCAATTTTCATAATATTTGTAGCTCCTGTAGACTTGTAGTCCTGTGCAAGATGAAATTGATCAATAAATATACTACATATAAGATGAAATTGTTAGAAGAAGCCATGAACCAAGTCGAACTATCCTGCTGAGGAGCAATGACAACTTGACGAAAAAACAAACAAAGCCTTAATCTGCCAATAGTTATGTGAAGATTGCATAAAAGGAACAGTTTCGTACTTCTTTGACGAAAAAGTTTACTTCCAAAACTTAAACTAACAGGAGATTAGATAGAGAGTTTGGTGGTAAAAGAATGAAGTAACTCATATAGAATTTGACCGTCATAAAGTAGTACGTTTTGATTCATAAAAGTCAAGTGGGAGAACGATCCACAGATGGTTTTCGTAAAAGTCAAGTGGGAGAAGGATCCACCGATGGTTTCATCAATATACTAAAGTAGTAAACCAGGTTTAGAAAAACACATTAGCATGTTTTTCAAAGGCATTTACATACTGTTTTACCATCTCAAGAGCCATGAACGCTTACATTGAACCATTACAGTATTTTTTGATCAGACACAAATTCATGGTAAGAATGTACAAAAAGATAAATCTCCCCAAAACGGAGTAACAAAAACAAAGAAGCTTAGTTCCCAAGTCAATTTGCTTACTTTTATATAAGTTTAAATCCCCTTTAATTTCTCAAAACAGTGTTACTGATTTCAATAATAAAAGGATAAAACTTAAAAGAAGTTACTTGAATGTAGCTTGCAACTAAACGAAGACCCCCCGTGCAATAACAATTGATCTTGCCTCTTGGGTTGTAGCCCATAGCCCAAATGGTAAGCACTTAGGTGTTTTAAAGTGATGATTGTCAATAGACCAAAGATAGTGGGTTCGAATCTAGACAAATTAAAGAAAATTTAGGAGTAGCTAAAAAAAAATTGATATTGAATTTACTTAGATATCTCTCTGTTTCAACAAATGGGTGTTTAACTCTTAATTCTATATACTAGACTCCAAACATTGCTAATTCTCACTTTGGCTGCCAAGTGTATAAACAGTTTTATCTTAAAGCTTCAAAACAAAACAAAAAAGCATTTCCATTCACAAATTAAATACTTAAGTTATAAATTCAAAACACACTTTGAAGACTAGTCATAAGTCACGTCCCATAAAACTTAATTAAATAACCAACAATTGTTTAAGCAAAAATAAGTCACCAAAATACATATAAATATTTATAAATTAAAATCCACAAAAAATCTACATTATCTAATTTTTTTTATTATTCTTGTGATTTCCATATATCTACCCATCAATCAGGTAATTAATTTGTTGGGTTTTGTGGTCTTTACTTGTTGATTGGTTATATGCTTGTTAATAAATGTGAACTGTTCGTAAGTAAACTTTCTAGTGAAATAAACAAACCGAACAAATACAAACAGGACTTGTTCGTGTTCGTTCGTTTAACTTTAGCCGAACAAATAAATGAACTGATTTATATTTTTGTGTTCGTTCGTTTAACTTTATCTAAACGATAAACGAACGAGCTTTAGTGTTCGACTGTTTAAAAGATTGGTCATTTCGCGTAAATTTTGTTCATTCATTTAAATGATAAATGAACATAATCGAAGGAACACAGACTATAATACAAATCCAACATTATTAATCACAAATAAATACCATACACACACACATATAAACTAACAGATAAACGTTCACGAACATAAATGAATCAATGAGAGATTTGTTCATATTCGTTCGTTTAATTAAATGAACGAAAAATCTTATACACGTTCGTTCATTTATTAAACAAACAAACATAACTGAACTTCCCGCAGAATAATTTCACAAACGGTTCATGAACATTATATTCATTTACAGCCCTAACCATAAGTGTGTTTATGCGCTCACACACTTTCTTTTTGTTCACAAACTAATACTTTTCGTTGCCAAACTCAACTAAAAGTAGAGATAAAGTTAATACAACAAGAGGATTATATGTAAGAAATTCATAGACCTTTTTTCCTTCATCTAGTTTCCTTTTCAACATCCGGTCTGTTAGATATTTAACTCGTTACACTAGAAATGAAAATCCGAGTCATAAAACCCTAGTTTCCAACAGTAACCAAACATCTTCTGATGCTCGGTCAGTTCTCGCACTCTTTTGTTTCTCAATATCCATGAAGGACTTGCTATTCATTTATGTCACACATGTAAACAAGTGCAACCAAGGACCAAAAACCTAAAACAGATAAAGTGCCGGCCATTGTAACAACTTGAAACCAATTTTGATGTGTTGTCTGCAATCCTCCATGGTCAAAATGTACCATATGGTGATACAGCAATCAGCTTGACTGAAAAGCCAAAAACAAATTAGCTCAACTAGGTTATCAACAGACTAATACTAGTGCAAAGACGGCAAGAACTAAGGACTAAGCCAGAAAAAAAATCCACTGGGGCCAAAAAGTTCATGTAGGAGCCAAAGAATTTAGCGAGTATAAATCATCTAAACAGCATGATTTTTTTTTATTTATGATAGAAAAGCAGCAAAACTAGTAATCCATAAATTCATAAACATTAAATCAACTCAAGAATTAAAGGAAAACAGAACCATAGGGTTAAATAGAACATAATCGGTGCTTCATTTTAACACATTTTATTAAAATCTTGAAAATCGAATACACAAAAGTTAAAACTAGAAATTTTATATCCCCCTACTAAACATTCCTACTTATCCTCCTACTCACTTGATAAAAACAAGTGTCAAAATCAATGGATGAGATAAGGAAAGATAATTAATGCATTACACACGTCAATCTTTGAGTAGATAGGAGGATGAAGTAGGACAAAATAAAGTTTTCATTTTTTAAAGTTGGTTGACCCGCTCAGCAAAGCATGGCTTCGTCCTGCCATGTTATACCTTGTGAATAAGTACCTACCCCCGTGTTGCAGATGTCATTTGACTAAGGTGGCAACATCTTTATTTTTATAGCTGCCGTTGCAAAATATGATTATAAGAACTAAATTCATTCTAGTAAAAATCCAGATAACTTTGGCAAACAGAACAGTAAAAAATTTAAAAAGATTCAGATCACCTTACAACTTTGAAATAATAAGTCCAGGATCATCATGCAGTAACTTCACTCCTTATAGCATTTTTGAATTTGTCCAATTCTTCTGATTGAGAGCCATGAACAGCTTTAATTGTATCTATGCAGCTACTGCAATGAAGACGACAAACATGGCATAATATTAGTAAACTTGTTTCTTTTAGGTTCAAGAGGTGTTAAAGAAGGGGCGTGTTTATGCACATTGATTATTAACAGGCATGAAACCATGTCATTTTCATAATCAGAAAACTAATTAAACAAAGGCAGGTCTTTTATTGAAAGAATTAAATTAAATACTTATCTCAAACAAAATAACATTTTTCTTATGATATGATTTGGGTGAAGTGTTATCAGAAGAACTTATTCTCCCCTCTTTTTGTTTCTTACGTCTAATAGCGGAATAGTTGGACTTTAACAATCTAACCTGCAAGCTTCCTTGTTGAACTTTTTCTTGGGAATCCCATATAATGTTTCAAAAACATCTGGCTCAACTCGACAAAAGTATGGCCGGTCTGAAATTATAGACTTGTATCATAACATGTACAACAAAAGGAACGAAATCGTCATATAACACCTTAGCGAAAATGCTTACCAGCATATATGGAGCATGTTCTTGTGGTTTTCTCAAAATGTATGCACCAACCATCAGAAGCGACCAAAGATTTATATAGCTGAACACAAAACAGTTATTCGCATGATCAATATAGCTGTGTCATAGATTTATATCCCAGATTTTAATTATTGTTTTCTTTTCAAAACCATAATTCCAAATCTTGCTATATATAATCTGTTTATTTTTCCCTGGGATCCAAGTGGTAATAGGTTTTAATTTCCAGAAACAAGATGAAGACAGTACCGGTATAATTTGACAAATTATGAGATTGGTAATTTAAGGACAAAATAGAGCACAGAAAATCAGAATTTGTGAGCAGAGAAACAGAGCAAAATTAGGGCACATTTGTTGACAAACGAACAGTTGTTAAGAAGTAAATACGGATACAGAAATCTACGTACTTGAACATCAGAAGGATCATCGAAGATTTCTTCAGGGGAGGGGAAGGAGGGGCCCTTATCCAGCTTACAGCACGCACCGCAATTCGTTACGCACTGCCAAAGAGGTTCTTTTTTCCTCGCACCGAAACCGCTGGTACTCCTGTCGGAAACCTTCTTCTGGGTTTTCGTTGAGACTTGTATCCGCAGTGGTTGTTTCGTCGCCGGTTTCACGGCGGCGATGGAACAAGGAACCACCGCCAACATCGCCCGCGACATTGCAGAGTCAGAAACGGTATCTTTTTATGATTCTTATCCACTCCACTACGGTTACCTTATTTCAAGTTTCAACATAACCTCCAAATTTTTTTGCAATAACGGATTTAATTATTTAAATGTAACTTTAAAAATATATTAATGTTTTTTATTCTTATAATTAAGTTCGAATAATAATAAAAAAATGATATGACTTTCTATTAGTCCAGAAATCAAGTTACTTTAAATTATATCTTTATTAGTAACAGAAATATAGCGAAAATACTGATTACTAATTAGTAGTAAAAGATGGATTAAGTATATGGAGAATCCTCTTTTGTGTTTTTTTTCTTTTCTTTCAATTAAAAATTTAGCATATAAAGTCATTAAAACTTCACTTTTTGTGCAGATAAATACCTCATAAATCATGATCAATAAAAATACTTTTACATGATTAAATTTTTTATTTGTTAAAATTACTAAAACTGTCTCTAGAACCTACAAGTCTTAAGTAGAATATTAAGGCTTAAATTTGGACTTTTGATAATTGCCAGTTAAAATTACTAATACTTTTAATCATTGTTTAAAATCGTCAAGCTTAACCTCATTCGGTTTCATGCGCAATCACAATCACAATCGATTTGATCAATTAGTATCAAGGAGAAGATGAATGTGTGATGAACTATACGACATTGTAAAATTTTAATAATATAAAGAATTTAAAAATGCAAAATAATTTTTTTTTCAACTAGTATCATCCTAATCATTTTCCTCCAACTCTACCATTTATTATATATATAACATTTACCAGGAGTGTTATGAACAGTGTAAGTTTTGTCTTTTTCTACAAAAAAGATCATATACATTTAATAAACAGAAAGCATATCTAAACCAGTGGTAAGCTTCCCGGCGTTGGGATTGGCAACCCGGTTTCAAGCCACAGTTCGCATATCTTTTTTTAACTACTTTTGGAAATACCCACAATACTAGGTAATAAACATTTGAATTTTTTTCCCTGCTTTCTCTTTCAAAGCCGCCACACATCTTCGTTTTAAGTTTTATTTTCATTTTATAATTATTAATTAAAACAATTGATTTTATATATTATTTTTTTCTTATAAATTTTAATTAATATATATTTATAATAGTCTTATGTATTTTTATCCAGATTTGGGTATAAATTATGTTGTGATAAATTATTTATTCAAAAAATATATTTCCAATATTATAATTTTAAAGTTTCACACTTATGTTTAAAAATTAGAATAGTGATATGAGTATGACATTCTTTTTTTCTTCATTAAAACTTTTCTTTGATGGTAAGGATTGATAATATTAAATGGTTATGTCGGAGTTTGGACGTAATATAAAATATAAAACCAAAATTGATTTGAAGGTGAATCAAATTACGCATTAGAGTCCTAATTGTTTAACCTACAAATATTAATTCATATATTTTATTCACCTTAAAACTCCGCTGCAACGCACGGGTGTAATCAACTAGTATATAACAGTTATCAGGATGTATGAACAGTAACTTCCTGATAAATGTTATATATAATTCCTCTCAAGATGAAAACAAATGGAGTAGTTAGCAGAGTGGTAAGTATGTTAAGTTCCATCCCTTAGATCTAGTGCTTGATTCCTGCATCATTGATTTTTTTTTTCGTTTCAAAGTAACGGCTAACACATTTTATTATTTATATTATTTTATTATTATATTAAAACAGTTAACTTGGTATGTTTTTTGTTTTCCTTTTATAACTTTTAGCATATAAAGTATAGCAGAAATATAAATTTAGATTTATGACAATCTCATTTTTAACTCTACATATCGATATACATTTTATTTTGATATAATGTCTATTTAAATACGTACTTTTTCGATCAATGTTACGTTATCTGTAGTACAAAAAAGTTAACCTATATATTTGAATTAAAAAAAACGATATAAGCGCCCTACGAACGTTATTAAAAGTAAGATACAAAACGTGAATCATGTTTACTATATATAATAGCAGAACATATACTAAGTTTCAAACCCCGCTGCAACGTGCGGGGTTCTAAGTACCTCGTTTTGACACAAAGTTAAGGGACTTTCACTCCGACACTTTCTAATGATAAAAGGTACTGATTGCACCAAAAAGAATAGAAGGTAACCAAAAAAATTCACCGTCCATCCAAAATCAAATCTTTATACAAAATTCTTGTCACAGAAAATACAAACAAAGCTTTAGAAAAAAAATGCGCATTGGCTAGACAAAAACAGCCACAAGGAAGGGGCAAGAATTCTTGCAACACATTAGACAAACCAAATCGTGCGCCCTAACTAGCCATTACGAGCTTTGCAAATAACGGCAAAAGAGTGACATGTTAACACAATTTTTTAAGGAAAAAAACGTATAGTTTATTGAAAAGGTATCATAAATCCCCGTTCGAGCTAACTTACTCGTAGTATGTGCAGCAATTCAAAGCTCGAAATCCTCTTCCCGAAGATACCTTTCAGCTTCCTTTTCTTCATCATCATCAACAAGAAAGTACTCATTTTTGTCAATCGGTCTGAACATGTAAAACATCACTATATAGAACACAAGGCTAGCCACTTCCTCTGCCCCATTAGACACCCACTGGAATTTATAGGATGAGATTGTTTTCAATGAGAAAACAATAATTCGTGAAAAATATAAGTATCCAATTACCAAAATATAGAACTGCCTAAAAAGGGTCAATTTTGCCAAATTCCTAGCGGCCTTCCCATCAGTTTTAGAGGTCTCCCGCAGTGATCTAATTGACCAAACAATCGGGAAGATAATTGCACAACAACAGATCAAATCAACCAACAAGAACACTTGATTCCAAGTTACCCAACTCTTGATAAATGGGCCGTTTTCCCCAATCACTGTGGAAGCCACATTTGCCAAAACCTGAAGTGGGATGACAGTCATTAGCAATTTCTTCTCCTTTTCTTGCAGAAATGGTTTCAAAAATGACCATCCGGTGCCAATTAGAATGATGACTGTGAACCAAAGCACCGCCTTGAAGAACTGAAACGTGTAGAACAACACATCCCATCCATGAGGTGTACCTGTAACCTTGATGTAATGTTTGTCCTCGAAAGCACAAATCAAATTGAAAGCTTTCACCAGGAGCAACACGCCCATGAGTATATGTATCCGGTGAACCGATAATTTGTTTTTGAAGCATTCGACGATCCATAACCCTAGGAAAAAGAGGTAAATGATAAAGAAGATGAAGTAAAACGACGGGAGCTGCGTTTGACCTGCGGATAAGTAATCCCTGTGTTTGCCATCTTCGCTATTGTAAAGCTCCGTGCGGACATCCATGGTGACAAGCGAACCAGGGTTGCAATTAGCGAAGAACAGAGAGTACTCACCGGGGTATCCAACAGGATAAGATTTATTGAGCGAGGAATGAGGCGGAGGAGCGAGATCTTTGAAGGTGAATAGAAGGGAGATAAATTTGGAATCGACAACGCATGACTTAGGGTTTCGCTCGAGTTCCATAATAACTTGGTTTATCGAGCCTTGGGAGAGAAGGAAGAACCCTAGAAGCGACGGATCAGGTTGTGACAGGCCGGCGGTGACGGAAACGGAGGATATAGCGACGGAGGCGAATCCCTTGTGTGTGAATCCAAAATTCTCGAAAAGGATCATTGGGCGATTGTCTTCCTTGAACTTTAAGGATTTGATCTCCGCCGTGACCGGTGGCGTGAAGAAACATAATGCGAAGACGAGGAGAGGGAGTAGAATTGAGTTCGTCATTTTGAAATTTACCGGTGGTGGCGGACGACGTTGGCGAACGGTTGTGGGAGAGTCATGTGACGCGGGAATTTTGTAAAATTTCAACTCGTTTCCCCAAATAGCCCTTCGTCTGGTCGCCTATTTTCCTTTTGTGTTCAATTCACGACCGCTTACAAATGCATAAATCCACTAATTAAAATTAGAAAATAAGAATATTAATGGAAAGTATGTCATATTAAATGTAATCCACAAGTCAATAGCCTTTTTATTGGCTTTCTCAAACTAATCCACAAAAATGAATTGATTAATATATGGGAAATCAAACTAATACATAAAAATGAATTGATTAATATATGGGAAAATAATAAATGGAAGCTAGTAAACACTTAGGTTGGGATGAATTCCTTGAGCTGTTTCAACAGGAATTCTGTACTGAGAGGGACCTGGAACGCCTCAAAAAGGAGTTCTTGAATATGAAATTGGGTGATTCTTCCATGGACGAGCATGTCCGCAAGTTCAACGAGCGTCTCAGCTTTGTGACCACCTGGGTCCCTGATGAAAAAGCCAAAGTGAAGCGGTTTGTTGAGACCGTGCCCCCGGAGTACAAAATTCACATTCGTGATTGTTCTACTCTTCTCTCGGCCACTCAAAAGGCCAAGTTCTTGTTCGATGACTTCAAGGCTTCAAAGCAAGCCAAGAAGTTAGTTGGTGAAAAGAGGAAGGCTGAGCCCTCTGGTGGTCAGTCAAAGAAGAAAGCAACCCCATCCTCCTTCTTTAAGCCCAAAACCGATGAACCCAAACCCTAATGGTGCAGGATGTGTAGATCTTCCCATAAGGGAGACTGCACCAAAGATACCCGAGCTTGTTTTCGTTGTGGCAAGCCTGGCCACGTTCCTACAGATGGCAAGCGGAGGAGGCTCGGGAGGCGGGGGATGTAGTATCTGGTATGTTCCAATTGAACTCTACCCCTGCCTATGTGTTATTTGATTCCGGAGCCAATAGATCATTTATATCATATGCTTTCTGTGAGAAATTAAAATTGCCTTTTAGCAAGCTTTCCAAACCTCTTGATGTAGAAATTGCCGATGGCAAGATCATTTCTGTGATTGATGTTTGTGATAGTTGTGTGGTTAATATTGATGGGAGTTCATTCTCAATTCGTTTGTTACCGGTTGACATATCTTCTTTCGATGCGGTCATCGGTATTGATTGGCTTAGTGCTAATAATGCAGAAATTCTTTGTTCTAAGAAATTGATCAAGATTCCTTTGCCCAACGGCGAATGTGTTATAGCTCGAGGCGAGAAACGCCAATCCGGGATGGAGATCTTGTCTGTTATGAAAGCTCAGAAATGCATCCGGAAAGGTTGTGAATCCTTCTTGGCATATGTCCCTGATGCCAAAAAGGAGAAGCAAAGTGTTGGAGATGTCAAAGTGGTTAGTGAATTTCCAGATGTGTTTCCTGATGATCTTCCCGGTTTACCCCCGGTTCGGGAGGTTGAGTTTCAAATTGACCTTGTCCTTATCGTCTAGCACCATCGGAGATTCGGGAAATGATGACCCAAATCCAAGATCTTTTGGATAAGGGATTTGTTAGACCGAGTTCCTCACCTTAGGGAGCCCCGGTTTATTTGTGAAGAAAACGGATGGTACTATCCGGATGTGCATTGATTACCGGGAGTTGAATAAAAGAACCATCAAGAATAAATATCCGCTCCCTCGCATTGATGATTTATTTGATCAGCTTCAAGGAGCTAGTTACTTCTCCAAGATCGACCTTCGTTCGGGTTATCATCAAGTTCGAGTTAAAGAAGATGATGTTCCCAAAACTGCTTTCAGAACCCGCTATGGGCATTATGAATTTCTTGTGATGCCTTTTGGTCTAACCAATGCTCCGGCGGTGTTCATGGATCTTATGGATCGGGTGTGCCGGCGTTTCTTGGATAAGTTTGTGATTGTGTTCATTAATGATATCTTGGTTTATTCTAAAACCGAGAAGGATCACGAAGTTCATTTGCGGGAAGTTCTCGAAGTTCTTCGACATGAAAAGCTTTATGCAAAATTCTCCAAATGCGAATTTTGGCTTCGGGAAGTCCAGTTCCTTGGCCATGTTATCTGTGAGGAAGGAGTCAAAGTTGATCCTTCCAAGGTCGAAGCGGTTATGAAGTGGGAGTCACCGAAATCCCCTTCTGAAATCAAAAGTTTCCTTGGTCTGGCGGGTTACTACCGCCGATTCATTCATGATTTCTCCAAGATAGCGGGGCCGCTAACCAAGCTGACCCGTAAGAATGTTCCTTATTCTTGGACTGATGTTCAGGAAGCGGCTTTTCAAACTCTTAAGAAGTTGTTGTGCCAAGCTCCTGTTTTATCTCTTCCCGAGGGATCACAGGATTTCGTGGTTTATAGTGATGCATCCAAGTCAGGCTTGGGATGTGTGTTGATGCAGCGAGGCAAGGTGATTGCCTATGCTTCCCGGCAATTGAAACCTCATGAAGCCAACTATCCTACTCATGATTTGGAGATGGCTGCTGCGATCTTTGCTTTGAAACTCTGGCGGCATTATCTCTATGGTACTCACTGTGTGATCTTCACTGATCATAAAAGCCTTCAGCACATCTTTGATCAGAAAGAGTTGAACATGCGGCAACGCCATTGGCTCGAGTTTATTAAGGATTATGACTGTGAGATTCGGTATCATCCGGGCAAAGCTAATGTTGTGGCGGATGCTTTAAGCGGCAAAACCCAAACAGATGCCTTGTGTTACCAATCGTTTCGAATGGAGGTGATCTCGGATTTGGTAGAAAACCTGAAGATGGCTCAACATGAGGCGTTGAAAGAAGAGAACCTCAAAGAAGAGCAAATGATGAAACTCCAAGATCGTTTAGAAGAAGATAGTCATGGCTTAAAGATCTTTGTGGGTCGTGTTTGGGTGCCAAATCTTGGCAACAATCGTGAGGTGATTCTACATGATGCCCATCGTTCCAAAATGTCCGTGCATCCGGGTTGCACTAAAATGTATCATGATTTAAAGCCATTGTATTGGTGGCCCGGGATGAAAGTTGATATTGCTTCTTATGTCGAGAAGTGTGCAATATGTGCACAAGTCAAGATTGAACACCAACGTCCATACGGAAACCTTCAACCTTTGGAGATTCCAGAATGGAGGTGGGATCACATAACTATGGATTTTGTCACAAAGTTGCCGAAGACGGCTAAGGGTCACGACATGATCTGGGTCATAGTTGATCGTTTGACCAAATGTGCTCACTTTCTAGCTACTCGTGAGACAGCGTCTTTAGACAAATTGGCAAAGTTGTATGTGGATGAGATTGTGTCTAGACATGGAGTACCGCTATCCATTGTCTCGGATAGGGATTCACGCTTTGCATCCAATTTTTGGAGAAGTCTTCAAAGAGAATTGGGTACTCGTGTCCATTTGAGTACAGCTTATCACCCGCAAACGGATGGTCAATCCGAAAGGACCATTCAAACTTTGGAGGATATGCTGCGTTCGTGTGTTCTAGAATTTGGTGGATCATGAGATTACCATCTACCTTTGATCGAATTTGCCTATAACAACTCCTACCACTCTAGCATTGGCATGCCTCCCTATGAAATGCTATATGGAAGGCGATGTCAAACCCCTACGTGTTGGCTTGAACCGGGTGAGAAACAGTATGCAGGCCCGAAGATTGTTCAATTGACCGCCGACAAGGTCAAAATTGCACTTGAAAAGCTCAAGGCCGCGCGTGATCGCCAAAAGATGTATGCCGACAAGAAGAGAAAGCCTATGACTTTTGAAGTCGGTGATCAAGTGATGCTTAAGGTTTCACCTTGGAAAGGGGTGATTCGGTTCGGAAAGCAGGGTAAGTTGAGCCCGAGGTATATTGGCCCATTCAAGATCTTGAAACGAGTCAATGAGCAAGCGTATGAAATAGAGCTACCTCCGGAGTTGGAAGGTGTTCACAACACGTTTCATGTGTGCAACTTAAAGAAGACCAAAGTAGAAGATAGTCAAGTCATCCCTATCAATGAATTGCAGGTCGACCCGAAGAAGCGACTGGTGGAAGAACCGGTTGCAATTGTGGATAGGAAGACTAAGAAGCTAAGGAAACGCTTGATCCCTCTAGTCTTGGTGCAATGGAAGCATAGTCAAGGTCATATCTTGACTTGGGAGACTGAAGACGACATGAAAACCCGCTACCCTCATTTGTTTAGTCAAGAATGATTCCGAGGACGGAATCCTTGTAAGGAGGGAGGAATTGTAAAACCCGTATTTTTGTAAAATTATAAAAATATATAAAATTCCCAATTTGTGTGGTATTAGTAATTTATGTGTTTAATATGTTATTTAAATGTTATATAGTGTGTATATGTGCCTACAACTTGAATTGGGAACTAAATGCAATAAGGATGAAAGTAGAGGGACCATTAGTGTAAATATGTGTATAAATATCAAAATAGAAGAAAGAAAGAAGAAGAAATCTGGAAAAGGGATCGTGAGAAGGTATTTAGAGAGAGAAACTAGAGAGAATCAAGATTAAGGTGAAATCAAAGAGAGATTTGAAGGTTGGTGTGTTGTATTCAAGAAATCAAGCATTGTGGGTGTGAATCTCTTCATTTTAAGCTTGGATTTGGGCAAGGAAGCAACCATTCAAGTAGGTTTGAGAATCAAGTAAGTTTTAACTTTAAAGTTGTGTTTGATTTGAGTTATATATGATGTATATGGTGATTCTTGGTTTGATTTTGGGTTTGATGTGTTTTATTGGTCAAAGTTGGGGAAATGGCTAAAACTAGGGCTTGAAATGATCAAATGTGTTTAAATTGAGTTAGATGGTGATTTTGTATGTGGTATTGATGATTGATGTCAAAAGATTTGTTGATTATACTGATTATTGGGTATTTATGTTGAAAACTTGAAAATGGAAGAATCAAAGATTTAATCCTTGATTAAATTGTGTTTGAATGGGTTTTAATGTAGTTAAAATGTGTTGGAAATGGTTTGTTATGGTTATGAGGTAGTTTAGTTGTGGTTTTAGAGTTTAAAATGGAAGGGATAAGTTTTGATTGGAAAATATGTGAAAAAGTCGGGGCTTGCAGCAGCTGAACAGGCCCAGAATTACTGTTCACGAGGAGCTCGCGGCGCGAGCCCCAAGTGTCGTGGCGCGAGGTTCAGGTTTGGGCAAGGTCATTTTTCCAGAGATTTTCTCCCGGCGCGAGGTCCCTTGTCTCGCGGCGCGAGACCCCCTGGAAGGTCCAAAAACTTGTTTTTAACCCCATTTGACCTTGTAATTGATTGGGGTTTGTTTCTAATGGTTTTAGGGAGTCCAAAGGGAGTCCGAAAGACCCGAAATGAGCGTTTAAGTCGTGTTTTGAGTCCATACTTGCGTGTAACTTCATTGTATGGTTAACTTAACTAAGTTAACATTATGATATGATCATAGGATCGTTGTGCAAGTGATTTCTGGCCTTGTTGTGAAGTGGAAGTGATCCTCATCACTTCATTCAGGTGAGTTTTGCCCTGCGGATACCCAAAATGCTTTTTGTGTGCAAGTTATCAACTGTTTTCGTATAAAACATGTTTATGTATATGTATGGCATCAATGTGAACTGTAATTGATATTATCATGTTTATGATAATGTTTTATGCAATTGAATATATGATTCACCTGTTTTGAAGCATGCTATGCTATGTATGGATTATGGCAAGTTGTTACCCTGTGTATATAACTTGCATGTGATTATGTGACCCCTCGGGGTAACTGTTTATGTGACCCTTCGGGGTTTATGTGCTATGGTCCGGACCGCTGTTTGTGATATGAACTCTGTACCATAGGGTTCCTAGTCATTGAGACGTACACAGAGGTTCCTGTGGCTTCGGCAATTGGGGGAACCGCGAGGTACGAGTGGCTGAGGGATCGGTGCAGAGAGTGGAGGGGTATGTCAGTAACCATCATGACCGTGTGGGTTCAGTGGGCTGACGAGCCACCGAGCCCGGGTAACACGAGTGGATTTGGTGAACAGGGCTTACACTCCAGAGAACCGTTGTATTGTGGACTGCTTTGTGCTTCCCCCACCTTGACGAGAGATGTGGACACACCCCCACGAGGACTTGTTGACCATGGTTGGCCCCTATGGAACATACAAGTATAAGTGGACTTGTCCCCCTCATCTTGTGTGAACTGTTTTATGATATATGATGACTTGTTTGCTGTTTAAATGATTTTGGCACACTCACTAGCTTCGGCTAACAAGATTTGTGTTTATGTTTTGTATCCGCAGATAAGCAATAGTATGATGCCAGTGAGGCGGGTAGAAGCTTTTGGGGAGCACTTGTTGCCTTTGGATATGTTTGGAATACATGATTATTCTTATTTTGTTTATTTAATGATCATGTTTTCGGGTCAACAAGTAACACCATATTTTGTATATCTGACAAGCTTCCGCATTTTGATGTAAACAAACACACTGATGGTGATGTTTTGAGGAAATTTAAAAAGTTTAAATTTGTACCAAAATTCAGGGTGTTACACTTTTGCCAATATATAGTGAAAAGATAATTTGAGAACCGTTTTTATTGCGATAATTCTGTTTTATTTTTCGTTTTTTTCTTTTTCATATATTACAAAGAATTAGTTTTTTTCTTTACCTATTTCTTTATTTATTAATCACAATTATTTACATTTTTGTTGGAGATCGACGAGGAGAATTGTTTTTATTTTTACAAGTATAATAACCAAAATAATATAAAAGGGCTTCTTTTTAATTGATTAACCTACTTTTAGTTATAAACACCAAATTTTAAAATTTATAGTAATATGTGAAAAAACAAATGTGCTATTGGTAAACCTTTGTTTGGCTGGCGCGGGTGCAGGTTCTACAGAACTGTCGGTCCTCTGTGTTGCTCGTTTACTTCTTGTTGTATCCTTATTGTTGTGGCTGATGCTATTTGATGGTTAAGCTTCCATTCACTTAGCTTTGAGCTAATCTCCCACCTTAAACTCTTTTTTGCAGGTTTTGATAAGTACAACTGTTGAGCTAGGAGTTGGTGTTTGTTTTAGGATATTTGTCCGCCACTTTGATATATTTTTGATGATGAGCCCGTTTGTAAATTTAAGTAACACTGGTTTTTGATATACTGGCTTTTGTTAACATTATGTATTTTGTTTACTTAAAATACTTATGTAAACATGTTTCTAATTATAGTAGCGCTTCCGCAGTTATTAAAAAAAGGTTAAGAATTGTAGTGTTACATTGAGCGACAGAGATGACGATTGCGATGGTAGTGGCAGTGGTAATGGCAGAGGTGGAGGTGCACTGTGGTAGTGGTGGTGTGTGTGAAGGAAGAGAGAGGAAGAAGAAGAGATGGTGGCAGAGAGAGAGACATAGAGCGTGTGTGTGCAGGAAGAGAGAGGGGGAAGGAGAGAAAGAAAGAGTGTGTGTGTGTGTGTGGTGGGGGGGGGGGGTGCAAGAAGAGAGTGAGGATTGTGATAGATCGAGACAAAATGAGTGGAATAGAGAGAGATGAGGGTGAGATTTATTTTAAAGGAAGATTAAATATTTAAAATTAATGAACAATGGATGGTAGTATTCAATATTGAACAATGGACAATGGACGGTAGTATTTATTTTTGGGTTTTTGACTATATGTTTATTTTAATATGTTGTTAATCAGTGAACAATGGATGATAGTATTGAATATTGTAAAAATCATCATAGAATTCGTATATCATTGGCTGTTCAGTATTGAATATTCTCAAATTATCCTAAAACTAATATAATGTTGGCCGTTGGCTGTGTTCATCGTTGAATATTTTAAAATTATCTCAAAACTAGTATAATGTTGGCTTTGTTCATTATCGAGCACAAATAAGAATGAAAAAGATTATAAATATTTGAGTTTGTTCATCGGTGAATTTCGTAAAAATAATTATTTACTAGTAAATTATTTTTAATTCGTAAAAGGCCTAAATACCATTAACTTAATAGGCTTGACAAACGGAATCCGTTAAAATCAAACTTGTAATAAAATGATAGTTAAAGAATCATACTTATAATTTTTTTTAAAAATAACTAAATTTATAATTCGTGATTAATTAAAGAATAATTTTATAAAATTAACTCTAGATTTTACTTATGTTAGTCTAGAATATAGAAGATTTATCGTATAAGTTACTTATTTGCTTCTCTTGGGCATTAGAGGTCGCATATGCGGGCAAATCAGTAAAATTAGTAAAAAATGAAAGCGAAATGAATGGCAAACGGCTCATATGAAACAAAACTTTCTACCAAATTCACATATCTATTTACAAACGCAATGCAACCACCGTCCACCGCCAATCTCCTCCTCCTCCTGTTTCTCTGTCGCCGCAGAACACATAACAATCTCAGCTCTCGTTGATTTTCGGAATTGTGTTTCTCATTCACATTTCAATTATACATTTTGGTACCGATGGCATGGTTAAGATCGGCGATGCATAAAGCTGCCGAAGTACGCGGCAGGTCCAGTTTCGGAGACGCCGTTCGTTCTCATACCGGTTATAGTGCCATTCGCTCCAGCAATCCCGTCTCCTGGGGCGTTAAGAACTTGCAAGACCGCTATGTACCTAACTCATATTTTCCCTCTTATTTTTTTACATATTCGTGCATCATGGATTCGCCTATATTTTCTTAAACGCATTAAACCTCTCTATAGATGCAAGTCACATTACCTTGCCGTTGAATCTATTTCTGTAAGAATTTATAATCTCAATTTATTTAGCAGAAATCTTAAATATCGTATATAGAAAGAATTTTAATGTAGGAAAAACTGATGACAATGAAAGAAAAAAGTCTGAAAAAGATGTGAAACAAATGAAGATTGTCAAATTTTAAGAAAACTTCTAAAAATATATTCTATCTGGGAAATTGCTCACTGAATTTGATAAGGAGAGAGTATAATGCGCATATATGATATATAGACATTTTTGAGTCTTTGTTCGTATATATGTTATCAACACATGAGAGCTCTGTTTTCAGAAGGTATTATTTAGTGTCATGTGATTGTGTGAACTAGTTGAAGGGTACAATACGATCTTTATGCTACAAAAATGCAGGCAGCTCGGAACATGAAAAGCTATAAGGAGGCCGTTAGAAGGCTTGAAGAAGCTTCTATTTCTTCTCAAGGAGAAGAAAGAGTTCAGTTGCTAAGAAGATGGTTAGATTCTCTGGGAGAAATTGAAAGATTAAATACAGGTTCAGCTGAGAATGACGAGAAGAATTCGGAGGAATCTCATATATCACTCGATAAGAACGATTCTCCTGGAAAATCAGATGTTGTAAGTGAGAAAGTGTGGCCCTATCTTCTTCTCTTATGTTATTGTGGTGTCGCTCCAATCCCCCAGCTGCTAATTGTTGGCCAGTTAATATGATTAACTTGTATATAGACTTTAGTTGGCATGCACCTGTTGCATTCATGTCCCATGAAAACTCCGTTGCTGCTAGAACAATTTATATATCCTTATACAGGAGTGACATGCTACAAGTGCTCTGCATTCTTTCTAATATGTGTATACATAGAACAGGGTTGTTTGTATTGTTAGGCGTGAGGCGCACAATCAGCTCATTGTCTAGTTTGTTAGTTCTTATTTTGCACAAGTTCATCAGTTTAGTATGACTGCTTCTCACATTGAAGTTGTCAGCAATTATAGTGGAGAATGGATCTGACAACCAACAAGGCTCTAGACTCTAGTATGATTAATAGTGGGTACCAAGTATTTGTTCTAAAGTCCACCATGTCTTTCTGTGTACTTGCTCTCTATGATGTCTTTAGATTGATTATCATACCTTTGACTTCTATTTTTTCTTGCTTTACAACAATACCTAGTAAGCCAAGATTGACTAATTTATGTGGTCAACATTTAATTTTAACCTCCTTTTATTTTTCGTACATAATCATCAATTGATGGAATTCAAATGGTAAACTGTGGAAGATTTTGACACACTTGAGCTTTTCCTTTGCTCAAAATATTTATGACATTGTTTTTCTTATGGTTCTTCTGAAACACCTATCAGACTTTTATAACTGATCATTGGTAGTTTTTAGCATGAGTAGCTCTAATAAAAATCAAATGAACAAGACATGAAACATAGCTTAATCAATGAAAGAATTATGCTTCTAGTTTTGTTGCACCTACATTGAGGAAGCATCAAATTTATTGAAGCAGATCCAAACAGGTATTGTTGAAGCAAAATAGAATGAAATTTTTAACTAGGATACCACTGTTCAACCTTAATATAGCAAGTGAACTTTGCTTCTTGGTTGAATATACAGGAGTAAGGTTTAGGGGTTTACTATGTATTTTGTTTGGTTGATACTCTTTATGAAATGGTGAAAATTAATTTAAACGTGTTAATGGGTAAGCTTTCAGGAAAGGTAGTTGGTTATGTCACTAACTTTCGGAAAGGACTTTTATTTTGTTTTCTATATCAGGAAGACGATTATATAAGTCATCTTAGTTTTCACATGAATATAGTGTGGTTATATCTTATTTAGATTTTTACAGGGAAAATATAAGACTGCATTTTTGCGGCTTTTCTCATGTTCGAGTTTTTCTACCTATGCATCACGTAATCTGATTACTTATTTATCCATCACTTGTTTTCCCGATTGACAGGTCCTATATTATGACCAAGATCTAGGTGTATCACCTGTGACTTTCCGTGACGTTTTTCTTCACAGTCAGGCTCTGGAAGGCATAACAATGTCTATGGTAAGTATATCTAAAAATAGGCTTCTCTAGGCTTTATAAGTCCTGCTGTTTGTATTCGTTTTCAATCTTCAGTTTTTTAGTGCTTAATTGTTGTGCTATATAAAGACATCAGGAATAACCGTGGAGGTCATGATTTATTACTGCATATTCTGATTAAGCTTCATATCATTTTGTATAATGGCATCTGAAATCAGTTATGATGTATGAATGATACAAAAAACTAATCACGATTTCTCACCTAATATAAATAATTAGGAAATATCTAGGTGGTTTTGAATGTTTTACGACTGTTTATTTATTAAACTCTCATCATATCGTGGGAAGTTCATCTGTATGTTTGTTTCTGGTTCATGAATCCTTTTTTGAATACCATATAATTTAGTATTTCCTTGCTGATTCATGGAGTTTAACCGCAGGTTCACTCTTTTGTCTGAATCAGATTCTTGGAGCACCAAATGAGGAAGAAATAGTGCTACTACACGAGCTATTTGGGTGATTTTTCTTACTCGTCTTATTTAATTGTGTTGTTCCATCACACCTGTATATTTAATGTATGCCTGGTTATTCACTAAATGCTTTTTAAGAAAATTTTCCGATATATAACTTCTTCTGGAACATAAACTATATAGTGAATATTAATCACACAATCTGTTACAATTGCCCTTTCTTCTGGATGTAGTCGGTGTCTCACAGGAGGGAAGGAAGTTCATGATGTAATTGTAAAAAGTATCCTAGATTTATCAAAAGCTTTTTCTGTTTATGATGATGAAGTACTGGTAAGTTTGATATTTAGTTGCTTCAGAATTGGAGATATACAATATATTGCCAACATTATGTTTATGTCCCAAAACTTTCTGTGTCAGGCAAAGAGGAGAGAATTACTTCAATTTGCTCAAGATGCAATTACTGGGCTGAAAGTAAATGCTGACATATTGAGGTTGGTAAAGAATGGGTCTCCCTCTGGTTGGCATGTGTCGTGCTTGAAACTTTATATAAATACATACATACATATACGATATACCTTATGTACAATTAGAGGAAAACATGGCTACCAGTGTTACACTATGTAGTATGTACAAGTACCATAATCAACAAAGTATCTGTGTTGGTTTTGGTTTTGGCTTTGGAAAATTGCGCTTTTGCAACAGAAGTCAAAACCTATCTCCAGTGAACTGCATTCATTTTAATGAAGTGATGATGCACAAGTGTACAGCTTTCTACGGTTTGTTGTAACTACTTGTGCACAACTGCTAACTGCATATTACAATTATCCTCTTTCATGATCCGCCCCCAGAATAGATTCTCAAGTCTCAGAAATACATCAAAGCCTGAAAAGAATTGAACATCAGGAACTTCCAATTGAGTGCGATGGAAATTCAACAGAAGGAATAAGTGATGCAACTTTGGAGGTACGAATGCGCACTGTTGTTATTTAAGACATCTCTATTACAGAGTAACTACAAAACTTAATATAAAATGACTTAGAATGTGATGCATGAGTTGATGTTAAGCATATATTCAACTAGATGACATGTAAGGGAATCACATCTATCTTCAGGAGTTGCATTCTTACCAGGAAAAAAACATTAAAAGCAGCGACTTTTCTGTATTCTTAACATTTTTTTTTCAAATGGTTATCAATCTTGCCTCTTGATTTTCATGTTATGGTAGACGTTAATCTATAAAGACTTAAACTGTGGGGCCGACTTTTTACAGAAACTTGTAACTGAGATTGCACTATCTGAGAAATTTAATAGAACCTTTTGGAATGTCACAGTGCTCTTACATGGTAGATAGTGATTTGAATTTTGTTGAAGTCAAATGACATTTCTTGCTGCAGGTTATAAAAGAATCTGTTTCTCCCATTCGACTATGCTGTAGGCTGGAGTCACTTTTACTTAAAAAGAGACTGTTGAACAATGGGGATACACCAGAGACACATGCTCATAAAGTAAGCTTTGCCTCATTACTTCCCTTATGTTTTCATGCCACATACAATAAACCAGAAATAACAGCAATGGTTGTATGTCTAGGATCCATGGGTTTGACATATTAAATAACTAACATTCATGCAGGTTGATAAATTAAAAGTTTTATCAGAATCTCTTCTCAGCTCAGCATCTAAAACGGAAAAGCGCATATCAGATCATAGGTATTTGTTTGTCACTTTCTTTTGGTATTATTACGTAATTTAGGGACAACTAGATATTTTGCCTTTTGGTCCTTTTTACCACATTGCCATTCAAACCTTAACTTGCTTTTATTATCTGTTGGGGCTTCTTAATATGGGATCTTCTGCAAGAGGATAAAGTACTTAACGTGGAATTTGTCAACAGTGAGATATTAGGCCAATATGTTATTGCTATTAAGAGAATAACATGTAATTGGTTGTATAATCTTTCACACACTTCCCATATTCTTCTTTATTCTCAAATTATATATGACAAAATATTCTCTGAATTGGCTGCACTGTGCAGTAAATTCAAGTGATCTATTATGGTTTTATGATATCTCTCTCTCTTGTTATTGTCTGTTTGTTCGTTTCTTAGTTATAAAGACTTTTTCAAGCCTTAAAATCTGTCTATTGTTATTCTGTTATCAGGCAACAGAAAGAAGAAGCTCTTCATTTTCGTGTAGCCAAAACTGGTGAAGTCAGCCACATTGAGAAGGTATGTCTGTAAGAATGACAATGGATATGAATGCTTTTTCTGCTTTTTGATTAACATCCTTTTACACTCTTCTTTGGTCTAACTGAGCTATATCATATATTTTCTGATTTTCATTTGTAGAAGCTGTGGACCATGCATAGAACTAGCTAGCTTCCATTATGCAGGATGTGCCTAATCGATAATAATTAAAGCTTTTGCATAAAGCTTATCCAGTGACCTAAATAAAACTTGAATGAAATAAACCCTGGAGTCATTTTACTAAATTGGACTGAATGAAATTTAGCATGCATCTGAAGTGACTGCCAACTAATTCAAATCTCAGTCATGCTGCTTACTTCAACATGACTTACTAACTTAAAATTAACTTAAAAAAGAAATAAGGAAGATCGAAAAGGTTAAAATCTAAGGGAGGTTCTAACTATGGCTCCATACTCAATTTCTGATTCTTACTGTTTGTGCTCCCTGAATATATTATTGTGTTGCGAATTTTCCTAACATGAAGCAGTTTAAGAAGGCTGAAATGTCATGGCCTTTTCCAGGATTTGGGAGCCGAAATTAGTGTTCTTGAAAAGCAGAGAGATGAGCTTAAAGCTGAGTTGAAGAAGGTGCCTTCTCCTTTGCAATGATACTAGTGCTGATATGTGATTTACGGTTTTCGTAAGTTAATCAACCCTTATGTTGAAACAATAGCCAATCTCAAAGAAAACATGCACTCTATTGACTTTGCTTTTGACTGAGCGTACTTGGATATTGGTACACTTCCATGTTTTAAACAGGGATTGGCTTAATATTTCAATACGTAGTGTAGTGTCTAATTGTTTAGCACCCGCTTCTTGTGCTATGTAGGTGTATACCATGTTGAGTTAGTACCAAGATTCAATAATTAAGTGAATTTAACTCATTTCCATATGCGTTATTTTGACTTCTTCATTTTAATCAGCATGTATTTCATGGTCAAGAACATTTGTATGAGAACTCATAAAAGTATTCTAAAACCTTTGCATCGTGTTTTAAACCACAATAAAGGCGTAAGGGCTATTATTACTTTTCTTTTCCTAATTCAATATTCGTCGATTTAAAACATTCACAAAACAAAGCAAATAATAAACTAGAAATAATTTAAAAACCTTTTTTAAAGCAAGAATGGTAATTTTTCTGCTTTTGACATGATTTAGGTTTGTCACTCTTATCAATGTCATTAGGAATCAAAGATTCTAAAGTCATCACCTCTTCTCAAAAGTATCAAAATAGTTTTTGAGGTTTAGTTTTGTTGTTTAAAAGATCATTGTTCCTCGTGGAAAAATATATTGGCATCCTTTTTTGTATTACCATCCCTCTCCAATACAGACTTGCAATCATTATTTCATTGGAAAGTTAAGAGGTTAGATTCTGCCTCACTAGGATATACTACTAAGCAAGGCCCTTAAACATCAATCTTATAGTAGAGTATCCATAGAGAATCCAGTTATTTTCTCTACTTGCCAGTCACCATCTTTAATTTTGCCATTCAAAACTACGTATATATCGTCACAGAAAAATTGCCGTGTTTCCTGTATAGGTCAAAAGCTCATTGGCTGTTGCAAATGCTCGTCTCCAAAATGCCAGGGAAGAAAGAGAACAGTTTGATGATGCTAATAACCAGCTTCTTGTTCACTTCAAATCAAAGGTTGAAATGTCTTTGGTGGTTTAATATGCTTTATGATTATTGGTGGCAAATTTAATCCATTTACTTATGCATGGTCGATTCAGGTTTTTTATATCCAAGGGTCAAATGTGTACCTGTAAACTGTTAGCTAAAATAGAAAACCAGTCAAAAGTCATTCAAAATGTATTTTTAACACATGAAACCTCTTAATTCTTTTTGTTCAGAAAAATGTAGTTGGCCAGTAGGGGTAACTTTGTTGAGAACACTTAAATAATCCATTCACATATGAACACTTTAACTTATATTTAATTCACCTGTGATTACAAGCTTTTTTTGTGTTCTCAAATGAATTAAACTAAGTGGAGTATTTTGTTCTCAAGCTTTTTTTAGTGTTCTCAAATGAATTAAACTAAGCAGACTATTATTGAAATAATACATTTTTGTAATCATATTTGAGACAATGATTATATAAATATTTAATTTGGACTAAAAGTGTTTCAAGTCAACCCAAGCAAGCCAAACGTTTTCGACCCGTACAAAAGTGTACTCATTTTGAGCCAGGTACCCACCCCACCCATTGTTACCAAGTCTTCTTAGGATCATCTTGTGGCATACTACGGCTCTTTGTGATCTAACATTCTACCCTGATTTGATGTTTAGTGCCCAAAATTATCTTGTAGCATTTTTATTTTTGCACTGCAATTATCTTGTAGCATATTACTAGCTAAATTTTCTGGGTCCTAATCTGAATGTTATGACTTAGGAGGATGAACTCTCAAAAGCAATCATCTCTTACAGAACAGAAGCAGATACTTGTAGTGCATTTGTCGAATTTCTGGAAGCTACTTGGGCTTTCCAATCCTCATTTATGGAGCACAAGGACAAGAAGGTCAAGTATGTAGTTCCTAAGAACCTAGTCTGTTGGTTTGATGCTTTCTGACGATTTTCATGTTAATAATATACATTCTTTTAGTCTCTGATGAATCTACATTGCTTTCTATACTTTGACATGCTAAAGTGATGAACTGGAGATTCATGAAGAATACTTTGTAGATGTGGCAAGGAGTCTTTTATCTGCTTACAAGGTAATTAAAATTCGCTTTAACCTACCATGTAGTTTGTATAATGTTAGTGCATCTTACTGGTTTCATATATTATCTTGTTGTTAGGATGCATTGGAACCTGCAATCACCAATTTTAGGAAACATATGAAGAACTTGAAGAGGTATATTGTAATTGGTTGATCTTGCCACTTTTACCACATGTACACACAATAATATGCTTCTTTAATTTGTGTTCCTATTGCAAATGCTTTTGTTTGATTAATCCATGAATGTATGTAGATTGTAGGACGTTTCTGTCACAAAAATTTAATTGTGCTTACAGTTTTGGCCTGTGGTAGGTATGAGAAAGCAATTGACCCAGATGAAGAATTTTTGCAAGATATTGAGCGAAGAAAAGCTCTTGAGCAGGCATATCTGGCTGCAGAAACCAAGGTATGTGCACAAAATAGAGTTAAACTTGTGATCATTGGATTCCAACTACTACTTTCCAAATGCACTTAAATACGAGTATATGTGAAATATTTAAGACCATCATTTGTAAAGTTTAATTTATTTATCAATATACATCGAAAGTCTATGTGTACCTCTTTCCTTACATATAGGGATTATTGCATGGTTTCTGTTCTCTTTTGATTGTTTGTATTTTATCACAGGTTTTTACAATCTTTGATGCAGCTGAGAGTGTTAAAGAGCTGTTTTACCATGCAATTGATAATGTTTCTAGGTAACGCAAGTTCATTTAAATATTCATACCATGCCTTCCGATACCATTTTTCCAAAACTATTAATTTGGAGAACAATTTTGTGTCCATTACTTCACTGTGCTACCAGGAAAGGCGTTGAACCGGTTAATGAGTTATGTGATTCTATTGAAAAGATCAAAGCTGACTTTGAATCCTTACCAAGACCACATTTAAGAAGCGGTAAGTCAACTCAGGGAGAACAGATGTCATCAAAGGAAAGCCCCCCAAAAGATGTTCCTCCATCTTCCAAACATGTTCTGGCTGTCGATATTAAATCCATTCTTACACAAAAATTGGTAGCACGGTCTCCAATAACAAGACCATATATACCCTTAGGAGGGAGTTCGGATAACTCTCCATCAAATGTGAATGATGATACGATGCCAGAAGAAACCGAGAATAAATATATCGATGTTGAGAAAGAAAGTAGCGAGCAGTTACTTGTAGAACATGGCGGGAAAATGGACACAACAGAAGGCCAAGCAGAAAGTAATATGTCTCAACCTTCTACTATTGAGGAGAAGAAACTTCGACAACCTTGTAAAGAATTAGGGTCTGAAAAAGAAGTTTTGAACCATGGGATATCAGAATATGAAGAAGAAAAAACGTCCCTGCTTTCTACTATAAATGGCAAAAATTCATCACCGAGTTCCACAAGTGAGAGTGACAAGTCATCAGACACTGACGAGGAACCAGCAAAATCGTCTTAGAAATTGGCTAACAGGTTCAAAATGATGAGTGGTTTGCCCAAAAAATAGGCTATAACAACCCTGGTAAGTTGGAAAATTATTAATATATCAGCATGTTTGCTGCATGTATCAAGTATGAAAGGGTAACAATAGTTTCTTGTTTGTCTTATTATAATACTATGTGAACATTTTTTTACAGGTGATGGTGATGGTGATGGTGCTGGTACTGTCAGTACATAGAGAAGGCAAAGCTTGTGAATCCACATAGATATGGTATATCTCATAGACATTAATGGAGATTATATTTATCATTTTACCAACTTTCATAGAATTTATAACTGTACATTGCCTTCTGAAACATAGGTAATTCAGCCTTTTTTTATCATGTTATAATTAAAGAATAACTTAGCTTCAATGAAACTCAGCTATACCACGCTTAAGAATATCTATCTCAAGTAAAACTTCTACTTCATGCTCCCTTAGTCTCATTGAAGCTGCGTCAATTCACAATTTGTTTCCTCGAGATGAAATTTATGTAATTGCACCAGACCATCATAACATGTTTGAAGCTTGAAAACTAGAAGTTATTTTCTACACATTTTCTCATGATATAAGGTTACTAGTTGATATGAGACTCGATATCATATACTAGAGAGTTACTGTGATACAAATCAGTAGCAGTTGTGGTGTTGACCTTCTCTTGATGAGACCAGAATTGGTAAAAAGGTTACTCTGGAGTTTGTTTATACTCTTCTTGATTTTTTTTGAATTAAAATTGTTTGAAATTTGTCAGATAGTGGGCATGTGCTGAGTGCTGTGGCTTAACAAAAGAATCTGACCTCTGTGAAACAGGGCAGTATTTGCTGCAAAGGTTTCCACTTTGTGAACACGAGGGTATGGACTCGATATCTGACCCAATTGCCCCCTATCAACTCCTAACCTCTGCTAATATTTCTTTACTATAACAGAACCAAGTTTTTAAAAGCAATTTAATGATGGACATCTATTGGTTTTAACTATATTTTTTATTAGCTACCATTAATGTTTAGTTTGGTGATTAAGACACACACACACACACTTGATATAAAAATGTTATTGTGGGAAAAATGCTCTTAGCCTGACTTATTGTGTTGCTTCATTGTGCATCCTATGCTCATAATTGAAACATAGGAGAGAGAGAGAGAGAAGAGAGAGAGAGAGAGAGATTATCAGACATATGAACAAAAAAATGCAGAAACTATGCATAGCTTTGGACTATTGTTCTTAAAATAATATAGAGGTAGCTAGGGCTTATTCATGGTGTTATGTTTTCTTACATATACTCTATTATGGTCTAGACTCTTGCTCTCAACTCCTTTATTATTATTAGAATATTATAACTTTCAAAATTTTTGAGTGTGAAAGTGGGGACCAGAAAGTAACTTGCAACCTAGTAAAAGTAATGGTCAAAATTATAATGTCTCACATAGTATGCAGTTTGAAGTTTGAACAAATTATACATATATATATAAAATAAAAATAAATCAGATTTGTTAACAACAATGCTAGAAACATATCATTAAGCAACTCTAGCTTAAATTTCCTTCAAAAGTGAACTCTCTGTCTTTCAAGGAATAATAATGTTTTTTTACACCAAGACAACATTTTCATTGCACCCAAAAACTTGCTATATCTTCCAAATCTTCCTCTATTAAGAGTTTTAAGAGATTGGAGAAAGAAAATCTAAGGAAGTAATAATTAAAACGTTAGATAAGGATTCTAGTTTAATACAACCACCGTACAGGAAAGGCCAACATGAGGCAACTAAAAGCATGAATAACGTTATTCAACCCGTTACCATTTTGCGACTCCCCTTGCGTAACCAGATCTAATCGAAGACTTAATCATGCCACTCGGCTGGATTTTGCAACCCCTCGGAATAATAATGTTTGCACCAGATCTGAGTAAGCCCTCGGAATAATAATGTTGTTGGTCTTACATGACAAATAACTTTTCATCCATTTATGGTTAAAAGGAAAATGTTTGACTGCGTTAGTTTAATGGTGTAGCAGCTAGTTGTCTTATAAGTTCCGCTTATAAATAATGTAAACTATAAGTAAGATTTACTGATAAACAAAAATCAAAGTTTAAATTTAGAAACCCTTCTGAATTGTTTTTTTTTTTGTGGTACGATTATTCAGAAGCAAAAGATACAAACATAATTAAATATTTGGAATAAATAATGATCTACCTTTCGAATCTTGTGAAAATAAGTGAAGTAAAGAAAGGTAAAAAAAATAATAAGCCCTTATGTTGACCAAGTCAATTTTTGTGGAGACCCATGACAGGTTTATCCTACTCTCCAGACCATGTCTATAGAAATATGAGAACGCTAAAAACCAAGGTGTATGGGAAAATGGACGTTTTTTTTATATTTCAAATTTAAGTCATCCTTTTAGACAATACGATATATTTTCAGGGTCACACACTTGCATATATCATATTACGGGATTAATTTAAACTAACAAGAAGGTCTAAATAGTCACACATTACCTGAAAACACCCGATTCAAATACAAGTTACTATCATTTATGCATCAAGTACAACTTTTACAATAAAAGCAAGTTGAAATGGTTCAATTGTGATTGAACGTAATGTAAAACTTGCAAATAATTATGTTGTGTTTGTGTAAGTATTAATATGGGTGAACTTGTTTTGTGCAACACCCTTGATTGCTAAACACTTGATGGGTTGCATGTAGCCTTGTTTACCTAGAAATAGATTGAGGAATGCTTTTCAACCTGAGTGTAGCCAACAAGTGTTGTACTTGTGCATAGGAAACTAGTACTCAATCCAAACAAGAATGTGATGCTATAATTTAAAGTCTTTAGATGTGTCCCTCTTCTTTGTGAATAAATTATGTGTTTTTCATTCTTGTTTGTGAAGATATCACACCAATAAGCATTCTCATAATGAAAAGAATGACTCTTTTATCTCTCGTGTCCACTTTTGTGTACTTGGTGTACAACAAGATTAGCACAAGGTACAACCTTTTCATTGCTTGGTAATGTAGAAAGGGGCACCCTTCTTGTTTCCTACCATACTTTCTTGCTTGGAAGCATTCAAGAAAAGCTTACTTGAAAATAACAAAAATTCTGACATTTCTTTTTTTTTTCTTTCTTTTTTTCATTATATATCTCATAAGTTTCTAACTTGGCACCTTCTCTTCTTTAAATGATGCTCTTGAGTCTTGACACACCCCCTTACCCCTTCCCCCACCCCACCCTACCCCATAACCATTTTGGCATTCCAACACAAGCTCATATAATAACACCTAAAACACATACAAATTAGACACACAATGGCTGCAAATCTTTTATCTTGCAATTATGAAGATGAAGAGTTCATAGATTTGGAAGTAAGTTCATCGTCACATTCAAATTCACCATCAAAAAGCAGAGAATTTGAGTTTCAAATGGCAAATTCTGCTGTAAATTCAAATTCACCTGCAGATGAGCTCTTTTACAAAGGCAAACTCCTTCCACTTCACCTCCCTCCAAGAGTACAAATGGTAAAATCACTTCTGCAAAATACTACATCATTCAAAGAGAAGGAAGAACAAGAAGAAGAATTCATTACATTTTCTACACCAATGGTTCAATCATGCAATATATCACCTTCTGAATCTTGCAGGGTCAGTACTGAACTAACCCCAGATGAATATTTCTTTGAATGGTCAACCGAATTAACAGGATTCATCGGTGATCACCCCAAAAAGTACTACGGTCCATGGTCCAAAAAGCTTAGGTTAATCAAACACTCTTCAATAACTGAAAAGCTTAAAGCTTCAAGATCTTATCTCAGATCTTTGTTTAACAAATCTAGTTGTGGTTCAGATGGAAACCCGTGTGCTAAACAAGAAATCGAACAAGATTCTGATAAGAATTTTTTGAAAAAATACTTGAAAGTGACTAGAAAAGGTGGTTTTGGGCAAATTCAAACAGGAAATTACCCAACATTGGCAAATGTGTTGAAGGGTATAGAAGAACAGGGGAATGAGGATGCTTTTGATAGTAATTGCAGCCATAGAAAGTCTTTTTCAGGGGCAATTAAGAGAAAGTGTTCACCATCTTCAACATCATCATCATCTTCTTCTTCTTCTTCATCATCTACTTCTGCTTCTGGATCATCATCTTCATCATCCTCTTTTAATTATTCTAATGGGATTTATGAGTTACATTTGTTAAAGAGGAACAGCAGTGCTGACTCAGAGCTTGAAGGTTCAATTGAAGCAGCCATTGATCACTGTAAAAAATCCCAACAGATTTTTATTTCAAGAAACCCTGTGTTTTTACCAAAATGCACCTTGTAATAATCAATTTTCAAGATGCCTTTTATTATTATTTTTCAGTTTTTATTTTCTCTGTTTTAAGAAGATATTATGGTATGATGTCCCTGCATTTGCTTTTTGAATATATGAAGAAAATGTCCACAAGAATTCAATCAAACCATTATTTTGTCACATACTAAAGGATATTTTAGTTTCAAATCTTCAATCAGCACTATTTTGTCTACACATAAAATAATTCAAATACTTTTATCATTTCACATTTCCATCATAACTCTTCAGTGGCTTGAGTTCTATTGTAAAATGAATATTACTTCATTTTAGAAAATGTCACGTTATACTTGATTTTCAAAGTACAGATGCTGAGTTACTTGGAGTCAAAATTGGCACCAGTTGAATAAAATTTAAAAAGAATTGTATGCCAATTTTTAATTGAAGAAATTTAATCTCCTGCAGTTGAAAATGACATAATTTCCATCTTTAAATGTCCCATGAAAGCTGCAAGGTTACCATTATAGGTAAGTTCTCAAGTCACAATTACTATTTTACTTGTCATCATCTAACCAAAACTGAATGATTTGAGATTTATATCTTTTTAAAAGAATATTTTAGTCACTATAACATATATAGTTGCAAAAGAAGAAAAAAGGGAGTTCCTGAAATTAAAAAAAAAAAAAAAACACTGAGCATCAAACTTACATTATTAGATTTGAGCCTTTTTTTTCTTCTGTATATGCAGGTAGAAGTGCAGGAAAAGATAAAAGGCATCTTTTACAGAAAGCAGATAATGAAACCAATTTAAGATCACATGTAAAAAATTTAAACATCTGCCATGCATTCAAAGGCATTTCCCATAGCAAGAAAAAGGACCCCACCAATACCTGCACTTTAAAGTCTCTAGCTTTTTACTTTATGTGTTTGCAATGCACCAGTCCACCTCAAACCCTTGCTTGCTTTAAATGTGGTGCTAATCATCAAAAAAAGTACTTCAAGCAAAAAAACTAATATTTTACTGTCATTTATGAATCTTTTAAATAGATTCTGTCAAATGTAAAGAAAAGGAGGTCAGAAGAGTGATAAAAGAAATCTGGATTTGACATATATACTTCTTCTAGTTCTAGGTTTCTCTCATGAATTAACTTTCACAATTGTTTACTCATAAAAACTGCAATCTTTTTTTTTCTTCTTGTCAAATACCTCTTAGTACTTGAACTTGGTTAAAGAGATCTTCAACTCTTTTGAACTATTAAAAATATGATCAAATAGATACCGACTCGCTAATTTGGTCATATTTTCTCATGTCCCTTGCTTCTGTTAGAGCTTTAACGAACCGGAGAATCATGTCACACTCTTTAAAAGATTAGAAGTCAAGTGACAACGTAAGAAAACTTGACAAGAAGTCAAAAACATTTTTAAAAAAGTAACCATAAAAGAATCTAATAATATTATAATTCAAATATTCCTTTATGTTGCACAAAGCTCGAAAAGCTTGAGTTGAGCCCCTATAAGCTCTAGCTTGACTCTGTATAAATTTTGAGCCCATTTGAATCCTCATGCTCAAACTCAATAATAGGTTCAGCTTGAACAAGCTCGAGCTCGAGCCGAGTTCGAGTTGCTCGAGAAGTTTGTTCATAGCCTAATTCATAAGATTCTTTAATTTTATTACTGTTAAAAAACTAGGTCACTTTTACCACTCTACTATCACAATCTTTCTTTTACATCAAGAACATTGTTAATCAACCCCTCGTTGTCTTTAGACCACAATGGGAAGATGATTTGTATAACACAAAATAAGCCCAACCTTTTCAAGACCTTAAATTTTCAAACCTAGAGCAATACACACTTTCATTGCATGATATACAAGCCATTATAACACCATTGCTCTAGATTCAAGAAATTCTTGTTCCAAGAAGCCGGATTTACCTAAAATTAGTGTTCTTGTGTCTTATGAGTGTTGGAATTAGGAATTAGCCAATCAAAGGTCTGAATATCATGGTTACCAAAAAAGAAGATTGATGAAAGATCTGGTATATCAACTTAATGATTTCAGGGCATTCATGATATATAATAAGGTCAAAGTCATCTACTTGACAGGTTTAAACAATTCTTTATGCAGAGTCAACATCATTACATCAACTAACAATTCCTTACTTATAAGTTAAAATAAAAGTATATAAAGATTATGAGTGTAGATTTGAGCATAAAAGGACCCATGAATGTGATTCCAATCTTTTAAGTGCCTAGTGTTGCTTTAAGCAATGACAGCTTTTGCCAAAGCATCAACTGTTGCTTTAAGCCCTTATATCCACACCATCCATTAAACCCTCCAATCACTAACAAGCAAACCCTGAGTCAAACCCATGAACCATCCATCGGCATGTCTTAGTTTCTTATGATTTTGACCCAAACACATATCACTATATCTGTACATGTTTCTAGATGTTAGGAGACTAGAAGAAAGCAAGCAACGGCATGTATGCACGCAAATGAATCCTTATAGCCAATATGACCTTTTAAACGTCTCTCTTGGTGAATTCTGCTCTTTGCATTGAAGTTATACTACAATATATGTGAATGATGATATGTCTCTTAATCAGAAGTAGATTTAGACATGAGCAGGGTACAATCCATAAAAGGGTCACTTTAAAGATTAGATAAAGATTTGGACTTTATATGAACACAGGGGAAAAGTGTATAATTTCCTAGCACTTGGCCATCTTGAATTGCATCAATGACAACAAAAGAGAATTAACCGTGTATAATAATTTTCCGGTACTTATTTAATTCTTGGAAATATATACATAAGAAGTGGTCAAGTGGACCTAACATAATAAGGTACCAAGATAGATATAGAAAAGATAAACTTTTTAGTAGAAAAAGAAGGCAAACATAGAGCAGTATGGTGATCAAATAGCATAGAGTTTCTTGAAATCCTCGTTTTCAGAATCTGAAGGTGGTGACACCGACACCGACCCTGAGATCGATTTGCTAAGCCTGCGACTCTTTATGCTTTTAGCTTCAATTCTATGCATAATAACCCAATAACACATTGTCCCTAGTGTGGACGCCAATGTAACCGACCCTATAACTGTAACCCCAACTGCCAACCATTTCTGATTTCCCACAACGATAAAAGAAAGCGCCAGAAACGCTACTGAAACAAACACACAAGCTAACCACATTAGCTTGTTAATCACTGCCATCACTTGTTTCTTTGCTCGTTTCTCCACCACCACAATTGATGTCTGAACCACCACCACTGCTAGTGATATGAAGAGTGCTAAAGAGTCAAAGATCAAGAAAACGATGAATTCTGGGTTTGAAGCTATGTTTCCTTCTCCCAGTGAAAACTTCTTTGGGATTTTGTTTTTGTTATCGACATATTGACCAGGCAGTTGAAATATGGCAGCGAAAGTAACTGTTGCAATCAAAACAGCAACGACTGTGGTGGAATTGATTGCATTGTTGAGGCCTTCGAGATGCATCTTGTTGATTCGTTTTCCGATTCCTTTTACTTTTTTTTGAGTTTTGAGTGCGTGTTCGAGTTGGTTATGAACTCCATTTTTTATGTCACTAACTGTTTTTTTTAACTCACGGGTTTTGGGTGTTAAAGGTAGTGCTGTGTTTTTAATAGATTTGGCTTTTGGGACTCCGTGTTGTTGTAAGATGATCGCAATTTCTGATTGTCCGAATCTCTCAGCTGTGTCGAGTGCTGTTTCATCATATTTGTTTATAACTTCTTTGTTGAGTATTCCCTTGTGATTTAGCAAAGCCAAAAGAATCTGCAAAAAATTAAGTAATGGAATATGAAAAGGAGCTTCAAACATAAGTACATTTTCACTTCTAAGGTCAAACATCTTCTAATATCAAATTTGACATGTGGAAAATGTTTACACTATAAACATCTTCAAAACTAAGTACATGTATCCTTATCAGGATAAATTCATATAATTGACTCTAAAATTGAATATCTTTGGGTGTTTTTCATTATAATAAAAAACATTTGGGAAGTTGTCCTTTTGACCTCAAAACTCAACATAAACCTCTTTTCTTGGAGAGATGGTATAATAACTAAGAGTGGAAAACCTGACCTACTTACTTATCAAAGGGCCTGATTCAGATTATGATCCATCAGTAATAGGCAAATGCCTAAAACAGCTTTAAAATATGGGTCAAATAGGTCAAAATGCAAAGTGTATTTTCTAATGCATAAAACCTCCTAAAGTAAATAATAATTAAAATGGTATAACTTCTAAGTCAAATATGAAAGTAATTAAATATAAACCAGAAAAAAAGAAAAGTGGATCAAATGCCTTCTGGTCAACCCATAATTTTTTTACCCCTTTTGACCTTGAAACCCGTTACCCAACCCGCCCATACTGCCATCACAGTTTATTATTGCATACCTCTGTGCGACCCTTTCTTGTAGTTATATGTAGCGCGGTGTTATCCTTTTTATCAACCATATTTATCAATCCATTATCAGCTTCAATAAGTGCATTAACAACCTCAACATTTTGTCCTTTGACTGCCATATGAAGGGCTGTTTGTCCCTTCTTATCAGGTTTACCAACAATCCCGGGTACTTTCTGAGAAAGTGCTTTCACCACCTCTAAATGCCCCTTTCTTGCACAAGAATGTAAAGCTGTTTTAAGGTTGTTTCTTGCAATGTTGGCCATGGGACTATTTTTCTCCAAAAGATAATTCACCACCTCTATATGGCCTTGTTCAGAAGCACTGTGTAACGGTGTGGTATTATTTTGATCAAAAGTCATTGAAAGCTCCGAATGCATTTCCATAAGGACCTTCAGCACCTCTGAAATCAAAATTTGAAACACCTTTTATATTCAAGAATATCATGACAAAATTGATATGATAAGTCATGAAATTGAAACTTTTTTTTTCTTTTTTAGCTTCATGTATCATGTTGGTTTGATACGAGAAGAAATGAATACGTGATTGTAGGTCTTCTTTACCAATTCTTAGCAGAAAAGAAGACCGGGCCCACATGAAACTGGTATAACTAAAGTTATAACTTAACTTCTTTTTTTGAAAGATTTAGGCATAAAAATCTAGACTTTTGTTGACAAACTTGCACCAAAAGGTCTTTGATCGAAAATCAAGATTTGTAAAAGTTTTGCCTTAGATTAAGCATTAATGAAGAAAATTTCAAGTCCGAGTATGGAGCTACTGTGATAAAAAAAATTTAGCAACTCAAGAGCTATGAAATTCATCCCTAGTTTCCAGAAGGAGGATTAAACTTCATCATTGGGTTCAGCCCTGTTCCTTTCTATATTCAGGAAACTCACATATTTTGTTGCAAAACATGACATATTTCTTCTATTAATACCATTAGGTAAAAAGTTTTTAGTAATCAAATTACTCCCAAAAGCTATACATATCATAACTTGTGCTTCCTTGAGTTCAAAAGCATTTGTTTGATACTGTAAGTTTATGGGGTTCTAATTTAAAACCAATTGGATATGAGCAAGATAGCATTTGAATTTTATTAAGCACATTACAAAGTCACTTTTCGCCCAATATGAGACATTACTCAACAAGCCCCATCACGTGTGGCGTTATTTTTCACGCCTACCATATGGATACTTGTGGATTACGGGGAGCCCTTATAGCCTTTGACCAACCACGGTTGAACCGTGCTTCTAATACTATGTAAGTTTATGGGGTTCTAACCCAAAACAATTGGCTATGAGTTGGCAAATTACAAAGTTACTTTTTCGTCTGATTTGAGACATTACCTAACAGATACCATGTTAACTTGCACTTACAGAAAACACCTTGAGGTGGAAAGATAGGAGGTTAAAAAGGGTTTGGATTGAAATGAGTTTTTTTTTTGTTGTTAGTAAGTGTAGATAATTGTGGGTCGGGTTGAGGTAACCCACAATAGAACTAATGTCGTGAAATAACAACATACTTATCTCTTTCATCTACTGTGATAATTGTATTAGTTATTTCCCATTTTAATAAGAGGAATGATTTATCCTCCTAATTTTTGTTTCTACTTGTCCTCTTACTCTCTTATCAAGAAAAGTGTCAAAATCAAAAGATGATATAAGAAAAAAGAATTAGTGTCTTACACATGTCAAATATTGTGTAGGTAAAAGGATGATGTAGAATAAAAAGTAGAAAGATATATCATTTCTATTTTAATAATTATGCATTGAGTTGGGTGCTAATTTGGTAATGATGAGGCACGGTAAGATTTCGTTTTGGTAATTATAATTTGGGTGATTCTATTGGTACCTCCTTATTATCTAAATAGCCCTTTTGATGTGATATTTGTGAGTGAAAAAACTGTATTGAAAATTTTAATTCAATGCTTTAACATATGGGTATGTGAGAGGAAGGGGGCCAAATAGTAGCACCCTTATAATTTCTTTCTCATCGAAATTTGGAAATTTAAAAAGTTTATTACTTTAATAATAATAATAATAATAATAATAATAATAATAATAATAATAATAATAATAATAATAATAATAATAATAATAATAATAATAATAATAATAATAATAATAATAATAATAATAATAATAATAATAATAATAATAATAATAATAATAATAATAATAATAATAATAATAATAATAATAATAATAATAATAATAATAATAATAATAATAATAATAATAATAATAATAATAATAATAATAATAATAATAATAATAATAATAATAATAATAATAATAATAATAATAATAATAATAATAATAATAATAATAATAATAATAATAATAATAATAATAATAATAATAATAATAATAATAATAATAATAATAATAATAATACTAATAATAATACTAATAATAATAATAATAATAATAATAATAATAACAATAATAATAACAATAATAATAATAATAATAACAATAATAATAACAATAATAACAATAATAATAACAATAATAACAATAACAATAATAATAATAATAATAATAATATTAATATTAATAATAATAATAATAATAATAATAATAGTAGTAGTAGTATTTCCATTATACTATTGTGTTAGCGACTTAGCGTGTTTGTTTCTATTTTTGTTATTACTGTAAGAACAATAAATTTTGTAAAGTAACAAATTTTGAAGAAAAAAATAATTACAAAAACAAACCAGTTAGCAAAGTAAATTGTGATTAAGTGACATTACAATAGAATTCGTTAGCATTGTCATCTTTACCAAAGTAGCACATTAACTCAAAGTATTATTACCAGAACCAAAAAATAAGTACAATCACAAAAACCGATAAAAAGAAAAGTATGTTGTTATTTTATGACATCTGTGCACATTAAACAATATTAAATCTTTGAATAGAACGATTTATGAGTTTGTATGCATTACGAATTTACGATATTACTTTAGCGACTTTCAACCCATTTGATCAATTTGACACGTACTGATTCTGAAGTAAATAGATAGATATATGTTTGTCTCTTGAAATAACACCATTTAGATAAGAAACCACAAGGTCAACTCCTAAGCTTATTTCAGTAACATTTAGCACAAGTAAAAATTAAAACATTAAACATAGCTTATGTAGGAATCCTTACCAAGATTTCCTTGTTTTGCAGCAATATGGAAGGCATCAAAGCCATTCTTGGCCTTCATACTTGCAGCCTCAGAGTCATAATACTTTATCATCTCTTTTACCAAATCAACACAACCATACTCAGCAGCAACATAAAGAGGGGTTTCCCCTGATTGATTTTTTTTCAACAGCAATTCCACCAACTTCTGTTCCTCATAACTTGTTAGAATTTCAAAAGCAACATCTAATTCCCCTGCCCTAACAGCAATATGTAAACATGTATCATCTTTTTTCTCCATAGTCTTGTTTCTGCTTAAGCTCTGATGCAATTTCTTTTTAGCAGCTGAAGGATCCATGGTTTCAAGTTTTAGATAAAATCTCTCCTTTCCTTTTCTATGGCAATTTTCTACAGAAGCGAAAAACACCCATTAAATCTTGATTGTAACAACTAAAAAGATCAAACCTTTATTTCTAGAAGCTCAGCAAAAATACAAGGTACAGTTTAGGTGGACACACGAGTAAAATGAGAGGTTGTAGATTTTCTTCTACTCAAATATAATTAAAATTTGACCTATGACACCTAAATTCTTTTCTTTTCACACTATGACCAAATGATTGGTACATATGGTGGGCTGTTACGGGTAAGGGTTGATTTTCAGGTCAATAAGCAGCTTATGTGCTCTAATTTCATTTTCACCATGAACTGCTTACCAACTGGAACCGTATTCAGCTAAACTACAGAAAGACATGGTCAAAGTTACCATAAAGATCCTAAACATGATTATATCATAAATCAAATGAAGCAGAATCCTAGGTACCTTGATACAAATACACAGGGACCATGAGAAATTGGTTGATAATTAATCAAATTTGATCTTTTATTTACCTGGGTATGAAGAAGACAGAGATTCTTGATGTCTGAATGGCTCAACCCATTTGGAAAATGCTAAGAAGATCAGATTTTTTTAGGTTTTCAAGAACATGGGGTGATATTGATTGAAGAGTATAAACAAAACACAGAAATAAGAGATTGAGTGGTTATTGAATCATTGAATATTTGTAGGGTCTTGCAATTTCAAAGAGAGACGAAGCAAATCATTTGCTGCTTGAGTGGTGGTGGAGTGGAGTAATAAATATATTTGTGTTATTCCTCGAGCTTTCGGTTATTATTCATTTAAATATATATTTTTTAATGGTTTCTAAATCTATCCAAATTTGTTCATGGCGAGAGTTTAATCCATAATCTTAAGGGATAACGTATTAACGTCAAACCTAAACTATCCAAATACCACTAAGTTAGAAGCCCCTGAGTTCATTTAAATAGTTCATATTAGATATTTGTTTAATCTATTCAATATTTATTATTAATTTTGAATATTTATTTGTTGCCGGAAAATGATACTTAGGGTATGTTCAGTAAAACTAATTGGAGCTAAAACTGAGACTGGTTTATAAGTATAACTTCATAACGTTAATATTACAAATTATTATCTCTTAATTTATACCATGTATGATTGAAAGGAAAAGAATAATGTGTGTATTTTTCACTCTAGTATTTAAACAGTTTTACTTAAATATCAAAAGCTAAAACAACGTTTTAAGTCTTTAGAGAAACTATTTATTTGATAAAATAAAATAATTATTTATTGAATGATTCAGTGTCGCGAGTAGTTTTAAAAAAATAAACTATAGATATATGGGGAAAAAAAAGGATACTTTGATAGCCTCTCCATGTGTCCATTAGTCTATATAAACAAGAAACGATTTATTTATACTTCATATATTATTTGGTTATGATTTGCACATGAATACTTAACGTGAAATATTCAGATTCTGATATTTTAAATTATTTCAAACATTATGATCATTAAACAATATTATACAACATGCATAAGATACCATAAACAGATTCCTTTATAAATGTTATCCAGATTAATGTCTTATCTTCGTTGTTATTCTCGTTCCAGTGTAACAGTATTAATTATTTTACTCTCAAAAACAAAACAAAAAACAAAAAAATTAAAAAAAAACACGAGAAACTGAAAAGCAAAACAATTTGCTCAATGGTCATAGAGATCGATAAAGTTAAAAAGGTTAAGCATTACTAAATTAATGGAGTGCTGACTCATGTGTTGACCTTTATTTTGTAAAGTTTCTAGGTTGGACCGTGGGCATGGAAACGTTCCTCGAATGCCATGGAACATGACACTCTTTTTTAAACAAAACTTTAATTAATAACTAATTAAAATACCTTTACTATAATATGTTCAAATTTTATATATAAAAGTAGCAATGTGCCTTTCTGTACGTGTACCAGAGCTTCATTAAGAAAGAAGACATTTGAAACCGGTTAAAAGAATATCATTTAAAAATATGACAAGGTAGAATCCAAGATCTTAAAAAACATCTTAAATATCGGGTACCGCTAAGCTAAATGTCCTTTTACAATACTTAGTAATTAATTATGATATAAAATTAAAAGGTCTTAGAGAAAAAATATTACTCCCTCAAATTAACTTGGGTAGCTTGCATATTCATAAGATTTTAATTATTTGAGTCAGGTGTATTGTGTCTTAATGATAAAGCAATGCCACAAACGCCCTGAATGAGTGATATTAGCTCTGGAGTGGTGGAGCAATGATGGATGAGCTCTTGAGGGATGAGGCCTAAGGTGATGTATGTCGCAGGGGCATGAGCCTTTTATTTTGAATTAGGCGTGCACTCGTATAAGTATTAGTTAGGTTATCCTCTCGGGAGTGTCGCTAGCTTTTTCTCAGCATGACACAATTTTATAAATAAACAGTTTATTTTTGGTATATCTCATCAAATTATTGATTTACCAAGGTGAAAACAATGTCTAACCATCTAAATTGTACAATGAGTAGTATGTTATACACACTATAGAACTTCATTAACTCAATCTAATCGAAAAATTGTTATATTGACTATTTCATCTATCATATGATCCCAATACCAAAACTTAGTGCACTCCATTATCATCTTACAATCTTTAACCATTTGTCCAAAAACTGTATATGACAAGACGAGTGATGAACCTAGGCATCAAATGATTATGAGCATCAAAGTGTATCAAGCCTCCTTTGTAGTCTAGTTGAAAGAAAGAAGTGAGGATTGATGGAGCGGTGTGAAAGAAATAAACAAAAAGGTTAAGAAGTCGGGAGGGTATTCTAGTTTGAAGATCTCGATGACAATGGAGAAGTGTCATTGTGTAGAGAGAAGGACTGAGTGTGTTTTTTATTTGAGTATCCCTAACCTAACCTATTTCAAGGTTCTATACTTTGATTATGTTTAAAATCCCTTTTAGGTTTCTAATTTGATTATCTTTCATTATCCTTAAATCTGACAACGTTTTTGATTTGACTATTCATTATTTTGTAGCATACCTAAATTCTTTTAAAATCTTATTTGATTATGTTGTTAGAATAAATTGTAAGGTTATCCCGAGAAGCACAAGTAGCTACTAATACACAACATCTATCCAGGTTCTTCTTAATTTTCATCCAAGTATTCATCGTTTGTTGTTTATTCTAGTAGACACACTTATTGGTTAGCAACTTAGCACTATTGGTTTACAATCAAAGTTAAAAGAATTTGGTCATTGATAAGAATTATCAAGTGTAACTATTGGAACCTTTCACCTATGTATAAGATATAAATGCATGTGTTATGTGTATGTGTGTGAGATCATGCATGTATGTGTGGGTAAGTAGAGTGTATTTGCGTAATTGTGTTCTCGAACACTTGATAGACCATAAAAGATAAAACCAAGTGAACTTACATAAAATCAACTACAGAAAAACACTTACAAAACAAAAACACAATGGGACTAAATATGAAATGGTTATTTTTTAAGAGTGAACAGACTTGTAGTTAATTTGAGTGGACTAAGGGATCAAATTTATCAAAAAAATAAATAAATTAAGATGGGAAGAATAAATGTAATTTCAAATATTAAAAAATAAAACATGTAATTTCATGTAAAACACATATGTGAATCATGTAATTTAGTATTCTGATTTAAATCCACCAGTTTAGGGTTTTGTAAAACCTTTCGTTTTTAATGATTGAATCCATATAAGTGTTAATAAATAAAATATACTACTAAAGTTGTCATTCCACAATAAATAAGTTTTGGACTAAAATAAAAGAATTAATGGATAAATATGTTTCAAAAGTTTTGATTGAGGGGTCGTCGATCGGGTCATATATAATTAAAGAGAACCATGCATATATTTAATTTATGATAGAGACCTTGGTTGACTCCAACTGAAAGTCAAGCTCAACCACTACCCCTCTCCTTTTTGTATTTCTAACATTTAGAGTATTTTATTATGAATAATAATCATAATGTTTTTTCTTTCTAGCTCTGACATAATAAAAAATATACAAAAAGAATATTTATCATCAAACTTATTGTATTTTCTTTTAAAGAATTATTTACCTTAATTTTGATCGATATTTTCAACATATTTCTTTCTCATGTTAATAAAAGTCTGTCACATTTTAGTTAAATGATTTTTTATATATTAACATATTTATGCTAATTAATATCGTTTAGAACTTTTTATCTATGATATTTAATTTTATCATAAGTTATCAAGTATATATATAGAGATTATGGAATTAAATATCCACATGCTAAATATTTTAAACAGATCACGAAAACTATTTCTCTTACTGTACGTAGGACAAACTGAAAACGAGTAGATCGAATAACAAAAGGATTTATATATATATATATATATATATATATATATATATATATATATGATAGAAGAACATATATTAATTAATTAACAAATAAACTAATGAGATGATCGAGGTGTAACGCGCTGACCCTTGTTTTGTTACTTTGACTGTGAAATTATTTATGTTACAAGTGACATTAGTAGCAGTTGTCGATTTATTATCTTTTATATATGTTTATCTGCAATATATGGTCTCGTTATAATATACACGATAACGAGCAAAAATTGCCATATAATAAGGGCCCTTCTCGTCATCCCCATTGCTATCAGCTCGTGGCCGGATCGAGAGCAGCTCGTACTTTGTGATCCTATGGTTGTGGTAACGTTTCTTAATTTTTTTTACCAACAAGACTTAAGATAAATATTTATGTATGGGTGCGATGATAACAGTTATGACATGGTTAATGATAAGTTAAGGATGTTGACGTAACAGTTAGTGATAACGGTTATGACTACGGATGGTCTTACGCTATAAAAGTAAGAATCTATATATGCTAAACAATCCTAATATCAAAGATGATTGACGTTAGTAACGAAGAGAGAAGAGTTTACTATTAATATTATATATATATATATATATATATATATATATATATATATATATAAAACTGTATTACATTGACTTGATCCTTTAATTAGTGGCCGGTGAATCGAAGAAGAAAACTTGAAGAACAAATTAAGATATAAGTGAAAGAGAGTTTACATGATCAAAGAGATTAATCCAAATATATCTTACTTGTAACGTCTTGTAACTAAAGCTAGCATCTTGAAATTAATTAATTATGTTTTACCATATATACATACATCGCATAATCGCATATTAATATATATATATATATATATATATATATATATATATATATAGGGATGAGATCAAATAAAAAGAAAATTAAAGTAAAAAGTGTAAAAGGGATGATTATTTGATCATTTTTCGGTATATATATCAACTGATAATCGTTAGTTCATCATCTTTATTGATTAAAACTAGTTTTCATCAATTTCTTTTTGATTTCAAATACATATTTTGAAAACAAAATTTTAGAATAATTTGTTGATGAACAAAATGTTTTCATCTAAAAAGTGATGAATATGTTGGATTCATCAAAAAGAAAATTGATAAGGAATTAGTTTTAATCAATAAAGATGATGAACTAACGATTATTAGTTGATATATATACCGAAAAATGATCAAATAATCATCCCTTTTACCCTTTTTACTTTAATTTTCTTTTTACTTGATCTCTACCATATATATATATATATATATATATATAATATATTATAAAACATTTAGGCCTTTTTGCTTAAACTCTTAAATTTTAAGTGTTTTAAAATTATTAAATTACCCCTTATATAAAATAAATTGAGTGACTATTAAATATATTTAATAAAATTCTTATATGTCATTTAGTAATTAAACTTTACATATTTAAGAAAATAAAAGTCAATATATTTTTTTTGAAAGTCAAAGCTAATGCAAATTAACTTAATTATTAAAAAATATTTTCATAATCTTCTTTTTTAATTTGGATAATAGAAAAGTAAAAGAAATGAAAAAAGATAAATAAAATAAACATGTCACCAAACAAATATTATTCGCTGTCACTTTATTACATAAATATCATACTTCCTACTTTTAAAAACGGACATGTTAACGAGTAGAAATTATTCGTTATCGCCGCATTGCGCGGGTATCATGCTAGTGTGTGTGTATATATATATATATATAGGCAAAAGTTCAAATGAGAACTGTTTTTCGTACGAGAACCGCGAGAACCAATCTTAACCGCCCAATTCCCCATCCTTCAATTGGATTGCCCACCCATGAATTCCTTACATGCACCATGCCACACTTAATTCCTCCACGCTCTTCATTCATGAACTTCATTATCCAAAATGAACGGCCAAGATTGGTTCTCACAGTTCTCGTACGAAAAACAATTCTCGTTTGAACTCTCCCCTATATATATATATATATATATATATATATATATATATATATCTATACTACTATATAAAGCATTTAACATTCTCTCTCTTCTTAAATTTTAAGACTTCTTAAAATTCAATTAATATAAAATCTTGACCCTTCATTTAATATAAATTAATCTCATCCACTTAATCTTTAACTATTTTATTCTCTCCTAATTTACTTTAACTTTATTCAAAATATATACTCTCTTACTAACATAATTATCCACCTACATCAACATAATTTTTAAAATCTTATTAACTCTTCTCTTTATTTCATCAATATAAATCTTTTTTCTTATTTTATTGTCTTTTAGAATTTATTTCTAAAATTAATAAAATAGTTAAATGTAAATAAAAGAAAATTTGAAACAAACCGAACATGTTGCTGTAGAGAACTTTTTCGTGACATTGACTCGCACGAATAACATATCATTACATTCTTGAAAGCGAAATATTGTAAACTAAAAACTATTTACCGCCGCAGCATTGTGTGGGTATGATGCTAGTATATATAAAATTTTAATCTTATCTTATTTAAAACTCATCTCATATTAATTAATAATGCCATAAGTCAAAAATCATCGATTAGATTTCCGGTAGCTTCACGCGAGGTTGATGGATGATCAGGATCCATGGTTGAGCTTGAGCATGAGTTACTATTCCACGGTCGAATATGAAATAGCTAGCTAGGCTAACAAACGGGATGAATTAGAAAGAGATGAGTATTAAGATCTTTCTGCCTTTGGAATTGGCTTTTCACTTATTCAATGACTATCCCTTTTGTTTTTGTTAATTGGTATTTATCCATCAACTTCATATAGATTTTGACATCCCTGTCTTTACATTAAAATTAGAGTAATTACACCAATCGTCCCTGTATTATGTTACTTTTTGCACTAATCGTCCCTGAGTTTCATTTATTACACCAACGGTGCCTACTATTTGGATTTTGTTACACTGATAGTCTCTTGTCCAGATAAAAAGACTAAAATAATAGGCATTCAGTGTAACAAAGGATTATCAGTGTAACAAAATCCAGTATAAATTAATATAAAAAGGGTATTATGGTCTTTTTAGGTGACTAGGGACTATCAGTGTAACAAAATCCAAATGATAGGGACTGTTGGTGTAATAATGAAGCTTAGGGACGATTGGTGCAAAAAGTAACATACCACAAAGACGATTGGTGTAATTTACTTAGAATTATCAAACTAGCCGGTACTTGAAAGTTGAAACTTAAATTTGTATAAAGATTATTGGTATTGTAGTCAATAATTGAAGCCGGATATTTAAAAGGTTTAGTTTAACAAAATCATGTATCTAACTTGTCACATTTTGTTATTGTGGTATCGGATTTTAAAATTTTCTATTGTGTGTATCGAACAATTAGTTTTGCTCTATTGTATGTATTAAACTTTCTATTGTATGTACTAAACTTATACATTTTTTTCTTTTTTATATATCCAAAATACATACAATAGCAACAAACTAAAAGTTTAATACAGACAGTAGAAACTTATAAAGTTCGATACCCACAATAGCAAAACGTGATAAATTGAATACATTTTTATAAACTAAACCCATATTTAAAATGACAAATAAAAAAACTTAACTTATAAAAAAATAAACAAACAATTTCATTTGAGATTTTTTTTAATTTTACAATTTAAAAAGCTATTTCAACTAACATTTTGTTTTGAAATATATTTATAAAATAAAACTCTCCAGGTCAAGATTGAGATCTTTACAAAGCTAGAAAACTCTTAAAAAAACTCTGTACTAAAACATACTGTCATCTTTTATTTAGCAAAGCATTTCCATTTCCATATAGATATAAATAAGAATTCACAAATGTAGCAAAGTCTCCCGAGGAGGTGTAGCACACATCAGTTATCTTTCGATACCTAAAGGCTAAAAGACGGTTTTTCTCCTTTTGGAGGTCTTTTGACTCTTTTTCCTCGTTTAGGGTGTGTTTGGTTGAATGAAATGAAAAAACAAAACAATGGAATATTGGATGAGGTATAGAATGAAATAATCCATTATATTCCTTTATCATGTTTGATTTGTATAAAGAATGAAATTTCATCATATAACATATTTAAAAAGGTAATTTTTTTTATTAATATTAGTTTGACAGTAATTTTTTTGTATCAATTTTTCATGTTATATAGATACTTCTAGACATATATTTACTTACAGTTAATTTATAATTTTATAAAAATTATAATGATTTATTTGGTAACATGGAAAAATTAAGCATAAAGAAGATTAAAAAAAATATCTATAGAAATTATGAAAAGTATTACTTTTTAAAAAATTATAATTATGTTAGTAAAATCAAACACGTTTTTCTTATTCTATTAGAATGATTTATTCCATTCTGACTTTGATTCATGTATACCAAAACACAACCTTACATTATGTTTTGAAGCACTTCTCAATATGTGTAATATGTTCATGACTTTAAATAACTAATTAATACATATTTAAAATGACATAAACACAGCCGGCCATGGGCCGGGCCACTCAGGGACCAAAAATTTTAGGGGCATAAAAATTCAACCATGTATGTATGTAAAATTGTATATATATGTTAAGAGCAAGTGAATTAGAAAGAGATGAGTATTGTAGAGATCTTTTTGCCTTTGGAATAGGCTTTTCCAGCATCACTGATTCATGGACTCTAGCCCTTGTGCTTTTGTATAGATTGGTATTTATCCATCACTTGATATGCATTTTGGCATATCCAGTCTTCATATTTATAACTTTGATTTATCAAACTAGCCGATAGTTGAAATTTATGTTTGTATAAAGATATTGTAATCGATAATTGGAGCTAGATATATATTGAAAATTAATGACCAATAACAAAACTCCACTTACAAAAAAAATAAAATAAACAAGCAATTTCATTTGAGATATTTTTTTTTTATAATTTAAAAGCTCTTTCAACTAACATTTTGTTTTGAAATATTTTTCTAAAATAAAGCTAGATAGATAGAAGCTTTCTATTTAAAACTTTCTATGTAGAAACACATTGACATCTTTTTTATTAAAGCAAAGCATTTCCATATAATTAATATAAATATATAAGATCGAGTTCACAAATGCTGCAAGGTGTCTCCCGAGGAACTGCAACGAAGATAAGCCAACACTAGTTTTTTTTAAAGCGCCGGCAATAACTTAACAAAACCTCCCTGCTAGCTAGAGAGATATATAGCTAGATCACCAAGTCTACAAAAGATCGAAGCAGAAATATGAAATCTAAGAGGGCCCTCATTACATAAGCTATTACATGGACATGCATCGATCTCTCCTAATTAATGTGTTCAGAATTTTATTTGACCACAATAGCTTCTTGGGCAACCGACCCCTAGAATTTAGCCCAAAAAGCGACCACCTCAGTCTGCATATATATATAGCTCCATTGAGGTTAAGCCCCGACTCTAGCTAGCGTAGAGGGAAAACCTTTTGAGTTTCTCAGCTTCCACACAACCCAAAAGATCGAGGCGAAGACAATGGTGTTAAACAACTCCAATTCTACACCCTTAGGCCAAGTTGTAACCCCCATGAATTCAGATTAATTAGTTGCCGAGTTATGATCGAGTAGGCCCAATAACATTAATTCACCAGCTCGTTAATTCATGGAGAATAGGAATATATCACAGTTGAACAAACCCTGAAGACATGGTCTTCAGTTTCATTAGCATCTTCGCAAATCAGGCATATATAATTAGTTACTTATTGCAACGCCTGTTCTTATCAGGTTAATGCAAGTTGGGAGTCTTCCATTCCAGCTAACACGTGCTAGTTATATATGTTTTGATATGTAAAGGCTAAAAGACGGTTTTCTCTTTTTAGAGGTCTTTTGACTCTTTTCTTCGTATTGATTTCCACTTTTACATTATATTTTGAAGCCCTAGCTTCTCAATATGTGTGACATCATGAATTTAATTAAATAACTAATGAAGATCCATGGCGTAAATTGTTCGATCATTTGTTTATAACGTTTTAATAACATAAAGGCTGAGATCGAGTGCTTGTTCAGACTTGTTACAGATTACTTTAAAGTGAAACAAGTAAAAAACTTAAATTAAATAAATAGTTAAAGTTACTTCAAATAATCTAAAAATAATAATAAGCAAATTAATAAATAATAGTAACGGTGAATGTTAGTTTGTTAAGTTTTGCTTGAATGGACTTGGACAATAGTGGGCCAAATATGTATATTGATGGACTTAAAATTTTCAACAGTTAATGTATAAATGACTGACCATGTGGAATTTATTTTTCTAGTTAATTTTAGTGGCCCCGTTTTCATGTAGTCTTTAAAACCTACTTTTGACCCATTTAATTAATGTGTGTATTATTAATAGCTTAACTTTTGAGTATTTCTCATGTCATCAATAAGAGATCCCCCTCATCCCAAACAAGTTGATGATTTTTTATATATATTTAATTCAACATGCGAGGGTTTATACAAGCAATATTTTCCGTACGAGAACTGTAATAACCAATCTTAGCTCTTGATTACAATTAATTAATGACTAATAATTTTTGATGACTCATTAATGAAGGGTATTTTGGAAAAAAAATCAAGTCCCGCTCATTAATAACGGTTCACCCTTATGCAATACACGGTTGGAAAAATATATAAATGTCTAAAAAATCTCTATTAACGAGTCATTAATTGTGTTATAAACAGTTCTCAAAGTTCTTGTAAGAATTCTTCCCTTATTCGATATAATATCTAAATAAAATGTTTGCTTGTTTATTAGATACGTACATTAATATTATTATTAGTGAGTAAAGACTATATATAAATCTATGGACAATTAATAACCAACACCGTCGATTTGTTTTGGGCAAATATCAATAAAGTACTCCCACGTACGTACGTATGTGTGCATGTCGATCTTTGTTTTTGTGTACGTGAATATATATATATATGGTTTTGTAGGGGATGGTGTACGTACGAGAGGGTGGTTTGGGGGTGAGGCCGCCAGTAGCTAGATGTGTCTTGTACTTGTAGTGATGAAGTTATGATTAATGATTTGCAAGTGTACGTGTGACGGAGGAAGGCACTGCGTATATATGCTGCTTGTGAACGGTGATGGAGTGACGGTGTTTTGACCGCCAATGTAAGTTAGGCTGGTGGTGATTTTTGTACGTGTGTGTGTGATTTTTTTTTCTTTCTTGTGAATGGTTTGCCACTTGTAAGGAATGAATGTGGACTTGTTGTAACTTGTAAGAATATACATAATATATAGGTTCGTCATTTGTGCAGTATTCACCATCACGAGCCTCATGAGGGTCCGTCAGCCATTTACCACTCAGTCTCTCTCGTTATTGTATGTCATCCTTTCACCTGAGTGTCCGGATCACACCCATAACGAGCTTTTACCTTTTCTTTTACGAATGGTATGCAACAAGAATAATTTGTATTGGGTCAAGTGATGAGAATTATTACTGTGAAGGATTAATAATATGTATATGTGATAGTTAATTAATAATGACAGTTATTACTGCTCCTACTTTAAAGGTGGTTTTGAAGAAGTAGGTTAATGTGAATAGTGGTGTTGGATGTGAGTTGGGTGGTGGCGATCTAACTAGCTTGTAAGGAGGAGGAAAAGTTTTACTGACATTTGTCCGTTTGTTCTATAAAGATTATCAAAATGTAAATAATTTTTTTTTATCTTGGAATAAAAAATTAGTGAACAAAATTATTATCAAAATTATAAGCAGAAGGATCTCAAATACGAACATGGCGAACATAAATCATTTAAACACCCACTTGTTTAACCAGACTTAAACTCTGATGCAGTCCTACTACTATCAAAACCTAACAAAAGCAGACACAGAAAACAGATTCGAAACAAAATAAGAAAAGAACTAAAAAAACTTTATCCAAAATGAAAAAAAAAAAACTGAGATCGATAGCATTAAGACAAAACTTTTGGAGATTTTATTGGAGCATATTATTTGAGATCAATAAAACTTTTAGAGAAGTGCAATTACCGATGAGTGAATGAAAACTTTTTTTTCAAGTGTGTTGATTTGTTTGGTGTGTTGCAAATCTATTGGAAGCTTTTGGATTAAAGAATGTAGGCATGTTGATACAAAGAAGAACCTTGGAAATGATCAGCAGATCGATGGCAGTCTTAAAGTGAAGTATAATAGCTCTAAGAAGGAGTTTAATTTATCTGATATGATAATGTGAAAACGTGATGGATCGAAGACAACTGTGCCGTGTGCGTGAAAATGTTAGTTTCATATATTGTCTTTTCTTGTGTAATTGCAAAAACCATTATGCAGGTAATTATATATGTGGAAAGAAGAGAATATTTGGTTCTAATCAATGAAGGGGTAATGCCTGAGAATGCTATGTACGTGAAGGTACTGATTGAATATGAACAAAGCTTGCATGTCTAGAGGATTAAAATTGCAGCCGCTGCCTGCTGTGTTGCAAAAAAGAAGGAATTGAAGAATGTGAAGTGGGTTTTTCGGATAAGTTTGGTGGACAATGACTTAGGTTTTCGAGTGGCTTACAAAACGTTTCAACAGTTGGCCTTATGTGTGGAATGCTTAATTGTATATATATTGCTTTACTTAATTTGTTGTACTTTGAACGTGAGACTGGATGTACATTGAGACAGATCACTTATGTTCTCTATGATTGAACGACAACTTTCTGTTCAAAAACCGATGATGGAGTTGTTAAGAATGAAACGGTAATATGCTCTCTAAAGTATGAAATGGTTATGGCAATCTACTCCCCCATGAACGATGAAGAGGCCGGTGACGAAGAAGTGTTACTACCCTCACTGGCTTCTTCACTCTATCGACGGTAGTAAATATGCTTTTTTATTATTAAATAAACCGGTTTAAACAAATCAACTTTAGGTTATCATGTTCATCTCAGTCAGGTATGTGTTGACACTATTCGTGTCATTTTCAGATCGACCCGTTTCTCACCCAACTTGGTTTCTTGCTATGTTTGTGTTTGTTAACCTACATCGTGTTCGGTTTAGGTTAGGTTAGGTTTGGTTTTGTGTCAATAATTATGAGCCCTAATATAAGGAACAAATTGGTTTAGGCTTCGAAAGAGGACGATAACATGATAAGGAATAACGAATGGTTCCCAAACATCAAAAGACTCCCAATTGTAGGTTTCAAAATCGTAGCAAGAAGCTGTATCTAAATCGAAACAGTTAGATCCAAAATCCATGAGGAGTTGCGGCCGTGGGCCATCCACTAATTGTTTTTTTTCGTGTGAAAGAAATGAAGATGACGGTATTTAACCGATTTCTTGAAAGTTGAGGAAAATTAAATGTTCCATTGAAGGTCAAACATCAAAAGTAAATGTCAAAATTGTTTGGTGCAAAACGATGATTTAAATCCATTTTCGTGACGGATAAGCAACAACGGCCCACTCAAAATAATGATAACAAGGAAAAGGGTAGCGGGGGGCCGGGGTTAATTTTCTCAATATTTAGTTTAAATGCTTTTAGTTAAGTCTTTATATTAATTTTCATGAGTTTTGTTTAATAAAGTTTATTTAAAAAATATAGTTTTAAAATTTTAATATTTAATTATAGGTGATTCAGTATATAATTACAGGTGATTTGTAAAGTTATCATATATGAATTACGAAAATTACGAAAATGTCACTATGTCCAAATTTTTAAAATTTAATTTGGACCATTGATGCAATTGATCCAAAGACTAAAATTAGTTTTTTAAAACTATGAATTAATTATGGACTATATTAAAAATTCTTCTAATTTTCATATCAAACTTTATAAGAATTTATATAAAATTCTTTGTTTAATTTAAAATAATAGTAGTTTTCAAAATAAGAGTATGTAATCACTGACAAATGACTAATATATAACTCACCCTTTATAATACTAATCATGATTGTTATGACCGGACATACTTTTTATACTCCAACTTTTTCCTTTTTATATAAACGCGTTAAAAAGGAAAAAAGTTTGGGCTGCTCGAAAGATGAAATCGTATGTAAGTTTGGGCTACTCGAAAGATCGGATAGTAGCATCATGGGAGTGTCACGGCTATCGTATGTAAGCTTGGGCTGCTCGAAAGATCGGATAGTAGCATTATGGGAGTGTCATGGCTATCGTATGTAAGCTTGGGCTGCTCGAAAGATCGTATAGACACTATCCAAATTTGATATTTTGACCATATGTCTGGGTTACAAGAAATCCGGATTATAAGGATAATTTTTCAAGGAACGGCTCGTATCAAGATACTGATATAAAACCATGAACTAGGGTTTTATAGAATTCGAAATTTTCCAATTACCATAATAAGATCAATCAAATCAAATATTGATAATCGAATATTTTCTCAAAATATTCTAGAAAACAATTTCCATAAAATTTTAAAAAGAAAAACGTTATACTCACTTTACGTAAGCAATTTAAGAAAATAATTAAGAAAGGGAAAAAATTTCTTTTGGCACCATGAATTGATTTCTTGAAACTTCAACTAATTAAATTTCAATTCCGTTCGAGGTCAATTAATTAATCGGAAGTAGTTGCCAAAAAGGTCTGGCGCCAAATGATGCTTTAGAATTTAGATTACATTTTGTGTGTGGTAGATTGTATATATGCAAGATGTTATATATGGACCACTGGAGATATACGAACAAGGTGGCCACTATTTCTATGAGTTGCTTATGGCCACACAAACACCTATATATATAAGTAATATATATGAATTAAATACTACAACAAAATAACAATTTAAAACATTAATGGGTTAGGATACTCTCATGTTATCCCATAAAATAACAATTCAAACATTATTTATCATGTTCTCTCGCAAATATCAATTCCCTTTGTAGGTCTCTGAAAGAACATGCTAAATCATATCTAACCATAACATAAGAGTATCTTAACCCTAAAACATTAAATAGTACTAGTCCAACTTAACATAATTATGTGATAATGGTTTTAATGCACAACGTCAACGAAGCTAATTAGGAAAGTTTCTCAGTCAATGTTGAAAAAAGGAACATAACATACAACTATGGTTTTATTTTCTTTTAATTGCTTTTTACTCGAGAAATTAAAGATGAGGCTTCCCATTCTATATATAAACGTACGTAGATTCTTGAATTAAGACTATATATAGAGAGAGGAGTGTTCATTTAAAAACCATTATTATTGTAAGAATCACGATAACTAATCTTAGTCATTTAATTGGTAAGTGAGATTCATAGACGAGCGTGGCAAAATGCATGTAAAGAATTCATGGTTGGACAATCCAATTGAATTAGGGGGATTCGGACGGCTAAGATTGGTTCTCGCAATAAAAACGGTTCTCAAATTAACTTTTCACTATATATATATATATATATATATGGAAGAGTTCATTTGAGAACCATTATTATTGTGAGAACTGCGAGAACCAATCTTAGTCATTTAAAAGATAAGTGAAATTCATGAATGAAGAGCGTGAGAGATTGAGTGTGACAAAGTACATGTAAGGAATTCATAGATAAACGATCCAATTGAAGGAGGGGGAATTGGACTGCTAAGATTGGTTCTCGCAATAAATTTTGACCGGCGGGTCAACCCGATTTTTAAAATTTTAATTTTTTAAAATACATATGCATACGTGTGTGTATATATATATATATATAAATTTGAAAACAATTACTAATCTGTTAAGAAACTAAATGATCTATTAAGCATAAAATAAAATTCTCTTGAGAGGATTACGTGAACTCAATGAAGGTTTTTGCTTGAAGGACAGTCGCATGTCGGAGATGACAAAGAACAGGAGTTGCCGTCGACTGTCGAGAGTAGTTCACAACTCATTTTTAGAGTTTATGTTGAATGAGGGTTTCAAAGTATCGACTTTTGAGATGACTAAATTGCTAAATTTGTATGTTTATAAAAAAATTAAAATGAAAAAAATGGGTCAAACCGGGCAAGCTAGCTCAATGCGGGTCGACCGGTTCAACCATAAACCCGGACGGGTCAATGTTGGCCAAAAATGACAAAAAAACCCGGTGTACATTGACCCGGTCTCCTCACCGGGTCATGGGTCAACCGATCGGACCGGCAGGGTCAACACGAGCTTTAAAACATTGCTCGAAAGAAATTATATATATATATAATGTGAAAATAATGTTAAATAATGTGAAAATAAGAACAAAAAAAGGATTAAGGTGGCGACATGCAGATCGAAGGAAATTGAGTGCATCTACAGAGATCGATGGAGAAAGTACGTACGTAACAGCAGAGAGATAGATGGAGAGTTACAAATAAATCTAACTAAGCTAGAGGAGGTGGTGAACGTGTGAAACAACAACAATAATATATATATATATATATATATATATATATATATATATATATATATATAGTAGAGATCAAATAAAATAAAATTAAAGTAAAAAGGGTAAAAAAGATGATTATTTGATCATTTTTCGGTATATATATCAACTGATAATCGTTAGTTCACCATCTTTATTGATTAAAACTAGTTCTTCATCAATTTCTTTTTGATTTCAAATACAGATTTTGAAAACAAAATTTTGGAATAATTTGTTGATGAACAAAATGCTTTCATCTAAAAAGTGATGAATATGTTGAATTCATCAAAAAGAAATTGATGAAAAACTAGTTTTAATCAATAAAGATGATAAACTAACGATTATCAGTTGATATATATACCGAAAAATGATCAAATAATCATCTCTTTTACCCTTTTTATTTTAATTTTCTTTTTACTTGATCTCTACCCTATATATATATATATATATATATATATATATATATATATATATATATAGTGAAAGATTCATTTAAGAACCGTTTTTATTGCGAGAACCGCAAGAACCAATCTTCGCCGTACAATTCCCCCTCCTTATATTGGATTGCCCACCCATGAATTCCTTACATGCACCCTGCCACACCCAATCTTCCCACGCTCTTCATCCATCAATTCCATTATCCAAAATGAACGGCTAAGATTGGTTCTCGCAATAAAAACGGTTCTCAAATGAACCTTCCCCTATATATATATATATATATATGAGAACCGTTTTATTGCGAGAACCGTGAGAACCAATCTTAGCCGTTGATTTTGGATAATGGAATTCATGGATGAAGAGCGTGGGGGGATCGAGTGTGTCAGGGTGCATGTAAGGAATTCATGGGTGGGCAATCCAATTGAAGAAGGAGGAATTGGATGGCTAAGATTGGTTCTCGCAATAAAAACGGTTCTCAAATGAACTTTTCAATATATATATATATATATATATATATATATATATATATATAGGGAGAGAGATCTAGATCGTCACTGTAGGGTACGTTGAGATGGCGAACGAAGGCGATGGTCGGTCTTCAACTTAAAACTTAATTTCCATGAGAAAATCGATTAAATGTGAGCATATATGTATTTACTAAATCTCCCATCGGTAAACTCGATCTGCCTGATTTCATAGAGTAGCTACAACTTAACGTTTACTTCAATCATGTCCATCTACAACTACTCCCATCAATGAAATATAATTAATCTTTTATTATTGATCCATATATGATACGATATTAATTGTTGGTGATTAATTTATTCAGCTAATTCATTCATTAATTATCAAAGAGTTGTAATCTAGCGGTATCAAGATGTTGAAATGTGTTTCTTATGCCATATGATCATAGGTTCAAGTCTCGCTGTAAACAAAATATATAATTTTAAAAGTAAATTAGTGTGTACGTATGTTGGACTATATCGTGTAGTCGTATTTTAGATACGAAAAGAGAAAAGGATCCAAAATTTAATACGACCCACAATGTGACCTTGCAGCCAAAGGCACTAAGTTTCGTTTGTTTTTTTTAAAGTGTTAATAAATCTTAATACGATTTAATAATAGGATTTAAGATGTAAACACTGTGTGTTTTTTCCTTTCATTATGATATGAAATATCTTAAAACAGTTTAATGAATCAGAGATATAAATATCTTTTAACAGAATTTACAATTCATTCTTTTATAACAATCATACTAATTCCTTTAAGATTCACACCAATATCTGCTCCTCAATTCCTCTACGTACATGACCTTCTCCTCCTCGTAGTCGCCGCCGGTCTCCGCACGCCGCGGCGCATCTCTTTCTTAACCATTTTGTTTTTAATTCACTGTATTTTTATGGCTTGATGTTTTTGTTAAAATATTTTATTTTATAATTAGAAAAGTTTGGATTTTTGTTAAAAATGTAATAGTTGAATATAAAATATCATAAAACAGATAATTACATATATTTAGATGTTCCAAAAATAAACAGCAAAATATGTATAAACCTTTACACGTCAGAACCATATCTTAATGTTCAAACGTGACATTTACATTCAGAACTAAAACCTTTTAAAAACAAACGACACCTAAGTTACTTTTTTTGCTACCAAAGGACCTTTGGCATATGGTATCAAGTTGTGTTTAAGATGTCCACCTTGTTAAAGTTATAGATTCAAGTCTTACTAAAAAATAAAATATGTGTAAATTAGATGGACGTGTTTGTTGTTTAAAAGAAATTTACCTTTTTGTTTAGAAAAGTGTCGTTATGAATTTACACGTGACAAATTATAGAAGTCATATCTTACGCACGCTTCTTGTGTATTCATCAAAATGAGGCTGGGTGTTGCGTAACCGTGTTTGAATGTAGAACTTCTATGTTATATCCAAGTGTCGTCTTAATAATAATATTATGTAGTTATGTTGAAATCGACCTTTCAAGGCTTCAAGTTCTTTGTGGTTAAGTACATCAACAATGTCAAATTCTTTTAATTACGATAGGGCCCACGAATAACTTGTCACGTATTTGTGAATTCATATCTGGTAGAAGAGTTAATTACATAAATGTTACGTGTGTGGTTGTAATGAAATTTTATTTTTACTATTTTAATTTTAAAAATTATGAAAATAGTTATTATGTTGTCTTTTTGTTTCACTTTTAGTCATTTACACTAACTGATGTTAATTTTGACCGTTAGTTAAAGAGTATTTTAGTCAATTTCCTATTTATTCTCGTTACTAAACAGTCTCTAAACTCTTTTTACCCTTTTTGTTAAAATTAATAATTAATTAACCTTTTGATCAAAATGAACTAATAATTAATAAAATTTTAATAATGTTAAGTAATACTTTTATACATATTAATTACTGATTATTTTTTTAAAAAATTTTATTTTTAATTTTAGTAATGTTATTAGTGTTATTCTATAGCGTCTTGATTTCATGATATAAATCTTCATGGTGTTCATCCAAAACAAAACATCTACAAGTTTAAAAAAACCCTAAATTGGATTCAATCACAATCAAATACACACTTGGATCTTGATTTACAACACATACACATGGATCTTGATTACAACAGAAACATAAAAGACACGTAAAGAAACCTAAATCTAGATTCAATCACAATCAATACACATACCCAAATCTGCTAGTAGATGGAAGATTCAAAAAACCAAAAACCTGAAAAACCCTATCCCAAATATGTCACTCGATACACACACAAGGAACCACACATGAAAGAAAACACACCTGAAACTATTAAAGAACCATGGCGAAGAACATTATCGTGTGATATATGAGTTCTGTCTTAGTAACCCATTTTGCAGGAATTGAACCTGGATCGTTCTAGCCCTCATCATGCTCTGTCGAACTAGGTCTATCCACACCCCTATAACCACTAGCATCGGTCGGATTTGCTTTGGGAGAGTCATCACTCAAGTAGATCTAGAGTATGGAGATGTTGGTGGCATGTTTTATATTGTCAGCATCACACAATTAGATCTCAGATCTGCGGAGTGGTGGTGCAATCTTACCAGAGCGGTGCATCAGAGGTACAGAGGTCATTATTGTGACAGCAGGGCGATAGAGTAGTTGGCGTGCTTACAGAGAATAAAGGCGACAAAGACATGCTTACCGGAGCGATGAAGGCGACAGTGATGCAAAAAGAAAGAGTGGAGGATGGCGTGGTATTTTTTACACCAAGGGTTGGATGGCGGTGGGTGGATGGTGGATTTAATTTGAGATAGAGAGAGAAAGAGAAACCGTGGAGAGAAAGGGAGATGAGAGAGAGAAGAGTAGGTAATAAGGTACAAGAAACTTTTAAATAGGTATGTTTGGAAACAATAATAGTAGATATATCTTGTTTGGGAACTAGAATAATAAATGAAAAGGCCAATATACCCTTTGACTAACAGTCAACTTTAACTGTAGTTAGCTTAAAGGACCAAAAGTGAAATCAAATGACAATTACAGTGACTATTTTTATAATTTTTAAAGTTAAAAGACTAAAAGTGAAAATCAGTGACAACCACAAGGACCATTTTTGTAATTAACTCTTTTTAGAACGATAAAAACTCTGTAAATATTATATATTATATTAATTGTTACTTATAATAAACTTTAATGGAAAATGATAATCATGTATATATGTAATCTACACTGACATGTTAATAATGAGTATCTTTGGTATGGAGTATTTGAAAACTTTTATAGGCTCGAAGCTTTATATTTTGAAAATAAAAGATTTCAATCTCATTTAGATGCAAAGCTGGAAGCTTATACTTTTAAAGTAAAAGTTTGAAAACAAAAAACCAGTTGACGTAACTTTTAAGAGTTTTTTATTTGTAAAAAATTACATAAATATCCTTAATGATTTTTTTAAAAAAATATTTCCATCATTTAAGTTTTTTGATCATGTTTATTTGCGTCATTTTACTTTATTCGGCTCCTACTATAAGTTACATCACCAAATACATGTAATAATCAAAGCTTACTGATACTAGCTATTTTTGACAAAAACACCCAATTTATTTTGGCTACGATGTAAGTAAACAATCTAACATTTTATTACTTTACAAGTAACTTTTGTTTCGGACGTCCAATACAAGTAAAATGGTGTTGTTACAACAAAAGATGATTTTCTATTTTGTAATTAACTTATAACTAAAAGTTTTAAAAGTGTAATAGAATTTTTTTTTTCAAAAATAACTATCTATTATCAAAGTAAGAAAACTCAAAACTTTTTTATTTTATGAGAAAGAAGTAAAGGGTGAGTATTTTATGGGTTTAAGTATTAAGAAATAAAAAGAAAGAGATGCTGATGTTACAGGTAAATTATGAAGCATGCGATTTGAATACTCGTCATGCTTTTACAATACAGGTCATACACTTACTAACTTAGATATATTACATCTCAAGAGGTGAATTTAGAATATATTAAATTTAGATTTAAAAATGATTAAAATATAATAATGTTTTAGATAATTTAAGGTCGGAGAAACCAATTACCATTCTGGCGGCTCCAAAAGGAAGGCCGGGGACTATATATAGTATTTGCATAATAATTTGTTAAATTTCTTTTAGAGAGGTAGCTAAGCTATTTGCATGTACGTCCGTGTATTATTCAATATTAATTAATACATGCATTAATTATTGCATGTCTCCTATTAATAGAAAAAACTAGATTCCGGTACTTTTCTCATTAAAAATCAAATGAACCTACCTAGCTAGCTATCCAAAATCCGAATAGTCAAATAAAATAAACAATTAACAATAATATCAATTCTAGCTATTAAAATCAAAGTAGTTAACTAATCGTATTTCGTTATTTGTTAATTAATTAAGTATGGCTAGTTCAAAAAACTTCTTAATTTAGACCCTGATTAATTATTTTATATTGTTTTCAAAATCCATTTAATCATGACTTGAAAAATTCAATTCAAATTTCAAAACCAACATATATATATATATATATATATATATATATAGGCAAAAGTTCAAACGAGAACTGTTTTTCGTACGAGAACCGCGAGAACAATCTTAGCCGTCCAATTCCCCATTCTTCCGTTAGATTGTCCACCCATGAATTCCTTACATGCACACTGTCACACTTAATCCCCCCACGCTCTTCATCCATGAACTCCATTATCCAAAATGAACGGTCAATATTGGTTCTCGCAGTTCTCGTACGAAAAACGGTTCTCGTTTGAACTCTCCCCTATATATATATATAAACTAGCATGATACCCGCGCAATGCTGCAGCAACAAATAATTACTACTCGTTAACATATCCGTTTTCAAGACGTATATACTATGATATACATGTAATACGGTGATAGCGAATAATTTTCCTTTGGTGACATGTCTATTTTCTTTATTCTTTTTACATTTCCTTTACTTTTCCGTTGTTCATAATTGAAAAAGAAGTTATGAAAATATTTTTTAATAATTATGTTAATTTATATTGGCTTTGACTTTTAAAACAATTATATTGACTTTGATTTTTTAAATATGTAAAGTTTTGTTATTAAAATAGAATATAAGAATCTTATTAACTATATTTAATAGTTACTCAATTTAGTTTATATGAGGAGTAATTTAGTAATTTAAAAACACTTAAAGTTTAAGCAAAAGATTTAAATGATTTATAATATAGTATACATAGTATAGATATGTCCTATGCTATATGCACATATATACACACATGTAGATCATACACTAGTTACGTATCTTTATGTCCATTTATAAGAAGAAAAACTGATCGATCGAGTTAAGAAATATTCAGACACTAGGTATGCATATACAATTCAATTCAAAAAATAATTAATTATGCATGCATAAATTAATTATTCTAAAGTGAATTGATCCAATTTTTCTATCAACACTAATTAAGCACAAATTTACCTTTTCTTTTTAAGTATATATATACATATATATATATATATATAAGGTAAATTACATAAAAATACAATAAACTTTGTCTTAGTTAGTTAGTTATCATTGTATACAACCAACTTTATTTTTTTAAAACCAATACAATTAACTTTTATAATCCTCCAATTGTATGCAAGTTGTTGTATGCTATGGAAATTATGAAAAAGTTAATTGTATACAATAGTAGTTAAATACTAGACACAGAAAAAAGTTATTTGCATACAATGAAAAGATTATGAAAGTTGGTTATATTATTTTTAAGAATTTAAAGTTGGTTGTATACAATGATAATTAAGACAAAGTTAATTGTATTTTCATGCAATTTTGATGATATATCTATACTACTATATAAAGCGTTTAACACTCTCTCTCCTCCTTAATTTTAAGATTTCTTAAAATTCAATCAAAACAACATCTTGGCCTTTCATTCTATTTAACTTAATCTCATCCACTCAATCTTTAACCATTTCAATCTCTCTCCTAATTTACTTTAACTTTTTATTCAATTAAAATATACTCTCACACAAACATAATTATACACCCATAACAACATAATTTCTAATATCTTATTAACTTCTCTATCTTTAGTTTACAAATATGATTTTTTTCCTTATTTAATGTCTTTTAGATTTTATTTTTAAAATTAATAAAATAGTTTATGCAAATAAAAGAAAATTTGAAAAAAATGGGACATGTTGCTAAAGAAATTTTTTTGTGACATTGAATTTTACGAATAACATATCATTACATTTTTGAAAGCAGCATATTATAAAACAAAAATTGTTTGACTCCGCAGCATTGCGCGGGTACGATGCTAGTATGTATATATATATATATATTATAAAGCATTTAAGCCTTTTGAACTTTTAAATTTTATGTATTTTAAAATTACTATATTACCCTTCACGTAAACTAAATGTAAACTTAAATGAAGTAACTATTAAATAGAGTTAATAAGATTTTTACATTCCATATTAATAATTAATCCTTCCATTATTAAAAAGTATCAAGTCAAATTAACTTAATTATTAAAAAATATTTTTATAATCAAACCTATTCTATTACGTAATAAATATTTTAATGTAATTATCAAAAAATGTGTATAAGTAGACCTCGTAAACTCGAATAACCTAGAATCATAATTTATAAACATATATTTATAATTTTTTTAAATAGCGCATATAATAAATAGGTTCAAATTAGTTTGCTCTATTTTCTTAATATTTTAATTTTAAGTAGTTTCAAATTAGTAATTTACATTTTGTATTTTCATTCAATTTACCTTATTTTATAAGTAGAAACCTTTTTTCTTATTTAATTGTTCTCAAATTTATTTTAAAAATAATAAAGAATTTGATTGAGAACATAAAAATAAAGAAAATGAAAAAAAAGATAAAGAAAATAGAGATGTTATAAAAGGAAAATTATTCGTTGTCTCGGTATTACACGAATACCGAAAACGTACAAATTATCGAGTAAAAATTATTCGGTACCACCGTCTTGCGCGGATACCATGCTAATATATATATATATATATATATATATATATATATATTGAAACGTTCATTTGAGAATCGTTTTTATTGCGAGAACCGTAAGAATCAATCTTACATATATATATATATATATATAGAGAGAGAGAGGTATGATCAAATGAGAATATCTCCTAATGTGAGAACGTGGAAACAGTTTATAGATCTTGGATGATCTTTATTTAATGGCCGAGATTAATCTTGGTTAATTAAGGCATGTTGAATTTTAATGATTTGATTTAATTAAGGTAAGTTGATTTTAGATTTCCTATTTATTTAATTAAATAATTGGCCTACAAGTGTTCTCACCATTCTCTATTTAACATGTGTTCTTATCGAATCCTTCCTCTATATATATATATATCTATAGCTATATATATATATATATATATATATATATATATATCACACACCTGAACGTTGGGATTCTCGATCTTGAATTAGTGCATCAGAACATATTAGTATGCGTTATTTGATAAGGTGCAGGGTAAATATTGCGCGCACGCATACACACACATTTATATGTATATATATTCGCTTTGAATAAGCTTATTTTCAGCCCCCAACTATCTTTAAATCACAGTCTTTTCCATTTAGGATTCAAGTGTTGTCTTTTTACTGGATTAAGAATAAGTGTAAAAGTGGTAAATTATTTAATTGGATAGATTGGTGTATTAATCCTCTAGGTGTACTGTGATTTCTATTGTATCTTTGGTGTATTTTGCTAGCATTACGCTAGTGCTATGGTTATTAATAAATTGGATTTGCTAGGCTCGGGTGATGGTAATGCCAAAGCTCGGATTTAGTTCTCCCTTCTGTTGTTCAAAAAATATATATATTTGCTTTGAAACTTGGAGCTAAAAGGTTAGATTTAACCTAGATCGAGGGCTGCTTGTTTCTTTGTTTTCATGACAGACAAGGTTAGTTTTTAATTAAGCATCATTCAACAAATTGTATGACCCATAACCCACGTGTCTCAAAATCGGAACTTGGTTCTGATAGCAATTATCAGACCAGTAGTATCAAGTATTATTCAACAATTAAAGCAATAATCAACACTATGGTAAACACTAGAATTGAGCATCGTGAGTTTAGAAAGAGTTTATGCCTGGAACATACAATTTGATTAAGCTTAAGATAATTAGAGCTAATAACAATGTATTTATACCCCTTCGGTATTTACACTATAAGTAAACTAAAATTCATATGAATGCATTTCAGGACCTAACATATATACTCCGCTTTATTATCCATAAAAAACTTAGTTCACACGACTAGAATACATCAAAATAAAATTAATTTGCGGTTGTAATAAACGCCAGATGATAGTATGCTAATCCTTAAAAAAAATTAATACCAAAGATGCAAATCCGGAAAAGAGTGTACATGATACCCAAACTTTTGCTTTAATTAAAAAAGGTAAATGAAACTGGAGTACAAGGTCAATGCAAAAGGATCGTACTATAAAAAACTAAATATCTACTTAATCGTATATATTCTATTTAAAATGGAGGAAATATAAAAGAAAATCTTTGCATATGTATTATATGTGAGACCACGTTTCGACTTTCAAGTATGATCAAGTTCATGAGTTTTGAACCGTCCACACAAACCTTTACCCACTTTGCTACCATATTAGTTCAAAAAACTTCGGCCCGGGTTCAGTTATTAGACATGTTAGGAGGCTTTTCATATTTCGATGGAATATATGATTAAGATCCTCTAATGATATTACTAAACATAATTAGTCATATTCTCAAACAAACATAAGAACGATATCTTGTATAGAATTAAGATTTGTTTCACTCGTATCTCTTACATAACATGACCGGTCATGTTTAAAAAGTATTTTATTATGTTAGCTTTATTGGTGGATGCGTAGAGTAAAAAGACGCCCGTTTAAATATATAATCTCAATATTATTATTATTTTCATCAAGGAATCAATAAAATTTGTATTTCACATTCCGAGGCGAGTGGGGCATACTATATGCACACCTTCAAGTCTTCAACCCTCCTAGAAACCCGGGTTGGTGCAAAAACGAATTTTCAAAACTACTGTTTTACACCGACGCCATTCACCTTGACATCGACGTTCTTGACTCTGATAAAGATGACGATGCTGACGTCGATGTCGACGCACTTCCAGCACCGAAGAACAGATCAGATAGCGCGTTCCCCATGTCTTCTGGCGCGTACTTTACAACTGCGGCAAACTTTCTGTCCCTTCCCATAGTAACTCTATGCGCGTTATAGAACTCTCTGTACGCGGGCAAAAGTTTTTTGGCGACCGACACTTTGATCTCGTCCCGGAGCTTACCGTCCGGTATTACGACGGCCAACTGTTTTCGGTGAGTCTCTTCAAATACCGTGGTAATCCTCTTGAAACTATCTCTTGCTTGTTCCGGTGCCATCGCCGTCGCGTTTTTAGGGACCGCATCGATGACGTGGCTCCATGCAACCCGTTCATAACTGGAGGCGAATTTTTTTACTTCCGATTCACGTTGGCTGATCCAGTCGTCACCAAGAAGGTATCGGAGATTCGATGATCGGACTTTGGAGACTACGTGTTGGATGTTATTGGCGAGGAATATATACGCCTGAGAGACGTCTTTGTAGTGCTTTGCTTTGCCGTCGATTTTGCAAACAAGAACGAAGATTAGCCAAGCTAACCATAAGGATACCGCCGGGGACGGAGAACTGTCAGAGAATGATCTGTCGAAGAATGTTTCCGGCATTGGAGATTTCTCGGGTGGTGGACTGTCAAATAATATGTCTGCTAGAACGCCGTAATCTCCAAGGAGAGAAAGGTAGTTCATCGTCTCGACTGTAAATTTATGTACTCCGGCATTGGTTACGGTAGTTTTTAACGATTCTTTGTTGAGAGACGTTTCGAACTCGGTTAGATCTAACCGCACTGATTCACCAATTTTAATCAGTGAGTTGAGCGCTTGATTCACTACAGAAGACGTCGACTGAAACGAGAAAATAGACACAATCTCGGGCCATCGATCAGCTATGGCGGTGTACATATCGAGCATCCGGAAGATCCTAAACTGTGATTTCTTGCTGTTTTTTGCTACATTTTCTGGAAATCCAAATAGAATAGAAGCTCCTTCTTTTGTTATTTCAGTATAGCATGCTTCACGAATCGAATCAGACGATGCGAATACGTGATCACATAGAATTCTCTCTCCGTTAAATAACGTTTTCACAGCAATCTTCACAGCATCCAACCAGTTTTGGATTTTGAGATCCAAAACCTCCCAATCCATTTTATGAACATGAGTAGATTTCATTTTCTCGACGCCAAGCTTGTATATACCTTCATCAACTATCGATTTTCGTATGACTTTATAAATTTTCACACATTCCTTACCATAACCAGATGAAATCATGCACTCTGCTATTAATTTTAGATCCGTCATAACTCCTTCGGCAGCATCTTCGACTTCGCTGATCAACTCCCCTGCAACTCGTACCTCATCGTCAGATTCATCAGCAAAATCCGATAAACTCGATCGCGCTGACGTCCGAGAGGATCGAGTCGAAACAGATTCAGGATCTAACTGCGCTCGATTCAACGACAAAATCTGATAAAACTCTTTCTCCAAGCGCTTCATAGCGATCTGCATGAGATGCTGAGCTCTGATTAGCAACTCGGAATTTGAATTCTCAGCAACTAATGAATGCATCGCCTTATGGAGTTTGTTGACAAGCTTAATAAACTCTAAAGCCTCTCTACGATTCTCGTAGAAGAGCGAAGTGACCTTGGCGTAAGTAGAGGTCTCTGGATCCCATTTTACGATGATAGGCTCCACGACCTCTAGAGTCTGCACCATCACTGAGTCTGACAAACTTCTACTGGGAGCTGGTAAGCTGAAACGTGAAGGAGAAGGATAATGAGCGATGAAAGAAGACGATGATCGCTTCGGAGACAAACCAAATTTCTTCATATCAATTAATTGCTGGTGGAATTTTAGATATGGAAAATAAGAAATTGAGATTTGGAAAACAAGAAATCGTGAGATTGAAACTTGAATTAATTAGTGGATGGTGTTAATTTGAGAGAAAAACTGAGGTGTGGAGGAATGTATAATCTGAAAGTGAGGATTGTGGGGAAGTGGGGTGATGTGAGGGGTATATATAGACGAACGGTGATATACGTACACACATGTTTGACTTTTATTTTTATGTATCTTTTTTGTGTGGGAAACCGCATAACCTTCTCAGAAATGTGCTTTATAAGTTACCACTCGTGTATTATGTTATTTTTCTTCTAAAAGACTTGAACTAATTTTAGGTCAAAGAAATATAACTTTTAGGTTTTTTGAATAGTTTTTGGTTAAATAATTAAGGAGTTTGAGGAATATTTTCTAACACAAGATGATGAGTAATATAGGAGGAATGTTTTTAGGAGTAAATGTGGAGAGAGAGTTGGATAATGAACCTGGACTAAATATGCATGTATATATAGAGATGGAACTCGGTATCACCCAAACTTCTTGTACGATGGTCGTCCTGATGGACCGGTCTGAAGGGGATGAAGAGTATCTGCCATGTCTGTGTGATTAATGCGTTGTCCAAAGCTAAGGCCGCCTTAGCATTTAATACATATCTTAAGCATGGTTTCAAAGATTTGGTGTTTGCTGTTAGATTACTTTATTGGGTTTTTTTTATCTGTGTTGGTTGTGTCTTGATCCTTCAGATGGGCTAAGTTTCGGTCTATACATCATCATGTCAGTTATAGAGAACTTCCACAGGAGAATTCTTGATATGGCAATGATGAAAAAGAACAATTGATATTATGTTAAGGTAGTAGTTAACTCCTTAGACCGACCACATTGGCAAGGTACCCGAGGCGGGTAAGGGGTGTAACTCCGGAACCTATTGCGGGTGTTTTTTTTCTTTTTTACAGTTTTTCAATCGTCAAATATATATATATATATATATATATATGTATATCTCCTATAAATACCATTCATATCTACACATGTTTTACACATCTTTTCCTCCTCTACTATATTTTATACACTATCTTTCATTCTTCCAATTCTCATTTTTGAAAACAAAATATACATTACCCACTTTCTTTTTTCACATTTCCATTCTTCTTCCTCTATTCTTCTCTCTCAAACTTATATATTTATTTTTTACATACACAAAAAATGTCTTCTTCGTCGTATGATACATCGGAGTCAGATGAATCGTCTTCTTCATCTTCCGATGGATCTCGTATCGCCGCGTATCGTCAAACAAGTGGCGTATTTTTTCGTGCATTACTAAATTATTTTGATTTATAAATTATGTAATTGAAATTATTTAATGAAATTTATGAAATATTATTAATTAGTTTATATTTTATTGTCTTTAAAATAATTAGAATATTTAAATTAAAACAAAAAATAGAAAATAAAAATAGAAAAGAGATAAGGTTGAAGAGGGTTGGATGTGGAGTTTGTGGGTAATGCTGATGTGCCAGTGGGTTTGATGGGGTAACTTGGTTGGATGCTGATGATCTTATACTCTTAAAAGATTGTTTTACATTTTTTTCTTTTCAGTATATATATAACTTTCAATATATATATATATATATATTTATATATGAGAGTTTATTTAAAAATAATCTTATTACGAATATTGTGAGAATCAATTTTAAACTTTGATTAAAATAAATCAATTTCGAATAATTTTGACGGCTTATCAATAACTAATGATTGACTCATTAATTACTCATTAGTGAGAGGTATTTTGGGAAAATTAAGCCAATATAATAACGACTCATCCATCCGGATGTAGTTCACGGTTGGGTAAATATATAAAAGACTAAAATACACCTATTAATAAATATAGTGTTTACAAATGGTATTCACAAAAAGAATGGTTCTCAAATTAATTTCTCCCTATATATTATCAATGGCTAAAATTTTTTGATTTATCATTAATGACGCGTTACTGAGAGGTATTTTGAGAAAATCAAGTCTTTCAAATTAATAACGGCTCGTCCGGACGTAATTCACGATCGAGTAATTATATAAATTACCATAATACCCCTATTAATGAGTAATTAATTGTGTTACAAAGTTTTCGTACGAAAAAACAGTTTTCGATTGACCTTTTATATATTTATACTACTATATAAACTATTTAACATTCTCTTTCCTCTTAAATTTTAAAAGTTATTAAAATTCAATCAAGACAAAATTTTCATCATTCATTTTATCTAAATTAATCTCATCTACTCAATCTTTAACCATTTCATTCTTTCTCCTAATTTACTTTAACTTTTAATTTATTTAAAATATATCCCCTTACACTAACATAATTATTCACACACATCAACGTAATTTTTAAAATCTTATTAACTTCTCTCTTTATTTCATCAATATAAATCTTTTTTCTTATTTTAATGTCTGTTATAATTTATTTTTAAAATTATAAAATAGTTATATGCAAATAAAAAAAGTTTTGGAAAAAAACCGACATGTTGCTATAGAAAACTTTTTCGTGACATTGAATTGCGCGAATAACATATCATTACATTCTTGAAAATGACATATTATAAAACAAAAACTATTTGCCGCCGCAGCATTGTGCGGTACGATGCTAGTGTATATAGATATATTGGAAAAATCATTTAAGAACTATTTTTATTGCAAGAACTGTGAATTCAATTGCCGGCCATAAATTCATCATATGCACCTTGCCATACTCTATTCTTCTACGCTCTTCATCCATGAATTCCATTTACCAATTGAATGACTAAGATTAGTTTTTGGGGTTTTCGCAATAATAATGGTTCTCAAATGAATCCTCCTCTATATATATACACACACATACATACATACTAGCATAGTACCCGTACAATGCAACGGTTAGAAATAATTCCTACTCTATAACATATTCATATTTTATAACATAAGGCTATTATATTAACGTATTATGATTATAATGACATCGAATAATTTTCGTTCGTAATATATCTAGTTTCTTTCTCCGTTTTCCGTTTCTTTTATTTCTCTTTTCTTTATTACTCTTTTATTAATTTTTAATATAAAATTTCAAAAACAATAAAATGAGAAACAAAAAAAATGTTAAATATACTATAAAGTGAACCTTTGATTTTGATTACACGAGTCATTTAAAAATCCGAAAATATTTATAAATTTAGGTTACATGTTATAAGTTTATTACTTTTAGCCATACGTATTTTCTAATACTTAAATTAAAATATATGTTATATGATAAATATTTAGAATAATTATTTTTGTGAGAATCCTTTTTATTTAATTTTTAATTTGTATTTAATATCATATAGGTTGAAAATTCAGTTGTATTGACTTTACTTTTTTAAACATTTTTTATTATGAAAAATTGAGTTATAAAAATCGTATTTAAAAATCTAATTAACTCCATATAATAGTTCTATTATAGTTTTAAATAAGGGATAAGTTAGTCATTTCAAATTACTTAAAATTAAAAGATTACAATGATCTAAATGCTTTATCGTTGTTCTCGTATAAAAAACAGTTATCGTTTGAATCACAAATAAGATGGTTAAGTAACTCTAATAAGATGGTTAAGCGTGAGTGTTATGTAACTCCAATAAGATGGTTAAGCGGGTCGATCGGGTGTCATATATCTTTCTAAGTATGACTTGCAATCCACAAATTCTATTTAGGAAATAAATAGTTTATGAAATGGACATTCAAATTATCTACTTATATAGTGATAGTTATACGAAACATGTTGAACCATACTTTATAAAGTAATTTAATTATTTAATTAACAATCGAATAATCATGGTCACTAATTCTTCTTAGTCAAACTCAAATAGAAGATTTTACTTGTATTTTTTTGCGTGCGCCAAAGGCGTAAATTAATTATGATATCCAAGTTTAATTAATGTGTCATAGATGACTTGTCATGGATGACCTGACGTAATGTCAAACGTGGCAGAGAAATTGTTGCTTATGTGGAAAACAAATAACTAGCTTCTCTCTCTCTCTCTCTCTATATATATATATATATTCCTTTCTAGGAAGATGATCGAACGGGGTCGTTTCTTTGTAAAATGACCAGAAAATTCCAGTTCCCTTCCTTCCATTCCAAGATAATAACTTTCTAGATGTAGAAAAAATCATTTTGTTATTTTCTTAATTTCCTGATACATTTTGTCTTAGAGCAAGTGTCTTATATTTTCTCTTCTATATTTGTCCAACAAAATATATCTATTTTTAGTTCCACTTTATCATACAAGACTGTACGTGTTACTTATATATTTTTCTAAAAGTATCTATATAATTGTCTAAGTGAATGATATTCCTTGATACAAACCAACTATATATAATACAAGAGATGAGGATAATTACGGAGCTAACTATAGTAAACTAAACAATCCTAACTAAAAGGGGATTACAAATTATTTAAAAAATTCATGTCAATAATATCGGTAGATATTATCGGCTAAAAGTCCTTCGCAATTTGAGCCGTAGGTAAGTGGAGGCATAAACTGGAGCAAAAGCGTTGAAATAACCACCCCTTGGTGAAAATTTCCGCATATTGATAATCGGCATGAAGAACTTTGACAGTGCCAAAGCAGACATTCTCTCAAACAAAGTGTATATCCAGTTCGACGTGTTTTGTTCGTTGATGTTGCACTAGATTTTCGGTTAGATAAAGGGCGGAGATATTGTCACGGTAAATAATAGATGCATGTCTAACTGGAAGGAGAAGTTCTAGCATGAGGTTATGAATCCAGCTAAGTTTGGCTACGGTGTTGACGACGCCTCGATATTCGGCTTCATACTAGATCGGATAGGCCAAGCTTTTGATGTAGTGAACCTTATAATCCAAGCAAATTGTGGTTGGTATAACGACGGGGCTAAACGTCTCATCACAATCAATGCCCACGATTTGACTTTTGCCATTAACTACAAGTCTAGCTTTGTGTCTTTCCAATATTCCACCGGCTTGGTTTGTTGACATCCTGACGAGGCAAGTGACCCCGGTTGCTTGGACGGCGAGATTGGTGATCATGGTTGGATGGCTACTAGTTTTCACGGTTTCTCTCCGATTGGGATATGAAGGCAGCAACCAGGGGGTAGGAGCGAGAGTATCGCGTGAAGCAACACAACGTGCCTCCAATTGCAGTTGGTTACAGGCATCCTCCCAAGTTGAGAGAGACTAATTCAAAATCGATGCTGTAGTGTCGTATTCACAGGGCAAGCCGCAAACAAGATAAAGTATCCGTTGAGTGTTATTAATAAGGCAATCGACAGCAGTGAGTTGATCTACAAGTTCACAGATACATTGATAGTAGGCCTCAAGGTTGGGCATAGCGGAGAGGGTCAAGTTTGTAAGTTCGAGTTGGAGTGACGCTGCTCGAGAGCCTTTGCTATTCAAGAACAAGTTTTTGACCCGCTGCAATCCTCATAAGCAGTGGATTGATCTTCCAGAACCTGGACGAGAAGGCGATGGTGAGAGTCCCATAAATCCATTGCAAGGCGACTATATCAATCTTCTTCCAAGACGGGTAGTCGGTGGAAGTTAGATTGGGTGCTAGCGAACCGTCAATGTAGTGAACAATATCATACCCGGTGGCGTGAAACATGGAAAGTCTAACCTAAGTAGGGTATGAAACATCAACACCGTCGAGCATACGGACTTTGTGTTGGATATTAGTTATGGTGTATACGGGGTGAAGAGTTTGAGGTTTAGGATCGGTTTTGTCACCCATGATGATAGATCGACAAGGATTAAAGATTGGAAGGAATGTGACGGAAGGGATGGGTAAGACGTGATCGAGATCAGGTCAAGAAGTCTGATACCACGCAAATGAATGATATTCCTTGCTTTGTCAATGATACGAACAAATTATATATAATACGAGAGATGAAGATAATTACGAAGCTAACTATGGTAACCTAACATCCTAACTAAAAGGAGATTACAAATGATTTACAAAATACATGCCAATAGTATCATTAGATATTAAATTTACTATTTATAAATGTTAGTCAACAATGAATACAAGTTCTTACAATAGACACAAATATAAGGCCATATGTAATGGGTCTCCCGAATGTTTCGGGTAGCTTCTCAGGTTTGTTGGGTTGCTTTGGGAACACAGCTACGACCTCCCCTTCGGGTTAGCCTTCGGTTTCCCCAACCGAGTAACCCGTCGAATTTTCTTTTTTTCTTTTTTTTTTTTGTTATGTAAAAGAGAGTAACGAGATGAAAAATATTTAAGTTGTTTGGGTTAACTATACTTGGGTTTCAAATAAGAGAAAGAAAAGAAGAAAAAAATGATATGGTATTAATGTTAAGTAAGAGAGAAAAGAAAGAGATGTTACTCATGAACTAAGATTCTATAAAACAAACATGCGTAAGCGTGTCAATAAATCATACATGGGTATACATACGTATACACGGATGTTTGTTCAATTTTACAATTACCGGTCAAAATACAATCCTATATGTATAAATATAAATAAATAAATAATGTTTTAGCTTCAGTCATTTATGCGTTTATATATATATATGGTCTATACGTTCTTCGATACTTTTTCACAATTAATATTATTAGCAACGATATATAATATTCTTATTTTCAAATTCAGCTTAACTATATATACGTACTTGATCATATGTATTTACAAATTAATTAATAACAATATTATATAATGAAAGCTAGCTTTTCAAAATTTAATTAGTAACAACATTAATTTATCAAAAGTTGGTATTAATTTAATCAAAGCTAGCTTTTCTAGCTAATTCTTTGTCATCAATGTCGATGATAGTTCCCCAAACCGTCTTTTGCCCTTAATTTATTCAGTTCCCCCGAGTCTAGCTGTCTGTGTTAATTTGTCGATGCCGTCATATAATTATTAATTAATTAAGCTTTGTTTGTATTAGTATTACGTACTTTTTTCTTAATTTTCCATATATAAATAGAGTGTAACTCAATTTGTTAATTTAGATATCTATTTATGCATTGATTGTCGCGTTAATTATGGGATTAAAACACTAATTAAAGACTAATAACATGGGAGTCAATATTTAGTGTTAACTACAAGTATCAACACCTCGATGTCCTTAAAACGTAGTACACTAGACGACATCATTACTTTCGGGAAGGACGATGTCCAGTTGGCCGGGGGAGAAAAAAAAGTCAAAACTTAACAAACGGACAATTCGTCTTATCTACATTTGTATTTATTTTACTTTCAGCTTCTAATACAGACAGCTACATGTATGCATGTGTGAACTCTGTAGCCGTTTCTTTCAATTTCACTCTCTAAATATTTCTACAACTTAGAAAAATAAGAACCCCATTCAATACGTATATATATATATGGTAGAGATCAAGTAAAAAAAATTTTATGATAAAAAGGGTAAGAGGTAATAAAAAATCATTTTTATTGATTAAAACTAGTTTTCATCAATTTATTTTTGATGAATCCAACATATTCATCACTTTTTACTAAGCAAAAGAGATTTTCAAATGTAGATTTTGAAACAAAAATTTTGGAATAATTTGTTGATGAACAAAATGCTTTCATCTAAAAAATGATGAATATGTTGGATTCATCAAGAATAAATCGATGAAGAACTAGTTTTAATCAATAAAGATGATAAACTAACAATTATCAGTTGATATATATACCGAAAAATGATCAAATAATCATCCTTTTTACACTTTTTACTTTAATTTTCCTTTTTATTTAATCTCATCCCTATATATATATATATATAATTTTTGTATTACGTTTTGGTTTTCTTATTTTCGTTAAAACAATTTAATAAACATCTTCTTTTATTTTTAGTTTGAAATAGAATAATGTTAATTTTTTTGTATTACTTTTTCACCCTTTTGTTTTTCTTTAATTTACTACTAAAAATATCTTTAGCTGAACAAAAATTTAACTGTTGTATGTTAAATGGTAAAAAATGTGAAAGAATTTTATAATTTGAAATAATTATTTGAATTTACAGAAATATTAATTAATGAATTGTTCATGATATTTTTATAATCTGAAAATTAGTTATGTTTGTATAAAAATTAACAAATATCAATTATCAAATTTGATTAAATAAACGAAATATAAGCTAATTTCTTAATTTTGAACCAACTTAAGTTTCATCTAATATACTAAGCATCAATGCGATATTGTTATTTAAATAAGACCAAAATTTAGTTTAGTAACCTGAACTTAATCGATTGGATTAAAAACTATCCTAAAATATTAAATGTATAGTATGGTATTCTAAACTTAATAACTCGGTCAATTTTAAAATACACTTAAATAAGTGACTGTCACTTTTTTTCATACTGAGTTCATATGTTTACAACCGATTAATTGATATTTTCATAGATAAAATGCCTTTGTCTGTGTTATTCCCCTATTAAATCGGAATGCAAAATAAAGATTACTAGAATAGGGTACATGTTTAATATTAAATGTGTAATTAAATATAATTAAATTCGAACATTTAAAAATGACATAATGCTAGATTTGAAGTTTCAATCCACTTGCTTTGAAAATGGGTCAATCTGCTTCAATTATATCATAGGTAAATTGCATGCAAATACAATAAACTTTATTTAATATTTAAATAAATAATTTAGAGTAAATTGTATTAAAATACAATGAACTTTGTCTTAGTTATCATTATATACAATCAACTTTATTTTTTTAAAAATAATACAACCAACTTTCATAATACTCACATTGTATGCAACTTATTGTATAATATAAAAGTTATGACAAAGTTCATTGTATACAATAGTAACTAAACAACAGACACATGAAAAAGTTGTTTGCATACAGAGATAATTATGAAAGTTAATTGTATTATTTTTAAAATTTTAAAGTTGATTGTATACAATGGTAACTAAGACAAAGTTTACTGTAATTTCATGCAATTTGCCCAATTATTTATCCTTATTTTTTGTTTCCCGGTGTTTCTATAATTTGTTGTCTGCATTTTGGTTAAATTATTTAAACTTTTTATAAAGTCATTAGTTTAAAAAGCAAAGAAATTTTTAACAAAAAAAGCGAAGTTCAATCTGCTACATTTATTGTACATAGTGTTTCTATTTATTAAGTAATTGTTTTTAGCTATCAATCTATATATATATTTTTTAATTTAATATATAAATAACTTAAAAGAAAATTATAAAATAAAGAAATGATAAAAAATAAAGAAAAAGACAATGAATTTTTAAAGAAATGATAGATAAGAGGAGTTAGAGAAAGAGGAAATGGGGGAATGGAAATAGTTTGATGGATTTAAAAAAGTATTAATGACTAGTTTATAATAAATGTATAAATATAAATGTAGAGATATGTAAAATGTAGGTTAGGATTTCTCTAACAACACCCATAAAATATTAAAGATGTGGAAACAATCAAATTAAAAAAAGGAGAATCGTGTTAATTTAAAATGATGATGACGGAACTACAATTTCTAGCCTTTGACATGAAAATTTTAAATGAGCTCGATCACGAGATTTTAAAGAAAAATGAAAATTTAATAGAAATACGCTGATCTTTTTCTAGCATTGGAGTATATTTTATTATTAATGCAATTTTAATTAACAATGTAATTTATTTCAGTCTTAATCTATTATTTTATTTGTTTATCGTGTTTTAATTATTTGAAATTAATAAAGTATACAATTTCTAGAGTTTAATACGGTGAAGATTAAACACACCATATGTAATATGTAAAAACGTGGTATTAATATAACGTATAATAAAGATATTACGAGTAATGCTGGATTAAAGAATTCTACAATCAAATGGGAGCAACCTGATACAAGAGGATGAGACGAGATGGTCGAGTCTAGTTCCTTCATAGATATGCGTGTTTATGTGGAGAGTATTAAATGGGTGGATTCCGGTTTGAGTGCTATTTGATCAAAAAGGTATTGACATCCCTTCCATTCTATGTCTTTTTTGTGAAGAGTACGTTGAAAATATTGACCATGTGTTAATTAGATGCAAAGTCTTATACAAATTATGGTCCAAAGTTTTTTCTTGGCGAGGATCGGAAGAGTTCAATTGTATAGATGTGGATCATTTGGTGAACTACAAAGGCAAAAACTGTTGGTTTCGATGGTGTGTGGATCAAGTGTTATGGTTTCGATGGTGTGTGGACCCGTTGGATACTAGAGAAAATTTGATATTTGATTGTAATTGTGTTCTAAATCTATATTTATAATTTTGTGTTTTTGATTGGGTCCGCTCCTCACAAAAGGATGTTGTAATTGTAACTGATTTTACTATTATTTGTAAACGAGAATTTCTTCTACATCTTTATAAAACTTATAAATTATTTTTATATTATTTTAAACTTTTAAATTATTTATATATCCTTTCAAACTTTTATAAATTACTTCTATATCCTCTCAAACTTTTAAATTACTTATATATCATTTCAAACTTTTATAAACTACATCTATATCTTTTCAAACTTTTAAATTACTTATATATCATTTCAAACTTTTAAAACTCTCATATATGTTCAAATACCTATTTAATATTTATTAAATCATTTAAATATCGAGGGAGAATTTCTCTTATGTACTTCTAAAACTTATAAATTACTTTTATGTCCTTATAAACTTTAAAATTACCTATATATCCTTCTAAACTTTTAAAACTCTCATCTACAATCTATTGATCAAGTATTCAAAATCATGTTTATATTTTGTTGTTTGGATTCCATGTATTAGCATATTACGGATGAAAACTTTCAGCCGTGGACCGTATGTTCTTTTTTTAAAGTCGATCAGGGTAAGTGCAATCTATTGTTGTTTGCAATCTATTGCGGTGCTTGTGATTTTAAGTTTCATATGTGGTGTTTGCGATTTCGATTTTTTTGTATCCATTTGGTTCAAGAGGACTTTGATTTTTGTGTTTAAGTGTTCCATACTGTGACATCCGTCACCGAAAACATGTTAGTTGAGTTTAACTTATACACCGTTGCCAGCTATACAACCTAAATCTATGTGCTTGTGTGATACCTAAGGTCTAGTAAATACTAGATTTAGTGTAATACCCGAACTTCGAAAAATAAATAGAAGAGTATTTATTGAGAAAATGATAGATTATATTTAATTATGATATATGTATTAAGGAGTTCATGGGCTTGCATGGATAAATGGTTAGTGGACTAAACTTATGAATGTTATTGGATTTATTGTTGTTGGGCCCAATCAATAGGAATGTGGGCTTAGGCCTTTTGATATATATATATATATATATATATATATATAGAAGATTAGGGCACAGCCCCCAACATTCTTTCAAACACTGTTACATTGAGAGAGAGTAGTGTGTGTTTGTGGGTGTGCTTAAACCCACGAGAAAGCAAGGAAAAAGAGTCAAAAATCATCAAGAAACTTGAAGAATTGCTGCAAGAATCATCAGGTAATGTCTCTTACCTCATTATGATACTATAGGTATCAATTTTATCTTGTTTAGATGATGATAGCATGATTTTAGAATCTGGGTTTTTGGGTTCTGGGTTAAGAAGAACCAGAGAAAAAGGAAATGGAAATATGAACTTGAAAACTTGATGAAATGTGCTCAAATCTTGAAAGAAGTGTTTAAATGATTGGAGAAATGTTTTGAAACAAAAATGAGATGATTTGGTTGAGTTTTGAAAGAACATAATTTTTGGCCATGGAGCCTGAAAGTTGAAAAAGATGAACTGGCAGGGATGAATCCATCAAACTCTATGATGTGTGTGTTAAATGTGCTATATGATTAAATGAATGATGAATTGATAAATGATGAATTGATGAAATAATGAAATGATGACTAGTGAATTGATGAACTGATATTTGTATCGTGCTATGTTATTATTTAGACCGTTCACTTCGGTGACGGGAATGTTGGACCGTTCACTTCGGTGACGGGAATGATGAGACCGTTCACTTCGGTGACGTGAATGATGAGACCGTGCACTTCGGTGGCGGGAATGATTGGACCGTTCACTTCGGTGACGGGAATGATGAGACCGTGCACTTCGGTGGCGGGAATGATTAGACCGTTCACTTCCGTGACGGGAATGATTGGACTGTTCACTTCGGTGACGGGAATGATGAGACCGACTACTACGGTAGCGGAAATGTGGGACCGACTACTACGGTAGCGGGAATGAAAGATGTAACACGAATGAGAAACAGATGAGTTGATGCCTTATGATTGATTGTAAGTAAGTGTACTCGCTAAGCTTTATGCTTACGGTTGTTGTTTAACCTTCTTTTCAGGTGATGGCCACGGCGGGGCTCCAGCACGCGGTTGATAGCTCGTACTCCACAAGCTTCCGCAATTATCAAACTATTTTGTGTTTTATGATGTATTCAAAACAATTACATTTGAATTTATGGGTCAATACCCGGGGTTGTAAATAACTTACACAATGTTTCTTTGGGATGAATTATCAAGCGTACTCTTTGTTTAATTGTTTTAAAAAAAAATTTTGGGACGTTACAATTAGGTGTTATATATGTCTAAATTCTTCAAATAAGGTGGTAGAACATTTAACCGATTCCTAGTGTACAATGTTATCGAGCAAATGTCTCTAGAGCGAGTATGGGTAAATGAATCTCTCAATTAAATATATAACACTAATACTAATAATATATGGATAATAGTTGATACTAGATGACAAGTTTAAATATCTCTCAAAGTGGTAACCTTAATAAGTCAATATAATACATAAATGGTTAAACACACCTACAAGAAATAAATATATACAACAATAGGAACTTATAAATAATAATAATAATAATAATAATAATAATAATAATAATGATACAATTGAATATATATATGTACATCTCTACGGCCAAAGAACAAAAAAAGAAAAAACTTGAATTTGAATTCAAATGAAATTATCTAAATCCTATGTAAACATTTATAACAAACTCCCTAAACCTCCCCATATCAATTCCATCAATTTTGGCCAGCATTTTCTTCCTCTTGTTCCACGTTCTCCAGCCTCTATGTTTCTCTTCACCATTGTTTTTTTAATCTTCAAGGAAGCAAGTCATTTAATCTCCATTTGAGGAGTTTAGGTATGTACATGTTCCTCTACAATCTTTAAATTTCTTCTTCTTGTTTCTTTGCATGTAAAACATGGTTGATAGATTAAACACATTCTAATCACACATAAAGTTAGGATTTTGATGTGTTTGGTTGAATATCAAACCCAAAGGATTGGTCTATTTGATTTAAAACTTAAAGAACAAGAACCTATAATCTGGGCAGAATATGTACTAACTTTAATAGGCCATATCTCGGCCAAAACAGAATGAAAAAAAATCGATTATTGACACTAAAAATAAGTTCTTTGAGTCTCCTTTCATCTCCAACTGGTTTCATACAAAACTAAGTTCATTTGGTCGCCCACATAATTAAAATCGTTTAAGTGCGCAAATCTGTGATTTCTGACAGTTTTAATCTACTAACTTTAATAGTTCAAAACTCTATTCTAAACATCATGAAAATTCTTTAAACTTAATCTGGGGCATATTTCATGAGTTTTAAAAGTCCTGTAAAAATTTTAGAATTTATTAAGTTGAATCTGGAAAACCTAGGGTTTCCTTTAACGGACTTTGAATTATCATAATTAATCCTAGATCTCGAATTAGAGGCCAAAAATTAATATGAATAAACTTTGGATTGTTTTTAATCACGGTGAAAAATATTAAGATTTATTAGTTTTATTTTCTATTTTAATTGAGTGAAAACTTTTTAATTGTCAAATCTGGAATTTTTGAAATTTCCATATTCAGAGTTTTAAAATATTGTAAAACATCCAAACATCCGAATTAATTAACAAACAATTGTGTGAATGAATTTTTATATGTCTTTAAGTTTCTGTAAAAATTTTAGAGTTTAATAAAGTTTTTTAGTATTTTAAATAAATAAAAACTTTATGACGCGCAAACTGGAGGCATTTTCTGACCCATACCAATTAAAGTATTTTTTATAAAATAATAAACATGTTATTAAATTCTAGAAAATTTATATAAAATAATAGAGACATTAAGGTTTCTACCATAAAAATTTAGGAAAATAATTAGGACATTTTGATTAATTTAAAAATATACGAATAGTGCCCAAAATTTCAGTATTTAATCTACACAATTTAAAAGGAAAATAAACAAAATTTCAAAACTAAGATATGCATATTGGGGTTAGACCCAAGAAATGGATGCACTTATGCAACCTAGCGTAAAAGTTAATCACGAATCCTAAATAAAATCTAATAGCTCAAGGATAACGCATAAAAAGACTATTACTCGTGAATCTAATATAATCTATATGAACTAATTGTTTGTAGATTTGTGAGCGTGCTAAGACTCGATTGATTAAGCTACTTACTAAGGTGAGTACTTGTGACCCCTTTTTACTATATTTCTCGGGGGAGAATGACACTCAAACTCTCTTTTAAACTTTTTATGTCGTGATGACTATTTCTTATTTATTTTGGACAACTTATGTGACGTATATGCAAAGACTACTCGTTGTTGGTTGATGACTATTGATTCTTATATTCCTATGAGCCAACGGTTTATGCTCCAGCTGGGTATGCTATAATAACTGCTTGGAAGACAATGATTTGATTCCTATTGAACCTGGTGGTTTGGATGTTGGTACAACATCTACACGCTTAACATGCTATACGTGCACATTTGTCCTACTTAAACAATTTACACGACAACTATGCTTTTACTTTAAACCTGCGAGCTCACCAACTTTATGTTGACATTTTCGAGTGTTCATTTTTAGGTAATGCTAATAACCATGCCTAAGGAGCTTAGGTGACCCTAGATAGCCTTAGCGTGACATGAGCAGTTGACTAAGGATTCTTTCATTTAACTATGCTATTATGAACTTGGATTTTATAAATCCAGGGCTTGTAGCCCCGTATACTTGTCCCGGGTTGTGGGAACAACTATTTCGTATGTTCTTGTTTTAAATTGTTGACTATGGTTGTCGTGAAGTGACTTGCCACGACACAAGTCTCCTCTTGTGTCGGGGAACGTCGTGACACGTTGGTGTGAACTCATTTAGTAAAATTTTCTATTCATATATCAATGTGTTATGACGATCCTCTCCGTCGCACCTCGTATTTCCGCCAAGGCGGGGTGTGACACATACTTCCAAGTTATTTCAATTACTAATCTACGTCAAGGTGAGTGCTTAATTTTGGGTACTCAACCCAAGTTCCACGTAGCCCTAGGAAGTTCAAGGTGGCGGTGTTTAATTTTGGCTTTCACTCTTTTCAATTGCTAATCTGCTTCATGTAATTTTCAAATTTTTGTATCATATATGTATTATACTGGGTCACTTGACTGAAGCTTGATTTGAACATGGGAAGAGAGGCAGGGAGAAAAGAGCCGATCTATAAGAGGACTGAAGATGTGGTTATTTTGAATTTAGATTTAGATAATATAATGGTAATATAGTAATTTTATAAATAATAGAATTTGATGATGATGATGATGATTATTGATATCTAAATGATTTAATAAATATTAAATAGGTATTTGGATATTTGAGAGTTTTAAAATTTTGAAAGGATATATAAGTAATTTAAAAGTTTGAAAGGATATAGATGTAATTTATAAAAGTTTAGAATAATATATAAGTAATTTAAAAGTGTGAAAGGATATAAAAATAATTTAAAACGTTTAAAATGATATATAAGTAATTTAAAAGTTTGAAGAGATAGAAAATTAATTTATAAGTTTTATAAGAATATAGAAGAAATTCTCTCTATTTATAATATTTTGCCTTTCAAAAAAATATAACGTATAATAATGTATGATGGGTGAGTCTTTACTCTAAAAATATATTCTAATATACATAAAATGCATTGAAATTTTCTTTTTACATTTAAAAGTTATGTTTAACATATATTATAAATTCTATTATTAGAAACATTGAATACATTTTTTAATATGAAAAACAGGTTTGACTTTTTATACCACCTCTTAATATGTGCCTTCAAAAACGCTATATTTTTAATTCATTTATATATTTTCAAACGCGCTTATGCATTTATCAGTGATAAATTGTTTGGGTTGAGTATCAAAAGTCAACTCATCACAATTGATACTAAATTACATTTCCTTCTAATTTATCCTCTGTAATCCACTAGTTATTCGTAGATACAAAAAAAAATTTGAACGGTGGAACACATATCTAATTTTACTCCTAAATATATTGATTTATTTACAGTGTGATTTAAACTCACAATCTTAAAAAACATCTTTCACATCTAAGACCACCAGCATCCAACCCAACTTACCTCATTGTCACATCAGCATCCACATCATTTTTTACCTTCAACCCAACTTACCTCACAAACACCCACATCTACCGTATTCAACCACACATCAAATATTAATAAAATATATATATTAAATGTGAGAGGGAAGAAAAAAAAAGAAACGGGTTCCACAACCCAATCTCCACTTACCCAAAGTAGTGTTTTGGTGTTCCCATATTACCCTATAATAAGTCGGGTTTCTTACCGATACGGATGGTCTAATACTGCTAGGTTACAAATATATTCATTTATTATTCGTATTAATTAATTATAATTAAATAAGTTACAACACAAGATATTCTGATAAGCATGTTTTCTACAATGTAACAAGGAGACGAATGAATATATACCAGGAAATATGATATTTGAGAGCGACCTCTGCTAGCTGAATTATAAGACCTTCAACTGCTTACATATTAGAAAATCGATATCATATATACATATATTTTTTTAATCATTCAAAAAGTTGGAAAAGCCTTTGCTTGGTCAATATGTTTGACTTGACCAAACTTAGATAGAGTTTATAATTGGACAAGTGATGAACGCTAAACGCTTCTAGTTTTTTGATATTGAAATAAAAATATAAAATTGCCGCGGCTTTCAAAAAGAATTACGTACGCGACTATAATGTTAAAATAATGTAAATTCTTATTTCTTACCTTGGAATTCAAGCCTCTCCCCAAATCGTTTTTCAAGAGGGTCAAAATTTTGTTACAAGGCTAATAAGTTATATTAAACTCCAAATATGTATATATATATGTGTGTGTAGTGAAGCAACGTCAATAAACAACCAGTCAACCAGATCAAGTAAGATAAAATTCGACACCAGCAGAGTTCAAGATCTGACACCCCAACGGAAGTTTAGTTATTTATTTTTTGGTTTATATTACAGAGAGAAGTTTATTTAAGAACTGTAAGACATAGCTAATAACCTGTAAACTTTTGTTTATTTATTTTTTGTTTATGTTACAGGGAGAATGGATGTATGGTCTCGAAGAATAGAGGAAACAACTTTATTTCTCCAACCTCATATATAGCAAACAAACTACTTGGAAAATATGTACAGCCAAGTGAAGGTAAATGACTTGATGTAGTGTCTTCTAACCTTGATGACGATTGAGAGCCATACATTCCACCTTGCTCGATCTAAAACTTTTAATATTTATCTAAGCCTCTATTTATTTTTGAGTTTATTGTATTAAAATACGATGATTTTTATATAAGTTATCATTATATACAACGAACTTTGTTTTTTAATCAATAAATACAATCACTTTTTCAATCCTCTCATCGTATGCAAAATGTTGTATACAATGTCAACTTATGTTATGTTTATTGTATACAATGATAGAATAAAACACATAAAAAGTTGTTTTTATACAACGAAAGGATTTTGAAAGTTGATTGAATTATTGACAAAAAAAAAAAATTTTAGTTCGTTTCTTTTGTGCAATAAAGCGTTTATTTTAGTTTTGCAATTAATCCAAAAAGTATGATTAGCCTCATTTTTAAAAGCAGGCTTAATTTCTAAATAAGTAATAGTTTGAAAGTCACAAGTTTAGAATTGACAAAAATTCACGTAAGCAAGCACTATATATCTAGACAAATAGACGACACAGAAGAACAAGTAGACAAATTAATGAATGGAAGAGAATAAAACTATATAAATATAGTTTGCCTTGAAGCAAGGAGGATCTATCTTATCTTAATCTTAATACGCGAGCACCTTAATTAATTATTATAAACATATATAACTAAACTAGATTAAATAGTTTAAAAATAACAAGTATTGAACAAATAAAAATAGCATTAAATAATTATAAAAAACAAAGGAAACTAGAGTTTAAAAAATGGTGACAGACGGTATTACACACTCAGATCAACGGTGGAAGCGTCAACATGAAGGGGAAGGCAGACGTGATGACATAAACGTGCGTACTATTATGATACGAAGAGACGCGGTGTTATCTATTATACAAACCATCGATCATTATTGTTACAATTAAGGTCAATTGTTTATTGATTATAAATAAAAAGAACTTAAACTGATTATAAAATATTTTAAAATGATAAAATCAAGAATTTGGTTAATATGATATTTTAAAATGTTATAAAGGGTAAATATGAAATTTATAAATTAGGGTAGATAAATATGATATTTTAAGGTTTAAGAAAGACTTACATGAAATTATCTCTTTTAATTTTGATTAAGAACATTGATTTTAAAAGTCGAGATCAAAATGAATTTTCAATTTAAATGGATGTTTCAGGTTTAGTTTTATCAATATATAAGATTGTCTAATAGAGATAATCCTTATTAATCTTTTATTTATATTTAAAGATCAGATGATAATTAATATTAAAAGAAAGTGAGCCTTTCACATTTGATATTAGCTTAAAGTTCAACCCTCTTCCCAAATCCTCAAAGTGCTTCAGGAAATTTATATAATCACCCTAGACAACTTCCTTTTTAAAATTAATTGGCATATATTATCCGGAAAAAAAATGTGTTTTGTTGTAACATCTAAGTTATGTGTTGTTAAATTCTCATATATGTTTAATAAATGGTAATTTTATAATTTCAGTATTTGCTCATTAAATAGACATATAAATATTACAACACGTAACTTAGATGCTGCTAGCATCATATATATTCTTTACACGTATACGAACGCACGAATTTCAAGTTCATCAGGTGAGGTACGTCCGAGAGCCTTGGCTCCTCTACAATAAAATTTGGCCTCTTTAATTTCTTTTTTGTGAATTCCAAAAAAGTCACCAAGAGGTTAACATTTAAAACTTGGGCTATAGAATATACAAATATGTTTTTTAAATTTTTTTGTCAAAATAGAGATAAAAGTGTTTATTTTTTAAAAAACATTTAAAAACTTAAAAGCACTTTCAGTTGGAAGGGATATATAAGTTTTTTAGTTTTCAATTTGAGAATATAATATTATGGTGAATTTAAAAATTAACACTCGTTTAATAAATAAAAATAACACTTTAAAAAATCATAGAAACTATGAGATCACATGCATTTACAAGTGTAGTAATTTCATAATTCTATGTCTTACTTAAGAATATTAACAAGATTTTATAAAATTTTGGTTGGGGAATGACATGAAATTTGTAGATACATATAAATGCATGCATCATTATACACACATGCATTCTTATGTTTATCTAAAATTTCTAAATAACTTTTATCTTTAAACTTCTTAAAAACTCACGAAGCACCTTATATTAAAATAAGTTAATTACCAATAATAATTTATATAAATATGTGTGTGCGGACGCGTGCCCCTACATATATAAATTTTCAAAATTGAATCTAGGTTGAGTATATATAATCTTAAGGGCAAATTGCCGAGAAAGGTAACATAAATATCGAAATTTACCAATAAAGATAACGTCAATTTTTTTGAGCCAAGAAAGGATTCTAAATTTTGATTTCTAACATTAAAGGTAACCGATTACCGTTGTAGGAGGTAACAGGTTAAATTGATGACGTGGCTAATTTTTATATTATGCAAATTGACAAAAAAAAAGGTAAATAAATATTAAAATTTGTCAATAAAGGTAATGTTCATTTTTTATAGACCAACAAAGGATGATGAATTCTAATTTGAAACAAAATATCATGTTTGGATCTAAGTTCGTGTTCTTGTATGTGTTTTCTCTTTCCTTTATATAATAATAAAATATTTAAAATTAAAATAATATTACATCATTTTCGTATATGATATTTGGAATATATTATGTTGGTACTTTCACATTTGACTACTTACAGTTGATATTTTAATACTTTAATATCTTATATTGGCTTTATAATTGTATTAAATGAACGTAAACAAAATTTGAAGTTCAAATTCAATTCAAACTAAAACGTACACCAAATTTGAAGTTCAAATCAAATCAAAATGAGTAATGAATTCTAAAGTTTGAATCGAAAAATATCATATTTGAAGTTCGTATCAAAACAAAGAAAAAAATACCAGTATTGGAAAATCGAAAAAATACTTGTCGAATACATTTAGCCGAAATGGGTCGACCCAAAACATGACCGATAAATAAATGGTCAAAATGGGTTGACACGTAATTGACACGAACGCAGTAACAAGAACTCGTCGCAAATTGTCAGCATTAGTCAGCATACCCTTTTTTACTACAAATTGAAATTTATCATCCTTTTTTTACTTAAAAAATTAGACATTACCTTTATTGGCAAATTTGGACAATCTTAACCTGCTGACTAAGCGCTCAGCAGGTCATTCAGGTCACCATTCCCTTTTTTGTTAGAAATTAAAATTTAGAATCCTTTCTTGGCCCAAAAAAATTAACATTATCTTTATTGACAAATTTCAATATTTATGTTACTTTTCTCAACAATTTGCCCTAATCCTAATTGAGCTCAACTTGACTAGTTTGAATGCATATTTTCACCTTCAAATGTTAAATTATAGAAATTCGAAACCTTGTCTAGTGATAATTGTCTTCCAATCCGCACTATGCTTGCAAAAGATAAACATTAGGGGAAATTAAAGACATCAACCCGCGGATGCTCTTGCAATTGTGACTTGGCTTTCTTGCGATGAGCAAGAAAGAGGAAAAAAAGTTCGTTCTAGATAGACGACTTTAGGTATTTACTAAAGACAATGTTGTAAGTGAATAAGAGGTATCCAGCTTTTGTATGGTGTAAAGAACACAGACATAAGTTCAGTGTCATTACGAGGAATAACCTACTTGATTTCTAAATCCATTATTGTGTTATTGGAGAATAAAATGATGTATGATAACTCCTCAAATTTTGGAAAATGAAACTTGAAGTGATTTTTATAGCAAGTGTTTGAAAATTGAAGCTTCATCATGATAGTTTATTTATGATGCATGTTTTTTGTTTAAATTCAACAATGTTGAAGTTTGAAATCTAACAAAAATAAAAATACAATTTCCTTCCAATATTTCCAACCTCCATTTAATAATATCTTGCTTAATTAAACTTGTCTTGTCAACATTTTTCAAGCCTTTTGTCAATTGAGAATCGCGAAGATATCAAATCCTTCTACTTTTCAGAGTTATAATTTTCTACCAAAAACCTTGAATTATTAATTAAAATTATAATATATATTTACTGTTTCTTTTACGTTTTACCGTCTATAACGACAACTAACACACATTTTTTAAATGCTGACAACTTCGTAAGATTAAAATTGTGACTGGATACATTACGTAGTAACTAGTACGTGCTTGGTGCTTGTAAGCCCAAATGAAATCATGACAACATCATGTAAGCCATTTATGGGCCTCACCTACGGGCCACTGTCAAAATTTCCGTTTGGTATTACCAAAGTAGCCCAATTTGTTATATCAAACCAAGTTTAAAACGTACGGAATGGTAATCTCGCTCGTCAGGGTAAGTTGTAAAAGTCTATTGGGGTCGAGGTTCGTGTAGGATTCCAATAGTATCAAGTATTAGTTTAATTGAAGCAAATCTACATAGTATGAACTTAGTATAAACCGAGCTACGGGAGCAAAGGGTTCTGTTTGTGTGTTTTTCGAACCGATCTCCGATCACTTCTCAAGGGGGAGAAATCTGAAATACATGTGTGCTCTCCCATCCTCTTTGCATTTAATCCAGGGAGTACATATCTATCTGTTTCATTTTTTTTTCTTTTGTTTTAGAAAATCTGAAGAGTTAAAAAATATTTTTGATTCTTTATCTCTGTATCAAAAAATTTGAAAACTTCAAAAACAATTTTGATTGCTAGTCTTTATTTTAAAACATTTTTTTGGTTTGGATGCGTCAAAAAGGTTCATAACGTGTCAAGTAAGATTTTATGCTACTTCTGATATACAAATGGAGCTTGAGAACCAACAAAAGAAAGTCGACTTGACAATGCCTAATTAGGAAACCGAAGGTACATAGAATTTAAGTGAATTTAAATTATGTGACGAGCTTGAGCTTAAAGTAGCTTATCTGAATTTGGAAAAGAAGATGAGATACTTGTGAAGCAGCGAAATAGTTAAATGCTGTGATGGTACACTCAAGAATATTTGGTCTAAACTGTACAATCAGCTGTGCCAAGACTTTAAAGCTCCAATTGATCATCAAATGGATGCTTATTAAAACTTGTTGATAAGGAACGTAGTTGAAGGAATTGAGAAAAGATTGAATCTTTTTACATTTACAATTATACATTTCCCATCTTCTTCTCTCTATTTTTTTTTCTGATGCACCTGTTATTATTAACAAATTAGAAATTACTAGATAAAAGTTTTCTTTTGTCATGATATACTATCAAACTTTTTATTTATACACATTCTCAAGTCTTACTATGCAACATAACCTAAACATTACTCTATTCTAAAACCAAAATATCTGTAACATTTAAATGTTTTAAATTATATAAATTAAATTAATAAGTATTTTATGTTCTTTAATTTGAGACTTATAATGTTATGATTATCTAACTAAAATATCGGATATGTGTAACCCCAACGTAACTTGATCAATCACATTACTACCGTGTTTTAAAAATTAAAACATCTCTAATATTCAAAGATATCATTAAATTACAAAACCATATAAAATTAGCAAGTATTTTATTCTATCTAATACCATTATAAGAAGATCACTTTTTAAACTAAAAGATCGCATATGTGCCACCCAACATGATACGAAACCCAATAAATATTTGTATATAACTAACTATAGATAATAACAAATACTACACATGTGTAACCTGATATCACGGCCATAAATTTGGTTACAATTGTGGTCAATTTTTAGGTACTTTTTTTTGAAAGGTAGCTCGTATGCAATCCAAACGTGATATTCGACGGCAATGGCAACCACATGAGTGTGATCACTGGTGACAAAGGACGACAATGATTTTTGAGGTGTTACTATATTATATATCAAACTATCATTACTAATATATAAAATTCTTATTTTAAGTCAATAATAAATATTTTTTTAAGTTTTTCTAAAATACTAAAAATTTAAATAAATTTTTTAATAAAAATACTTTATTATATTAAAAAAAATTATGTATCATTTATTTAAAAAAAAAAACTTCCGAAAAAATAACCGATTAACGAAAAGACCTTCTTTTCAGTATTTTTGCCCGTTGACTCCCCTTTGTGACTGTTTGTTTTTACGATTTACCCACCACAGCCTTCCATGGCTTCAAAGAACATCAAAGCTTCTATCTTTTGAACTACAAATCCTCAAAAACAACCATTTTTTTCGTCAAATCTCTCGCACCCGTCTCCAGATCCTTTAATGTTCTTCAGATACTCAAATCCCCAATACCAAGATCCCTAAATCAAAAACCCAATAGTAATGAACAACATGAAGCAGTTGCATAAACAATCAATCGCAAATCAAAGGAGAGATGAAGAAACACCCACTAGTGAAACCCCACCTTACTCACCAAAATCCCTCAAACACCAATCATCCTCTAGATACCTCTCAAGATCCATCAGTTACATCCTCAAAGAACAGCGTCTTCTGTTCATCGTAATCGGCATCTTGATCGGTTCCACATTCGTCATCTTCAAACCGTCAATTTCCACCATCAGCTTAACCGATAGTAGCAGAGAAAATGATATCACGTCAATGCGCAGACCAATTGCAACCTCCAATCGAGAATCCATCTCTCATTTCTTCCGTCCTGTTAGTCAGGGAACAGGGCGGGTTCCGGTGGGTATTGGGCGGAAAAGGAGGCGTGTTGTGGTGACCGGCGGATCTGGATTTGTAGGTAGTCATTTGGTCGATAAGTTGATTGCAAGAGGAGATGATGTGATTGTGATTGACAATTTCTTTACTGGTAGAAAAGAGAATGTTATGCATCACTTTGGAAACCCTAGATTTGAGTTAATTAGGCATGATGTGGTTGAACCCATCTTGTTGGAGGTTGATCAAATCTATCATTTAGCTTGTCCTGCCTCCCCAGTTCATTACAAGTACAATCCTGTCAAGACTATCATATCCTTTTCTTGGTCTTCAGTTTTTACTGTTATTTTTACTGATTCTCATGGTTGAGATTGAAACACATTACATTAGTATGCAATGTAGGTTATGTGTATATGTCTCTGTTAGCTTAGGAATTCTTTGCAATCTATTGATTTTAGAAAACTAACTTGTCAAAAGCTACAACTTATGCTCACAATCATTTGCACAACAGTAGGGTTTTTGACGTTAATGTTATGCGTTAATATGTACTTGTTACATCTCACTGATTTTGTTTTCTTGTTGTTGTCTAACGATGGCTAAAGACATATGTTTTGACTTCAGATGTACAACGCAATGATTTTCTCCAAATTTAGTATGGTTTGTTATTACATGCCTATGGGGCTATGACCAAGATTTCATATAAATTCAAAAGTTGAAAATTTGTCCGCTTCTAACGACAATTTGAAGTGTAGTTTTAAGATAAAAGTCACCTTTTTGTGTATATTCTAGTTGCTTTAAGTAGGTGACTTTATATGGAATTTTCTCGGCGTGACATTGTTCTTGTTATCATTGGGTATGATTTTAGCATTACTATGTGAAATTATGAATTTGGAATCCCTGACTGACTAGTTTGATTACAAGACAAATGTGATGGGAACTTTAAACATGCTGGGACTTGCCAAGAGAATTGGGGCAAGATTTTTGCTTACGAGCACCAGTGAGGTTTATGGAGATCCACTTGAGCATCCTCAAAAGGAGACATATTGGGGACACGTCAATCCTATAGGTGAACAACTACTTGAAATTTGTGTGTTTTTACTTGGATATTTTTCTTTACGTGTTTTGGTGGTGCATGTAACCAATTAACCATATAGTTTTGTGATATCACATAGGTGTTAGAAGCTGCTATGATGAAGGGAAAAGGACGGCTGAAACCTTGACGATGGATTATCATCGAGGTGATGGTGTAGAGGTGATTGATTACATTCTATCATTACAACGAAATTATGTTGCATTGTGGGAAGAAATATCTTGCACTAGATACAACAACCACAAACTAATAAGATAAACCCATAAAGAGATGGTTAAAACTTAAAAAATTAATATTGATGCCTTTAAAATATTAAACGGTAGGACACTTGTAACCCCTCTCCTTAAAAATCCAAAATCCTCCAAGACTTATTTTCAAGAACTACATTAAAAAGGTTTTCTTGATATCCAGCTGATAAAAAGGTAAGTGACAAAAACAAACAACGGTACCCAATCCCGCGTGGGCAGGGTATGCGGAAGGTAAGATGTAGACAATCATAGCTCTACTTGGCGGTACTGCGGTAGAGAGACTGTTTTTGGAAAGACCTCCGGCTTATATCTTGTGATTTAAAACCTGAGCTTTATCTCGAAAAGTTATAAAGATGTAGAAAATGGTTGACACTGCCAACGTATTATTGCAATTTGCATTAACTATTAATTTTGAATTGCTTCTAAGTTATTATTATTTAATTTAAAATTAGTATATTATGTTATAATATATGAAAGTTTGAGTATTTGAATGCTTAAAGGTTGTCTCCTAGAAATGCCATGAGCATCTGAAAAGGATGCCTAACACACTACCCATCCTTATGACTATTACGCGATAATCAAATGAACTTATATATTGATTTAGCCATGGAAGTAAAGAGGGGTATTTTTATATATGTTAAAACTCATGAACTAATTAACATTTTTTATTGTTTGGATATGATTATTGAGTTATATAGGGGTCAAATAATGAAGTTTTATACTATTACTAGTTAAAACAAACCTGATTATTAAAAGGTAGAGCAAAATCACTTATGTACCCTTGTTTTATCTACTACTTCCTTCTACGATGATCAAATTTTGCCAATAACTCAACACCAGTAAAGGTGATTATTACAACTTTAAGCAGTAGAAACCCATTCTAGCACCGTCTTCTACACAATGTTTTAGGAAATATGATTACCTAACTGATTTTTGCTGTTTGATGTCTCATGATTGCTTTGAAAATGCACATCCGACCGACCCCCCCCCCCCCCCCCCTTCCCTTCTCTCTCCTAAAAGTCTCATCCATAGCCTTCTTCATAGAACAGACAGCTGAGCCTTTGGATTACAAGCATAGAAAACATGGTTAGAAATGGAAAACACAAATACGATACTCGTATCTTTAAGAAGTAGAAACATCGATCAGGGGTTAAAAAAATTGTCTTGTTGACTTGTTTAGAGTTTCTGGAGTAGGATCTCGGTTTATCTCTGATTAAAATAAGTTCTTTTTGAGACCTGAGTTAGTTGTATATTCCTTCTAATTTGCTGCTACCAAGGAAAAACTAAAATGATACATATGAATATATGATATGCAACCTAATATGGTTCTTGGTAAAGGAGCTAGGAGCATGAGGGAAATGAACATGACTAGGAATTTTTCCTTTTTAATATTGTTAGGACTTGCCATTAATAAGATACTTGTAGTTAGAAAGCATTTCCCGAAAACAGTGTGGATACATAATGCGTGAAACTTCCAATAAGTGTCTAAATTTTTGTTCATAGATTTCTTCATTGTTAACTTAATTTATTCTTTGTTTGATTTCTTATTGTGACCTACTGACCTGGGATGAAGAAAAATGTGACTGTATATGTTTAGAACACATTTTATTCCTCAATTTAGAAAGAAAACCCTCTCCAAAATATTTCTTCAATTGCCCAAGTAAATGCTTGTACTAGATGCATACTGTAAAGAACTTATTGTATCATTGTAGCAGCATAAAATGTATTAATTTAAAAACACTGATTTATGCTACAGGTCCGGATTGCACGTATTTTTAACACATATGGTCCTAGGATGTGTCTGGATGATGGTCGTGTTGTTAGCAACTTTGTTGCACAGGTAAAAGTGAACTTTTTTGTTTATTAAATAATTGTTCTTATTATTTGATAAATGATATAGGATCGCTTGTTTTATAATGATTCTCTTTTAACAAAAGTTCTTAGTGAGACAACTCTGAGCTCTATTTTGCAGGCTATTCGCAAACAACCAATGACAGTTTATGGTGATGGGAAACAAACACGAAGTTTTCAATATGTCTCTGACTTGGTATGTTATTTCATAATATCTAGGATAAATATTATTGAAGTTTTTTTAGCTTAATAAAAACTGTAAGACGGTCGACATCTGATATCAAATTTGAGTCTGATAGTTACTAAAAGATAGTTTCTTTGGTGTAGAATTTTATAACAATTTTCTTTCATATTCAAAGTTTTCATATCTGTTTTCTAGTTCCAAGTTAAATACATTTTACACCCTAAATCACACTTCACCTTTTTTAATTCAAATCAAGGGAGTTCCATTTGTAGTATGATTCGATGAATGCCTTTAATCAGATCAACAGTTAATAATCTTTTTGTTTTCTAATGAAATGATACCAAATAATGGACAATTTTGCTTGAGTTCAGGTTGATGGACTCATGGCACTGATGGAAGGTGAGCATATTGGACCTTTCAACCTGGGCAATCCAGGAGAGTTCACTATGTTAGAACTTGCTCAGGTTAGTCTTCCATTGTCTACCTCTCACTTTCGGGTTAGGTTATATCTCTAACGGGTCAAACACGTAAATAAAATTAAAGCTTTAAAAGGAAACATGTCAAATGGGTCGAGCAAGTCAAAAGTCGTCCAAAGTGTATTCTTGACTTGATGCATACATCTTACATATTTTTACTTTTAGAAAATTGTCTGTTATTGAAAAGATATAATCGTTACAAAAAGTTACCTGTTTCGACCCGGTACCCAGCACATCTAACCCACTCATCTTATGACCTCTTTCTTGTTTAACAAAAAACAAAAACTAACCATGACCATACATTTGGTATTAGGTGGTGAAAGAAACTATTGATCCAAGTGCTACAATAGAATTCAGAGATAACACTGCTGATGATCCTCAGAAGAGGAAACCAGATATTAGTAAGGCAAAAAGTATGTTGAATTGGGAGCCCAAGATAACACTCCGTGAAGGACTACCACGAATGGCGGCTGATTTCAGAAACCGAATCTTGAATGAAGACGAGGGCAAAGATGCCAAGTGACATATTAATGATTAAGCACAAGTATGTATAGATCCAGCAGCCGATATCTATATGTTTGGTAATGTCTTTGATTATGTGTATTTTCAACTACGCTGTGATTCCATAGTTCTTCCAAGTCCAGAGGGATTACATAGATTTTATTGACTCTAAAGTCTAAACCCTTTAAAGGGATTGGTTTGTTAGTGTTAATAGATTTTAATGTATCATCGAGAAAGGGATTTTATACAAAATTTATTCAATTATTTGCTAAATATGTTGTTTCTTGTTATTCTAAGAATCGGTTAGGCTGTCACCTCTAATGACTTCTTGAAGGCCATGGGTTTATGTCACTGAAACAGCTTTTCTTCAAAATGCAAAAAAAGACTAAATACAGAGACTTTCCTCCTCTTTGTTGTTAGATTGAGTGCTTCGGCATATATTCTAAATTTTTCTGGGTTTTAATAATGAAGGAGAAAGCAACTCGTGAGTCCCAAAAAATTTAAATCTTTATCAAGAAAGGATCTCGATTTGAGTTTTATACAATATGTGCTAAAGAATGGCTACTTCTGTATTCTCTTGGAGTGTCTGAGGATCGTGTGATTGTTACAAGTTAAAGAAACAACACTTTATTTTCTTTCCTTTTACCAAGAAAAAGTAAAGGTGCGACCAACCACGCAAGGAGTAAGGTAGGAAGGAAGCTTCAATATAAATCCATTGAATAATTGTGGGCATAAAGAAAAGGAAAAAAGCAACCTTTGAGGCTAAAAGGTATGTTGAATTCTGTTAAGTGGTAGGCATCTGATTCAAAGATGATTGCAGCTTGTGGAAAGTGAGTCTGTGTGCCCTTCTTCTTCTTGTTGTTGTTGTATATGGGACCAATGAATGTGTTTGATTTTAAGCATTTGTTCTTTTAGAATACAATTCCCCATAATCCTTCCAATTCTGTTACCTTTATTCTAATTCCCTTTTCTTTTCATACTTGGATTCTTTTGACAAAAAGAGTTTGCCACAATGAATGGAGTTTTTTTGCTGAAAATTTGAATGAAATGACCAAAATAACCTTTCAATTTCTGTTCCTCTTTTTTGAAGGTAGGTAATGAAAACATAAGATTTATTTGAAGGTGAAGGGGACAATCCTGAATTTAATGTGTAGGGCAAAAACCAGAAGGGTAAATGTAAAATGGTCACTTCTGCCATTTCCATCGTGCTGATAACTGCAACCAATCAGGGTACTTTGACCAAGAACAAGTGTTGATGCACATGTTACCACTCTTACTGCCATCATCATGTGATTGTACATTAATGTTGAAGGATGGATGCCCCAGCCAGCCATCACCACATCTTTGGTCATCTGTATTTTGTCCATAATTGCATACATATACTTGTCACCTACCTTGGATAATAATAGCCCTTCTAACTATAAATGGACCATAAGTACCGACTTGGTGCACACACACGTACAACTTTTATTGTATTAGACACATACAATTTTAATAACTGTAACGTTTCCTTGGCATAATCATTGACGGAATCTCTAGAGTATATCTAAAGAGACGTTACTTGGTATCTTTTTATCAAATCATCTCTCACGGCAACTCTTTATTGAATACATCATCTCTCATTTTACTCTTCATTTATCCTCGCACCACCTTCAACAATTTAGTTATACTCCCCAGTCCCCACCCCGGGGGGCGGTTGCCCTGCTATAAAAACCTAAATAGTATGCATAGTAAAGACTGTCATTACGAGAATAGTTTATTATGAGCGAAACTTCTATGAACGAAATTTTAGGTTTTTTTTCCCTTGTCAAAGTTGGCTATAAATCAGGCGACCCATTTATTAAACAGATTAGCCTTTTTTAATTATCAACTCATTTAGAAACCAATTAAGTTGTTAGGTCGACGATATGATTGATTACCGTCCTAGCTAGTCAAAACCCATTATATTAATTAAGATAAGATGTGAAGAAATATATATAGTTTTTTTATAAATAGAATAAAACTTTCACAGATACTGATCTTATAACTTATTATTTAATTAAAAGAAATATATGTGTTGGTCCTACTATTTAATTAGTTAAATAAATAAATAAATAAATAAATGTATTTTGTGTTTGAACACGGGAATTCAACCGTTACAATGTAAGGTTTGGTTTGGTTTTGTTTTGTTTTGTATTTGAATCACAATCACCCCCACCTGACCTCTGCCCTCTGCTTCTGAAACCATGTCCTTGATCTTGAGATTTATTATTATTATTATTATTATTATTATTATACATTTCTTACTTATCTTGAATACTTCAAATCATCAGTTTTAAAAGTTAACTATACATTGGTCGGTTTGGAAAACAATCAGTGGCATCATTGTGCATCTTGTGAGTACAAGTACACTGCCAAATTTATCCCTATGCAAGTGCCACAATTTTTGTCTAAATTTCTAAGAGACTATTGTATTGTATTGTATTGAATACATAAAACTAATATATGATCCTATAAAAAAATTAAGTTAGATCTCATATAATTGTTTAATATAAATAACATGGGTGATTAATTTATTAAGTAATAAAGATAAACATACATCTATAGAGTAGTTTTATAATACAAGAATTCGTCTCAAATCATTGCAAGATATATATATATATGTTGAATATCTGTTAGATTTTTGGTATTAACAGAACACTTATTTTATATAATTTTAGAGGTATTGATTGCATCCCATTCATCTCATATTAATCAGATAAGTTACATCAATGGTCGATACTGTCACGTATGTTATAGTGTCTACCCCTTAGCCTAGGATATAATTATTCAAACTCTAATTTTAGTAACAACTCAATCTTTATCAAAAGTACGTGTCTATTTTAAATATAACACGCCTAAACTGTTTATTTTTACATCAACGGCCCCTTGGGTTGGAATCATTGGTGAAATTAAATAAAGAAATCACTCACAAGGATTATTGTATGTTTATTAACTTGTATACATTTTTTGCTTTGCATGAATGAGATCTTAGTTATCTCATTTCTTTTACTTGACAACATAGTTAATTAACTCAATTTCTTTAAATAATTATACTAAAAATAAAAAATAAAAGATCAACCTGAAAGTAATTAAGTAGTCACGAGTATGCAAATTTCAAAATGTACCTATGTATATAGCTTGTTTTTATTAATTATTCTGAAGTGAACTGATCAACTGATGGATGAAGTACTGTAATTTAAAAATTAATTATTTAAGTATGAATTGAATCAAAGAAATTATACATCTGATTGCAGTACTGATCGACAAGAATATTAATTAATGTATTTTTTTAGATAACTCAAGTTAAAAATAAAAAAATAATAAAATCAATGGATTTTGCCTGGAAAACGGTCATGTGTTTTAATTAATTAATTAATTAAGCAGATATATTCTATTTCTATAGGTGGTGGTAGCTCAAAAGCACTACCTCTTAGTTGTAAAACGACTACTACTACACAGGCCACTCACCATTATAGATAGATATTCACCATGAAAGCTATTGATATATTCTACTGTGCTTCCCAGGCTGCCACCTCCACCACCACCACCATGGATTATTACGACATACATCAACAACCTTCCTCCTCCGCCTTCAACGCTGGCCGAGCAATCGACCGCCATAACCCCATCATCCAAGACCAAAAAAGACTCGCCAGAGCCCTACCCGTACCTCCTCCTTCTTCCTCCCCTGCCACCGGCACCCCCGACCATAACAACAACAAGAACAAGAAGAAGAAACCCAAGAAGAATCCCAAACAACGCAACAACGATGATCAAAAGAGAAAGAGCTGTACTATTAATGGTTTTGCAGATGCAGATGAAAATAAAGATGAGCAATTAATGACGAATAATAAAAATAATTATGTGGTAAGGAAGTCAGTGCTGCTGGGATGGCCGGGGGGTTGCACAAGGCCTGGTGATTTTATCAGTCCCGCAACTTCTTCCAGGTTTTTGTTGTCATCGGACAAACCCTTCATGTCCGATGATCATCAGTTTCATGATCCTCTCTTGAAGCAAGTTTCGCATCCTCCTCCACCACCACCACCGCGTCCTGCGGCGGCAGAAAAAACTTACAAAACCGTAAATGACGCTAATGCATTGAAGAGTTCTGCTCCGGCAGGTAAAACGTACAAATCCTTTAATGACATTAATGCTTTGAAGAATGCTGCTCCGGCAGATAAAACTTACGCACCCGATAGTGACAAGGCTTTGAAGAAGGAGGAAGACGACAATTTACCTTCTTCTCCTGTGAAAACGCAGCCACCGTCTTTATCCTCACGGCAGCCGTCCGATCAACAGGTTAACTTTTTCCTCCTTACTGATTTTGTATGCATTTCAATTCAATCAATTTGAAAGATTTATATACAATTAATCAGTTTCCAGCAATTAAATTATATCTGTACTTTATTACAATCACAAACACTTTAATTCACACATGAACCATAAATTCTCTAGCTAGCTAGCTGTTTTAACAAATTAAATTATTCTTGTGACACTTTAATTAGAATGAATATATCTATTTTTTTATAGATTATTTAGAACCAAAAACTACTACATTAATTAATCTTTAATTAAATTAACAAAATGTGATTGTGACGATTAATTAGTAGTAGCTAAGTACGGAATAATAAATGAATTTGGTTGGTTGCAGATGGTTGTGTTAAGAGTGTCATTACACTGCAAAGGCTGTGAAAGAAAGATGAGGAAACATATATCTAAAATGGAAGGTAATTAATATATGCAAATTTATAAGTTTTAATTATATATATATACGCATGAACGTACACTCCTTTGAATATAGTGGTATTTTCGTAAATTATGTATGTAATTTATTTTATTAATCTTTACATGAAGATAATTTTTATAACATGTATTTATCATATATGAAATTCAAGTATATCTTATATTAATTAAATTGAAGTAATTAATGATGAATTTCAGGGGTAACATCCTTCAACATAGACTTCATGGCAAAGAAGGTAACGGTGGTGGGTGACATAACACCGCTAGCCGTTCTCACAAGCGTCTCAAAGGTCAAAAACGCAAAATTGTTGACTCCCACAACAATCTCCTCACCAACCCTCCCTCAGCCAGACTCTCAAGTTAAATTTCTCTGACCAAACCAAGAAATAAGTCATGATTGCATGAAAATTAAATTATGAAGATCGAGCTAGATTGTGTACGTAGCTAGCTAGCTAGCTAATTTTAGTTATGTTTGGGACATATATATATATATATATATATATATATATATATATAGATCGATTCAATTATGATTTATATATTTAGGTGTGAGGTTTTAATACTTTTGGGTATTTTTTGTGACTAATTAAAAGTAAAATAATAAATAATAAATTGAATTGAAGTAGCTAGCTTATACATTGGTTTTCATAAGCCCAAGGCTTGACAGTTACACTACATTGAATTTCTTCCCAAAAAGTCTGTTTTTGCAATGACCAAAGTGGGGAATTAATAGGATAAGAATAGTGTTAATGTGATCTTTCTTTATTATCTTTCTTTGAAAAAAGATGGTCAAAAGATTTGTTTTTAATTGAACAATACAATTTTAACTTTATTTTTAGCGAAATGATGCTTTCACTTATAAAATTGATTCATCCAAAAAAATATCTGCTTCACTAACTTGTAATATAGTTTTAACGGTATTGTATAATTATGTGGATAAATCAATTTTATAAGTGAATTTACCACCTCCCTTATTTTTATTATAGTAAGCGTCTTTTAATAGTAAAAGTTTATAGAATTGATAAAAGAAGAGAAATTTAATTGTATCAACTATCAAGTATCAATGAAGAATTAAATCAATTACAAAATGATTATAATCTTGCTATGATAAATATATGTATACGTGAGAGAAAAAAAACAAAATTTTTAGAATAGAATTACATAGTTTATTAGAATTTGTAGACGTTTATATATATACCCATAATGTATTTACTAAATTTACAATATATTATGACTAATATCAATACCAATGTCAAATTTAACTAAAATATAAATTGACACAATTTTAATTCTAACGTTTATTCGATCACAGTCATTTTTTGTGAGTTTCAACATACATTTTAACAAAGTGAGCTTATCTGAAAAATCAATTATTATATTCCTAAGAAAATAATTTTTATTATAAGAATCTATTTGGTTAAATAACAACTTATAAGCTTAATAACTTAATTTAGTAATTGATCTAACAATAACAAACTAACATTGAGACATATGATATAATATATTAAAAAAAACTATATGTAAGAAAAAATAGTCAATCAGACGTCATATATTATTGAATAAGTAATGGTTTTTTGTATATTATCCACAGTGATTATAACATATATTTGGTGAAGGTAAATAGTTTTGGCAATAGTGGATGATTCCTAAATAATCCCTACCTTCTATTCATCCAACACTAAATTAAATAATTTTAACTAAGTTATAATATATTAAATTAAATAATAATAATAATTAATGTCACAACAGTATTAGAGCTTTAGATGGATGGGCCTAACGTTTTAATTTGACATCTGGATTTCGTAATTTGTCTTGACTCTGTCATTGTGATAAAATAAAAAGAATCCGACCTGCCGGATTCGAACCAGCGACCTAAGGATGGCTTTGAGATGGAACCCACTACAGTCCTCCGCTCTACCAACTGAGCTAAGGTCGGATTGTTGTCATTATTTATGTTTCATTCTATTTATTCTTTCGCCTGTACTTTCTTTGACCATTGCTATTAAACATTATTACTTCACAACTGAGGATATGTACGGCAGGAACGATAAAGAAGAGTTGGTTTTATTCGGAAATGAATATTATAATTTTATGGACAAATTTATAGAAATAAAAAAATTTACTTCATTACATTAACGGGGACGTTTTAAAAATGATTTTTACTATATGAAATAATAATCATATAACCATTCGCAACATAAATTACTCTCAAGCTGATTATTTAACCTTAAAATGATGAGATAATTAATACTAAATGCTATATCCAAACACCATGTCTTTATACATTTGAAAAGAGAAATTAATCAATTTACAAACACCCCCAATCCGTCCCTAAAGTCAGTCCAAAAAGGAAAAATTAGGCACATTTGATCCTTGTAACATAAAAAAACACACACACCATTTATATTATGATGAAGAAATAGTTGTGGATGCAAGTTAGCATTAAAATGTGGGTCAACAACATAATACACATAAACCATAAAATCAACTTAAATTCAATGCTGCTTCTTTTACCTCCACTAATTAACAACAGCGTGTTAAGTGTATCATCATTCAGTTTCTAACACAAAAGAGCATTTTACAATCAGAGTGATTTCATTTTTTCACAAAACATCAATCAAATTGTGTCATCACCTAAACTTGGTTTCTAATTCGTCTGATTTCGTGTTTTTTTCCTTCCCGTTATTTGTTTTCAAGGTGCTATTGCCTAAAACCTACACTTAAACCACTTCTACGTTTGCTACTAGTATCCACTTACAATTTCCAGTATCAACTCATTAACCAACACCTCTGCAATTTGCTTACCTACAACATCGATTTCGCTTACAGGTTGAAACCACTCCACATCCTTGTCAATAGATATATCCTCAAATTCCTCGTTTTCTTCTTTTTCTTGCTTAGCAAGCAACTTCTGAAGCTGATCTTCGAACCCCATTTCAGTCAATGTCATTTGGATTCCTCTTTGACCAGGATTCACCCATGAGCATGATACCATAGTTTTGAAAAGAACAAACATTGCTTCGTTTACACGGTCATGATATAGGCGTCGTTCGCATCTTGAGACGACGCTCGGATCTTGGGCGTACTTCTTTTCAAGATGATCAAACAAGCATGGGTCTATGGGAGAATCTACAGAATACCATGTAGTCATGAATGTGTATGGGTCATGATCATACAAACCAGAGTTTTGTAGGAGATCTGTTAAGTATGTAGATTCCCAGTTTTCTGACTCGGAAACAGCAAAGGATGATGATCTTTCGATGTCTTCGTCATTTGGGCTATCATAAGTTGACCCTGACTCCATTTTCAGCAAATGAAGTTGTTTCCTCAGCTCTGCAAAAGTGGAGGGAAAAATACACTTTTCAAAATAACAAAGAAAACAATATAGGAGTTCAAAGGTGGAATCCAATCAAACAAACATTTTGGAAGGAGAGTTTATTACTGTGACAAAGGTTTTCTCTACATCAATAGTAATTAGGGGATGTTTGGATTTGCATTTTGGAACTGATTATCTATTTATGGCAATTTGAAATTGGCATACTACAATGCTCAGTTTTCAATGTTAAGATTACTCTGCTTCTGATTATCATATTGCTTAAGCATCCATTAATTTGTGTAGGATAATCAGTTTTAGATCAATTGCAACAAAACTAATTATCCAAGGGTAAAACAAAGTCACCTCTATCTAACCATTTCTTTTAACCTATTTGGCAATTTCACAAAACTTATATTTCTTTTTCCACCCTAAAATGTCATCTTTGACATTTTATCTAATAATTCCTTGGATAAGAAAATTTTGCCAAAATATCAAACATTTGATTATCTAACTATTAAAATTTCAAACAGCAGAACAAGATCCAAACACTATTTCCTACAGATACAGAGCATTTCCTTGAAACTAATTGTTGATTCCGATTATTCATATCATATGATCCCCTTCAAACACACATCCGAAACACCCCTAAACATAAGATACATCAGGTAATTTCAACTGGTTCTAAAACTACAAAAAGTGAATAGATTAGTATTTAGTAGTTACCATTTAGTTGAGAACTGACTCTCTCAAAGCAATCTGAACCAGATGATACATCTTCTGTAGAAGGAACTTCCAACACTGAAGTTTGACCATGTTGGTCTAACTCTTTGGAGCCTTCAGAAGATTCAGGCTCAGGTCCAGACAAATGAATGGAAGCAGTACCCTGTGAGTCTGCAGTCGATGATTCCTACAACACCAAGAAGACTCTTAACTTCTTGAATTACAATAAAAACTAATTGATTTGATTTGGTGTGACTAAGTTATGAAAACTAGCTGATATGCTACATAGCATAGACTAAATTTGGTGTTTTAATCAGTGTGAATGATATGTTGATACCTCTATAAGGAGGCTACTGCAGCTTCTAGAAGGTTAAAATGATTTTAAATAATTATAAGATGAGTTTTGACACCTAAACTCTGGTGAAGAACATAACCATGGGCCATCGAGAACACTTGCATCACTACCGCTAGCTTCACAATTTCAACCGAGATATCAACTGAAATTACATTTTGTTCCTATAATGTGTATGTATGAACTTGAATGGAGTTGTGTGTGTGTTCTGGTGTACCAAAAAAAAGGAACTTCAATGGAGTTAACAGTTAGTACGGCATTACAGGTTCAGATTCATAGCAGTATAAACAAACCTGTGAGTTCGAGCTATCTTCATCAACAGCAGAAGAATCTGCATCTTTGGGAGGGCACAGGTTCAGCTCATTGGAAAATTCAGAAGATACCATGATCACATCAATAACAGAAGCTGCATTTGCAGTAGCATCATGATCATCAGATATTGGCAATACTTGTTCAGCAGGATCCTCTTTCTCAAAGTAAGCCACCGTTGGTAAAATATCATCAAAATCCGGACTACAGGGACTGCAATGTTGGGAGGATTGACATCTTTTACTGTATCTTAAATTTTTAGATTGTAAATCTTCTGGGTGGCTAAATTTACCCTTCATTCCCTTACTTTGACCTTGATGGAGGGGCTCATTATGTACCATTATCTTCTCATCAGCATGAGCTTCATGATAGTTGCTCATTCTATGACTGCGGTTGTGAGAAGAGGGTGGGAGAGATCTTGATCGTGATGTTCTTCTGAGATATCCATCTCTCCAACCATATTCTTCATTGACTGGACCCGCGACATATCCAGTTTTGCCATGTCTTGTTTCACTGGTAGGAACAGAAAGCATTTCTTCCAGTGTACTGCCCTTACCAACCATCCCCACATCTTTATATCCGTGAGTCTTCCACCTTTGTGACATTCTCTTTTTTGCCTCCCTAATCACTGCGGATTCAGACTTATTAGAGGGTGAACGCTTGGGCCTGTCACTTCGGTTAAAGGAATTTCGGGAAGGTACTGTGATCATTTCTGATTCACTAGCAGATACACTTGCATATTCTCTAAAACCGGAATCAAATAGGTCAAAATGCCCACTTTCAAAACCCTCTTTCATTTGACTGGTAATCCTCCTAGCAATCTCTCTAGCTTCTTTGGACTTGTGCCTGGAAGACCTGACTTCACTTGGTGGCCCCTTATACATAAACAGTTCTGATTCATCAGGAGAGTGAAGGAATATTTTATCATTGTAGATTTTTGCAACATTTGGCTTCAGGACTACAATTCTTGTTGGAGAAATGGCATTTGCATCTTGCCTTTCTAACTGATATCTAGATGATCTACGAGAGTTATTATTACTGTGACAGGAGTAGCCTGAGTATCCATTATCATTTCTATTATGAGAAATAGGAACACAATAGTTGACTGCTTCCTTCGAGCCTTTGCCATGGGATTCATGTCGGACAGCATTTGATGGTTTTAAAACAGTTATCTGGTTGCAAAGAGAAACAAAAGGGACATCTTGCTGATCCCTATGCAGAAAACTCAACATCAAATCTGAGTTGGAGTCGACCCTTTCAAATTTGGTTTTAATTGCGGTGGACTCCCTAAGCATTTCATCGCATCTTTCATTGATGTATCCAAAGTCCAGTTTCGTTGATCTTCTTGCAATGGATGGTGGTGAATAAAGTTGATTCCCAACATGTGATGCTTCCGGATCTTCATATACATCTTTGAAATGCTGTTGTTCCTTTGTGGTCTTCTTATCTAACTGATGGCTGAATGGCTTCTCAATCCTTTTGGGAGTATTCTTTTGGGAGTTGTCTGACAACTTTTTTTGTTGCCTGTGAATAGGCTGTGGAGATGGCAGTCCATCTAGACCCATCAACTTCGCTATAAGACTTGGAGACCTCTTTTTGGCTAAAGTTTCATTCAACATTTCTTTGGCTAACAATGTCTTCATGGGTGTCCCGTAAGCTTGTTTGGAGGACGTTTGCCCAGCTTCAAACCCGAACTGCAATCACCATACTGAATTAGTAACACTTAATTTTTCTTATACAGAAACGAGCAAAGAAAGTAGAATATGATGAAACTCATAAGTTGCTTATATCACCATCAATTAGTCCCTGAACTAGTGACTCTGTATAAGAACATGTCAATTTAAAGTCATAAAGCTTTGTAACGCACTATTTTTTGATTGGTGAAACCATCACTTGGTGACCTGGGTTGAACAGCTTTACAGTTCAGATTATCTCCATTCCCTGTAAAAAGTTTTTGATGTTTGATCAAATGCACAATTCAAAATGGATATCAGATGAAGGAAAATAGGAAAATATAACCAAATAACATAAATTGAACACTTATTCGACTAGAAAAGTCGGTAAAACAAAGTAGTTTAGCTTAAATTAGAATCTTTCACTTATAATATATCACCAAGCCCCGATATTCTCATAAAGGAACCATTTAATGGTCTTCAGAGCACCATGTCCAGCATCATCATACCTCAAGAACTTGTACAAGGGGAAAAAATGGCGATTACACCACTACCACAGGAAACGGACTCGACAGACGACCCTAGCTCTAAGCAGCTCATTGTGAATTCACGTAAGAAAGCAAATATAACAACAATATCAGGAATCAAACACAATTCAAGCATGCTGATACAAAAAAAACTTTAAAATTATTGAGATAAAAATCGTGGTAGCGGCGACATGAGTAGGGTTTCAATTTTGTCCTAACATGAGAAACTTAACTTTCACAACATAAAAACGAAAGGAGTCAAATAAATAAAAATAAATAGACGGAAAAAAAACAAATCCACTAGAAAGAGAGATTCAGCTCAATTATTTAGCATCCACGAAAGAAAATATTCCCCATTTTTTTCACTCAATCAATTTCATCGTCTACCGGAGTAGAATAATCGTCAAATTTACCTATTAGAGTGAACAAATATCACTTCGATTTGAAACAAATTCTCACAATGCAGCTCGCAATTTAACTGGCCAATTTTCTCATCAACCAAACAAAACTAATTGACTCAGAGAGAGAGAGAGAGAGAGAGAGAGATGGACCTCCAAAAAGGCAAGGCGTCTTTGATCTTTTTCGCTTATCCCTCTCCATATTCAGCCCCGAGTACTTTTTCCGCTTCTTTTTGAAACGAAACAAAGGAGTAACACAGCTCGAGAATTCGAAGAAAAACTTCAGTAGATCGAAAAGGAAAAAACACGAGAAGGGAAATTCCACAGTTTCAGCTCATTTCATCATCACCGCGATGCACTTAGTTCCACCTACATCAAGCAAAACATACAGATACACAAAATCTCGGTTAGCAGAATAGTGAACCTAGAATAATGGACAAAATGTAAGTTTACAGAAAGAAGTTTGTACATTAATGGCGGCTTTCGATTGAACGTTGTTTGAACAATCTATACTACAGAGAGAGTACGCGTTTGTGTGTGTGTGTGTGTGTGTGAGAGAGAGAGAGAGAGAGAGAGTGTGTGTGTGTGTGTGTGTGTGTGTGTGTGTGTGTGTCTGCGTGCGTGATTTTGAACTTTCAAAAATAAAAGTGCAGGAAGGAAGAGGTGAGTGAGAAATGTGAAAAAGTAGCTAGGCGGGCAAGTGGGACCCAGGCATTTGTAATATCTCTCCTGGCCACGCAAACTCAATTTTGTCCAAATATTTACTCTCGAAATCTGTATAAATACTACTACGGTTTAGTTTTGTAAATTTATTAAAATTATCACGTTTTGTCATTAGCTTTAAAAATTAATTAAAATTTTAAAACTTACAATTTAATATTTCTAGCATATTACATGCTAAATTGATACAGGTTTTACTTATGTGATTACCACCTGATAATAACACGTATGTTGATGTGTTTTTTATTGCTAACAAACAATTCAAAATAACATTAATATTTATTTTAGTGAAAAATGTTTAATATAATTTATATTTAATTCATAGTCTAAAAAACTAATTTAGCTTTTAGATCAATGTCATATTGTCATCATTGGTTCAGATTGTATTTTAAAAACTTGGGCAGAGTGACATTTTCGTATTTCACATGTGATGTTTTTACTAATCACATGTAATTGTATACTGAATCACTTATGATTGAATATTAAAATTTTAGTAATATGTTATTTACATTGACTTTATTAAACACAACTCTTATTTTAGTTGTTACTATATTTTATTATGACATAAAAATTGCACTTTATCCCTTTTCAACTTCCATTGAAGAACAACATAATGGGGCAATTAGACTTCATCAAGATTTGACATCTTCGGCCGCCTACTTCAATATATCCGGCCATCCACTCAAGGACGAAGACTCTAGCCACCTACTTCAATATCCCCACCCATCCATTCAAGGGAGACATCTCTAGCTATCCACTTGTAGGTAAGCAAATTTTGAGATCTGGTTAAACGAGATTCGAAAAGGGGTGATCAGGTTTCATCGAGATTTGCTTAAACGATTAGGCTTCATCAAGATTTGCTTAAACGATGTTTGATTTGTAGGTTTGATTTGCATTTCTTCAAACTGTTTTAACATGTTTGATTTTAGGGTTGTAGACTCTACTCCAAACTTGAAGAAACCCGTATTCAATTTCAAACTTGCTTAACACGATTTGCATTTCTTTGGTAGGTTTGATTTTCATATTGTTGTAGGGTTTTGCTTGAACACGATTTTATGATTTTTCCTGAACACAATTAGGTTGCAGATTGTTGCAAATTTCTAGGTAACCTAATGAATTAAAAGATAAGTTTATTAGATACGTAATCTAATGAATTAAAAGATAAGTTTTGATAGTTTGATAAATTAAATGATAAATTTTAAAGTTTGATATATACAATAACAAAAAAATTACAAATTTAATACATTTTTATAAACTAAACCCAAAATACGTATCACATTGTTTGTTCATGTAGTTTAAGTCAAATTATGGATGTGGTTTCTTTTAATCCCGATATCAGCCTGATAGATTTTAAATGACAAATATACTATTGTCTTGTTAATTAAAACCAAATTACATTTATTTCTATTATGTAATCATTTTTCTTGATTTAAATTCATTTCAAATGTTTAATTAATTTTTACACTTTTTTATGAAATCTAAAAAACAAAAGGCGCACCAACCGCACCCGGCGACACACGGCACCGACCACCGACGACAATAACTGTCAGGCCTGCAGACCAATACACCCCAACCCTTCCCTCTGGGCTTCCCCCAAAGTAGGTTGTTGTTATATGTCAACCCCAAGGTTAGAACATATAACCTTTCATGCCACCAAAGACATTACCAATTGAGCTGCAGCTTACTCCGACACTTACCTCTTCGACAAACATAGCCCTTAACAACAATTTCCTAGTTGTAACTAATCTAAAATTCAAAAAAAAAAATTTTTTGGATTGACGTCACTGTATTCTTAAACATGATTTATTAATTTTTTTAAACGGGATGTTGTGATTGGTGGAAATTTAGTTTTATCATCATTTTCTTTTAATAAGGTTATAAGATAAGATGTTTTAAAATCAATAACTAAACACTTTAAATAGTATATTCAAGTTGATCACTCAGCTAATCACCATAATCCCAAAAAAAACCCTCAGCTAAACAAAAAATTATCTACCCACTACTATTAATGTATAACAAAAAATTAAGAATATACTAATTTTTAAAAAGTGTCATATTACAATAAAATTTACACCAAAACATAGATAAAAATAAGACGGTCGCAAATATATAATTATTTTTTCTCTAAACAAAATATACCACAAGTTACTAAACATAATTTATAAACAATCTATAATTAATGACATTAATATACAATTTTTATAAAACTCCCTCACATTTTCTTAAAAGCCCTCATATTTTTATAAAACCCCCTCATAATTTTTATTAAATAGGATCATTTTTAAAAATATAATTTTTTAAAAAGGATGATGATGTAATCATTCTTTTTTTTAAATAGGTTATAAGATAAGATTGATCAAATTATTTATCAAGTCTAATACAATTTTATACCCCACTTGAAAAAAATCATATCATTTATATTAATTTGTAGATCAATTTAATATAGTCCCTTCCTACATCAAGGTAATAATAAGAGTATTCACAGTCATCATTGTTATTATTGTGATTACTAACCGTCATGTCATTATAATTAATAAAGACTGTATAACGCTCTTTATCTTCAGAATAAAGATGATTGTCACAGGCTACCACAATCATTTAATGATCATAACGAGATATTTTTGGCTTGTTTTAGGCTCTATAACAATTCGCTTCAATGTTAGATCCTTTTGATTAAATATGTAAAACTACAATAAAACTCTAGTCGTTTCCTCCAACGTACTTTATATGGTCCCAAAATAGAGATCTAGAAGTATAGTGTAACATTGATCCGTTTTCCCTAAATTAATATGGTCCCTCCCTAGCTTCATATATCGAGATAACAATTTTTATTTTTTTATTTTTATTTTTTTGTTAATGAATTTAAGTAAATATGCAACAAAAACTACAGTAATATATTTATCCCCTTTTCCTGGATTAAATATATATAGTTTTATGGTCCCTCCCGATGATAATAATACACCAACTCAAAAAGGTGGTCCAAGTTGATTTATACTCGAACAATTTGATGTCATTAATGCTTCGTTTATTATTTCATATCCTTCGACTAAACATAAATAGGCATACATACATACATATATATATATGACACTCTAATTATATATATATATATACATATATATATATAATGGTTATGTAGAAAATTATCCAGTAGAAGGAATATGAAAACAAGATAATGCTAAATATCGTTTAAAGTAATTAATTGGACGTAATCACAACTTAATTTGTATTAAAGTGGCTTATAATTAAAAGCTAATAATAATATATAATATTTATTAATGTAAGAGGTGAAAATGTGAGTTCCATTAATTGGATTTATGAGATCGGCTTCCTGCTTATGATGCGGCATGATATATCATTTTTGAACATGGTTGTCAACTAGCTAGCTATAGTTGTATAGTTAAGTAAAACAGTGTTCATAATTTCATATGAAGACGTATCATTAATTAACAGTGTAACACTGTATTAATTAATTGTGATTTTATTTCCGTACCTATATATAAACATAAAATAATAACCAAATATGTGTTTTTTAATTAAGACAACATATAATATATATATATATATATATATATAGCCACAAAAAGAGGGAGGGAGGACCATATATATCTATATATATGCATGCATGTTGTAGGTGTACGTGGTAGTTGCAAAATTATTAAAAGAAAATGACATCTCAAATGGTGTATGACAAACATTACCTGTGTTTGATGGCAATTGACGCTATTCAAGGTGATCATCGACAGGACCATCAACAACAGCCAAAAACAATTATTATTAATTACAATTCTTCCTAATTAATTAATTAATTTCTTAATGAATTCGATCTTCTCTATAATTTTCTACATATATATATTGCTTGGAAACTTAATTACGTGATAATTGATATTACAAAAGAAAAATGAAAAATAATTACATTCGAGTGTATAACTCATTTCAAACTTAAAAACCATGCTATGAAATAACTTGGGGCTTGGCTTTCTAGAGTTAGGTTTAGTTTAAAATCATGCTTTCTTTCATTTTCTTTCTTTAGTTAAAAAAAAGTATAATATAATCACTAACCCAAAAGTTTTAGCACTTTATGCTCTTAAGAGAGACCTAACTGATTTTAAGCCGCTATTTTCAACTTCAATAATTTTCTACCTCTCATTAATTTTTAAGGGGCGGTTGTTTCGCTATGAACAACACTGCTCAACACTTAACGTCGAATTTATGTGCTAACTGATTTTGTTTCAAATCTATCAGGTAATGACTTGGTGTGGGCAAATTTCCAAAACTCTTGATATGATCCTTGACTTGAATTTAGTTTTTATTTTTCAAATCCCACATGTGATGAGATAAGTGATACAAAAATGACCGATCATAGATGATTCAAACCACACACTAAATGAATACTACATCATCAATGCGGCTACCAAGAAATCAAAGGGTTCGAAGGTGCCATTGTCAAAGGGATTCAAGCTACCGATGTCAAAAGGTTTCAAGCTACCACAATGGAAGAATTGATTAATTGATTTAAGAAAAGAAAACAGAAAATTAATGAAGCTATATATCACTGTCGAAGGGTTCACAATTAAGGGGTACCGCCATGCTACCACTAGCATTGGTTTTGTTGGTTCCGGCCACCGATGCCACCTATATATATATATATATACATATATATATATGATACGATGCCTCTCTCGTTCCTGGATTAATTAGCGCTTCATCGTTGTTGTCTATTAGGGCTTCTTTTATGATTAGACTACTTCTTTAATTAGGACTTCTTCATTCCAGTGAAAGCTTTCAGCATGCTCCTCGATCTTTTTGTTTGTTTTCCCACTATCGATCAATAGATAGAACAAATGCTCTAGAAAAAGAGTATTATCCCACAGTAATTTTAAACCAATTTAGTAACTATTTTCACATCTCCTTTATAAACCAAAAAGGAATACAATAGATGATCATCCGTCACACTTTTCAACTGATATAATATATTGGATTGGACACCCATGAATTATTTACATGCACCCTGCCACACTCAATCCCCAAACGCAATTCATCCATGAATTCCATTATCCAAAATGAACGACCAAGATTGATTCTCTCAATTCTCGTACGAAAAACCATTCTCGTTTGAACCCTCCACTTTGATATAATATATGGGATATATTATCCAATGCAATGGCAATGCTATTATATATAAAAGGTCTGTTTTGTGATAAATAAAATTTTGTCTTGATGTATAATGAAATTTCAAGTCATATGACATCGGAGAAAGCCCTAAATAGTCGCCGAATTTTGTCATTTAAAGCGTCAAGTGAGTCGGTGGTTGATAATATAAAATTCAACAAAATGACGCGCTTGTGATTTTCCTTCATAAATAGACATACATACGCTCTACCAAAACATTAAAAAATTGGATCTAAAAAAATAAGCAATAGGATACGATACAACCCATCTCAATTTTTTAATTCTTAAAACTTTAATCTATTAAGGTGTTTTATAGACTTATTAAAGTTTGTAATTTGGGTTTATATAATGATTTAATATATGATCATTTGGCTTAAACTATAAATATTCTCCTAACTCATCTTAATTCAAAAGTTCAAACTTCAATTAAATATTTAAAATCACAAAGTTTTATGATTGAATTTGATTTAAACTATAAATATATGAACAAATCTATCCGGTTAATAAATTTGGTTTTATTTGAATTTGAACTGACTTCAAATAATACCAATAAATGCCTTAATTAGGTTTAACACACAAACGTGCAAACCGAATCTTATGAACAAAGACGAGCTTGAAGAATAGAACAACATGCATGTGATTTTACTCAACCTTCTAGCTATAATAACAAGACATCTAATTAAAGACCTAATTAAAAAGACATTTGTATTCAAGAATTACCATTTCCTCTAAAGAGAGATGTGTAAAAATTATATATGGACTATATATCGATCTTAAGAGGTAAAATGAAAAGACAACGTTTGTTCTTATACATAAAAATTATATATTAACAAAAATCATATATATATAGCTCGTCAAATTACCTAGCAGATTCCTCCATCACCGACACGAGTCATTGTTGTGGCATCTTTTCCGTCTCATATATATATATATATATATATATATATATATATATATATATATATATATTAGCATAAATTAACCTACAAGCTAGCTAGGCTACAACAATGGATTTGACTATCGGCTAGTTGACAAAAGATGAAATTGTAATAAAAATGGAATTATACGTACTAAGATCGAGATTAATTTAAACAAAACTAAGATTATTATTATTATATACATACATAAATAAATAAATAAAATATAATTATATACAGTTTTTATTTTGTTTTTTTGTTTTTTATGACACGGTGGCAAAGCTAGCTTCTAGCTATAAGGCTATATAGTTTATGCTTATGTATTAATCAACTTTTTATTGTTTATATATAATTCATTTTTCTTTTATTGTTTTTCTTTTTTGATGCAAGTGAGACATCAAACAAGTGAAATTGATGAAAATCAATCAGTACGTGATGTTTTAGTTAGATGGTGTTATGTTAATATTTTTACTAGACATCTCTCTTAATTAATTATATAAATCTTTTTTAATTAATAGACAATTAATCATCTGATTTAATTTGAATAAGATCGGACTTCAATCATTTCAACCAATATTATATATATATATATATATATATATATATATATGTGTGTGTCATGACATGAATGATCGAATGCTTACTGTTAAAGATTTTAAATAAATTCAACGTTTTTTAAGTTATAAGAAAGTAATAGATATTCATAAACCTCGGAGGCTCTCTCTCCCAATTCCATATATATTTTATTGCCTAGAGAAAAAGATCATTGCATATATGCTAATTAATTGAGTTGTATTATTATATTTTATTTATTTATTTATTGTTTTATTTAATAATTAAAAAATAAAGGGGTTTGTGATAATTTTAAAATGAGTACATGTCCATATGATTCGCTTAAAAATTATATAAAACAATTGCGGTTGTCTACTCGATCAGCAGTCGGTAGTCACACCTGCTGAGTAGCTGACCAGCATACGGACAAGAAGAAGAAGAAAACATGCAAAACAAATTTATGGATTTGATGTCCGGCCCTAAAGTTCGGTAATTTTGCATATCGACAAAACATAACTTGACAAATATGGGAACTTTCAATTTTTATATAACAAATAGCTTTCTCCACTCCCCCACAAATAACACGTTTGTTTTATATGGAAAATCATATTCCTCCTTCCTTCTTCATTAAAGCGAGCTAGGCTGAAGACTTTATCATATGAATTCTATCCTCTATATCGAACACTCATTCCTATCTATTGATAGAAAGATCTTCGTCAAATCGCTCTGATGTTCCCCTAACCCAACCCGGGAACAGACCGGACCCAAAGAAATACGACCTCTTTGAGATATATGGTTTATACCAGAAATGTACGAAGTTGGACTAATTTGGAAACATTGGGCAATTTACTTTATACCTACTATTCCGTCTGATATATGATTTTAGTGTTATCAAGTCATTTAGTATATGATCGGGACCACTATGAGACTAGTCGAAATTTGACTTGGCTATAATCCGAGTCTAGAGGTGCGGATTACACACTCGAATAAATTAAGTTAATATCGGAAACACGGGGCATCGCCCTGGTGGAACTGAGCCCATGGTGCCAATTAGTGGGCGGGGGTAAAAGGGCCACCCTTGCAGGGTGCGGGGCAACACCCCGGCCTGAAACAAAATCCATATAAGGAAAGTTGATCCGGCCATTATTTTTCCGTCAGATAACCACCCACAATCGTCATCTTCTTCATCTTTAAATACACCGTATTTGGCACTACAAAATACATAACAATGATTTTGGTATCATTATTTGTTAGAATTTAGTCTCATTTCAACACAAATCAAAGCAAAGGTATTTTGTGTTTATGATTTGAATTAAGATTGTAAATCAAATCAATTTCTTGGATTATCTCCTATTTGAATTTGTGATACCTCAAACATATGGTCGAATTAAGCCACTGTTTTAAAACCACCAACCATCAACTCACCATTTACACCACCACTATATATTTCAAGAGGCAGGATCAAATGAGAACACCTTTTAAGGTGAGAACCTAAAAAACAGTTTATAGCCCTTGGATGATATTTATTTAATGAATGATATTAAACTTGGTTTATTTATGTAAATAAATAACTGGTCTACAATTGTTCACACCGTTCTCTATTTAAAATGTGTTCTCATCGAATCACTCCTCTATATTTCAATACCACTAACAAAATTTTCAAACCTCGGTATTTATCTTCAACCCATTATTCCATAAGCTACAATGTTTAAACACACATATAAAAAATGGCAACTGATAACACACATACCTTACTGCAACTACGTACCATGGATTCTTCAACGAAGACACAAACACATAGTGACGTAGACACTAAAAATTGACACGGATGTAAACACACAAATGAACTCCCACAATCAGACCATAATAGTGCTCGATCTACTCAATAGTCTGTGACATTAATACCGTCAAAATCTTGACATTTTGAAACCAGTGTTATTATGCATTTCAAATTTGAAGTTACTAGAATGCTACTAAAAAATACAATAATTTAAACATTGCGTTCAGCTTTCACAAAAAGTTGTTCCTTGATTTTTTTGCATGTCTAATCATCCTACTAATTTATCTATATTAGTCTCATTTATCATTTTTCTATGTGCTACAATCATATTAGAGATTTTGATACACACATATGACTTTAGGCAAACAAATGTTAACTTTGCCCGTTAAAGCCCCTCATTTGACCCGGACATTAGAATATTTTAGACATTTTCACAGCTATCCTCATTCCCGAACAACTTATGTCTGGTGTAACAACTTATAACAATCTCGTTATGCTTTGCCCTCTCTTTATACAAGTTCACTTATGAATTATCATCACCACCAACACCATTGGTAACCGCTACAAGCCCCCATCGGCTGACACCACCACTGTCAGGGGCAAACACCACTAATTGCGATCATATTACTCCTATATTCCGCTCTCTCTATATATCCCTCTCTACAGATAAACATAGATATATTTCACCTAGGTGTGTCCCTAAATTAAAGTAAATGAAGGTCATATCCTAATGTGCCACCACCATCATCTATTTTTCGTCTCTTGATGGCGATGAACGGTTTTTAGAGGAAATTTTTCGCCTCTATCTCTTTATGGGTTGCGTTGATGAGTTTTAGTCACCAAGTCCAACAAGTTTCTACTTGGAAAACTCAACAACGGATTTTTCAGCCCATCGATTTAAAAATCCTAAAATTTTTGTGATTTGTGTTGTAGGTTTGTATGCCGATGAGTTCCTCTACAGTTCTTCCTAGATTTATTTCTTTAGTAATTTTTAGAGAAAAAAAATTCTCATATTCGTAGATGAAAGAGATGGGTGGTACTTGAATATACCCAGATTTTGTGAGGGGGCACTACAAGAAATAAGGATGTTTACCCACACATAAGCTAGTCACACATTTTAATGTGTGGGTAAATACCCACACATATTTTTTACATATGTAGGTAATCTGAAATGTTGTTGTTTAGTAAAGGTTAACACTTTTTATGTGTGGGTGATGCTTTTTACACACATTTTACTTGGAGGGAAAATTTCCCTCTAAAATTGGTGATTTACCGGAACTAAAATTACCTACACCGCAACAAATTCTATTAGTGTGTGAGTAAATTACCAACACAAATACAACATTTGATCGTATGTGTGGTTAAATTACCAACTTAAATGTAACATTTGAACTTATGTGTGGGTAATTATTTAACTTTTACCTTTATATAATATTTATTGATAAATGTGAAAGTGAATAAAATAAACAATTTTTTAAATTTTTTTTCCTTAAAATGACATGGCATTATAAATACCAACATATTTTTAAAAATGAAATGTATGTGTAGGTAATTAATAAATATTACCTACACACAATATGATTCAATAAGATGTGTAAATAAATACTATCTAGTTTTTGAAATAAAAAAAGACATGGAAATTAGAATTACAGTTTAATATTTAAAACAAAATGAAAAACTGATCGTGGATGAAGGGGTTCCGAATAATCGGAGTTTAGGAATGTTGTTCCTAAAATTTTGATATAAAAGGATACATCTGTAACTGTTACCTTTAATTTAGCCCCCCAAACTCTACAAAGAGGGAGGAGAAAAGTATACGGGAGGCAAAAATCGGAAAACCACAAACGAGCAGAAACTAAAGAAGATCGAACCTCTGGTAAGTTTTCATCGATTCGTGTTATTATATGGATATTGATTGTCAGTCGTTTGTTAGCTTTAACATACCGTAAATTGCTAAACGAATGTTAATTTTCCTTACGGTGAGTGAGTGTATGTTGATTCTCACTTTTGCGTCTATTAATATTACTTTACCAAATGCTATTTGTGGATGTTCTCAAGTTTACAATGGGTGTTAATTCACAGAAGAAAACAGAGGAATTCCTTTGAAAACTAGTTCTTTTGTTTTCCTTTTTTTTCTTTTGAAATCCCATTTGGACTTCTTATTCAGTTATTATTAGTATGATCTAAACTTGATGCGTAGCTGCAAAATAGAATTCCCAAATGATCAACCACTTCTACATCAGCCTCACGAAGACCGTCTAGGTTAAATACCGGTGAGATCCAAAGAAAACAGAAAACCAACCGAGAGATTTAAAAGTTTGTGTTTTTTATATGCATATGTGTATTTACTTCTTCATGTGTGTCTAATACATGTATGCGTCTCTGCATTTTATTTTATGTGTGTTAATGGCTTCATCTTCATGTGTCTGTGTGTTGTGTTAATGGCTTCATCTTCATATGTATTTAATACATGTATGCGTGTGGCTCTTAATACATGTAAGTATGATTCCATTTTATTCATATCTTCATACATTAATATGTTTTATATATGCGCTTGTGTGTTCATATATCTATGTGTATGTGTGTTTATATATTAATATATTATTTATGATATGTATTGTTGTGTTTCTATAATTATAATTTGATATATTACACTGATATTATTCTTTTGCTTTAACAGGAAAAATTTTGTGGACTCATTGAGTGACTAGGTCATTTTTAGGATGAAGTTGCATTCGTTTGACCATGTTGCATGTAGGATCATGGGTACCATTGAGTCAAATCGTCCTAGTTACAATTAATTGGTGAATTGAGATCAAGCCTTGGAAGGAACCACTAGAACTACGCAAAACTCGCTAATTCAGAAAATATCTTCCATCTATAAGTACAATTTCGTGATGAGAGTCATGAAAGTAATGATGTGTTTGATGATCTAGCATGAACTTTTAGGATTATCTACAATTGTTTAGTGTTTTGATGATATATGATTGGTATTTTTGCTTGTTATGGTTGAAACTATTATATTATAACAGTTTTATTTAAAATATATTTTTTGCCATGTGTATCTATTTCCACATAGATAGTTTGTAACTTTGTATTTGTTTGCACATATGTGAATATTATTACATATATATATATATATATATATATATATATATCTCTTGGTTAACCCGTTATTGCTCACACAAACGCTTATTTTTACCGACATATTTACAACAACTACCAATACAAAAAGCACTTTTACCAACACATATCCAATAACACGTGTCACTAATACTTAGTATGGTCACACCACATCATTCGACACGTCATCCACGTCATCGAACAAAAAATCATAACACTTCTACCCATACATATTTCTTACTTTTAAACACACATATATGTGTAAGTATAGGATAAGCAATATACCCACACATAGGATATGTGTGAGTAAATATCTTTATCTACAGGCATGAGCCCACACATGATTACACTTTTTTTATGTGTGGGTAAATATCATTACTCACATATATGGATACTCTACCCACACATAATGTGTGTGGATAAACACCCCAATTTCTTGTAGTGCGGGGATGGAGATTCACGTTGCTCTTCTTTTACTTTCAAATTTGCCAAAGGAGGAGATGTTTGTTCTTACAAGTGGTTATTTGGTGCGTGTTTAGTGGCCAACGGTGGTCAAATGACGGATAAGACTGTAAGAGTGATGGTTAATGCCAAGTCGAACATTTTCAGATGAAGAGAGTCAATGGTGGAGAGAGAGATGTGAGAGGGTTAGACAAAGAGATGGTTGTTGCAACCTTGAAGGTTGCAATGGAGGGGAGAGAGTGAGATAGGATCTTTTTTTAATTTAGTATAAAAATATTTTTGTTTGGTAACAAGGATAACGGGTGAGAAAACCAAAATACCCTTATGTTTTGCATATGAAGGTTTTTAACGGTAGAAGTTAATCGTTGTTAGTCTAAAGGACTAAACTTATAATAAAATGTAAACCATAGTGACTTTCAGTATAATTTTGAAAATTAAAGTACAAAAAGTGAAACTTTGAGCCAACCACAGTAACGAAGTTTGTAATCTACTTAAATAAATATGTAAAGAATTATGAACCAAAATGACCGCTTTTTGTAATTTTTGATTTAAAAAATTAATTTTGCAATCATCCTTACACCACAAATATGGTTTCTGTAATTTGCTCATCTTCTGATTAAAAAAAGACTAACTTTAATAAATCTATTAGATAATTTTAATTATTAGATCTAGATAAAAAAATTTATTACCAAATCTTAATCATCAATTTTGATAAAAATTAAATTCCAATTTTAACTTTTTTCGGTTAAAATTCAATTCAATTTTGACTTTAATTTATATTAAAATTATTAGATATACTTTCATATATGTCTTTCTTAAACCCTAAAATATCGTATTTGTCTATCTTAATTTAAAAATATCATATTTACCTTTTAATATATTTCAAAATATTACATTTAACTCAAATTTGTAGTTTTATCATTCTAAAATATTATATAATTATTTTTTAATTAACACCAATAAACACGTTGCCTTATTACCCCTACTTGTAACAATAATAATCGATAACTTGTACAAGAAACAAAATCACATTTCTTTATATCATGATACCACATTTCTGCCACGACTTCTGCATTCCCTCTCACGTCAATGTTTCCACCGCTAGTCTAAGTGATGCCATCTATCGTTATTTTATAAAATTTTTATTTCATTCGTGTTTTATAATTAGTTTAAATCTTATTAATAATATTTATTATTTTTAAACCTTAATCTATTCATATTATTAAAAAAAAATAGTTATGCGTACAAAATATGTGAATTTAATGCGTGTTGAGGACTTTCTATTTTGTAGCTTATGCTATAAAGGGACAATAACTAGTTTCATTCAATTAAACTCACGTGTTTATTTAATATTTTAATTTCTAAATTTTGTTTTTTTAATTAATGTACTCATTAAATAAATTTGGAACAAAAATTATTAATAACTTTATTATAAGAAAACCAACAAGATGCTTGTATTGAACAACGGGCTATAGTGCTATACAAGAAAATCTACAGAAGAAGATGTAGAGCCTTATAAAAGAATTTGTTTTTCAAAAGGATGTATAATGCTACAACATTTAAGTTGGGTGCTCCTAGCAGTATATATCTTTTACAGAGAGAGAGAGAGCGGTTCAAAGATAACTATTTTTCGTATAAAAACTGCAAAAGCTAATTCTAATCATTAATCCTATTTGCTTAGTTTAAGGTTACCAATTAACATCCAAGGGTATATTAGTATATTTAACACAATCCTTAATTAAAAACCCACACACTCAAAGGCAGATCCTTCATTAAAAACCACACATTCAAGCACTCCACCTGTGGCCACATTTTCATTGCTCACCACCAACAACCTCTTCACCATCCACCGGTGACCACTTCTCACCATCCACCGGTGACCAGAGTCCCTCACATGTCAGTGAAACTACTCCAAACTAAAAAACCCATATCTCATTTCCCTTGTTTCTCTCTCATCACGACGGAGATTTTAAAGCTCCAAACTTCATATTTGAGCTACAACCTGACAAGTAGGCCATCACCTATTGTCGGTGAAACTTGTACGGTGACCAACTCCTCTTTATGCTTATCTCCGTCTCTCACCCACACCATTGACGATAAGAGAAACCGTCCCTAAGCTTCGATCTTTAACCATCCACCGACATCTCGCACCTATAAGCTCGATTTTATACCACCACTGACCACTGAAATTCAACTCAATTTCAACCTTTTAAGTTGTTATAGGTTTGGATTGATTGTGACTGTCGGCGACACTTCTGAGAAGGTGCGGTATGCGGACAAAAATAAGGAGCAGTGGAGACCATCTCAAAAACCAGTAAGATATCAGTTGATTTTTAGTCTCCAAATCGACCTTTTTATTCGAATCTGAATTTGATTTTGTATTTGCGTTTCCATGGTAAAACAAATTTGGTGGTTGGCATTTTCCATTTCTAATTAACTTTGCATATCTCTACACCTAATTTCATTATCTTGAGCATAATCATCTCTTAAGTTTCATTTGTTTTTTTTAGATCTATAGATTTGTGAATGTGCTCGTGTGTTTGTGTGTGTGATTTGAGTTTAAGATGTAAGTATTGAATCTGAGTGTGTGTATGTGATCGTGTAAGACGTAAGTATTGAATCAATCTGGGAATGTTTATTTGATTTATGAAACAATGTGTTTGATTAATCGGTTTGTTTGTTTGATTTGGTAAGATTTATATCTCAACGGAACTTTTAGTGTTTAAACAGTTACATTATATGTAAAAACTAAAATCAGGTTTCTAATTTTTTTCTTTGCTATTAATTCCACTATTTATAAGATAATAAAGAAGACCTAGGTGCAACTATGTTGGAAAAATTCTACTTTTATTTTTACGTGTGCATGCATGTTTGAAAAAAAAATATAGCACCTGTTCGGAAACAAAATCCAGTGTAACATGCACGTGTGCACCTAGAATTGTGGTGCACATGTGCACCATCTGCACCTGTGTTGGAGCAAAAACTTATTTATATGGTGCACATATCTGATGCAGTGCTGAAATGAAACCTGGCAAAAATGATTTTCTTTTCTTTGAAAAATATAGCAAGATCAGTCTCAAACTAAAGAACATAAATTTCTTGTTATTTTGGTATAATCTTCGTATTCTAAAAACCTTTGCGTTTGATAGATATATTAGATTAAAAAGGGGTAAATGTCATAATGTCCAAATTACCCCTCGTTAATTATCTTAAACATATGATAAGTTTGATTTAATTAAGGTTATCTATTAATAACCATTTAATCTAGACCCTCCATTTTTTATCAATGGTTATAATTGGTTATCGTACGAAAAACAGTTCTCGTTTAAACCATCTCCTATATATATATGTAAAAAAGGGGTAAATGTCATAATATCTAAATTACCCTTCGTTAATTATCTTAAACATATGATAAGTTTGATTTAATTATGGTTATCGATTAACAACTATTTAATCTAGACCCTCCATTTTTTATCAATGGCTATAATTGGTTATCGTACGAAAAATAGTTCTCGTTTGAACCATCTCTTTTATATATATATATATATATGTGTGTGTGTGTGTGTGTAGGGTAAGATTAGGTACAAAACAAGCCTTATATACAGAACCAATCTCGGTCTTTATATTTGAATGATCAATGTTTGAAATTATGAATAAATATACATATGACTTAAATCAAATATACAGTTGATGTAAATAGAATATGCAATCGTAATCTTAATCATTGATTATCCAAATTTAAAAGCTGAGATTTATTATGTAAATTTTGTATATAAGACTGGTTATGTATTTATCATTGTTCTATATGATATATATACATACACACAAAACTATATTAAAGGTCTTCAAGATGGATAGCCATATATCAATATTACGATCGTTAGATTGAAAAAGAACCAAGATTTTGAATCGAAGGGATCGAAAACGTCTTCATCAATTGCTTTATGTTTCTTAATCCTTATTAGAAGAATGCAAGAGTTTGTTACGTCATGGGTTGTTCCTGTTTTCCTTAAACACGGTGACGACAACCGACAATAGACCGATCAAAGTTTACAATTACTATCAGGAAGGAATTTTAGTCACATCACCAAGGTTTGGTGATGATCAAATGGTTTGAACTCCGGTTAAAACCAAAATCTTAACCGGAATATTTAAGTTTTTACTTACTTTTACAGGTCACAACCTATTTAAGTAATAAAAAAGTAAATTACATACATTATTTATTTTAATAGGTCGGTATTAAGTGGTATTTAACCCTTATACGTAATTTGCATAAGGCCCGGATCGATTACAGTGAAGCAAAACCCTTTTAAAGACAATAACAAATCCAATGAACACATTCTCTTTTAATAATTCTACAAATCCAAATAATATTTTAATAATTCTATATTATTGAATGTTGAATCATATAGTTTCATGGCAAAATAGAGGGTGACGTGTTGTACGAAGATGCTAATACTAAACTAAAGGATTATTGGCCTAGCGATATTAAGGTGTGACTAATTAAGATGTCTCTTCCTCTTAGATGTTTAGGGTTTAAATCTCGTAATTAACATAAAATGTAAATTACATGGGTATGCATTTACCGTTACAAAAAAGAAACTAAATGCTTACACCTGCCAAAATGTTTTTACATCCACAAATATCGATCATTTTGGTGACTTAAAAAGCTAGCTAGACACATTAATCCGCATTACAAACCATCTTTACGACTTTGATATGATTGTGTACGTGGATATGCAAGGTTTATAGTCTTGTGTTTAATAAAGTATATGTAAAAAACATATTCCTAAAATTTTAATATTCAATTACAGGTGATTCAGTATATAATCATGATGTTGCCGTATTTTGACATATATTTTATGCGATATCGTATTTATTTTTAACCAAATATTATTCCTAAATGAGTCAAAAGATACTTAATATCTTAAATTGTTGGTTTTTAGGTTAAAAAGACGGATGATAAAAAGTTTTGAGCAAAAACCGAAGAAAGTGAACAAAACAGGAAAAACTGTCAGCTCCGACACACCTCCACTATTTTGATCATATCTCACTCATACGTATTCGGATTGAGGTGATTCAAGCGGCAACCGAAACTAGACTCAGAGGCCTACAAAATCATTTTTATAGTCAACGCCTGAAAACACGTGGTCGCAACGCGACGGTCCATTTGTCGCGACGCAACGGGATTCCATATCCAAAAAAGTCGTGACTTATCTACTGGTCGCGATGCGACAGAACGCGAAGCTCCAGAAACGTGAAATCTATAAATTCAGCCTTATTTTCGACTTAAGAAACATATGCGGTTCTAGGTCTTCAATGCGGTTCTAGGGCTTCAATATGACGATAGAGGGCATCCAGAAGTGATTTTTGAAGCCTGAGAGTGGATTTGAAACTCAAGAATGGAGAATCAGAATTGAGGAATCATCGGTTTTTATTCGGTTTGCTTTATTGTCTATGTTTAGCATTCATCTATGATTTCCAGATGTTCTTTTCTTCTGATTATGGCTTAAATACTGTGATTTTTACTTAGATGAGATTACCTTTGTTTAATGATTTGATTATAATGAATTGGATGAATTAATAGTTATTTATTTATCATGCATTGCTTGATCTAAAATCCATGTGTGTTAAAGTTGCAAACTTTGTTATTTATTAACTGAGTTTACATAGGTTTGATGACCAATCTATCTATGTATATTTTTATCATGATTATTTAATCCAATTAGGTAATTGTGACTAATGATTAACCAAATCCTAGGGTTAAGTGACAAAGTAGTGAACTTTAATATGTGTGAACAATTTCATGTGATGATCATTATGTGTGATTGATTGATTGAATGAATAATAACAATCAATATTGATTAAGCCTTGCATGATTCGAAATTAACTGGCTAATTATAATAGTATTTGATCTCATGACCATAGGATTAGTATTTTTCATGATTATAGGGTTAGAGTTTCTAGCCAAAATATCTAACAAATTTAGGAATCAGTATATGATGAATAATATCCATTGCACTATCTTTAAATAAACCATAAATACGGGGTAATCGAATTTAAGTAAGAACACTTCTTATCTTGATCCTTCATTTCTTCCCATTCCAAGTTCTCAGCCTTATCTTACTTTTGAGTTGTTATCTCTTTTGTCTAATTAATATTTTATTGCATTCTTAGATTTATTCCCATATCCACCCATTTACTAGCTTTGTTTAGACTAATTAGTAATTAAATCTTTTAAATCTGAAATCATACTCGTTCCCCAAGTGTTCGACACTCGGTCTTACCAGAACTATACTACGATACGATTAGGTACACTTGCCTATTTGTGTTGTAGTCAGTATTTTGGTGATTCCAATTTATAAATATAAAACCTGATCTGATTCACGCACATCAAATCACATGTGATTTGTAAAAGCACACATGTGAATTACGAAAATGCCACTCTGTCCAAAATTTTAAAATACAATCTGGACCATTGATTTTATTAATCTAAAGACTAAAATTAGTCCATTAAAACTATAAATTAAGTATGCACGTATTAAACATTCTTAAGGATTTATAATATCTTATCTAGTCGGATTAATAGCCATCTCTCAAGCTAACTAATTTTCAGAATCATGCACAATGATTAATTAAGTGGAAAGTCTAGAAAACTATAGACTGCCCAAGCCAATAAAAGCATGACCAATCAACCAATTACAGTACTGATTTTGTTGTTAAATAAATATAAATAATAAATAATAAAAAAAAGGATTAAAGAGTAATTTGTTTGGGCAGATGTGTGGCTTTAACGAAATAAACTTTGACTTAAAAAAGATAAATCTGGAATATATTGGTAAAAAGTAGGCTTAATTATATATAATTAATTATGAATGTAGATGCGTGTGCATCACTTAAATGTACATAGACATAACATGCAAAAATGAATGAAACAAAAGCTAACCAAGTCTCACTATATATTTTAAATTTAATCAATTTAATTAAACCATCAACTCATAAATTTCATGTGTTAAACATGAGATTTTTTGATGAAATGACAAAAACAGCCTCCAATTGAAGGTGGTATTAATTTTTGGTTCAAAGTAGCTACTACCTTACGATAAGTATATCTTATTCGATTACAAGTACAAAAGTATCATTATTAAAATTTAAAAGTATATCTTATATGAATTGATATTTATTTAGTTACGTTACCTGTATGTGAATGGTTTGTTTGAAAACCGCTCTTAATACGAGAACTCTTTTCGGTCCTTAATTAAAATAAATCAATTGTCAATAAAAATAACGGCTCATTAATAAGGGTATTTTGAGAAAGTCAAATATCGCTCTTTAATAACAGTCCACCCAGAAGCAATCCACGATAAGAAAAAATATATAAAAGACCAAAAATACTCATATTAATGAGTGATTAATGAACATAATGGTAATTACAAATGTTACATGGGATACTAGTATTATATATATATATATATATATATATTTGCCAGTGAGTGTAACGAAGTGCATTTTCAGCCATTAAATTGTGTTAACTATTAATCTCAATAATGTAAGGTCCTGAATTTAGACAGCCCTTGGATTAGGCTCATATGCAATTTGGGCCATTGAGATAGAAATAAAACGGCTACTACCACTATAATTACGCATTGAATATGACTGTAGCCATTACACAAAAACTATTGTGTTATTGCTGACCTATAAACGTGACCGTAAAAAACTACGGATAGGAGTATGTAAATAGCTACTCAATTATCCAAAAAAGTTTGGAAAAAAACTATCCGCCATGTCCCCAAAATCGTCTTGAAACTACCACATAAGAAAACTGCTAAAACCTAACTATAATATAGTTACTTAACTGTACATAAAGGTTAAAAAAACTATAAAAATTGTAGATAATAAGTGGTGAAATAAACTGTAAACCTATATCCATAAAAAAAGGGTTGTGGTCACCAAAACATAAAAAACCGCTCATCCACTTAAGCAACTGTTCTTCGTCTCTATAAATAAAAAATTTCGCATTTTGAAATCACTTCAAAACTCACTCGTTGAACCACCACACACACAAAGCACACAATCCTACAAAAATCAAGAATAAAGGAACACAACAATGAGTGGTCACAAGTTGCTCAACAAAAACAGGTTAGAAGTTTCATACTTGATTGTATAAAAAATCATACTAATGTTTATATATAATTGTGGCATAAATTGTGTTAAATCTAACTCACCTTGATTGTTTATCTTGTCATGTTCAAGAAGTATATACATCCTCACGAGCATCAACGGCAGCGTAAGAAAAGAACTAGTCTTTCCCGTGAGAGCAAAAACATAAGAACGTTGATGATGTTTCACTTTGTGTACTATATAGATTGGATAAATATTGAAGGACGTTGACACCATTATAGAATCTGTAAAACAAGAAGATAACCTACAAAGTTAAAAAAATGGCGGAACAAAGTATTCACTATCAAGAAAACAGTACTTGCTTCGCCAAAAGTTGTGCGTAAAGAACATGTTACAGTTTCCAGCAAAAGATTGGTCACGGTACTAATTTTTAGGTAAAAGTTCAAACGAGAACTGTTTTTTGTATGAAAACCGCGAGAACCAATCTTAGCCGTCCAATTCTCTTTCCTTCAATTGGATTGTCCACTCATGAATTCCTTACATGCACCCAGCCACACACAATCCCCCCACACTCTTCATCCATGAATTCCATTATCCAAAATGAACGATCAAGATTGATTCTCGCAGTTCTTGTACGAAAAACAATTCTCGTTTGACCCCCTAATTTTTATTCATAAGTGGGGTTTTTAGCTATGTAGATAGTTGATTTCACTACTTTTATGATTTCCACAACCTACATCAGCTTTCCAAATATAAATCATATCATAACAACGTACCAAGATATAAGACTCCACTAAGTTATCTTCATCACATCATCATCCTTTTTCAAATTTTAAAAACCTTTTTTGATGTCACATTGAATGCTGCTATATAACCTGGGTATTAATACTATCCATTACTAGTTTAATAGAACATATTTTTCTTCATCTAATAAAAAAAGCTACGATTGAAAACCAAGGTATAAGGTTGGATCATCAAGAAACGAATGTATGCATTAAAATCTAAAAATAAAGCAATTATTTAAATCAATAATACCAAATTACACATATATACATTGTCTATGGATTACATACAAAGTGTGTTGCACTACAAGCCGGTTTTTGCGTTTAGTTTAAGTTGCTATATCCAATATTCCATATAACAAATTGCAAAAGGTAGCTAAGAAAATATATTACAATAGTTAGGTTTAACCAAATCAAGAGATTAATCACCAACATAAATAAATACAAAGATTTAGTTTGAGATTTAAATATAATTATGTAAGTTTAGGTTGTTTCATATCTAAATTGTAAAGGAGTCTCAAACAAAGACTGTATAAAATATAAATTGAACAACAATCAATAGATACACACAAACAAATCAACCATTTGAAAAACTACAATAAATTGATTTCTAGACATTTGAAAATCAAAAGATACTTGCTGCCGTAAATCCATATTTTAACAACAAATCCTTCATAAAAATATATACATATTAATATGTATATATTTATATAATAATTGATTGAAAAATTAAAATACTCCTATACAAATGTATTAAGAATCAATCAGTTTAACAATAGATAGGCATGATACAAGTTTTGTTTGAAAACATTAAAAGGGTAAACCCCATCACTGCTAACATCAAATTCAAGCAAACTGCATAACCTAACATGTACATCAAACCACAAAACAGATATGTATGATACACAATTAGTTTGAAAATCCTTAATATGGTAAACCCTAACACTACCGGTACCGAATTAAAAAAACCTGAATCTAAGAAGTAACTCCATCTGGATAACTAAATTATTTCTATAGAAATCAAATTTAAAAAGGATTTTAGGGTTCTGTCAATCTATGAGCATTTTTCTGAGGGTTTGAATATGCTCCTTCCACTTACATGACATCTAATCATAGCTCCTTCTTCCACTATATTCCCAAAATGCCTCTCGGAAAAAGGAAGGATGTTTGTAATGGGACATATTGGATTTATGGTGAGCGATTAGGGTCACAGAGTGCGATCTGAGGTGAAGAAAAGAGAAGCAACCCTCATAATGATGTAATGGTGATGGTGGTCAAAGATACTGTCAGGGTTATGGGGTATAGAGAGAGATAGAGGGAAGAGAGAGGATGTATCAACAGTCCAGGTGGTGATTCGGTGGTACCTGGAGACATGGGACTGTAAAGCAAGCCGATACGTTGTGTTTCTTATGAGGAGCGGCTAGGGTTGAAGGGATATCGATCAATTTTGATGGATGAGCAACAGGGATGGACCAAGATGAAATGATTCTCACATGATACAAGGTTTCCATATGTGCGAAGTGGTGGGATGAGGGGAAGGTGGGCATATTGAAAGGAACAACATTGTCAATTTAGAGTTTTCAAGAAGGGGATAGTTAGGGTTTTTACGAGGTTATGGTTTCAATGAGAAAATAATATATAGTAGTATTTTTGTTATGAGGGATGGTGTTAGGCTTTGAGTAGCCAGGACACAAAAGTAAAGTGAGGAGAGTTTTATAATGGTAGGTTAGATTTAAGAAGTCTTTACTAAGACTTATAAATTAAGAAGTCTTTGATAAAGCTTATAAATTAGATTAAACTTTTATTAACTATAAAATATATATAAGTTTAAGATGGGGAGTTTCTTTATGAATTGAGTTTTAAATTAAACAAAATAATTAAAATGTTACCGCTGTTAACAAATTTCTAACCTTAATTCGCTTTTTCCTTCCATGGTACACAAGAACAATATATCAAAACCCTACAGATTAGGGAGATGAACAGAAGAATATAAACCATGTACCTTATGACGATTTCAAGTTTGAAAATTGAGTAAAAAAAGTAGCTAATCTACACAAATCTGGACCTTAAACATCAAAGCATATACTCCTTCCATGTAACACATTTACTTTCCTTTCACATACTACTCAATCACTTTTCAATTGGTTTTCTAAATTACCTATATATTACGATAAATATCAATAAATGACTCTAGCCTTTAAAAAACCTGCACGTTGGATTGTAATATAAAGACAGAAGGAAAAAAGAAAAACCATAGCCCTAAAAATATAATGTTGTCTCCAACTTTGATAACAGAAACAAACAATTTGTTTGACAAAAAAGACCTCCTTTCCTAGCTAGGAACACACATGGATAGAATGATAGATTAGGGTAGTTTTATTATTATTATTATTATTATTTATTATTTATTATTATTATTATTATTATTATTTATTATTACTATTATTACTATTATTATTATTATTTATTATTATTATTACTATTATTATTATTACTATTATTACTATTATTATTATTATTTGTGATCACTTAGATGTTTCAAATCTTACTTCAATGAATGCGTTTGCATGTCTAGACTATATATTTTTGTTTTGGGTGATTTTATTTGGATAATTGAAAATGTAAATTGAACTCCTATAATGTTTATATATACAAATGTATGTCATGTATTCAAAACTATAATTAATTAGTTTCATATGTCTGATATGTGAGAATATGATGTTCAAATAATAGCACCTATTTATTTATTTATGCCTAGTTGTATCAAAATAACACGTCCGTGACTTTAGGATACATTAATTATTATAACTTCTCTAAGCTAAGATCTATCATAAAACTAAACATATATAAAAACTAGGGTTGAGTATAGAAACCGAAAAGTCGAAACTAATCCGTTAAAACTGAATCGATAAAACCAAAACTAATCCGTTAAAACTGAATCGATAAAACTGAAACCATTTCAAAGCCGATAGTTTGGTTTTAAATTTTGAAAAAAACCGATGGGTTCGGTTTCGTTTTTAACCAGAAACTGCCCTACTAATATTTAATATATATATTTTAATTTTATAGTTATTAAATAAAAGTAAACGAAACTCATTAAATATTCCAAAGTCTAATTACTAGAGTCAATAACTTTTCATTCCCTTTGTTGTTTACCTCTTTTTATATCAACGTTTATATTATGATTATATGATACAAAACACATTTGCATTTTTATTATTTGGGCTGAAAATGGTATTTAGTGCTGAAATATGTTTTTATACATTAAATTTAATGCTGGAAATTAAATGTTTTTACTGAAATTTGTATATAATGCTAGAAAAATAATGGTTAGTGCAGGAAATTATATATCAATGTTGATGAGCCACCAAAAACCGAAACCACTGGGTTTGAAAATCTTAAAACCGAAATTAGCGGATGGATTTAGTTTGAACTTAAAACAGTCTCAAACCGCCCCATACACACCCCTAATTACAGTTTCATATTCAAATTATTTGCACCCTTATCTACACCCTCTTAATCCAACAGGCTTTAAAAAAAAAAGTAAAAAAATCAGACAATAACTAATAAAAGAATTTAAGTCACAAGGAAAGACCAATCCCATGGTTGGCTGCATAATTGTCACATGTTTAACGAAACAAAAGCCATAATACTATGTGTAGATGCAATAAATGATCTTACCCAGAAAGTATATTTATTTATTTATAATCAACTTCTAGCAAAATCAATAACTATGTGTTCACCACACCAATTTTCCTATAAAAGTATAAACTTGTATAAACTTTTTTTATGTTTCATTTGCACCGATTTTGAAATGGAAAAATAAAACCGGCAAAACTTTAGAAATAAAAAAAAACTAAAAAATGGTTAATTGGTTCATCTTGTACCGACTATATGGCAAAAGGTAAAGCTGTGAAATTCGTCACATTTGTAGCTTACTATGTAAATGGTATTTTGATTATTATTAACAATGTGGTTTCATCACTCAAACCTTTAAGGAACGAATAAGTACCTTGATACTAACTAAGGAGAGCATTGTAAATATATTATTTAATATTTTTATTTGGTGATTACAAAAAAAATTAGATATTTCATTTCCTTTATCTACATAAACTCCCATTAATTAGTTGTGAAAAATGTCAAGCATAAATTACCCACAAATTCACTTATAATTTGCCTAAAAATAGATTTTTTATTTTCATCTTTCTAATTAAAAATTCTTTTATTTTAAATAAAATTTATACGAGGTCTAAAACACATAATGGTACAAGTTATTAGTGTACCATTAGTTAATTAGTGTTGAAATGATTTTTTAATTTATTAATTATGCTTGATGGTTTAGTAGTTTGAGGCTAAAAAAAGTTCATTTATTAGGCCTTTATCAAACTGGGCGGGCTTTCTTGACCGACTTCAATTGGGCTTTGCAAGTCTAATGAACCTTTCGTTATTCATAATTTCATATCAAGATCATGGGGTCAAACTTCAGTAGTTCACTAGTTCATGTATCTGTCAACTTGATCCTTAAAATAATAAACAAAGAAAATTAAGGTTGTGTTTAGTTGTAGAAAATAGAAATCTTAAGTTGCACCATAGAGAACTTTTTTCGAAAGACCGAAAACTTGAAAATATTTTCCCTTCGACTTTTTTCAAAATGAGTTTAACGCAAAATAAATTTCTTAGTTTGCTACTTTATAGAATTTTAAAAATATTAAAACATAGTTTTGCAAACCTTTTCTTATGTTTGTTAGTGTTTTTTAAATTAAAGTTACTAACTTTTCCAATCATCACTCTCCAGGGTCTTCGTTCATATCCCCAATCGCCATAGTCATCTATGATGACTCACTATTGTTGTTCGTCATTAGACATCTTAGTTAGATGTTGTCACCATTTATCGGCCACACTATCATCTTTGATGTCTTGTTGTCTTCATCGGTGATTGCCATCTCAATTTACTGGCTGTCGGTTGACCTCGTCCATTAACGACCACCTTTATTGGTTATCAACATGTTCGCAGTCACTTCCTCTAGTCGTCGGCGTCCTTTCTCAGCCAATTTGTTAGATTGTAACTGGCCACTTAAGCCTGGTGACATCATCCATTGTCAGCCTCCTTTGTCAGACTATTATTACCCGTCAATAACCACATATCTCATCTTCATCACTTGTTGTTGTCCGCCTTCGTTGATCGTCGACAGACCTGGTCATCATCGTCACTAACCAAGAGAAATAATGGGAAAGTAGACATGAAAAGGTTTTCTTTTAAACATAATTATTTTGAAAATTAAAAACAAATTTCCTTTTTCCGAAGAGATATAGTGAAATAGTTTTTGTATAAGTAGTCAAGTACATACGGTATACTATAAATATATTATTAATTATAAAAATAAATAAAGATGTAATATATCAATCTACTATTTTTTTTATACTTATTTTTCTACTTACAAAATCAATAAGTATTAAAAATTAAAATTAATACGGTGAGTTAAAAGGTAAAATAGAAAAGAAATAGTAACATCATGTATATTTTTCTACAAAATACAGAAAGCTTCCCATAATCGAGAGTTAAAAGGGTCAACGTCATCCTTCGTGTTCAACCTCAACATCGCCGCACAACAACCGTCTTCGCTGCCATGTCCATCGCCGCCATCGTTTCGGCCCCGGTGACAAACTCAAATATCCGATTACTTTCCCTCACTTATCCGGCATCCATTTCCCAAGTCAATGCCTTCAAACCCCTTAGTTTTGCTCTCCAATTGAACACCCCAAAATTGTCAACTACTTCTCTCCAGCGAAACCCTAATTCCCGAATCTCTGTATTAGCAATGAGCGTATCTGCCCAGGAGAATCCCACTCAGACATCATTCCATGATGTAAGAGAATCCAGAGTTCTTCATTTCGTCAAGTATCATGGCCTGGGTAACGATTTTATAATGGTAACTAAAAAGTTTCTTTCTCTTTTCAATCTACGATATTAGTGATTTTTTTATATAAATGCATAATTACCAATGGTATTCTGTTGTCTGTTCTTGACTCCATTTATATTAGGATTGAATCATATTACCTTGAAACTGTATTGCTTATGCTGGTTGGGTATTTGAATCTAATACTAGCGGATGTGAATGATTACTGTGATCTATTATTTATAGAAAGTTTGGACTTTGAATAGGTTAACAATCTTGATTCGATGGAGCCAACAGTTACTCCGGAGCAAGCTGTTAAGTTATGTGATCGGAACTTTGGCATTGGAGCAGATGGAGTGATCTTTGCAATGCCTGGATGGAACGGGACTGATTATACCATGAGAATCTTTAATTCTGATGGTAGCGAGCCTGAGGTGATTTTCTTTTCTGAATTAAGTTAAACTTGTTTAGGTTGCACAAACACTTGTAATCCACTTCAATGATTTTATTTTTGAGAGGCTGAAAGCCTATTATGGATTATTAAATCACTTGGGGCCTTGTGTAGATCGTTGCTCTGGCCGTATTCAAATTGAACTTTCCTTGCTAATATTGGAACATTAAACAATATGTTCGAGTACAAAAAAGTGTATTTTAAGCTGACTCGGCTCAGATGAAGATAAGATGTTTGATATAGACTAGTATAAATTAGTATGTTACCATCTCCTATAGATATTTCATATGGGCAAATGTAATCTAACAGAGTTTGAACATTTTTTAAGTTACCACTTAATTGTAATGTGGTGTGAAGCTATAATGTCACAAATTCGTGGGAAGAAATGAAATCAAAACATAGGATCTTTAGTAATTAGACTGTGATAAATGTTCTAATAATACAGAGAAATGGATAGAGTAAAGTAAACTTCTGTTGCTTTATTCGTTATTCACAGCTCAATAGTGGAAAACTACGAGAGTCGAATTGCATAATATGTGGAATTCTATCAAACAACAAAACAAGAGTAATTCAAAATGCCAAGATAAAATAAAATTTGAAGATATTTGGTAACTGCTTGGAAACTTTTAATCATCCATTTTAGAACTTTCTGTTAGGTTAATTTCACACATTGTGTGTATACTGGAAATTGAATCGATCATCTCATTTTATGTTTTTCTTGTTCAGATGTGTGGCAATGGAGTTCGTTGCTTTGCAAAATTTATTGCAGACCTGAATAACTTAAATGGAAGGCAAAGGTATATTTTGTTTTGGTGTCTTTCTTCTGGGGAGTATGTGTACCATGCTAAGCTTTGTCAGGCTCTTTTCTTATCTTACATGTGGCCTATTTGCTCTTTCATTAACCTTTTTCTTATGTAATCTAAGATTCATATTTCTTGGCTGTCAATAAAGTTATTATACATATCCATGTTATAGTTATAAGTTGAATAGGAAGCTTTAGTGGCTGCTTCATGTAACCATTATATGTCTCTTCTCCATGAAATTTGCAGTTTTACTGTTCATACTGGTGCTGGATTGATCATACCTGAGATACAAGCTGACGGGAAGGTAGTTTTGGGGCACCATATTCTATGACTACTTATTTGCAGCTTTTCCTCTTTTTTTTTATTTGCACCATATTCTATGACGGGAAGGTAGTTTTGGGTGTGCAAAGAAAAGTTTATTTTAGAAAATCTGAAAATGGTTGCTATATTATTTTGTTACATGCCTTGAAATCTTGCTGAGTTAACATTGTTGTTACTTCAGGTGAAAGTTGACATGGGTGAGCCGGTGTTGAAGGCCTCAGATGTTCCCACTAAAATACCACCAAATAAAGATCAATCTGTTGTGAAAGCAAAAATCGAAGTAGATGGAGTAAATTGGAATGTCACATGTGTCAGCATGGGAAATCCTCATTGTGTCACTTTTGGTAAAGAAGATGACGAGGTATTGATCTTATGTTGATACATTTGTTTTGAGTAGAACCAATGTCCATTTCTATATTACATATGCATAAACCCACATCAACAGTAGATGCTTGTGATTTGGGGGTAACTCATGTTGGTTTCTACACAGAATTTGGTGGTTGATGAATTGAATCTGGCCTATATCGGTCCGAAATTTGAACATCACGAGCTATTCCCTGCTCGAACTAACACAGGTCAGGTTTTTATAGCCTCATAATTAGTTATTTAATCATGGAGCATTAGAAAGGTTATTAGTTAAACTTCTAATATTATGTTTCGTATCTTGTTTTTCATTTTGCAGAATTTGTGCAAGTGTTCTCTCGCTCACATCTAAAGATGCGAGTTTGGGAGCGTGGTGCTGGTCAGTCTTCTACTTTAAACACATAAAATTTGCCTACATGCTCATGTTAACGGATGGGTTTTGTGAATTTGTATAACCATGGACACAGGAGCTACCTTGGCTTGTGGGACTGGAGCATGTGCGGTGGTTGTTGCTGCAATTCTCGAGGGTCGTTCCGAGAGAGTAAGTTTGTCTAGTTCAAACTTGAATTCATTCACAACAATCTAAATCAATAGATGTTGTTTCTTTTCTGAATTAAATTTTATTATGTTATGTAGAATTGTACGGTTGATTTACCCGGAGGACCGTTGGAGATAGAATGGAGGGAGGACGATAACCACGTGTATATGACGGGCCCTGCGGAAGTAGTGTTTTACGGATCTGCGCAGCTTTAGATTCCTAAGTCAAACAAATCGCAAAATAATTTGAAGATTTGGAGAAAGTGTTTTGTAGTATGGTAAGTTGGTGGTTTGTAATCCTTATTTATTATATCTGGTAAACGTAATATGTTGCATTGTAATATTATTCAATATTCGTAGGTGCAATTTCATACGCTTCATGCAGAAAACAGTTTCTTCACTACTAAACTCTAAAGTCTACAGCCTTGTTTTACATGGGCCAATAGTAAGCCCAACTAGGGGCCTACCCTCATGGGCCATCTAGAAACGAACAAAGTTTTATTTAGTGTTAAGAACACTATTTTTTATGGGATTACATGTAGACGACTACACTTCCATCTGTTTAACTAATTTTCTTCGTTTTCTGTTGGAGGGAATATAACTATAAGCAAAGCTTATGTGTATTATGTTTTTACAAACCATAAAATGATTTGATAGTACCTCAAAATGATATACTCTTATTAAACCATCTTATTATCGTCATGGTAACCATGAAATAACTATATTTCACTTTTGCTTTCTTTTTTTCGTATTTTCCTTTCATTTTACTTGTCTAGATCTTTATGTTAGGGTTTTTTAAGAAGTATAAAGGGGTGTTTGGTTGGAAGGGATTGGTGGGAATTGTAAATCCAATTCCAACAAATTCTCTTCTTTGGTTCAAAATTTGGTAAGGAAAAAGATTCCTAAATGAATAAATGACGCAAACGTTCTATCAAATGTGAGATTTCACATTCTTTTCAAACTTGGATGGAATTCACATTCTATCGGACAAGAATTTTACAGTTGTTTCCCTTTTCCTCTTGCGACCTCTATCTTCGTTCCCTTCCTCGTTCCATCTCGGACGACGCCTGCATTCCCTTCCTCGTTCCATCTTTGGTGACCTCCCAACACCATCGTTCTCTCCTAATTTGCTCACTTCGACCTTGCGTCTTCATCAACAACTGTTCTTCATTAGGGCTTCGACTGACAACTTCGATTAGGGTTTAGACCGGCGGCAATCTCGACTAGGATGACATAGATTAGGGCTTCAACCAGCGACTTCGATTTAGGGCATCAATTGTCACAATGCTTCGATTATGGTGGGGTGGTGACAGTGGAGCCTTCTTCCTGACCCGTGACTTCGACTTAGGCGATTGTCATGACTGTGGGGTGGTGGTGTTGAGTGGTCATAGTGGTTGTGGTGATTGTAGGGTGGTCATTCCACTTCCCTAGAAAGTTACCAAACACACTTTTAAGGAATTGAAAATCAAATTTCAAATTCTTTAGGATTTCAATTCAAGGATTCTAATTTTAATTCTTAACATTCTAATTATCTAAACGCCCCCTAAGATTGCATGTAATTGAATATGGAAAAATTTGTCTATGTGCTTGTGCTAAGTGCTAGGAATGCGTTTACTTAGGAAAAAAACTTTCTGTCTATTCAAAAGGGAAATGATTTATACACAACATTTTTTTGTCATATATAATAATTATGTTTTTTTATCTTTACAAACCTATTATCTATTTTTATCAATCGCGTGTTTAAGGGTATTGTAGTTTAAATATACACTTTTTTTTGTGTATGACAAAAAATGTTGATACGAATTATCTTCTTTTTTCAAAATACCAATATGTTTCTCGCTTTTTCAAACCTTTTTATATTTTTTATACTATATAATAAATAGTAATAGTAATAATTAACAAAAAAAATATAATAATTAAAAAATAGATTATTACATGAAAAAAACCGGAAATAAAAACCGAAAAAAATACCACATCAAAATAATTTTTTTTATGAAAAAAAAACTCGTCATTTAATTTAAACATGTCTAAATTTGAAAACTAAGAAGTCTAATATTATAGAACAATTAGTATATAATTAAAGGCATCCTAATCTTTTATAAGTAAGTTTAGGAATTGAAGAAGTTATATAAAATGTAAGGTGGTAAACGATTGTTATATATATACACACACACGCACAATAAAGTGGAGTTGGACCACCATTAATCTTCTTCAGAAACCAGGACTGTCAAGTTTACTTCACCAAAAGTTAACAACATAGAATTGTATTTTTTAATGAGATTAATATATTAAAATGAAAAGAAATTGTTGATTATTTTTTAACTTCATCTTCTGTAGAAGTAGAACAGTACGTACTCTTCTTTTTCTTTTTTCAAATATTCTATAACGTACATTACCAAATTGTCTCTCTCTCTCTCTCTCACACACACACACATACAATTACCGATCCTACATTAATTAATCTACGCAATTATGCATATATACAAGCTTCTTTTATTTTTCAGAATAGTTATTACTATAATTAAGCGATACAACTTAATTAATAGCTGTAGTATATCGTGCAAGAGGGGTTCTCTCGTATATATTAATTAATTGTTAATTTTGTCTACAATCTATAGATATTTTACAAATAAAACAATTAATAAATATACATATATATAACGTAAAAGACAAGAATTAATGTATTTTTATAAGTTTAATTAATTAAATCCCAACTTGAAATTGCTTAAATACATATTTGCATGATCTCTAGCTATGAACTCCTTGAGTCAAACACTAAAAAAAATACCACTTGCCATAAATTAACATATATATAAATACTTTGATCATGTCATGACATGATACAAGTATAATAAAAATTGATGGATATTGACCTCTCAATTTTCACAAGACATGGAAATGATACGAGACTGCAACTTGCAATTGTCAAGGATATATATATATATATATATATATATATATATATATATATATATATATATATATATATATATATATATATTGAAAAGTTCATTTAAAAACCGTTTTTATTATGAGAATAGTTGCTAGCTTTCCCATCAACATATATATATATATATATATATTGAAAAGTTCATCAACATATATATATATATATATATATATATATATATATATATATATATATATATATATATATATGAGACCCTTCATTATTTCTCTAATCAAATTACTATCAATCAATCATTATATATATAATTTGGCCACCCACTTTTTATGTTATTATTTTAACAACTAACATATATAGCATCAACTAACTTTACAATTAGTTTCCCCAATAAAAATTCATACTTCGTCTTTTTAAGTATTGCATTTTCTTTTGTTTGTTTTACTTGTGTTACAATCACAGATATATATCACTAACAGTTCAATATATATATATATATATGTTGATAGGGTAGAGATCAAGTAAAAAAGGATTTTATGATAAAAAGGGTAAGAGGCAATATAAAAATCATTTTTATTGATTAAAATTAGTTCTTCATCAATTTATTTTTGATGAATATAACATATTCATCACTTTTTACAGAGCAAAAGAGATTTTCAAATGTAGATTTTGAAACCAAAATTTTAAAATAATTTGTTGATGAACAAAATGCTTTCATCTAAAAAGTGATGAATACATTGAATTCATCAAAAAGAAATCGATGAAGAACTAGTTTTAATCAATAAAGATGATGAACTAACAATTATCAGTAGATGTATATACCGAAAAATGATCAAATAATCATCCCTTTTACACTTTTTACTTTAATTTCCTTTTTATTTGATCTCATCCCTATGTTCATAAACTTAACAGTTATGAGATATAACTTCATCACTCTTATTTAGTTCAAAGAAGGGAAATCTGACTTAAGCATCGGAGGATCGACGTTTGGGTCTTCCTATGATGTCGTAATTAACGGGTTTTTTTTTGACAGAGTCTAGAGTTAGAGAGAACATCAATCACTCCTTGACAATTGAAAAAAAACACAGAGAGAATCACCCCTTTCATCCAATTACTTCAGCAGCAGGAAGAAACTCTTAAACATATATATATGTATTAAGGAATATGTTTAAACATATTTAAATGTTAAGTACAAATATATTGAAACATTGTCTAGAACATAAACCAAAACAAGGATATATTGATCTTAAACTTGTTTGTCAATATATTTCTTTGCAGTTCATATATGAAGATGTTAAAGATTCCCATGAACTACACTAAAAACAAATAGAAATTGACAGTTTAAGAAATTGTTTTGTTTTTTTTTGTTAGTTTAATATTTTAAATTTTTTGAAAAGAAACCCAAATATCTTCAATAATTAGACCTACAAAGTGAAGTCAATAATTAACAAACAATTAAAGTGGTAATATTAAACTCAATAATTAACAAACAATTTAAGTGGTAAATTAAAATAAACAAATCGATCTTTAATTAAGAACACTAACTTAGACCTAGAAAGTGAAGTCATTGGAAGAAAAACTCCAATTCTAAGACCTGATCAAGTTCTTTTAATTAATCGATACTGTCCGTCTTCTTTAGGTATGAATAGTAAGTCAATCTAGTGGTAGTTGACTGTACCACGTGTTGAAACCATAGACGAAAATGATCAACAAAAACTAGCATATACATATATATATATATATATATATATATATATATATATATATATATATATATATATATATATGCATGCATTTCACCAAGTAACAACAAATGATATTTATTGATTTGTTATATATAAGATAAAGGTGCACTGCGCAATAGCCATTCTGCTTTCTTAATAATGGTTACGTGTACTTATGGAGCTTACGCGTAAGTGTTTTTGTTAGATTTCAAATTGTGATTATTTTATTATTTTAGTACAGTTTTGATTCTAATTGTATTTTTTATAAGTATAAGGTAGAAAGTAAAAATACTTAATAGGTATATGACCAATGTAATTTATCTTAATTCATTAAGCATTTCAATATTATCATATTCTATATGTTGCTCTCACTTAAATTGCTAAAATTATGATAATCATTATGAATTTGCTTTAATTATCGATACTTTCAATTGGAATCCTACATTTCTATATATAATATGAAGGGCGCTTTAATTTGAACCTCGTCCCTTTCATATATTAAACATATCACATTAATAATGAAAACTATAATTGGTTGATGTAATTTATCTGGTATGTAAGAGGTAGAGGATCCAAACAGTAGGACCCTTCCATATTTACACACACACACACACACATATATATATATATATATATATATATATATATATATATTATGTGTATTAACACATAGTGTGTGGCTTTTTATATATGTGTATACACACGTCAAGGGAGTACCTTTAACTAGAGATGTAAACGAGCCGAGTCGAGTTGAGCCAGATACTTAGCCTTTTTAAGCTCGAGCTCGGCTCGTTTAGAGCTTATGATGTTGAGTTCGAGCTTGAGCTCGGTTTGTTTAGAGCTTATGATGTTGAGTTCGAACTCGGCTCGTTTAGAGTTTTTGATGGTGAGCTCGAACTCGGCTCGTTTAATATTTATGAAGCTCAGGCTCGCCTGGTTTAGGCTCGTTTAAGCTAGGCTCGTTTAGGCTAGGGTATTATTTTAATATTTTTATTAAAATGATATATATACTTATTAGAAATTAAACATATAAAATATAAATTATATTATATATAGAGCTCGTTTAAACTCCCTATCGTTAACTCTTCGATGCAGTTACTTACTAATTTTCCAATTTAAGGAGATTATGTGGTAATCGTTCAAAGAATTTTGTCTTACCCTATTAACCATAAAAATGAAATATTCTAGTTGTGTGTTTTTTTATGCTTTTTCGCAGTTTCTGGTGAAAGTATATCTGTATACAGAAATTGTGTTTTTAATAAGGGCATTTTGATTATCTATATATTGTTCAATCGTGAATTGTGTATGATTGAACAGTCATTAATTAGGATGTTTGATTTTTTCGAAATACCCCTTATTAATGCATCATTAATGAACTATTAATGACTCACCAATAAGTGTATTAATGAGCTCTTACAATTTATTTTAATTAATTGTAAAGATTAGTTTTATTATATACATATTTTATATATTATATGTATATCTTCTAATATAAATAAAAGTTAATATGTATTAAATTTATTAAACGATCATAACTCTTCATTTAATAAAATAAATTTAATTGTTCAATCTTAACCATCAATTTAATTAAATTTTGAATTCTAATTTGGACATTTTTTGGTCAAAATTGAATCAAAATTATTAGAGTAATTATATATATATATCCTTCTTAAACTGTAAAAAAAAATATTTACTTATCCTAATTTACGAATATCATATTTACTCTTTCTAATATATCAAAATATCATATTTAAGTATTTAACCAAAATTATAATTTTATCAATTTATTATATTTTATAATTATTTTAAAAAAATTAAACAAAAAAGATTTGACCTTATTGCCCTAATTATAACAATGATGATTCATGACTTGTACAAGAAATACAATCTTATCTCTTTGTATATGATAATACCATATTTATGTCGCCATGTATGCTCTCAACCTCGGGTAGTCGCTTTCACTACTGATTTGGTGTTGACAGTTTGTTGCCATTTTTTTAAAGGGGAATGATAACCATAACTATTAGGGGGGTGTTTGGTTTAAGTATTATTTTGAAGAGATTTGCATTTATAATAGGATCGGTATTTGGTGGAATTTGTATTTTGTGGGATTTAAAATCCCATTTTGTGTTTAGTTCATATTTCTTAGGTGGGATTTCCACCACCACTAAACTCTATCAACGGCCAACCACCATACATGTTGCCACCATTGAAGAGGAAGGACGACGACGGCGAACGACGGTGGACGACGAATGATGGTGGACGACGAACGACGGCGGGTTTCTGATGGTGGACGACGAACGATGGGTTTCTGATGGCGAACGGGTGACGGCGATGGTCTTGCGACGACAGCGAAGGCGACGGCGAAATCGGTGATGGTTCACCGGAATATTCGCCGGAAAGAATACCTCATCTGAGGATTTCAAAATACCAGGGGGTGGAAGGATTTAAATCTAAATGAGGGATTTTTAAAATGAGGGATTTCAAAATACCAAGGGAGTGGAAGGAATATTCGCCGGAAAGAATACCTCATCAATGGTTGAGATTACGATCGCATATTCGATATACAAACTGCATATTCGATCATAATTTTAATGATTGATCATCCAAATCTAAATGTTGAGATTGGTTCTGTAGATTTTGTATATAAGGCCGGTTCTGTACTGATTCTTACTCTCTCTCCCTCTATATATATATACACACACACACACTAGCATTATACCCGCGCAACGTAGCGGTTACAAATATTTTTTTATTGATAACTTGTACGTTTTTTAAACAATGGTGATTTATTGTTTTTTTCTAAATTATAATGTGTTAATGAAATTTTACATGAATGGTAAAATCCAACAAGAATGTTGGTCTTATAACTCTATTCTATTTTAGGTATGTTACCCATTTAAAAAAGGGTAAATTGCATGAAAATACAATAAACTTTGTCTTAATTATCATTTTATACAACCAACTTTATTTTTTAAAAAATAATACAATCAACTTTTATAATCCTCCCATTGTATGCAAGTTGTTGTATGCTATGGAAATTATGAAAAAGTTTATTGTATACAATGGTAGCTAAAGACTAGACACAGAAAAAAGTTGCTTGCATACAATGAAATTTTTTTAAAAGTTAGTTGTATTATTTTTAAGAATTTAAAGTTAGTTGTATACAATGACAATTAAGATAAAGTTAATTGTATTTTCATGCATTTTGCCCTTTAAAAAATCCAACAATTTTTATAAATTAAGGTTGTATGTTATTTAGATTTAATATTTCTGGTTATACGCAATTTTTAATAGTTAAATTAAAATATTTATTATATGGTAGAATATTCAATATGAAAAGTTTAATTATTAATATTTTTAATTATTAAGTTAATTGATATTTATTTGATTTTTTAAATAATCTTTATTTTAAAAGGTGTAGTTATTAAATTGGTATATAAGATTGTCATTAACTCTATAAAAATAGTTGCTTTACTTAATAGTTTCAATTAATTGTAATATTAAGGATAAATTTGTAATTTCAAATTACTTAAAATTAAGAGATTAAGAACACTTAAATGCTTTATAATATAGTATAGATATATAAGTAAATCAAGATACATCCAAACCCAATACAATAATTTTATGATTAATTTTATTAATTTGGTGGGATTAGCTTATAAAATTGGCAACGGTATCACCATATCCCATTGGTCCCCAACCTAAGTGAAATAAATATTTAAAAGTCTAAATAATCGAGCTTAATTTATTGTATTAATCAACTTTGTTTTTCTTATCTATCTTTATTAATTCCCAAAACATATAAAAACAAAATGGAAATCGGGCATGCCATAAACCATGCACCAACTTAGTCGGGGAAGAATAATGTGATGCATGCGATTAAAAATTATACTTATTTGTGCAACTAATTGTTAGAGAATTTTATATCTTATACAAATATAAACGCTAGTGAAATTCAGGGAAAATTGCAAGTTTGTATAACTTAGATACCATTCTCTCTTTTTTCTATAATTTGTAACATCCTTTGAAATTTTCTATGTAAATAAACATAATAGCAGGTTTACCTGATATTACTATTATTATTATTATTATTATTATTATTATTATTATTATTATTATTATTAGATGTGGTATTTACACAAGAAAGTTTGAACATACGTGATATAAAAGTTTTAACTAGAAATTCATATATGTCCTAAAATACATGGATGGGGAAATAGATGATAACTAGAGAAATTGGGCAATTGTGTGGATTCATGTTAGTGACCGACTTATGCGCGATCAAATATATGTTGGATTGACTTGTTTGTAGTAGTGTTAGAAGCTATTTCGCCGCTTGTAGATCTAAGTTAGTAAGTGTGATTGAGTGTCTAAATGATTGGATCTAGGTTGTATCTCTTTTTGCATTAAATTTTGTGTAATGAGACGTGATTACCTAAATAGTATTTTTACCCACATAAGATCACATGATTAAGGTACCACGTCAACGTGGGATTTATTGAGTCTTACCCTACGAATACCAGGGGTGTTCGGAGAAACTGAAAAACCGACTTGCCCTGTATGAAACGACACCGAAAAAACCAATACTCGTAATCTGAAAACTAGGGTACCCGTTTAACACGGGACGGGTTCGGACTTTAAAATTTGATACCCACGGGTACCCTCCTCACATGATTTTAACTTATATATATATATACATATATATATGGGAGGGTTCAAACGAGAACTGTTCTTCGTACGAGAACTGCGAGAACCAATCTTGGCCGTTCATTTTGGATAATGGAATTAATGGATGAAGAACGTGAGGGGGATTGAGTGTGGCAAGGTGCATGTAAGGAATTCATGGGTGAGGAATCCAATAGAAGGAGGGGGAATTTGACGGCTAAGATTGGTTCTCGCGGATCTCGTACGAAAAACAACTATCGTTTGAACTTTTGCCTATATATAAAGTGAAAAATTCATTTGAGAACAGTTTTTATTGCGAGAACCGCGAGAACCAATCTTAGCCGTCCAATTCCCCCTCATTCAATTGGATTGGCCGCACATGAATTCCTTACATGCACTCTGCCACACTTAATCCCCACGCTCTTCATCCATGAATTCCATTATCTAAAATGAACGACCTAAGATTAGTTCTCGCGGTTCTCGCAACAAAAACGGTTCTCAAATGAACTTACCCATATATAGGGTTTATGTATAGTGTTTTATATTTTCATAGATAACTAAGCCCTTACAACGTTGAAGGTCACATCTATATTTATCGATCCAGCTAGCACTTATTAGTAGAGTTAAAGCCATAGAATAGTAACCTACTTTTTCAAAATTATCTATGTAGGTAACTTACTTTTTAATTATCTAAATAGGTAATGTACTTTTTGATGATCTGTTAAAATAGGTAACTTACTTTTTTATTATCTAAATGGGTAATGTACTTTTTGATGACATGTTAAAATAGGTAACTAATACCTAACAAACCACCAAAATTACCCAGGGTTTGAATCATACGCCCAACCCTCCATTCGACGACACCCCAACCCTTCATTCAACGACACCTCCAGCCCTCCATTCGACGAACTCCTCCTGACTTCCGACGACTCCTCCCGACTTTCGACGACTCCCGAATTCCAACGAATCCTCACAACATTCTAGACGGCAACATTTAGACAACATTGTTGTTTATTTAGTTGTGAAGTGACACCATTTTATTTAATACATAATGTGTCTTTTATTAGCATTATGGCACGTATCTTAACCCACAAACAAGTTACATTTCATAAAAAAACCATAATATAAGGTGTTTACCTGCTATATTCAAGACGGTTACCTATTTTAATATGTCATCAAAAAGTTATTACCTATTTAGGTAATAAAAAAGTAAGTTACCTATTTTAACAGATTATCAAAAAATACATTACCTATTTAGGTAATAAAAAAGTAAGTTACCTACATAGATAATTTTAAAAAAGTAGGTTACTATTCTATGGCCTTAACCCTTATTAGTATTATATAATTGTGTTTTACAAGTATGATAATAACTGATTAATTACGTATGTTCATTTGTGACACTTTTAATACTTCTGAGTCCGACCATGATTGTTGATTGTTGTATTCTAATTAAAAGGGTAATATATATATATATATATATATATATATATATATATATATATATGTATGTATGTATGTATATATATATATTCCAACGTATAGTAGCGATGATCGATTTGAATGAATAATATAGGGATTACATGTGTTGTTACGGGGATAAAGTGAGCATCAAATAATTGAAGACGGACGGACGTACCCCCCCACACACACATATATATATATATATAATGCTTAATTAAAATTAATTTCATTCTTTCCCCTTTTCATCTCATGAATCACATGATCGGAATTCCAATGAATTAAACCACTCCTGCCTGCTTAATTAATCATATATAAGCTTAATTAATAATTACAGAAGCACAACCACTACCACCATCCATCCAATTTTATTGGATACCAAAGGCAACATTTAATTCAATTATTAAAAAAGTTAATTATTAGTGTATAAATACTTATAACAATTCCTCTAAACAAACAAGATCGATCGATTGATGTACTACAGTAACATTATATGTATATATATAGTAATGTTTAAATAAGAATAAATATTTAGGTGAAAATTAGAAACTTAATCATGGTCTTTCATTTGATTTAATTGGATGCTCTCATTTGATCATTCATTTTATTTATTACCCAACCGTAAATTACAACAACCATTAATTATAAAAATTGAACTGTGACCGTTTGATCTAACAGATCAACATCATATTAATGGCTAAGATTTGTTATCTTATTCTCACATAAAAATCTATTCTGATAAAAATGCGATAGAGTAGTATAGTAATTTCCTTTTAATTTCTAGGTACGCAGGGGAAAAGAAGTGGTAAAATTAATCTAATTAAAATCATATATATCTACGACTAGGAGAGGATCATATCATATATCGATGTACGTACGTACGTATTCCTTGGCTAGTTAATGATTAATTCATTAACCGTTATAGAATCCGGCACTCGAGTGTTACGTACGTACTTTTATAAAATGTAAGAATGCATGATTAATTAATTAGATATATATTATGGGTAAAAATATTCAAACATTTGACAAATTACATATATATATTGACATCATGCATGATGAAAACAAATTCATCTTCTTTTCATCTCAATTATTTTATATCTTCGCGTGTGAGAATGATTATATTAATCCCAATATTCTGATAATAATTTAATTAGAATAAGATAATTAACTTTACGTAAGTTTAATTAATATATAGAAACTATATAAATATATAGTATGTGGGGGTGATGAATTCCATTCAATCTCATGATTAAGTGCATGTTCATTCAACGTGCTTTGCATGTGGACTTTATATATATATATATAGGGTAGAGATCAAGTAAAAAGAAAATTAAAGTAAAAAGGGTAAAAGGGATGATTATTTGATCATTTTTCTGTATATATATCAACTGATAATCGTTAGTTCATCATCAATATTGATTAAAACTAGTTTTTCATCAATTTCTTTTTGATTTCAAATACAGATTTTGAAAACAAAATTTTGGAATAATTTGTTGATGAACAAAATACTTTCATCTTTTTAGGGATGAGATCAAATAAAAAGAAAATTAAAGTAAAAAGTGTAAAAAGGATGATTATTTGATCATTTTTCGGTATATATCAACTGATAATCGTTAGTTCATTATCTTTATTGATTAAAATTAGTTTTTCATCAATTTCTTTTTGATGAATCCAACATATTCATCACTTTTTAGATGAAAGCATTTTGTTCATGAACAAATTATTCCAAAATTTTGTTTTCAAAATTTGTATTTGAAATTAAAAAGAAATTGATGAAGAACTAGTTTTAATCAATAAAGATGATGAACTAACGATTATCAGTTGATATATATACCGAAAAATGATCAAATAATCATCCATTTTACACTTTTTACTTTAATTTTATTTTTATTTGACCTCATCCCTATATATATATAAGACTAAGTTAACAAAAACTAAAGTCCGAACAATTATTAAGAATTCAGGTTTAGTCCAAGGCAAGTTGGAACTAGCTCGGCTCGGATCCAGATCGAAAACCCAAAACTTTTAAAAAAATTAAAGCAATGTTCGTAAACCTTAATAATGCATACACAAAACAATTTAGGTATGTTGTTGTGCACTGATTATTTGCACAAGGATGTAATCACAGATTGTCACAAATACGAGACTACAAACACACACCCTATAATACGAACAGACATGCATGGTCGATCCAAAATTTTTATTGACCGGTGACACCATATAAGAGCAAAAATAAAATTAATTAACATTGAGAGTGTTATTCTGATTTTTTTGAGTTTCCATTTAATCGGGTTGGATTAATGCGGTTTCGGTTACGTCGTTGTTCCGGTATTTTAGTGTCAAATTAAATTTAAAACAAAACACAATTTATATGAAGCTCTGTTAATTAAGTTGTTATTTTAAAGATATAAATCGAATACTGAACTATATCTTATTATTTTTTTAAAAACATTTCATTTTTTAGATGTTGGTGGCGCTAAAAAAGAACTTGTGGCACCCCAAAATTTAATTGGTAGCACCGGCTCGAAGACGTTGAAAATTTTTACTTCGTCTGTAAAATTAACCGGTGGTTCGTGCCACCACCAAACCCTACATAGGTCCGCCCATGCAGACATGCGACCACACACACGTACAGCACTATGCCACAAGTTTTACACACACTGTTAAAAGTTGAAAAACAACCTGATTCGTAGACGAGGTTCGATGCAAATGAGTTGGTTAATTTGTATTATGTGGATCAATGGCTATACCAACACTTTACTAGGTTGAGAAGAGTATCTGAAAACTTAGGTTTGGGTCTATGTACATAAATAATTGATAGCCGCATTTTCTACGTAAATATATAGATCTATATATATATGTGAGATAATATATCTCTACGTATAGTAGTCTTAATGTCTAACACATCAGTTCGGTCTGGGAATGAATTAAGTTTTACAGTTCTTGGCCCAGCTTGTATCCTGCGACAGATACCAAAATTCAGTAGATTGAGAGCCAAAAACCAGGCCACACATGCATAGTACTTCGGACCGATTTCAGTTTGGTTACTTGGTAATTAAGGGGAATGGTTCTTCAGTTTTGAACCGAAAATGATGACCCCTAACATACCTATATGCATGTGTACTTAAGTTCTTTCTTAGTTATCCTCTTATGTCAATTCTCAAATTAAATTATTATTTATTTCATATATTTAATTTTAACCCTCAATAAAATTTTATTTTTTACCCTCAGGTTTATATAAGTTACTATATACCCTTATGTCTATATAAATTACATTTGATCTGATAACATAACTTATTATTATTATTTATGAATCAAAGAGTTTTTATCTAATGATATGAATGTATATTAAGTTGTTTTTTCCTCTTTGAGGTTAACAGTTCATGTAATGTTATAGGCATAGGTGTGGATTAGAGAGCGTGGATTAATTATTCAAAAAACTTATCATGCAATGTTTACAAACTTAATTATTATTTACAAGCTTATTTACTCTTGTAAAACTACTGTTCATTTTATTTTTTTATTTTACAAACTTATCATGCATTGTTCATTATTTGATCATTTAATTTATAAAAGTTACATTTGATATTATAACGTTACTTATTAGCTAGGGTTAAAGTTTTGAACACAAATAACGGTTTTTCAATGTTTATAATGACACATGCATGAAGTTTTTCGTATCAAATGTACACATCAAGTTTAAAAAAAGTTTTATCAAGTCCACTAAAGTTTATAAATGTGTTGTTATACCCATTAATGTTTACTAAAATGTTTCATTATGCTTCTTTTGTGTTTCAAATTTTTACATATACAAAACCCTTTTGTTAACATTAATTGGTATGAGTGAACACCAAAAAACTTTACGAGACATAATGTAAATTGGGAAAACGGTTTTGGTGTTGAGTAACTTTAACCCTTATTATTACTACTAGTAGTTGTATTAGCATTATGCACACACATGCTTTCTAAATATATATTGCATGTAAGTTAAATATTGTCTACGTATGTTAATTTTGAATAAATATCTTGTATATAATATTACATTTAGATTAAATTATTGAAATTCAAATAACATCCAGCGTAACGCGTGGGCTAGATATACCTTAGTAAAAGTTTCATGTAACCTAAAAGACATGAGTTGTGACGTTGTGTAGTATTCAGCTTCTTAATTTGCTGTTAAGGTGAGTACAATGTTTACAAAAACTGGGTATATATCAATAAATGTTTATTTTAAGAGTTGTGCTTGTATTTTTTATTTTTATTTTCCTTGCATGCGCATACTATTTAAGTTTCAATTCATTTAATTTTACAAAAAGGGTACGTACGTACGTGTTTAAATAATTCAGGTTGCAGTAGTTTTTGTGAACTGTACGTACCATTTGTTACCATTTAACACCAAACAATATTATATACGTACGTAAAATTAACGTACGCTAGCTAATGATATAATCTTATATTAATTGTGTCAAACATATTTCTTCTGTCTATATATATCGAATCTATAATCATGGTCGATCTTGAAGCAAAAATCCAGAGTAAGATCGATGGGCCACCAAATTAAGTTCCTAATTAAGATTTGAATTTCATGCAGCTAGCAATCAACACTAATAATTAATTAATAAAAGAAGGAATTTAATTTATTCATGGGGTACGTACGTACTAGATCTTTCGGAGTACTGTACGCGCGGAGGAATATATTTTTAAAAACTCTCGTACGTACGTCTGATCACAAAGGTTTTTGGGAGAAAAAGTTTTACAGACCGAGAAGGAGATAAAAGAAGCCGTACGTATGGCCGGGAATGTGGTGGAGACAAGGCTCCGGGTACTGATGGTTTTACGTTTCAATTCACTAAAAAATTCTGGCCCATTATTAAGACCATGTGTTACGCCGGACTCGATAGGCAGCGGGTACCCTCCGGAACACCATTTCGGGTGTCCCGGGTAGCCCTATCGGGTACCCCCTCCGGGTTTATTTACTCGACGAGAAGCAATGTGTCACACCCCGTCTTGGCGGAAACACGAGGTGCGACGGAAAGGATCGTCATAACACATTGATATATGAATAGAAAATTTTACTAAATGAGTTCACACCAACGTGTCACGACGTTCCCCAACACAAGAGGGGACTTGTGTCGTGGCAAGTCACTTCACGACAACCATAGTCAACAATTTAAAACAAGAACATACGAAATAGTTATTCCCACAACCCGAGACAAGTATACGGGCTACATGCCCTAGTTTTATAAATCCAAGTTCATGATATCATAGTTAAATACAAGACTCCGAAGTCAACTGCTCATGTCACGCTAAGGCTATCTAGGGTCACCTAGGCTCCTTACGCATTGTTATTAGCATTACCTGAAAATGAACACTCGAAAATGTCAACATAAAGTTGGTGAGCTCGCAGGTTTAAAGTAAAAGTATGTTTGCCATGTATAGTAAATTTGTATGACAATTTAACACGTAAGGCATGGCACGCAAATGAGATTATAGCGATACCCGGAACACAAGTTCACCAGGCACGAGTCATTAGTCATTTGTCTTCCAACGATCGCCTACCAGCTGGAGCTACTAGTTGGCTATACATAGTAATGTGGTAATCAATAGTGTTAACCCGAACACGGGTTCAATAGACATAATCCCGAACACGGGCTCAATAGACATAATCCCGAACACGGGCAATATAGGTGCACACAAATGCCACGTAATTGTCATATAAAGAAAAAATATAGTGAAGTAATATTGACATGGCATAAAGAAAATTTGAAACATATTTTGAGTGTCATTTTCCCCCAATAAAACATATAAAAAGGGGCTACGAGTACTCACCTTAGTTGTGGGTTGTCTCTTGAATCTTAACGCGCTCAGGAATCTACAAACACGTGTAAACTAAGTTATATTTTATTCACGTGTAAGAGTTATCTTTTGTACTAATCTTGAATCATTAAATTTAATTAGATTTCGTGATTAAGTTTTACCGTAGGTTACATAAGTGCATCTATTCCTTGACCTAACCCCAATATATATTTTTGAGGTTTCAAACCTTAGTTATTTTTCATTTTAAATGTGTAGGCTAAATTCTGAAATTTTGGGTACTCTTCGTGTATTTTTAAAATAATTTAAACGTCCTAATTATTTTCCTAAACTTTTAGGGCAGAGGTCTTAATGTCTCTATTATTTTATATAAATTTTTCTAGGGTTGAATAATATGTTAATTATTTTTAAGAAATACTTTAATTAGTGTTGGTCAGAAAATGCCTTCAGTTTGCGCGTCACAAAATTTTTATTTATTTAAAATACTAAACAACCTTAATAAAATCTAAAAATTTTACAGTAACTTAAAAACACTTAAAATTCTTTAATATAAATTTTTGTCCACTAATTCGGATATTTAAATGTTTTACAATATTTTAAACTCTGATTATATAAATTTCCTAAACTTCCAGATTTGACAACAAAAATGTTTCTAGATAATTAAAATAGAAAACCATCTTTATAAATTTTGAAATTTTTACAGAACTTCTAAATCTCATGAAATATGCTCCAGATTTATTTTGAAGAATTCTCGTGATATTTAGAATAGGTTTTTGAAATATCAAAGTTAGTAGGTTAAAACTGTCAGAAATCACAGATTTGCGCACCTAAACGATTTTGATTATTTGAGTGATCAAATCAACTTAGTTTTATATGAAACCAGTTGGAGATGAAAGGAGACTCAAAGAACCTATTTTTAGTGTCAAGAATAGATTTTTTTTATTCTGTTTTGGCCGAGATATGGCCTATTAAAGTTAGTACATATTCTGCCCAGATTATAGGTTCTGGTTCTTTAAGTTTTAAATCAAATAGATCAATCCTTAGGGTTTGATATTCAACCAAACACATCAAAATCATAACTTTATGTGTGATTAGGATGTGTTTAATCCATCAATCATGTTTTACATGCAAAGAAGCAAGAAGAAGAAATTAAAGATTAGAGAGGAACATTTACATACCTAAACTCCTCAAATGGAGATCAAAGCCACAAACTTTCTTAAGGATTGAAGAACAATGTTTATGGAGGTGTGAAAGGTTGAAGAAAATTGGGAGAGAGAGAGGTAATTCTGGCCAAAAATCGTTGGGGTGGTGATGGTTTAGGAGGGGTTTGTTTTATGAGTTAATTGTATGATGTAGTTAATTCAAATTTGAATTGCAAATCTTATCTCTTTTTTTTCTTTTTTTTAACTTGATGGCCGATTACCTATATATATATAATTGTCTTTTATTATTATTTTTTTATTATATTATTAATCTCTTAAATTTTTATTTTTGGTGTATTATTTGTTGAGATATTAGTGCAATGTGTGTTTTTAACACATTTCACTTAGTTATTACTAGTATTTATTATTACTATTGTATATATTATTAACATATTTTATTTCTTTGCGGTCTATATTTATCCTTACTTTGCATCGAAGACTTTTGTTCGATAAAACCGTGCATTAGGAATGAGTTATATGTCCTACCGTCGTAAAGACTTAGGTTTCTCTCATTTGCTAGCACTACTACATTATTTGAGGATTTTAGACATATTTAGCACCTAACTCTAGCATCTACTAGACTTTAGGTATCAGACTAGCACATAGATTTAGGTCGTATAACAAGTTAAACTCAACTAACCTGTTTTTGGTGATGGATGTCACACAATGACCTTCCCCCTCCCCACCCCCCACCCCACACACACACACATATATATATAAAGGTTTGGATAAGGATAGGGAATGTATAACACTTATTTTGGGTAGGGTAAAAGAAATGGGTAAGGGAATGATGTGGCGCGCATTGGGTAAGGAAAAGGTTTGCGTAATGTATAACACAAGGCCTAAAAAGGATTTAATTGAGGGAGTTAAACACGTCCGGCCAGCATTTATCCGCCAGCCTAATTCCATCGTTCAAACTGCTTAAGTTATTATATTAGAGGCAGATCGATCTATTAATTGTTGATGGGCGGCCCCTTGATTGTTAGTGAAATACTCGACTGGGCTAATTAAGAAAAGTAAAACAAAAATTAATCATGGTGCTTAAACTAGATTTTGCTGATAAAGCTTTAATTTGATTATGTTAACTTGGATGATATTTTAGTTCAGTTCAGTTCAGATGATGAAGTTGGATGCTAATTAATTGGAGGAAGTGGATTAGAAGCTGCTGTATGAACTCCTCTACCATATATGCATTTCGATCTGTACGTACGTTCTCATCAATGGATCACTTACTAATTAATCTCCCGAATTCAATCCGAATATATATATATATATATATATATATATATATATATATATATATATATATATATATAAAATTGCTGCAGATCCGGCCAAGGGTTGCACAAGTAATTTAATTAGTGTAGGGGTTGATGAGACCAAAGTTTCACCCTTCATTATTGAATAGGATTAATACATGATCTGTTAAAACACAAGAGTATATATGTGGTGGTTAAAATTTCACATATTTAATTTGAAAAAGAGACGTAAGTTTGTCATTAGTGTTTTGGTCAATATATATATATACTTTAATATTATTATTAATTAGTGGGTTTGTTAGTGTCATTTGATCCAACTGTTTTTTATTTCGTAAAATTGAGGAGGTCTCGTCTTAAATCGATATATTCATCTTATAATTATGTTATAGTAACGTATAATTTGATTAAAAGTTCCTTCCCAATAAATTCATTAATATGTGATTGTAAGTGAATTTTTATTACCTTTTTTTGTTTTCTTGTTGTAGGTGTTCGGGAAACAGTTTCTAAAGTTACGATTTTCTACATCTTATCTCTTTCATACCACGTTCAAACAAAATATATTAAGTATTGTGGTTATTGTTGTTATTGCTGTAAGAGTACCCATAGACCATAATAGTGTGCATTAATTACCAGAGTACGTCATGGTAGTCATTCACTCATTCCCATGACACCACAACGCCTCCTTACTTTAGTCAACCATGACTAACTCCTCTCCTAAACCATCGGCATCTATTTCACACTTTCCCACTCTTTCTTGTTGTCACATCAGCATAACATTACTTTTCTATTTTATCTTAATCTATCTCACAAAACCCACATCTATCGCATACCAATTATTTATTTAAAAATAAACAATAAAAAGGAGAGACCAAGAGAAAATAATGTGGAGAGAGAGAGAGAGAGAGAAGGGAGGGGAGAGTGCGTAAGTGATTGAACCAACAACTCTTGAACGATCAACTCATGAAAAGGGACGATGGTGTTGTCTCTCAACCAATACCCCATTTGTGGGACAAATTTGGTAAGCCTTATCCCTACAATAACCATGACTTGATTTTTTTATGTAAAAACTATGGGCTTTTAATTTTAGTGTAATGAGATGGTACAAGTATTTTTAGTAATAAGTTAGTTATGCTAATATAACAATCAAGCATAACAATTATTCGTTCAACATCAATACACAATTACATAGTCTACCCACCATATATATGATAATGTATGTACCAGATTGACTCAACCAGACCTCACGACAATCGGATCAACACGTCCGGCCTTGTAAAAAAAACCGCTGGATTATATGAGTGGATTTTATTGGAAAAAACTTTTGAACGCACCTGTTTAAAAAACAAAAAATTGGTAAAAAGCTGAAGATCTTCTGCATATCATTCCAAAAAATACAACCACTTTCTGGGCCTATATATACCATATTTTAATGGTAGGTTTTTGTAGTGCATAAACTTTCTAATTGGAGACCATTAATAGCAAAATAATACATTTTATTCTTTTTGAAGTCTTTATCTTTATATAGAATTAATGCTTAATTTTATTCAGATACCATTATTTGTATCTCAAGCGTAAGTAGAATTATATTCTAATTACGGGGTGTTTGTTTTAGATTATTAAGTGATTATTTTTTATCAGCTAAATTTTTGCGTATTTTTCAACTAGTGAGCTTATTATAACTTACTAGCACCGTACTCGTGCAATACTGCTACGGTGAATAGTTTTTATTTTATAACATGTTATTTTCAAGAATGTAATGATATATTATTCACGTGATTCAATGTCATACAAAATTTTCATTGGTAACATGCCCGTTTTTTTATATTTTTCTTTTATTTGTATCAACTATTTTATTAATTTTTAAAATAAATTTAAAAACATTAAAATAAGAAATAAGATATATATTTACGAAATAAATAAAGAGAAGTTCATAAGATTTTAAAATTTTTGTTGATATAAGTGAATAACTGTGTTATGTGAAATTATATTTTAAATAAATAAAAAATTAAACTAAAATTAAGAGAGAGGGTGAAATGGTTAAAGATTAAGTGGAAATAATTAATTTAAATAAAATAAAATGTCAAGATAATGTTTTGATTAAATTTTAAAAACTTTTAAAGTTGAAGGGTAAAGAATGTTAAATGGTTTAGATAATAGCATAGATAATAAAAATAAGCCAGAAAATAAGTTTATTAAAATAAACAATTATAAGCTAAAAACAAACATAGCCCATATACAATCAATAGAAATTTATTTAAATAACTTATAAATAATACTAGTTATTCAAAACGATTCTATCATATTAATATGAAGAGATTAATATTAGAGATAATGCATATTATGGTTATTGTAAGATAATATGACCTGATTATATAGACCGGTCAAGGTCCGTTAGGTCATGAGTAGCAAAATCCTTTAACCCAAATGTCACATTACTGCCACATCAGTTTTTTTTTACTTTTTTCTTCTCAATCCAAAACTCAAGTAGCACCCTTTTTAAATCAATCTAAACAACCTAAATATTTTTCTCTCTTCTCATTCTCACTAAAAAAGCGGGAAAAAAAATAAAAAATGAAAAAGACTGCAACAGTCTTCGGTTTGGCAGACCCGTAGGGGTGTTTTCTTTGAACCCACTTTACCCACACTCAACTCAAAGCCTCTCCCAAACCGCTACGCATGGCCTTAGAGTTTCCATTTTTCTCGTTGTACTTATTATTGTAATACAAAAAAGTATGATTTTTAGTTATTATACAATTAGCATATGCTATTTGTATTTATAATTACGTGGACAATTAAGATACTTGGTGGATTAAAAGAAATTGATGAAAAAACAAATTTTAACTTTTGAACTTCCTCCTTCAATTTCAAACGAATTAAACATATTTGAGTTTGAATAAATTATTAGGAAATACAAATTACACAAACGATCGATCCAACGATGGGCAATTTTGCATCAGATGAGAAAATCAACGGCAGAGGGCCAACAGACGTCAACAAATGACCACAATTAAGATCAGGAACACTTGTACAAGAATTAATGGTTTGATAATTAAAGATGAAAATACATATCGACTTGCCTAATACACGAATTTGACAGCGCACCCTCTTTTAGTCTTATCCTATGATTTCCCCCTAGCTCCATTTTGATGATTTCAAGGAGAACTGTTTTTCGTACAAAAACCAATCTTAGTCGTCTAATTTTTCTCCTTTAATTAGATTGCTTATTCATTAATTCCTTATATGCACATTACCACACTTAATCTTTCACGCTCTTCATCCATGAATTCCACTTACCACTTCAATATCCAAAATTGATTCTCACAGTTATCGTATGAAAAACAGTTTTCGTTTAAACCCTACCCTATATATATATATATATATATATATATATATATATATATATATATAGGGTAGGGTTTAAACGAAAACTGTTTTTCGTACGATAACTGTGAGAATCAATTTTGGATATTGAAGTGGTAAGTGGAATTCATATCACTTGCGAACGTTCATAGGCTGCGAACGATTTCATCAAAGAAAATTGTATGTACAAAAAAGTCAATTTTGGCAATGAAAACAAATTTTTAGAATTTTCGCAAGCTTTCAAAAAGTCAATTTTTTTTACTTTTATATATTTATCATTATTATTGTTGTGTGTGTAAAGATAAGATGTGGTGATTTTATACTATATGTAGTGGTTTTTATATAAAATGTATTGGTTTCTAAATGAGAATTCACTGATTAATTCGCACATGATGGACTAGTTTTAAAAAAACTTCATGTTTTTAGATATGATGCAATGATTTTAAGGTGGATGCAGTGATTTCATATGCTAGATGCAATGTTCTTAGTGTTCATATTTTAAGAACTGTTTTCATATATATATATATATATATATATATATATATATATCAACACCCAAAGAGAGGTAAAAGATGATCAAATCAAGCTCCAACCATCCAACGTTTGTAAGCAGCTAAAACGTCGATCTTCAAAACGTGTACCGTTTGTAACCATCATTATTACTCATTAATAAAAGTTTCTGTTATTTATATATTTACTCAATTGTGAATTGCGTCAGGAGAATGAATCATTATTGAATTGATTGATTTCCCACAATACCCCTCATTAATGAGCCATTGATGAGTCCTTAATTAGAGGCCAAGATTGGTTTTCATAATAAGAATGGTTCTTAAATTCAATGAATCAGAATACTTCTCTTATTTTTCGCAAATAAAAGTTTTCCGATTGAACTCTCCCATATATATATATATAATAAAACATTTAAACATTTTGATTAAACTCTTAAATTTTAAGTATTTTGAAATTATAAATTGCCTCTCATATAAACTAAATTAAGTAACTATTACATATTTAAGAAAATCAAAGTCAATATAATTTTTTTTTTAAAATCAGGGCCAACACAAATTAAATTAATTATTAAAAAATATTTTCATATATGTTTTTCAATTATGGAGAACAGAAAATTAAATAAAATGAAAAAAATAAAGAAAATAGACATGTCAACAAACGCAAATTATTGATTGTCACCGTATTACATGAATATCATACTCCCTACGTCTTAAATACGGATATGTTAACAAGTAAAAATTATTCGTTACCGCCGCATTACGCGAGTATCGTGCTAGTGTGTGTATATATATATACTATATTATAAAACATTTAGGCATTTTGCTTAAACTCTTAAATTTTAAGTGTTTTGAAATTACTAAATTAACTTTCATATAAACTAAATTGAGTAACTATTAAATATGGTTAATAAGATTCTTATATTCCATTTTAATAACTAAATTTTACATATTTAAGAAAATCAAAGTCAATACAATTTTTTTGAATATTAAATGCAATACAAATTAACTTAATTATTAAAAAATGTTTTCATAACCTTTATTTTCAATTATGGAGAACAGAAAAGTAAACGAAATGTAAAAAATTAAAGAAAATAGACATGTCACCAAACGAAAATTATTTATTGTCACCGTATTACAATAATATCATAATCTATACATCTTGAAAGCGGACATGTTAACGAGTAGAAATTATTCGTTGTCGCAGCATTGCGTAGGTATCATGCTAGTGTGTGTGTGTGTATATATATATATATACACACACACACTAGCAGCGTACCCGTGCAATGTTGCGGCAGAAAATAGTTTGTGTCTTACAAAATGTCGCTTTGAAGAATATAATGATAAGCTATTCGCACGATTGAATGTCATAATTTTTTTTACAACAACATGTCCGTTTTTTCAAATTTTCTTTTATTTGCATAAACTATTTTATTAATTTTAAAAATTAATTCTAAAATACATTAAAATAAAAAAAGATTTATATTTATAAAATAAAGAGAGAGAAGTTAATAAGCTTATGGAAATTATGTTGATGTGGGTGGATAATTGTCTTTGTATGAGAGTGTGTGTTAGTGTGAGAGAGTATATTTTAAAGAACAAACTGCATTAAAATACAACGAACTTTTGTTAAGCTATCATTGTATACAACGAACTTTAAAATTTATAAAAAAAAATACAACCAACCTACTTTTTCCTCCCATTATATGCAAATGGTAACCTGAATGAAGGTAATAGGTAACTTTTAATTTTTTTTTATATATTTTTTAATTTTAAATCAAATGTTCTTCAAGATGTTATTTGTGTTCTTCAATCTCCATGTGGAAACTAAGAACAAAACCCATGAATTAACTAAATCTGTTCAAATCTAAGATCAAATCTATTCAAATTAACCATAATCATATATCTGAAATCAAAGAAACTTATGAAAAATTAACCCTAATCCTCAATTGCAAATTTGAACAAGTGAACACAAAAGAGACAAATATATATATATATATATATATATATATATAAAATCAACCATGAATATTATTTCATATCTTAAAAAAGAATAAACAAAGCATCAGAAGATGAAGATGAACTCATCTTAAGCAAAAATCACACACTTCAAATCGTATAGATGAAATATTAATCAAAGAATACATCTAAACCATCAAGATTCTGAAATCATAGAACCCCAATAATAAAAACCCTTAAACCGTAAAAACCAAATCGCAAGCACTTACACATTTAAACCAAGACAAAATCTGGAAACGAAGCATTTGAATCGGCGGCAGTTGTGGTGGTTTAAAGCGGCGATAACGGTAATCTAGAAGGCGGTGGTGGTAGGTGACACAAGAAACCCAGAAAGTTTCAGATATGATATTGACGATGTTGGTAGACAACGCAAGAAACCCTAATCTCAAGAAACCCTTTTAAATCGGTGACGGTTGTGGTGGATTTGACATGACGGTGGTGGTGGTGGTTTTTGAAGGCGACAACTATGGTGGTTGTTTGAAGGCGATGACTTTGGTGGGTTGAAGATGACGGAGGTGATGGTGGGTTGAAGATGACGGAGGTGATGGTGGTTCGAAGGCGACGATTGTGGTGGTGGTGGAGGTTTGAAGAGGAGACAATAATGGTTGTGGGTTGAAGGCGACGGAGGTGATGGTGGTTTGAAGGAGACACCAGTGGTGGTCGTTTAGATCTTAAGAGGACGGTAGTGGATTTTGAGAGGGCGGTGGTGGTTCCAGGTGTGCAGATCTTCAAAGGATTTGGCGATGGTTAAGTTTGAAGGATCTTTAGAAGGTTTTGTTTGAAGGAGTTTGTAGTTTTGTACAGATCTTAAAAGAATCTTCATACATTTAAATAAAAAAAATCAAAAAATAAAAATAACTGGTTGTTTACCGGTTTTTATAGGTAATTTGCATATAATGAGAGTTATAAGATAGCTGGTTGTATTTTTTTAAAATTTAAAAGTTCGTTATATACAATGGCAACTTAGGCAAAGTTTGTTGTATTTTGAAATGATTAAATATTGAGTGGATGAGATTAATTTAGGTTGAATAAAAAGCTAAGATTTTGTCTTCATTGAATTTTAAGAACTCTTAAAATTAAGAAGAGAGAATGTTAAATGATTTATATATTAATAGTATATATGTAGGTAAAATTCCCACATGCTCTTTATCCATGAATTCTACTTACCACTTGAATGTCCAATATTGGTTCTCGCAGTTTACGTACAAAAAACAGTTCTCGTTTAAACCCTCCCCTATATACACACACAATTGTAAAAAAAGGCATTTTTGTGTCATGAATGAAATTTCCTATGGTTTGATCTTCAATTCAAATTTCTTTATCAATCACTTATTTGGGTTCGGTTTATTGATAGCCCTATAAATACTGTTGTAGACTTGAAGCCAATTAACAGTACTCATTCATATCCTCGGTACTTAACCAAGCTTCTTGTTACGTACGTTGACACTCATTTTCTTACGTCAATTTATAGGTGAAAGTTTGGTAGATGTTAGCGATCGAGTTTCAACCTTACAAGAACTTTTAATTTACTCACACACACACATGTATATACAAACACACATACATGACTAAATTATGCAAAAAACACTAACACCATCATCAATACTAATTATAACAAAAATATGAATTATATTGTAATAGTAGGAATATTTATTATCGTAATAAAAATTATTATTACTATTAATAACAATAACAACTACAATAATAATAATAATAATAATAATAATAATAATAATAATAATAATAATAATAATAATAATACAATTATTATTACTATTATTTTCTTCAATCTTTAATATTTATTAATAAAAATGGAGTTATGATGTTATAATTCTATTTTTAGTTTTTTATTCATCAATAACCTCCTTTTATTTGCTCAAATGACATATAAATGAGTTGTTTCCTCGAATGTCATTTTTAGGTCATGATTTAGTTTGTTAGCACTTAAATACCTTAACAAAACCATTTAGTAGATACATCTGTCTATTTTTATGGTTATTTATATAAACACGTATACCAACTGGATTAAATTAAAAAAATAAAAATTTGATTATAAACAAGTTCTACAAAAAAGTATGATGACGATGTTATGTAAGGATTAAAACATCACCTTGTAAGGATTAAACTTGAAGCCTTAATAAAAATATGTTAGAAGATTGTGGATAACATAAACAAGATAAATGCACACACCAAGATATAGCATGGTTTAGTCATCAGGATTACGGCCTACGTCTACGGGTAGGAACCAAAAAACTTCTTTATATATTATAACTAAAAGTGTTTATAATATGTCACCCCAAAGATGCATAGGTTGGATGAAACCAGGCTACGATATTTATAAACTCAAAAACTAGAAACCTAATTAATAACCAAAAGTCGGCCACCGAAACAAGATCTATACCAAAAACAACTTTTACTTTATTCTGGTGTCTCCACGCCGAGAAACCTCTGTGGCCTCACGCCATGAAGCCATGTGCACGGAGCGGAACCATTGAAAACCCAAAACGTGTTTTCAAACAAACCGTGAACCATCTTAATCAAACTAAAATCCGACATCGTAGACTTTACGACAAGCTCCCAATTAATCAGATTCTAGTTTCAATATCCTACTGCTAATTTCAAGTCACACATAACATGTTATGTATGAATTTCTAAATAGATTTACCCCAAGTGTAAGAGATTTTATATCTTTATATATGTTTTATAATTATTTTATTATATTTATTATTATTATTTAACACCATAAAAATTTAAAATTTATTTTAACTATCCCAATATTTATATATTACGTAAGTCGATCACGTTAGTAATTAACAGTAGTATTATATAATAAGAATAGCACGTGAACACAAAGTTAATTACTTTTCTTGCATATTCCTCTGTAACTCTAATTTTCCACGTGATTTTTCTTTTAGTTATTTTTTAATATCTTTATTGAAATACTTTTAAAAAACACAATAAAATTAATAGTTAAAAAATGTAATCTTTTTGTACATGAAAATAAATTGTATCTTGCAAATACAAGCAGACACAAAGCATGATACTGAACTGATAGATCAATCTATATATTGAACTGTTGCAAGAATTAATGTAACGCATAAAAAACACACATATATATTATTTTTCGACCTTAATTTCAAACAAATATTATAAATGACTTTGAGCCGTATACCCTTAATTAATTCTTAGACCATATATAACCCTAACTTAATTCATTCAAAAATTCAAGGGCGGACCTATAGCTAGCATTCATTATTAATAAAAATATATATATATATGGTACGTAGCTCATGCTAGTACTAGCTAGTCAATTAAATTAATATATATGTGCAGTCATGTAAATTATTTTGAAATCGTTTAATTTAATTTCTTTCTCTCTCTATATATATATATATACACGTACTATATACACTATTGCTAGTCATGTTAAATTAATTTGTTGGTTTGATTATTTACTTTTGACATTACGTATCGAATATAACTATGTATATCATTTAGATATATATAGATGATGATTAATGAGACATTGAACAATAGTCAATTTTGACCTCACTTAGCGTAACCTCAACATTACTTTATAATTAGCTCCCTAGCTAACAGATGGTTGCATGTGAGGCAAAAAGTAATATTATCGAAAGTTTGAAGTTATACTAAAGTCTAACCAAAAGATAGATATATGTATGCAAGTTTAAAGGGAAAAATTAAAGCATACGCTAATTAAATATTTGTAAAACGAAGACTTAATGCAATTTTACTATTGGCACCGGATAATAATCAATAATATTACTTAATTCAATATGAGCGGGACTTAGAAGAGGTAAGATTTATACAAACACACGGTAACACTTTTATCCATGAAAAGGGAGACTATTTATCTAAAGACCTACCGTTAAAAAGGTAGGTGGAAGATTAAATTTAAGTTGCATTTAATGTATTATTATTATTTACTTTATATAACATTGATGTATCGTATTATAAGAAAATTCATTTGTCTGCATGTTTATATAAAATCTGAAGACTCTAAAGGTGTTTAGCATGATCAGCTAATTGCTTAGGTGATTAGTTGAGTGCGAAACTTATATGATGAGGTGAGTGCTTTGGTGCTCATTTGTGCATTTGTTGGGCTACGTGATTGCTCAGCTAAGCACGTACTGTATTTTTACCCATTGATCAACTATTTGTAGTTAATAATTAAACATTGTATAACTACTTTTAGAGGTTATTGGCATCAAAATAACCGTTTTAAGGTGATTATAAATAATTAAATACAATATACGTACATACGCAAATGTAGATACACTGGCTACTAAACAAGTTTTATAGATTATATGTGGTAGAAATTCATGATACGTATATACAGATCGAATTATCACTTATGTATAGTATAGTGCTATTAATTTACATGATTTGAAAACTATCCAAAAATTGCTATTGAATTCATATATATAGCCTGCACACACTCCACAGATCGAGTTGGGAGTTACTCTTTGATAGCGGAGGAAATAGATGCGCGCAGTCATATAAAGTTTTAATTAGGGTATGTTCGGTACGTAGCTTTTTGGAGCTGGTAGCTTTTTCTTTTGAAATAAAAAGCTACAAGTTCTGTTCGGATTAAAAGGCTGGAAGCTTTTTCTTAAACAAAAAGCTCCAAAATAAAAAGCTTATTGAAGTAGCTTTTAAAACTAGCTGAAAGCTTTTTATATATAAAATTACCTAAATACCCTCTTTAAAATTGTTTTACAATTCCTTCTATTTTTATTATTTGTCTTTTTTGTTATTTTACACAATTAAGCTCCAGCTATCAGCTATTTTGCCAAACACATATACATATAAAAGATACAGCTACCAGCTTCCAGCTACAGTTACCAGCTACTTCCGTCAAACATACCCTTTGCAGATTAATTAATATTTTAATTTAAGAAATTAATCATAAAATGTACATTTTTATAGGAAGACCTAAAAGTATTTTATAGGTTGGAGATTTTTACCTTACATATATGATCATGAAGGTCCAGTATGCATGCGTGCATGCATGCTAGGGAAAATCTAACTTGCCACTTAATTTAGATTACCCAACAACTTTTAACCTAATACTGATAATGCACAACTTTTCACACACACATACATATATATATATATATATATATATATATATATATATATATATATATATATATGTTTAAATAAATAATTAATACTCTTCTGTTAGTTATCAAATGTAAACTTAAAAATGATTCTTTATGGATTTTGATACAAAATGAATTGACTTTAACTTATTGTATTATTTTAATTAATTTAAGCTAGCGAGAGAATAGACAGATATAGATGGGATGGTTACATGTGTGTAAAAACGATTGAATTACGTACATGAACAATATCTGAACCCGGCCATAATAATTATTTCTAAACTAATTAATGGTCCTAAATCAGCCATAACATACTACTGTTCAATGCACGTATCATTATTTATTATATGTTTTCGACTTCTAGAACCGATTATATATAATATATAACATAAAATCTTTATTTAATATGTGAAAAAATAAAACTTAATTATAAAGGTTGTTTGTTTTTTAAAAACTTCTTAATACATTAATTTGATTTATTAAGACTTTAATTTTATGATATAAAAAGTGTTCGGTTTTATATGAATTCCTCTTAAAAACATTAAATAAATAAGATATATATATATATATATATATATATATATATATATATATATATATATATATATATATATATATGCATCCGAAAACATCTTAATATCATAACACATCAAACTTTCAAAACCACGGTGACATACCTCAATTTTCACCTATATAGTTGTCATCTAAAATTATTCACATCACATTCGACAGCAACCTCAACTTCCTTGATTGTCGCTGACTTAAACTCCCCGACTCTGCAGCCCAACTCAGACTCATCGACCTTCTCCGCCGTTCCTAATGGTCGTAGCCATACTTAATTATATGCCTCAAAACTAGTCGACGTACTCACACTTTGCGACCATCGATCATCATAGTACTCATAGTCAAAGCTAGCGCCTCTAGACTGCAATAAGTATTCTGAGTCATTCTTGTCATGGTTATTATCTGATTTTGATTTCAATAAAAGTTTGTTGATGTTGATTGTTGAGTACGTTAAAACTTAGACGAATATCAAATATGATCATAAAGCATGCATTTTTAAACATTGAAACCTTTTATAAAAACAAATAGTCAAATATAAATAAGATTCAAACATTAGAAATATTTCATAGGTGGCGTTTGATTCGCAGAATATTTATGAAGGAATTGAATCTCTCAGGAATTCAAATTTGAATCTGTAATATGTTTGGTTGACAGGAAATAAAATTAAAATCTAAATACATATTTTGTTTGGTTCGCAAACAACATAGATAAATTTCATTTCAGTTATGTTAAATGACAGAATTATCTTTTAACATAATTAACAAAAAATATCATCTTACTAGCAATAACAGTCAAGGACAGATTCATATTCACGATGATTAAATCGGATAGTGTCATCACTTTCAACAGAGTCACATATTCATCACTTAATAAAGAATTGCACATTGTGAGTAAGATTTTAGGCAGTAAGGAAGTTGGTTCCTTCACAGATTCATCACTTTCAAGGCTTGCTCTGTTTAATTTTACTATGTTGATAAAACCGACATTTCTATACCACTCTATTTAATTATATTATGTTATTCACAAATTCATCACTTTCAAGGCTTGCTCTATTTAATTATGCACCATTATACCACTCTTTTGTTGCTTGTAAAGTTTTTCTTTGTGTGGAGAAGGCAGCAACAGATTTAGGAGACTCACAGGCCACGGAATCGAGGAAGGCGGTGATGGAACGACAACTACAGAGGAAGGCGGCTACGTAACCGACAAAATCCGGCGACTATAACCGATGAAGAAGATGCAACGGCGAAGGGTCTGAAGGCGGCAGCGGAGGAAGAAGCCGTTGGTTTTTTGGAGGCTGGAGTCGGCTGATGTTAGGTCGATGGAATAAGAAAGATATACTAGGGTTACAGAGATATACTTAATTATCTTCTACATTCTCTTATTCAAATGATTTAAAATCCCTCCATCTAGTGAAGAAATTCATTTTTCCTCATTTGATGAATTTTAATTCTTCCAGATTCCCTCATTATCATAAACCAAACACAGGAATTGGATTCCAATTCCTTCATAATTCAAAAAATTAGCCAACCAAACATGTCCTTTTATTAATTTAAAGATGATATTTAGATTTATAAAACAAACCTCTTATAAAACAAAGGACGCGTTGGTTGGTAAAAAACAAACAAACAAATAAAACTTAGAAGCCAGATTTTATATAAACTAAACTTAGTTAATTGTTTTGAATTAATAACTTTTAACAGATGTTCATTTTATTAAAAAAAAGGGTAAAATTCGTTATATGGTAATGATTTTTTAGTAGGATTTGTATGTGACCTTTTTGCATATTGAAAGGGAAAAAAAGGAAGTTGGGATAAAGAATTGGAAAATGAGATCTCAAGACTACCAGGTGTACACCTACTTTGTGTAAACAATCTTTATAAAAGTTTATGCATTGACACGCCAAATTTGTTGTTAATTAATTAAAATATCCTTAATTAATGATAGACACAAGCATATTTAAATGGGGATGACAGTGAAAAGTAAAAATTAAAATTAAGTAATTGGTGAATTGGACAAGTGTCTTGTGTGTAGTGAGTTGATATCTTGTGTTGGAGATTGCCTGCCCTAATCACTTGAAACAGTTGCTGTTGCATCATAGAAAACAGTGGAAAATTCAATGCACTTAATTGATTAATTAACTAATGAAATTTTTTTAAGAGTATAATATATGTACTTTAATCTTTTATTATTTAATTAATTTGAAAATGATGACTTCAGTAATAATCCACTTAATTTGCGGAGTTGCCAGATAGGGAACTTATGATGTGATAATAAATTAATTATTAGATTAGAAGATGGTAATGTTTTATGTGTCAGACATATATCTTACATTACTTGGCCCCCTTTTAAGTTTCAAGTGTAGTAGAACTAACTCAACTAAACTTGGGGTGATCCCTTGGGACTCGTGGGTCAAAAATCCAGAAAAGTTAGGGGTGGGATAATAAGTACAGATGTAATATTGTCTTGATCTTCTCCTTGAAGATTTGCTCTCTTGTAAAAGCTTTGTGTTTAATAATATGATCCTTCGTTGTTTTTCAAAAAAAAAAAACTAACTCAACTCAACTCAACACAGGAGCATCCTATATTAATTTACCCCTTTTAACTCTTTTTACCAATTGGATTTCAATTTGTTTAAAAGAGTCTCATAACTTTGCTGAAATGTACGGTCTTTGGTGCCTACAGTACACACATCCCGACTGGTATCATCTTTTCTTTTAAGAAGATTATTTTTGTTCAGTTATAATTTCTCATACATAATAATTATAATTTTTTATTCTTAGGAACTTGTAATCAAACTATATTTTTCATTCATATATTTAAGGATTATTATTGTTTAAGCAAATTAAATACTTTTGTTATGACAAATTTATATTGTCTATCAATTACCACTTTTTATTTTATTAATTCGTTAGGCCATCTATATAACATTCGGATGAGCCATCGGGTTGGCATTCGGGCTCCTTGGGTTTGCCATGAACACCCGTACGCTCCCCATGTTGAAGCCAATCAGGTGGGGGTTTTAGTCCCCCAACCCGAATTTCTCTTTCTTCTCTCTATCTCTCTTCTCTCTTTGCTTTTTCTCTTTCTAATATATAAATATATATATATATATATATATATATATATTAGAGTTAATCACAAAAATGGTCTCTATGGTTGTTATAAAGTTTCAGTTTTGGTGCTTTAACTTTAAAAAATACGAAATTAGTTATTATGGTTGTCACTTTGTTTCACTTTTGGTCCTTTACACTAACTGTCGTTAACTTTGACCGTTAGTCAAAGGGTATTTTAGTCTTTTATTATTTTATCCTTATTACTACCAATCAACCTTTATCTTTTATATTTGTTTCCAAACATATTTTTTAAAGATTTCCTTTTAAATCCTTTAACCAAACAGACACCTTCCCACTCTCTCTAACTGTGCATCTCTTTAACACTCTCTTTCTCTCTCACCCTCAATAACATCTTCAGATCTTATTGATTCCAAGAAAAAAAATCATGTTTACAATTTCATCCAAAGAAAAACTCAAAACTTCAAATTTGTGGATTTTGTTCATCTAAAAACTCAGAACTTAAAGACGGGTGGGTCTGCAATTTCAACCAAAAAACGCGTTCATCTTCTTTAAATTGATTTATAAAGAGCAGAAAGAATTCAAACATGTAATCTAAAATTGATCATCGCACCTTTATTTCTTCAATTGAAAACTATAATATCAAATCCTCCATTTCCAGATCTTGATTTGTGCAACGGCGATCTTAAAGAGACAAGGGTTGTGGTGTTGTGCGATTGTGGTTCGGTGCGGTGGTGTTGTGTGATGGCGGTGGCAGTGGCAGTGGTGTTGTGCGATGGTTTTGCGATTTGGCAGTATGAGACGGCGATCTTGAAGAGACAATGGGTGGTGGCCGGCAGTCTTCAAGAGAGAAGAAAGGGGTGGTGGGTGGTGGTGTTGAAGCAGTAGGTACAACGAATTTAGGGTTTTTAGAGTGAGAGGATTTGGGGTTTTTAGAGTGAGAGGAATATAGAGACGATGGATATATGTTGGTGGTGGTCATATGATGGTGGTCCGAGATTTCGACAGGAATGATGGTGGTGTGAATGGAAGAGAGAGTTGGGAGAGTTTGATATGTAATATGGATGTGTGTTTGACTATTTTCATTTATGAAGGGAGAGAGATTTTTTGGTAATAAGGATAAGGTGAAAAATGACAAATATACCCTTAGTTTAACGGTGACATTTAACGGCAGTTAGTGTAAAGGATCAAAAGCGAAACAAAGTGACAAGGATAGTGACTAATTTTTTAATTTTCAAAGTTAAAGAACCAAAATTGAAATTTTATTACAACCACAGAGACCATTTTTTGTAATTAACTCTATATATTATAAAATAAAAATAAAAAGTAAGGTGAGGTAAATTTAAGTTATGATATACTAGCTTTTGAGTGATAAAGGAAAAAAGGATATGCTGTTTGAGTTAGGTAATCTGAATTACATGTTACACGGATAGTCTTACTGTTGATAGTACGTAGGGCGTCCAAGTACATAACGCAGCAACATATTACAAAATTAGACAACATAATTTTAGTTACGGTCTGAGCATTGAACGGACACTACCATTATGTATATCCACACCTGGCCACCTCACTAGTCACTACCACTCACTAGTACCCTCCCCCTCACCCCTCCTTCAAAGCAAGTCATGATTTTCCACGTGTGGTTTGATTTTTTACTAATGAAAACAAATAGTGTAAATATACCATATATTACTTAATTATAATAGATTTAATTGTTCTTGAATTTTTTTAAAATAATTATCCGTAATTAACATGCCTTGCAATAGTAAAACACGCACTATATCAACTTAATTTTTATATTTTTTTCACCACAAAAAAACAAAGGAGAAGTCAAGAGCGCGTGGTTTCATTTGAGTCGAGGACTAACCAATCAAAATGGCAGTTATACCCTTGCCACATAACATACATACCCCACTCTTCTTTATGATCAGAGGCTCAAATGTACAATAGTTTGTTGCGCAAAGTACATACACACAACTAGCATACTTCTGACCACAAGATTAAACAGGAGATTCAGTAATAAACTAACGCCTCAATATATTGGACCATTATACGCCGATCCCTTGCATGTGTATGACTCACTCACTATACGCCTATGTACGTACAATCTTTTGTTGCACAAGTAACATATGACCACCATCCCTAGCTATTACAAGTGCTTAATTAGTCCAATTTCCTATCACACTCTTTCAAATTAGTATTTTATTTTTATTATATTGTCCATCAAACTGAATCCATTAGGGAGTGGGTTGATGTGCTACTATCCATAACTTAATCACTTTGTATTACGTCAACTTTCTCTCCATCATGATATCAAGAGTTAATTACAAAATTGGTCCTTTCAGTATGCCACGTATTTCACTTTTAGTCATTTCTTTTAAAAAGTTGCGGATTAAATCCTTTAAATGAGATTTTCGCACACAATTGGTCCTTCCCCTAAACGGACGTCTCATTGAATACCAGACGTCTGAGTAATCACACTCTAATCTCTCTTCCACTCTTCTCTTCTCTTCTTCACTAAAATTTGCTAAACCCTAGCTCGTGTAATTGAAGAATCGAAGTTTAGATTTTGCAATATCATGGTGGTTCCTTGTCATTACATTCGTCCCGACAACGATGAAGTTGACTGCAATGAGTTATATGGTAAGGTTGAAATTACATTCTTGATTATCGTTAATGGTTTTTGTATTGCAATGCGTTTGATTTTAGTTGATGGTTTTCGAAACTGCAGGAGGTGACCCTAACCTGTTTTCTATCAAATTGCACCATGGTGGCCGTTTTACCAAGTTTCCAGGAAGAAGATATGTAAAAGGTAAGGTGAGTTATGTTGACTTTGTGGACATTGATTTGTTCTCTCCATTAGACTTGGATGAGATTATACTAGAGTTAGGTTATTTTGAAGAGATGAAAACTTATTACCATTTTGTGATCCCTGGAAGTGACCTAGAATTTGGGCTTGAAGCTCTTGGTGGTTGTGATTCTGATATATTGAAATTGAACAAGTACATTGGTGTTCATAAATGCATTGATGTTTTCACTGAACATATGACCACAACAGTTCACACTTATTTCGTATCTTCATCTAAGGTAACCATTAGGGAAATTAATGAATATGTTTCTGATGCACCAATACCAAAAAGATCATCTTCTAAGGTGCTTATGTTAGAATGGCAAAGTGAAAATGATGAACCCCATGTGCAACCAACTGTTATTGAACCAACTGTAAATGATCCAACTGTTTTTGAACCAACTGTAATTGAATCCCATGTTGAAGCAACTGTTAATGAACCCCATGTTAAACCAACTGTTAATGAACCCCATGTTGAACCAACTGTTAATGAACCCCATGTTGAACTATCTGCTGTTGATCCCCAAACTGTTGAACCTCCAAGTGTGCCTTCTCAAAGTGTATCCATAGACCTTGTTGATCTAATTAACTTTGAACCATTTGAGAACATGTCATTTGGTCTTTCTCAACCTAACCATGAAAATGATATATATGATTATGACCCAATAGTAAATAGGGGAAAATGTAAATGTGATGATGTCAATGAGTGTAGTCTTGATAGTGAGGTTAGTGAGGATAGTGAGGACAGTGAATACTTTCAGGATGATGAGAACTATGTTGATGAGGTAGATGTTGACATGTCTGACTTTCATTTGCACACTGACAAGGATGTTGAGATGGATCCCGAATGGGCTTGTGTTGATGACAATGATGATGTGTTAAACAAAGAGGAATTATCAAGTGATAGTGATAGTGAGTTACCTAGAGGTAAGGAGAACTACTTGAAGAGGCTAAGTAAGAAGACAAAAAAGGTGAGTGAAGGTAAAAATTATAAACATAGCTTTCATGTAGGCCAGGTGTTTGGGTGTCCTAGTGAGGTGAAAGAAATGGTTAACAATCATTCAATTGAAACTAGGAGAGAGTTGAAATTTCTGAAGAATGATAAACAAAGAGTTAGGGTTGTGTGCTTTGGTAAAATGCCAAACTTTAGTGAAGTGGTCCCTAGTCCCGAAGGACCAAAGGTGAATAGTAGTCCTAAAGGACCAAACTTGAAAAATAAAGGGGGCAGAGGAAAGAGAACAAATCCTAATGAATATACATGCCCATGGTCTCTGTTGGTTTTCAAAATAAAGGATTCTGATACTTGGATGGTGAAAACCTTTGTGAATGAACACAAGTGCTTGCAATCTCGCAAATTAAGAGCAAGCACTTCCCTCTACCTGTCAAAACAAATTGCTGATCAAATTTGCAACAATCCTCATATTCCTACAAGGGCACTTCAAGATCAGTTGCAGAAGAAGTTTGAGTTGGGGGTTTCACAAATGAAGGCTTTTAGAGCAAAAGCTTTAGCACAAGGGCAGTTAAGAGATGATTTCACCCAACAATATGCACATCTAAGAGATTATATGTATGAGTTAATGGACAAAAATCCAGGAACCACAGTTAGGCTAGATGTAGAGGAAGAAAACAACCCGAATGTGGAGACAAGGGTCTTCAAAAGGATATATGTTTGTCTTGGAGCATTAAAGGAGGGTTTTAAAGCTTGTGGTAGGGATATTCTAGGCTTAGATGGGGCTTTCATGAAAGGTCCATTTCCAGGACAAGTTCTTACAACTGTGGGTGTAGACCCTAACAATGGGATTTATCCTCTTGCTTATGCAATTGTGGAGGCAGAAACTAAAAACTCATAGACTTGGTTTTTGACTCATCTTGCTGATGATTTGGAGCTTGAAGCTAATGGTAACTTCACATTTATCAGTGATAGACAAAAGGTTAGAACTTTTTGTTACTGTTGCTAACTAGATTTTAACACATAGCTTTTTCCTTAAATATTCATTACATTGATTGCAGGGGATAGTTCAGGCTGTTGAATATGTGTTCCCCTGTGCTGAACACATATTTTGTGTAAGACACATACATGAAAATATGAAGTTGAGATGGAGGGGTCAGGCATATAAGAACATGTTGTGGAAGGCTGCAACTGCAACTACTATTCAAGAATTTGGGAAAGCAATGGATGACTTGAAGAAATACAATCAAGATGCACACTTGTGGCTTTCTAAAATTCCACCAAAACACTGGTCAATAAGCCATTTTTCTGGTAACATCCATTTAGAAATTTATATTGTTGGATTGAATTTAAAAATTCATTTGATCATGATCTGTTTTTATTAATTGCAGGGAAGGCCCAAACAGATGTGTTATTGAATAACTTGTGTGAGGTTTTTAACAAACAACTTGTTGATGCTAGAGACAAACCCATTATGCATGCACTGAAATACATAAGAGAATACATCATGAAGAGGATTGTCAATGTTTTGGCAGTGATAGAAAGGAGTGATGGACCATTGACTCCATATGTTATGAAGTTGTTGGATGTTGTCAAAAAAGAAGCAGCAAGGTATACTGCTATATGGAATGGGGGTGACAAATATCAGGTTAGTGGACCATGGGGGACCAATGTGTTGTAGATTTGAAGGATAATAATTGCACATGTAACAAATGGGAGTTGACTGGAATCCCATGCAAACATGTTGTGGCTAGTATATGGAATGCAACCTTGAATGGGCAGGATGTAGGAATACCAGAGTTTTGGGTAAACAAGATTTACAGAATTGATGCTTGGAAGAATGTTTACAGTCACAAGGTAAACCCAATCAATGGCCAATCAATGTGGAAGACTACTGTTGTTCCAACTACTCTGTTACCACCCAAGTACCATATCCAGGTTGGAAGACCAAAAAAGAATAGGTCAAAGGCAGCAGATGAGGAAACTGCATCCCAAAGCAACAAGAAGAAAAGGAATTTCACTGTGAGGTGCAACAAATGTGATGGATATGGTCACAACTAGAGAACTTGTAATAGCCATGGAGGAGATGCTCATACTCAGTCTACCCAGGGTGAAGGATCAGAAAGTCAACCATTGTGAAGTACTCTGTTTTGTGTGATGGCTATTTAGAACTACTTGAAGTTGTAACAGACTTATGTTTAATGTAACTTTGACATGTTGATTTTGTTTAAACATTGCATTAGGAGGCATTATGTCATTTTGTAACAGACTTATGTCATTTGTACTAGACTTATTATGTTGGTTTTGTTACCATACTAACTTAAACACAATATGTTACATGTATACACTACTATTTGTTACCATGATCTGATTTTATTACTAAGTACCATCACCATATATACACTACTATTTGTTACCATGATCTGTTTTTTGTTACCATACTAACTATTGGGAAATTGGCTAAGTAATTTAAAACTGTTAGACATACAACGGGTAAACTGTTAGAGAAATTTTGAGAAAACAGTTTTGGAGCTGTTAGTAAGAAACTCAGAACTGTTTATTCAACAAACAGTTTATTCAACAAACAGTTTTGAAACTGTTAGTTGATTGTGATCAAACTCAAATATTGTCTTTTTATACAATTCTGGTTTAAATTCAAAAAGATAATTCTTGTTATTTATTTTGGTTATATTCGATCCTGACACTAACTTAAACACAATTTGATAACTTAAAAATTACATTCAAAACACACTCAACCATTTGTTACATGTGCAATATGTCATTTGCTTCAAAACGCAATTTTCCATTAATAACCAGTGACCATTACATGCGGAGTCATTACATTAGCATACTAAGTTCCCACAAAAGACCATGACCAATACAAAAGACAATCACCATTACAAAATACCATCACCATATATACACTACTAACAGCATGTAAACTGTTACAAAACACCATCACCATCACCATCACCCCATCTAAACCTTGGTCACATTAAACACAACATTGAACATAACATCCTCCCCTTCATTCAGAGCCTCCTCATCAATGGTGAACTTTAACCAACAGTTAGTAGCCCACTTGTGAAATTTCCCCAAGAAGTCAAAATCTCCAGTTATCACAACATGATCAGTAATCTCTAGATTCCTTCTCTTGTCCCCATAGACATGCATATTCACTGGGTGCATCCAGTCACCAACTTGAATGAGACACCTACTGAACCTCCACAGGGAATGCATCCTCACGAAATAGGTAGGAATGGTCTGTAAAATATATCCAAAAAACACAGTGTGTATATAAGTACATTTACCTAATAACACAATCAAAAAACTTACTTACCAGCCTTCCATTCTTCTTGATATGCTTCTCAAACTGCATAGTGAAGTATGTGTCAGCAGCAGGAGCATTAGCAGCATGAGCAGGAGCATGAGCATGAGAAGCAGGAGCATGAGCAGCAGGAGCATGAGCACCATCCATTTTCAAAGTTGTGTGAGTAGTGTGAGTGTATGTGATAACAATTTACATAGCAAAGGTATTTATACACAAAATGATCTTCCTAACTCACTTCAATTCCAACTACCTAATTAATACTCCAATAACTCTCACCAACACCAATTAACTCACGGTAAGTAGCATGGAGTTTGATGACTGTGCTAAACTCTCACTACCACCAAAGAAGGCAAGAGATATTCTGAGATCAAGATTTGGTAATAAAGAACCCACTTCAATTCCAACCACCCAATCAATTAAGTACCATACTTCACCCACACTAATTGCAGTAACACAGATGGTAATAATGAGAAGGGATCACATATTCTCAAAAGTAAAGATTTGGTGTAATAAATTTAGGAGAATAACTTACAAAAAAACAGGAGCATAACATACCATTTTGTCCTACAAAAGATATAACCAAGCACCCTAGTACATTAAATACACTAAAAATACCATCCAACACACAAACAAATACACCTTCAACCTCCTACATTGTGCTAAACTTGCTTTCAAATCAGCTTCTGTCTTGTTCTTGGACCTCAATAACCCTGGAATAATGTCAACTGAACGTTGGCACATAACGGGGTCAAACCACCCAATAAACCTGCAAGATGAACCCTAATTCAAGAAACATAAAAATCGGACTTAGATTAGCTCATTAGCTCCAATTCAGACACATGGAGTTTGATGAAAAACTTAATTTTGGGGAAAATTAAATGTTACCTGTTGAGGACAAGCATAGAACCTACGACCGGGGTTCAGGGATGTTCATGAAGTTCGAATTACAGCAACCTTCCCGCACATACAGAACACCATCGTCGCCCTTAGCCTTCTTCTTCTCCTCAATGGATGAACGTTGAAGCCGGTTGTTTAATTAGGCGGGTGTTGGTTTTATAGCCTGGATTTGACGAAAATACCCCTAAACTAACGTTAAGATTCAACGTCCGTTTAGGGGAAGGACCAATTGTGTGCGAAAATCTCATTTAAAGGATTTAATCCGCATCTTTTTGAAAGAAAGGACTAAAAGTGAAATATGGGGTATACTGAAAGGACCAATTTTGTAATTAACTCTAATATCAATCATTCACTATTACACGATGTTTCTTATCAGTTCGTCACATTTTATCATACTGAAATATGGGACACGTCAGATTAATCAAATTCGACACAATTGCCATCATGCCGGATCCTTTGCGTGGGTCCCACACCACCCCTCTTATATGACGTCATGCTCCATCACTAAAATCGGAGACCCATCAACTTAATTTTTATAAATGAAAATTATTAAATTATGTTGAACAATACGGATTTTTTTTAATTATAAAAATGCACTAATAAACTATTCACAATAATAAAAGAATCAGATAAATATAACAAAGTTAAAAATTTTACTTTTTCATATCTCGTCTTTTTTTCCAAATTTATCTTCGGATATTATTCCGTCAATAACAATGTCAAGGTGACAAGAAACTTTGATATGTTTCATCTTGGGTTTATTAAGATCCATTTCTTTATGAGTTATGTACAAATATTTATTCCACTTAGGTTAGAGGAGCGTTGTCCCTGAGTTCTTACCAACCCCCAATGTGTCATTATTTTTTCATTAACGACGTGTGAATATCCTCCTATCTCATGCGAGCTAAAATCTAACGAAAGTCCACAATCTAGACTTATCATGTGGATGTTAGGGTCCGTTTGGTTCGTGAAATTAATATGAAGGAATTAGAATTTGATCAAGGAATTGAAATTATGGGAATTTGAATTCATAGGAATTGGAATTTGTGAAATACTATATATTGTTTGGTTGGTAAAGACCGGAATTAGAATCTAGCAAAAAATAAATTAATTCAATATGTATAAACCAAAATAAATAATACAATCAACCGTCCACCATCTCTTACCCCCACCCCCACTCTACAGTCTACCTAGGACAGCAGTGGCGATGGTGGCGGGTGTGGGTGGTGGAGGTGGTGGCGGCGGTGGTGGTGTTGGTGGAGGCAGCGGTAGTGGCAGTGGCGGCAGTGGTAGTGGTGGTGGTGGCAGGGTGTAGGGTAGGGTAGGGTAGGGTTCGGGTACGGGTAGGGTAGGGTAGAGTAGGGTGGGATGAGGTAGGGTAGGGGTAGGGTGGGGTGGGGTGGGATAGAAGACAACAATTATGTTTTGAGAATTCTTATGAATTTGAAGAATTCCTTAGAATTCCATACATTTAAGGAAGGAATTCTCAATTCCTTGATTTAAGGAATTCATTAAAATGGTCAAATTTCATTCCATAAATTCCGCGAACCAAACACAAACAAAATTTAGGAATGCTCAATTCCAATTCCGTCCAATTCTATCCAATTTCAGCGAACCAAACGCCCCCTTAAATTTATTCATCTTCAAATAAATCAAATTCTTCCTCAAGATTAATTTGTGGTACCTTTGTATCATCAAACAAAGTTATTTGATAATGTATTTCTTCTTCAAGTGGTCACTAGATTGAGATTTGTACATTTTGGTATCTCATTGAATATCTCCCATATGTTCACATGGGCAAAAAAGTAAAAATATAGATTCGTATGTGACTTTGGAGAGACATGTTCAATATGTCCGCTTTGGATTCTCTACGTATCTGTTGATGATTCAAGCTTGTGTAGATATCGATGAACTTACTAACCTTGTTGCTCATATCTCACCGATTGATTGATCGACAATTGGTTCTTTGTTCTTGGTGTGGAAGAGGAAGCTTTGAAATGTCCAGAATTTAGGTTCCAAAAAGATTTACCGGATCTTTAGTTTCCCATCCTCCAAAATGCCAATACGTAAGGAGCCAAGTAATTCATCTTACTCACTCCACGCCCATTTTCAGTTGTGGTTGCTTTCTTTTTATTTTTTGGTAGAACGTTCAGGCTGAGGCATGGATTGTTTGTTTGTGAAATTGTTGTTGCAATTTTGAGGAAAATTGATGTTACAAAATTAGATGTAAATTGTTAGAAAATTTTTGGTTGGTGTGTATTGTTTGATTAAAAGCAATACCCCCCGGAACTAACAGAACAATTATGTCATAAAGTAACTGCTCGAAATGACCATTATACACCTGTTGCGTATACCCCACACCCCCACTCCCTCCCTCCATCCCTCCCCCCCCCCCCCCCCCTGTGAGACCCGATGAAGTGTTAATGTTATAAATAAGGAAGCAACTGCCCCTTTTTTCTTTTCCGAGGAAAACGCCCACAATCTCAATCCCCCGTCTTCCCAACCAATCCACGCTCGAGATTGCACCCCCAAAAACACACACACACTTACTTTCAAGTTTCAATACTTCCAAAAACCAGAGAAGAACACAGAGGCAGGCAGGCAGGTAGGCGATACAGGAAACAAACAAATTAACAATTTCTACGCTTCAACATTTCATGTAAGTCTTCAATTCCCTCATCTCATCAACCCTCTAACATTTCACATTACACACTTTTAGTCAATAAAATCCTACTCTGTTTTCATGTGTCATAACTTAGATGTTAGATCCCATTAAAAAGTCGGTCTTTTTCATGCAGATTCAACACTTTTTACACAAACATGATTAACTAACACTCTGTTTTCATGTTCTTGAATCATCACATAAAATCCCAAAACAAAAATGAGACTTTTTCATGTAGATGCAACTCTTTTCACACAATCATGTTATCAGATCATGACCAGTCCATTCTCTTCATCTTTATTTTAATAATAATATATTAAATCACAAATGAAAGTTTATTGCTAGTAATAATAATAATCATAATCTGTATGTATTATAGGTAGATTTGTAATTAATGGCTACAAAGGTTCGAATTTTATAATGACTTTATTAAAAATTTTGATCATTCGGAATTGCGACAGATCTCAAAATCTTCAAAATATTCCTAGTGTTTGTTCATCCCTCTGATTTCTACTCTGTAAAGTCTCCTTAAAAAAAGGTTATATTTTTCAATTATCTTCAAGAGAAAGCAACTATCTGGCTGTTCCCTGTATTTTCATTTTATATTTCTTCATTATATATATATTTTTTAAACCTGAGTATATTATTTCCCATTAAAAAGGTTTATGTCTGAGTTATGCAATTTAATTTTGTCATCAAAATTTTTACTTGGAAAACACTTTTTAATAATAAATCTATTTTTGAAAAATATGTTTTTCTGGAAAAAAAAAGTATATAAATCTGTCAACCCGTTTATATCAGTCATGTATTCCTTTATTTTTCGAGATTAAAAATACAATTTTATGAAATATAAAATCATTTTTAAAATGAAATTTATTTCTATGCAAGCTACTCCATATACGCTGCCTCCGACATCTCCTGCAACTGGGTGTTTTTTTTTATTTTATTTACATTAATCGAATATTTTAATACCTATAAAATAATCAGTTGGAAAAGAAAAATATCAGCACAATAGTGTCTAGAGTGATGCTTATTCAACTGATGAAAAACATATGCAAGTGGCTACACTTAACTAGTTTTCGCTAGTTGCATATTTAAGTCTCCCATATAATAAGATTTAGTAACAAAATATCATGGTTTTTTTAATCCTTTTGAAGGTTTAAACACGTGATTCTAACGTTATCGTAAGGCCCTAGCAATGAAGACCGAAAGCATCCGTCATACAAAGGTAAAAAGGGTTCATTGAAACAAATTTTCAGTTGATCTGAAAGCAAGATTGATTTAATTGGAACAAAACTTATTTACTATTTTATTAAATAAATCCTAAAAAATACATATATATATATATATATACACTAAAATCTAAATAAGATTTGAGAAAGATGAATAAATAAAAAGAATTGGAATATTTGTCTTGCAGGGATCATGGCCTAAAATGAACATGAGAAAGTGGTTAAATTTAAAGAAAGGAGCAGATGGTTTTCATTCTGATTTTTCTTTAAATGGTATGGTTTTAATTATTTAATAATTTAAACGAGTTGTAATTATTAAATTGTAAGTAATTAAAATAGTATTTTATTAATTTACGGTACGGTGGGGATCAATCGCAGCTGATAGGAGTGAGAGGAGGAAGAGTTGTTCCGACGATGGCCGATACGCTGTCGTACCGGAGGAGTTATCAGGTACTATTTTTCGTAGCCTATTATATACTTTGGCGGCAGTATAGTTGTTATTTTTAATAGTCCTGCAGTCTCATTAGCCGTCCGATCTGGCAGACTAGTGTTTGGAACCATCAAATCCAGCAGCCTCTTTATTTGATTGGACGTTGGAAATAATAAAATAATATTAGAAATTGGAATTTTTCCTCTTCTTTTTTGTTCCAGTTTTGGTATTTTTTTTTAGAAAATCAATTATCAAGCATGAACTCAAATACGTGTGTGTGTGTGTTTTTCTATAAACGTTTTACAAATATATGCTGATAATATATTTGTGTATGAATATACTTTTTGAATGCTATAACTTTCTCCAGATTTTGAACCCAAAAATCATCTATTCTATATTTTAAAATGTTTGTAATAATATTATTATTTTCTGATCACAGAGGAATGGTTAACAAATGATGATATTGGAAGGATGAAACAAGAGAAAGTTGATCTCAGGTAAATACTAGAAGAGAAAGTTGATCTCAGTAATTTATTTTAATTTCACCCTTGTAATAATTAGTTATTATTTGGATTTTGTTTTTGCAGTATGTTTGTTGGGACATGGAATGTAGGAGGAAATTGCCCACATAAGGACTTAGACTTGAAGGACTGGCTTACAACTTCATCCCCTGCTCACATTTATGTCATTGGGTATGCTCACTTGTTATCCTTCACTTTTTTTTATTTTCAAAATTAATTGTTTCGGTATTATAGATTTATACTCGACTATTGTTTACGATTTCATTCCGTGGAACAGGTTTCAAGAAATTGTACCCCTAAACGCGAGCAACGTACTGGGCACCGAGAACAAAAGCCCTGCTGCCAAGTGGGTATCGCTTATCCGCGAAGCCTTGAACACTAACCCTCAACTTCCACTTAATTACAATTCAACCAACACCGTTGATCACCACTCTCAGCCGACTCTGAAACCAAGAGCCAGCTTCTCTGATCTTCTTTCTCTTGAAAATGAACTTGGTCATGAAGAATTCCAAAGGCTTTTCAACCCAAACTCTGATGGCATAAACAACAAGGATAGCGACACTACTTATCCACTAATCGGGATCAATGATTCCAAGACTAAGTGGAATCATGGATTCCAATTAGTTGCGAGTAAACAGATGGTTGGGATCTTTCTTTGTGTATTCATTCGCAACGATTTGTGTGACTATGTTAGCGATTTGAGAGTGTCATGTGTCGGAAGAGGCATCATGGGATACCTCGGAAATAAGGTACGTAATATAAGCTACAAACAAAAAATCTAATAGGTATTTTGATCTGTAAGTTGTTGGGTTTTAACGATTCATTTAATTATTTTTAGGGGTCCATTTCCATTAGTATGACATTACACCGAACCACCTTTTGCTTCGTCTGCACTCATTTGGCTTCGGGAGAAAAAGAAGGAGACGAGTTCAAGAGAAACGCAGACGTGATGGAAATCTTGAAGAAGACAAGATTTGCTCGTTCATTTAAAACGCTTGGAAAACGAATTCCTCCCGATAATATTTTGGGCCATGAGTAAGACTTGTCTTTTACTTTCATATTTAATTTCCACGTACGTCATCACCTCGTACATTTTCTAATTTTTCATTTAATTTTGTAGAAAAATAATTTGGCTCGGAGATTTAAATTACCGTTTGTCATCGGCCTCCGATGACGTGCATGGATTCCTCCAAATAAGTGATTGGGAAGCACTTCTTGAGAAAGATCAGGTGAATTATATATATCGTAATTGCGATGTTTAGAACCGAAATATATATATATATATACATCGTACGTTTTCATGGTTCGAGAACCATCCATGCATGCATGTGACTTTAATTTACTCCATCCAGCTTTAAAAAAAATAATGAAAATTAATAAAGATAAATATTATGATTTACAGTTGAAGAGAGAGCAGAAGGCCGGTGGTATCTTTGAGGGATGGGAAGAGGGAAAGATATGTTTTGCACCTACGTATAAATACATTACAAATTCTGATAACTACGTCGCCCAGACTTCCACGCCTAAAGATAAAAGACGTACTCCCGCATGGTAACCTCAATCTCAATCTCAATCTCAACGTAGTATTTTTAACATTTGATGGCTAATTAAATATATAATAATATTTGAAATCATTAATGTGGTTTGAAATTAATTGATGTTGACTTTAATGGTGTTTTCATTTGGTCAACTCTCTTTTCATCTTAAAATTCATTAGCATGTGAAATAAGTAATAACCACGAGCTCGATCTGGACCATCTGGTCATGTATTTTAGTTTAAACCTTTCTAAAATCCCCACTTGCTTAAAATCTACGTGTTATTTTGACTTTGAAAACAAAACATGACACACTGATAGTTGACTTTTTTATATTCCTACGGACTTTCTTGGCACATTGACACACTATTCTGCATGAGTCATTAATGAATTTAATACAATTATAAGTACAACATGATTTAATTATTAATTGATTGATATATTCCAGACTTACTGATATTATATGTATGAATGAATGAATGAATATAAAAATAGGTGTGACAGAATTCTGTGGAAAGGTGAAGGACTAAAACAGAAATCGTATGTAAGAGGTGAATCAAAATTCTCGGATCACAGACCCGTTTATTCATTATTCTCGGTACAAGTGAATTTGCCTCTACATGACAACTATAACACAACCAAATCTAAGGATCCAAACACGATAAAGTCTTCACTGTTGCCGGTTTCTGTAGCCAAAGTTCAAGCCGAAGAGTTGTTGCTAAGCAAGACGAAGAGTTGCATAGAGAGCACCCCTAGGTTCTTGTGAAAACTAAAATTGCAACAAGTGTCAGACATAATTGAACATATTGACATGTGGAGTAGATCTATCAAAGGCTTCTTCCTCATCTTGTCTTGTTTTAGGCTTTCTTTTTTTGAAAAAGTTTGGGACATTGGAACAATGAGTTCTTCATGGGCGCAGGGGCACAACAGTAAAGTGTTCACCCGGCGGAATGGCTACGGAGAAGAAGACGACGACATGAATTTATGAATGGAAACTGATACAACATTTTGGAAGAATTCTGCTGCTGGTCTGGTCTTTTAATTTGTAATTATTGTTACACCCTGAAATTCCGCGGTTTTACAGTTTTAGTCATTTTGTGAAAATGATTTCTTTTTTTACTTTCTTGATTTTTGTAGAAAGTAGAAAACAGTCAGGGGAGGCTGATAGTCAATGGCTTGTAATTGAAGATCTCTTGGCCCTCTTGTCAATTTTGACCAAGTAATATATGAAAACTTCAACACATCTTGTGCATCTTTTATTGAATTTTTTTTTCTAATTTTGATGATTGAGTTTCATAATTAGACTTGCATTTTTGTTCAAAACTTGGTTTGACTAATTCCTTATTAATGAAACATGAACCAAACTTTTACATGCATAATAGAAACGCCAATAGGTTAAGAGAAGAATGAAGATGTGTTAGATTGATTTCTTATAATAGGAAGCAGAATTTAGAACACAACTTAGTAAATAAAATATGAAATTCTTAGAAAAATACATAAACTTTTAATGTTCTCGTGACGAGATTAGTATAATCACCCTATCAACGTTTATGTTGAGGCTGAAAGTTGAACCCTGCCTTCTTTTGTCAATGTGACTAAACTTCTTTATTTTCCAATTAAGAGCCACAGCATGCTGATTTCTGAGAGGCTTCAGAAGACCCTGCTGCCTGGCCTTGTTGATTAATCTTGATGGTCTGTGGCTGCAATTTTTAAAAAGAAAATCAACACAGAGCTTTAGGCATATACACATTTTAACTACATATAAGCTGATTGCATTTTGAGAGAGATTGTCTAATTATATAGCGCATGTAAAATGCATATAATCAGAAAATAGTGCTTGGCTAACCCTTTGAAATTAGAGCCATTCTCTTGTTTCGAAGACATTAAATTTACTATGTGAACACAATATCATCCCCTCGCCCTTTCAATGTCCCAAAACAAAAATCAAAATTTCCTTGTTGACAAAGTTCCAAACAAGAATTTCCTTTCACGCTTATTATCAACTGTAACAAACTTTCATTTTTATTTTAGATATTTAAATAAGTGCTCAGCAGCACCTAAACATTCTATTTCTTCTGCTCTACAAGCATAGTAGCATTTTCTTTGTATGATATTCCTGATTCTCATGTTAAAATCAGTCAGTTGCCCAAGTTCCTCTAGCCATTCAATTTCAACTGATTATTCTGTAAGGTTAAACGTTGCAATTTTCATTACTAAATTATCAACACATACCTCAGCCTTTGTGTCCGTTTCGGCAAGTCTTTGCTTAATATCCCTACCTATGGAGAAAAAGACCTCTTCCACATTCATATTCGTTTTCGCACTCTGTTGAAATGTCAACATAAATACCAATCTCAAATATAATACATAAAAAGAGTCAAAGATTGAGTAAATCTTTGCTTACAGTCTCAAAGAATTTGATGCCATACTCATCAGCAAGTGCCTGACCCTTCGAAGTGGGAACAGCCTAGACATTACCAATTTCACTCAGTGTGGAAGATGAAGGAATGATGACATACATATAACATGCACAGAGAACTATTGGTAATATGCATAGTTTGTATATGTAATTATGTATAAAATAGAGAGTCAGAGAGAGGACCCTTTTGCTTTCGTCCATGTCAGCCTTGTTCCCAACCAGTATCTTGTTAACATTATCAGAGGCATGTTGTTCTATGTTACGGATCCAATTCCTGATATCTAAACATCAAAAAAAGTTTATTATTATAAAAAAATTATTCCTTAGAAATGGATATTGATGGGAGAATGCAGAAGAACAAGAAATATGTAAAATAGTGATGATGCAAAAGGAAGTATGATACCCTCAAACTTCAGATGTAGGAGAAAACGATTATGAAAAAGAAAAAGAAATTTAAGCATGGTCAAAATAATGATTTAAATTCGTATGAGAGGTATAAGCAATTACTGTTAAATGAAGATTCATCAGTTACATCATACACCAGCAGAATACCCATGGCTCCACGGTAATAAGCTGCAATATACCAAGATTAGTCCAAATATACACCATGTTAGAAACTATTTGGTATAAATGGGAGCGGTTTGTTGAAAAGAGCATATAAAGCATATAAGTGGTTGGTAAATGCAGTTGCAGTAAAATAATGACAAAACGACTTTCTACAAATTGATAGATGTACTTGAAGCCCTCCTACTTCATAAACTTTTAATTTCTTTTTTCACGTTGTAGGACATGATATATGAGATTATGAACCCTTTTCCACAGAACTACAGCCAAGTTACTGGATATATTCGTCATTTTACCTTTCATGGTAGACTCTTTACATAGTATCAAAATCCTAAAATAAGTACAAATAAACATAGCAAGAAGTTGTTGAAAGAATAGCATATTCGAGTTAGATGAACAAATGAAATCATCAATCATAAAAAGAGTCAAATTCGCAAAGTCATACTATTTCTTAAAATCTTTCAACACATTCAGACTTCTCGTTTCCTTCCAAAGTCTCTCCATAAAGAAGAATAATCACTCATTCTTAAAACTGACATCATAAAGTCATGATTCTTAATCTACTTAATTATCAGCAAATTATGACAGTCAAACTAAGAAATACTTGTGTGGTTAGATTTATTTGCTAAAGACAGCGTATCACACTCATTTTATAAAGTACACATGTGATGGCTCATCTTATTAAAACATGAACAAAAGCATCAATCATAAAAGCATAAAGATTCCTCGGCTACAGATTTACCGGTTGTGATTGTCCTGAATCGCTCCTGTCCAGCAGTGTCCCAGATTTGCAATTTGATTCGTTTTCCATCAAGCTCGATGGTCCTTATCTTAAAATCAATACTATAAGACAACAATTTTTTAGGTCACAAGTACTCAAGCATAATACTGCTGTAAATCTGTAATCATTTTTTTTACAAGTAACAAGAAATTAAGAGTCTCAATATACGAACCCTATGGTTGTAATAAAACTAGTGGTGAAGGAACCATCGGAGAATCGCAAAAGGAGACAACTCTTACCAACACCTGTAGCAATTAATTAAAGGATTATTGTAAGAATGTGGTGATAACTTATTAACTTCAAGTGATCTATAAAAAAGGTCCTATGATAGAACTACGTTACTAAAAAAACTATGCGAACAGCCAGAGTTGTACAAGAGTATGAGCCTTTAAGAATTAGACCATCCCATGAAACCAAATGAAAGTATACACAAAAGTTAAAGCATGGATAACAAGCCTAACTGAGATAACTATGCAAATTTAGGGAGTAAGTGCTATATTTACAAAGACATCAACAGAGAGATGGTTAACAGTTAAATCATAGACTTGAAACGGAAAGAAAGAAAGATGAGATATGTGTTCATGTTACCAGCACTATGGTAACAAATTCAATCGTGGGTACATGTCTTATGTTTCATGAAGTATCTTCTAGCTATAGACAAAGGAATATAGAACTTTAATATGTTACATTCTTAACAAAATGTGCTGAAGATATGCAGAAACAATTTCAATAAAATCATGACAGTATCCTAACAATCAGATGGAGCTTGCAAATGCCAGCATATGAAATCAACAAGTATCCAACTACTTTATCAGAGTGTAAGACATGTTCCATGCGTAGCCTATATATCTCAAAATCATTGTAACTAAATCAAAGATGTACACATCCATCTAACCTATTGCACCCATACCCATAAAGGCTATATGTCAAATGTTTCCTAAACCCGTATCTCTTATAGACCATAAATTTGTAATAACTGATAAGTTGTCCACTTAAAACTCTGGCATATAAACTTGAACCAATATTAAAGGGATGCTAGGCGCCTTCCACACCCATAAAGACCATATGACAAGTGCTTCCACTTGGTTCTTCTGAATGAAATTAATCTTAGAGTTTGGTTCAAATATGTATAAAACATTAACCTCCTGACTGATGGAGCTATAAGAAATTTCTATAAGATGAGCCATACTTTTCTGTTCTTGTTACTAAGTTCCTTGATAATTGGTAAGGACACATACCAGGAATCTGCTATTCTGCCAAATTCAAGTGATATTACTGTCATTCAATAAGATACACAGAATCCAAATTCCTAAGCACCTTCCACATTCTTATCTAGTGCCTCAAACGAGTGAACTGGACAGAATGAAAGGCAAAACAAATCTCAAGGATTGTGACAAGTGGGGTAGCAATGACATCTCAAATAATAACGTAAGCTTCCTGATCTTGCACCCGAGCAGTATACCAACTCCCAAGGTAGAAGAAACAAAATTTCAGACATGACCGCTCAAGGTAAGCTTCTTTAGTCTTTACCATACAGTCGATAAGCAAGCATTCACAAGTCTTGACTTTATCATTAGAAAAGCAAATTAAATGACTGTAAAAGAAACTTCACACCACAACAAAGATTTGGCACATGTATTTGCCTGGGATGGCCTTAACATGCCTAACTTCCATATGAGTACTCTCATGTGCACGATCATCCCATTTGGGTTACAAGACATCCCCAAATACAAAAACAACGGTTTAATGATCACGATTTCCCACTGTGCCCAAACCGATCACCTTATGAACACAATCAGTCAATCAGAAGAAGATTGATTTTGGAACCCTGCAAAACAACAATCTTTCTGCACATAATTTTCAAAATAATTCATTGGAATTATATGCCTAGTTTTTTAAAAAAAAGCTACCACTGAAAATTGCCCATTCTCCATCTATCCGATCCCATCACAATTGGAATCAAGGGCAAACTAAGAAGTCCCACACTCAACACAGATAATAGCCCTTCGAGACAATCGGCCAAAAGTCACATTGCACATGTATACGTGAATCGGGATTCAAAACAACAGGGGGGAGGGGGGGCAAAACAACACATACCGCTATCGCCAATTAAGAGAAGCTTGATGAGGTAATCATAATCCGCTCGAGCTCTAGCTGGAGGAGCCGCCATTTTGCTTGATTCAAATGAATCAGATGGAGCAAAAACCCTAGAAAACTGGCAACTTGTTCTAATCTTCTTCCTCTGAACATACACAATTTGGGGGAAAATCAAAATAAAAATACCGAGGGAAAACCTTAGATACAAAGATTTGCGAGTATATTTACCAGATCACAATGAAATAGAGAAATAGATCTCACAATTCTGTGATACGAAGATGAGATTAGAAGCCTCCGTGAGACGACAGCGGTGGTCGGGAAATACGATTTTGTTTATTAGTATATGTATTTTTCCAATGGCTTTTACCTCGGTCGTCGATTAACAAACTACACCTCGCTCAGATTTTGACACGTTTCCTATTCATAATTGGATTCGATCCATACACAACAGTTTTTAGTTATACACAATATGATACAATCAATTAATGCACATGTTACAAGCTGATGATGCAAAAAATTGTTATGTATGACCACTTTTGTTGTGTATGAATCACTTCCCATTCATAATTCAGATACTTGTAACTCTTTGAGTTCTGTATTTTTATACTAAATCTTCTTATCAAACAAGTGTCAAAACCAAAAAGTGAGATTAGAAAATAAAATATGAATTTCATATGTTATCAACTAGTTTAACTCGATTACTTATAAATGAGTTAATTTGACGTTCTTAGATCAAATTGGTTGAACAGGCCAAATGTGTCGAAAGCCACTCAAATATCAAATAGTTCTAACTAAAAGAAATTTATTATAAAAAAATAGAATATAATACGATCTTTGTTTACGGTCTTTGATATCTTAATCGTTAATGAAAATATAATAATTTTAAAGAAAAGGTTTTGTGGGCAAACCTAACTCCACATATACCTCTACTTGCACTACTAGGCTTGTTATGGGTTGGAACTTCCTTATCTTAACCTAGAGATTGTGAGTTCGAATCCTGGTGGTCTTAAGTAGTGAATCATTAGGGTGTGTCAAATAGGGAAAGGGGCAAAACTTGTTGACCCTGGGTGTGGTTTTTGGGGCATAGCATAGCTCTTCACCGAGTTGTTGGTTTGTTGTACTATGATATTTATACAAAGATGATAATAGTCAACGTTCTTCGTCAGTAAAGTGAGCTTACTCTAGTTCAAAAGTAAACTATAAAGGCATTGCTAGGTGAATATATAATTGATGTGATCACCTTCCCATATGGTAGTGTGGTGTGCTAAATTGTATTTGAACTGTCATATGCTTTCTTATTTTAATGCTTGTTCGCTTATATGTCCACATATATTTAAGTGTTTGATTCTAGAAGAAGGAAAAAACAATTCATATACCCCTTACATTGGCTAATGTTAGTTGGTTATCAGTTAGATCTATTGATGATTATATGAAATGAAATGGACTTCTTTGAGATGAACTAGTGAAGATCTTTCATATATAGACATATAGTTGGTATTTTTTTTAATGGAATTTGTCCACTGACACGCGTAGGCCAGTATCACTGTCAATGAAGCATGGGCATATTGGGTCACACGTCAAGTTTCAATCCCGACAACCTGCTATCAAAGGAATGGGTCAAAAGGATCAAATTCAATCTGACCTAGGCTTCTTGACCGTAAAGGATGCGCCACGGGTCGTGAAGCACCGTAGCCCACGAGTCCCTTCCGGGCGGCACAGGTCGTGATACCTTCGGGCTTCACAGCTCGTGATAGTCCGTGAGGGGTCGTGAAGGCATAATTTCAAGTGACACTTGTGTTTTATCGGACCAGCTTGTGATCCAATGAAAATGCTAGCTTGTGCCCGACCCTGGTAGTTCTAGAGGCATCTTATTGTCTATATAAGGAGCCTAATTCGCCATCTCTTACACTCTTGGTCAATTTGTGCAAGCATTTAACACTTAAACATTCTATATAGTGAGAAGAATGCAAAGTGTTAAAGAAGTTGTTGTGCACATAAGTTCCAGGGTTGTTCTTCTTGATCTACAAAGTATTTGTGAGCTTGAGAAGGTTGCTAGTACATTGTGGTTGAAGTAAGCTCGGTGTGGACTTTCAACTAGGACTTGGAGCCATTTGTTTTAAGCAACATCCCAAGCCATTTGTTCCAGTCTGAGAATTCAGCTTCTTCAAGGGTGTAATTTCTTCTCCCTTTGTTCTTTCTTTGGTTGCATGTGTTCTTGCAAAGATCCACCACCATTCGGATTCATTAAAGGCTTTGTTTTTTGTGTGTTTTCTTTGCTTCTGTTGCGTGCTTGTCTCTTTAGTGAATCCCAACATTTTTAAGTATTCTTTTCTTCCTCTTGGACCTCAATTCCCAAAACTTAATTTTTTTGCATGCTGCTCTGAAAACAGCTTCAAGACTAATCAATATCTGAACAGAATGAATTCGAACTTCTCCTAGAATAGTTTCCGGTATAAAGGAAGACTACTTTTTTTATTGGGACCAACCGCGTTTACCTTGCTTAGCCATTGCCCCAACGTCGGTAGGGACCCAGAGAGCTGCCGGTTTTGATGTAGGCTTCTTGTAACATATTGGCCTTTTGGAGCTTTTAAACATACTTTGTGTATCCTTCATAGCTTTTGATTGACATTAATGGACATTTACTCTCACATTGAATTGTCAGCTTTTGATGTGGTAATCATGGAGCCCTGAAAGTTCTTGTGGATGACCTCAACGTTGATGTGGCCAAGTTTCTGAACATTCATGTTGCAAGAGAACAGGACTCAAGTTCTTCGCTAAACCATAAAGTATCGAGCTTCGTAAGAAAGACAAATGTGATGAGTCTCTTCAGAGCATAATAAATTAATAATGACTCGAGCTCCTGAAAATTCTCTTAGCAAGTATTTAAAATTTCTTTGTTCAAGTAAGTCCTCTTCTCAAGATAGTGTCACAAATGAGTTATCCACACATGGTGACAATATTAAAGTCCTTGATTCATCTGCCTTCCATTCCACATATATGCTTGTAAACATACATTATCACTATGAAGGGTGGATTTACAAATCAAGATTTGTAATTTTTCTGCAATTTTTTTGGATTTAATGTTTGTTTTAGATGTGGCAATTATGACTCTTTTACTTGTGAGTGAGTCAATTTGGCATTATATTGAATTTCAAATGGGTCGAATTGGTACAACAAAAAGTTAAATGACGAAGAAAATAAGTCAAATGAGTTGAACTTGTCAAACATGTCGAAATTCACCCAAATATCATCATCCTAATTAAAAAAATTATTGTGAAGATAATACTATTTTTGTGATAGTCTTTGATAACTTAATCGTCAATGAAAAATATAAAAATTTTAGAGAAAAGGTTTGGCGGGCAAACCCAACCTGACACGTACAAGTTTTGACCCGTTATCTGATTGTCTGAACTTGCTAATTTTGATGCCTTTATTCACTGTGGTACTATAAGCACACTGCTCAAACTTAAACCTGTTGTATTTTTTCCTATACCCATTTCAAGTCTGTATCTGCATTGAAAGTCAGCCGTGAGAAACGAGGAATGGTACCACTAATGGAAGTTGATATGAAGTGAGCCTCAGACGTATCTGACCCAATTCCTACCTCAGCGTCACACCTAGTAACAAACAACAGGTCTTAAAAGCACAGCAAGAAGAATTCAAGGAACAAGCAAAAAACGGGAGAAAATCATCACGTGGAATTAAGCAAAAGTAAAGACAAAAAAAGCAAGTTAGAAAACGTGGTGGCAGCTCTTCAAACATGGGTTTCAAGTTGCACGATCATGAAGATGAAGTTGTTGACTTTCACGAGCACGTGTCTAATAAGCCAGGAGGGATTGATTTTCATGTTGGGAATACAGATCAGTTATGTGGAAGTAGCTTTCTTGGGAGGTATGGAACAAGCTTGCATCGCTCGTCGGTTACGGAAGCTACCTAGCCTTTTGCATTCATCGCGTCGGCTTAGCATTGCTTTTGTGTAAATAAATAATAAGTTTGTGGTTTTGTTTTTTAAGATCCCGTTTGTTTGTTTCACAGAATTCGAAGGAATGTAATGAAATTAAAATCAAATTCCGTACTATATTGCGTTTGGTAAACTTGTTTCCGAATGAAATCTCATTCTTTGGAATGTTTACAATCTCTAAAGTAATTGAAAGTCCACTTCATATATAGGCTGGATTGAATTTAAATCAATTCTATTCCTTTGAATTCTACGAAATAAACAAGACTTTAGTGTTAAAAATCTATAAATACCGATAGTTAGTGCTCTGGAGTTTGGACCGGGTGCTAGTTGGCAAGAGGTGGTAGAAGAAATAGAATTTTCTTATATTTTAAAGTAACATTAATAATATGTTATGTTATTAGAGAGTGCAGAATGGTCGTATCGAAAGGTGACATGGCTATTCGGGGAATACCAGAATGGTCACTTCCATCATTAATAATATAAGTCAAGAGTGGGAAAAGAGACCATTCCCCATGCTTTGAGAATGGTCACTTCTATCGCGTTTTCTTTTTTAAATTTTTATAAGATAATCATATACATATACATACGTATTATAAGGGATGTGATTCTTTCATATATGAAACTGATTCATCAACCAAATGTATAACATCATTAAAATTATATTACAATTTAGTGAAACATATATTAATCTTGGATGAATCAATTTAAAAAATTATAAGGAACGTTAAACATCATATGTTGTTTGAGTCATATTTTAAAACAAAACATAAGCTTGAAAATTAATAAAACATATATCATCTACTGTTCACTAACTTCAAATCACAAATATTACATTGACATAAAAATTGAATATTATAAAATACACGGAATAGAATCATATAAGAATTACTTAAATTATTCATACTTTGTATAAATTTTCAACAAATATTTTTACTAATCAATTACTGCGCACGTCTACATCATCTTGGATTAGCTAAGATGAAAGAAAAGTTTCGTATATTTAATATTAATACACATAAACATGTGTCTTAGGACACATTTTAGACCCATTCTTTTAACAAACTAATAAAAATAAAATCTATATTCTCGTGAGTTTATATTAAAAGACTTGGAATCCCACTGAATCTAAGGTGTCATTTATTTTACTTGGAATTAAAAATAGATTTCATTTAGTTATTTGTTTGGTAACTCTATCTTAATTACAATTAATCTAAACATTCATTTAGTTGATGAGATGTATGTTGTTCAACTCTCGTTTAATTCATTAACACTTTGAAGCCCTGATTGCTTTCGAAGGGCAGAAAGGGGAAAAAACCCTTAATCAAACTCGGAATCAAACAGAAAATGTGTATTAGGTGCTTAAAGTGATATGTTGTATAAATGTTTGCTACATATTTATGCACATACCTAGATATGATTTTGACCGAAGAAGCCATTGTTGAAGGGAAAGCCCGGAAAAATGAAGATAAGAAGAGCTAGAGGATGAAGGCAAATTGCCAAGAATGCCAACATAAGATTACTTAACCAAGGCCAATCTCAAGTTGCGTGATATTGTAACAAATGGGTGATATTAGAGATGAGAAAGGACACTAGATGCAATACTCATAAACTACGACGACAATTTTTATAAGGGAAAAGGATGTATGCCGCGCACGTATCTTCTTAACGATGAAATGACTAAAGTATATTTCCTTAAGAAGGTATACAGAGTGTTAGGAGATGCTAAATGCATACATTCTTTGCTATTTCTGTAATTATTTGATCTTTTATCAATAATAAGTTAAGTAGCATGGCATTAAAGTTGCAAACCGCATGTAATAAACTCAAATGAACATAAAAATGCAGCAGGCGCTGTGTGCTTTGCCACCTACGGTTGTCATCTTACGCCACAAACCCTTCACCCAAAAAAGCAAAAACAAAGCTTCGTGCCATACTTCCAGTCCAACAAATAACCACATAGTACATCGAACACAATATCTACAAAAATCTTAAAGTGACCACACCGGTACTAGCACCAGGCCCAGAGCACTCACTACCAGTATTTTTAGACTTTTAACACTAAAAAACAAAACCGCAAACTTATTATTTATTTACACAAAAGCAATGCTAACCCGACGTGATGACTGCAAAAGGCTAGGTAGCTTCAGCAACCGATGAGAGATGCAAACTTGTTCCATACCTCTTCAGGAAGCTACTTCCACATAACTGATCTGGATTCCCAACATGAAAATCAATCCCTCCTGGCTTAGGCATGTGCTCATGAAAGTCAACAACCTCATCTTCATGATCGTGCAACTTGAAACCCATGTTTGAAGAGTTACCACCACGTTTTCTAACTTGTTTTTTGTCTTTACCTTTGCTTCCACGTGATGACTTGCTCCCGTTTTTTTGCTTGTTCCTTGAACTCCTCTTGCTGTGCTTTGAAGACCTGTTGTTTGTTACTAGGTGTGACACTGAGGTAGGAATTGGGTCGTATACATCTGGGGCCCACTTCACTGTCAGCTTCATTGGTGGAACAACTCCTCGTTTCTCACGGCTGCCTTTCAATGCAGATACAGGCTTCAAATGGGTCTGAGGAAAAATACAACAGGTCATAGTGAGAGAGTGTGCTTATATTACCACAACGACTAGAGGCAGCAAAACTAGTGGGTCAAGACAATCAAATAACGGGTCAGAAAAGGTACATGTGGAGTTGCTCGCAAAACCTTTCGTCTAAAATTATAATATTTTTCATTAACAATTAGGGTATCAAATACTATCACAAAGTTGTATTATATCACGATAATTTTTAAATAGAACGATTTGATATTTGGTCGACTTTCAACACGTTTGCAGGGCCCGGCCCTGGGCATGGGCCACCAGGGCAACCGCCCAAGGCCCAAAAATCTTAGGGGCCCATTGCCAAAAAAATCAAGCCTTTATATATGTATATGCTAAGCCCAGTAAAAAAAGAAGTAAGCCTATTTGAAAGTTGAGGAGGCAGGCGACGTTCATAGCGCCCTAACGAGAGAGAGAGAGAGAGAGGCGGTTCTTTTTTTTTTTTACTAAGATTGAAAGGGCGTCTTGAAAAAGAAGCCAAAAATAAGGGAAAATGAAACGATTAGTAATCTCCAATCTCTAAGTTTGTAAACGATCGGGCCCTCATCCTCATCACAATACTCAACGTTTTTGTTCTTTTGATGCCTCAAAATCTGAATCTTGCTTCATAAACATGCTGTTTTTCCCAAATCAGAATGAAGAATGCTTGATAAACATGAAGCCATGACTGTAAACAGTAAACTGGGGTAGTACACATTGTGCAATTCTAGTTTTACAATCATGTAAAGTCATAGTAAGTTAAATCTTGGGTGTGTTTGTATTTGGAAGATTGATGAATAATGGGGAATTTAAGAACCGTTTTTATTGTGAGAACCAATCTTAGCCGTTCATTTTGGATAATGGAATTCATGGATGAAGAGCGTGGGGGGATTGGGTGTGGTAGAGTGCATGTAAGGAATTCATGGGTGGGCAATCCAATTGAAGGCGGGGGAATTGGACGGCTAGGATTGGTTCTCTCGGTTCTCGCAATAAAAACGGTTCTCAAATGAACTTTTCACTATGAATAATAATATTATAATATATGCATCCCCTATGATGTAAGAAAATAGAAGTATAAAACTTGTTCATCCGTGATTGACTAGTCTAAGGCTCTTTTATATAAATTTCTTTAATCCTTACCTTTTTGTTTATTTACATAATTGTAAATTGGCTATGTTAAATATGTTATGTGACTGGTTTCTATCTATTGAACTTTATTTGTGAATTTGTTAGTACTAATGTGTTAAATTAGTTCATTGTTGGTAGTAATCTTAAATTAGTTTAGATTTTATTTATAAGCTTCTTTAATCCCTTATTTCACTTTCTTTAATCCGTTAAAATAAACTAGTTTATTGCTTGTCAGTTCATAGTTAATTAGTTTATTTTGTGCTTCATTAGTCTTATTTTAATTTACTTCATGTTTCCTAAAAAATATTTATCACGTAGCCAAAAAAGATAAAAAGAGAGAATTGAAAAAGATCTTTTAAAACCCGAGATTTGAGATTAACAACAATGTCAATATCTAATTGTAAGTTATTTATTCTTCATAATCTTCATTTACGGATATACACATTCTATGTAAATATTACTTATTTGATTTGATTTTTTTACTTTAGGGGCCCTTTTAAGTTTTTTGCCCAGGGCCCAAAAACTAATTGGACCGGCCCTGCACGTTTGGCCACCTCAACCCATTTGACCTGGTTTCTTCATTGCTTAACTTTTTTGTTGTACCAATTTGACCCGTTTGAAATTAATAAACACCAAATTGACTCATTCACAATTAAATAAGTCAAAATTGTTACATCTAAGGCAAACATAAAATTAAAAAAATGTTGAGAATTTACAAATTTTGACTTGCAATAGTGATAATTAATACTTACAGGCATAGATGTGGAACGATAGGCAGATGAATGAAGGGATATAACACTGTCATCATGTGTAGATAACTCATTCGTGATGGCATCTTGAGAAGACAAGGAGTCACTGGAACAAGGAAACGTTGCATACTTGCTAAGACACTTTTCAGGAGCTTGAGTCATTCTTACGCTCTGGAGAGACTTGTTACATTTGTCTTTTTTATGTAACTCGGTACTTTTATGCACCGGCGAGGAGCTTGAGTCCTCGTCACCTGCATCATGAATGTTAAGAAACTTGGCCACATCAACACTGAGGTCATCCACAGAAAGAACTTTAAGGGCTCCATGAGTAGTACACAACCCATGAAGATCATTTATGTTATCAGCAGATGACAATTCAATGTGAGAGCAAATGTCCATTGACGTCAATCAAAAGCTGCAAAAGGTCTGCAAAGTATGTTTAAAGGCTCCAAACGGGAAATATGTTACACGAAACCTACATCAAAACAAGAATCAACTGTCAATTTAGCAAAGCATGCATGATTACTGGCGCCATTCAAAGCAGCATGCAAAGTTTAGGTTAGAGATAAAGTGGAAGAAAAAAGATACTTATAGGACTAACTATATGTCTATATATAAAACATCTTCACCAGTTCCCCCCAAAGAATTTCCATATTTCAGGAGCTTAATAAGTTTCCATTTCAAATATAATTATCAACAGATGTAACTTATAACCCGTTAGCATTAGCCAATGTCAGGGTATATGAATTGTTTTTTCCTTCTTATAGAATCACATATTTAGATATATGCGGACATCCGAGAACAAGCAGTAAAAATAGAAAGCTTATGACAATTCAAATTCAATTTAACACAGTAAGACACCACACTACCATATGAGAACACAAATTAGAACTCCAGTTACCTAGTCATGATATAAATTTAATTTGAAGTTCACATATACAAACAACCTACAGTAGAACTTGAGAAGCAAATAATCACATGCAGAAGTAAAGTCATTTGAGATGTACGGAAGGCCGGAATCGTGTAAATAGAAAAACTGTAAACTGTGCTATCAAGTTAATAAAGATAAACGCTATGACTAGAACATACAAAGATTGCTTGGCCATTAACAATTTGATATTTTTTCCAAAACTGAACACTTTAACGACAATACAATTAGAATAAGAAGCCGTGAAAAAACTAGAGAGGAAAAAAAGTACTGATGGTGTTGGCAATGAAGGTGCACATCCTTTATAGTTTAATTATGAGCTAAAGTAAGCTCGGTTTACTAATGAAGGCTAGTAGACTATTATTACCTTCGTATAAATATCACAGTACAAGTGTACAACACACCAACAGCTCGGTGAAGAGCTATGCCACGCCCCAAAAACCACACCGAGAGTCAGCAAGGTTGCCCCTTCCCCCTTTAGCACACCCTAACAATTCACTACTTAAGACCAACAGGATTAGAATCAGTGTTCTAAAAAGCGTGCCATAACGTCGCAAAGGCACCAAACAATGGCTCTGCCGTTAAGAAGTGGCCCTGGAAGCAAGTGTTATGCGTGACTCGCGCCAAGGCTTACCAAAGCACGTCTTTACCCACTAAATGGCGCATTTTTTAAAGCATGGTGCACACGGAATCATTTTTTTGTATCAAATTTGCGATCATGTAGATTGAACTTCCCCCAGATTTGTATTTTGTAATTTGCATAATGTATATGTTACTTTGCTTCCTATTTGTGCAACTATCAATAATTTGTAGATAAATAATTACGAATTGCATATGTATAATCCTACAATATATACAAAATTGCCGGCTTGCCGCCTTACGTCACGCCTTCATGATTCGAACTCACAACCTCTACATAAAGATCAGGAAGTTCCAACCCTTTGGACAAGCCTAGCAGTGCAAATAGGTGTTTTTTTATTATTCAAAAATCTGAAAAAAAATGATAGTATGATACCATGTGCATTGAAGATATCCAATAGTACAGATAAATGGAAATGACAAACGATGTTGTTCTGCTTGCTTACAAACACGTACTCACAATCAAAAACTATATATATCGTTTCCCGCAACAAAATCCGAGTTAGCAATCAAATAATGCAACATTTACACTACACAAGATTATCAAATCTAATGCACAAAACCAACCTACAGATACAAATAGAAAAGTAGGTCTACATCAAGAAACCACTGTACCTTTTCCCAGCAGGTTAGATCTGGGTTGACCAGACTTCTCCTAATCAGAAACGAATCCAAACGATCTCGTATGTCAAAAGAGTGGTTATTAAGGCAGATATCGATTAGCAATCGATCTCAGATTGCACAGTACGACGATGAAGAAGAAAAGAAAACGACGACAGATGTAGAAAGGGTTAACCCAAATATAGATGCTAATTAGACAGGAGAGAAAAAGAAAAAAGAAAAACGATTGTTAACTAAGATTACCACGACGATCACCTTTTTCAAGACGACGTTTCAGACGATGAGAACACGAACGACCGCCATAGAAAGAGGTAGCCAAAGGGTGAGTAATAAACTTAAGAGAAAGCACCGAAGGCATTGTTCGATGCTCTTCTGACCCTAATATCCTGAGCGAAAGGAAGATCAACCCCCAAACCCTAAAGAAACGATTCGATCGCCAATTCGATTAGATCTGCTGGACTAGACGAATTCAAACGAACAAATAAGAGATTATTTGATTGATGGATATAACAGATGAGCTGGTTACATGAATTTGAGGATCGAGAGTCGATGACCGGAATCGAAGAACATGGCTAGAAAATTGCGAGAAACCAGGGTTAGCTACAAAAATTTTGTCCAGTGAATATATAAAGCCGAATGGATAACCAGACAGATTATTGGGCAAGATATTACTTGGTCAACGCCCGCCCGCCCTTCCCAAAACCGTAACTGGACTGGGCCTGTTGACAAATCTATGGGCCATTATTAAATATAATCTCAAATCCCGGGTCGGGTGTGCCATGCAATTAAGGTTTTTATTTTATAATTTAGAGTTAATTACATAAATGGTTCATGTTGTTATCACGAAATTTTACTTTTAGTATTTTAATTTAAATAAATTATAAAAGTAATTACTATGGTTGTTACTTTGTTTTATTTTTAGTTATTTGCACAAACTTAAGTTAACTTTAACCCTTAATCAAAGGTATTTTAGTTGTTGCATTCCTAATTCATGTTACCAAACAAGCTTTACCTATTATAAGTGTTTCCAAACATATCCATTTAGACATTCCTAATCCTATACGCAACCACCATTGGTAACATGACCACCACCACCATGAACCTCCCGTACCGGCATTACCTTCACTAGGTCTGATTTAGGGTTTTCCTTAAGGTTCTTCGACGAATCCAGGCGTGTATGTGTGTTATTCGATAGAAGCGATAGACCAAGGTGTGTGTTCTTGTGTGTATTTTTCGATCGGCCATCAAGTTACACGTTTGTTTTCTTCATGTGTATTTGATTGTGTTTGAACTCGGATTTGGAGTTCTAGATGTATTTTTTATGTCTGTGTTGTAAATCAAGATCCAAGTTTGTGTCTTCGTTGTATTCATCGAGTTTATTTATGTCCAGATCCGACTTTGAATAGATTATACGTGAATTTCGAGATTTGGGTTTTTTTACTACTTGAAGATGGACATATGATGTTTATTTTTCTTAGATGAACACCATGTTAACGAATGTGGTTTTTAGATAAACATCATTAACTGAGCACCAAAGAATAATATCAAAAATATAATTAAAATAAAGAATATTTTTTAAAAAATTATGATGAGTAATTGATGTGTTTATACATATTACTGGACATTATTGATAATTAATTAATTATTAGTTAATTTTGACAAAAGGTTAATTAAATTATTAATTTTAACAGAATGGTAGATGGAGGTTTGAGATTGTTTGGTAACAAGTATAAATAGGAAATTGATCAAATATAATCTGACTAACGATTAAACTTAACTTAAGTTGGTGCAAATGACTAAAAGTGAAACAAAGAGACAACCACGGTGATTATTTTCATAAATTTTAAAGTTAAAAGACTAAAATTGGATATTTGTGACAACCACAGTGACTATTTATGTAATTAACTATATAACTTATGACGTTTTAAATATAAATTATTGTAATACACGTATATTATATACAATTATTTTTTAATTTACTTTGTATTTTTATATAGATATCGTTAGCATGTTCATTTTAATAGTAACAAAAAATGTAATTATATAGTAATACTAGCTTAACAATCCGTGTATAAAAGATGGTTAAAATCAATTTCTAATGTTTATGATGTTAAATATACTAATATATACAACAAAACAATTGTACAGCATAACAAATCCATCATATATTAATATTGTCAAAGCTATAAAGAAAATAAATTAATCTTAAATGTCACGTAATACCCGTTTTCTTATTCTAAATTCGGTGTAGTATTAATGAGATGTTAATATGAATGTATCAATATAATTTTATATTTGAGTGCCTAGACTTTGACAAGTATTGGAGTAAGGGACTATTTATGACCATTTAGAAGTTACAGAGGGGTATTTAATCTTGGATTAGGGCACCAAAACCCTCGTGTGAATCATTATAGCCACAATCAAGTGGTGTTTATCAAGTGTGTGTGAATATCAAGGAGAGCAACTATTCAACTACAAATCGATCAATTTTGGAGGGTAAACCACCGGTATGACCTTTATACACTGGTATTTACCTGTGAATGGATTTTATAGCAAATAATTAAGATTTTGATGGGGTTGTATAGGTTCTTGGACCGTTCAAACTCAAATTATGAACTGGAACATAAAATGGATTTTGAATCATGAAACTTTGTTTATTTTGCAAATAATAATTAAGGGTTTGTGTTTAGGAACTAATGCAATTGGAAACACACAATTTGGTTCAGAACCGGTGAAGTTTGATCTTAATAAGAATGATTGTGTTAAATGAATCGAAAATGTTCATACAGATGACTGAATCGTAAATTGACCTTTGGACCAGGATCGTGAAACATTCATTGAGCTTTAATTGAAAAGTTTATAGGACTCATATAGAATCAAAAACAATGTTAGTAAGCTTGAATTGTAAAATGGAAGGGTTAAGTCTCCTAATGAGATTCCCCAAGATCATAAATCGTAAATCAGGAGTGAAAAGTGATAAGGAACTGGATCGAAACCCTCACATAGGGAGTGAATCGCAAATCACTTGGAGAGTGAATAAAAAATGTTGGATTGTATGTCGGGAATCGAGAACCTCTAATGGGAGAAACAATCATAAATTACACCAAAAGGTGTTTGAATCGAAAACATGTAATGGATATAGCATGAAATCGTAAATTTAGAATAATCGTGAATTTAGGAGTCAAAAACCCTAGGAGTAGTGAATTGTAAATCATGGTTTAGAGGTAATCGCAAATTACAGTTAAGACAATCGTGAATCCTGGTCCAAGTGGAATCGTAAATTTTAGCATAGACCCAATTGTGAATCATCTTGAGAAGTGTTAGAATCGAAAACATACCTAGATCCTTATGAATCGAAAACTGTAAAAACAAGTAGTAATAAAAAATATCGGGATCGGAAAGCCCTATGAGTTACAAATCGTAAAAGTGAGAGTTATAAGAATCATAAATCACAAACTAACGGGTAATGGATTATTACATATCCTTATAATGTGATAATGAGCACGTGGATTATGTCCCTGGATATTATCTTATATGGTGGAAATCCTGACTGTAGGTGATTGCCGGTAGATGCAAGCCTTTTGGACACATAATTGATTTACCATTTTAGCTTTTGTGTAACACCCATAAATTTATTATTAAATTTATGCAAGGAAAGTACAAGGTGTTACCCGAGTTATAAATGGATATATGTGATAAGGTGTGGTTTTAAACTAGAGGGGCTAAAACCGTCAGATTATAACTTGATTAAGTACAGGGGCTGTTGTGTCAATTATTGAAACTTATATATATATATATATATATATATATATATATATATATATATAAGCCATGAACTTTGACTTAGGAGTCAAAGTTGGTATTGTTTCTCCTGCAAACTCACGTATACACATTCACAGCAGCTCCCAGCTTCTCCTTTTAGTGAGCAATCAGCAGTACATGTAGCATCTTCAAGAGTATAGCAAGTATACAATATAAGATAAGGTTTAAACCTTTGTTTTTGATGTTATGTAAGATTAAACACATGATTCAATGCTGAAATCATGTTAGGAATGTTTTGTAGTGTTTAGATCATGTTTATCAGCCGTATGAGGTGTAGGAAAACACCTCTAGGCAATATGATAATTATATTAGCAGATTTATGGTGAAATCCGGCAGTTCTTGCTAAGAACAATCTGTTGGGTCTGTGATGTACACGGCCCGTGTAGTGGTATACGGTCGTGTAGTAGTATAGGTGGTCACAGGGCCATGTAAGGTTACATGGTCGTGTAGCATAAGAGGTACACGGCCCGTGTAGCGGTACACGGCCGTGTAGTGTGTAAGGCGGTCATAGGGCCATGTAAAGATACATGGTCGTGTAGCACGAGAGGTACATGGCCCGTGTAGGGGTACACAACCCGTGTAGGATGACTAGACCACACTGGCCATGTTGCCAGCTTAGGTCGTGTAGCTTATAAGGGACACGGCCCGTGTAGGCCCTATTTCAGATCAGAATGCCTTATGTGATTTTATGAATTGTTTATATAGGAGGTGATTGGCATATTACCTGTATCATTGACATCTTTTTATCAATTCATGATAGTATGATCAGAATGTGAGTCTTCTAGACTTCACTTCATATATGCAGCATGTATGCTATTATATCAGATTATTAACATGTCATGTTGTTCATATGTGTATAAGCTTGCTGCTATGTGCAGTAAGTCTCAGAGGTGGGGTGCTTACTGCTAAGTCCAGTAAGGCTCAATTATGGTACAATACTGTGACCCATGTTGCTGCCCTGGGTCTAGAACCAGAGGCTAGCATTGTTTGCCAGACATACGTGTATTATCTTCATATGATTTTATACGTGAGTTTATATGATGTTTAGTCCGGTTTACTCACTAAGCTCTCGTAGCTTATCAGATACTATTTTAAAAATGTTTTGCAGGTTTTAACAAAGACAAGGGCAAAGCTTCGGTTTGACTAGCATTTGATAAACAATTTGAAATTAACGCCTGGTTTGTAAATATCAAGTTTTTTGTACCAAACTTATGTTAGTATTTTTGTGCGTATCTATTGATACATCAGTTTTTCAATCAAGTATTGCTTCCGCCTAACTTTGAGATGCGAACACTTATAGGTGTTTGATCTTAATATTTTAAATTTGGTTTTTGGGGCGTTACCTTTTGTGTTGTCATGAGTTGAGTTACATTAACTTATTCATTATTCTAGCATGAAATGTGCATGTTATGTAAATGTGAAGGTGTAATTGACCAGTATACGTGTGAAGTGAATGGTTGTGTTATATCGTGGTGAAAACGCAACTCAGGTAGAGTCAGACACGTGAAATCTCTGGTACGGTTGCAATAGTCAACTGTGACCTAAAGTGTGAAATCGTCGTAAATGCATACTTTCGGTATTATGTGATTGAATATGTGATAATGGTTGTTGCATATGATATGTGCATACATAGTGTGATGTGTAGGTTGTGTGTTCGCTAAGCCTTATACTTATTGTTATTGTTTTAAATCTTTTCAAGTCATGACCAAGGGAAAGCACCAGCAATGTGAAGACGGTTCATCCTTAATAGGTTTTCCGCTGTTTACTTAAATTTTCGTATTTGAATGTTCAGTACGCTATTTGAAATCTAATTACATTGTTTAAGATTTTGGAATTTGTAATCGGCGTGTAGTTCTGGGTGTGAGACCTTGTCATGAATTTTGTTGGAATGTCATGGTTGATACTTACATTGATATTTTTCCTCGGGGGGGGGGGGGGGACCATGTCAATTTTGTCTCACTAGCCTTAATGTCCATAGATTTTAGATGCGTTGTCTACATACATATGAGCTATCAACCACAAGCCTGATAAAATGTGTCATCTTGTTAATTATTCAACCACACCTGTCGTAAGTAAAACAAGTTATTTTTTAAGTTATGATATATTGTTTTATTTTCCAATATAAATGAAATAGTATGTTTCAAGAAGTAAATTGTAATAGTGTTTCAACACAACTGCCTTCTGAGTTGCTAGCCATAAGTAATCCCCATTATGTAGGGATGAGATTTTTGACACAAAAAAAAAAACTAACAAAAAGTTACTGCATCTTTATTAAGAATTTAATAATTTTTGGGTTAAAAAACAATTGTATTTTATTTAAAAACATTACATCCGGCTTAAAATCATTGCATCTAAAACATAAAAAAATTTAAAAATTTTATCAATCACAAATTAAAAAAAAATACAGTTTTGCTGCAAATTACATATATATTATCATTCATAAATTACATATACATTTAAAAAAAATGCACACATCCACCGCCTACAACAATTGACTTTTTGTCATACATCTTCTTTCCTAAAAAGCGTTTGCACGTTGCGAACGTTTGCATTGGATCTTTAGACTTACAGTGCGCGCACGGACACACACACACACATATATATATATATATATATATATATATATATATATATATATATATATTCATGGCTCAAAGATAATTAAAATAATAATATATAATTTGAATTTTAACTTGGTGATTAAGCTTTATTAATATGCATAATATATGTATCCTTGTGATATCGACAAATTTAGATATATATTTTAAGCGATATCTGTTTTATTTTAGCATGTTATTGTTTATAAATAAGTAAAAGACACTTAATTATCTTCATTTATTGAATTACATGTTAAAAATGCGGAATATGAAAAGTTTTGAGCAAAAACCGAAAAAACCGAAGAAATAGGAAAAGCTGTCCTCGCCGATACACCTCCACTGTTTTGATCATATCTCACTCATACGAACTCGGATTGAGGTGATTCAAAAGGCCACGGAAACTAGACTCAGAGGGCTACAAAATCATTTTTATGGTCAAACTCTAAAAAAGAGAGATCGCGGCGCGATGGCTAAGGAGATCGCGACGCGACCTGATAAGAAAAATTTTAAATTTTGAAAGAGTTTTGGATCGTGCCAAACTCCCCCGTCGCGACACGACACCCCTGTTTTCAGTTTTTTTTATATAAACGCAACTCCATATCGGTTTTGAAAAGAAGATCCCAACTTATACTACCTAAATACTGCCAAAACACGTCCAAAAGTCATTCCAAGAGCTGTGGAGCTTAATTTTAAGGATCAAAGCTTGATTTGAAGATTAAAGTGGCTAGGAATCTTGGCTTTTACGGTTTTATCATTTATCTCTTGTTTCTTATGTTTATTTATGATTTCCAGAGCTTGAATATGACTGTGATTGGCTATTTATGTTTTCCTCCCTAGAAGAGATGATACATATTTACTATACTACGATACGATTAGGTTCTTTTGCCTATTTGTGTTGTAGTCGTGCTAAATAACTCGGATTTATAAATTTAAAACTGGTACGCTACACGTACATCACCTTAGGTTTTCTAACTAGCATATAAATTTATACTTATCTTTAATCTTTTCTTTAATATATTAAAAGAATATACTTATAACATCATTAAATTATTTTTAAAATATTTTTTACCAATTAGAATCCTCCGGGTTTTACTTGTCTACATAACCTACCTTGTCATTGTCATTTGTCAATATGACCATACCTACTTTTCAACATAATGTTGTGAATCACGATAAACTTTTTGAAGTAATGTATTTCATTATTGAAAGAAATTATAAATATTAACTGTCTTATAATAATCAAAATTCAGTAGCATGCACTTAAAATAGTTATACCAACTAAACATTGGAAATTTTTTATAAAATTACGTTGTTGATGATAATATGAGAAATGTTAAAAAAAACTTGATTAATAAAGATACTAGATTAAATACTCTTATAATATACGAGTGGGTTTAAAAATGATAAATACTAAACATTAATAAAAAATTAAATAATTAGATGACATCAATACCAGACTAGCGGTGGAAGCGTCGACATAAGGGAAATCGGGGCACATGTGATGGTAAAAACGTATGTGGTATCATGATTTAAAGAGACGCGATTGTATTTCTTGTCAAAGCCATTAATTATTATTTTTACAATGAGAAGCAGTAAGTTATAGTATTTATTGGTTATAATAAAAAAAAATTAAACTGTTAGTAAAATATTTTAAAATTAATAAAGCTAATAATTTGGTTAAATATGATATTTAAAAATGTTATAAATGCTAATATGTTATTTATAAATGAGAAAGTGAATATGGGGTTGTCTACTTGTCTCACATCTAGCCTTAGATGCGAAACTCCTAAAACTATGTCGTTTCACTCAAAAATCCTTTTGCCTTCGACTTGATAAAAACGAGGCTAGTATACGTTTCATTTGTTGGAGTTTAAATCGTATTTGTTTTCTTCACAACGTTATACTATAATAAAAAATAACAAACTGAGAAAGAAATAAACAAAAGTAATTGACAGTACATTGTCTTATTTTAGTAGTAATGAGGCACTACGTGGTTTGAAGAAATAAACAAAAACAATGTATTGAAACCAATTCCCTTAACAACAATTAATTGTTGAAATTATTTAAAAACCGAAGTGATTTGACAATACAATAAGTGGGTGTTTAGTAGAGAGAAAAGAAATAGGGAGAATTGGTTTCTCTTGTTTGGGAGAAATGGTTATAGTTTTTGAAGGATAAATTGTTTCTCCACCCATTTTCATTTCTCCCATCCTTTTGTATTTTCATTTCTCTTCAAATTGTGGAGAAATGGTGAGAAATGACAACCAATGTCTACTCATCATTGTCGATGTCCGGTTGCAATGTGTTTCCGGCATTCTAATCATCATCGTCGACATCCGGCAAGGCGGCCAACGCCGCAACTGCCGTCCGGCGACTTGAGCCACCATTTCTCTATTTCATTTCTTTCCTGATACCAAACAAAAAAATCAATTCCAATTCTCCACGCATTTCTATTTCTCCCCATTTTCATTTCTTCCCTATTTCCATTTCCATTTTTCCTAATTTATTTTCTCTCTACCAAACACACCCTAAAGAATAGAGTTAATTGTCACTTTGGTCCTTTACCTATCTTATTTCTTTCGATTTGATTCTTTAACTTCAAAAGTGATCAAGATGAACCTTAAACATCCACTTTTCGGTCTAAATGGTCATTTCGTTAGTTGACTATTAGTCAACTTCGTTAAGTCAAGGGTAATTTGGTCCTTTTATCATCTTTTCTAATTTTTAATTAATTAAAATAATATTTAATCTTTTTAAATTAAAATATATATTCTCTCACCCTAATACCCTATACACACATACTTTTCCCCCTTTTATCGCTCTCTCGCTCTCAATATTATCTCTCACTCTAGATTATCCCCTCCCCCACCAGCACCACCAACTGCCACCACCACCGCCACTCCAACCGCCACCACCACTCCAACCACCACCGCCAAATGCACATACTTTCCCCCTTCTCTCGCTCTCTCACTCTCAATATTCTCTCTCACTCTAGATTACCCCCTCCCCCACCAGCACCACCAATTGCCACTCCAACCGCCACCACCACTCTAGCCACCACCGCCAAATGCCACCCTCGTTTTATGCAATACAAACCCTGGATCTTTACCCAACTCATATAAAAACCCTAAATCTTTAAAAACCGTAGATCTAGGGTTTATTTCGAGTTCCAGTTCTAGGGTTTTTTAGGCATATTGACGGTCATACCTGACGGAGCTCTGACCGCTATACGTAGTAGTAGTGGGGTTCATCTAGCTAGTGGGAAGGGTGGTGCTGGGTTGTTTCCTTGGCGGGAAGCCATTGCTAACCTTATGGATTTTGGTGGCTGAGACTGAGAGGAGCCACCACCACACCACCATCCCTTTGGCTGCGCGACCTCTTGTTCTTACTTGTGGAAGCAGGAACAAAATCACTAATATTTTTAGCCTTGATTATATCCAACTCATTGAGACGTTTGTGTAAGTCGGCGATGGTGAATTGAGATTCAAGTTTGTGGTCCTCGATGCATTTTATGACTGATTGGTGGAGGTGAGACTGACGGTGGTTGTGGTGAGAGAGTCTGATAAATATAAACCAAAGTAAACATGACATATAATAAATATTAATAATTTAGTTTTAATCAACAAATAAAAAATAAGGGTAAAATTGTCATTTACCATTGACTTAACGGAGTTGACTAACGGTCAACTAACAAAATGACCATTTAGACCGAAAAGTGAATGTTTAAGGTCCATCTTGGTCATTTTTGAAGTTAAAGGACCAAATCGGAAGAAATGAGATAGTTAAAGGACCAAATTAACAATTAACTCTAAAGAATATTTGAAGCTTTCGCTTCAATTAATAAAATGAAGCTATGGGTTTGAAAGAGGAAGAAGACAACGGTGAAGGAAGTAATTAATCAGGAATATAGTTTTCGGGACAAAGATGGAAACATGAATATTGGTAGAGTTAAATTAGGAATATATTTTAAGGGTTTTAATCAATACCACGTTGTTTTGAAGGGTTTCACATTCAAGTTTAATTGTGTGAGAACCCCATATTCATTTTTTTCATTTATAAATTAAGGTATACAAATATGATATTTAAAAGTTTAAGAAAGATATATATGAAATTATTGTTAATAATTTTGATTCATGAACTTTAACTCTTAAAAGTTAAAATCAAATTAAAATTTTAATTTAAATGAATAGTTTAGATTTAACTTTTACCAAAACAAATGTATAAAATTATTTAATAAAGATAATTTAAGTTAGTTTGAAAGTTAGCAAAATCAGTATCTGAAAAAATAGTTGTGTAATTGTTAAGTTAGATAATAATTTAAATTATATTTTAAGAAATGATTTTAGGTGAAAATCTAAAATACCCTAAAAAACAGTAATATAATTTTTTATCTTTAAAAACCAAATCATCAATTTTAACCAAGGGACCATTTCAGCAATTCCCGATTATAATTTTATTTTTAAATAATATGCATAATATTGCCTCTCACTGATTGGTCCATCTTAACTCACACGGATCGTCAAATTCCCATTCTCACCTGTTGATCAAATCCCAATCTAACTGCTACAAACCCCATACAACAAAAACCATTAATCCTAGCAAAGCGAACAAATCGCCATGTATATAAATCCCTCATCCATCCACATCTTATATCCCTTAAAATCTTCACAAATCAAAAGTCACCGGCGATTAATCTGAGCGCTTGGTTCCCATTTTCCATTTGTTTATATTCTTACGTTAGTCGTCGGAGGTTGCAATGGAGACCACTGGAAAGTTGAAAAAGGGTGCCGGCGGCAGGAAGGGTGGCGGTCCTAAAAAGAAGCCAGTTTCCCGGTCCGTCAAGGCCGGTCTTCAGTTCCCAGTCGGTAGGATCGGACGTTACCTCAAGAAAGGTCGGTATGCAAAGCGCGTTGGCACAGGTGCTCCGGTTTACCTCTCCGCCGTCCTGGAGTATCTAGCTGCTGAGGTATTGCTTAAATTTCCGTCACGATTTTTCGTTATTACCTATTAATCAACTTTGTTCTTGTTAGGATTAGGGTTAGGGTTGTCAATCAACCGGCACTTGAATTATAGATCTATTCGAGCCTAGGAGGTTTGTTTATAACGGAATTTTGTTTTAATAATGAAATTGATGATATTAGGTTTTGGAGCTGGCTGGGAATGCAGCAAGAGACAACAAGAAGAACAGAATAATCCCAAGGCATGTGCTTTTGGCTGTGAGGAACGATGAAGAACTTGGAAAGCTTCTGTCTGGTGTGACAATTGCTCATGGTGGTGTTCTTCCAAATATAAATCCGGTTCTTTTGCCAAAAAAGTCGCTTGAGAAAGCAACAAAGGAGCCAAAATCTCCAGCAAAAACCACAAAATCGCCAAAGAAGGCTTAGTTCGTTAGTGGTTGGTTACATAGAAATTTCTAGCGGAGTTGTTTCTTACCCTTTTGTGTAATTAGGAACATAATTAGATGATGTTTTCAGATGAATTTAGGACTACGTCTTGTATTCAGAACCTATTGGTGGATGTATGTGTGTGAAGAACAACATCTCGTTTGTTTAATATGGAATTACTTCCTCTGAAATTATGCTTCCTTGCTCTTCTTGTGTGGTGTATTCGGCATTAATCTTCACATAATCTTAATTTCAGTCACATCCCCCAAGCTAATCCCTTTCCTGGTCCATCCCCTGGTCAGGCAAAGCAAAGTGGTTGTCCATTCATAAGTAGGATATTTCCAAGCGCTATTATGAGTGCATTTGAGTTGAATGGAATTCCTGCATACCCTGCAGCACAAGCTATCAGTCCCCGATTTGGATCCCTACCATAGATTGCAGCCTGATTAAACACACAAAACCTTCACATCAAGAATTTATACCATTCACAGATGTCCATAATATCATGCCTTGGTAAGTGATGAAGTTATCATGGAGCGTGCAATCTTTGCTGCTTCAGCTTCACTGCCTGCACCAGTTACAGTGATCTGCACAATATGCTTCTATAAATATTAAATACATATGAAATTTCAAAAATGGTTCTCGGTATAAATTTCCCCAAATATTGTGACAGGTGGTAATGTGATATGATCTTGTTCCATATCGGTATTTATTTATTTTGTCTGATCTATTGGTAGATTATTTATAGGAGATGCCAAGGCCATTTATAGGAGAGAGGAAATTGGTATCAGAATTAGGGTTTAGGAGAGCTCATAAGTCAAGGAGAAACGAGTGACTCTTGAAAGCATACTTACTATTGTATTTGTTCTGCTTTAATAATATATCAATTTGGTTCATATCAAATTGGTATCAAAGCCACGATTTTGGACAAAAAAAGGAAGATAGAATTGAAATTACTGTTCATCGGAGGTATTGTTCATCTCAATTACTGTTCATCGGTTTTCACGGCAAAAATCACAGTTCATCCGGCCAAAAAATAATATATATATTTTTTCTTTTCCGGTATGAACGGTTTTGAGAGACTGAGAAAGATTGAAGAATATAAGGCGCAAAGTGCAAGACAACACGAAGCACTGATAAGGTTAACAAAGGAGACAAAACGGCTGCTGCAACCAGCGCAAGCCTCCAGGTTGCTACCTCCCAACTACATCACCTAACCGCTGCTGTTGTTCACTTACCCCCTCCCACAGCCGTCGCCGCCTTACCACCCTCCCTTTCAGCCACTGCCTTTCAACCAACCCTCCAAAACGCCGACCGCCCAGCCAAACCCTAAACCACCATCGCCCATCAACCCTCCCTCTCAACCGTTGCCGTCGATAAACCCGCTACTACAACTGCCGCCAACCCTCATTCCTCACACACAACCGTCGCAGTCCTCCGTTTTTCCCTCACTGTCGCCGCCAACAGCATTTAAACCAAATCAACCCTTACCTATTTCACATTCTTTGGCAATTTTTGGGTCTAACAATGGGGCTTACTAAGATCAGTAGTCAAGATTACAATTTTTTGCCTAAGCGTTCCTCCTAATTAGCAATATTAGTGCGTTCTCGCAGCTTACGTTATGAAAGCTGAAGAGGCCCTTTTTTGAGGGAGAGGATGCATGGCGGGAAGACCTAGTGGTACAGCTACGAAGAACTTTGTATAGGCTAGAAGACACATCTCGAAAGGGACTACAAGACAAAGATAACTACATTTGGGATCTAGGAATAATTAAGCAAGTTTATAGAGTCACACCTTGAGGACAAGGTGTGTTTGGGGGGGGGGGGGAGTAATGATCTTGTTTCATATCGGTATTTATTTACTTTGTCTAACCTATTGGTAGATTATTTATAGGAGATGCTAGGCCCATTTATAGGAGAGAGGAAACTGGTATTAGAATTAGGGTTTAGGAGAGCTCGTACCTCTCGAAAGTAGCTTAAGGAGAGACATGTGTCTCTCGAAAGCATGCTGACTATTGTATCATTCCATTTTAATAATACATCAATTTGGTTCGTATCATAATGTACACTTGGTTCTTAAGACGGATTGTCTATCGGAAAGACATTTATCTATATGCAAGATGTTTACTTGTAAAGTATAAACAGGTTGATTAAAGTTATGTTTTATCACCGACAGGATCGGAAGGTAAATCTAAAAATATTTGCCTCAAGGGAAACAAGTCAAAATAAATGTAATGAGTTGGAAGGCGCCCAAATTGTATTTCTAATGCATAAATGTTAGACTATTATTGAAATAAGGTAAGGTTACACGGAAAAAACTTCTCTCACAAAGAACAAGAGAGTGCTCGCATAATCAAGAAAATTGTCAAGAACACTAACCAATACCTGGGGCAAGAAAACTCACTAACTACTACAAGATTAGAAAGAATAAATAACCATGAGTCCTTGACATTCGAATTTGTTTAATCCTTCACTTCTCCACCTTCAAGTTGATGAAAACACCAACTTCTCCAATCTCTTCCTCTATATTGATTTTCTCCGAAGGATCATCAAGATTCGGTGATCTCTAAGACAATTAACTATATATATTTAAAGGAGTTTCAGCTAATGGCAACCTAAGCCCCTCAAGTTTCTATTTTTATGTTATTACCACAAGCACACAAGATAAATAAATCATTCGGAAATGGCAACTTAAACCCTCCAACTACTTTACATAAAACAAAACTCTTCAATAATGAATCCATATAAGATTGCAAGAAAATAAATTAAAGTAATTGAATAAATAAACTTTTTAAATTACTCATTTTTCGGGGTGTTACATAGGTTTCAATAAAGCCATTATTATAAAATCACATTCAATGTAACATACTTCGTTCCAAAGCCATGGTAACTTGGTAAGTGTAACATAATCCAGCTACCAAATTTGAATAGTAAGTGTGAGCAGTTTTAAGAATTAATAAGTTGTTAATTGCCACACCAACCAATAGTCTTGTTTGTTTTGAAGCCAAATTCAGATGACTGCTGTGATTCGGGTTGAGGAGGCGGCCTATACTCTTTTGGCTTTGCAGGATCAACAAAAATAACCCATCCGTCCAAAAACTTTGCATTCATTCCTTCACGAGCCTTCTCTGCTTCCTCTATCGATGCATATGTCACAAAGCCAAACCCCTTTGATCTTTGAGTGGCTCTATCCATGATGACTTTTGCTGCAAAATTGAGAACGATGGTATAATTATGCGGGAAGGTCGGACTTGAAATGAAAATGAAAATGAAGAGAATTTACTTACCCTCAACAAGCTGGCCAAAAGGTGCAAATGCTTCTTTAAGTTTTTCATCTGTTGTATTCCTGTTTAGACCTGTACAAGATGTTTAAAAATAAATAAATAAAGTGTCAGCCTGTCACGATCTAATTGTTTGCATTCTATATAAAGTATATGGAGATTTGGAGCCAATATGCCATATGCTCATACTTGATGCAGGATAATACCATAGACCAATCAAGGAATCCCAGCTGGAGACCATTATGTCTTATCTCACTAATCCTAAACACTTCCTTCTTGCAGGTAACGCGAACATGGCCAAAAGAAAAGGAAAAAGAAAAAAAATGCTACGCTGAGATACACACCCAGCCAGAAGCATAAGAAATACACCCTTTGAAGTTTGTTGAACTATACACATAATAATTCACTTAGATTCCACTAGACATAACATATCCCTAGGTCAAACCACCTCCCACAGAAGTCGGATCAACCTGTAGCATCTGACATATCATTGTAAAAAAAGCCCGTCCAAATTTAGTCATCTTAATACAATGGGTAGAGTTGAAAAAATCAAATGACCTCAAGGATACTTCGATGTTAAGTTTCCAATGAAAAAATTGCTCACAAACAATTGTTTATCTACACAGTCAGGAAGCAAGGGAGCTTCTACCATTTGCATAATCCCTACAAGTAACAGGTGCTTTAGGGTTGCAGCAGGGTGCACACCGAGTGAAAAAAATGCAACTTTGACCATATTCCTAATTTTTTACCATGGATAGATGGAGGACGACTTCGGTCTTCCTAAAAAATATGAAAAGATGTAAATTTATAAAAATCAAAAGTTCAGAACCTAAGAATTCATGCACAGTCTGTTTGTATCTTATACTTGTTAATAGAGAGAAATACTGAGGAGACTGAGTAGAAGAAAATTATTTCCATGAAAATCTCAACTATGAATAGCTACGCTGATTGTATATTTGTATATCTTCAATGTCCAAAGATCTTCAGTTGGATCTGCTTTAGAATTGCATTTATTCATTTAATGAATACAACATTGCAGAAACACATAAAAATGCACTGTTGGCATGGATTAACTATCATCAAATAATCAGCAATTCAGCATATAATCAGTCAGTATCCCTTCACCCACATTTTTGCAACAAACTAAGGAGCTTCTACTACCTGTTACTTGCTATAAATCAGAATCACCAGATTGAAAATACAAATCCCGTCTAGCATCAACAATCTTCAAAACCATTACAATTACTTGTAATACGAAAAATCAGACATATAAATCAAGACCTCCATCAAATCTGTGACGCAACATATATAACATTTCACACAAACTCAAACACGTAATCCTTGTAGATAATAACTGGAACACAGTCATACACAACATCGACATATTGAAGAATTGGATAGCATAGCTAAACTGTCACAACCATGAACATGAAACATGAATAGAAAAATAAGGTATTTCGTTCAAGCTTACGAAATAAGAACTCAAAAGTTCAAGCATAATCCAGTTGATCAGAAAATTCACAGCGTTGTAAACTTACCGCTGATAAAGAGCTTTGGGGCAGTTAAAGTTGAGCTGAATCGAGCCAAGGCAGATTGAGAGGTCATAATCGAAGATGATCCATTTAGCACGCGACGGAAAGCCGACGAAAGTGCCATTTCCGAATTTGGATGGATTAGGGGGAGATAGAAGGGTTTACTGATAAACCCTAGTTTTGCAAGACAGCAAGAACGAGAAGGATCTCGAATACAAATATACAACCTACGAGACTGAATTCGAATCGTATTTGACCTAAGTTTCACAAACTTACTATCTCCCCCTACACTTTCAATGTATTTACTATTTTAAATAATAGTTCTTTACACGTCTATTTATTATATAACAAATGACTTTTTTAACGGTAAATATACAAGGTCACCTAATCTACATATATGTTTATAAAAAGACGAACCCTGACCTTATAAAAGAACATATCAGTACTCACTGATACCGTTAGGCTAAAAGCTTTTTACTAGAAAACAACTTATTTACGTCATTATTTATATATTTTCATTTAATATAACAATGTTTATTTTCTTGGTCTGATATCAATCGGTGAAAGTCTTACCTAGTCAAAAAGTTTACATTCACCTTATGTTTGTGTGTCATGCACCTCACTGTGAGAACATTTACTTGTTAAACGAGAATAAAAATTAAAACCCTTTTAAACATCTAGAAGAGTGGTACGATGTTGATGATTACATCTTATTAACTCCAAGACCAACATTGCGAGGAAAGATTGTAGCTTTGTAAATATTATTATGACCATGGATAGCATCAATCCCCTATATTATTATTGGTATCTGCATGACTCAATATTATCAACTATCAAACAAGAATTGAAGCAATTATCACAATAATGATCTCGTATGTATATATGTATGTATGCGTTAAAGAGAAACAGCCAAGAACAATACATATATTAAATATGAATTGCTTAGATTATTAGGGTTTATAAACTAGTATATATATATTCATAAGGTATTTACTAAACATACCCTGTACACTAATGTCAATAGCAAAATTAAACTAAATTAGAATATAAATGGACACATCTTTAAGTTTTAACATTCTCCTCTTTGTATCGATTTTACAATTAAGCATAAGAAATGAAGATTATCTTCTTCATTGGAGCATTTAATCCCAAGCATAAACAAAGAATGAATGTTGGGGGAATCTTCAGTTTCAACATCTTTGTAACTATTCATCAAACAAATATATGCTCCCCCTTGAATGTAGTTTTTGATCTTCAACAATGATTTGAAACCTTTTCACTATATTGCTCCCCTTTAATTTATCAAACAAATATCTTCTTATGGTAGAAGGATGGTCAGAAGTGATGTGGATTGTTGCAAATTTTCTCTTTATAAAGTCTTAATAGATGTTTGACAAAATGAACCACAAATGGATATTTAAGCTTTGGCAAGGTGAGAAGACGTGCATTCGTGTTAGCATTTGAGAAGGATCTTGTCTAACTAACACACAAATGGATGAGTAACAGGATGAAGAGTAGCATGAGAAACATAACCACAATTCTTTTCAAGAAGAGTTTACAGTTTCGTTTCTTCAAAAGTATCTTTACTTTCATTCTAAAGTTTTATCCGAAGCTTAAACCTTATGAATTTCTCTATGTAAGACTTAAAATTAGAATAATCATCCTTAGAGCATTTGGTTTTCGGATGCACAACACGTTTTGATGATTCACCTGCATGGACTATTACAAGAACTGCCTTAATTTCTTTTTCTTTGTAAGACTTACCCTTTTAAACTTTTTTAGAATAAGAAGATGTCGTGACCTTTTCTTTTACACAATTTTGTAAATCTTGTTCCAATTTCTGAATTTTGAGTACAAACTGATTTCTTTCAGTTTCAAAATTCTCTCTTTCTGATCTCACATTGTTTTGAATATCCTTGGTAATTTGAGCTTCCTTCAATAATTGTTGCTCAACATTTTTTATCATGGTGTCTTTTTCAATCTCAAAATCATGATTCTTCTTGTCTGAAATCTGGAGTTTTTTAGTCAAGTTAGAAATTTCTAAAACAAGTTTAGCATTTTCTTTTTCCAATTTACCTGCTTTCTTTTTATGTTTTTGCCCGGAAGCTACATGAAGATGGATACTTTTACTGAGTTCTTCTAACGTCATATGTAATCCATTAATTTCTTCTTCTTTGACACAAAACATAGTTGATACTTGACAATGGATCTTTTTGAGCGAAAAGTAAAGGTAAATGATGATGGCTTGATTGAATGGCTTGGTTAAATGGCTTAGATCAATGGTGTGGAGCGAATGGCTTAGATGAATGGTGTGGGTGAATGGCTTGGAGTATCAAATGGCTTAGAGGAATGGTTTAAGTGACTGGCGTGAAGAATGGCTTGACAAACAATAGATGAACACAACTAAAATAAACATCAACTAATCTCCAAGAAAACACAACTAAATGAGTTTTCACTCCTAAATTTTAAATAAACATCAAACTCAACAAACACAACTATCAATTTGAATCAAACACAAAAAAAATCAACCTTAATTCAGGCCCCTTTGTTGAACTGACGGTTGAAAAACCTAGTCGAACAAAGTGTACTTCTGTCAAACCAAAACAAATCAATAAACTACCCTTTGAATCAGTCTTTGGTTCTGATACCAAATGTAGGTTCCATGGTATCAAGTATCAATCAAACAACAAATACATAATAAACTATAATAAACGTCATATTGATTCTAAACTATAATAAACTTTACTGGAATGGAATGGACACAACAAAGGGATCTAACAGTATACCCAATCGGGTCGATAATGAACCATTTTGCAAATCGTTGACCATGTCAATCCATCTTTTCAGGGAAGCTTTGATGGCTGGAACACTTTAGGGCATACTCATCATATTGCCTGAAAAATGACATGAATTGAAGAAAGATCCAAAGGCAAGGAAGAAGAATGGTTGCAGGGGTTTGAGCTCACTAATAATAGACGATTGATTACAAGAAAGAACACAAAGAAAAATAATTATGATTACAGAGATAAATTGATTCTTGTACCAAAAAAGTACTTCTTCATGGCCTCTTTAGATGCGAGTAGTGTTTCAGCTTGGGTCATTTGACCAATCTTTTTCTCAAATGTCATTCTTTTCATTAAATCTTTAATCCGAACATCAATTGGTTGTTTTGGATCTTTGTATCTGAAGTAGCCTACCTCATCCATGGAAGCCCAACAATGCATAACCTCTAAAGAAAAGGCAAAGAGGAGAGCCAAGTGAAATCCTTGATGGCTGTCAAGTGTCAACAGTCCAAGGGACCGATTTTAAACTTTGAGGTGGTGAAGATTTGATAGTTATACACACATGATTGAGAAAGGCATCAATCTATAATAATTTGTCTTTAACAATTATACAGAACCGAGCTTAAAGACAGTCAATTTAAAGGAATTAACATAAATCCAGAAAACCTTTTTGCTTGAATATTCAAAATAAGGTATGAAATCAACACTCTAGATGTTTTTTTCTTTTGGTAAACCACCCAAAGAGTCTGGCAAATATCGAACCTAAAAGCTCATTTGGAGCACTCCATGAGAATTCAAACGAATATCAGATTAAACATGAAAAATTTTGACATTTAACAATTTGTTTATAGGAATTAGGGAAGAGGTGCAAAACTTTATTGATTGCATTTGCAGTAGCCATGAAGATTAGAAACAAAGATAATTAATGGCAGGGGTTATTCCCAAATGACATCAATACTATATCTAGGAAAATTAGTGAATCGAGTAAAAGAAATTTGCAGTTTCAGTGACATTGTCAAAGTGACATCAAGAGTTTCAATTGCATATTCTCAAAGTGACTTAAGCCACATGAGATTTACTTACAGATGTTCATAGAGAGACTCCAACGTTTTAAACTTTAAATATTTTTTGTCAGACCCAAGTCGTGTTTAGTTTATGATTTTAGTAAAGTTTTGTTTTTAGTTGTATTTTTTTTAAAGTGTAGAGTAGAAAGTAAAAATACTTAATAGGTATACGAAAATATAATTTATCATAATTCATTAAGCATTTTAATGTTATCATATTCCTTGTAATATAAATTTTGATTTTGATAGATATAATATAATATTTTATTATACATATTATTTAATAAAATAGTTTTATATCATTATTATTACTACGCTATTATCCATCCGAAGGATGATCTACTTATTACATGGGATATCAGAAATAAAAAGAGTTCAAGTTGCTAAGAAATTATAACATTTCATCAATATTTTAATGTAGTACGTTAAAATTTTACACACATAACCATTAAAGTTTCTTAAAACATGCTGATATATCCATTTGCTCATTGTTTAACGCATACATATAACACGTAAAATATATCACTTACATCTTCTTTCTCTTGAATCACCAGCAATCACCATAAATACCCACATCGCCACCACCTATGAGTTTTGATTTTTGAGTTAGCTTACAGGTGACTGTGTTCCGTAGCTGAAATGGCAAAACTTAAAACTAGAAAATGGCGATGCTCTCTTTAGAAAAAAATGAAAGCACATGAATATTTTATGAAACCTTTTAACAAATATTTGGAAGCACACTAATAAGAAGATGTCAAGCTGGTGTTTGTGTTAAAAATGCGATGCTCTATTTTGCCTACCAATATCTCTGGACTTTGTAGTAGAAATTGGTGAGTTCCCGAAAACTTTTTTCCTTTGCGATCATCCCTTTTCATGCTCCATTTTACGGATATTGTCAAAATGAACTCCTCGAGCTCGAATTTTCCATACTTTGTTTCATGGCTTGTGCCACTGCAAGTTTGCAACCGATGAAAAATCATCAATCATTTGATGTCTTGGAGAAACTCGATTTCCATCTCCAAGTCTCTATCATTTAAAGATGTCATTAAACGACTACCGGGACTACAGTAGTTGAAGGTGACAACGGGGGAGTTGAACCAAGACTTTATGCGTAAATAAACATCACTAGGTCCTGGTTTTAGAGAGAGAGCGAGAGAACAAGAAAGTAAGGAAGTTTTAACATGCTAAACAGGTTGTAAGTACTAAGATAGTCATATTAACACGTTTTGAGAAACTTTTATAGTCATATATATGTAATAAAAATAGTTAATGTACTATATTGAAACCGTAACGAAATGTTATAGGGTTATAGTATATTAACAACTTTCATCCAAATAATAAAATTTTGTATAAGCATAAAATATACATGTTAGATGTGGTGCAAATGCAATTCTATTTTATTTTTATAATGAAAACAATTCTATTTTATTTTTATAATATTTAGGAAACCGAGAATTTGAAATTATGGTTAAGATCCTCTTATGTTATGGTCAAACATAACCTATCATGTTTTCTAACAAATATGAAAGTGGGACTACAAAGAGAATTATCATTGACTTAAAATAAGGAACCACCTCTCATATTTGTAAGAGAACATAATGGGTTTTGTTTGACCATAACATGAAAAAATCTTAACCTTTGAAATTATAATTTTCTATGAATGCTAATAAAAAATTATGATTATTGAGTTTATTAAAAAAAATTGATTTGTCTATAAATAAATATTTTTTCTTTCTAAAAAGAAAACATCATGATCCAACGATCCACATAAATTGTCTTTTTTATATAGCAGAAAACATCGTGAAGAGACTCATGATCCAACGAAATTTTTGGTTGAGTTCCGGTTAATCGCGTGCCTATCCGGTGCTATTCTATTATGTATGTAATCTCAAACACCAATAAACTAATTTGGTAAGATACGGAAACACAGAGACCTCTTGCGGGATGGATAACGGTAATCCCACCAGATAAGAAGCAACCCAAGCTTCCTTCTCCCTCTTTCAGTCTCCCATGGCGCTACTACTGCAATCCCCAGCTTCTACTAGCGCTAATTCTACCCAATCGCCATTAACAAACACCTCTCTCATCCACAATCCCTTCATATTCCCCTCTACATCCTCTAATTTACGCACAATCTCCAGGACATACTCTTCTCCTCACAACATCCATCGTTTCCGAATTCGTGCATCCGCAACTCTTGAATCCAGCAATGGCGCTGCCACCATCTCTGTCCGCGTTGACAACGCCACCACGACTGCTATTCCTTATGGCAGACAGTACTTCCCTCTCGCCGCAGTAGTTGGACAGGTATCCTAGTCTTCTCGTCTACTGTATGTGACTATGTGCCTTATTTGTCTGTTTTAGATCACGATTTATTGATTGCTTGCATTCGTTAAGAATTACATTCATCAATCGGTTATAAACTAGTGCTCTAACTGACTATATCTGCAAAAATGTGAAAATACCTGCCTAGAAACAGCAAGAGGGAGCACTCAAGCTGGCAACACACTACCACACTGGCACCTGAAGTTAATTTACAGCCTGCACAAGTTATTTTTAGCTTATTAGCTTATTTTTTGAGTTCATCGGGAATTTGGTGAATTGGTGTTTGGCTTATCATTGGAAATTTGGTGTTTGGCTTAGCCGAGCTCTTGGGAAATATGGTGGTTGGCTTAGATTATTAGTTTAAGCTTATGATCTTTAGTAAAAGTAAGCCACTTTTGATAATTAAAGTGAAAACAACTTTTTTTTCTCCACGTTAGCTTATCTTTTTACATTTACATATATACCCTTATTCTTCTTCCTTTTCCCAACACTAATAATAAGCTAATTCAAACACTTTTTTAAAAGTAGCTTATTAGCTTATAAGTCATAAGTTAATCCAAACACTTTTTTCACTAATAAGGTCAAAGGCTAAAAGGCTAATAAGATTAAGCTCAAAAAAACAAGCTTACACAAACACCCCCGAAATACATCAATTAGTTTATGCAGATGTTTTCGTATCCCTTAGTTGGTGTAATATCCATGTAGGTTACTAAGATAATGTAATCTAACAGGATGCTATTAAAACTGCTCTTTTACTTGGTGCTATTGATCGTGAGATTGGGGGGATTGCAATCTGTGGCAAAAGAGGAACGGCCAAAACAGTTATGGCACGTGGTTTACATGCAATTCTGCCTCCTATTGATGTGGTTGTTGGTTCAATTTCAAATGCCAATCCAGCCTGCCCAGAAGAGTAAGGTTACCATTTTCTAACAATGTAAATGTGAACTTTAATTTGCAATCCATAATTACATGATGCTCGACATGAAAGTATCCCTTGGATATCTTGGTGTTGCAGATCCCAACTTAGTTCATCTATACTACTTTATAAACCATATAACATTCTCTCTCCTCATCAATTTAAGAGTTCATAATTTTCAATCAATACTTCATCCTAACCATCCATCTTATCTTGATTAATCATATCCATCCCATTACTAACCTTCCAAAATAGATTAAAATTTTCTAAAAGTTGAAACTAATTATCTATTTGATATGCACATCCTTTTTAAAAATAGATTAAAATTTGTTTTATATTTGCTACACACATTTAATGGTATTGATTATAATCGTAGCCGCATTGCGCGGGTACCCTACTAGTGTTCTATTATCAAGTTATTCGTGGTGTTCATACATTGAGAAAGTTTATTACTGAAGCCCCATAAGAAATATAGTATTTTCATTTTTGGGGCCGTCAACAAGAATTGCTTTCTTTCATGGTACACACAAGACTTGTTAATAGCATCTCAATGAAGGAAAGAATTACGATCTACTAGAATTCCCTGTGGATGTATGAAGATGCACCAGCCTGAAAAAAAATTAAAAAAGACCTTTTTTTGATTGCTACTGAAGTTGTTAACCGCAGACCTGCAGTATACTTCTTACTAACCAGAAATAATGTGTACACTACACAATATAATTAATAACAAAATACGGAACTACCTTGATACTCATAGAGGCTAGAGTGAAGTTGAACTGAAATGCAGAACTACCTAGTAATTATGCATCAAAATGTAATAACTGCCATTTATTTCGCATAGATGAGAAGGAAATAAACAAGTATTGATTAGAGTAGACTGTTACTATAACTACTTGGCTGACAATTAAACATTGTTTTTCATATAAATACTGAAGGTGGGAAGATGGACTTGCTGATAGAGTGGAATATGATTCTGATGGTAATGTCAAGACCCAAGTAGTTAAATCACCATTTGTGCAGGTAGTGTCAGTGGTTAATACTTTAGCACTATTATCTTCTTTATATGTAATTCTATTTACTTTGTATTATGCAGATTCCACTTGGTGTTACTGAAGATCGATTGATTGGATCTGTTGATGTTGAAGAATCTGTAAAGACAGGAACCACAGTATTTCAGCCTGGTCTTTTGGCTGAAGCACATAGAGGAGTTCTTTATGTAGATGAAATCAATTTACTAGATGAGGGTATAAGTAATTTGCTTCTTAATGTGTTGACGGATGGTGTTAATATTGTTGAAAGGGAAGGAATCAGCTTTCGACATCCGTGCAAACCACTGTTAATTGCTACGTATAATCCAGAAGAGGGTTCTGTACGTGAGCATTTACTGGACAGAATTGCAATCAATTTAAGGTATACTTCTTATGATTATTTACGCACTTTGTATATCTCACAAACAAACTTTGATAGTCTGGATCTGCACCTACAACGGTTTGTGAAATCCGAAAATTTGTGTATGTCTTATAATATGTAAAGGTGCCTTTGATCTTCCCAATGTTTCTACCAATGAAAGTTTTATTCTACAGTGCAGATCTTCCAATGAGTTTTGAGGATCGTGTTGCTGCTGTAGGGATTGCGACACAGTTTCAAGAACAAAGTAATGAGGTCTTTAAATTAATGGAAGAAGAAACAGACTCCGCAAAGACTCAGGTAATCTTGAAACTGATCGCATGTGCTTGTTCAAGAGTTCTTTCAGCTCTATGGCTGCTTTCAAATCAATTAGTAACCGACAGCTCATTATCTAATGGTGAACGGCCAACAGAGTATACAGGAGCCATTGCACACCATTTCTTTTTCAACGCATTGAAGCTAATTTTGTCAACTTCTTGTTGGAGGTTTCATCATTTCTTGTTCTGCTTATTCATGTCATGCAGCACTCATGACACTCGGGCCATCCACAAATGCATCTTATCTGACTGACATATGACCACCACTATTCAGGACATCACTAGCTCAAAAGAAATGCATGTCCATCATGTTTAATTGGTTTTTAAGTTATATAGACACAAAACGATATAATCATCAAAACTGGTTAGATGACAGTAATTGTAAATAATAATATTCTTGGCTAAATGGTGCACCAAATGGTAGTAATATGTGTTACTTATAGAAGAATTACGCTTGCTATTTTCATACAGATCATTTTGGCAAGGGAATATTTGAAGGATGTAAGTGTTAGCCGAGAGCAACTGAAGTACCTGGTCATGGAAGCTCTACGTGGTGGTTGCCAGGTTAGCCTAGTGTTACTCTTTGTATTAGATGTTTTCCAAAGATTAAGTTACTCCTAAAAGTCATACTTGCTCAAAAATGAATTATAAATAAAACACTATTTTGCCTAAATACGAGACAGTCGGACAATGTACACAAGAAGTTAGATATGCTAGTTCTATACCTTCCCACTTGACAATCTTTTCAACTTTCTGAGGGGTTTACACTGTACAGGGACACCGGGCAGAACTATACGCTGCACGGGTTGCCAAATGTTTGGCTGCTCTAGAAGGTCGTGAAAAGGTCAATGTGGATGACCTGAAGAAAGCTGTAAGTATCTTATTTTGAGGTCTTTCTCCACTTTCTGATGTTTTCTGCTTATGAAGGGGCAAAAAATCTCTCCGCTATATGTTATGTATTGTAAGCAAGGTGTAAAATTTAGATATCACGTATAGCACAGAATGTGTATATGTTATCCACCATCAGTGTTGTATTAGGCACAACACTAATTGACACACACATACAAGAGCTAGTCATTGCAGCTGAATAAGAAAAGAAATATCCGTGTAATAACCGAACTGCATCTTTTCTGCCGTATAAAAGGTCATCTGTAATAATCTGTTGACTTTAAGCTGACAACCGAAGGTTGTAAACATACTTAATAACAACAAATTGCTGGTACGAGGTTCTATACTGATGATCTCATAATAATGTAATAGATTATGAATTGGAATATAGTCGAGTTCATACACCATTTTTCCTCCTTAAATAGTCAAATAATAAAACTATGTTCTAAATTTCACTTATGGACTACAAGGTTTTTAATAGGTAAATCGTTTTTCCTTTTGAGCTCTTAGTCTATATTCTCATCTCCTTAGTCTCACATTAACTGAAATTTAGCTTTTCCTGAAAATCTGTAGATATCACAGCTATTAAAATATATAGCACAACTTTCAATAGAGACTTAGGTTTTCCTTTTTCTGCCCTCTAAATGCAATGACTCAATTTGTTCCAAATCTGATATTTATTTTGTTGTCAGTCTTTGTAATTCTAATGCATTATTTGTGATGGGATTGGATTGTAATTCGTTTTGTGCTTCTTTTTCCTTAATAGATTTATCTTTCTATTGGCTTTGTGCTGCAGAATGTAATATTAGTAGATTTGTTTCAGTAGAAGATACTATTGATCGGTACCATCGGAATTAGTTTATGTGCTATATAGGGCCGTCCTGTGTATTTTTGGTAGCCTTGTAGTCTTGTACCATAACTATAAGTAGGCCCTTAAAAGAAAACTTAAATTTATGTAAAAAGAATTTTTTAGTATTGCGAAATGATTATAAGTATCCAAAATTATTAAAACAATGGTGGCAAATACTTTCCAGTTAATTATATTAATATATTGAAAGTTTAAAACGTTTTTTATACTACATATAAAAATATTTTATATTTTAAAAACATAATGGACCATCCATAATTGTTTTCTGAAACCTGGGTTTAAACGGTCATTTTTGTAAACCTTTGTCTTACTTAAAAATAAAACTAAAAAAATTGGAGAAATATAAATCTCAGAAGGTACAGGGTGCAAAGTGAAAATAACAATCAGCAGTTAACCAAAATAACTTTTGTTCCTCACCTGTTTCATACCCATGACCCATCCTTAAAATCACTTGAAACAACTCGATATTTTAGTTTCTTGAGAGAACCAAAATATATGATGTTCTGGAACACATTTCCCATCTACTCTACGCTAAAAACCGGACCGAATTAGTTATAAATTTAACTTGTTTATAATTTTGATGGCCCTAAAAGATAGAGGCTCGATGAGTTCGAGCATCTTGCACATGTGCAGACCTGGTCCTGGTGCTATATGACCATGAATTTTCTTTAGTCTGCAATACATCTGCAAGTTGTTTCATTACACAAGTGAATGCGATGTTTTTCACCTAATGGGATGCAATATCACAATGTTTATCACATAAAACTGAACAATCAATAAGTTCAAGTAAATGATAACATAGTCCCTGTCTCACACGGTTGTTTCAGTATTACCATAAAAAGGTGCACGTGCTGAAGATGTGTGACAAATAGTTTTTCCGCACCCAATTGTGATAGATCAAGTATTTCATTTCCTCAATTTTTATTGTTTCATCTTTTGATAATTTAAAACTCACGTGTACCAACTCTTATGTAGTATATGATAGAAAGCTCACCATGGTCATTTTCTGATTATGTAATGACAGGTAGAACTAGTCATTCTTCCTCGTTCTATATTTAATGAGAACCCTCCAGATCAGCAACAGCAGCAGCCTCCTCCCCCTCCACCCCCTCCGCAAAATCAAGATTCTGAGAGCCAGAATGAAGAAGATGATGAAAAAGAGGTTTGTCAGCATGGTCTAAAAAATTAACAAAAAAACAAATCAAGTTTTTATCCTGTTACTATACATAATCGTCACCAACTCGTGAATACTCTAATCATGGGAGATTTATTGTACAAACAGGAAGAAGAAGATAATGAAGATGAAAATGATGAGGAGAATGAACAGCAACAGGACCAAATACCTGAAGAATTTATCTTTGATGCAGAAGGGGGTCTAGTGGATGAGAAACTTCTATTCTTTGCACAACAAGCACAAAGACGCAAAGGAAAAGCCGGTAGGGCAAAGAATGTCATTTTCTCAGAGGATAGAGGTCGATATATTAAACCGATGCTTCCCAAGGTTGCCTTTAATGCTCTCTTTCTTCCCTCGATGCTGACAGAGTATTATATATTTCTATATTTTTGTCTCACAGATGTTAATTGACAGATGCCAAAACCTTTTGATGGATTTTAGCCATCTTGTTACACACACACACACATATATATATATAGGGAAAAGTTCAATCGAGAACTGTTTTTCGTGCAAGAACTGCGCGAATCGTTTGTAACACCATTAATCACTCATTAGTAGGGGTATTTTGGTCATTTATGTATTTACCCAATCGTGAATTGCATCCAGGTAGACCGTCATTAATAAGTGAGACTTGGTTTTTCCAAAATACCCCTCGCTAATGAGTCATTATGAGCCCTTACAATTATTAGTCATTGATTTATTTTAATCAAGGGCCAAGATTGGTTCTCACACTTCTCGTATGAAAAACAGTTCTCGTTTAAACCCTATATATGTGTGTATGGAAAAGTTCAATCGAGAACTGTTTTTCGTACGAGAACTATTTGTAACACCATTAATGCCTCATTAAATGGGGTATTTTGGTCATTTTTATATATTTACCCAGTCGGCATTTTTATATATTTCCCAAAATACCCCTCATTTATGAGCCACCGCCAAAAATTCTTAGCCATCGATTAATTTTAAGCAAGGGCCAAGATTGGTTTTTGCAGTTCTCGTATGAAAAACAGTTCTCATTTGAACGCTCCTCTTTCTCTCTCTCACACACACACACATACACACTCTCTCTCTCTACCAAATCCCTCTGCTTGAAACTTTTCAACAGGGCCCTGTAAAACGACTAGCAGTTGATGCAACTTTACGAGCAGCTGCACCGTATCAGAAATTGCGGAGAGAAAAGGACATACAAAAGACTAGAAAAGTGTTTGTAGAGAAAACAGACATGAGAGCTAAACGAATGGCCCGGAAAGCAGGAGCCTTGGTAAGTACCTAATAACTTGTGATTTCAGCATTGTATGATTGCTGTCTGACTAACTTTTTTACACCTACCAAATTTGTTTCTGATCAATTTATGGCAAACCTTAATGAGCCATGTGTTTTCAGTGTTCTTTATGGTTAGCCTATCACCTTGGTCATATATCTATGGTAGGTTTATTATTTTATGTGTTACAGGTTATATTTGTGGTTGATGCTAGTGGAAGTATGGCATTAAATCGAATGCAGAACGCTAAAGGTGCAGCACTTAAACTATTAGCAGAGAGCTACACAAGCAGAGATCAGGTAATGTAATTGATGACATGAAACAGCAACAAACCCTTTAGTTTCGAAATAGTTGCTAGAAAGCCAAAACTGAACATAGATGATTTTGTGACAAACTGACAATTGAGCTACAAATTGTAGGTTATTGCTGATTTCTCGGCTTTTAGACTCTGTATAGGCTTAGTTGTCTTTTGCACCCTTCTTTTTGTGTGTTGCAATAATTTGAATGTTGTCTTTTTTCTTCTGTAAACTTTGTAGGTTGCCATTATTCCTTTTCGTGGAGATGCTGCAGAAGTACTTTTGCCACCTTCTAGATCCATATCAATGGCTAGGAAACGACTAGAGAGGCTTCCATGTGGTGGAGGTTCTCCCCTCGCTCATGGACTCACAACGGTATCAACCAAAACTATGTTTAGTAAAATGATGGTGCCATGACATAAGAAAAGGAAATGATTCAACAACAGAGCATGCACATACATTTAATAAGTTGGAATCATTTGCAAGTTTAGTCATCACTAAAAATGCATACTAATAATTAGTAGTGGCAAAACGGTAGGTCAGGCAGGTTTTGGCTCGGTTTGGGTTAATCAGAAACATTTACTCATAATCTTCTTTTTCTTATAAATAGTTGGCATACCAAATATGTTTTCAAAAAGTTATATTACTTCAATAATAATTCAAAATTTTCTCTTTTTCGGCTCTTTTTTTAATAATATTATCTTTTAATAAGCAGTTCTTCATAAGGAAAATGGTTGAAATGTCCACCTCTACTTATAAACTGCTTCTAGAATTTGTATGCGCGTGTGTGTTTAGTTAACGATGTGGTTGATTGGAATCTGGTCAGGCGGTTCGGGTTGGGATGAATGCAGAGAAGAGTGGAGATGTAGGACGTATAATGATTGTAGCAATAACAGATGGTAGAGCAAATATTTCACTCAAACGATCCAATGATCCTGAAATGGCTTCAGATGCACCTAGGCCTTCTTCTCAAGAGTTGAAGGTAACTCGCCTTTATATCAGGCTTGAATCACTTAATAAGTGAATGAAAACACCGATTCCGTATCTTTTAAATTTTTTAAAAGAAATCATAGCCCTTGAATTTTTTGTCATTGTAGAATTTGATTTTCTTTTTTCCATTTTGGATTCTCCTCTTAAGAAACCATAACAATTTTGCAAAAAGGACTCGCATATTTGTTTCTCATCAATCATATAAACATGACCTGGACCATGGCCTTAGTGACTTTATGATGACCCTTTCAACTTTTTTTATAAAAACAAATGCAAAAAGTAACAGGTTCTTTCTCATTATGTTGTGTACTTTGAAGGATGAGATACTTGAAGTGGCTGGCAAAATTTACAAAGCTGGAATGTCGCTCCTTGTTATCGACACAGAAAATAAGTTTGTTTCAACTGGTTTTGCCAAAGAGATTGCTCGAGTGGCCCAAGGTATGTTTCGAGCCATGAAACTATTGTATAATTCTGTTCAGATTTCTTTTTGCTGATGTTCATGTTATTACTTTCCCAGGAAAATATTATTACCTGCCTAATGCCTCAGACGCTGTTATATCTGCTGCAACTAAGGATGCCTTATCAACTTTGAAAAACTCTTGAATCACTTCAACAAATTCAAAGCGTAACATTTATTCTGTGGATGTTCGTTTCACATTAGAAGGGAGACACAAAATGTACGCGTTGTAATCACTCGATAGTTTTCGAGCAATGTTCATATTGCAACCTATGATATATATATATCCAAATGCACCGCAATGTGGTGTTAAGAGTTTTACACGGGTCAGGCAGGCTAAGGTAAAAGGCGGGTCAGTCTTAGTGCGGATCAAACTGTGCTAGATCTGTTGGATTGCAAACTTGATAACACTTTTTTTGGTCCATTTTTATGATTAGTGAAGGTGTCTATTCCATTTACAAAAGCCAATATTTTACGAGTATCAATAACAATCCAACTATGTGAATGTGATTAAAACGTTCTAGCAGGGTGAATGCATAACTTCCACCGTTCATCTTACCCGTTTTCATGCAGCTAAAAAAATAAATGAAAAATACGTGGTCCGTCCAAAGTAAAAAACAACTCAATAGATCCGTTTATATATAAGTAAATTATTGAAATAGCCTTGACGCAAATGTATTTACACAAAGAATGATAGACCAAAAATTCAGTAAATATGCCCTGCTATCGTGTTGATCAAGCTCCACACTCGTTTAATCTTCACTGTCAACACCAATCAGAATGCAAACTTACCTTACATTTACCAACAACTGAATCAGTGCCAATATGCATTCAGAAGTCACACATAGTCTTTCTTAATCAAGTTTGCATTCTGATTGGTTAGAGATCTAAGAATGTCTCCCCATCATGTATTAGATAAGGGTGCTACTACTTAAATATCAAATCAAGAAAGGCTACAATTTTTAATTTAAATCAAAGGGTTATATAGATAATCAAGAGGATTATATAGAATTATCCATTCGGTAAACAACAAGATCATGCAATGTAGTCTAAATATGTTTGACAAAACTAGCTAGAGCTTGTATTTTATCACTACACCATGAGAATTAATTAACTTTAACTCCTCCTGGGAATGATCTGTATAAGATCACAAGATAACATCCCCATTTGAATTTGCAGGTGAGTTTTATTTGGAACATAATAAACATATTAGAATAAAAGCTAACGGCAATGAAGCTACAAACACGGTTTTAAATTCTTATAGCATCGAAATTCATCCAATTTTACAATAAGAAGCCCTAGAAATTCGTCACAACTCACTTAAGATCTTTCGCAGTAACTCCATATTTTTCCTGAAGCTTTGTAAGTTCCTCTTCTTTCTTCTTCTGATCAAATTTCTTACTCATCTTCGCCTGCTGATAATACAACACAATCAGGTACCGATTGGCAACGTTAAAACCAGAAAGATGATCGACTGCTGTTTTCGCATCGTAGATGTCTTCGTAGACTACGAAGGCAGTGCCTCGCGTATCCTTGTTGGTTCCAATACGTATCTGTCGAATCGCGCCGTATTTTCCGAAGATATCGTACATCTCTTCGGACGTGATGTTGAATGGTAAGTTACGTACGTAGAGAACCCTGTTTACTTCTGGTGGGAGCCTTGTGTTTCCCTTCCTTAAACTGATTGCCGCCATCGGAGATTGCAGGATTGACAAAGTTAGGGTTTCGAAAGACGGACGAAGTTGGGGTTATGATGGTTATAACATACATACGCCAGGATTTGAGATCTAGCTTGCTACAAATACCATCTCTGACCGCCTCTATGGTTGATGACTCTATCTAATATTACATACAGTTCAATATAGTCCTAATTTAATTTACAGTTCTGGAAGATAATTTATAGACATTAAATTTTAAAATTTAATGGTTCAGATTCAATCTTATATTATAATAAAAAAATTGATATATTTTATGAAAAAAGGGTATGACTTTTTAATTATTGGTTCACACTTTCTCTCTCCTCTAATTTATTTAAAATTAATTATCTTACAATCCATTAATCGTTAGACGAAACGAATTATACCGTTGCGATCCTCGTGTTCCCCTCTTTTATTAGAGGTCACTTGATATACTTTCGACAAAATTTTTTTCTCATTTTGTTAGATTGGATTTAAATTTTATTAAAGTATAATCACATGTGATTCACAGAGGTGTGATCAATATAGTCTTTATAAAATTATAGTTTGGTGTTTGATAATCCGGCGAAATTCTATGATTTAGTAACAAAAAAAATCAACAACTGAAAGTGATTCTAAGTTATTAGTTGTTTCATAACACATGTGATTATCTATTTCTTATACATGCACATAATTACAGGTGATTTGATTAAATGTAGCATTTTTATGTCGCATATTTGACAGAATCAATCACACGTGATTGCGTATTCAATCACATGTGATTTTATACAGAATCACATGTGATTGAATACCAAAAACATAAGATTTGGTATTCAATCACATATGATTGCATATTTAATCACATGTGATTTTGTACAGAATCATATAAGAGTTTGTACAGATTCACCTGTGATTGAATACTAAAAAACATGAGATTTGATATTCAATCATATATGATTGCATAGGGTATTGTTCAAATGAAAACAATTCTTATTACGAGAACCAATATAAAAGACATCGAATTCGAAGGAGAACACATCTGGACCTTTGATAGAGGAGATATGATGTTGCTAGTACACAATATATGCATTCATGGGTAGACAATGCAATTGGATTGAGTGAAATTGAATATATACATACATGTATAAACGGTTTTAAGCAAACGCTGATTTTTAAGTAAACATTCAAATTTAATAAACGTTAAATGATATACAATTTAAGAAGATAAAAATTTTAGTAAAACAATACATGTAATATTGTTATGAATCACATGTGATTATACATTAATAAAATTTAAGTCCAACCTAATAAAATGAAGAAAAAAAAGTTTGTCAAAAGTATATCAAGTGACCTCTCTAATAAAAGAGGGGAACACGAGGATCGCAACGGTATAATTGGTTTCGTCTAACGATTACCGGTTTGTGAGATAATTAATTTTAAATAAATTAGAGGAAAGAGAAAGTGATGACCAATATGCAAAAAGTCATAATTGTCTTCCTTAAATAAATTTTAATTATTATGTAAGATTAAATCTAGACCATTGATCTTGAAATCTAATAGCTAAAAATTGTCCCTCGGGACTATACTTTTATTAAGGACTATATTAAACAAAACTCACTTTTTCTTATTAAAATAAAAAAGAAAAAAAAACATATCACTTAAACTCATATAATTAACAAATGATACTTTTAGTTAGAGTTAATTGTTAAGTTTGTGCATTAACTTTGTCATTTCTTTCGATTTGATCCTTTAATTTTAATAGTGATCAAGATGGGTCTTAAATATCCACTTTTCGGTCTGAATGGTCCTTTCGTTAGTTGACCATTAGACAACTCCGTTAAATCAAGGGTAGTTTGGTCTTTTTACCGACTTTTCTAACTTTTTATTAATTAAAATAATATATAATCTTTTTAAATTATATATATATATATATCCCACTCTATACACATACACACACACACACTCTCCCTCTCTCCCTCACACACACTTTCTCTCTAAGGACTGCCGCAGCCTCCACCACCATCCACTGCCACCGCCACCACCTACCACCACCACACTCCCTACTCTCTTTCTTCTCTCTCCCTCTCTCTCCAACCGCCACACCATCGCACTCCTTGCTCTCTTTCTCCTCTCTCTCTCTCTCTCCAACTGCCACCACCACTGTTCTTTGATTTGAGCACCGCTCACCTCCACTATCTGAGCACCGCCAGCACCACCGCCACCGCCATCACCGCTGCTCGCTTTCTTCGTCGACGTCGTCGCCACCAACTGCAATCGAGTTTGTATTGGTTTGAAAACACCACCGATCACGAGTTTGTGGGTAAAAGTTTAGATCTAACTTCAAGTTTGTGGTTGCATTTATTCACTAAAAGTTCAGATCTGATTTGAAAACCACCACCGATCACGAGTTTCTTATCTAAGATTGGTTTTGTGAGGGTTTCTTATCTAGGTTTGATTTTGTGTGTGATTGGTCTTGTTTGAACCTAATCTAGGTTTGATTTGAAGTACAATAGGTTTGATTTTGTGTTTGAACTTTGTTTTGTGTGATTTTCACGTCGTTTTCGTTGGCGGTGGTGATGGTGCAGAGTAGAGATGGTGAGAAAGGTGACTGTGGTGATGGAGACATGACTGAGACGCTAGACATGGTGGTTGGCGAGGGGATTTGTTTGAATCTGTGTGGAGTAGAGAGAGACCGTTAGAAAGAGAGAGAGAAAGGAGTTGAGGGAGAGGATGAGGCGATGGATGGTGGTGGTGGTCTCCGGTGGTGGTGGTTGGGAACATCACAAAGAAAGGGTAAAAGGTTAAAAACAAAATTTTATAATCAATGTATAAAAATTTGATTTGTTATTTATTTGTAAATGATATTTAATTATTAATTAATATATAAACTGAGTAAAAGTTAAAAATAAAAGAATAAAATAGAAACAAAATGGTATAATTATCATTTTACCCTATTTTAACGGAGTTAACTAACAGTCAACTAACGAAAGGACTATTCAGACCGAAAAGTGGATGCTTAAGGCCCATCTTGGTTACTTTTGAAGTTAAAGAACCAAATCGGAAGAAATGGCAAAGTTAAAGGACGAATGTGACAGTTAACTCCTTTTAGTTATTGATTAATTATACAATTCGTAGTGGTAATTGTCACATCTGGGACTGAAACACTTGAACAATAAAACAGGAGAACATATTAACAGAAGCTTTGGTATGATCATCACTTCACCTAACGAACTTGAAATAAATTGATAAAAGTTCTTGCAAGATACTAGAAAACAAATAAACAGGAGTCTATTAACTCGAGTCTCAAGATACACTCAACATAAACAAATAATAAATCCAACATAACAAATAATCACCCTTTACAACCTTCAATTGTATCAACAAAGGCTTAGCAACAAGAGGCCAAATTCAACCTTGAATTTTCGAGCTGCTATTTGCCAAACAAAGAGCTTTCAAGACACAAAAGAAAGAAAAAAACCCGATCAAGAAAATGCTACTAGGTCATTACTCATTAGTGACAATATGACATGGAGGTTGTATGAGGTACAAGTACTCTTACCGATTTATGCTAGCTTTGTCCTATGTTATGAAAAATTATTTAAAAATATATCTCTTTAAAATCATAAAAAGAAAATTCAACTTAATAGCCAATAGAAACTTTCAAACATCAAAACCTCACTATTCTTGAAATATACAACTTTTACTAGATATTTTACTCGATTAGAGGGATGGCTAAAAAGACATCCAATTTTTACTACAAAAACACCTCTCTAACAAATAGTCTCTGTTTTTCTTGTAAGACACCAATAACCACTCTTTAAATAATCTTTTTATCTTTTTAAAATATGATCTATATTATAATTTAAAAATATGTCATAGATTTTAGATGTTTTTTTATCTAACGCAAAAAAAATGTTTATAATTCAAAACAAAGTTTATAAAAAACAAAATATATAAATTTAAAAACAAATTTTATAATATATTACTTGTAGGTAATATTATTAAAAAAATCCTAAATTAAACCCTACGGTTCCACCCCCTCCCATCTAAACCATCTCACTCATAATCTATTTTCTCCTCGCCCACCTGCATATGTTGAACAAAGTATTTCCATATTCTATAAAATATTGTGGGTGGTGATTGTTGGCGTTTGACTGCCTCCACCTCCACCTTCTCTGCCTTTCTCTCTCATCGGTTTTTAGTTGTGGGACGTCGGCTGTGATTTTTGTTATGTAAATTTGGGTGTGTGATTTGGATACTAGGGTTGCGTAACGACATAGTTTTCTAAAATTCGTGTTTTTTAATTTCAAACAAATAAACTTATCGAGCATTGTTTACTAAAATGTCATAACAAAACCACAATTGCCACGTCTTAAAATTTTAAAAGTTAGTATAAAGATGAGTAGGAAGATTTAATTAGGGAAATATAAAAGCTCTGTGAAATGTTTGTATAGGAAAATGTATTTTTTTTAATAATTATCATATTAACGATAAAATTCTATTGAAAGGTAGTTAAAATAAGAAAATGATAAAATATATAATTATATTTAACCAAACATGTATTAAGAATATAAGAGAAAATTAAATAATATATAAATCAATAATAAAAATAATATAATAAGAGACTGTTAAACTTTCTCAGTTGCCATGTGGTAATTGGATAACGCTCTTTTGTCAACATGAGTATATCGCTTAATTCGGGATGACGGTTACATGTTTTAATTTAGGTTATCTATTTAACAACGCTCTTATTTTATAGGATATGATATTTTTGACGGATTAAATTCAGTCTCAGCTATTGTGCATAATTAATAGAAGTTTGTGATGGTAGAAATGGTACAAATGAAAGGAGCTCCACGTTCTTCTTATTTGGTTACCTTGGCGCATGACATTTTTGCTACTGAAACAATTTGTGATTGGATATTATTTTTTGTATTTTTAATTGAATACTAGTTTCTATATTCATTTATTTGTTTTTCTTTATTATTAGTTTTTATTAATAGATGTTAGGGATTTTTTTAGAGCTCTTATTGGATCTTAATTATCTGATTCATTAAGAATTTTATAGACGTAAAAGAAGCTCACATTTCTTTTCCATTAAGATCCGAAAACTTTCTAAAAATTCTAAATGAGTAAAACATACATATAGAATTATAGATCTTGAAACCTCTTAAAATTATAAAACCCAAATTTCAGAAATTAGTGATGACAAACATGGATCTTTTAAAATTCATGCCACAAGCATCAACGACCTCAAACTCCTCGACCGTCGCCGTCCTTTCCAACTGTGGCCCACCCATCCTTTTTGTACCTAGATAAGGACGACCTCGAGAGAGCAGACGAACCATCTCTGACCGTCTTTATCGTTCTAAACTCCCCGACTATCACAGTCTTATTGACATTCCCTAACAATCACACTCTTTGAACTTTGTCGCCCTACTCATAGTCATTGCCGGCTAGCAGTGACAATTCTTGACATGACACAAAACAAGAAATAAACCAAACACTAAACTAAACAGTTTTGGGTTGACACGTATGTACAAACTCCGTCGTATAAAATACCAAAGTATATACTTCACAGTTCACACCACTTTAAAAAGAATAAAAATACAAAAGGAAACTATGACGAGGTCTCGATACATGAAAATTGTTATTTTGAGGAAATATACTTTGCTGTATTAATAATTATTTTAACAATAAGAAGTTTCTATAACAATAATCAAAAGCCTTGAAAGACTTCCGTATTGAATTAATTAATATGTTTCAAAGGGCGTAAAAAGCGGCGAATAAAAAATGATAAACAAATTCGTGGTTTCAAACTGTATCCAAAACCCTTTCAATTACCACATGCACGCATAATAAAAAGTGGGCATGCAATGCCGCAACAAAAAGCCCATTTTCGCTTTTGTTTATTTGTACCACCCTTCAATCTTCATCTTAGATTTTCACCAAATTATGCTTTTAACAGAGGGAGGTAGAAAAAAAAAGAAGACAATGCCTAGTTTACAATTCACAAAAAACTATTAGAGTCCCGACCGACTATAAAACTAAAAAAGAAAAGTTTATATATTATGTGCTTTACGCTTCCATATTGAATCTCTCCTCGATCTCGATAATTCACAATCAGCAGTCAAACTTTGGACTACATGGTAGCACGACACAATTCCTTTTCTAGCATTGATGTTCCCTTGAAGATTGTGAGCTGGATGTCCCTGGAGTACTGTAAATACTGTAATTCATCAAAGTTGTTAAGCCATTTGCCATGATATATACAAATAATGTCACTGACTACTACTCAGATTCAGAGTATGACTAGGTTCTTTTATGTGTAACATCTGATATAGCAGTTAATATCAGCACTTACCCGCTCGTCACTCATTTTTCGGAAACCCAGTTTCTTAGTCCATATCGACTCAGCTTCTTCAGCAGCAGGAAGCACAAGAAGTTCAACACCCAATGACAGGAGTAACTCCTCAATACAAAAGAAGAGAGTTTGGAAATATCCCTAAACACAAAGCAATGCAATATCAAAACTACAAATGGTTGAATGACTCCTAATTCTAGAAACCCTTATTTATCTGAACCAAAAATTAGGTGGACAGAGAAAGGTAAAGAGCATGTGACTTTGCCCTTTACACACACAGAGAGAAAGGAAAAAAACTGAGAACCATTATCTATGCACAGAAAAAGATCTTGTATATATGAGCAGTGCACTTACCTTCCCTTGGTATTGTCTACTGGTAGCCACCAGCGGAAGCTCGGCAACCTCTCGTCCAAAAATTCTCAGGAGACCCGCAGATACAACTGTGGACCTGCATATGTATGTCAAAAAGACTGATTAAGAAATAGCACATGGTAAAATTTATACACAAGTAGACAACAAAGAGGAAGGGTTCAAAAAATGGGAGTAAAAGTTGCAAATAAACATACCGCACCGTCAGAACAACACAATATAGGCCTCCAAACTCTTGTCCAGATATGTTTCTCCTGCACCACCAGACACATGAATTTGTTCATGCAAAAATTCATTGAAGCAAGTCATGCTGTAATTGTTCATGAAGCCTTTATATTCAAATACCATTGTCATTTTTGCTAATGGCACTTATAATTAACTATTTAACAGAGAACGCATGAAAAGCACAGGCGACTAAAACTTGGTCCAATACAAGATCCACATCATATCTGATTATCATCTGACATCATCTACCAGACAGTGAAGAGGGCAGAAAGTTGGTTCCCAAGAACCAACAATTAATTTTGTAAAATACGACTGTAGAATCTGAGATCCATGTACATACGGCAATGGAAGAAGTCGTTTCACTTTTCAAGTCCCTAGATGTTACATGACTAAGCACTTCCCTTTGAAGGTCTCTCTAGCAAAGTTACCACAATTAGCACCCATCCCCACCCTTCAATAATCAAACTGGTTGCTCTTCATACCAAATTTTTATTAATTACAGATTACAGATTTCTTTAACAATAAAAAATATACATGCGTCTTTCATTTTGATGGAAGGAGGGACTACGAACAAATCAAGAAATCTAGGGAAATTTGTCAAAGTTATCATTTTTTCTTTTTTCGCCTGAAAATGCAGTTTTGGAGATGCAGGCCCCCCTGCTTTGGAACAGCAAACCAATCTGAAACGCCACTTAAACATACATAGATATGGTAACTGAAACATTCACTTGAAACTAATGAAGCAAAATTAAAAGTTGGAAGACATTTTATGTTCTTTTTTTTTCTTTTGTAAAACAGGGGGAGGGGGGAGCGACCAGAAGTTTTTAAGATTTCAAGGTTAACAGTGACCATAGTTAAAAGATCCAGACTAGCCAAAGCTGCCCATGGCCCTTGCACAGAATCCTTACACGAGAATCATAGCACAAGACAACTTACCCATATACCATTACTGGTATCAGATCACGACCTGACTGTGCAACAATGGGATCAAAACACTCCTGCAAATGGATACCGCATAACTTTAGTAACAAAGGTGAAATATAATTTAGTAACAAAGGTGATATGCATCGAAGGCATGTCGTCAAAAAAGCATTAATGCATATTTAATCGATATCAACTCTCTAGCCCACACCACTTTTATATTAAGTTGATTTCTTATACAAAGAAGAACCATCTCTGCCAGTGCATACCCAGACAGTTCTCTAATATGGCCTCAAAATATTACGAGCAAAGAATCACTTGGACAACCAACATTAGATAGCTGCTGAATGAATCAAATTACACATTTACGTGCACATAAGATATGTATTAAAGCTGTAAAAAAGAGAAAGCTTGATTAGTGAGAAATCTACTGCTTAAGATAAAATTACAAATCCAATTGTTAGGCTTGTGTTACGTTATCTTGTGGAACTGACAACATTCTAATTGTATTCATTTTCTTAAGATATCATTACTATATGTCAGTAACTAATACTAATATGTACACCCCAAGTGTCTTTAACGTAATGATAAGAAATAAGCCACCATTTAAATAATAATAATAATAATAATAAAATAATTCAGCTCGACTTATGACGATTATAATAAGACGAATCAGTAATCAACATATGTCTGGAACAAGATTTTTTTTATCCATCACAAGAAAATGCAACACTTCCATTATAATAAAGCACACAGGACAGAGAAAAATCGAGATACTGTATAGCACACAGGACAGAGAAAAACACACCCGGAAAATGGCAGCAGCGCTTGACAATAGCTGCGCATCTTCAGAATAGCGGTTTTTCCCGCTTAACATTCGCCACCTAATTTCATTCTGAGCTTCACTAAATACTCCTTTCTCTATGTATTTCTTGTTAATTGTACTCAAAACTGATCCTGAAATCGCAGCTGCTCCATTGACAACCACGTCTTGAATAGCACCATGAATCATATCACAGTGACCACAACAAAACCATTTATCTGATGGGAGTGCCTGGTTAAGATTTAATGAACAATGTTTAATCTTTAGCTGCCTAAAAACACATCAAGCATTTAGATACTGCAAAAATTTAGTAGCCTACCTTCAGATCGCATCTCCCACTCTCTCTTAAACAACCAACATGGTACTCCTTCTCGCACTAGGCAGTATGAAACATAAATGTCACAATAACAGAACAAACACAAAGACAAATAGGTACCATAAAGGATCATGCATACTTGATCACATAACATCACTGTTCGGTCATCAAATTCAGCAACACTAAAATCATGGGCCCTGGTAAGAGACAAAAACGGATTGGTCAGCTTTACAAAAATTTATATAAGTGCAAAGATTCACAACTAATATGTTTTAAGGAATATATAAAAAGCTAAAAGTTAAATTATGATACAGCCCTAAAAGAGATATAAAGAAGTTAAAGAACATAGATTAGAAAATACTCCCAACATAAAAGGCCATCCAGATATTGAGTTTCACATTTAAGCCAGATGTAATAGGTAAGAAAAGCTAAGAGGTATAGTCGTGCTCCCGAAGCATTTTCTTCAGGTGCTATTTTATGATGTGTTAAATATCTAATACAAGTTGAATATTCAAAGACAACTAGAAGACTGTTTCGGCTTAATACTAGTAGCATGTGCTGCCATCTTTACCCTTGACAACAAAATTATGCATAACTCGTGTTTTGAACTGTTGAAATCTTGAAGAATTACATGTGTAGAAGTATTAGGATGACCTATAATGTTAGACTCCCTTACATATATAAACCAACCCTTGTGAATATGTCATATGTTCATTTTCTACTATACTACAAAAAATTTCAAGGTTATAGTGTTATACCTATTGGTTACGAGAGATGGTATCTTGATACCAACTAAATTGACAATGTTCACTATAACCAAGTGTAATCATAGTTTTTCTGTAAACCTCAGAGCTAAAAAAGATGTATTCCTAATAAGAGGATATGAGCATCACAGTTGATACAAATGTTGGTTTGGTAACAAACCAGAACCCCTGAACCTCTCTAGCCTAAATTGCATGCCAATATAGACATTTTTGTTGTTTAAAGCCCTATTAAGTGACATCTACCTTCGCACAGATCAAAAAATCAAGTACATAAAATACTATCATTGCATGATTTTAGATACACATTACCGTAAAAGATTACACTCATATGAAAAAGAAAACTTTGCGCTGAAATCCACAAACCTGCAAATAACACAACCACCAGTTTCATATTCTCTGGTTTTAACCACCCGCGTTAGTCTGATAACAATTGGCCTGGACTCTGCAGCAGCTTTTCTACCAGAACCAACACCATCTCTACAATACGGACAGTGCCAATCTTCAGAAGGAACTCCCTCCAGTCCCAAGCAAGCTGCAGCAAGCAAGAAGCTATATATTAGTCGAACATTCCCAAGTTAAGTATTGTATGTGGCAATGAATGAAAAGAAAAGCATTGAACAATCCCTGCTTGATGGCAATAAAAGTAAGAGAAACCAATAGCACCTTCTAATCTCGTATTTGCTTCTTCTTGTACTACTGATGCTTTAATACATTGAATAATATTATATCACACAGTGTCAATCAGCAAATCCAATTGGACTTTAGCATCTGGTCAGACAAATTAAAAACCTATTTCCATAGGTGCAGCTGATTGGAGAGACAGGGCAAAAAAGATTGGGCCAGTTGTCCTAGGCTGCCTTATGCATTTTAGTGTACCTTTTGAATTTCTGTCACCCATATCAAACCAATAGAACAGAAAAAGGTCTTACTAATTCATGTATTGACCTGTGCCAACAAGCATGCTACAATTTAACTCCTTTTCTGCATTTGCACACATTTAATGATTTCCTTTAATGCCTTTGACACAGTCAACCAATAGCTGGCATAACACATGTTAAACAATGAAAAAAACCCAGCCTGCTTATGGCTACAGATATGTGTAAATTGTAACGTTGTAATGCTTATGGCACATAACATTAGTGTGAATACACATATTTAAAAAAAATGCATCAAACATGTACGTTTAAGCACAATACATTAACTTTAAGCATAGAAAGGCATGTATAAACACCTTTTTACTGCACATTTGAAGCATAAAGCATATGTTTATTGAAAAAATAAAACTATTTTAATACAGAATAGAAGAAATATATCAAACGATCAATAATGACATTACATAGAAAAAGAAGAAAAAGGAGATACTATAACGATACAATATACCGCAATGAACAGATAAACTCCACCTGCATGAAAAGCTCGAGGGCATCCATCACAAATAACCAGTTCTCCCCTGTCTCCACAAACTGCACACATATCATCGCTGTTGCTGGTTGCGATACTTTGACCATTTGCAAGCAACAGTGCTATATCATGAAGCGTCAGCCCATTGGGAATATAGATATGCCGATAGCTGCACATGAACAGGGCTATTAGACTAACAAAGCACATCTAGTAATCCTATTAGAATGCACTTCCAGAACACCACTCACGGTTGACGTTTGGCAGCCCATCCAGCGTGAGCTTCAAACTGTGATGGACTAATCTGTTGGAATGAAGTATATAGATTGATATTAGAAGCAAGCATGTCGGTAATAGAGGGTAGAGACTGAATAATATTTTCCATAACTCAAGCAAGAGAGTGATTAAGATAAAATTCCTGTTTAAAAAACCAGGACATCATGAGAGCAAGGTAATAATGTTTACCTCAGTGTCACAATGGCTACAAACTATACCACTCCCTTGCTTGTAACCATCAAGTATTTTCTGCAAAATTGCACAAGTCTTGTATGACAAACGAAGGATTCATTACAAATATATAAAATCCAAGATTCAAATTAAACAATGCTCACCTTCCCTCTGGCATAATAAGCCAATTCAGTCCTATCTGGAAGCCCGTTTGGCATAAAAAGCAAACGGTGCAAATCATTATCCCTGTCGTCATATAGAATAGAGTTTCTGAGTGAATATGTAAAGACAAGATAAAAAAATTCCACAAAAAAACACCAGTAGAAAGAACCAGTGTCAAGCTGCCATTTTTAGATTCTGTATGCATGCAAATTCTAAACAGACAAAGGTAGAGAGAAAAACAGACTACCTTTTCTTATGGCCACCTTCAGCACTTCGTTTAGCTTCAATAGCAGTGCTAGATGTGTACGACTTTGGCCTGCAGATAAATGTAAAATCAGATGGAAGTAATATATGTATGCAAAAAAGGAGAGATATCAAAAAAAGAATAAGCTATAAGTAGTCACTTATTTGACTCTTAGACTCCTAAGCAAACAATGAAAATTTTGAGCAAAGAATGAGTAGAGCACACCAAGAAATCATAGTATGGGCCCCCTCTTGGATCCTATGCAAGCGTGGCATTCTCTCTTAGCTTATGGACAAACATTTCGCAAATTAATGTGTGCATGTCAAAGGAGGGGGGGGGGGGGGGGGGGGGGGGGGGGGGGAAGGGAAGAAGATTGACACAGAAAAACAGGGCTCCATTCAACAATATGTTTCATGATCCATACGGATTGTATACTTCTTCGTGTCAATCTCTCTCCTTGTCCTCTAGGGAGATATACCTCACTTCCCACAGACCCTATATACATGTATAGACATTGATGCGTGTATAAAGAAGTGCAGCAATTTGCATGTGTGAGTGCGAAGAGGGAAAGAAAGGAGAGACACAAGAAAGAAGAATACAGAAAAAGCATACTTCTTGAACAGGCATTTCCGCTCTTTCAAGGTCTCATTAACACATGTTTGTGGCTCCAAAGCAAAACTCTTACGATAACAATAGTACGGGCTAGAACCATCTTCTCTTGTGTGACTGATGCAGCTAGGAATAAAGATAATCAGAATAAGTTGTTAATCATTAGAATTCTCATTCCCATCTAACTTCATTTACTATAATCCAATACTAGTCAACAAAGCCATACATTAGCAAATGTCATCCACCAACAAGTGGCTAAAGTAAGGACAGCAAATTATACTAGTTACACAATATCAAAAGGTAGACAGAATTTATATAGACACCACGTTTCCAGCTTTCAATCTAACCGTTACTAGACATAGCCAGAAAATCATACAAACATACATATTATGTGCATATGTCTATGTGAGTGAAGAGGCATCATATGGACCCATAAGCTAAGAAAAGAAAGGTCATGCACTCATTTGTATTTTAAAATTAAATAATTTAGGGTCTGCTTTGCTAAAAAAAGAATAATTTAGGATCAAATGAATTTAGCTTTAACATGTTGCTAGTAGATGGTATTGAAGTTTTATATTGACTAAAAATAATAAAAGTATACACATTAAAACATGTAGACCAGACAGATGCTTAATTATCCTTTTAGCATGAAAGCATGAAAAGAAAAGATAATTGACGCATAATTGTCTGAACCCCTTGGACCAAAAGATTTTTAAAAGGATAGGACAAAAGATATAAGAGAAAGGTCTGCACCTAGTTGTTGAGTGATACAAGTTCATAAGCTTCGTATGATGGCTGTTGTCTATCGTGGCTCTATCCATGTTTCTTTGGAGACTCCCTGCAGATTACAAAAAAAATGCAAACAAATTGATATATCAAGGAGAAGTAACAACTTGACCTTTAAGTAGCTCAGTATACAAAACAACAAGATAATCGTTACATCCACATCCATCACATGTAATATTCCATTCATCCACTATTCCCCCTTCAATGTCTCAAAAGGAGATCTATAAATATGGCTTTAATCCACAAATAATAATGACGCCATCATGTCACCTTTCCAAACCTGGAGAAATTCCTCGTTGACAGATGAACCAGCTACATTTTTTATTGCTTCATCTACTGTGCTGAGAGGAGCAGCCTTCATAGCCTGAATTACACTGTATATGGGCTTTCCGTTTTCCAAATATATATGACTATTAGGGTGCCTAGTTTTTCCACCAGCATGTTCCTCAAACTCATAAGCAAGGAGAACCTGGGTGCAACATTCAACCATTAAGCAAGTGTAACAGCCCAATACCAAAAATATACCATATTGAATACACATTAAAAACTTACATTGGAAAAATTGCATGTTGCACAGCCACATAAATAGCCACGGTCCTTGACAATTCCAATAAGCTCCCCCTATTTTTATGCAAAAAATTGACATACAAGAGCCAACTTCTGTTATCACAAGTATTTTTTTTTTAATAAAAGAATTAGTAAATACAGATGCTACTTACCGAGGCAGATATATATTTCACTTTTGCTCCCTCAAGAATCCGAGTTGATAAGAGCCTTTTAACAGTTGTAGGATAACTCTCAGGAACAACCTTCCCAGGCATCTCTTCCACAATAGTATGATGTAAAAGAGAAGCGCCAGGCTCATGCATCCCTTGCTCATTAATATGGGCTAACCTGGGTACCTTGCGAGTCCCATCAAAAGCACAACCCCTGGACTTCACAGCAGAAGCAGACAACTGGCCATCATAGTCTTCCTTCCGTTTGCTGAACTTAAATGTGATTTTCCTAATGCCGGAAGAAGTATTTGTATGCTTTGGAACCTCAATCACAACATGTGACGTTAACATTGTACCAGATGTATCATTTGCAACATGCTCCTCTTGGCTCGAGCTCCCCTCGCTGCTTGAGTTCCCAGAACAAACCGATGTAATTTCACCACAAACAACTTGGTCTTTCATGACTAGCTTCCCATCTGATTGGCTATTCACAGTTTGAAAACTCGAAGAATTATCACGAGGAGATACATTGGGGTTTGAAACCTCAGAACTTATATCATCATTTGAAGCCTCCTTCTTGGTGCAAGGATCTACTACTACCTCGTTTTGACACTCCTTAACAGAAGGACCCACAGCAATCTCCAGTTGAGTACCATTTAAGGCGTCCTGCGTTGTCTGTTTGATAACAGAAGGCTCTATTCCAGAATCGTTTAACAGTTGTATTGTCTGCTTCCTTCCATCAACCTCTAATTCCATCTCATGCAAACATTCTTTGACAGTTTGCTGACCAGAAGGCTCTGGTTCACTCTCATTCACAGCTTCTGTCGGTTGTACCTTGTCACACCCCTCGGATTCCATCTCACTCAGACATTCCTTGACAGGCTGCTCAATAGAAGGCTCTAGTTCAATGTCACGTCTAACACCTGCTGTCTGCATCCTACCACCAGGATCTTGGTCAATGTCACTTTCAACCCCTGTTCTCTGAATCTCACTCAAGCACTCCTTAACAGGCTGCTCAAGAATAGGCTCTATTTGCATTTCATTTGAAGCCTCTGGTAACTGCTTCTCACCAGAAGGACCTAGCTCCAAGTCATACGAACCTCCTTTAACAGGCTGCTCAACAGAAGGATTTACACCCATATAATTTAAACACTCAACTGCTTGCTTAATTTCACATGCCTGTTGTTTTGCCACCGTTAAACACTGCTGGACAGACTCCTCACTGAAAGCACCTGGTATATTGTCATTTAAAGTTTCTGATGTTTGACTTCTACCACATGGCTCTAGTTCCAACACGTCTGAAGATTCTTCCATATACTGCTCACCACAAGGTTCGAGTTTAATGCCATTTAGACCCTCTGTGGGCAGCCTGTTAGTACAAGGCTCCTCTTCAATAGAAACCAGGGCCACCTCAGATTGATTCATACCACAAGGATCTTCTTCACCCTCAACTGAACCCTCTCTTACCTGTTTTTTGGCCACAGGTTCCATATCAGAACCACCTGTCAGCCACTGATGGTCACGCTTTTGCTGATTTTTCTCATTTTCCATTTCCCCAACATTAGCCACCACCGCCACACAGGCCTCCCCTTCTCCCATCCAAAACGTACCCCTCTACAAGTTTATAATCTATCACATATAAAGAAACTCACAATGCATAACAATATTCCTTTTTCTTTTTTGGAAAGGCATGCATAACAGTATGGCAAAAACCCTAATTCCTAAATTAGGATTCAAAACCCCACTATAACTCTTTCAAACAACTGAATTACAACATTCAACCTCTACCACAATTACACAACTCCACACACTCCGTTGAGCAAAACGAGCCTAGAGAAGCCAACTTCTGAACAACTCAAATTCCTCAATCGGCAACTTTTCGAATTCCGATATTCAATGACAGATTAATTGCTCAAAATCAAATTGTCACCAACCGTTGCCAAACAAAATAAATTGAGACAGCGAAACAACTTGTGAATCTGGAAATACACCTCAAAAACAGTGACTCGCGATATCAATCGCCGGATAAACTGTTGTATGCATCCATGTATATGTATTATATATATAGAGGTATAGATCTAAAAATCAAATTCGGAAAATATCAAAGAAGCAAACTAACCGTGGAAGATCAAATTTCAAAAATTAGGGTTTTTTCTTGTCCAGTCTTCAATTTCCTTTTTTGCATATTCCTAATGGAAGACAACGAATAGAGCGGCAACCAACGAAACTGAATTTTTGTTCGCGGGAGTAAGAAAAGTCGTGAGATATGGAAGGCACGAGAAGGGGGGTTGTATTGTTGGGGGGTGGATATGGTAAAAGCGATAATGAGTGGGTCCCAGCTACACCGAACTACTTAGAAGTTGCCATCTGGTGATTACAGTGGCGTTCATCCGATGATGGGACAATGGACGGTGTAGATCTTGTAACGTAGCTCTTGTAAATTACAGCTGATGATGTACCACATCATTTATAATTTTTCTAACAAGTTTTTGCTACAGTGCTACACTATGATTTTTATGTTCGTATAATTATGTCATCTTTTGTTCTCGTAATTAACATAATGGTGGTCCTAATAATAACTAATTTATGTATATGACAATAATATATTATGTATAAATTATCTCCTATTTAAAAATTATTTTTAACGTATTCGGATGTGTGCTAAAACGAGTAACGGTATAGCTTGTAGGGTTTTCGGCTTACAAAATCGAAATAGATTTTTTTTCTTCCTTTTTTGAACGGGCGAAAAGATAACTTTTGTTAAATCATGAAAAACCCAATTCTGCTATAGAGAGTCACCCATTACACAGCAAAAAAGAAATGTTGTCACCTATATAAATTACAAAATACAAGATGAGTAGATCATCACAACGTCCACTCAGGCAATCAAAACCAATAATCGACTTCTTCCAATGCCTTATCCATGAATAGCAACATTTTAATATGTAAAATTTGTGAATTAGATTTTAATACAAATTAATTATCTTTTAACAAGCAAAAACAAATACTAAAATAAAAATAAAAAATACTATTGTCAACCTATATTACTATCAACTATACACCATGTATGTCACACCCCGCCTTGGCGGAAACACGAGGTGCGACGGAGAGGATCGTCATAACACATTGATATATGAATAGAAAATTTTACTAAATGAGTTCACACCAACGTGTCACGACGTTCCCCGACACAAGAGGAGACTTGTGCCGTGGTAAGTCACTTCACGACAACCATAGTCAACAATTTAGAACAAGAACATACGAAATAGTTGTTCCCACAACCCGGGACAAGTATACGGGGCTACAAGCCCTAGATTTATAATAAAATCCAAGTTCATAACAGCATAGTTAAATGAAAGAGTCCTTAGTCAACTGCCCATGTCATGCTAAAGCTATCTAGGGTCACCTAAACTCCTTAGGCATGGTTATTAGCATTACCTGAAAATGAACACTCGAAAATGTCAACATAAAGTTGGTGAGCTCGCAGGTTTAAAGTAAAAGCATAGTTGCCGTGTAATTTGTTTAAGTAGGACAATTGTGCACGTATAGCATGTTAAGCGTGTAGATGTTGTAACAACAACCGAACCACCAGGTTCAATAGAAATCAATATGAATCAAATCATTGTCTTCCAAACAGTTATTATAGCATACCCAGCTGGAGCATAAACCGTTGGCTCATAGGAATATAGAAATCAATAGTCATCAACCAACAACAAGTAGTCTTTGCATATACGTCACATAAGTTGTCCAAAATAAATGAGAAATAGTCATCACGGCATAAAAAGTTTAAAAGAGAGTTTGAGTGTCATTCTCCCCCGAGAAATATAGTAAAAAGGGGCCACGAGTACTCACCTTAGTTGCGGGTTGTCACTTGAATCTTAACGTGCTCGGAAATCTACAAGCAATCGTATAATCTAAGTTATATTCTATTCACGCGTAAAGTTCTCTTTTGTACTAACCTTAAATTTAATTACGTTTCGCGATTAAGTTTTACTGTATGTTACATAAGTGCATCCATTCCTTAGGCCTAACCCCAATATACATATTTGAGGTTTCAAACCTTGGTTATTTTCCTTTTCAAATGTGTATGTTAAATTCTGAAATTTTGGGTAAGCTTTATGTATTTTTAAAATGATTTAAACGTCCTAATTATTTTCCTAAATTTTTAGGGCAGAGATCTTAATGTATCTATTATTTTATATAATTTTTTTATAGAGTTGAATAACATGTCTATTATTTTAATAAATATTTTAATTAGTGTTGGTTAGAAAATGCCTTTAGTTTGCGCGTCACAAAGTTTTTATTTCTTTAAAATACTAAACAACCTTAATAAAATCTAAAAATTTTACAGTAACTTAAAAACACATAAAAATTCTTTAATATAAATTTTTGTCCACCAATTCGGATATTTGAATGTTTTACAATATTTTAAACTCTGGTTAAAGAAATTCCCTAAATTCCCAGATTTGACAAACAAAAAGTTCTTGTCCAATTAAAATAGAAAATAAATACAATAAATTCTAATATTTTCTACAGTGATTATAAACACTCTAAAGTTTATCCATATTAAGTTTTAGGCTTTAATTCGTAGTCTTGGATAAGTTGTGATGTTTGAAACTCTGTTATCGAAACCCCCTAGGATTTCCAGATTCAACAACAACAATGTTTTTAACTAATTAAAATAGAAAACCAACTTTATAAATTCTGAAATTTTTACAGGACTTCGAAATCTCATGGAATATGCTCCAGATTTATTTTGAAGAATTTTCGTGATGTTTAGAATAAGTTTTTGAAATAACAAACTTAGTAGGTTAAAACTGTTAGAAATCACAGATCTGCGCATCTAAACGATTTTGATTATTTGGGTGACCAAATCAACTTAGTTTTGTATGAAACCAGTTGGAGATGAAAGGAGACTCAAAGAACTTATCTTTAGTGTCAAGAATCGATTTTTTTCATTCTGTTTTGGCCGAGATATGGCCTATTAAAGTTAGTACATATTCTGCCCAGATTATAGGTTCTTGTTCTTTAAGTTTTAAATCAAATAGACCAATCCTTGGGGTTTGATATTCAACAAAACACATCAAAATCATAACTTTATGTGTGATTAGGATGTGTTTAATCCATCAACCATGTTTTACATGCAAAGAAACAAGGAGAAGAAATTAAAGATTATAGAGGAACCTGTACATACCTAAATTTCTCAAATGAAGATCAAAGGCACAAGCTTTCCTTGAGGATTGAAGAACAACAATTATGAAGATGTGTATGCTTGAAAGAAATCAAGAGGAGAGAGGGAATGGGCTGCAAATTTTCGATGGAATGAATGTAGGGTGTTTAGGATGTTTAGATGTGTTTAGATAAGTATATATGAATTCAAATTTGAGTTTTAGTTGCTATCCTCCCCCAAAACTCTCTCTTTTGAATTGATGATTGATTTTATCTTTTTTTTTTTTTTTACAACCCTTGGCCGTAGATATATATATATATATATTTTCAATTTATTGTTTTCATTATTATTATTATTATTATTATTATTATTATTATTATTATTATTCTCTTGTAAATTTTATCTTTTTTAGCCTTAAGCGACTTACTTATTATAAGTTCCTAGTGTTGTATATATTTATTTCTTGTAGGTGTGTTTAGCTATTTATGTATTATATTGACTTATTAGGGTTACCACTTTGAGTGATATTTTAAACTTGCTATCTAGTTATTAGTATAACCTATTATTTATATACTACTAATATTGGTATTATTTATTTAGTTAAGGGCTTAGTTCATCCATACTTGCGCTAGATACGTTTGCTCGCTAAAATTGTGTACTAGGAATCGGTTAAATGCTCTATCGTCATAAAGACTTAGGTTTCCCCCACTTGCTAGCTCTACTATCTTATTTGAAGAATTTAGACATATATAACACCTAATTCTAGCATCTACTAGACCTTAGGTATCACACAAGCACATAGATTTAAGTTGTATAGCTGGCAACGATGTACAAGTTAGACTCAACTAACCTGTTTCAGGTGACGGATGTCACAATGTACATCTTAAATCAACACACAACAAACTCGATCAACAAACATACGACAAACACAATACCTTGCAAGTCTTCAATCTTGTTAACAGTCAACAACCACCAACAACCCTTTAATTTTAATTTGCTTCAAGTCGACAATACCAACTTCGAAATTTTATGCACAAATGATAGACAAGCATCGCTAATCTCTTTCTAGCCCTGGTATTCTTAAATCATTTTTTCCCAATCTGGAGACAACCATCGTTCCTTCCATCTCAAGCATCTATATCTTATTCATCCAAATAATTTTAGTTGAGCTTTTGTAATACCTCCCAATTAGATACTTTTTTGTTCTTGAAAATGTGGTAATCTTTCTTCCTATAGAAACACATGATAGTCTATAATTGATTTTGAGAACTTATAGCCCGAGCTTTCCTTTTTAAGATCTTTAACATTGTTCAAGTTTGTGAGCATACTTAGATCAACATCCAACAAAGATTTTGTTCAAATTCTTGTAAATTCTTACATGAGAATGAATCGTGTTCTAATTATTCAACTTTATCCTCACATAATGGACTAGAATCAAAGGTAAGTCAATGCTTTTACATAAGTAGACTACACCTGTCCGTCATTTTATTTTGAAAGGCTAAGAGGAACTATATAGGGCCATTTAGTTATTAAAACATAATAATAAAAATATCTCTTATATTCATATATCCCAAAAGTTTAGTACAAAAATATCAGATTATAGTAGTATAAACAAAACCAAAATTACCACGAAAACTATGAGCTGTTAGTTACTGGCCGAAGCTGGGCCCTAATCTTTCCTACTAGTACTTGTTGTACCTGAAAAGGATGAACACCACACGAGTAACACAATTGCTTAATGAGCACACAAAAAATATAACCACATATAACATTGCAAGAACATAAACACAAAACCGTTGCACACTCCTAGGGATAGAATCCCCGACTAAATACAACACACAGATACTAGTTTCTGCTAACTCCTACCAGCTTTTGCTAATGCGCTTATACTACACAAAAAATAGGGAGTGCTCTCTCCTGCTTACACATAGATAAACACGTAATGAGAGTTGTCTCCTTTAGTCATGTAACACCACTTTTCCATTTTCGCTTAAGAACTTACTACGTACTAGTTAACATTACCAAACATCAGAGTTTACCAAAACACATGTTCTTATATACCCAAGTGCTAACAGGTTCCAAAATAGGTGTTAAAAGTTTCCTCTTTATAACATCGGGAGCGATCCAACAATTATGAAGTTGGAGCCTTACCTTTGTTGGAACCTGTGTTACCTTCAACATACAATAATGAAACATAAGCTAATGCTTAGTGAGCATACTAGAAGAAATCAATATCATACAACAGGGATAAAGTCTCCCCAGGATGTCTTACTTCCAAACTGTAACACCTGCAAAGTTGTATAAATTGTCATTGTATCTGAGTATAACTACACCATCAGCGTAGCCATACCCCCTAACGTTGTTTTAGTATACAACTACACCACCCGCGTAGTTGTACATACTATTACTATTCTGGTGCATAATTAGACACCACAGCTATACAATATATATGTTGGGGTTTGTTCGGTTTTTTTCAAAATATATTTTAGCAACGGAAGCATGAACAACAATTTTAAACTTTTAAAACTCCCCACCAATGATCCATATGCAAGCCTTAAGAAACAAAACAACCATAGGGTGTTTAGAACTACAACCTTTGTAGCGTGAGTAAACCGTTGATGAAGTGGTTGATCTATGAGAAGCCAAGAGAAGACTTCCTCCAAGGTATCCACAAATCAATGAGTCTAACACCTCCAAGATGCTAGTCTCTCCAACCCTTGATATTCAAGAATGCAAGCAACAACCTTTGTTCTTCTTCTTGAACAAGATGTATGTATTGTAGCATCACACTTGACTTACTTGAAGAACACCAATACAAGAATGTAGAGATGTTTTCAAAACTTCAAGAATACTTAGAACTTTTCTAAAAGAAGCCTAAAGGTGGTAGCATGCAATAGTTAGAACAAAGAACCATGCATGTACTAAATAAGATCAAGAAGTGAAGCAACAAGAGGGAGGCCCCCTTTGGCTCCCATTTTCGGCCGAAAATAGGTGAGGGGGGAGGGTCCCCTCTTGCCTTCCTTCCATGCTTGTACATCTAGTCCATGCCTTGGTTGATTGCTTTCAAGTATACACAACATGGCCCCCATTTGAATTAATGAGGGATTTTCTAGTTTCCTTCATAAATACATATATAAAAGATATACTAGATGTGCCATACTATGTATAAAATACATCTACATGTATTTTATATACATACTTGATTGTTACTAGTAACTCTTTACTTGTAACAAGGATATACATACATTTATATAATTTGTTATTAGTAACAATTTATATGTAACAAATATATATTTATACATATATATACATACATACATATAAAATCATATGTTTATATCTATGTATTTGATATGCATTATCTTGTATCAATATACAAGAGTGATATTATTATTTCACATAAATAATAATATGCAACAATGCATATATACTTATATATATATATAATGAGTTGGAAACATATTTAAATCATATTCAAATATGTAATTGGTGTCCATTGATTGTAAATGTGTGACCCTATGGGTTTATTTATTATCAGTAATATCGTATTAATTTGTGTCTTGTGCACATAGAACCAACAATCTCCCACTTGCACAAGTTACAACTTAAGCCGATATAGACAATGGTAAGAACGTCTAGCAACATCCCATTGCCCCTAATAATAAATAAAGTGTGTTGATCAACACTTTCACCAACGAAGTTAACTCACTAGCTACAAATCGTTGTTATAGGTAAGTCATCAATTATCCCTTTGTTTTAACATCTCGTTGAACATGAGACATGGATCGTCATCAATTCTCATATAATGTTCTACTTGTTTTAGGGCCCAGAGATATTATACTCCCAATTAAATGAGAGAAACAAATTCCATCTTGACCACATACGTCTCTTATAAGACTCATATCATACCTAATAATGGCCTTTATAACTACCCTGGTTAAAGATAGCGTTTAACAACATTAAAGCATGATACTCCTCATACTCGAGTCCCAATATGTGTCTCAGGTCTAAGGATACAAAGATACCACCTTTTTCTCAAGATTTACTTATGACACTGATCCATGAAGCGATCTTAAGAGCGGGTCATGTCCAATGTTTGTTCCCTAACAAACATTAGTGAATTTGGCTGCAAACCCTTTTGCCTACTTTCATCACGAATGAAAGTCAACCAACTTATTCACATTAGTCTTAATTCATAACTATTCCCATAGTTATAACCGACTATGGACGTTTTAGAATAAAGAATTATTCATGGATTTAAACATGCTAATAAAGAACACAATATATATTAATGAAGTGATCATATCCCATACATCATTCAGATAAAATAGATATTGTCATAATGTTCCAAAATATCCAAATACTAAATTACAGTTCAAATCCAATCCCTTGCAAAGCGAAGACCTATTGCCCTAGTATGAGACTCATGCTTAGTCGAGGCAAGAGGTTTCGTAAAAGGATCTGCAAGATTCTGATCTGTATGAACTTTGCGAATACACACATCTCCTCTATCCACTATATCCCGTATGTAGTGGAAACGCCTGAGGATGTGTTTGGTGCTGTGATGTGATCTAGGTTCTTTTGCCTGGGCAATAGCACCTTCATTATCACAAAATATTTCTATGGGGTCTTGAATGCTTGTTACTACCCCAAGGTCAGCAATGAACTTCTTCATCCATGCAGCTTCTTGTCCAGCCTCAGAAGCAGCAATGTATTCAGATTCTGTAGTGGATTGTGCAACTACACTTTGCTTAGAACTTTTCCAAGCAACCGCGCCTCCATTCATAACGAAGACATAGCCCGATTGTGATCGAGAATCATCTCGATCCGTTTGGAAACTAGCATCAGTGTAACACTTTACACAAAGATCTTCTTCCAAACCCCCATAGATCAAGAACATGTCTTTGGTTCTTCTCAAGTATTTTAAAATGTTCTTGACTGCCATCCAATGGCTATCTCCTGGGTTTTGCTGGTATCTGCTCGTCATGCTCAAAGCATACGAGACATCTGGCCTAGTGCATAGCATGGCATACATGATGGATCCAATTGCAGAAGCATATGGGATCTCACTCATTCTATCTAGCTCTTCTCTTGTGCTAGGGCTTTGAGCTTTACTCAAAACCGTGCCTTGTGCCATTGGCAAGAATCCTCTCTTAGAATTCTCCATCTTGAATCGTTTCAAGATTTTGTCAATATATGCACTTTGACTTAGGCCAATAAGACGCCTAGATCTATCCCTATAGATCTTTATTCCAAGAATGTAGGCGGCTTCTCCCAAGTCTTTCATTGGGAAACACTTCCCAAGCCAAGACTTGATGTCTTGCAAGGTTGGGATGTCGTTTCCAATGAGTAGTATGTCATCAACATACAAGACAAGGAATGCTACTGCGCTCCCACTAGTTTTCTTGTAAACACACGGTTCATCTTCTGATTTGATAAAACCAAACTCTTTTATTTTCTCATCAAATTGAAGATTCCAACTTCGAGATGCTTGCTTTAGTCCATAGATGGATCTTTTAAGCTTGCACACCTTATTAGGATACTTAGGATCTACAAAACCTTCAGGCTGAACCATATAGACATCTTCACTTAAGTGTCCATTTAGAAAAGCCGTTTTGACATCCATTTGCCATATCTCATAGTCATAATATGCAGCTATGGCAATAAGTATTCTAATAGATTTAATCATGGCTACCGGAGAGAAAGTTTCATCATAGTCAATACCATGAGTTTGAGTGAAACCTTTTGCCACTAGCCTTGCCTTAAATGTGTGTACATTTCTATCCATGTCTGTCTTCTTCTTGAAGACCCACTTGCTCCCTACAGTCTTACTATTAGGAGGAAGATCAACCAAGTCCCATACTTGATTTTCATACATGGACTGCATCTCAGTGTTCATGGCATCAAGCCATTTATCGTATTCCGGATCCGATATAGCATCTTGGTAGTTAGTAGGCTTAGAAGAGTCTACCAAGAAAATCTCCTCATTGGACACGAGAAATCCGTATCTCTCGGGTTCTTGACGAGGTCTACCAGATTTACGAACACTTTGTGTTTCAGTAGGTTCTTGAACAACCAATTGTTCAGGTTCAACAACCGTTTGTTGTGTGCTAGTGTCAACCTGACTTGTATTTTGTGGTTCTTGAATTTCTTCAAGGTCTACATTGCTCTCACTTGCCTCTTTCGAAAGAAACTCCTTTTCTAAGAAAGTGGCATGCCTAGAAACAAACACTTTGTTCTCAGCTGGGTTGTAGAAATAATATCCTAATGAATCTTTAGGGTATCCCACAAAATTACATTTGATAGATCTAGGATCGAGTTTGCTTAAAGCTTCTTGTCGTACATGAGCCTCACAACACCAGACTTTCAAGTAAGATAAGTTTGGAACCTTTCCATACCACATCTCATATGGTGTCTTATCTACCTTCTTGGTTGGAACCATATTCAATATGCGCGCAGCAGTTAATAAAGCATAACTCCAAAAGGACGAGGGTAGAGTACTTCGGCTCATCATAGACCGAACCATATCTAGTAGAGTTCGGTTCCTCCTTTCAGATACACCATTATGTTGTGGTGTTCTAGGAGGAGTAAGTTGTGAGATAATCCCACAATTACTAAGATGATCCATAAACTCTTGGCTTAAGTACTCACCACCTCGATCGGAACGAAGGGCCTTGATTGTTTTGTTGAGTTGATTTTGTACTTTGTTTTGAAACAGCTTGAACATCTCAAATGTTTCATGTTTATGTTTCATCAAATAAACATAACCAAATCTACTATAATCATCGGATAATGTAACGAAGTATCTATCACCATCCCTAGACATTGATCTAAAAGGACCGCATACATCCGTATGTATGATTCCTAATAGATCTTTGGCTCTTTCACTTGAACCGGAGAAAGGAGCCTTAGTCATCTTCCCAAATAAACATGATTCGCAAACTTCAAATGAGCTAGAATCGTTTGATTTTAAAATTCCATCCTTTTGAAGTTTTGCAATGCGTTTCTTGTTTATATGACCAAGTCGACAATGCCATAGGTATGTTTGACTTAAGTCATGCTTAGGTCGTTTGGTGCTAGTGGTATATATAGAATTATCATCAAGAGATCTTTTAAGATTAACTTCATATATTCCATTAAGAGGGCGAGCCTCAAAATACAAAATGTCGTTTTTGAAGGCACGAATGCCATAATCAACGAAACCAAAAGTGAATCCAGATTCTCTTAACCGAGCTACTGAAATAATATTCCTAGTTAAACTAGGTACATAACAACAATTGTTTAATATTAAGTACAGGCCATTTGGTAATAATAATTCAAAAGTTCCAAGGGCTTCAACAGCAACATTTGCTCCATTGCCCACGTGGAGATCCAAATCGCCTGGCTTCAGCAGCTTACTTTTTCTCAACCCCTGCACATTGTTACAAATGTGAGTTCCACAACCGGTATCAAATACCCAGGAATTAATGGAAAAAGTATACAGTTCAATCATATATATATATACCTGAAGTGCTAGCCTCGCCAGCCTTCTTCTTTTTCAACTCTACAAGGTAGGTTGGACAATTACGCCTCCAATGTACTACCACCCCGCATTCAAAGCACGGGTCATTCTTGGAAACCTTTCCCGCCGTCTTGGGTGTAGGAGCCTTGGCAACTTGCTTGCCTTTGTCCTTTCCCTTTGCCTTCGCTTTGCCTTTCCCTTTTGAGTTGTTTTTCTTTTTCTTCTTGATTTTCCCTTCTTGAATCATCAAGACTTGAGGTGTTTTGCTTGGAATCTTACTCTCAGCAGTTTTAAGCATCCCATGCAACTCTGAGACAGATTTCTCCCAATTGTTCATGTTATAATTCATGACAAATTGATCATAGGCTTTGGTCAACGAGTTAAGGATCATATCCTGTGCAAACTCGTTGGTTATGGGAGATCCAAGCCTAGCAATCTGGTCAATGTATCCTTTCATCTTTAGCCCATAGTCGCTAACGGATTGACCTTCCTCCATCTTGCATGCATGGAAGGCTCGAGTGACCTCAAAGCGTTCTTGCTTCGCTTGCTTTTGGAACATTTCCTTAAGCTGGCTAAGCATCTCATATGCTCCATGCTCCTCAAGGTTCTTTTGAAGATCCGGAGACATGGTAGCAAGCATGAGGCATGAAATTTCGACCGAGTCGTCGGAATGCTTCACCCAAGCATCCCTAACGGCTTTGGCCGCAGTCAATGGAGGTTCCTCAGGGACGGGATCCTCAAGTACGTACAATTTCTTTTCGTGCTTAAGAACGATTCTCAAGTTACGATACCAGTCTAAAAAATTTGTACCATTGAGTTTTTCTTTCTCTAAGATTGAACGAAGAGATAAGTTGTTAACGGGCGTAGTTGAGTTAGGGGCCATCTACAAAATTAACAAAGTTCAATTTAGTATTTTTTGATATTTAATCCTTTAATAATTAATACCCTTTAGAATTATAAAATTCTTTAATTTTTAAAGGCTAGGATCCAAGTTGAACTTAACCTTGAATGTTTGGCTAATGCTCTCTCCATCAAGTTAAAACAACAAGGTAGGTAACGTTTACCAATTACATCTCGTATGTAATTCCTAGATCTTTATGGGATCCTAGACAACGATTGTCAATTTTGACATGTTTGATCCCATCTATGCCTCGGGCTTCCTTACGTTTGGCTAATGCTCTCTCCGTAATAAGATTCCGATTAAGTCGTCCTATTTCAAGACTGTGAATTTCCGGCCCAAGACGTTCATGGAATTCGCGGAAAAACACCTCGGTTGTTACAAAAACAATCCACGCGTTTGGCTAATGCTCTCTCCACGTGAGTGTCGTTGCAACAAGCGAGTGTCTTAAAATGGGATGGCATAGACTTACGTTTTGAAAAAGGGCTTTTACCGTTTTGTATATTTATTAAATAAAACAAAATGAGTCGTGTGACTAGTATTGCATGCATACAATAATAAGTCCACGTTTTGATAAAATCATATTTTATATATATATTGGTCTTGAGTATTCTTAAAATCCATATTTTACGAACTCTCAACGCGTTCAATTTTAAACTAGTATTAATATCCTATATTAACGTGTGTAGTTTCGAGCGCGCAAATACGACCAATTTTAGCTTGTAATAAAACCATTTTATTATTAAGCTTGAATGGAGTTTGGTTGAGTTTTAAAATCTCTATTTTATAAAACTCATATATATATATATAAAGATATATATTTTGACATAATGAATTTTAATCTTTACAAAACTCCTTTTATATAAAATTCATTTTACATCTTATGTTATGTCAACTTAAAATACCAAACTCCCATTGTGTGATTTATATTATGTAAAAATATTATCTAGCATGCAAAAAATCCTATTTTCAACCATGCATAATAATATAAACATAAACACACACAAATAACATGTATAAGTGCATAACCAAGCCATTTATCCTAAGTGGTATTTTTGTGAGCCATACAAAAATACCAAGTCATAACTAAGGACCAAATATTTCTCTTGTGATGAACTTGAAGCTCCCACTTGCCAAAACAACTCCTTGTAGTGCAAATGACTCCAAGCCTTCATGGTTGACTCCACCACACTTGAAAACACAAACTTGGTCATTTCTTCATCTTGTTACATTTTTATAAAAGTAAACTAGTCTAAACTATTCTACTACTTACAAAATACAACAAGATGAAACAAAACTAAAATTATTATTACATACCAAATGAAAAAATAATTTTACAACCAAATCGAATTTCCAACACATCACAAAAGGTCTATGGCTTGTTATGCACAACATACACTCAAACAAACATATATATCAACACTTGATATTTAGGCAACTTTTACAACCAAACATGCATGTGGTTTGGTTGTTTCTCAAAATAAATATATAAACATATATAAGTTGCCAACAAGAAAATCCATAACTTTTCTAACAAAAGAAAAGTTGTCCATTTTCTTAAACAATACATACTCAAAAGGTTTCTTAAAACTATACATAAGTGGCTCTGATACCACTGTTGGGGTTTGTTCGGTTTTTTTCAAAATATATTTTAGCAACGGAAGCATGAACAACAATTTTAAACTTTTAAAACTCCCCACCAATGATCCATATGCAAGCCTTAAGAAACAAAACAACCATAGGGTGTTTAGAACTACAACCTTTGTAGCGTGAGTAAACCGTTGATGAAGTGGTTGATCTATGAGAAGCCAAGAGAAGACTTCCTCCAAGGTATCCACAAATCAATGAGTCCAACACCTCCAAGATGCTAGTCTCTCCAACCCTTGATATTCAAGAATGCAAGCAACAACCTTTGTTCTTCTTCTTGAACAAGATGTATGTATTGTAGCACCACACTTGACTTACTTGAAGAACACCAATACAAGAATGTAGAGATGTTTTCAAAACTTCAAGAATACTTAGAACTTTTCTAAAAGAAGCCTAAAGGTGGTAGCATGCAATAGTTAGAACAAAGAACCATGCATGTACTAAATAAGATCAAGAAGTGAAGCAACAAGAGGGAGGCCCCTTTTGGCTCCCATTTTCGGCCGAAAATAGATGAGGGGGGAGGGTCCCCTCTTGCCTTCCTTCCATGCTTGTACATCTAGTCCATGCCTTGGTTGATTGCTTTCAAGTATACACAACATGGCCCCCATTTGAATTAATGAGGGATTTTCTAGTTTCCTTCATAAATACATATATAAAAGATATACTAGATGTGCCATACTATGTATAAAATACATCTACATGTATTTTATATACATACTTGATTGTTACTAGTAACTCTTTACTTGTAACAAGGATATACATACATTTATATAATTTGTTATTAGTAACAATTTATATGTAACAAATATATATTTATACATATATATACATACATACATATAAAATCATATGTTTATATCTATGTATTTGATATGCATTATCTTGTATCAATATACAAGAGTGATATTATTATTTCACATAAATAATAATATGCAACAATGCATATATACTTATATATATATATATAATGAGTTGGAAACATATTTAAATCATATTCAAATATGTAATTGGTGTCCATTGATTGTAAATGTGTGACCCTATGGGTTTATTTATTATCAGTAATATCGTATTAATTTGTGTCTTGTGCACATAGAACCAACAATATATACATCAAAGATATCATGTAATATGTATATATCATAGATACTTACGTATTGTTCATACAAGATAAATAGTACACTCACCTCGTATCTAATTACCGAGCTAAACAATTAAGCGTTACGTCGAATATCCAAGCACCTCCCTATACCAAAGAATAGGCTGAACATCACAAATTGAACAAAATGAATTGAAAGTGGACCTAAACAGACCGTGTAACCCTACACGAGCCATGTACCCTTCTTGACCGAATTTAGTCAACACAACCAAATTCCAGATACTAAACCACTAAGTTACTCAACCGAAATCGGTTGGGAAAAACTACTACACAGCCATGTAACACTACACGGGGCGTGTTCCCTACATTCTACACGTCCATGTATGCTACATGGTTTGTCACTGTCTTAAAACATGTACACGGGCCGTGTACACGACTGACCTGCAATTTTGTGAAGAACACAACTGCTGTTCTTGTTTACCAAATCCATTTTTATTTGATTTAACTGTACAAAGTGTTTCTCCATACCCAGACACCTTAAACATACATATAACGACACAAACACCTTTGATCCATGAATGAAGCTTTGGGATCCTTTAACCCATTTAAAGCTTCAAAACTAAATAAACCAAGCATACCTTGAAGCTTATAACCTCTGATTTGTTGTTGTGCTAAACCTTTCTTGTTGTTTTCTTGTTCAAAGTTCAACAAAGAACTTGCCTATACTTCAAGTACATGAGTATGTATGTCTTGTGTTACCTGAGAATAAAAACCAAGTTTTTTGCTTATATATACACAACTATGGCTTATTATCAAAACAACTCTTGAACTATCAATTTTATTTTGGCGGTTTTCATCCGTCTAGTTTATAAACACCTCTTATTATTTTTAATACTTAGTCATAAGGACTTTTAAACATTGGAGCGTTTCAACTCATCACATGAAACACATACATTCTCATTTGTAAGCATAAATATCCACAACTATGTTTGAGTAACTCATCTCAGTTGATGCTTACGGCTCTATAAACTGCTTAACACGAAACAATCGATCCACTATAAACACCTACAACTGAAAGATGCTATATTAATTTTAAATTTTGCAATCTACTGCTAAATAGTGACCAACACGGTCTGGATACGGCCCCAGTCAAGTCACACTGCTACCTAACGGTATTAAATTGGTATTAAATCCTAACCCTACATCGTCAGTTTCTTCTATACGTGGCCGGTGTACATCATATCTACAAGGCCAAAAGCTCTCAACATGGTTAGTGCCAACATGTTCACAACACGGCCCCTATAATTTCGTACAAGGCCATGTTTGGCTTCTGGCAACAATAGTTCGACATGAACATTTTGTTTTCCGACCAAAACACAACTCTAACCTTGACAAAGTGTTTTCTAGCCCTTGGTGTCATCTTACAACAGCTAACAACATCCAAAAACAATCAAAATAATACTATTAGATCATGCATTGATCTAATTACAACAAGAACTAGAATTTTTGACCCAGTATAACATCTTATCATTATATAACTCTAAGTTCAATTTACTCAATCTTGAATCATCATAAAATCTGAACATTATCATATAATTCATCACTAATAACGTCCCCTACCATTTAAGAACACTAATGCTACAAAACTCTCAAATTACACATGCTAGAAGTTAGACTTACATACTTTATCACTAGGGTTAGTCAAATATTTCTCAAATCATTTTCAATTGTTCAAAATCCCAAATTTCTCTTCCTGTTCTCCTCTTCACTCATCCTTGCAGCCTCACCCAAAACATATTTTACCAATTAGTCAAATAACTTCCTTATATACACATTAATTTAGTCAAATAGCAAAATTAGCCCCTCAAATCTCTATTAGAACACTTTTACCACAAGAAACAAAAGATTCATTTAAATATATTTGCATTTAACACTGTAAACACCTCAATCTTATTTAGGCACAATTTCACTTAACAATTAAACGAAACTTTTCCCACATAATTAAAAGAAAAAACTTGAATAGATAAATTCTAAAATCATAAAGTAATTTATTTATATTTTTGGGGTGTTACACACAATTTGAACTTACATGATTCCATCTTGTTGAAGATTGTGCTCCAATAATCTTCAAACACCTGTGCTTCAAGTCCTCCCCATTAGTAGCAATAAATCGCCACTTGTCTTTTTTATCTCGATCCAATTTTATACAGGGCAACAAAAAAAAAGAAACAAAGCCAATAGATGTCCTTCTAGCTCATCTTCCTACTCAAAACTCTTTTGTTAACTAAAAATGATGCAAAAGAGTAAAGATAGACAAGCATCAACCCATCGTCTCCATTTTCGCTCAAAGCTCATTTGAGTCAACACATCTTGAAGATAATCTCGGTCTAAACATAATTATATACCACAAGAGGCGTAAAAACTAATGGGTAAAAGCTAACAAGACCAATCCTTAGATGATTTCTATGGATGTGAATGATTTATAAGAAAATCATACATTAGGTTTTTGCTACAAAAACGTTATAGGTTGTAAAAGGATCAATTACGTAAATGATCACTACTTGATCAGATACTTTTAGGAGGTAATTATATATGTATTAAATATATACGTGTGATTTCATATTTGTTTGTGAAAACAAATATTCATCCATGATAAATATATACCGGTCACATTTGGTTTTACTACCACTTAGTTATATTATTATCATCATATAATATCCTCTAAACATGTAGTATGGACTCCATATTATTCCTGAGTTAATTTTCGTGGAAAGATGATCAAATGTCTCGTATTAATAGGATTTTATAAAAATATAAGATATTATAAAATCTATATATATACACCCTTTGACATTAGGTTATATTGGAAGAAGATGATGTAAGAAACCACATATGTGAATAGGTTTTTTAAGTTAAAAGTGATTTTTGAAATAGTTATACAACTTTAAAATCAATATAATCTCAAAGTCATATTGTCACCGTAAAAGCATAAACGTATAGTGTAGGGCAGAGATAGATCACCATAAGTACACAATAATATATGTATAGCGAGTCAAGTGATCGAATGTCGCCTATTCACCTAATCCGATCAAGTCCACCAATTGACTTTGACAATATATAGTTATATTCACTAGGTTCCCTCTTGATAATAATAAACTACTTTCATGTACGTAGTGACAAATCTATGATTGAAAAGAAATGGTTTCTCAAATTAAATTACTTTTTGTTTTATCACCAACAAGAATTAATTATATTAGTAAACAACTATATCAAGATACCAGAGAAAAAAAAAACTGAGTATAGGAGATCGAGCTAATCGCCGTTTGGATAGTTTAATGGATCATAGTGGTGAACTGGAAAAACCGAAATCGAACCAAATATGAAAAAGAAACCGAAAAACCGAGTCATTTTAGAAGCCAACTATATTATGATTTTTACTTTTTTCAGAAACAGAATTTTAGAGTTTGGTTTGGTTTTCACATGTGATATTTTTCTTCTCTTTCTTATTTTCTTTCTTTCTTTAGATGGAAACGACCGGTAATAAAAGAAAGAATGATATATGATGTTTTAATTAGGATGAGTTATTTTGATCTGCATCATTTATTCATCTTAATTTAGTTGTTTATTGGACCAATGTTTAAGTAGTTCACTGTTGATTGGGCTGGCCCAAACGAAATTAAATATAACTGCTTAAAAAAAAACAAACTATTTCAAAACCAGAACCAAAACAATTTTGAAGTGTAATTATTGATCAAACCGTGTTCTATCAAAAAATATTATAATAACAGTCTAAAAGCTAAAAAATAAAATAAAAATGATCTCCTGCCTTTTATTTAAGTTACTAATTGCATATAGTGTCATGCTTTAAAAAGTTTGTTCTACTGTTTAAGAAAGAGAAAAACATGTCAGAATCTAACGAATTTTTATCTAAAGTATTAGTTTCGGCAATTACTTTATTTTGTCTCGAATAATAAAACGTTTTGAAACCATTCATTAACCATTGTATGGAATTTACCTGCTGCAACAAGTAACTAACCGTACGTATTTTTTCATTTTTTTGGCTTTTGCATTTGGAAAAAGATGATGGGCTTCATCTGGTTCATCATGGGTTTCATCAAAAGAACAGATGTGCAAGGTAGACAAAAACGAAAGAATCAATCCACTAATAGAATAAATGGGTTTTATGGGTTCATCATGAAGACATGAATGAACCTTCATCATCGTATGTGCTATCATAGAGAGATATAGCTTATTAATAGATATGCGACTCTGAACCCTAAATCGATCATGGTTTCACCAAACAAAAAGAACATCGACCGGGTTTGTTCTAAATATATTTTTTTTGGTTTAAGTCTTGGGGTTGTTCATCTTGCTTGTCTGGGTTCGTTCATCAAGAAAATAATGACATGCTTACTTGTTATTCAGGTCACTAATTCCATATACGAGCTAAATATGAAAATTGGTTGAATTATTTAAGATAAAATAAAGTTATATCCATACAATGATATCTTGTAGGCGAAGTTCGTTACATTCTGACATACTTTGTCTTTTAAGAAAAAATAAGTTCATAATTATACACGATGATAGTTTAAACAAAATTCATCTTATATTAAAGCAGTTTGACGTTGAGTTAGGTGAAGTTCTAATGATATTTGTAGGTTATAAAAGGTATCAATAGCCTTGCTGCTACATGGAGATGGTATCGTGGTATGATAGTTTGGTTTTGGTTAATGAAGTCAAAGCATTCAAGCCCATGAAGAAAATGAACAACCTTATGGTCCTTTGAATGGAAGAACTTTGTTAAAATTAGTTATATTTGGGAGCATAGAATGAGTTCAAGTACGTGACCGACTTGGCGCTTTTATGCCTTCATTGTGTTACACTTTTATGTGTTGGCCACGTTTGACTTTGCAATTGATGAACTCTATGTATTTGATAGTCAAGTATGAATGAAAACTTTTGCATTAAAATTAATATATGAAAAATAATATATCTTACTACTTCGTCTTTTTACTCACTACAAAATGATATGTGGGGTCTACTAATTCTTTTCTCTCACCTCCTCCTTTGATTTTGACACTTGTATTTATCTTGTGACTTGTGAATAAGAGGATAAGTAAAAAAAAGGTTAAAGGATATATCATCTCTCTCTCTATACTACTATATAAAACATTTAACACTATCTCTCTTCCTTAATTTTAAGACTTCTTAAAATTCAATCAAAACAACATCTTGGCCTTTCATTCTATTTAACTTAATCTCATCCACTCAATCTTTAACCATTCCAATATCTCTCCTAATTTATTTTAACTTTTTATTTAATTAAAATATACTCTCTCGCAAATATAATTATACACCCATAACAACATAATTTCTAATATCTTATTAACTTTTTTATTTTTATTTCACAAATATGATTTTTTTTTCTTATTTTAATGTCTTTTAGATTTTATTTTTAAAAGTAATAAAATAGTTTATGCAAATAAAAGAAAATTTGAAAAAAAAATGGGACATGTTGCTAAAGTAATTTTTTGTGACATTGAATTTTGCGAATGACATATTATTACATTTTTGAAAGCGGCATATTATAAAACAAAAACTATTCGACTTCGCAACATTGCGCGGGTACGATGCTAGTATATATATATATATATATATATATATATATATATATTCATTTGAGAACCGATTTTATTATGAGTACCGCAAGAACCAATCTTAGCCGTTCATTTGGTAAGTGGAATTCATAGATGGAGAGCGTGAGGGGATTGATTGTAGCAAGGTGCATAAAATGAATTCATGGGTGGTTGATGACATTGAAAGAGAAAGAATTGGACGGCTCATATTGGTTCTCACGATACTCGCAATAAAAACGGTTCTCAAATGATCCTTTTACTATATATATATGATTCGCAAGTTGGAGGTGATAATCATATTGAAGCTATTTTCTAGTGTTTCTTTATCTATTACTAACACAATAGATGGAAAATAAAAACCCAAAGAATGAGAACCACAAATATGCGTTTATAAATTATTATTAATTTTTAATTAATAGTATACGCAATAATAATTTGTACGACGCAGACAGGTAAACACCACCTTAATCGATACTTAAGGTCACGTGGATCCCTGATTAAAGAAAAAACTTTCACGTGGACCCCTGATTAAAATAAACGTTTTCTTTTGGATATTTTATAAAACTTTAACAAACATTATTATCTCCGATCATCAAACCAACACAGCAATCAAATAAATATATAAAAAAATATAATATGATATGTAAAATATTGTTTTCTATAAATATATGGACCTGAAAGATCGTAAACACACTGTGAGTCTGTGATTGCATGCTTTTATCTGCATGCTTCCATTATTATATTCAACAACAATTCATATATCATTGTGTTAATTAAAGTAATTATGAACACGTACAACCTTCAAAATACTAGCTAAGCGATCTGTGTGTCAATAAGAGGATGATATAAGTCAAATTTAAATTTATATAACTTTAAGGAGTACTAACACGTATAGTAAAATTAATTAGAAATAAATTAAAGCAATTCCGATTAACAAACAATTATGGTTGGCAGATTCAAGAAACAATGTTAATCATGATAGTAAGTTCAAGTTCATTAGTTTATTGTAATTCGTATCCTTAATTTTACTTAAAAAATTTATTAACTTTAATATATACCTATTGAAAATCATCCGAATATTAAAACGATTAGTGATTATAAAATGACGATAGAATCATTTATTCGATCATATGTGTATATAAACAAAACTTATTTACCTGAATAACATTAAAGAAATGGTGCAATCTTTTCAAGGTGTTGCAAAGAATTTTGTGTTTGGAAAATTGACTATCTTATCTTATAACCTTATTAATAAAAAGATGATGATGTCATCATCCTTCTCAAAACTAAATTTTTACCAATCAAAACATCCCATTAAAAAATCGTGGTTAAATATACAATGACGTCACACATCTCATTCCAACAGCTTAAGAAAAACGCGGGTAACGGGCCCTATTTTGAAACAAATTACTCCTAGGGTTTCTGGAAACAAAAGACAACTCCTTCTGCGTTACCTTCTTCGACAGCCCGGCTTTTTTTTCCAACGCTTACCTCTTCGACAAACACAACCCTTAGCAACAGTTTACTAGCTGTAACTAATCTAAAATTCAAAAATTGGTCTTTTTTTGGATGACATCACTGTATTTTTAAACACGATTTTTTTAATTTTTTTTAAATGTGATGTGATTGGTGGAAATTTAGTTTTGTTATCCTTTTATTTTAATAAATAAGATAAGATGTTGTAAAATCAATAACTAAACACTCTGAATAACATATTTAAGTTGATCACTCAGCTCATCACCATAATCCCAAAAAAAACCCAGCTAAACAAAAAATTACCTACCCACTACTATTAATGTGTAACAAAAAATTAAGAATATACTAATTTTAAAAAATGTGTCGTATTACAATAAAATTTACATCAAAACGTAGATAAAAATGAGACGGTCGCAAATATATAATTATTTTTTCTCTAAACAAAATATATCACAAATTACTAAGCATAATTTATAAACAACCTATAATTAATTACATTAATATACAATTTTTATAAAACTCTCTCACATGCCACTCATGTTTTATAAGACTGTCTCTCAATTTTCATCTAGCCCTCCAACCACACACCATATGCCGCCCACTCCATCTACTCTAACAAAAATATCATTCAATTAAGTTTGCAAAAATATTTAGAATGTAGAAGTAAAAATACGTAGATTGATTTCACAGTTTTAATTATTAAGGAATATATAGATTCATTGAACATCTAGAATCGTTAAGATGCAAGAACTAGAAAGACACAAAAATGGCATAATACAATCAAGAATATTTATTTTTTTACACCATAAATGACAAAACCAACCACTGTATAGTAGCAATGTTTTTTGTATTCCTTGATTTAAAAATTTTGTATTGTCATGTGATTATCTTCTCGATGTCACAAGTAAACCAAGAATATTTATTTATTTATTTATTAAGACGTTGTTAATCTATTCAAGCAATCTCTTTAAACCCGGACTCTAAGCAATCACGCACACCAAATAACATGTTACGATAATATATAAATAAATGAAAAATTATACATCCTAATGCTAAATCTTTTTATTTTATTTTTCTAAGTTTAAATAAAGATATTTAAAATTCACAAAATTTCTTTCATCACCTGTTTATTTTACTGTCATTTGTTAATTAAACTAATGTAGCAGAATTCAAAAGAACATATTATTATTTTAGTTTTTAATTTAATTTAAGATACATTTTCATATTTTAAGGGAAGATGTGTTAATTATCAGTTTTATCCTTGCTTAGTTAAACACTTAAACACTTAGGGGGTGTTTGGTAGAGAAAAAAGAAATTGGGAGAAATGGAAATTGAAATAGGGGAGAAATGGAAATGGGGAGAAATAGAAATGTGTGGAGAATTTGAATTGATTTCCTTGTTTGGTATCAGGAAATAAATGAAACAGATAAATGGTGGCTCAAGTCGCCGGACGGCGGTTGCGGCGTTGGCCGCCTTGCCGGACGTCGACGATGATGATTAGAATGTCGGAAACACATTGCAACCGGACATCGACAATGATGAGTAGACATTGACTGTCATTTCTTCACAGTTGAAAGAGAAATAGAAATACAAAGGAAGGGGAGAAATGGAAATGGGTGGAGAAATCATTTCTCCTCCCAAAACTATAATAATTTCTCCCAAACAAGAGAAACCAATTCTCCCAATTTCTTTTCTCTCTACCAAACACCCCCTTAATTATTCTTTAGTAGTATATATAATACATGTACGTTGTTCGGTTAACATTTTAAATAAAACATAAGATTGACAATAAAATATATATTACTATCTAACATTACATGTTCATACAATAAATTAAAGAGTGAAATATGGTTTAATTATCAAAGTTTATTTATTTTTCGGTTTAACCAGTAAAGTTTTTTTTAAATGATTTAACTATAAAGTTTTATTTCCCTTCCACTTTAACCATTTTTACCTATTATATCAGATCAAAACTAACCAAACAACCCTTAATCTATTGATAATCTGGTTAACTATCTCAACCACCTTATAACTCTCATCCAAACACCCCCATTACGGCCCCCTTCCTTTTTTTCTAAGACTCAAACCCTAATCCCCACTCCCCCTTCATCTCTCTCTAGAAACCACCGCCGTCGCTACTACCCACGGCCACTGTCGTAACCGTCATACATCACATCTCTCTCTCCGAACTCTCTCTCTCTCTCCCTCTCTCCAGAAGATGAAGATCGAAAATAAAACTCTCTATCTCTCTCTCCAAAAGATGAAGATCGAAGATGGAACTCTCTCTCTCTCCAAAAGATGAAGATCAAAGATGGCTCTCTCTCTCTCTCTACAAAAGATGATCGAAGATGGAGCTCTCTTTGTCGTACATCACCTATCTCTCTCCGCCGCCGTAACCGCCACAGCCTAACGTCGCCGCAACCACCACCACCACGGCCGCCTAACGCTGCCACAACCGCCACTGCTATTGGAAATCAAGTGGCTTCTTCATCGATGTTGGAAATCAAGTGGGTTATTCATCTTCATCGATGTGTAGGTGTATGTATAAATCTGCTTTTAGTTTGAATCTATTCATCTTCATTTTCGTAAATTCGTTCACCTTCATCTTCATAAATTTGTTAATCTTCATCTTTGTAAATTTGTTCATCTTCATAAATTTGTTCATCTTCAAGCTTGTGTATAATCAATGTGGGTTGCTCATTTCATCACAAATTTGTTTTGTTACATGTTTGTTCATCGATTTGATTCATTTGTTTCGGATTTGCTTAGGATTTAAAGCTTTTTATGTTTTTAGTTTGAAGATATGATTATACGAAGAACGCCATCTTAATCTCATTATTATTACCTTCAAAAGATGATTTAAAAAAATGTATATTAACCTGTTAAACCGGTTGCAAGTAATGAATAGGGTAAAATCACAAACAAAACAAAACTTTGAGACGAATAAACAAAAGGGTTTTGTTCAATATAATCCTTAATAAAAGCATAGTCCCGAGGGACAATTTTTAGCCATTAAATTTCAAGATCAATGGTCTAGATTTAATCTTAAATAATAATTAAAATTGATTTAAGAAAAGAACAATTTTGACTTTTTGCATATTAATCTCACTTTCTCTTTTTCCTCTAATTTATTTAAAATTAATTATCTCACAAACCTGTAATCGTTAGACGAAACCAATTATACCGTTACGATCCTCGTGTTCCCCTCTTTTATTAGAGAGGTCACTTGATATACTTTTGACAAACTTTTTATTTTTTCATTTTTTAGGTTTGGACTTAAATTTTATTAATGTATAATCACATGTGATTTATAAAAATATTACATTTGTTGTTTTACTAAATTTTTTATCTTCTTAAATTGTATATTATTTAATGTTTATTAATTTTGAATGTTTGCTTAAAAAATCAACGTTTGCTTAAAACCGTTTATACATGTATGTACATATTCAATTTCACCCAATCCAATTGCATTGTCTACCCATGAATGCATATATTGTGTACTAGCAACACCATATCTCCTCTATCAAATGTCCAGATGTGTTCTCCTTCGAATTCGATGTCTTTTATATTGGTTCTCGTAATAAGAATTGTTCTCGTTTGAACAATCCCTATGCAATCATATATGATTGAATACCAAATCTCATGTTTTTTGGTATTCAATCACAGATGAATCTGTACAAACTCTCCTGTGATTCTGTACAAAATCACATGTGATTAAATATGCAATCATATGTGATTGAATACCAAATCTTATGTTTTTGGTATTCAATCACATGTGATTCTGTATAAAATCACATGTGATTGAATACGCAATCACGTGTGATTGATTCTGTCAAATATGCGACATAAAAATGCTACATTTAATCAAATCACCTGTAATTATGTGCATGTATAAGAGATAGATAATCACATGTGTTATGAAACAACTAATAACTTAGAATCACTTTCAATTGTTGATTTTTTTGTTACTAAACCATAGAATTTTGCCGGATTATCAAACACCAAACTATAATTTTATAAAGACTATATTGATCACACCTCTGTGAATCACATGTGATTATACTTTAATAAAATTTAAATCCAATCTAACAAAATGAGAAAAAATTTTTTTGTCGAAAGTATATCAAGTGACCACTTTAATAAAAGAGGGGAACACAAGGATCGTAACGGTATAATTCGTTTCGTCTAACGATTAACGGTTTGTAAGATAATTAATTTTAAATAAATTAAAGGAGAGAGAAAGTGGGGACCAATAGTTAAAAAGTCATAAATGTCCTCTTTTATACAAATATATCAATTTTTGATTATAATCTAATATTAAATCTGGACCATTGAATCTTAAAATCTAATGTCTATAAATTGTCCCTCAGGACTATAAATTAAATTAGGACTATATTGAACATTTCTAATAAACAAAAACCAAACAAAACTTTATGGTTAAATCATTTGAAAAAAAACTTTAATAGTTAAACCGAAAAATAAGTAAAACTTTGATGTTTAAACCATATTTAGCATAAATTAAAACCCATATAGACAAATCGAATAAAATCATTTCATAAACATTCAAAACATTCTAAATATTGTCTGAATTAAAGTTGAGGAAATATATTATTTGTCATGCAAATGTTAGTTTTTTTACTCTTCAAATATATTTTTGCGCTAATTCCATCTTCGTGGTTAATGTCAAATGATACATATGGAAAAAGTTTAATTTGCCTAATAAATTAGATATACGACGTTAAATATGTAAATATGATAATAACATCACAAATCTAAAATACATACTTCTATATTTATATTCTGTTGCGTAAACATCGATTTAAATTCTTTTACAGAAATATCTCCTTTATGTATGGATATATTTATTATATAATTAATAATTAAATGCTTCAAAATTAAGTAATATTAAAATTATATAGACAAAAACAATTGAACTATAAGTTTATAAATACATTTTATATATAGGGTAAATTAAGTTTCACAAACAATATCATTCTTGCGAAGTATACAAATTACAACTATAAAAATAAAAAAGATTGACAAAATTATCCTTTTTTTTAATTTACAATAACATAAAAATAATATACTTTTAAATTATAATAAAAGTGAATGCAAAAAGTGATAATATAGTATTTCAATTTAGTTTTTGTCGATCCATAATTATTTGGTAGTCCTTATAGCAAGATGTCAAGAGCACATACCTAAACAGGTTTCTTAATCTTGTCTATATATATACATAGAGAGAGAAAGAATTATTTGAGAATCACTCTTAATGCAAGAATCGCGAGAATCATATGTAACTACCATTAATGCTCATAAATGAATCACTAATAGGGGTAATTTGATCATTTATATATTTACCCAATGGTGAATTGTCCAGGTGAATAAGTCATTATTTAATTAAGCTTGATTTTTCTAAAATACCCCTATTCACGAACATTAATGAGTCATTATCATTATAACCATCAATTTAATTTAATCAAATGTCAAGATTTGTTTTCACAATGAGAACAATTTTCAAATGAACTCTCCGCTATACACACGCATACACGTGTGTATCCACACACCATTAATACTCATTAAAATGTATTTACCGAATTAGATCAAGGTTTAAAACGAATTATTGGAACTAAAAAAACTTCGATAATTATTCAAATGAATTGATTATTGTCGTGTAATTGAGCCAGTCTATTAGATTAACAAATCAAGCTTTTATATTTTAAAATTTACTACATAGAGCTATTGGATTCGTCAAGTTTTAAAGTCAAAATTAATTTTAATTTTGAGCAAATGAATTTCTATGATTGCTCATTTAAAGAATGCTGATAATTTTGAGTAGATTGAATGTTAGAATTATATAATTAAATTGAGAATGCTGATAATTTTGAGTAGATTGAATGTTAGAATTATATAATTAAATTGATTAGTGTTAGTATTTTATTAATATTTAATAAAATAATAGTAATAATTGTTATTATTATTATTATAATAATGCATATTTTAAAATGTTGATCGATAATTCTATAGTTTATTATGGATTGGTGAATTTTTTTAAATTTAATTGGAATCAGGGAAGCATTATCTAAGCAGTTTAAAAAGAATCCCAATGCATTGAGGATAACTTCTACGACTCTATTCAAGTCCCAACCCCATCTCGGTCAAGTCTCATTAAATTAAGAAAAGTCAACCAAACGAACTCTAGCTAAGATTTGTGTATGTGCATCCATTTTCATCTTTTCAACCATCTCTTCAATTTATTTTTATCCTTTAAATATTCAAGATAGTTTATGTAAGCGTTAAAGTTGTTATACAAAAAAAAAATATTTTCTCAGTATCTATTAGGAATTTACGATCCATAAAGTTTTTGTCTGTTTACATATAATAATTAATGTTTATAAAAAAGTTTCATATATGTAAAAATTTGAAACAAAAAATGGACATAATGAAACGTTATTGTAAATATTAATGGGTCTAACGACACATTTTGTGAACATTAATGGGCATAATAAAAACATATGTAAATTTGCTCTGTATATTACTATATTTGACTAAAAAATTTCACGGACCATAATATAACATCAAGGAAACGTTATTTGTGTTCAACAACTTTAACCCTTTAAGTAAATAGAGCTGTATGCCGAATGGTAAATAATAGTGAAAATAGTTACTTGAGAACAAGTTTAATAATTAGTTTATTACATTTGTGCAAAAATTTAACTAGTAGAAACTATTGACATTTTCATAGATTTATTATTATAAAGACCTTAATAAAACAATTATAATACATAATTTTATATTAGTTTATATGAGCGTTTAATTAATATTTGTAAAAGGTAAACAAATATAATTTAATATCTAAGGGAATGGTACAAGTCCTGTGATATTCTTTGCAAAAATGAGCTTCTTAGAAAACATACGAGAAATAAAGAAGAAAAAGATTTGAGTCAACCTTTAATTTAGACTCCTGATATTCTAACATTTTAACAAAATGATCGATACTAAAAAAAGCTCTAATTTCAAATTTTTAATAAAACTCTAACTTTCCGTCGGAGTTTTAACAAAAATACACTATATCATTACACCGTTTATTTTTATATTAACTAAGTTGAACCCCGTCAAATTTAAATCTCGGATTCAACTTTGACTTTCAACCAATTAAAACATGGCTTTTATCAATGTACAATGCTCTCAGTTAGCTAATACAACTTTATCTCTCTCATCGCTACAATTTTATAGAGTATATATATACAAGCCTTGTTTCCACGTTATGGATCCATATTCAGTGTACCTTTCTTCCATCACCAACGTCCAAAATGTCTGAGGGAGGAGTGGGTCGCCACAAAAGGAGGCCATCCCAGTCGGTCTTTGACTTCCCCGATGACGTTCTGCAAGCACCACCCATGGCGGATAGCGGTGGTTCCGACAAGGTTGGTATCACCCCTCTCATCAATATTTTTCCCATTTCATTTAGATCTTATCTAATTATACCTGTATTTTCTTACATATTACGAATATTTGAACATTTTCATTTGCAATTTTTCAGTAAACACATTGATTCAATTCTTTTCTTTTTCTTCTAAGGATTTATAATTCAGATTAACTTAATTTACCTATTAACCAAATATTGATATTGATGATTTTGACCCACAAGTTTAACTAGAAACCCCTATGTAGTTACTTCTTCTTCTGAAGAAGAATTAGATGGAGTGTTATATATATATATATGCAAAAGTTCAAACGAGAACTGTTTTTCGTACGAGAATCGCGAGAACTAATATTAGCCGTTCAATTCCCTCTCCAATTAGATTGCCCACCCATGAATTTCTTACATGCACCATGCCACACACAATCCCCCACGCTCTTCATCCATGAATTCCATTATCCAAAATGAACGGCCAAGATTGGTTTTTACAGTTCTCGTACGAAAATCAGTTCTCGTTTGAACCCTCCCCTATATATATATATATATATATATATATATATATATATATATATATATATATATATATATATATATATATATATATATATATATCTGTTTGGCAATATAATGGGAAATCAATCAAGAAAGCAAGTTATGTTTTACTGGCCGGTTTTATTAGCCTGATCTCATTGTAGTAGACAACTGACGCAAAGAAGATTTATGAACAATAAGAAAATGTAAATCAAGTTTATATTTTTGTAAAATTTTGCCAATCGTTTCTAGCTTTTTTCTCCTCCTTTTTTTAAAAATTAAATGATTAAATTTTCTTGCATCTCAGCATGTGGGGTCACTAAAAAAAGAAGCTAAGTAGTTTTTTGAAGGCAACAAAACTACCACCATGTGGGGTCACTTAAAAAAAGCAAGTAGTTTGCAATCTTGCATGATAGATTGGATTGAAATTTGTTAACATTACTATCTGATGTAGTGATGTGTTACTGGTAATTTTTAGTAGAAGGAAGCTAGGTCTGATTTGAATGGATGTTTTTATAACCAACACTACAAGAAAAATAACAAAAAGCACAATATAGCTAGCTTCTGCTACGACATAGATCGTCGCCAAGACGTTTCTACAACTATTAAAACTTAAAAGAGATGACGTAGTGTAGCGATGACCTTTGGCCACGACTTTTTGAGCTCAGCAACGAATTTTGTTTTCTTTTTGTAATGCTAATCAAGCCATTTACATGTTGTATATGAGTGTATGTTCTATTCAAGCACTCTTTTAAGAAAAAAATAATTCAAATATATCTGGTTCCCCGTAACATTTTTTATGTTTTTCTACATATTGATGCGTTAAAATTGCTATTTATAGGAAGTTGGAAATGCAAATTCCCCGAATAAGATACCAGGAAAACATGGTAGACGTCCATCTATAGACGTTTCTACTCATTTAAAAGAGAAGGGTGTCGCTACATCGCTGCCTCCAATGTCACAAAAGAAATAATATGAAGAAAGAAACATAAGCTTAAGCTGGGAAATTGTGTAACCTAATTAAGGATTCTCTTGTTAATTGTATGCTCGTTTTAATGTCAAGTTAATTTTCTATTATGATCATAATTGAAATAAAGTAGAGCGACCACAGTTTCCATTTCCCACTTATTTATGCAGCGAAGGAGTAAGAATGTTGCGTTTTAAATTAAGTGATTCTATTGGTACCCTCCACATCATTTAAATAGTCCTCTTGATGTAGCAGCCTTTTAAATTTTATGTCAGTAAAATTTATTGTTAGTAAAAATTCAGATAAATATACCTTTTTTTAATTTTACCCCATGTTAAAAATAGTGATAAACATAACATATAGAACTACCAAGTACTATCAATAGAAAAGATTCTTGACCGTATCTCTTTTAACTATACACTTATACAGATTTGGTTATTTAAAGAACAATTATGCACTTGTTAAGTTGTTTGTAAATTGATAAAAAAAAAACTAAAAAAAGTATTGAGATTTTATTTTTTAATTATATTTTATTTAACATTTTTTCAAATCCTTTTTTATATTTCCGATTCCAAAATTTTAGAAATTATGGGTGGAGTGCTTGTGCTGTGGGTTGAGAAAAAGAAAAAGCATTATAGAATCGGTACTCGGTAGAATGGGCCAATGGGGCTTGGGCCAACGTGGTATACAGCTATGCAAGTTCAAACTTCAAACCATTTCAGCCTATGTGGAAACTTTCACAATTAGTGCAAATCGAGCCCACGAAAACCAAACTATAATTTTACGGCTTTACGTGTTCCGAATGTTAAACAGCATTGGGCACATATCCCTTTTCCGTGCGTGGGCTTTAAAGCAAGAGAGGTTTTTATTACTTTATATCTTCTTGTTAAACTTTTTTACTTTAATTTTTTACTTATTTTTTGATAAGAAAAGAGAATTATTGTATTATACATGTGAATTATTGAGTAGGCAGGAGGATTAAGTAGAAAGAAATATAATTTTCTTAAAGTAATATTAGTTATTTTATTTATCTATACTATTATATAAACCATTTAACAATCTCTCTCCTCCTTAACTTTAAGAGTTCTTAAAACTCAATCAAGACAACATCTTGACATTTCATTCTATTTAAATTAATTTCATCCACACAATCTTTAACCATTCCACCTTCTTCCCTAATTTACTTTAACTTTTTATCTATACTATATTATAAAGCATTTATGCATTTTGCTTAAACTCTTAAATTTTAAGTGTTCTGAAATTACTAAATTACTCATCATATAAACTAAATTGAGTAACTACTATATATAGTTAATAAGATTCTTATATTCCATTTTAATAACTAAACTTTACATATTTAAGAAAACCAAAGTTAATACAATTGTTTGAAAGTCAAAACCAATACAAATTAACTTAATTATTAAAAAATATTTTCATAAACTTTTTTTTAATTATGGAGAACAAAAAAGTAAAAGAAATAAAAAAAAGGTAAAGAAAATAGACATGTTACTAAACGAAGATTATTCACTGTCACCGTGTTACATGAATATCATACTCCCTACGTCTTGAAAAGAGACATGTAAAGGATTAGAAATTATTCGTTACTGCCGCATTACGCTGGTATCATGCTAGTTCATTTAAAGTATACTCTCACACAAACACGATTATTTACCCATATCAACACAATTTTTAAAATCATATTAACTTCTCTCCTTATTTCATATATATAAATCTTTTTTCTTATTTTAAAGTTTTTTAGAATTTATTTTTAAAATTAATAAAATAGTTGATGCAAATAAAAGAAAAATTAAAAAGGGACATGTTGTTGCTTTTTTGTGAAATTGAATTGCGCAAATAACTTATCAATACATTCTTGAAAATGATATATTATAAAACAAAAATTATTCAGTATTGCGCGAATACGATGCTATTTTCAGTAATACATTCTTGAAAGCGATAAGTTTTAATTCAAATTTTAACGATATTGTATTATATATAGTCGCTATACTTTAATAATTAAAGGAGTTTATGAATCATTGCATGCTATGACATCGAAAATAACTTAAAGACCACATGTAGCAAGCATTGCAGATTTTGCAAAAGAGATTGTCATGATATATTTGAATTATATGAGCTAAAAACAATGAGAAGATACCTTCCAGTAATAACTCGAAACCTATTTTGGATGGTGAAGTCAAATCTACTTATGTTGCTAAAGAAAACAATAATGTAGAGGTGTTGGTTGCCTTTGCCGGATGCGCAAAAACCAATTTCCGAAATTGTTGATCATCTTGTAGTTTTCATACATGTCTAGACAAATACCGGCTTACCAATTATGAACCTATAAAAGGAGGCTCCGTTGATGGGAGATAACCCACCATATAAAATTACAAAAATTGGTTTAATACAAATCAAAATTTTTGATTGTGTTGTTTGAAATTTGGCCGATGTTCGACATGTTCCAAGTTTGGAAAGAAATCTCATTTGTTTGAGTACTCTTGATCTTAATTAAAGGATTCATGTATTCTAGTGAACTAGTGAAGGTTAAGTTCTAAAGGTCTCAAAAGAAAATTCTTTTTGTTCTAATAAAGCAAGAGGAGTTTAATAACAATCATCAAATTCAGTCCCGGATGGAACATTTTGAAGAGCCGGTATTCCTCCGGTTATAGTACTGACATTCTGATTAGAAGTATTAGAGAAATATAACTTGGAAAGTTATACGTAAGTCAAAAGAGGTAGGTTGAGAAAGCTCTTCAATGATTCCACATACATGATGCCAAGCTTGTGAGCTCTATCTTAGTTGCACATTTCAAACTTTGTTCAACATGTCTATAGTTAGACGATGAATATAATTGTATAGCTAATGTACATAAAATGCTAGTACAAACGGTTCACTAATGCATGCATTGCTAGTACAAAGGGATACACGTATAATATATGCTTTAAGTATTGTTATATGGTAACTTCAAAAAGAGCATTGAAAAGCAACTCAATAGATTTTCTTATACTTAGGTGGTATTTTTAATACTTATCTACAATTTAAAAGTTCTAGATAGTGGCGGAGCTAGGATTATTATATAAGGGAACCCTACTTATCAAAACACAAACCCAAAAGTGAAAAAAATAGAGAGTATTTGTTTGGAAGCATTTAATAAAAGAAGGAATCATAGAGTCTACAAACGACTAGCCAAGAACATAACCAAAAAACCGAAATCATTAAAACATAAGCATAAAATCAAGGAACCGCCAAATTATGTCTTGCAAATCGCACAACACAGCCGATTAGGTCTCATACGTCGCATGTTGTTTAACACCTCTTCAGCCTTTATCATTCATTATACATGACGTATACTTTCATTGGGGTGACTTAATTGCAAATTAGTTGACTTTAGCTGATAATATGCATAGGAATTCGGCTAATTGAGAGAGGCCAAACATCTTTCAGCCTCCCTTGTCTCCGCCTCTGATTCTGAAGATGGACTTATTGGCCTTTGGTTATGTTGGAGTTTTGGATAAGAGAAGATCTCCAACGTCTTATGTTCTTACTACTAGATATTGCGGGGTAATTAAGCTCGATAGATGGCTTAAATAGCTACACATGTGATAATATTTTTTTAATATATTTTTGTCTAGAATCATTTTAAGTAAAATTAAATTCTTATCATAATTAAGTGACTTATAAAGTTTTTTAAATATACGAGCGGCTTTAATGAAATAATATGAATATTTGAATAACGCCAAGTGCATTTTTTTTTCTATTATATATTACGTTTGGAGCCAATTTAAAGGATGCTCATGTCATTGATACTTTTGTATCTATAGTATTGGACTTACCTAACCAAATAAAAGATTTGTAAAATATTACTATTTATTTATTTATGTATACTAATTAAATAATAAGCGGGTCCAGGAATATGCAAAATAATGTATATGTAAGTGTCTTCTTATAGGTTTTAACAAGTTTTTCCGCAATATGTAGGCCAAACATTTTGGTTTTATTCATTAATCATTTGCCTTGACAAATTAATTATATATATAGGTAAAAGTTTAAACGAGAACTGTTTTTCGTACGAGAACCGTGAAAACCAATCTTAGCCGTCCAATTCCCCCTCCTTCAATTGGATTGCTCACCCATGAATTCCTTACATGCACCCTGCCACACTCAATCCCCCACGCTCTTCATCCATGAATTCCATTATCCAAAATGAACGACCAAGATTGGTTCTCGCAGTTCTTGTACGAAAAACAGTTTTCGTTTGAACCCTCCCATATATATATATATATATATTTCCAATTCACACTCAAAGCCAAGTTGAAAAATTGAAGGTCACGGTTTTACCTGTTGAATTCATCTTGGTATCTATTAATACGTTTGGAAATCGAACATAAATAGTGTAATTAAACTCTTTTACTAAAATTGACGATAGAAAAGCTTTGTAGTTTATTCTTTATCGTAGCTTGATCGCATCAATAAGATGAACTATGTAAATTTTTATGTTAATGTTTAATAGTCTTGGCTATTGTGTTAGTGTTTAGGTTTGATATTTATAAAAATCTTGATATCAATAAGATAAACTTATCACAATTAAGTAATATGTTTAGAGACATCTTTTTTCGATCTAATGGATGTCAATGTTTCATCATAACCAGCAAGAAATTTCTCATGTGATCCATATATTTGTAATCTGTTTGTGCATTTAAACTTTTATAAGAAAAGTAGATTAGAAATCGGGGAACTAGATGAGTAGTTTAAGTTATATATAGAAACTAAATAAAAGATTTATTTTGAAAGTTGAAATCTAAATAAAATATAATTAATATAGATTTTTTTATAAAAATTATTTTGAAACCTAAGTTATAAATATTATTTTTAAAAATAAATTTTACTTTATCTAAATAGTTCACGGCACCGGACAAAATACATAAGTTAATGTAAATTAAAAAAGGCATCCCTGCTAAAGAGACCTGTGAGAAATTTGGTCCCGTCGCCCCTACACTAACTAGATTCTTTAGATATTCAGATCCTTCCGATACCATTAATAATTAATATCTTCTGCTCTCGCCGGCACTCCCATTCGCGGTCTTATTTATGTCTTGCAGTTTACACGAACCGATAATTTCTATGATTCTCTATACTTGATGTGCTCATACTGTAGACATCTGGGATCATTCGTTAATTGAACCACTAGATGGCTTCTGACGAAGAATCACCACTTGTTCAAAATCAAGCTGGTAATCAACTTCTTAATCATGGCAGAGACATTCATGTTCTGAGCTGGGCGTTCTTGTTGATTTTCCTCGCTTACGGTGCTGCTCAGAATTTGCAGAGTACAATTAATACTGTGCGTCCTTTTCTTTAATTTCTTCGTGTTTCTGAAGAATTTTCAGTTTCTTTAACGTGTTTGATTTACTAGACATGCTTATTTAAACTGTTGAGACTTCGTATTATATTTCCACGTTTTTAGGTCAAACATACCGAAGGTTGATACGAATTTTGGATGATATTGCCAAAACACTTCCATTAAACTCAGCAACATATCATAACAATTTGAATTTGAGGAATCCTATTGTTTGACCTAAAAAGTCAATTTTGGTTACAAGGTAGCATTTTAGCAGTATACAATTGACCCTTTAGAAAAAATTTAGACCAATGGAATTTTAGGTACAGATGGCGTGGGGATGGTGTTGAGGGGCGGTACCGTGCCCCTGCTTCATGCACTCCACAAGGCCTTGTACTATAAGTTCACTTTTCTGTCTGTAAATTTTATAATTGGGTGACCTGCAGATGGTTGGTTGATTCTCTTTTGTATATGATACATAAACTTTAAGTGCCTAGGTCTTTCTTTCTTTCTATACTGATTGGTGTCATGCTAGTTCAAACTTGCCATTTCTAACATAAACTTGTTGAAAAAAGTTCAGCAAGAGATTAAAAAATAAGAGCATCGCTACACAAAAAACTTCCAGGCTTTATGTATTTCTTATTCTTTTTAAAAGTTAATTTAGTGGATATTTGTTACTGTAGTTGATCGAGGGAGGGGAATAAGATATGAATGGTGCACAATTGTGGGTAATGGAGAGGCCTAGTCTCTTGTGTATTACCCTTATTTGACGGTCTAATTATGGTCAACATTGAACTGGACCTACAGACCGTCTTGAATTGTGGTTTGAGAAATCAAACTATAACAGTTATATTAGAATTAACTAGGTAGATCTTTTTTGACAAGAATGTAATGTTATTCAGGATCATCTTGTAGCTATCAAATACATGGTTAACATTGTAAACTGTTCCAAATGTCAGGATTTTCTCTTATGTGATCATTAGATGTTTTGTGTTATTACAGGATGGAGATCTGGGAACTATTTCACTTGGCATCTTGTACACATCTTTCACAGTTTCTTCCCTGTTTGCCTCTTCTGTGGTTAGAAAGCTTGGATCAAAGAATGCTCTGCTTCTTGGTACTACTGGTTATTGGCTGTACATAGCTGCAAATTTAAAACCATCTTGGTAATTGGTATTCTTGGAACACTACAATAGCATTCCTTGTTTAATTTTTTTATTACTTCACTTCATAAATTGCTAAATTCATTTTAGCCATTTCCCGCAGCCCACCTTTTTTACAATTAAAAAAAAAATGTCAACCAGTACCCTCTGTCATAGACATTGGTTGGCAATGACATACTCGTTGATCCTTAATTTCTTCTAAAGAATACACTGGATCTGGTAATTGTGTTTTAACAACTTCCTGTTTCTACAAGTAGGGGATATGCTCACCAATGGGCCATGGCCAGTTCATATGGTTCTATACCAAGAAGTTCTTTGAGTGGCCAGTGGTTATTTAGAATAATATGTATTCAAGTTATCTCCCATCCTATTACTCCTCTTCCGCAAAGCTATTCATACTACACTGTAATAAATATGGTCAGAGAAAGAAAAAAAAGTGGTGATGTGCTGTAGTTCCTAGTTCCAATGGATATTTTCTTAGAATACTCACCATCACAGATTTTCCTTTCTGCCATAGTTTTGTCACTCACAGAGGTGCTGCTTGGCTTTTGAGCCGTAAAAATAGAAGTACCACTCTAATGCACTTTAAGTCTTTAAGAAAGACAGCTGACATAACTAAAACACTACACTGATAATCATAACTTGGTAAGTGGTGAGAGGATACAAAAGGAACTGTTGTAGTTTTGTGCTAATAACGAAAATTGTGTATGACATTCCTTCCCGATTGCAAATAAATTCTTCTGTCAATTTGTGATATTTTCTGGACTACAACATTTTTTATTTTCTTCCCTCATAGGTATACAATGGTGCCAGCTTCTTTGTACCTCGGGTTTGCTGCTGCTATATTATGGGTTGGCGAGGTACAAAATTGTACTATCAAGATCTTCTAAAGTTTATTAAAGAATACTAGTACATGATACGTTTACATGGTGAAGAAGAATTAGGGTCGAGGATTGAAGTGTCTGACTACATTTTCTTATGTATATATGCGTGTATATAATTTTGTGACTAGGTAGGTGGGAGTGTGTGTATATATAGAGACTAGAGTTTACCTAAGCCTATATGTGGTAGATCACTTATATAGTTATATGCTTCTACTTGTGAGTTTCAATGGATTACCCCATAACTACATCATAAAAAATAAAAGGAACCTACAACTTAATAATAATAACAATGTAAAAATAAATATAAAAGATAATTTAAAAAATTGAAAAAAGAGAGGAAAAAAGAAAAAGAAATGAAATATAATAACACATATAGGCAGGTCGGACCAATGATACTAAACGTGAAACAGGAAATAGCGATATATGGAAGAAAACTGAAATTAACAATGATACTATGATAGAATTACAATCAACCCTAATCGGGTGACTGCCCAAGGAAGAACCCTCTCTCAAAGGTGTAAACCGATGAGCCCTCTCTAGCCAAGCTAAGAGATCAATACAAGTCTATATAATCTAACCTACGTCATATGTGATCCTTTCCTCAATTTATTAACAATCCCCCTAGCAAAGTTTAACCCAATTACCCTTTTACCCCTTTTAGTATGTAACCGACTGATTTCCTATCATAAAGCCTCTTACGGAAGTATCTAACACCTAATATTGTAGCATAACCCTTTTTCATAATTTACAGCTTTAAACTATACATGGTTAGCCGGATTTCTTTAGGGAAGCAATATCTCTACTCTCGGTTAGTGGTAAGATTGTTTGCATCTTACCTCCACATACCCTGCTTAGGTGGGACTGGGTATGGTGGTAGTAGTGGTATACAGTTCATACAGCTTTTAGTATGGGGACTAACCTTTGAACTTGCTTTTAATAAACTCAGGGGATAAACACTGCTGCTGCATGATGTTTTATTCTACTTTTGGTGTTTTATTTGTAGCTAACTATTCTTTAACGTCTTCGTATTTTAGGGGACATACCTTACATCTGCTGCACGGAGCCAGGCAAATGATCACAAGCTACCTGAAGGAACTGTAGTTGGCCACTTCAATGGAGAGTTTTGGGGAATTTTTGCAAGTCACCAGGTACTAGTTAAACTCTCTCTGTACACTGTTAACTATTTTACTTTTTTAGTTTCAAACTTTAAGCAGTACAGTTAACGCCGTCAACTGATAGACAAATTTTGTATTGTATTAAATTGTCAGCTAGTTGGAAATCTTCTGACTCTTGCACTGTTGAAGGATGGAGCGGTAAGATCTTCAACTATAAGTTAACTAATAAATTAATACATGGACAGTTAAATGATAAACATGTATTTTTATATGTATTATATGGAAAATAAATCCCTTTTACCACAAGAACCATAAACTGACAACAGTCACCATAAGTAGATTAATATAAAAAATCATGTTAAGCATCAACATCATGACGATGAAGCAATAAAACTCTTGTAACAATCATAAATAGCTTATTTTGGTTTACCTTACCTTGTGGTATAATTTATTAGTTACCAACAAAAAGAAGGCTAAATTAAATTGACTTGGAAATATGAAAATATCTAAAATGGAACTTGCAGATCATGGTTTTTGAGAGCTTGTATTTTTGTAGTGCTGAAGCTGGAAAATTTGGTCACATTTATTACTCTTATAGTCTATTAGAATTTAGAGTGTTGAAGATCCCTCTTTAATGTGAATTCAGTTTTAATTTCATAATTGAAATTTATCAATGTATATTGGCAAGGAAACACAAACTGAGCAGCTAGAGTCAATGGCTAAGAAATAGTTTATACAATCACTCAATCAGTTTGGTCTTTTTGGCTCAAATATGAGAAAAAAGATGGATTTCTCTTGTTAATTCTGGATGTTTTGTTTTCATTGACAGTTCAGAAAGTTGGCAATTTTTCTCTATGATTTTCTGTGATTAGAATGTTGATGTGCTCTAGTTGACACAACCCTTATGAACACCATTTTACATATATACGAAGATTATATGATGAAAGCGCTGAGATATACGACGCACTTTGAATTTTTGAGTGTCATTTTATGATATATCAAATGATTTGATTATTTGCAGGAGGGGAGTACCAGTGGCACAACCTTACTTTTCACCGTCTTTCTTGGAAGCATGACCTTAGGAACTGTTCTGATGGCTTTCTTAAATAAAAGGGATGGTGAAGAAAGTGAGGGAGAGAGAGATTCTTCTCTCGGTTTGTATACTTCCCTGGTATCTTTGTGGAAGCAAGTAATAACCCCTCTGTGTGACACAAGGCTGTTATTGATCATCCCACTTATAGCATTTTCTGGTCTACAACAAGCATTTGTCTGGTAAGGAAATGCCAACTAAATTTATGATGCTATGGTTGTAATTACTCATTTCATTCTTTACAGTTAAATTTGGATTCTACCCATCATTGTAGGGCAGAATTCACAAAGTATTACGTTCAGCCATCTCTTGGCGAGTCTGGTGTCGGTGGTGCTATGGCTGTATATGGAGCTTTTGATGCAATTGTAAGTAGTGGAACCTGGATTAGTATTATTATTTACTTTTTAATGAATAAGATGTCCCCTTCTTTGATGCTTTTCTTTTTCATTCTGAACATAATGTTAAAAATTGATAAAGGGGCTAAGGAGGTGTTTGGATTTGCATTTTGGAATAGATGCAATAATCAGTATTTGATGTTTGGATAAATAGATTCTGCTTTTGATAATTGAAAGGTCAAATATTTAGTTTCAACATATACCACTTCTTTTGTCCTAATCTGATAAGACTTTTTACTCCCATTTCATATGACATCTTACATCTTTTTTCATGAAAATGTCTTTTTTGTTCATTTTATCTATTAATTTCATATATAATAAGAATTTGCCAAGCACTCAAATATTTGATTATCTGATTGTTGTTACTTCAAATGGTAGAAGTATATCCATAGACTATCTTCTACAGTCCATTCTTACGTTCTATTACAATTGATTATCTTATTCTGATAACTCTATAACACATAATCAGTTTGAGAACGCACATCCAAATTCGCCCTATATCTCTTACTCTAGGTGCTGATTCCGTGGTTCTGAAGATCATGCAGATCACTGTTTGTGTCATTTTACGAACTATTTTGTAATTTTTAGCTTTAGTTTTTACTTTACTGACTACCTACAATTGAAACTTGTCTCAGTGTTCTTTAGCTGCTGGTCGGTTTACATCAGGTCTGAAATCTATCACTTTGATTGTTTCTGGTGGAGCCTTTCTTCAGGGTGGTATATTGATCTGGCTGCTAAATTACAGGTTTTACTACTCTCCTGTTGAGCTTTGTATAGAAGTAAATAGTTGATTCTCTTCCTTTCTTCAGTTTCCTGATTCTTCCATTTTGCTGCCACTCTTTTGCAGTGAACCAACTGGTGTTCTTGGCTTAGTATACCCACTTCTCATTGCAGCGATATGGGGAATTGGTGATGGGGTGCTCATGACACAACTTAATGCTTTGCTGGCAATGCTCTTTAAGCATAACATGGTAATAACCTTCCTTCTGAAGCAAATATATGTTCATTTGGCTATATATTATATTGCCTTAAAATGTGAACAGGACCGAATTGATAATAAAATAGAATCCTGATACTAGCAAGAACTGCTTGCGTTGCTAGTAACTCAATATTCTTTGGATTTTGCATCTGTATTTATTGATGCCCAATCATGCATGAATCCACTTTTAAGACGAAACAAGAAATAACACACCTAATATGTTACTGTTAAGATTGATAATTACATTGCATTATTATAGTTTTAGGAACAAAAAAAAGAAACACGGTGTTTATGTATTTCAACTAACTTTCTTACGTGTACTGTCGGAGTGTCGGTGCTATGTTTCTTATTACAACTGTGAGGTGATACTCTGGTTATAATTTAAAAAGTTCAAATCATGCTCCGTAAACCCAACAAGGCAACAATACTTCCCATTGCTCTAGTAATTAGATGTGGCAATTATGATCAATGAGTCAATTTTGGTTATGTATTATCTCTAACTTGTTAAATGCGGTAAATAAGTTTTAAAAAATACTAGTTAAAAGGAAATGTGTTTTTGAAAGTCACCAAACTTGTAATCCTTTATGCATGGAACCTCCTTAATCATTTTATTCAACTTGCCCATTACACAACCCACCCAATTGGGCACCTCTACTAGTAACTATCATGTGTAGCAGAAAGGTTAGTTTGCAGTTTCATCCAGTGTAAAATAGAGGATTTAAATGTTTCTTTCTTGTTCGGTTATCTTGATACTTAACAGACATCTGTTTGTAACATGATCAAATATGTGACGATTTCATTTAAAAGAACATGATCAAATGTTCTTTTCATCCTTTACTCCCAAATAGTATTATTTTGGATCCTAACATCTCTTTCATTATCAACATGAACAGGAAGGAACGTTTGCACAACTGAAGCTATGGCAGAGTGGTTCGATTGCAGTTGTATTCTTTTTGAGCCCATACATCTCGCTGTTATCCATGTTGTTACTTATGCTTGTTGCACTTGTGTTGTCAATAGCCTCATTTTTATTTCTTGTGCTCAAAGTAGAAAAGGTGTTCTCAAGTCCTGCTTGATAAGTCCATGCCTATCAAGAAATTAACCGGGTGCTCAATCTTCATTTTCCTCTCAGTAATTTATCTTTCTGTTTGATTGTAGCAGCTGTGTATCTCAATAGAAAACTGGGTGCTCATTCTTCCCTTCTTGTAAGTTGTTATCTATCATATTGTTTGGTTGTAGCAACTGTTTATACGGTTATACCCCCACAAGCAGTTATATTTCAAGTTTTACGTTGGTCTTTCCCTTATTTATGTGCTGCCTATGCTTTTTAAAACGAAGGCTCAGGGAATTAGCTGGATGTAACAATTTCAACCCGTTTACTAATAGGTTGATTTAGGTTATGTTAATGGTCTACCAAAAGATTTAAATAAAAGGATACATGTGAATTTGGGCTTAAATTCATCCAAGTGCATTCAAATGCATATTCCTCTTACCTCCCCACGCGTGTGAAGGAAAGGGAAGTCACTTTTCGATATTCAAACACACCATTAATAGATCATCAGATGTTTAAAACCATCTACATCTTTCTTTTTGCATGTAAGAACATATTTGAGTGAATAAGGTGTGATGTTGACATTGTGGTATTAGCGGTGTGTAAAGAGTCACAACATATCATACTCTTAACATACTTTTAAAAGGTAATTACCTAAATGACGACGTTCCAAGGATCTAAGTCAAAATAGGCACGATAAATACCCTTTTACCAATTTGAGTATCCATCTCGCCAATAAAAGTCGAAAAGTACCTCGGGAAGCTAATGTTGTGTGCATGAAAAAATTGGGACGTGTCAACCTTTCATTGCTTGGCGAGAAGAAGCCTATCGGCAAGATGGATCGGCAAAATGGATACTCAAATTGATAAATGGGTATGTTTCATTACTATTTTGGCTTGGGTTCTTACAAGTTTGCCTATTTTGACAAAAAAAAACCCAATTTTTAATAGGTAATTGACCATGTAAGTTAGTTTGAGTTACATTTAAATAAATAAAATTAAACAAGAATCTTAAATAGCAATTGGCCTGATGTTATTTAAGGTATACTTAACCAAGTAAAATTAAACAATAGTCTTAAATAGTAATGGGTTAATAGCGTAAATTGGTTAAAAGTTGTTCAAAGGGCAAAGGGTATACAGATTACATAAAAGCTTTTAATTTAGTAAAAAAACAATATATGTAATAATATTATTGTATCTTTATGATATCTATCACAATTATTTATTATTATTATTATATAACATTTAAACAACACATACATAAAATAGTAACTTTTCAACCAATGTTATCAACATCGGGATCTTATCTAAGATCGTTTTCATCTTTACAAGAATGGATCGTAAGATCGGAATCGGGATATTGAGATCCTACCATAAACTTTTTATAATTTTTTATATGCTATAATTTTTATTAAAAACCAATTATATAACATTTTTATGAGGGAATGAAACATTAAATTTTAAAATAACATACATCTCACACTTCAAATTCTAAATATTAATAACATAGAAAAAAAAATGTACCACAATTCATTGGTTTACATATCACAATAAAATTTTATATGTGACTCTTAAACACATTCAATAAATGTATAGCACACCATGCACAACATCAATTCCTTATTTCATAACAAAATCTTCTTCTTGGGAACCTCTATCTTTTTAAATAAAAGAAAAATCAAATATGTGACATGTGTGTAAAGTAGATAATTACGAATAATTATTTTTAGCACAAGGTTGACCATTTTAAAAAATGTAAAATAATAGTAATAAAAATGTAAAAAATAATAATGTAAAATAATAGTAACAATAAAAAATGTGGGATCATGGATCGTATAGCGATCTTACGATTCTCAGTATGATCCTACTTATTTACGATTCTAAGTACATCCAAAACGTTTTTGATTGGTAGGATTTTACGATTATGATCCCGATTTTGATAACTATTATTTCAACCCAACCCATTTTGACACATTCTCATATAATCCGTTTTAACTCATTATCTAACCCGTTTGATTGGCCCATTTTAGGCATATTATATATTCATAGCATTTGAAGGAAAAAAGCAATATATACAATAAGTAGCAGTTAAAGCATTCCTTTTGACAATTGCAAGTTATCCGGGTTGTTTATGTCTCCTACTTTTAAAACCCATGTCATGGGTTCAAACCTCATTACCCTTATGTTTTTGTTTTAATTCAGTTTTTTTATTTCCTGTTTTTTTTCTTTATTAACTTTTGCGATAATTCATTTTCGTTTTTCTTTTTTCCCCGTGTATTTAAGTTTTAAAATTTAATATTATATTTAAACAATTAATTTTATGTGGCTTTTGCTTTTTTTATACTTTTTATTTTTTAATATATAATATTTGATGTAAATATAAATATATGTTTGTAACCATCTTATTTTTATCTACATTTTGATATAATTTTTGTCGTAATACGATATTTATTTTAAATATATATATTTCAAATAAAGTATATTTCGACATAATTAGCATATTACACTATTATTCAATGGTTGGTGGTATTTTTTGATTCTCAACAAACATTATAAATTAAAACGTATAAGAGACAATACGTTATTCGTAATTTGAAAAGTAAAATTAGAACCAATATAAATATGAACATCCTAAATGTTTAGTTTTTCTTTTTTTTCAAACTTATAAGAGATAAATTGTTAGACATAATATAAAAATAAAATTTAAATCAAGTTTGAATTTGAACATTCTAAATGTTTAAGTTTCTCATGTTTTATTTAAATATTTATATTCATATGTTAGTTTTTATATTTTCTTTATACTTACAAAACTTTTGATGGTAAGGATTAATAATACTAAACAATTATATTGACGTAATATAAAAATAAACATGAAATGATTTCAATTTGAACCAAATGAATCATTACAAGTGTAAAAGCATATGTTTTTTCATGCTTTCGTTTAAATACTTATGTTTGAATTCAATTTTTATATTTTGTCCGTCCTAAGATCCCGCCGCAACGCGCGGGTTTAAATCAACTCGTTTAAATACAATTATAAAAATAACTTACACCTGCACCACCGGTAAAAACCAGGCGAAACCATAAGGCCATCCGTATGGCTTCCCCTCTTCCCTTTCCAACCTCGATGCCACATCAGCGTCACATCAGCTTTTTTTACTTTTTCCTTCCCAACCCAAATCAACCCCAAACTCTAGTATAGCCTCTCATTTTTCAACCCAAACTTTTTCCCACTTTTTTTAATTTATTTAATTACACATTTATATATTTAACAAATTCAAATATTTAAACAATTCTATAAAAAATAAAAATATATACAAAATTCATAGGATTTTAATAAAAATATTATTATTATAAAATAAAATTTACAAAACTCTAAATCTAGATTAATAAATTAAAAAAAGCTACTCGTTTTCGTTATCCAACGAACCGTTCGATGAAGCATGTGGTGGTGATGCCATATTTTGAAGGATAATTTTTTATATGAAGTGTTGAGGGGTGGTTATGTATTTATAGGAGAAGAGTGTAATTTTTTTAGAAGAGTTGGATGAAATATGGAAGTTTGAAAATTTTTTAAATGAAAGGATGAAATAGAAGTGTTTGGTATTTATAGGAGAATTAAAAAAATAAATAAATATATATATATATCACAGAAAGAAAAAAATATTTCAGCTTCACTCGGTTTCACGGACCCGACCTCCGAACCCGATAGGGGGGCGTAGGGGTATTCCCGAAGGAAACCCGGGACCTTCGGGTCTCCCTTTACGCATGGACTAAGAGCATTAAATAAGATATTTGTGTTGAACTAAACAACACCAAATGGCAATGATTGGAGACGTAGTCGATACATCGTGATAAAAGAAAATATATAAGAAACATATTAAGTAAGCGAGCCTTATTAAGTTCCAACTTCCAAGTTAAACATAAACCCAACTTTAATTATTATTACAAGAAAATAAAATTATCAAGAGTGTTGAAGAGAGTTGACCAGGTTCTGGCTGTAGTCCCACAGTTTCTTGGCCAATTGAGGATCAGTTGCAAAGTTACTTGGTGGGTATTCATTGCAGTCCACATAGTATTTCCCACTCACACCTTTAAGGTCTGGGTGCACTGCTACATAGCAACTTGTTGCTGCACCCTACACACAATAAATGACAACAAATGTGTCCAACAAACCCCATGAATTTAGTAATTGTAATTTTGACTCTACTATCAGCAATTTAATATTTAAGGAAAAAAAACAACTAAATGTTTAAGAAAAAATAATCCAAAAAGGAAAAGATTTGGGTCGATTCTAAGATTAATTGCATAAAAATATAATAAACTTCGTCTTAGTTATCATCATATATAACCTAACTTTATTTTTTTTAAATCATACAAATAAGCTTTCATAATCATTTCATTCTATACAAACAACTTTCTTTTGTGTCTGATTTTTAGTTACCATTATATACAATGAACTTTGTCATAATACAAATTGCTATGAAAGTTGATTATATTGTTTTAAAAAAAATAAAGTTAATTGTATAATATATACAATGATACCTAAATCAAAATTTATTGTATTTTTATATAATTTGTTTTTAATTTTACATGCGCACTAATTGTCTGATACAAGCATATTTGGTAACTATCCAGTAGAATAAAAAGTACCTGTGGTACATTTTTCCAGAGGATATAACTGAACAGCTTCAAAATCCCTGCCAAAAAGTACACATATACAAAACTTAACAAGTCTTTTTTTTCTATGACAACTGGTTTTTTGTGTGTGAGAGAGAGAGAAAGAGAAGAGAGAATTTCTTTTATGTTAGGTTTGTGGTCCTATATATATTCACAATGACAAGTACTCGAGTAATTGTGTCGGGTGTTTTCTACACTATTTGAAAGGGCCTTGGAAAAAGACCTTACAATTTTGTTAAATTTGCATATTACACCGGCCACATCTTATACAGTAATGAATGCCCCGTATATTACTATTATTGACATACCATCATCTCATAACTAAAGGTTATAGTAATAACCGTTATGACTAATTGTCACACCATATCACTATTATTATTTTACTCGCATAATATTAATTTAGATTAATAAGATTATCCTGAAAACCAAAAAAAATTTGATAACAAACTAGGCGAGCTCGTCACCAAAACAACGCACAAATGACAAATCCTATTGTAGTAACTGACGAGCCGAGAATGAGGATGACGGAGCATGCTATTGCTCGTATTGTCATTTATGGGCACTACGTGTAGTCTAATAAGTCTCTAGATTTTATTTTTGTATTGTCAAGTCTCTTTACATGTAAAAGTTTAATGACTTAATCCTTTAAATGGATATGTTTTACTCCCTCGCCACATAAAACTAAAATATCAACATGCATACACTTACTCATAAGCAGGAATGAATGTCTCATGAGATCTGTCATTATTAACCCTGGGTGTACCGAGTTTACAGTAATATTTGCTCCTTCATCCTGCATTTCAGTTTTTTTGGTTAATATTGCAAATATGAGATTAAATTTAAATCTTCCCTACAAGGAACGGACATTAATACCTTTAAGCGTCGAGAGAGCTCATTTGCATGCAATATGTTTGCTAATTTGGATTGGCCATATGCCTTTTTGTCTGAGTAGCTGGTTTAGAAATATTATTGAATAAGATATTAGGATTATACAAAGTTGTCTAACCTAAATAAACAACATTAATAGGAAAAATAATGTTAGATTTACCTAGATTTATCATTGATTTTATCAAAATTGATCCCATGTTCATAAGTGTAGACATGAGCCACAGATGATAAATTTACAATTCTACCCTCAATTCCAGTAGTTGCAGATGTCTCCTTCATCTTATCAAGTAGTAGGTTTGTCAAGTAAAAGTGGCCTAAGAACATTCATTCCCCAATTTAACATTCGACTCAGTAATGATGATCAAGATTAAAAATAAAATAAAATGCCACATGAGTGATGTACCTAGATGATTGGTCGCGAACTGCATCTCTATCCCGTCTACAGATTGCTGGTAGGGGCAAAACATAACACCGGCGTTGTTTCTACAAATTCTTGGCGGTTTTTATTGTTAGAAACATCACGTACTCTACTACTCTTAACATTAAATCTTTCTTATATAAGAAGTTTCACATTTGTGGGTTGTGTGATGAATTAAAGATTGTGCATGAAAAGAATTGTTGCTAGAAATGGGTTGAGAAGAAGGTTCCAAAAGCTGGAATAAAAACAAATGGCAATACATTAGAATGGGCCTCCAAAGGCTAACTAGCTTAATTTAGGCAGAAGAACTCTCCTAATGTCAAGGCCCTTTTTAACAGTATTTTCATTTTAGCTATGGCAGATTAAGGGAAAATGGAGTAGAAGACTTACATCAAGATGTTGAGTGGAAGATTAAGAGATTTGAAGCAAGTGGCAAAGGCCTTAACTGACTTGAGAGATGAAAGGTCAAGCTCAAGAACATCAATCTTGGCATTCTCATTGTTTCTAAGAATGAGCTGTTTGGCTTCATTTGCAGCCTTCATGTTCCTTGCACCAATGATCACATGAGCTCCCCTCAATGCTAGTACTCTTGTTGTCTCTAACCCAATGCCGCTTGCTCCTCCTGCATACCCAACCACAGATATATGTTTTTTAATTAATAAAACATATATATTAATTAATCGATCATCATGAGGTTGTAAAATTAACATCAACTAGCATTTACTTGAGCTTTTAAACGTTCTCTTTAAAGAAATGCACGACTCTAAACACGTACTATATATCTAAATGACTTGAAAACCGGCCCATTCCTAAAGATTTCGAGCTCTGGGTTATACTCTAGAAACTCAATCAAAGAAACGATAGGTCGAGTATACAACCGTTTATAACTAACCTTGATAGTTATTTTTAACCGTTTTTTGGTTTCTGTAAATAAAATAAACCAACACCATTTGTTAAATTAGGGTAGAGATCAAGTAAAAAGAAAATTAAAGTAAAAAGGGTAAAAATTATTTGATCATTTTTCGGTATATATATCAACTGATAATCGTTAGTTCATCATCTTTATTGATTAAAATTAGTTCTTCATCAATTTCTTTTTGATGAATCCAACATATTCATCACTTTTTAGATGAAAGCATTTTGTTCATCAACAAATTATTCCAAAATTTTGTTTTCAAAATCTGTATTTGAAATCAAAAAGAAATTGATTAAGAACTAGTTTTAATCAATAAAGTTATAAAGATGATCGATGAACTAACGATTATTAGTTGATATATATACCGAAAAATGATCAAATAATCATTCATTTTACACTTTTTACTTTAATTTTCTTTTTATTTGATCTCATCCCTGTTAAATTAATACCCATTTTCATACATTCCACCGACAAAAGGCCATGAAACAAGAAAACCACCAAATTTCATTATTTCATATACGTGTTACTTGGCATAAATGCATAAATATTTATTAGAGTTAAACTACATAGATGGTTTATGTGGTTCTATATGGTTCTTAATTTTGAAAATTACACTAACATTTTCTATAATTAATATTCTGTTTCAAATTTGGTCCTTTTTACTAACATACATTAAATTTGACTCTAAATAAAGGAATATTTTAGTCATTTTACAACTTATAACCTTATCACCAAATATGTTTACGAGTTATTTTTGTTTTCAAACATGTTTTTTTTATATATATTCTCTTACAACCTTGTTATTGAACACAATTTTTCTCACCTCTACTTCTCTCTCTAACCTCACTTTCCCTCCATCTCTCTCTAATATACTCTCTAACCGTCGGAGATTACCATTGCACTATCACATCTTCTGACATTCTTTTGTTCACCCATTAACCCATATGCTATTTGTGTTTATTATCTATAATTTTTTTCTGTTTAAAAAAATTCTGTAAAATTTCTGTTTTTATGTTCAAGAATAGATACCTATGAACATGTGTGAAAGTTAATTAATTTATAACTATAGTAATTAAAATGTAATATTTTATTGTGATTTTCTTTGTTATATTATGATTAAAATCTTGATTGTATAATTTATTTTTAATTAATACGTTCAATATAATTAATGTAATTAGAAAGTTAAATAAGAACAAAAAGAAAGAAAAGAGATAAAAGACTATTTGAAAAAAAGGATAAGAAATGAAAAGATTAAAATACTTTTTAATTAACGGTCAAACTTAAGAAGTTAGTTTAAAGAACCGAGTTTAAAATAAAATGTCAACCGCAATAACCATTGATATAAATTTCAATCTTAAAGAACTAAATGTGAAACTCAAGACAAACAACATAGATGATTTTTGTAATTAACTCTATCTAAAAAGACTAAAATGAGAAATAATGTATCTTTTTCGATGTCTAGATCTTGTTAATGGACATTTGATAAAAAAAACCTTATTTAAAAAGTCAATAGTATATGAATTAATGATTACTAATTGTGAAGAATGTTTAATATAGTCTATAATTAATACATAGTGCTCAGGGACTAATTTTAGCCTTTGGATTAATGACATCAATGGTTCAAATTGCATTTTAAAATTTTGGGCGGAGTGACATTTTCGTAATTCTCATGTGATTGTAAACTGAATCACTTGTGATTGAATATTAAAATTTTAGGACTATGTTTTTTACATTAACTTTATTAAACACAACTCTATTAGTATCTATAAAATCACATAACATTTCTTATCCAAAATACTAGAGAAACATGTTAAATAAAATGGTAATGGATCAGATTTGGATTGAATAATGTCTTATCCATATCAATTTTATTTTTCATCATTCATAACCATATCCATATCCACTTAAAATTATCTCATCCTTGCATATTCATATCTAACGGATTAGACGGATAAATAAATATCTATTGGATCTCGAAATAACTCTTTTTCTCAAAGTAATATTATAGATTTATATCCAGTTTATGATTTTTGTTGACATAAATATATAGTTTCTTTATAAAAAAAGATACAAATCAAAATATAAATTAATTAACTACAATCTAAGTGAAAACATAATTTGTAATTATATAGTATTATAATTTTGAATATAAATATATCTTCAATATTATATTTATATATTAATGTTAAAAATATAGTAAATATATAGATTTGTAAACTTAATATATAAAAATTTAATTTAGAAAAAATTAATTTCGGGTTAATGGATTACTCCATGGATGATAATCGTCATCCATATCTGTTCCACCAAACATCTAGATCCGCTTCACATTTAATATTCACTCATTTAACTTCGTTCATATCGATCGAATAGATAATCATTAGATCGGATGACTATATATTGTCATCCCTACATGTAACTGAATATAGTAAAAAGTTAAGAACATTAAATATAGTATCTTAATTACACGTATTTTAATTTTTTATCGTATTTCCTTGTTGAAATATATTGATCGACCTAATTTTTTTCACAGTTAAGATTATAAACATAGAATTTCAAATCTTAAGATTATAAATTTCTTAGGATTTGAAATTCATCATTTGTTTGGTTGGATTTATAAACATTTGTTAAATTTGAAGAACAAACGTTAAAAATCATCAGCATTGAATCGTCAATTGGGAACTAAGGAGGTGGGAGGTGGAAATGTGTTGACACTTGACACCCCTACTAATACCATTAAATATGTGGGTCAAAAAATATGTAATGAAAAATTAAGCCCAAGTAAGGTAAATAAGTTACACCTCATTATCTCCTATGAACCGTACCCAAATTTAACAAAAACTTGATCATTAAAAGGGTTCGGTCACCGATAGTGTTCAAAATATAGTATAATTGAACTACCCGGAAAGAGAAAAGTTAATCCGAAAACAATTCACACGCAAAGATGATGGTTGAAATAGGCCGGCAGCAGTTGTGGTGGTAGTAGTGGTATGGGTGATTGATTTTATCTAAAAAGTAAATTGCATTAGATATATGAAAAATATATAATGTTTGATGTGACAAATTAACTTCTTGTGATTAATATAAATATGTGAACACCGGTTAATTTCCTTATAAATTTAATTTGCGTATTTTAGTAGAATTGATTATCCACTTAATTTGTCATGAAAATGTCATTTCATCTATTTACAGACATTTCCTTAATTAGTTGATTCATGTTAATTCGGTGACCCAACTAGCTAGCTGCATGCTCCATCTTCATAATTATCTTACTTCATGATGGATCGAATGATATATATATATATATATATATATATATATATATATATATATATATAATCAAGACTTAATTTTCAAAATTTTAGTTTTAATTATACACACACATTTAACTATTTAAGGATGCGTGCTCCATGATCGGACTATATATATATATATATATATGTATGTATAATCTCACTGATCGATCACCATGTTAGTTTTCACCAACAAATTAATTAAACTCGATCAGACGTACTATACGTAGTTGTTGTGCGTGAGATGAATAAAAATTAACTGATCACACAGAACGAACGATCAGTTAGAATATATATATATATATATATATATTTGATGATATATATATCGATCGGTTATTATGTATGTATTTGTACGTAGTTAGTTACCTGTGATGATAACTGTGAGATCTGAAGCATCAATGGAATCTGAAACTTGTTCAGCTGTGGAGGCTGATCCAAATCCACTCGGGCCTGGCCATCCCGATATCAACGATAATATTCCCATTTTAACTTAATTTCGCTTTTAACTTAACCCTATATATATATATATATGATTTTGATTTCAGCTTAATTATATCCTGTATGTGTGTGAGTATGTGTGTGTGCGCGCGTGAGAGAGAGAGAGAGAGAGCTAGCTGATATAATGAAATATGAAGAAATGGATTTCATCTCTCACGTATATATATACACATATATACATATAAAGATACGAGAGACGAGAGAGATAGAAATAGAGCAAAAAATAGAGATATGACGACGGGTTTGAACTTTCAAAGAGTGGGTGTCAAATGCGTGAAAGCAAAGCGGTGAATTTATTACAAATAACACACAACCAAATCCTATATACGGACATATATAATAATTATCATATCATATCATATATATATATATATATATATATATATATATATATATATATATATATGCAAAAGTTCAAACGATAACTGTTTTTCGTATGAGAACAGCGAGAACCAATCTTAGTCGTCCAATTTCCCCTCTTTCAATTGGATTGCCCACCCATGAATTCCTTACATGCATCTTGCCACACTCAATCTCCCACGCTCATCATCCATGAATTCCATTATCCAAAATGAACGGTCAGGATTGGTTCTCGTACGAAATTATTGTCTATATAGGGAGGGTTCATTTGAAAACCATTATTATAGTGGATAACACGAGAACCAATCTTAGTCGTTCAATTGGTAAGTGAAATTCATGGATGAAGAGCGTGGGGGGTTGAGTGTGACAAGGTGCATGTAAGGAATTTATGGATGGGCAATCCAATTAAAGGAGGGGGAATTGGACAGCTAAGATTGATTCTCACGGTTCTTAAATAAACTCTTCACTATATATATAGCTTAACACCCTGTGTATAAATACGAGGATGGTTAAAATAAATTTTAGATGTTTCTGGTCTTAAAGTAGACTAACATGTATAGTAAAACAATTTTAAGCATATATAGAAATATAAAATCTCTTAAAAGGTAAACATATTATTAGAATTTCATACATAACATTATATTAGAATTTTTTATAACATCTTTAAATTTTCTTCCACTTGAATAATAGTTGCTATTGTTACAATGTTGGTTGTTAGAAGAAACACTAACTTCATAATTTATGGGGTCATGATGTGATGTTTTTCTTTAAATATTTGTAATTGATCCTATATAAATTAACATACCTTAATGTAAACTTGTTTCTATGTTATAGTAACAAATATATATATATATATATATATATATATAGTGGTATTATCGGTATGCATGACAGGTGTTGTAAGATACAAGTCTGAAGTGTTTTGTATATCTGTTGAATTAAAAGATACTTTTGAAAGAAATGACCACGAGGGTGAGCTAACTCCAAAACCCGTCCTCATTTTTTATTGCAGGCTACAACTCACCTACATGAAGTTGGAATCGCTAGTAATCGCCGGTCAACCATACGACGATGAATCTGTTCCCGGGACTTGTACACACCGCCTGTCACATTATTGGAGTTGGCCATGCCCGAAGTCGTTACCTTAACCGCAAGGAGGGGGATGCCGAAGGCAAGGCTAGTGACTGGAGTGAAGTCGTAACAAGTTAGTCGTACTGGAAGGTGTGGATGGATCACCTCCTTTTCAGAGAGAGCTAATGCTTGTTAGGTATTTTGGTTTGACACTGCTTCACACCAAAAAATAAGGGAGCTAGGGAATGCAGGTTATTTGCTTCATTAGTTTTTTAATTGATTCGTAAAAATATATCTATTAAATGAATTGAATAAATCTTTTTGTTAAAATATTTTAGTGTTAGCAAATTAAATCATCTAAAAAATGAAATCTTAAACAATATGCAAGACTTAAGATTTTTGACGTAAAAACAACTAATTCTAAAGATATTTGACAAAATAAAGGGGCATGATTGGTGAAAATTTTCTAAAAATAAGATGATGATATCATAATCCTATTATTTTAATATATATTAAAAAAATATTAAAGATTAAAGAAAAGATGGATATAGGAAAAAGGTTTTAAAATGAGAAGGCTGTAAAGTAATTTATGTTATTGATTAATTTAGATCTAATGTTGATATGGTTGATGACATTTTGGTAATTAAAATTAATTTTAAATGCGAATGATATGAATTAAAGTGGTTGTAAAGGTAAAAGCACCGACAAATGGCATCCAGTCTCTTATAAAAAAAAGCGAATTTCTTCAAAAAAAAAAAATCCAAACCTTCTAAAATTTTAAGCTATAATGTTTTTTTATACAGTAAACTTTTTTGTAAAAAATCACTCCATTTAAAAGTATAATTGTGCTCTTTCGTTTGATACCCTTATTGCATATTTTTTAAACTATGTTGTACAATATTTACACTATATTGTAACAATTTCGCATGGAGACAAATTAATGTGGTGTACGTATTTTATGTTATGTGCAACAATTTTTACACTGTTTTTACACAACGTTAACATGTTGCACGGTTGCACTACGTTGCATGTCTTTGCACTGCGTTGCACGTTTTTTACATTGTGTTGCACAACTTTTACAACGTAACATTGCATATATTTTTACAACACAGTGTTGCACGATTTTTTTACCGGGCTGCACATGACTGGTACGCAATATTTACACCGTTATGAGTGTTTTTTACAAGCAAAAACCAAAAAATAAATAAATTATTCATTACAGGGTTTTAAAAAGTCAGATGCAAAAAAAGATTCATGATTAAGGTATTTCTTTTACATATGAATTGAAAAAAAATTGTTTCATGTATTTTTTTTAATGTAAATGCAGAAAAAAAATTAAAAAGTCTTTTTAGGGAGTTTCATACTTACATGTCAAAGAATAGAATAAAGGGTTAATTTTACAGAATAAAATAAAGGGTTAATTTCACAGAATAATAACCAAGTTTAAAAACGGTTTCACCGATATTACTCATGGGTTTTTTCATAATGTAAAATATAGAAGAGAGTAACCTTGATAAAACAGTTTTCAAACTTTGTTATTATTTTATAAAGTTTTCCCTAAAATAAATAGGGGATGAGATTGGATGATTGTTCATAGGTGGTAGCTAGCAAAGGGAAGGAGGAAATGATCACATTAATTGACTACTAAAATATCGCTAAATAAGGAAGAGACACATGACAAGTTGTTGATTCTTAGTCTTCTTATTTTAAAACCCTTTTCCCCTAATCATGATCATATGTGTGTATATGTATGTACATATATATAGAGAGAGAAAAAAAATGATATATTCTTTCATTATTTCTTTCTATTTTATTCTTTTATTCAATACAAATAATATGTGAAACCTGCTAATTCTCTTTTATCATACCTCTCCATTGATTTTGACCATTATGTTAATCTTATGAGTAGTAAAAAATAATAGAAGGATATATGACCTCTTTTATTTATTTATATATATATATATATAGAGAGAGAGAGAGTTAGAGAGATGATGGTTCATTTGAGAACCGCTTTGAACTTGAGCACCGTAAGAACCAATTTTGACACTTGGTTAAAATAAATCATTGACCAATAAAAACCATGACTCATTAATGACGCATCAACGAGGGGTATTTTAGGAAAATCAAGTTTTCCAGTTTAATGATGGTTCACACGGATGCAATTCACGATTAAGAAAATATACGGAAGACTAAAATACTCCTATTAATGAGTATTAATGGTGATTACAAATTGTACACGCGATAATCATATTAAGAATAGTTCTCAAATAAACATTATACAATGTTAGTAAAAACCATAGAAGTATATTTATATATTTTCAGATTTTTAATAGTCAAATAATTAATCGAAAATTCAACGATTTAAACTAAAATAATTTAAAACAATTTTGAACAACTTAATTAATACTATATAATTTTATTAACTAATATATATACACACACGTGATTAATTAAATCCTTTCAACATCCTCTCGTGTGTAAGTTAAAACTAAAGTTACTACTAACTTATAATAACTATTATAAATCTCAATCTCTCGGTGAGGTTGCATTTCTATTTGATTTACAAATACTTACATGTGTGACTCTTTAATGTTTTGTGACATTGGATGTGACATCACTGCGTTGTTGTCTATGTATATTTATCTAACAAAATAATCAATACGTGTTTTTCTATACGTGATTTTGGCACCCTCCCGTCCCTTAGAACTTCTGCCGATGTTAACAACATATAAATAAGGTGACGGGGTTCATAGAAAGCAACGTGCGTTTTTACATAAAATATAATAAACATATTACAATTTTCACTTGTCCTTTATGTTCTCTAATGTTTTGAAATCGCTTAATTACATCTTTATTTATAATATTGATAAGTGTTTTTTTTTCCTTCTATGACACGAAGTAAACAAAAAGTTGTATTAAACTACTAAAATGCTACTTAAAATACAAACAAAAAACAAGCAAAAAGTTGTTTTAAACTACTAAAATGTTAGTGGTTAAAACTTAAAAGTATGACGATTGATTTGGCAATTTCTGTGAAGCATAGCTATTAAAATTTAAACAATAACCCTTGAAAAATTAAAAGATAAATAGGTTATATTTGAAACGAAAGAGACACGGTTGCATATACATAAAAAATATACAAAAAAGCGTAGACATATTATTAATAAGAAACTTAAAATGTTTAGGTTTATCTTAAATTGAAGATTTTTTTCCGTACAACAAACTTACACACACTCTAATTTAGCCTTTTGTCTCAAGTGAGACTTGAACTTTCATTTCCAATAAGAAAGAAACATCTTACATACCTTGATGCTGCTAAGTCAAGGAAACACCTTGAATTGGAGATTTAGGTTGTATTTTAATCCATTGTTCTTCAAGAACACTTGAACAGGATCTGAATTGCAAGGAGAAGAGACTAAATGATGATGGAGGGTGATCGAGAGCTTTTTTAAATAAACTTGTAGAGTTTGTTGAATCTTGAATTGTGTTGGCATTAGCATTCCACGATCCACAACTTCGTGAATTAAGCATATAACTTCTAAGTATTTTCTAATTGCCTTCCCCCCACACTCGTAGCCGTCATTGGCAGTTTGGCACTTAGATCTCTCATATGCAAATTAATTTTTGTTGGGTGGCCTTAGGTCAAAATTTCATTCTCTCTATTGTGTATGTGTATGTTAGTTACTTTCTCACTCATCCTTTGCACTCATAGATCAATGAATATTTGATTTTACCATTGGTGGCCGGAGGTTGTTCATAGGGTGTATTTGTGTATGTTCAGGGTGCTTGCAAGTGATTTACTTCTTTTGGCCATCTTGTCGTGTGTTGGTTTTTGCCTGAACGGATACAATGTGTTTATATGATAAAGACGGTGTTTTGATTATTGAATTTGGTTCTTGTTTTAGTGAGTGTGTTTATTTCTAATGGTAGCCATATGTGGTTGCCAGAGGTGAAAGGTGACAAATGGTACAAAGTGGCTTCGGTTAGTTATTAATTAAATACAATATAAAATTTGAGTTAAAATTAGGTATCTACAATGTTTTTGAAAGAAGTTTCAATTCAAGTTCTCCCTTGTTAGGATTGTTCCTCTGCAATGGCTATGGTGCGTGTTTATATGGAATCTTACATGATTATTGGTTTCATGGGTCTGCAATTATATACTATAATTGAAGACTTTTATTTCCTTTTGTAAATTAAATGAGTTTTCTATATCTTAGAGCTTGTATATGGTTTAGTTTGAGGTTTTGTATCATCAATTACTGAGTCCTTATCAAAATATACTTATTTGAAATCTTGTATTTTTACGGTCTCAATCTTTGATATTTAATAAAATTTCTTACTTTAAAAAAAATTTGAGTTAAATTTAAAAGATTAATTATATATGTAAAAGGATAGTTTGGTAATTTTAAGTGATTAAGGCAATGGTACTTTTACCTACTTGTAAAAAATTGAAATCATTAGAATTTGGAAATGAAATATAGAATTACCCACGCCTTCGGCTGCCGCTATCAATCAGCCCCATATCCGTTGTCGACGCTGTCGGCAAATCCGTATCATTCTCTCTTTCTCCGGTGACGTAAAACCTAACACTTCTATCGAAAAGAATCTCATTTTCCTCCACGCAGATCCCGTACGTTACGTTAGTTCCGATCATCAGACGCTGATCGGATCTCACCGGCGTAATATCGATAATGGCGGCATCACGGCGTCTCCGTGACCTGCAATCGCAACCAGGCAACAGGATCTGCGTTGATTGTTCACAAAAGAACCCTCAATGGGCCTCCGTATCTTACGGCATCTTTATGTGCTTAGAGTGTTCCGGCAAGCACCGTGGCCTCGGTGTCCACATCTCTTTTGTCCGATCGGTCACCATGGATTCATGGTCCGAGATCCAGCTCCGTAAAATGGAGTCTGGTGGCAACGAGAAACTCAACAATTTTTTGTCTCAGTATGGAATCCCGAAAGAAATCGACATAATCGCGAAATATAATTCCAACGCGGCATCGGTTTATCGCGATCGAATCCAAGCCCTGGCAGAAGGTAAACCATGGAGGGACCCGCCCATTGTGAAGGAGAGCCCGATCAAAGGTGGTAGCAATAAGAAACCGCCGATGCCGGGCGGTGGTGGTGGTGGTAAGGTTAGTAATAATCGGGGAAATGGAGGGTGGAATGATAATTGGGGGGATAGTAGTTTTGAGGATGAAGGTTTCAGATCCTCGGATAATATGCGGAGGAATAATACAGTCGGAGATTTTAGGAGTGGCGGCGGTGGTGGTGGAGCGCCGGCTAGGTCGAGATCCACCCAGAGTTTGTATTCGCAGTCCCAATTACAGGCTTCTGCTGCCGGTAAAGAGGATTTTTTCGCTAGGAAGATGGCGGAGAATGAATCCAGGCCGGAGGGATTGCCTCCTTCGCAGGGAGGAAAATATGTCGGGTTCGGGTCGTCGCCAAATCCTATGCCGCGCAGCGATTCTCAAGGGGACGTTCTCTCTTCAGTTACACAGGTACATTGAAATGCATGCAAAGTTTTGAATTTAGAATTCTATTGAACTATTTACATTCGGTTTTTATCTGATGCGTACAACCTTAAATGGTGAAAGTGTGAAACCAACATGCCTATTTACATCCTGATGAATGTTTCTCTTCAGTGATATTAAGATAGTAGTTAGAACTATACTGGACGCTTGGAGAGAATGTTTATGGTTATGTTTTAGTTTCAGTATATGATTGATGCATAGGTGTACTGTTTAATAATGATAACGCAAAATAGGTAGATGTTGTATCTGATTTTCGTGGCATCCATGAATCACAAAGAAGTTGATTTTGCTGTGTATAATGGTAATTATGCTTTCACTTATGGATGAAATTATCATTGTTGGTTTTTATTACGATATTAGAGTGAGTGGTGTGGTCAAGCCATCACACCTCCATTACGCCGCCACGTCAACATTTTTCACCTTCCATCAAATACTCATCAAACTGAACCCCTAATGGTATTACCCCCGTGACACCGAAAGATTATGACCTACTAACTCCTTTAATCCCTCATTTAAACACACACACACACAAAAACTTAATTACACCTTGATGAGGATGACTCCAGGCCCATCGCTCTGGCAACCACTTGCCATAGGGTATGCGTAACACTACACCTTACTACGACACAATATTGTCTGCTTTGCCTCTCCGACTCACGGCATCGTTTCTGGCGACCAGACAAGAACTTCCCAGGGGGTCAACTATTCCTGGACTGTTCTTGCCTAAGCATACTTAACTGCAGAGTTCTCATGAGATCTACCGTTCTTGTGGCCCCAAAACACGTTATGTCATGGAAGGCCAAAGTTTACTTATGAACCCAATATCTCTCCTGCCCACGGCCGATGTGGGATTCGTCTAAGGTGTTACAAACACTCCTGTCGGTTTGTCTCACCATCCCGCACGACACAGGAGTGTCTCTGACATCATATGTAATACCCCGTCTTACTACGACACAATATTGTCCGATTTTGCCTCCTTGGCTTATGGCTTTGTTTCTGGCAACCAAGAAAGAACTTCTCAGGGGTCGCTAATTCCTGGATTGCTCCTGCCCTAGCACGCTTAAATGAAGAGTTCTCATGAGATCTACTGTGCTTGTGGCCCCAAAACGCGCTATGTCATGTTGGGCCAAAGTTTACTTATGGACCCAACATCTCTACTATCCATAGCCGATCTGGGATTCGCCTAAGGTGTTAGACGTTAGAGTATGGCATCATACCGGAAGTTCAACGTGATGGGGTGATCATGGTGAGAAAAAGGATGCCACACCACCCCCCATTAGAGAAAGGTGGAACTAGGGAACACCTTCGAGTTAAGTACCTCCCTTCTTTTACCCTGAGCCATGACCAATGCGACGTTATAAGTTGCACTCATTGAACCTTTCAAAAGATTTGGACATTGTACCATAGCATTATAGCTCTAGGGATGACAAAAAACCCCGCATCCGATAGGGAACCCGATCTCCAACCCTAATTTGACTGGGGAATCCCCGAGTGGACCGGGGATGGGGACGGGGATTCCCCGAACTTAGAAATGGAGATGGGGGCGGGGATGGGGATACCTCTCGGTTCCCCGAACCCGCACACACACACACACATATATATATATAATTCTCATGTGTATCTATTTAGAAAAATCGATTTTGTAGACAAAGAAAAATCCCCGATTCCCCGCGGGGATCCCTGATACCCTACGGGGATGGGGATGAGGATGCCAATCAATTCCCCGGCGGGGATGGGGATTGGGGGTGGGGAACGGGGATGGGGATGGGAAGAGCGATCCCCGATACCCCCGACCTCGTTGCCATCCCTACTTTTGGTAGTTCCCATTTTTGAAAACAAAAGGTCTTATCCTTGTCTATTTTCTAATATTTTCTAAATAATTACACAGTATTGCCAAATTTTATATTTTTTTAGATGTGGGATATTCACACATAAGGTAAAATTAGATTAAATTGATTTCTTTTCAAGAAAAGGGCCTAGGGTTTGCAACAGGCATATAGGTGTCATACCTTGCGCGTTGTCGCATAGATGATATTGAACATTTGGTTAAAAAGTTTGTATAAGGTGGTGATCATTTATACCCCATTCTGTTATGCATTTCAAACTAGTAGTTTTGTTAGTGGTTGATTTTGTATTTGATTTGGCTCTACTCTTTGTCCATGCTCCATGACTCTAGGAGGTTGCCTGAAAAGTTTCTTCTTATTTTGCACTAAAGACACCATAAATGATATAGTTCTATTTCATTTGTATGTTAGTTTTTCTGTTGGTTACTTTTTTTTCTTGATCTGGTTAGATTTATCATTACTTGTTTGTTTTGAATCTGTATAGTTTTTGTTATTTAATTATTTTTAGGCAACTTCAACTGATTTTAAGTTCTGCATTTGGGAACCCTTTTCTTTTACATGGCTGCATTTATGGTCTGAATTGTATATTTATGTATGCTATATTCTTCTTTATTTGAAAAGATGTAGAATCACAAGTACTAATTAGCAAGGCTTTTCTATCCGTTTTTTTATCTATTTTAATTTGATTATTTAAGAATTTCTATATGCAAAGACTTGTATATATCAACACTAGTTTACAATTTACGTCATCTTAATTCTCCCTACACAAGAGTCTGGCTGCTTGTAATGCAAAATAGGTGAGGAGGGAGTGACCTTAACATCAATCTTTGCTCATACCCTTTTAGGACTCCCCTTGCATTTATCATTGAGTATTTCCTAGAAAGGTCATATAGTGAATGGCAATGTAGATTTATCTTGCAACAATCTTATTTATTATGACATCTAAGTAACGCAAGCTTGGTTTTACTAGAAGTATGTTGGAACCTTTAGACTCACCTGCCCGCAATTTTTAATGATTTGTTTTTAACTTCAACTGATTTTAAGTTTTACATTTGGGAAACCTTCTTATTTACATGACTGCCATTTATGGTCTGAGTTGTATATTTATGTATGCTATATTCTTCTTTGTTTGAAATTTGAAAAGATGTAGAATCACAAGTAGTGTTGTAATACTTGGCCTAGGCGGCCGACTAGTCGGCGCCTGGTCGGTAGTCGGGCATAGACCTTGGTGAATAGTGCCTACTCAGACTAATTCCTCATTTTAGATCAAAACCGGGGCTAGGTAGCACTAGTTAGAGCTAGGCGGTCAACAAAGTCAAAGTTTTTTTTCATTAACCGCAAAGGGATACTTCATATTTCATTATTTCTCGTGTATTATTTTGATATTTTTAGATTTGGAATTAAATAATTCGTAGTTCATAGATTGATTTTTGATGAGTGCTGGATACTTCAAAGTTCAACCGTGTTTGTATTTGAAGTCTTGAACAATTATACTAGTGTTTCTAAACACATGTTTTAAGTCCTAATAACATTATATTTATATTTGAGTATTTATGAACATGTAGTATATATCATTTTGAAATTTATACGTAAAAAATTCCAATCCGAGTACTCCCCGAGTACTCTCCACCTAGGCCGAGTACTCGTTACTCCCCGCCAACCACCCAGCTCCTTTCTAGCGAGTTCTGCAACATTGATCACAAGTACTAATTACACGAGGCTTTTCTATTTGTTCTTTCTTCTATTTTACTTTAAAAACACAATTTCTATATGTCAAAAACATACATATATATATATATATGTGTGTGTGTGTGTATGGAAAAGTTAAATCGAGAACTATTTTTCGTGTGAAAACTGTTTGTAACACAATTAATGACTCAATAATGGGGGTATTTTGGTCATTTATATATTTACCCAACCATGAATTGCGTCCAGGTGAGTCGTCATTAATTTACGAGGCTTGATTTTCAGTTTTTCACAAAATACCCCTCATTAATGCGTTACTAATGAGCCATTAATGTGCCGCCAAATATTCTTAGCCATTGATTAATTTTAATCAAGGGCTAAGATTGGTTCTCGCAGTTCTCGTATGAAAATAGTTTTTATTTGAACTCTTCCCTATATATATATATATATAGGAGGCTTCAAACGAGAACTGTTTTTCATACGAGAACCAATCTTGGCCATTCAAGTGATAAGTGGAATTCATGGATGAAGAGCGTGAGGGGATTAAGTGCGGCAAGGTGCATGTAAGGAATTCATGGGTAGGCAATCCAATTGAAGGAGGGGGAATTGGACGGCTAAGATTGGTTCTCGCAGTTCTCGTTTGAACTTTTCCCTATATGTGTGTGTGTGTGTGTGTGTATATATATAGGTAAAAGTTCAAACAAGAACTGTTTTTCGTACGAGAACCGCGAGAACCAATCTTAGCCGCCCAATTCCCCCTCCTTCAATTGGATTGCCCACCCATGAATTCCTTACATGCACCCTGCCACACTCAATCCCCCCACACTCTTCATCCATGAATTCCATTATCCAAAATGAACGGCCAAGATTGGTTCTCGCAGTTCTCGTATGAAAAACAGTTCTCGTTTGAACCCTCCCTATATATATATAGTGAAAAGTTCATTTGAGAACCGTTTTTATTGCGAGAACCAATCTTAGCCGTCCAATTCCCCCTCCTTCTATTGGATTGCCCACCCATGAATTCCTTACATGCTCCTTGCCACACTCAATCCCCCCACGCTCTTCATCCATGAATTCCATTATCCAAAATGAACGGCTAAGATTGGTTCTCGCAATAAAAACGGTTCTCAAATGAACCTTCCCCTATATATATATATATATATGGATGAGATCAAATAAAAAGAAAATTAAAGTAAAAAGTGTAAAAGGGATGATTATTTGATCATTTTTCGGTATATATATCAACTGATAATCGTTAGTTCATCATCTTTATTGATTAAAACTAGTTCTTCATCAATTTCTTTTTGATTTCAAATACAGATTTTGAAAACAAAATTTTGGAATAATTTGTTGATGAACAAAATGCTTTCATCTAAAAAGTGATGAATATGTTGGATTCATCAAAAAGAAATTGATGAAGAACTAGTTTTAATCAATAAAGATGATGAACTAACGATTATCAGTTGATATATATACCGAAAATGATCAAATAATCATCCCTTTTACCCTTTTTACTTTAATTTTCTTTTTACTTGATCTCTACCCTATATATATATATATATATATATATATGAGTTGTGTTCAATAAAGTCCATTTAAAAAACATAGTCCTGAAATTTTTATATTTAATCACATGTGATTTGTAAGAGCATCACATGTGAATTACGAAAAATTACAAAAATGCCACTCCACCCAAATTTTTAAAATTTAATCTGGACCATTGATGACATTGATCGAAAGGCTAAAATTAGTCCCTTAGGACTATGAATTAATTATGGACTATATTGAACATTCTTCATATATATATATATATATATAGTTTACAATTTACATCATCTTACCTCTCCACACACAAGAATCTTGGCGCTTGTAATGCAAAATAGGTGAGGAGGGAGTGACTCTAACATCAATCTTTGCTCATAAGTCAATTTAGGACACCCCTTGCATTTATCATTGAGTATTTCCTAGAAAGCTCATATAGCGAATGGCAATGTAATGATTGTAATCTTATCTTGCAACAATCTTATGAGTTATGACATCTAAGTAAGGCAAGCTTGGTTTTACCAAAAGTATGTTAGCCCCTTTAGACTCACCTGCCAGCAATTCGAGCAAGGCTTCTTTATAGTTTGCTTGGTTCATATTATAAGTTTTGTTGTCTTCAAATTGTGAGCTCGAGTCTAAAGCTTCTCAAAATGGGTAGCTTTCATACTTTGTAGTATAGGTCATGATATACAGGTGCTAGAAATGTTCTTTAATTTTGGTTGCCCCTACCCTATGCAGTTATCTCGGTCAGATATCAAATATCGGTCAAGGACCGATATTTGAAATCGCGGTTATCTCGGTGAGATATCGGCGAGATATCGGTTTTTTATATTTTGTAGAATATATTTTATATATATATATATATAGGGGAAGGTTCATTTGACGGCTAAGGAGGGGGAATTAGACGGCTAAGATTGGTTCTCGCAGTTCTCGCAATAAAAACGGTTCTTAAATGAACCTTTCACTATATATATATATAAAAGATTAAAATCATAAAAAATTAAATAAAAAGTATAGCATAAAAGTTAATAGATAGTAATATGGGAATTGTTTTAAAGTGTCAAAACAAAATTTAATTGCAATCCACGGGTTCGGCATCCGAATCAACATCGTCTAAAGCATTCACTTCTTCCTCCAAGTCATCACCGCCACCAAGATCTTCCATTTCAACGCTAATCTCATCATCGTCATCTCTATAGCGGTCCCTTTTACTCCTTGTACTTGGTCCGATGTTTACATTTCCTCCCATCGCTTCTCTCACATCCGACCAAAGAAGACCATCACTTGCATTCACAAAGTCTTGAAGCTCGTCCTCGGTTGGTATCGTCCATTCATCATTTTCCTCTACGTCTCTCAACAAGATAGGATCCGAAGACTTGTTGTCTCAGCTTGGATGAAATTCGTAGGTAGTAGGAAGAACAAAGTCGACAGGTGCTACCCAGAAATGATTGGTGTTTGTTCGTGGGCTCTTAGGCTCGTAGCTTGTGACTGCCAGATGGAAGCGACGATGGAAGAGTGGAGCCGTGGAGGAAGAAAGAGATGGCAGGCAGCGACGTTGAAGATGGAAGCGACGATGAAGATGGCAGGCGACGTTTTCTTTAGCAGATTTAGGGCTGTTGTTTTTCTTTTTAGGTTTACTTAAGTGGGCTGGGCACTGGGCTTGGGTTTGACAGATCCAAAAAAAAAACTCATGCTACAAAAAATGGGTAAAAAACCGATATATCGAAGTCAAAATATCGGCCCATATCGCCGATATTCTCGCCTCCGAGATAAGCCAGCGATATTTGAAAACGATATTTTATGAACATCCGAGATCCGAGATCTCGGCGAGATATCGCCGATATTAACTGCCCAGCCCCTACCCTTGCCACACTTTCACTCCGCTTTTCTCCCCAGCGAATCAAAGGAGTGGGGAGAAGCATGAGAATGTGAAAGGTGTGGGTAATTCATTAATTTCATTGAGCTCTTAATGTTGAATCTTTTTCATCACGTGTCTATCATGCCCTAGGGCTGCAAGAGACCCAATCTCAAGCTCAGCTTGATGGACCTTAGGCTAAGCTTGAGCTCAACTTGATAGTTTGATTAGCCTTAATGATGCAGACTTGAGCTTGGCTTGAGAGGAATTTGAAAATCACAAATAAAAATGAGATTCGATAGCCAAACTGATTTAAAATACGGGTTTGGTAACACTAGCCTTAAGGATGGTGATTAAGGATGTTTTTCATACGGCGACACTTTAACCGTCAATGTTCAACACTTCAACCACCCAACAATCCAACACCCTTTAGTTATAAAGTACAATCAATTAAAGCATTTAAGACATCCTTCACCACAACTTTATCAAATCCTTTAAATATATATAAAAGTTACAGCAAATTAGATGTCATGAAGCTGCTCTAAGATAACTCTTGATTGTCATTCATCGAATATCATGGATGATACTTGTTGGTTAAAGCACCGGCTGTTAGAGAAATGACCGATGAACAAAAAGTTGTATAGGAGTCACTCACATGTCAAACACGTGTTGGGCTCCCGTCAACTGCTCCTATTTTGCATACAAGCAGCAGATGTGTGTGCTTGCCAATTTTCTTGCAGACACAGGGTACAATCGGCAATTCAACGATGTTTAGATGTTTGAGTTAATGTGTGGCAGCAGATACAGATCTGAATCTAAGCTGTTTAGATGTATCCCTGTTTTAGGAGCCGTTGTTAATTGAGAAGTTGGACATTTATTTAATCTACCTGGCTTGATTAGCCTTAGCCACTCATATATATGACCAATAGTAGCTGAATGCTTCCATACAGTTCTATGCACAAATGCACAATAACGATAAATGGTTCAAGTTGTGGCCCTGTTTACCTTTCACTTGGACTGTATTAATTTTCTGGGGGGAAAATCTTGTAAAAAGGCTTGGAAAACTAATTGTTCTTGCTTTATATTTGATATTGTTTGACATGTTTATGCAGGGCCTTGGTAAGCTATCTTTTGTTGCTGCATCTGCTGCACAGTCTGCTGCTAACGTGGTTCAAGCTGGCACAAAGGAATTCTCAACAAAGGTTTCTTTTTAATCTCCATCCTTGCTCTATATCTATTTTGTGGAATTTGTTTGATTATTTAGGTAGCTTTCTTCTCCAAGCAGGACCATTTTTGTTTAGACATTCTCTTAATGTATTTGAATGTAAAATCAATTATTGTGATTGAAAAACATCATTCTAGTGCCATTCAGTTTCTTTGATTTTTGCATATGGTGTGAGATTTATGTTTTACAACTTTGTGCAGTTAATGCAAGGATAGCGTTATATTGATATATATCGTGAACTATTATGCATAAACAGGTGAGAGATGGGGGCTATGATAACAAGGTGAATGAAACTGTGAATGTTGTGACTGCAAAAACCACTGAAATTGGTCAAATGACATGGGGAATCATGAGAGGTGTCATGGCAATGGCTTCACAGAAGGTTGAAGAGTACACCAAAGAAAGTCCCTCCTGGAAAACTGATGATTGGGCAAGAAACGAAACCCAAGGAGATGGATTTAATCAGAAATCAAATAGTTGGAATTCTAATGGTGGGAATGGTGTGTCTGTCAGCTCATCAGGCAGGAATGTAAACGCTGTTGATTCTAATGCTTGGGATGATTGGGATAATGATGGGTATAGAAAGCGTACATCTGATGCAGGAACTGCATCTCATAATGGGGATAGCTGGGCAGGTTGGGATGACGATGACGATAAAGTTGATGATGGTAGTTTTTACCAGACCCCGTCTAATGGTAAAACATCTACTCATACTCGGAAATCTGATGGAAACTGGTCTGGTGCAGGCTTTCATTAAGGTAATTTTTTTAAACTCCCTTGCTGAGTAAGGTTCAGATGCTTTGGGGGGAGTTGAGTTTACATATGTACAACTGAGAACACGAGGGGTTGGTAAATTGTTCAAGTAAAAGAGAACTAATGCTTATATCTTTTGATGTTTTGTTTTATGATTCTGGTAATGTATTCGGATATAAACCATTAATTCGTCAGAATTTATATAAAATTTACGGCATTGTTTTCATCAGAATCGCTTGAGAATGTTATCGACATCGGTTGTTCCTTTATAGAAAAGATTTAAGACAACCTTACTACTAATAAAAGGTCTGCAATACATTTTCTGTGTTCTGTAAAAAAAATTTGTTTACTTGTAAAAGATAGGGATAATGCATATGAGGTCTACCAAACTATTCAACTCCTTACATTAAACCCATTTTATTTACTCAAGTCCAGATATGTGTATGTATGGGTTTTACCAGTTAGTTACACATGAGCTACTTAGCTGGAATGGTTTGTCACTGATAAAAGTAAAACTAGATACATACATACTTTATAAATGGGTGGTGTGTAATAATTAGTTTAAATTTACAAATGACCTGATTACAAGAATAATAATAATAATAATAATAATACTTGAATATGTCAAAATTAACAGAACCCACTACCTACCTAGCAAAGTATCAATATTTGTTTACTGGAGAGAAAGCTATGAAAGCTTCTGTAACAAATGATCCAACCCAACTAAGACCCATTTATTTAAACCTACTTTTTTACTGTTTAAACTTTAAATAAACAAATCTCTTGACCATATTTACTTTATTTTTAGAGTCAATTATACTCATGGTCCTTTTAGAATGGGGGTTCTATCACATTCATTCATTTAAGCCAAAAAGTTGTAAAATATATCCTTTTAAATGAGTTTTTTACACATGATTAGTCATTTAATGGTTAACTTTAATGGTATTGCTGTTAAACTTTTTAAAATACCTATTTTACCCTTGATCTTTTTTAAACCCTAAATTTTACTTTACCCTCTTTTAACCCAAAACCCCCTTTCCCCTCACCACCACCACCAAAAGGCATCCATTGCCGCCACCACCGCAAGGCCGCCGCTGCCACCACTGGAATACACACAAACACTGAGATCTCTCTCCCACATGAATTCAAGCACACAGATCTCTCTCGCACACATGAACATGAATACTAACACATGCCAGATCTAAGTTATATCTCTCACACACAAACACAAACACAAACACACCATACATCTGATAAGAACCAGAATTGGGAAAAACAAAAAAGAAAAAGACCTCCAGTTGTTGCATCCGGTAGCGGCGACGAGTTCCCATCATTAGCCGGAGTCAATGGTGTGTTGCGGTGGCCGGAGTCAAGTTCACATCGGCGGCGACAAGTTCCCGTACAATTTTGATGAATTTTAGGTTTGAGTTCGGTGGTTGTAACATCCCACATTTTTTTACACTAATTCATTAATCAAAATAATATAATTCAACCATCAAAATTCGTAAATACAATCATCCCAAATCAGAGTTTTTAAATCGTTTGAAACAACGGAAGCTAAAGCAAAACATAATTGTTTAAGGATTGATTCTCCTAGTAAACCCTAAATTCCTCGTAATGAATCCATCCAGAATTGTTTCTTCAAACCTTGATCCTTAAATTGTTTGCTAAACTCTAATACCTAAAGCGGTTCACAAATCTACACACCTAATCCATCCGAAATAAATCCTCAAACCAATTCACAAACACCTACCATTAAATCAACTCTCTCTCTCTCTCACACACACACACACATCTCCCATTTGAACTCAAATCGATTCACGAAAAAGCACCTACCACAGGGAAAAGGATTTGCACGCGATGGCGGTGTCCAAAATGAGATAGCGATGGTGATTAGAGAAGCATAACACATAAGTGGTGAATGTACGTGTTCAGTATTTGGATGAGATTTATAAAAATCAAACCTAATCGAATTTGAGTAATCATTGTTTGGTTTTCGAATCGATTTTGGACTCGATTATTTTTACATTGGTTTTTGGAGGGTTCAAACGAGAACTGTTTTTCGTACAAGAACTGCGAGAACCAATCTTGGTCATTCAAGCGGTAAGTGGAATTCATGAATGAAGAGCGTGGGGGGATTGAGTGTGGCAAGGTGCATGTAAGGAATTCATGGGTGGGCAATCCAATTAAAGGAGGAGAATTAAACGGCTAAGATTGGTTCTTGTACGAAAAACAGATTTCGTTTGAACTTTTCCATATATATATATATATATATATATATATATATATATATATATATATATAGTGAAAGGTTCATTTAAGAACCGTTTTTATTGCGAGAACCGTGAGAACCAATCTTAGCCGTCCAATTCCCCTCCTTTAATTGGATTGTTCACCCATGAATTCCCTACATGCACCCTGCCACACTCAATCCTCTCACGCTCTTCATCTATGAACTCCATTATCCAAAATGAACGGCTAAGATTGGTTCTCACAGTTCTCGTACGAAAAACAGTTCTCGTTTGAATCATCCCTTATATATATATATGAATGATTGTGAGTGTGTGTATTGTAACTCTATTTCTATTTTCTAATTTTCTTATCTGATAAATAAAATTGATCAAAACTCCTATAAATCTTTTCTTAACTCATCTGTAAGTCCAAACTCCAATAAATATTCATAATATTATATTCATCTTAAAACTATCGAATGAAATTTGTTCTAAACATTAAAAATTGTAACAAATATACTCAATCAGTTGAATTTGGTTTTATTTGAATTCAAACCGTATTCAAGTAATTGAGTTCAAATTGGTTTTAGTAATAGTATTTGAAGTCAAATCGAGTTTTGAATCGGAATAGAAAATTAACAAACCCGAGTAACCCGATTCGAACAACTCGATAAACTCGAAAATTGATTCGATAAACAACACTACTATCTGGAACCATGGAGGAGTTGCAGGCTTTACTTGCATAGGAAGTGTAAAGTCGTCGGTGGATTTGAAATGTCATCAATGGAATGTGTGGCTTAGCCACGATGATCCTAAAATAGATCGGTGCCAATGAAATGACAACCTTAAAGTGGCTCCAGTGATGAAATGGTGACGGTAGCATGGGGGCGTTGTCGTCGGTGGTGGTGTGGAGGTAATGTTGTCGTCGGTGATGGAGGCGACGATAGAGAAGGTCTGATTTGTTTTAGCCTATGTGTGTGGAACACATATTCGAGTGGATATTATATGTGTTTTTTAATATCAACAATGATAATAACAATAATTGAAGGATAAATTGGTCGTGAATTTCGTAAGTTGTAACGACTGAGTGGTTAAACTTGCAACAATTTTTTAAAATAGAGATTAGGAGTGTAATTTCATTTCATTGTATTAAGAATCAAACTTGAAATTTGATGAGGTCTGTATGGTTAAATTTGTAATTTACTCATAATTTTATAATCCAACATGTCCATTTTATCACTTTAAGTACTAAATCATCTTATGTATCTTAATCTCTTTATAACCACTTCAACTTTAATGTACTATACAAATTCAAAGCAAAACATGAACATTTAGAAAATCAAATATATCGTTATTTTCAGGGTTTTTTTGCCCTTTATATACCACCAACGCTTATTTTCTATTCGTATGAATCATGACCCCTACCTATACCTCATTTGTTACCTCCCCATTATGATTTATTACCGAACCCGAAATTTCTTCTGAATCAACTTGATCATGCTGTTGAACCACAAGCACAGAAGACACAATTCCATGGTTTGAAGAAGCTAGGAGATCTCCAACCGGCCCAAGCTCTGCATGCTCCGGTTGTCGGTGATCAGCTAACCCGGCAACCATGGTTGTCGGCATCCGTGCTTTGCCTACGACAATGAGATTGTACTCACCACTTTTACCTATTGTCAATATGCTCTCAACGATATTGGTTCCCTTGTTTTCTTTGTATTCCACCATCCCTTCCCACTTTCTCTGAAAATTGCTAATAGCTTTCTCATCCAGCTCCTGAAATTTTATGCCACAAAAACATTCGGTCATCACAAATGTGTTAATTAATATAACTATCATTTGATATCTATTGGGTAAAACACTGACTCCCTATATGGAGGTAAACGATTTATTTCCATAATAATTTGAAACTTTGAATTAGAGATAGCAACATAGAGTTTTTGACTAAATGGGTGTATTTTTAAAACTTATTTACCAAATAGGTGTAGTTTTAAACATATTTACCATTTAGGTGTACCTTTTGTTTTTAATGTTTTTATAATTATTTTTTACTGTTTTTTAACTTTTTTTTACTGCTTATTTTTAACTGTTTTGTTTAGTGTTTCTTTACTGTTTTTTTTTTGCTGTTTTTTATTTGTTTTTATTACTGATTCTTTACTGTTTTTAACTATTTTTTCATACTTCTTTACTATTTTTTACTGTTTTTTTAACTCTTATTATTATATCTTATATCCAAACAATTATTTAATGTTTTTTTATCATAAACCTAACACTTGTTTAAAATAATACTAACAATCATAAGTTAAAACCAGCATTATCAAATTCATAAAAAATTTATTAGATTATTTGATATGATTATATCTTTCATTTCTTTGATTTTTTCTTTTTTTGTAAATAAAGATTGGTTATCGGCTCAAGATATTCGAAAGATATTTGAGAATGTTTTTTTATCTTTTCGATTTGTAAGAAGTCATTGTTGATTTAGAACCTAAAAAACATTATACTTTTAATGATGCTGGTTTTAACTTATGATTGTTAGTATTGTTTTAAACATGTGTTAGGTTTATGATAAAAAAACATTAAACAATTGTTTGGATATAAGATATAATAATAACAGTTAAAAAACAGTAAAGAAGCAGTAAAAAATAGTAAAGAATCAGTAATAAAAACAGATAAAAAACACTAAAAAAAGTAAAGAAACACTAAACAAAACAGTTAAAATTAAGGCATTAAGCTGTAAAAAAAGTTTAAAAAAAGTGAAAAAAAGTTAAAAAACAGTAAAAACAATTAAAAAACATTAAAAACAAAAGGTACAAACCAAATCAGTTAAAAATAAGATGTAAAAAAGGTTAAAAAACAGTTAAAAAGCAGTAAAAAAACAATTAAAAAAACATTAAAAACAAAAAGTACACCTAAATGGTAAATATGTTAAAACTACACCTATTTAATAAATAAGTTTTAAGAATACACCCTTTTAGTCAAAAACTCGCAAGAGGGGAAAGAAAATGGCCACAGTAACAATTATGTCGCATGCATGTGGATAAATGATTGACCCCGAGAAAACCATAATCATGTAAAAACTCCTTTTTAAAAATATATATATACATCAATTATCAGGCGAATAGTTTCTTTAAAATCATAAAATATATTTAAAGAATGATCTTCAGAAACTTTAAAAATTTCTTGCCAACGAGTAATCTTTAGTGACAAACTATACCTTCTCTTTTTCCGGATGGATAATTGCTGTAGAGAATGTATACTTCTCTCTGCCTTTACTAGTAGCCGGTTTCAGCCCACCACTGTCATGCTCCGCCCTATTCCCCTCCACAAATCTCAAAATCGTCACGTTAACCGCCGGATGCTCCACCATTCTTCCACCCAATTCCAAACACCCCCGATCATCAGGCCCACCAAAAAACATCACGCAAACCTTCTGCGCTATGGTGGTGGAGGACCCCTGGCTATGCTGAGACTCGCCGCCAAGACCACGGTCGATTAATATCGCCACCGAGCAATCAGCATTATTTAAAACCCTCTGATTCACCCCTCTCCAACCATGGCCCACATTCTCAATCACATCTGAACCATCCGTTTTTATCCACCGTTTGTGAAATGGCAATATGATAATTGGCACTCTCTTCTCTTTTGCCACGTGGCAAATATCCTCATGCATTGTTGGCAATGCTGAGATGGCTGTGGTGGTCCGAACAACCACCTGTCCCATCTGACCGTAAGCTCTGAATGCCACCGCCACTCTCTCGTGAAAAGCTCGGACACGGTAGTTAAACCGGCTGACAAATGGTAGACCATTTTTCCTGAACCGCTGGACCATAACAATCGACGAGCTACGTTCCGTGAGCTCAACAAGGTGCAGTATGTAGAGCTTGAGCTGAGTTTTGTTCACGGACCGAGTTGATTCAATCAAGTTGATTAATGAGGATATGTTTCCCGGGCCATGGACACATGCCAATATTCGTAGATCGTATTTCTTCCTGGAGACGGAGCTTGTACCACCGCTACTTCTGGCGGTTTTGTAGACGGCCATGACCGACGGAGTTGTGATAAATGTGGTGAAAAGCGCCATTAGGACTAATATGGCGAAAACCTCATCATTAAGAACCTGCGCAACGGTCAATTTACATGTACAATCAATCTGATTGAGTTGAAGAGATCAGAATTGAAACCCTAGAATGTTGAAATCACAACTTAGTAATCCAGAAGTGAAAATAAGATAGAATTGAAGAAACTCGGACCTTTTTTTCTTTGCCGATGTTGAGAACGATGAGTTCGACTAACCCCTTGGTATTCATCAACAACCCTAGTGTAATCGATTCCCTCACTGGCATCATACACAACATAGCTACCATGAACGTCCCCAGGATCTTGCCGCCACACGCCGCCGTGATCACCATCGCTAGTAGGCCCCACGCCTTCCCACCGGTGATTTTTGTGACGTCGGTTTTCAATCCACTCGATGCAAAATACAAAGGAAGAAGCAAACCGGAAACGAAGTCTTCGATTCTTTCTATTAGTTTCTCGGCGAAATTTCCGGTAGGGATGGTTAGTCCGAAGATAAATGCTCCAAAAATAGAATGAATGCCAATGAGATCGGTAATGAAGCCGGAGACCATAACACCAGCTAGAGTCAAGCAAATGTAGGCTTCATCCACAGTGTCGTGTTCCGGAGAGCACTGGCGAGCCACCCAATTCATGACTCGCCGGATCACAACCATCATGAAGATCACAAAGGCGCATCCTAGTAAAAGAAAATCAATATAAAATTTAACAGTTTGATAATACTTAAAAATACGGGGTTTAAATAGAAATAAATTACCGTATTAAACTTCCGTGTTATCGATTATATATATATAGAACGTGTTGGAGTCATTTAATTAAATACGTAATATATATGCATCTTAAATTATCTCATAAATTACATATAAGATCAAATTAATTAGTTCCCTTCTTATCTTAATCATTAATATTTTAAGGACTGATTACGTAAATTATATCATCTGCTTCTTAAGATCATTCCAACTAGTTGAACCAGTGAATCCATTTTTATAAAAATTCGATTTTTATAACCATTTTATTTATAGGATTTTAAACCAAACCTGAAAGAAGGACCCACACAGAAACCAATGGGCTTTTATGAGGCCCGCCTTCTTCTCCGTTTCCGGCGAGAGCGACGGCAAGTGCAAGCAGAATCCACGCCACGATATCGTTAAATGCAGCCGCAGCCATGGCAGTCTCCCCCACTCTGGTGGTTAAGAGCTTCAGCTCCGCCAGAATCCGTGCCAGCACCGGAAAAGCCGTGATGGACAGAGCCACGCCCATGAAGACAAGGTACTGAGCATAGCCGACTTTATCAGCTCCATCGATGCTTTTCCTGAGAACAAATGCGACTCCGATTCCAAGTATGAACGGTACTGAGATTCCAGCGGCTGCAATTGCAAATGCCCGTTTTCCACTCCGGCGAATGGAGCTTAGGTCAAGCTCCAAGCCGACTAGGAAAAGGAAGAAAAGTAGGCCAATGCTTGCAACGGACTCGAGGATCGGAGTGCTCCAACGAGGGAATATCCGGTGCATATACTCCTGATTCCGGCCCAACGCCGACGGCCCCAAGAGAATCCCACCCTGAAATATATATATATATATATATAATCTGAAAAACTTAATTTTTATGGCCAGTGCCTAAGTTGTCAAATTAAATTGCAATGAAAATCCAGCGGTGATTATAGAATTGAAACAGTAAACATACGACGATCTCGGCGATGACTTTGGGTTGACGGAGAGGCTTGAGGAGGAAGGCGAGAAAACGGCTGACGGCGAGGACAAGGACAGTTTGGAAAATCAACAATGGAAATGCGTAGTCGAAGGGATTGTCACCTTGCCAAACACCATCTGATGCGGTTTTGATGGACGTAATATTCACCGTCATCTCTGGTTTTCTCAAAGATGGAACCAAATTATGGGCATCCGTTTGAATTTAGGGTTATATATTTCGGATAAAGATAAAATGTGTAAAAGAAAATTGTTATTTCCTTTGACTAAACTATGTTTTAGCTTAATTTAGGATTAATGCAAGAATTAAATTAAAACCTTATATATAAAATATCTAAAGTTTATTAATTAATGATAGTCACATTAATTAGTACTATATTTTTAAAGCTTTAATTTAATATATCAATTTTATCCTCTTTAGTTTGAAACCGGCTTTCGTTTTATTTTTTGAAAAATGGCTCGTGAATGCAGATGGATGCGTATACACGTACGGGTGTATAAAAAGAGTAAATGCCAAATTATAAGGTGTAGTTTGAAATCATAAAAAAAAAAGAAGGAAGGTTACGTGGAAGAAGAATTAAATGATGAAAAAATATTTACATATATAAATTTCGATCCTCCGTTAATTCTTTGGATTTAATTTGCTTGAAATGAAAGTGGTAGTTGAATTTGCGCATATATATGTGAAATATATATAGGTGTTAGGAGGTGTTTCTCATAACCTATAATTATGTGTTCAATTCTTGTTGTAAACAAAATGTATAGATTTATAAATAGATATATATATATATATGTATAATACATATATATACGTGTGTGTGAAATCAAGAAGGGGGTTAATTTGCTCCTTAAATTATCCGATTCCTTAAGTAATTAGGAAATAAAGCGATCGAGGTAAATAAATTTCTTTTGTATTCATTCGGGAAAAAATATATGGAAAATTAATATGATAGATAGTGCATGTGTTATACCTTTTTGAAATATTAACGTCATCGGAACAAATTTAAATATCACAAACCAATAAAATATCATATTGTTTTGTCGTGTATTTTAGGCCTTCTTGAAACACCAATATTTAAAAAAAAATTGATGTTTAAATATACGATTCAAGATACTTTAATTAATGTAAAGTTTAATTACTACAAATGTTACTTAATTTTAATCATACATTTAATTATCAGCTAGTTGTAAGATATGTAATATAATAATATACTATAAGGATAATAAAGGAAAAATAATAATTAATGACAATAATTTTTTAAAAATGGACAACTATTTTAAAAAACTAAAACAGTAAAATTGATAATATTATTAAAACCGATGAAGTGGTAAGTAACAAAGGGCAAATAATATTAAATTAATAGTGGATAATAATAATGGTAAATGCATGATGGAAGATAGGGGTGTTCGTTAAATGCTTTCATTCGAAATTCAAACAATCCATATAAGTTTTGGTTATTTGTATATGGTTTAATTGGATTTGTGTCGGTTATTTGAATAAACCCAAATAATTTAATTGGGGTATAGTTTGGATTTGAATTGTAATTTTATATTTTGGGCCCCCCTAAATACTCGAAGAAATTGAGGTGTGCATGTTTTATGATATAATTGTCTTGAATTAAGATGAATGAACTTTTGTAATATCCAATTGTGTAAAGCCTTAGGGTATGTTTGATACGCAGCTTTTTGAAGCTGCGTGCTTTTTATTTTAAAATAAAAAGCTTTAAGTTCTGTTCGGATTAAAAAGTTAGAAGCTTTTTTTTAAACAAAAAGCTACAAAATAAAAAACTTTTTGAAGTAGCTTTTAAAACTAGTTGAAAGCTTTTTATATATAAAATTACCTAAATACCCTTTTTAAAATTGTTTTACAATTCATTCTATTTTTATTATTTGTCATTTTTTGTTATTTTACACAATTAAGCTCCAGTTACCAGTTATGTTGTTAAACACATATACATATAAAAAATACAGCCTACAGCTCCAGCTACCAGCTACTTCCGTCAAACATACCCTTAATATTAAAATCTCCTTTCTTATCTGGCATGGAAACCTACGTATTGGTGTTAAACTTAATATATCGTAGTTTTTTAAAATTTGAAATTCATCACATATCAAAAAAAATATGTATGTTTGTGTGATAGAGAGAGATAAATAAAAAAGTATTTATTTTTGACAAATTATTTATTTGATTCTATGGCTCTAAACCAATTAACCTGATGATTAATTTGGTTGAATTGATTTGGTTTAGCATATTTTAGGTTTTAATTATGGTCAATTAAAGTCCAAATAGATTGAAACGATTAAATTCATGAAACCGAAAACCGACCGCTTTACCACCCTAATGGAAGACTACCCATGACGGAAGACGTACGGTTCCTTCTCCATAAACAAGTGTTCATCCATGTGGTTCCCTTAGAAAAGCACGTTCAACTCTCTTAAGTTGTGAAGCATCTTTTATATATATCTTAATTGAGTACCAAGGTAACGTATTTGTAATTTTTAAGACACATATAACAATAACAATAATAATAATCTCTAAATATAAATAAAAGAATAATTTGTATTATCGCTATTAAATAATTTTATTCGTTCATTTTAATAAAGTTAAATTTCAACCATTCTTTTAAATTGAAACTTCAATTTGATTTTGACTTTTAGGAGTAAAAGTTTTTAGTTTAAATCAAAATTATTGTAGATAAATTTTATATATATCATTCTTAAATCTTAAAATATCTTAATTGTACCCTAATTTATAAATATCACATTTACTATTTATAATGTTTCAAAATATTATATTTAACTAAATCTTTAGTTTATCATTTAAAATATTATATAATCAATTTAAATTATATTTAATTATAACTAATAAATATTTGACTTTATTGTTTATAATTGTAACAAATAATGATCGATGACTTGCATAAGAAATAAATATCACGTCTCTTTGCATTATAATATCACGTTTCTACCATCACATCTGTCATCTCCCTCACGTCAACACTTTCCTCGCTTGTTTGGTATTGACACCGTTTGTCGTCATTTTTTTAAACTCTCATTTTTTCGTGTTTTATAATTATTGAATACGGTACGTTTTACTCTTGTATCATACAAACATTTAATCTAGTAATAATAATAATAACAATAATAATAATAATAATAATAATAAAGTATTTTGCTTCTATTTATGATTTTGTGTTTATTTATTTTATCTTTTAAAATGCATTGAACCTCGTACAAACTTTTGAAGCTTCGCTTTTCACTTTTCAGCCACTGACTCAAGCAAAGTCAAAACTCAAAACACACTGAAATAAATAAATAAATAAAAGTTATATAATGCTTATATGACAAGTCATGCTAAAATAATTAGATATTAAAAAATGTAACGTATTGGATCATTTTTTTCTTTTCTAAATCATCATTTTTTTTGAAGTTTCTAAATCATCGTTTGATGAAGATTAATTAATTATTAATACGCTTACTAAAGGGTAAATTACATAAAATGATAACAACTTTTAATTTGTCTAATTAATTAATGTACTCGTAAAAATAATATTACATGAAATTTTTTTTCCGCTATGTTTATTCGATAACCTGTTGGTTGAAGGTGAAGCTAAAAATCCAAAAAATCAATAACTAGAGTAGACGAAACCTAAAAAAGTTGAAACAAGTCAAAACTAGTTTATAAGAGGTTGTTTTTTTTTATTTATTTTCATATACTAGTGGTTATTGATTTTAGTGTTATCAATTATATTTTAGGTAATTTGATTTACTTGACGTCATAAGGGTTTTCTTATTAAAGTTTCAACTAATACAAGTTAAGGGGTGTGAAATGTAAGCTCATTTTAGTAAACAGTGCACCGCAACAGTAAGAGCACAGGGTCTAGGGCAGCGCCCCCTAGTTAGTGTGTAACCAAAAATAATTGATTTCCAGTATTCTTAGTATCGAGAAACCTATAACCCATGATCTCGATTAGTTTAAGGGAATCTTTTTGAACTTCTTAAGATTAAACAGTTCAACCTTTGGATTATCTCAAAATAATTTCATTTTACCATCAATAAAGGACGAATTCTTACTTTTTAAAAATATGATAAGATTTATAACGATCTATTTCTATAGCTTATTTCGGTATGATTTCTAACATACAGAAAGGATGTCCTGTGTATAAATAAACACCAATAGGATGGAAATCCATTGGTGAAAGAAGTTTCAAACGGTTATAAATTTGTTGCTACATTTTTGCATTGAAATCTTATTTAGATTTTGTATTAATATTTATTAAGTTTTTAAATTATTTGTTTTTGTAGTTTAAGATTAAGTATTTATAGTTTACATAAAGGGAAATTGATCCGTAATGTTAACAACACTTAACTTAATGATGTTATACTCACAAACCACTTTAATAAAAGGTAATTATTTATTTCTGTATTAACTCATTTAAATGGTTTGTAAGTGTTACATCACCTAAGTTAGGTGACGAATCATTTTTCCTTATGTAAAATTTTAAAAGATAGTACGCGATGATTTTTGACGGACGTATGTTTTAATAAAAAGTCAAAATTTATTACCGACGGAAACATTTAGTTTCAATAAAAATTTAAAATTAGTACCGGCGGAATTATTGTATATTCTAATAATTAAAAAAAATATTTTACAATATGTTATTTGTATCTTGTTTATATTTTCTTACCAAAGAGCTCAAATAATTAGTTTAAAATATTTTATTTGTATTTTGTTTTTTTATTAAACCGGCTACTAGCTTAACGTTGGAACTTTTAATAATTTAGCTTAATTAATGCTGGATAAATGATTCGTAACTCCTTTGTCCTTTTCTTAAATAACACTAAAAGAGTAATAATGTTGGTTATATATAAACTAATTATTATTGCAGAAGAAATGAAGACTATACATGCATGCACATGAAGCCTGCGGCGTTCTTAATTAATCGTTAATTAATCTACTGTACGTTTGTGCGTATGTGAGGAAAAGAGATAGAGATGGAGGGCGGGAGGGCAAGGAGCTCGTGAGAGAAATTATGGTGAAAGTGATCGAGCCAACTACATTAATTATGCATAATGCATGCATGTAGGTATATATGTATGTATATTATATGCATGACGTAATACGTACGTACTGATCATATGATAATACATTCAACATATACGTACTCTCGCCCGATCACATGATTCACTTTGCTTTACCTTAATATATTATGGTCATACTCCCAACTCATCTCGATATATATATCGATCTGCAGACGGACTCCTAGCTAGCTTCTAGACGCCACCCAATTAAGTACCCCTGGCCATCTTTAGCTTTATAGTTATCTTATTTTCTATTCTACAAATTAAAATATTGATGATCAGAGACGACTTAATTACAACCGACTTTCAAGTTTCAAATTAAAAAAAAAGGAAACGAAGGTGTCCTCCTTCAATTCATTGAGTTTATTAAGGATTCAAGTCTCGCGCTTTGTGAACATAGGTGTAGATTATATACGGTGTATATATATCAGTCTTTCATGGAAAAAAAGTGAACATAGATTTCTTACAGATAATTAACAGTCGATAATTTGTGATGTACGTATTAGCATAGAAACGAGCTGATCAAGGACCCTAATTAAATTTAAGTAAAGAGTTGCTAATTAATTAATTTGCTATGGAATTCCGAGAAAAAGTGGTCATCGGTAACTCATTGATCGGTACGTGTAGGCACTAGTAATGGTTTTGCAATAAATCTCTCGGCATTTAAACATATTTCCAACGGATTTTTGAAGAAATTAACTTTAAACATTTTTTATAAAAACAAGGAAGAAAGATCAAGATTTTCTCAAATTAAGAAAAATATGACTAGTTATATTTTCTCACAACAAAAGCTAGTAGGTACTACAAAGATAACAAAGGTCTCCCAGTTTACTTTAAACAAGGGGCAGCTCATTCTGAAATTTCAAGACTTGAGATGATTAATTTCAATCCAAAAAAGAAACACATTTGTAAGTTTTTCATAGAGTTTTAACTTAAAACTAATTAGCTATAAGTAAGTAACATAGAAAATTTATTAAGCACATTACAAAACTATTTTTCATCCAATATAGGTCATTATTCAATATTGTAATTTCGGACAAAAGTGTAAGTCAGTAGAGAAAAAAAACATAATTGACATTTCGTCGATGACGAAAATAAATGTTAGATTATCATGGTGGGTGGTTCTAATGATTTTGTAGAAATGTTGCATAATAAATCTTGAAAATTGTTGTTTATTGATCTTTGTTTGTATATTTAGCAAAGAAATTTATTTGAAATAAGTCATTTGTCTTTTATTCTTAAAATCTAATAATATATTTTACATTTGAAATATTGATGTCCTAAATCTTAATCTTATTTCCACACACACACACAAAAGATGCGCAAAATGTAGCTTTTTCTTCGGAGAAGGTCCGTGCGCAATAGAAATATAGTTTACCTTTATGACGTTTAAGTTTTCAAGGTAGAGAAGGAAGTCAAAATATCAAATTGATAAAGTGTTACAATTAAGATGTAGTATTTGAAGCTTTTGTTAATTTGTATGTGTTTGAATTAATTTTTATTAATTTATGTTGCTTATGTATGATTCTTTAAATTAATATTTCAACAGAAGTACATAACATATATATATATATAGTATCGAGAGGACTTATTGGATAGTCTGAGTAGACAGTAGAGGATTGATTGCATGCATGTGATTGACGACTCCATCTGCTAGCTCATGGTGATAGGAGAGGCGTGAAGAAAGCACATAATTAGGCCCATAATTAGCCCATGTTGTATCCTAGCTAGGATTAGGCCCCTTAATTTGTCCACAATTTTGAAATATTAACTCGTGATACTCATCTTTAGTATACATTAAAAAAATAGATTTATGATATTATTAAATTATTTTTAGAATATTTTTTTACAAATTATATATATATATATATATATATATATATGAAAAAGTTCAAATAAAAACTATTTTTAGACATTTTTTTACAAATTATGACATTTTTTACAAATTATATGGGTGGACAATCCAATTGAAGGAGAGGAAATTGGAAAATTAAGATTGGTTCTCGCAGTTCTAAAAACAGTTATTATTTAAACTTTTCCATATATATATATATATATATATATATATATATATATATATATATATATATTCACGGCTCAAAGATACTTAAAATAATAATATATAATTTAAATTTTAACTGATTAAGCTTTATTAATATAGATAATATGTTTATCCTTAATTAAATGGTTTTATTAATTAACATATATATTTATCTTTAATCTTTAATATTTAATTCTTTAATCTTTAATTACTTTTATTTATGTAAATTAAAAGAGAGAAATGTTCAATATAGTCCTAATTTAATTTATAATGCTGAGGGATAATTTATAACCATTAGATTTTAAGATTTAATAGTGCAGATTCAATCTTAGATTACAATCAAAATTGACATATTTGTATGAAAGAGGGTATTTATGACTTTTTAACTATTGGTCCCCACTTTCTCTCTCCTCTAATTTATTTAAAATTAATTATCTCACAAACCGTTAATCGTTAGACGAAACGAATTATACCATTGCGATCCTTGTGTTCCCCTCTTTTATTAGAGAGGTCACTTGATATACTTTCGACAAAAAAAATTCTCATTTTGTTAAATTGGACTTAAATTTTATTAAAGTATAATCACATGTGATTCATAGAGGTGTGATCAATATAGTCTTTATAAAATTATAGTTTGGTGTTTGATAATCCGGCAAAGTTCTATGGTTTAGTAATAAAAAATCAACAATTGAAAGTGATTCTAAGTTATTAGTTATTTCATAACACATGTGATTATCTATCTCTTATACATGCACATAATTACAGGTGATTAGATTAAATGTAGCATTTTTATGTCACATATTTGACAGAATCAATCACATGTGATTGCGTATTCAATCACATGTGATTTTGTACAGAATCACATGTGATTGAATACCAAAAACATAAGATTTGGTATTCAATCACATATGATTGCATATTTAATCACATGTGATTTTGTACATAATCACACGAGAGTTTGTACAGATTCAAATGTGATTGAATACCAAAAAAACATGGGATTTGGTATTCAATCATATATGATTGCATATGGGATTGTTCAAACGAGAACCATTCTTATTACGATAACCAATATAAAAGACATCGAATTCGAAGGAGAACACATCTACACCTTTGATAGAGGGGATAGGGTGTTGCTAGTATACAATATATGCATTCATGGGTAGACAATGCAATTGAATTGGGTGAAATTGAATATGTACATACATGTATAAACGGTTTTACGCAAACGTTGATTTATTTAAGCAAACATTCAAAATTAATAAACGTTAAATGATATACAATTTAAGAAGATAAAAAAATTAATAAAAAACACATGTAATATTGTTATGAATCACATGTGATTATACATTAATAAAATTTAAGTCCAACATAACAAAATGAAGAAAAAAAAGTTTGTCAAAAGTATATTAAGTGACCTCTCTAGTAAAAGAGGGGAACACGAGGATCACAACGGTTTAATTGGTTTCGTCTAACGATTAACGGTTTGTGAGATAATTAATTTTAAATAAATTAGAGGAAAGAGAAAGTGGGGACCAATATGCAAAAAGTCAGAATTATCCTTCTTTATATCAATTTTAATTATTATCTAAGATTAAAATATGCTAAAAATTGTCCCTCAGGACTATGGTTTTAATAAGGACTATATTGAACAAAACCTTATTAAAAGAATAGGCTTATGACATAATCAAATTATTTTTAAAATATTTTTTACCAATTAGAATCATTTATTTCAGAATGCCTTCAAATTATTTTTAGAATTTTTTCCCACTAATCATCCCTATTTAATTAGTATATGTAATTGATCTTTAATATTTAATATATACTAGTTTAAATGCTACACGGGTAATTATAAAATTATTATTTTATATTTATTTATTTAAACATATAATTGTTTTGTACTGATGAAAGAAAAGCTCAAATGAGACTTTCTCGAAAACTAAAAGAGTTTTATATTAAAGTTAGTTGACATATAAAAGTAACTAATGATAAATCTAAAATTTGTATCATATGACAACCGTAGATGATGATAAAGAACTTGAATATTTATTTCTAAATTAATGTAGTAGATTAAAAGTTTGAATTAGATTAATTCTAGCACAAATTAAATTATTTTAAATTAAAATGGAATTTAAAAACAAAACTAACTTGAAAAATTGATTTGGAAAATTAAATTGATTTATAATAACGTAAGTAATAATTATAATAATATTATTATATTAAAATGTAAATAATATTTTTTTTACAAACTATCTTATCTCCTATTAAAATTAAATTTTAAAAATTAAGTTTTCAACTTTGATTACTAAAAGTCAAAATTAGACTTTCAATTTTAATAAAACGAATGAATAGGATTTAATTTTGATTAAATGAAGGGTCAAGATTTTCTAATTAAATTGATGAAGGTTAGTCTTTTATTTATATTATAAGATTAAAATAATATATATGTTATATGTTTAAGATTTTTCACCATAAATATTTTAAATTTACATCAATAATCCCCGTATTTATACATGAGGTATTAAACTAATTTAACTATTAAAGTATCACACCTATATACAAGAACCTTTATTAATATTAACAAAAGAAAACTGACCAGTAAAATAAAAGGTTGTATTGAAAAATAAAATAAAATTTGAGTTTCACTTTACTTCTTAACTAATTTTGAAGATATACAAAATTTTGGTAACCGCTTTACTTGTGTTTAATGGTTTAGTTTATTCGGTTTTTCTATTTTTTTACTCAAAATCGTAACCGAACCAAAACTCGAATGTTCATATGACATTAGTCAAATCAAATTTGAGATTCACTTAGAAGAGTCATTCATGGTTTTGAGTAACAAATAGTTAATGTTCCAATTTTAATTTAGCATGTTAATAATTATCTCTTTATTACGACAATTATAAGTAAAGAGTAAAACCATTGCTATAAATACGAAGGATTAGACGACAAAATAAGTGAAAATTATTCCCAACCAAGAAATGAGCAAGTGACAACTTGACAGTATAGTTGATTGCAGGTTTATAATATGTAGAGAGTTAATTTCATAAATGATTCTTTAACTAATCTTATATCACAAGTTTAATTTTTTTTCAAAAAGTTTCAAATACGTTCTTTAACTATCACATTATTGTAAATTTGGTTCTGTATAACGGATTTCGTTTGTTAAGTCTGTTATCGGAGGCGTGTGAATGTTTTACAAGATAGATTTTGGGCTCAAAGATGGGCCAAAATTCGATTACTTTTGACCAATCTTTTCAACTTTGATATCTATTTTTATCCATCCTCTATAGTCTACTTCACTTTTTGTTATAAATATTAACCACTTGCTCGATCTCTTTTGAATCAAGTAACACAGCAAAGAAAACCATAAAAACTTCTAACAAATTTTAAAATTTATAACGAGAAAGAGTGACCGAAGACATATGCCTAACACATCGAATGTTTGCATCAAAAACCAAATTACCATTCTTATCTATCAACATCAACTTGTCTCATTGTTGATGATGACAAAATCTTTCAGATTTATACGAGACCACTTCAAACCATTGACAAAAGGGACGTTGATTTGAGCCAAACAAGTGACTTGAGGTCCACAATTTGACATCAAACGTTTTGATCGAACCATTTTCCTATCGCACGTCATACCCTTCACTAAACATTTCATTCAATTATAACAAAATAACCTAACAAGTTTATGGCTAGCGATGTATGCACTAAATTCGGTGTGTGTGTTTACTTTTGTTGTTTCCGACAATAAAGTACTGTGGAAAGAGCAGCTTGATATCATATCGTGAATATCATATAATAACTTCTTAAGATGACTGCGATGGTCTAAGGCGCAAGTTCCAAGTATTGGTTCAAAAGGGCGTGGGTTTGAATCACATTCTTGACAAATATCTACCTGTTAAAAGCGGGAAATCCATTTAAAAGAAACAGAGTGAGAAAAGAACGAGTTATATATGTTCTTTTATCATTTTTTATACTTCTAGAGATTAACATGGGGCAACCGGGCAAGGGTTAGATAGCTGTCGTGTGCGATTTTAGATGTATAATCAAGTATTAGACGACTAAGTCATTGTGCATAAAAAAAGATTAACATATGGTTCAAAAAGAGTTTGACATTTATATCAACCGATTTTCATATTTATTGATCAAATACAAATTTTCATATCATTATCATTATATGAGATATAAGCGAGGGAACATAGTAATGAACCATGCTGCCGAACAATAACTAGAATACCAACATGACTACTTCTAATTAAGGTCTATAATGAGTCGGACATAGAAACATCAATCCATCCAACAGCCCTAGCAATCTTAACGAATAGAAAACAAAAATATATTGCTAAAAGACCACCTCCTAGTGTTTTATCTAGCCGCATTTCCCTATTAGGCAATACTATAATAGCCCATAACAAACCTCCAATCAAGAACCCGACAGTCTCACACAAATAAGGGTTTACTGGAACCATGTATGGATCCGGGTAATCCAACCAACATGCAATAACAAACGAAAATCCTAACCCCACTAAGATATTAAACACGGGTCCTGCATAACAACCTGCCATGGCGATCTGAGCTCCATCAGGCCCGTCATGCATTGCCATTGCAACATTGGCTGTCAAGTCACCAAGTGAGTTGCCCCAAGCTAGGACAGTTAGCCCTAAAATTGAAGGGTGCAGCCCAATAATAGTCCCAAGAGACTGAAGCAAAGAGACCAACTCCTCAGCTGTGATGTATGTCCATGTGACACTCATGAGAAACCCACTTGCATACCAAAGAAACAAACACTTATGTGGTGCCCTGGTACTACTTGTGCAAGCAAATGTACAAGTCCCTAAAGCAATGCCAATTACCGCTGCCACACAGTAGATCACTAGCCTAGTTTTTGAACACATTTTCTCTTGTTGTGTGTTAAAAATAAGAGCCAACATGATTGGGGCCAACACCACTGAGATCACAGCAAATGGCTTGGACCATTTTTCTTGAGTAATCATCGGTATTGTAAGCCTTCTTGGCAAGTAAAATGGCAACCCAATAACATATAAAAGGAACATGATGACTTTCTTTTTTTTAGCTACAATTTTATCCGCAGAATTAACCAGTAATGGAAGTCTGGGATCGTGATGATGATCAGCATTTCGGATTCTCTGTTTCTTTATGCTGACGAAATGCATATAAGAGACTAAACAAATGTAAACTATGTAAGTAGAAGCAAAAAGAATCGAGGCCCAGAAGCTTATTCTCCCAATAATTAAGATTACGAGTAGATTCGAGAGGGAAAATAGGAGAAAAACAACGTCTCTGATGAAATTAGGTTTATCAACAACGACGATTTTCCCGCGGTAAGAAATTAAGAAGCTGAGAACTCCGACGACAACGGTTGAAATGAAAATCGACCCACCTAGAATACTGTTAAGGCCGATATCTCCGCCGTCGCCGGAGGCGGTGAAGGAGATTATGCTGGCAAAAACATCCGGCGACCCGTTACCTAACGGAAGCAGAGTGGTTCCGGCAATGGCAGGGGAGAGATTTAGGATTTTTGACAAGTGTTCGACGGCAGGACAGAAGTAATCGGAGGCGGTGTTGCTTAATAAATAGAAGAGAATCACAAGCCATAAGAGGAGCAGAAGAAAACCCAATTGAGGGAATCTGGAAAAAGTACAGTAGAAGATGTGAAGGTAGTTTATGTAGCCTTTTGGGTGGCAATCGGCGTCTGTTTTGACGTAGATGCATTTGGAATGGGCGGAGTTGTGGTGGCGGACGTCGGTGCAGGAGGTGGTGGTTATGGGGTTTGCAGAGGATGTGAAGACGAGGGAGATGAAGATGATTGTGAGAGTAGAGTTGATCGCCATTGCAAAGCACCCAACCGGAGATGTTTGAAGTTACTTTGGAGGAGTATGAGGATGATAATATATGGGAGAGATGGAAGGTCGATTTTAAAATGTACGTATTTGGTGTTTTATTAAAATTAGAAACTTTTACTATGGAATCTTCTACCCTTCTATCTACAGTTAAGTTTAATACCCCATTCTCACGTTATTATATAATCCTAATTTAATTTATAATCTTAAGTGATAATTTATAGCTATTAGATTTTAAAATTTAATAGTTCAGATTCAATCTTATATTATAATGAAAATTGATATATTTGTATAAAAGAGGGCATTTATGACTTTTTAACTATTGATCCCCACTTTCTCTCTCCTCTAATTTATTTAAAATTAATTATCTCACAAACCGTTAATCGTTAGACGAAACGAATTATACCATAGTGATCCTTGTGTTCCCCTCTTTTATTAGAGAGGTCACTTGATATACTTTCGACAAAAAAAAATTCTCATTTTGTTAAATTGGACTTAAATTTTATTAAAGTATAATCACATGTGATTCATAGAGGTGTGATCAATATAGTCTTTATAAAATTATAGTTTGGTGTTTGATAATCCGGCAAAGTTCTATGGTTTAGTAATAAAAAATCAACAATTGAAAGTGATTCTAAGTTATTAGTTGTTTCATAACACATGTGATTATCTATCTCTTATACATGCACATAATTACAGGTGATTAGATTAAATGTAGCATTTTTATGTCACATATTTGACAGTATCAATCACATGTGATTGCGTATTCAATCACATGTGATTTTGTACAGAATCACATGTGATTGAATACCAAAAACATAAGATTTGGTATTCAATCACATGTGATTTTGTACAGAATCACACGAGAGTTTGTACAGATTCAAATGTGAATGAATACCAAAAAACATGAGATTTGGTATTCAATCATATATGATTGCATAGAGGATTGTTCAAACGAGAACCATTCTAATTACGAGAACCAATATAAAAGACATCGAATTCGAAGGATAACACATCTAGACCTTTGATAGAGGGGATAGGGTGTTGCTAGTACACAATATATGCATTCATGAGTAGACAATGTAATTGGATTGGGTGAAATTGAATATGTACATACATGTATAAACGGTTTTAAGCAAACGTTGATTTATTTAAGCAAACATTCAAAATTATTAAACGTTAAATGATATACAATTTAAGAAGATAAAAAAAATTAATAAAACAACACATTGAATATTGTTATGAATCACATGTGATTATACATTAATAAAATTTAAGTCCAACATAAAAAAATGAAAAAAAAGTATGTCAAAAGTATATCAAGGGACCTCTCTAATAAAAGAGGGGAACACGAGGATCGCAACGGTATAATTGGTTTCGTCTAACGATTACCGGTTTGTGAGATAATTAATTTTAAATAAATTAGAGGAAAGAGAAAGTGGGACCAATATTGAAAAAGTCAGAATTTTCCTTCCTTAAATCAATTTTAATTATTATCTAAGATTAAATCTAGACCATTGATCTTGAAATCCAATGACTAAAAATTGTCCCTCAGCACTATGCTTTTATTAAGGACTATATTGAAAAAAACCCATAATTACTAATCTCCGACCTAATAAATGGTAACACAAATAGACATATGAGTAATAGAATTAGTAAATTTAATTCTTATCATATGGTGATTAGATTTTACTTAAATTTAATAATTAGTTATATGATTAAAATGAGATATAAGGACTCGTTAGATGATGTGTTGAAACATAATTTTTTTTCCAACACATAAATTAAGGTCGGGTGTAGTACTCTAGTTGACCAATAGATTATTTGTTCATTCTTAAGAGCTATAACAGTTTTTATCTATATTTTTTTTAATAGGTTCGCCTCAGCGGTAGTGGCACGGGATCGAAACCGGTTGATCTAATTCAGACCCCGGTTTAGAACGACTCAAATTACACCCTCTTAATTAATTCGGTAGGGCTGCTTTCACCAATGAATGAGTGACCCTCAGCTACTCTTAGGAAGAAACCCTCCAGAGAGACTTGAACCCAAGACCTCTCCTTCACTGGGAAAACTACATTGCCACCAGGGCAAGCCCCTTTAGTTAGTTTATATCTATATGTTATGTAAGCATCTTAGATGATGAATTGAAACAACTTAAATTCATAAGAAATTTTATCTAACTAGAGAAAACATTCTAACAATTCAAATATTATGATTCAAATATTGTAAACAATCAAAACCTACACGCTTAAACACTAATCTTAGTATCAAGGTGTTTATCACCAGGTTAGAAAATTTTCTAGTGGTTAAGGTGCTACCTCTTTTTTATATATTGAGTAACCAAGCCGCCTATAGGACTTATTTTTACGAGGTAGCTTTAGTTGACAATCCAATATCCAACAACCCCCAACATATGCGCAAATGCCTTTAGGAAGATGGCGGTCAGTTATACGTCTATCCACTCCCAGCAATTTACGCACATGGCAGGGGTAGAACCCAAGACCTGCTTTGATACCGATTGTTAAGATTAAGGCGCTTACCACTAGGCCAAGAGAAATTTCTAATGGCCAAAGCGCTACATCTTTCTTAGTTTCTTATGAGTAATCTAGCTGTTTATGAGCTCTATTTTTACGGGGTAGCTTTAACGATTATGTTAGCAATCTAATATTTAACAACTAATTATCCAAACCCTTGATGTTAATCAAAACATGAAAAATTGGTGCTAATTGAACGTCAAAGATTGCGCATATATCAAAACATTAAATCATGGATTTGAAATATAAAATTGCATATACCAAAACGTGAATAACAAGTAGATTACATTTGATAGACCAGTTTTAAATGTTTGATACATTAAAATGTAAGTTTGAAAGTTAAATGTATATAATAGTATATCTTACTTTTTTATAATACATTTACAATCTTAAAAACTCTTAATTTTAAGTAACTTGAATGTACTAAAATACATTTTCTTAACCATTTTCATTATGGGTTTAGTATCTAAAAGTGTATCAAAGTTGTCACTTTTTGCTATTGTATACACCCAACTTTGAAAACTACCATTTAGTGTATTCAACTTTCTAAAACTAACATTTAGTGTATCTGGTTACCTATTTAACAGGTAATGCTGATGTGGCATCGGGTTTGCTGATGTGGCATCAGTTTTGCTGACATGGAATCTGATTTGGACGCTGACATGTATAATCTTTGTTTAAATATAATTGAAAATAATATAAATATAATAAAAACAATAAAACAAATTCAGTGTTTTAAATCTAATCATTCCTCATTCCAGATCTACGTTCGATTTATGTATATGGGTCATCGAATCTGGGTTCTTCAACAGCGAGTTTAGGTTTATCGAGAATGGCGAGTTCTTCAACAGAGAGTTTTGGGTTTATTAAGTTCTTCAACAGAGGTTTATCGAATCTGGGTTCTTCAACAGAGAGTTTAGGTTTATCGAGTTCTTCAACGGCGATTTCTTGAACAACGAGTTCATCAATGGCGAGTTCTTCGGCGGAAAAGTAAGGTTCTATCGAGTTCTTCACGAATCTGTGGTTTAGGTCTATCGAGTTCTTCAACAACGAGTTCATCAATGGCTAGTTCTTCAACGGCGAGGTAAGTTTAGGGTTTTCATCTAATTTAGTTTCCGATTTGGTTTTATCGAACACCATCGATTCGGTTTCTGATTCAGATCTAGTTTAGGGTTTTGATTTTAGGTTTTTCTCAATTTTAGATCTGCAAATCTGAGTTCATCTTTTAGGGTTCCATTTTTGACCCCAAATCTGAGTTCTTTTAGGGTTCTTTATCGATGATTCTTGTTTCCAGGTGTGTTTTTGATGAGTTCTGATTGTTTAAGAATTTGAGATTTAAGATTTGTCTAGTTAGATTTTGATGAGTTTTTATCGATGGTTATGATTTGTGTAATCAGATTTAATATTTTGTTTATGCTGCTGGTAGTTCTTGAATATTTAGAATGAAGATCTTTAAGATAATGAAGTTGTTTAATTCATATTCATCAACCATGTGTGTTTGTTGCTTTGATTCCAGATTCATCTTCATCCAACTTTGATTTTTTTGATTTTCTAAATTTCAAAAAGATGCAACCTGATGGCAATCAATTGGTGAAATGGAATTACAAAAAAATAAAAAATATTTTTTTACCGGTTACCTGCTGAAAAGGTAACCGGATACACTAAATGTTAGTTTTAGAAAGTTGGATATATAAATGGTAGTTTTTAAAGTTGGGTATATACAATAGCAAAAAGTGATAACTTCGATACAGTTTTAGATACTAAACCCTTTTATTATCTCTCCTAATTTACTTTAACTTTTAAAATACCCTCTTTTAACCATTTCATTCTTTCTCCTTATTTACTTTAACTTTTTATCTATTTAAAATATCTCTCTAACACTAAAACACTCTCTTACACAAACACAATTATCCACCCACATCAACATAATTTTTAAAATCTTATTAACTTCTCCCCCCTTATTTCATAAATATAAATCTTTTTCTTATTTTAATGTCTTTTAGAATTTATTTTTAAAATTAATAAAATAGTTGATGCAAATAAAAAAAATAAAAAACTGACATTGTACGATATTTTTTCGTGACATTGACCTGCGCGAATAACATATAATTAAATTTTTAAAAGCAACATGATGTAAAATAGAAATTATTTGTCGTCGTAGTATTGTGCGGGTACCTTGTTAATATATATATATATATATATATATAACAAAAGTGTAAACAATAAAATATTACAAATATGTTGTAATGGTTACTAAGTTAAAAGTTTAAATTTAGATTGTAAAAAGAGAAAAGTGTGTGAAAATACAACAATGTTTAAATAGTCATTATGCAACCAACTTTATTTTATACCTAAAGGTACAATCAAGTTTGATATTTGATTCATTGTATGCAATCAATGACTTGCTTATCAGGTTACAGGTTTTTTTCTTGAATATTTTATTTTTAAAAATTCATAAGATGAACACTTGAGGATGAAGTGAACATATGAAACCCTAAATCAAATAACATTAAACAAAATACGTGTAAACCCATTTATATCAAATCAAACCAAATCCAATAATCAAGAACATACAAATACTAAACCATAAATAGATTTGAAACCCAAGTGAATAACCCAGTCTGGAAATCATTTCATGAACCAATAACATATGAAATTATGAATACCCAATACAACCAATCGATTCATGAACCCAAGCGGATAACCTAGTCTGAAAATTGATTCATGAACCAATAACATATGAACACTCAAACCTAATCACTATTTATCGAATTTTTATCTAAACCCAAAATCAAATCCGGAAAAGAGTCACATCCTAGACACATGCGATAAACAAAATCAAATCTAGATCAACTAACCTACACAAAAGAATCATGGTTGAACCAGATCTTAGAAAATACAAACCTAGGCTATGTGAACCAAATCTAAACCAGAGACTTGCAATCAATTTCAGAGACTTATAGTATTTTAGATATTGGTGATTTCAAATACTTTTGTAATTTCAGAGGCCTGCAAACCTTAAAGCATATTCGTTTTAGGGCCTCAAAATCGTGTGTTTATCCAAATCTGAATCGGAAATCAACTCAAAGTGTTCATGGGTGCAATCAGTTGTTATGTTCAATATTACATCAAAGGGCTTGGAAGTTCCATATGTGTTATTAAACTCTAAACATGTTTGAAATCAAGATCTAAAATGCAAGATGAAGAACACATAAGTCCGTTGTGTGTTTATAAATTTAGAAGTTCAGTGTATGTGTATAAAAGAACACATAGTTGCCATATATATGAAATGAAAGAAGAAGTCTGTGTATATCTATGGATGAATATAATCAAGAACATTCATAATCCTAACCCATAGAAAAAGTATATATATATATATAATGCATACAATGGTAAATTGCATACAATGAACAAAAAATGAAGTCTAGTTGTATGTTTAGGTACAAAATAAAATTGATTGTATACAATAGCAATTTAGACATAGTTTTTTGTATTTTCACACACTTTGCCCTTAGAAAGAAGTTTAAGATATTTTTTTGAGATAAAAGATAAGACAGTTTGTATATTTTAGACCCAAAGGTGTGTAAAAATACGACAAACTTTATTTTATGTCTAAATTAGATACAAACAACTTTTTAAAATAAGTCATGGTATACAAGTAGTGACATGTAATTGGTAGGTTACAATGTATACTTATTTTTTAAATGCTTTGATAAATATGTTCTTCGTTAACGTTCTTCATCATATTCATGATAAATTTCAAACCCTAAATGAAGACGAAGTATGGAAGAAGATGAACACGATCAATTATAGAATTCAATATTGATTTGTATTGTTAACCAGAAACAAGAACAAGAAATCTCGCACAATTGAGGTGTGTAAACAATCAAAAGTTTGACCACATGAACCCATATTCAATATGAACAAAGAATGTCTAATCAGATGAACAAAAAATCGCATAACAAGATCAAAACACAAAGAATAGATATGAATCCATATCAATCAAATCGAACAACCACGTTTTATTTTATTCAAACATCATCATATTTGTAAATTTCCGTTAGCATTTTCAAAATTATATTGAAAAAATATATAATACGGTCCTTTGAGAACATGAAAGATTGATAATGACTAACTTTTCAAGTGTAATTTAATCGCTCTGTTTTCAACATAATAAACAAAAAAAAGTAAATTAAAAAAAACACAATATATATATATATATAGTAATTAATTTATTTGTGTTTTGCAAGTTTAAACTGTGAGAAACTTCTAAGAAGCTTCATCTTTTGGCCTTTTCCCAAATTGGCAAGAAGTTATGAGAAAACATTAATACTGAAGCTTTCCATCATGAAATTAAGGAAAGTAATTTATTTGTACGTTGCATGAATGACAACTCTTTTAGGGGTTCGGTATCTTTATTAAATGTTCTACGCACAGTACGTTTGGTTCGGATCGATATAATTATTTATTTCTTTTTTCTGATCGATGATATTAATTAATTGACACCTTTAGGCTTTAGTAAAAGTTTTTTTTAACAATGATGTTAAGTTAGTGGACTGAGTCCGTAGTGACATTCATAAAGTGCAGTATGCAAGTCCCAAGTCATGCGTCATGAGTGAGTAATACCCTCCCCCATTAAAAAAAACACTACCAAGACTCGAACCCGAGAGTAATCAGGAAATAAAGGATGCCGAGAGTGATTCATGAGCCGTGCACCATAGACAATCGTTTATTGTTTATAGTCAGAGTGACCCACTCTTTAATATGTACATAATATCTATAGGTTATAGGTTCTCAAGTTAAGTAGCACATTCTTTTTTATAATTAGCTTATTAGTTAATTGTTTTGTTGGTTACTTATTAGGGTGGAAATAAGACGAGTCAAGCTTAAATATGGTACTTATCGAGCTGAGCTCTTTTAGGATTTTTAGGTTGGAGCTCAAGTTTGGCTTGTTTACAATATGAAGCTCGACTCAGCTTGTTAAAACTCGTTTAAACTCGAATATTATTTTGCATTTTTATTAAATGAATATGTAAAAATATAAATAATGAAATAAATTTATTTTGTATATGAAGTTTGTTTAGGCTCACAAGCCTATACCATATCACTCTTTGATGCTCGAGCTCTAGCTTGTTTAATAATTGTGCTTTGGTATAGGCTCGAGCTCTAGCTCGTAAAGGCTCTGTTTGTTTTAAGTTTTTAATGATTCAAACTTGAATAGCTTGACTCATTTACATTTCTACTTGATATGAGTTATTTACTTGAATCACTCACTTGATAATTACTTATTTAGATTCATTGATAATTAGTTTAATCGCTTGAATCACTTGATAATTAGGTTTGTAGTTAAAAGTTTGTTTGCTTGAATAGTTAAATCAATAAAACTATTTAGTTTGTTTATTAGTTTGCTAGTTTTTTTTAATAATATTTATTAAAAAAACATTTATCTAATAGTTAAAAAAGAAAAAAAAAGAATTTAAGAACTAAAACGATCTCAAAGAGAATCAATTATAAATATTTTAAGAAAATAAAATTATTAATTGTTTCGTTTACGTACAATCATAAGAATTTGTATTAAGCGCTTTTTTATAATTAAGTTTATTTATATATTTTAGTATTTTTATGGAATTTTTTTAGTTATGCTCCGGGTCGTAAAAATGTTTGAGTCAGTGACGTGTAATATGAAGTGGAAATAAAATATGTGCTTGCCTCTAGACTAAAGAGTAAACATATATCATACTAGAAAATCATTTTGGTTATAATTTTACGAGAAGCTCGATACAAGTGATAATCAAATGTACATAAAAAGATCAACAAAACCTTGTTTTTAGAGGGAGAAAAAGAAAGGTTTTAGAAAGAGAGTGAAGTGTGTGTGAAAATAGATGAATTGTTTACGAGATGAAGAAAAATCGACAAAGGTCAAAATATATGTCAAAATCAAAAGAGTAGACATGTAAAAATCTTCCTACAAATCATTCCCTCTATCAAACCAAAACATGTGTCAAAAGTCGATGAAGATTGAGTATTATATGTAAATATGTGACTCGTGTAAGAGGGCAAGTTTCAATAATTTATAAATTTTTCAACAATCTAAATAACATACCAATATTTTTTTAATTAAGCATAATTCTTTTTTTTCAGTTATTAATTTTATTGTCTACAAATAATTTATTAATATTTAAATTAACAGTTAAAAAATCTAACCCAACAGGTTCTTTTAAAAGAATATGCACCCAAACTATAAACATTAAAATCCAAATGTAAGAATCGAAACATCAAACATACATGTGATCATTGATATGCAATCTAGAATCAATGACCATTCTATGCAATCCCAAAGGACAGATTTATGAACATTGATTTAAATCCCAGCTAAATGTAATATATTGTTTAATTTTTAACGAGATGCACTTATTGTGCGTATTGCGGCGATGAAAAATAAGGATGAAATCCCATAATAAGGATATCTGTTTAAGCCAAATAAAAAAGATTCTATCCGGTTAGAGTCTATAAAAAACTTAAAATAAGCGCAAATCCAATGATAAACTAAATATACAAACTAAGATCCAAACTTAAGTTTTTTAAATAAAATACATAAAATCTAAACAATTAAGATCGCAAATATGGGGAAATCTCGAGTTAAATATTTCTTGTGCATTTACGACATTAGGTTCAAATTTAAAAGTTGAACCCCACCACGACACCACCTTTACTTCTTAAAAAAACCAAAAAATACTAATGAAAACAACGTTAATATAGAGAACCTGTAATATAAAATATCAAAAGATAAAGAAGACATAAACTTAGAAAATACATTAGGTAAATATCGTATAATAATTAAATTTATATCAATATATATATATATATATATATATATATATAACCAAACCTTTATGAAACTATTCTATTGTTTTCATTCAAAAGAAACAAAAAAAAAAGTAAACTTTGAAATAAAATGATTTGTTAAATAACTTAAAAGAGTTGGTATTGCACCACCAGGTTGGATCGCAAAACAAGATCGGGTTGGATCGCAAAACGTGCTCACCTAGATAATTTGGAATTAAATAAAAATCAAGTGATTAGGTCACTAATTTGATTTATGGTACAATGTCTATTCACTCTTGCTTTATTATGCTAACCGAAGTAAAGCTTGAAAGTGACTCTACTAATAAGTTGGTGAGAGATACATTGAAATGCCTTAGGTGGCGTTTGGTTGGATGGAATCTGTGGGAATTCATGGGAATTGGAATCAAATTCCCAAGAATTTCAGTGTTTGGTTCATCCTTTAGCTATGGAATTGGATTCTCAAGTATGAAAAACTTTCCCACAACCAAAGGAATTCAAATTCCCTCATACACATAGTCGACCGGCGAGAGCTACGAACTGGAGACCAGCGACTGTGCCTCACAATCTACGACCGGTGACCGGAGAACGGCAACCGGCGACCTCGATTAGGGCTTCGACCTCCGTTTAGGGCTTCAACCGTCGAAGCTCTGTTGGGATTAGGGCTTCGATGAACGCTTCGACTGGCCACCGGCGACTGTGGGGACTGGCGACGATGAATGCTTCGACTGGCCACCGGCGACTGTGGCTTCGACTAGTGACGATGAATGCTTCGATGACGATAGAGGGATGCGGCGATGAAGGGTTCGACTAGCGACCGACGACCGGCAATAAAAGCTTCGACTGGCGACGATGAACACCTCAATGGCGATAGAGGGATGCGGCGATGAAGGCTTTGACTGGCGACAGAGGCACAGACTTCAACGGTGGCGAGAGGGGTGGCGATTCACCCTCTGATGGCGGCGAAGATGGTGGCAAGAGCTGGTGGTGGTGGTTATGGACGGTGGAATTAGGTCTGATGAGATGTGTGAAAGTGAATTCCAATTCCAAGTGTATAGGTAACCAAACACAATTAGCCAAGGATTTAGATTCCAAATCCAAATCCTTCAAATTCCAATTCCTTCCTACATTCCAATTCCTTCAGAAAACAATCCGTGAACCAAACGCCACCTTAGTATCATGAATTCATGATAGACTTACTTAAGGAAAACTTGCAAGATGTTCAAAAGCATGGTTTTCAGAACTGGACCGGGTCGCGCAGTTCAACCGGGAACCGGCGCCGGTGTCGGCTTAGAATAACCGACCAAACCGCTAGGAAATGAACCGATGCAAACTGTATGAACCAGAAGGTTCAACTGGAACCTGGTCGTTTTTAAACCCGCTTAAACCGTTTTTTTCTTGTTTTCCCTTTTGTTTCCTTTGTGTCTTCGTGAGTTCTTGGCTTAGTTGAGTAGCCTGTAGCCCATTCCAATTCTTATTACTTGTTAGGCTTTAAAATAATTAGTGTATTACAATTTTGCAATTTAATTACTACCCTAATATTCACCTCAAACAAGTGTAAGCATTGTTGAAGTTGAAAGTTTGAACTTCGTTTGAGTTAACCTTAATATTAGGATATATTTCGTGTATGAGTATTTGTCGTTGATCTTGCATCTTTATCATGGTGTTGAAGTTAAAGTTCAAATAAATGATTCAACTCAATCAAGTGTTGATGTTTGGGCTTTATTTGGAATGATAATGTTCAACCTTTTGTTTTGATGTGTAATGTTTGAACATTTTAACTAAAAAATAATATTTGATTGGGTTTTAAATGTTGTTTTTAAGTATTTTAAATGTTTGAATTATTTCTAAACTTTTATACAATTTTTTGGTGTTTTTTAAATATTTATAACGTCATTTGGTTCTTTAAAATGGTTCGACCGATCCGACTGGTTGAACCAGTAGAGCAATCGGTTTGATGTTCGGTCCGGTTTTCAAAACCTTATTCAAAAGTTAGCTTAGTATGCAACTAATTTTAATAATATTTTTAGACAATTTTAATTTTTACTCGGATGAATACTGTTTTTGGAACCCGCTCTCACTGATCAAACAACTCTTTTATCTGTCGAGGAAAACAGGGTTAATAATTAGTAGCATTAAAAAAATAAATAAAAAATAAATCTTTTACGGTTCTAAAAAGAGAAAATTGCTAAGAAAGATAATCTAAATATTGAAAATAATCAATAAAGGTAATGCTCAATTTTTGGCCGAAATAAAATTATAAATTTCAATTTGTAACAAAAAAAGTATAATGATCTCTTAGATCTAACAAAAAAAGGATTATAAATTTTAATTTTTAACAAAAAAAATGTATAAATTTCACACATTATACTCTTTTTTGTTACAAATTAAAATTTATAATTTTTTCTGGACCAAAAAAATTAAAGTCATTTTTATTAATAAATTTTGATATTTAGATTACCTCGATAATTTATGTTTTTAAAAACAAGTAACCAAAGCCCAGTGCCAAATGGCCCAAAGGAAAAGGATCAAGAAAGACGATAACCGTGCAAGAATCGAACGGGCCGGACCGAGTAGTATATTCTCTGTAAATGTCGCGCGCCAGCAACAACGGATAAGAGTCTGCTCATCACCATCGTCTTCACACACTAATTTGCTATCGAAATGCTAGTAAGCAGTAGTTTTCATGGAGCCGGCGGGCCTTGTTACCACTTTGCAACTTCAACATCCAGCAGACTCAACAAATCTTCTATCTCCTTCTTCCCGGTTGCAAAACCCCAATCTGTTCCGTCTGTTTGTGCTTTTCTTTTATCCAGAAATACAACCTCAAATCGGTTCAAAATACGGGCTCTAAACCGAGAGTCTGATGGTGCCACAGCTCCAGAAAAAGAAGCAAGACCATTTTTTCCAAATCGCCACACCGTTAAAATTCCCGTCGGAGACAGACACGTAAGTCAGCGGTTTCAATTCTGATTCTCAAGTTAATTTTGAATATTAAAGGATTTTGGATTCCCGCGGGAACGAATTTTGATAGTTACGTTTTGCCAGGAACCGACCTAGATACAAAAACTTGTGAATACATTCTCGTGGCCCTGGTCTCTTTCGAGACTAAAGCACCCAAGGCCGCAATTGCTTTGTGTTTTGTGTATTTTTGTTGGAGATAGTAACATTTTAGTAGGGGTGACATAGGTACAATTGCACAACAAGCTGTCTTAATTCTTGCCAATTTTCATTTGTGAAAGATTTTGTTGTTTTTTCTTTGGGAAGAGAGAAAAAAAAGGGGTTGGGGTGGTGGGGTGGGAGTGAGGAAGAAGGGTAGAAATGTATGTGATTTTAGTACACATAACTCTATATTGCAAAGTTTCTATAAGCTGCTAGTGATTACTGTTGCTGTTGGGTGCGTATATACATACGTCTATTGACAAGGAAGCACAATGCAGATTTTTATTGAGATCTTATAGTCATTGCAGTGATGTTTTGAGTAGGAGTTGGGAAGTGAAAAGCAGAATGGGGACTTTGTCTTAAAGACACATGTATTTAGATACTTAAACCCTGAAACGCCTGGAATATGTGAAATTCTGACAATAAAATGAGAAGTCTTTGGCTGTTTGAGGGGCCAAGCATTGGTCTTTGTAACTCCTGCTTTTGTTTCCTGCTCTTTTTCTTCTTTACTAGTTTTTCACCTTTGTTGGTGATCTCCTTTCTTTCCTGTTTATACATTGTTTAGCAGCTATAAATAATCTTTTTCTAATGTTATAGACATGATGACAATAATATATTGGAAGCTTACAAGCAGCTCTTATTCTTCTCTATTGATTGCTCATATTTAGTACATCATAGAAAGTGCATTGTTATTTCCTATTCTTCTTACCAGATGTGGTTTGTGTATATACTTCTGCAGATAATAGTTGAGACTGGTCAAATAGGAAGGCAAGCTAGTGGATCTGTTATCATAAGAGATGGAGAAACTGTAAGTTTCTTGAGATTTATATTTGCTTCTTACCGTGGCCTGTTTTGTATTGCAGAAACAATGCCTTTTTCACAATAGGTCATGTACATTTTGGAAATTCAAGTTTATGATAGTTTGTTTCTGTTCCTGTTTATTTTCCTGCATAATTCATGATGCCGTGTTGCAATATTGCTAATACATTTCAGTCTTGGAGTTTTTCTGTTTATTATAGTATTGCTAATATTGCTAAAGAATGGATTTTCTTATATATGCAGATTGTCTACACAACTGTCTGTTTGTCTGATGTTCCAAGTGAGCCTTCTGACTTTTTCCCTATGTCTGTAAATTATCAAGAGCGTTTTTCAGCAGCAGGTAGAACTAGGCAAGTATCATGCTTACATGATTTTTGTACTGACCAATTTACAAGCAATACCTAAATGTACTGTTAACGATTATAATCCTTCACATACAATTGTTTTGATTTATAATTCTCTTTCCCAGTGGGGGATTCTTCAAGCGGGAGGGAAGGACGAAGGACCATGAGGTATTAGTTTGTTCTTAAATTTTTCATAAAATGGCCCATGTTCTTCTTTAAACGCGGTAAACCTTCTAATTATTAGTGTAAAGTTTTCATCTCATCTATATCTATGCTACTATATAAATCATTTAACATTCTCTCTACTTTATTTTTAGAGTTCTTAAAATTCAATCAAGACAAAATCTTGACCTTTCATTCTATCTAAATTAATCTCATCCACTCAATCTTTAACCATTTCACTCTTTCTCCTAATTTACTTTAACTTTTTATTCATTTAAAATATACTCTCCCACACTAACACACTCTCTCACACAAACATAATTATCCACCCACATCAACATAATTTTCAAAATCTTATTAACTTCTTTCTCCTTATTTCATAAATATAAATTTTTTTCTTATTTCAATGTCTTTTAGAATTATTTTTTAAAATTAATAAAATATTTGATGCAAATAAAAGAAAAATTGAAAAAAGTGGACATGTTGTAGAAAACTCTTTCGTGACATTGAATCGCGCATTTGCGTAAATAACATATCATTACATTCTTGAAAGCGACATGTTGTAAAACAGAAACTATTTGCCGCCGAAGCATTGCACGGGTACAATGCTAGTCATTTGAAAAAAGATAGTTTTATCAAATGCATTCAGATTTTCTTGTTAAACAAAAAACATAAGTCTGCTTATAAATTGCAACAAATATAAATATAAAGCACTCAACCAGAAGATTTTTTAGTGTCACCAATTGTGATATTAGTTTATTACTTATATGTCTTATTTATTTTTACATGTCAAGATTTGGTACCTGAATATGCTACTTTCGGTAGTTATGAGCCTATGCCCTATTGGGTTGATCTTGACACTAGTATACTTTCCTGAATTAAAATCATTTTGTGTAAAAGTGACTGATATTTTGGGGCTTTTTTGGGGTGAATGATAGGGATCACTAACTCTTAACTTACTGATATAGTAAGTAGGTTCAGTTAATCATGTCATTATATCCTACCTTATAATTGCCATCATGAATTTACATTTAATACATACTCTGAATGTTATTTATTACTGCAATACAGGTACTTATCTGTAGATTAATTGATAGGCCATTGCGGCCAACCATGCTAAAGGGCTTCTACCATGAAACTCAAATACTATCTTGGGTATGTACTTTTCAAAGATTGAAGTATCAGTTTTCTTAGACATTTCTCTTGTTAACCTTAGAATTCTTCTTCTTCTCGTTAATATAACATTGAGCTAGCTTTTGCTGTTTTTTAAGGCTTGTAGCTGATAATATGATGATTATTATAGGTTCTGTCATATAGCTTATTTCAAAATGTACATGCTCTTAACCCTCTGTTAGACTGGTTGGTTGAATTTTCTAGTTTTATATAATAAAATCGTAAAACTTCTTACCTTTGTAAAAAAATCTGGATATCCAGAATCTTTTTAACATGTGGAAAAAAATGAGTATCATGGAGCAAGCATATTTGGAAAACTGCACATATCACTGCATATTAGAAACCAAAGAAAAAGAAAAATGTGATAGTCAGTGCTGTAACTTATTATTTTAGGTTGAATTTTAATCAAGCTTTTGGTTGCTTCCCGTTGGTTTATATTAATCCCAATCATGTTTACCTTTTGAGAACTGCAACCAACCTCTTTTGAACTTGGTGTTCCAATTGGTTAAGAATCTTTGATTAAACACATTTATTTGCAGGTTTTGAGCTACGATGGCTTGCACTCCCCAGATTCTCTGGCTGTTACAGCAGCTGGAATTGCAGTGTAAGGTTTATAAACAAATTAAGCATTGTTGCTCTTAGATGGCATCATAGGTTATTTTGATTTTAGCTGCCTAGTTACAGTTATTGCAACATTATGTACCAAACAGAGCTCTCTCAGAAGTGCCAAATACAAACACCATAGCTGGAGTTCGAATTGGTTTAATTGGTGATAAGTTTGTTGTAAATCCAACAACCGTGGAGATGGAAGATTCAAAACTGGACTTATTATTAGCTGGCTCAGAAAGTGGGATATTGATGATAGAGGTTGTAACTGCTCTTCTCTTATTGTCAGTACACTATGCCTGATTTTAGTACACTAAACAAGTTATTCGTATCATTTAAGTATTTAATTGTCCCAATTTTCAGATGTTTGAAGCCGATAATCAGTTTGGTACTTATTCTGAGACTAGAATTTTGTGTTTCTGGACTTATTTATTGCAGGGTTACTGTGACTTTCTTCCTGAAGAGAAGTTGATTCAAGCGATAGAAATTGGCCAGGTTGTTATTTAATTGTTTCATAGTGGACTAGTGATCATGTGTGTTTTATAAGTTCTAAAACCTTTTTTCACATCAGGATGCTGTACGAGCCATATGCAGAGAGGTTGACAATCTGGTAAAGAAGTGTGGGAAACCCAAAATGCTTGATTCAATTAAGTTACCTCCACCTGAGCTCTATAAGCATGTAGAAGTATGTGTCTCTTTTCATCTTTTTAAATATGTAATCTTGTTTTACAAATGATCAATTTGCATCAAAGTGTTCCTAATGTTGAAAATATATATGTTTCTTTTTGTTCTTTTTTGGATTTTATAGATGTTTCCTTTTGTTCTCTTTTCTTCAGTTCTCAAATATATAAAATGCAGGAAATTGCTGGTGATGAGTTAGTGAAAGTACTTCAACTTAAAAGCAAAGTACCAAGAAGAAAAGCTCTCTCATTATTAGAGGAGAAAGTTCTGAGTATACTTACTGAGGAGGGTTATGTCAGCAAAAGTGAAACTTCTGTTGCTGCTGAAATAACTCCAGACATGTTGGAGGATGAAGATGAGGAGGAAGAATTTGTTGTTGATGGTGAATTTGACGAAGGCGATGTTCACATAAAGCCAGTATTTAAAAAACCAGTTCCCGCGGTATCATTCCTCTCTTCCTTAATCATGTACATTTATATAGCCAAAATTTAAAAATAGATCTTGAAAAGCAGCGGTGGTAGAATTTTTTACTTTACTTTTCTTCTTTCTTTGGGGGAGGGGGTATGGGTCAGGTTGGTTTCACTCGCAAACACTTTTTTGTTCAATTGTTATATTATTTTATAAATAACTAATGAATTAATTATGATAAAGTTACAATAATAATCTATAATTTGTGTATAAACATTTTAGCAGGGGGTGAGCTTTAACCCGTTTGACCCATTTGAATCATAGCTGTTTCTTTATTCAATCATTTGACCGATTTGAGATAAAACACAACCCAAATCAACCCATTCATAAGTAAATGATTTGAAGTTGCCACTCCGCTTGAAAGAATCAACACCCAAGGTTGCTGAATGGTTCAATACGATAGCTTGTTTGTATTATGGCATTTGTTAGTGATTTAAATGAAGGGATATATTTAAATGATGAGATGTTCAGAAACATACAATTCCGTAGTTGAATGTTGCTTAATTTATCTAGTATCAATTTTTAATTTAATTAGACTGCACATTACCTTTTTGCTAGTTTATCACCTCCATGATATTCTTAAGATTTATGGAGTAGACTGGAATGTCTGTTGATGATATTTCCTCTTTTCCATGTAGTTTTATTCCGAGGTAGATGTGAAATTGGTGTTCAAAAGCGTTACATCCAAATATCTGCGAAAACGGATAGTGGAGGTATGCATACTATCACATATGACTAAGAGAGAGACTGAAACATTGATAAGACGTATACTATTTTCTACGTTCTGATCTTAATAATGTGTTTATGGAAGTTTTTATTTTCTCCATTGACAAGTTAGTTACTAAACAAATAGATTCTTTTCTATATTAGCACGTTGACCGTCTTCTTATGTTTGTATTCTTCATTAAGGGAGGGAAAAGAAGTGATGGCAGAACTTCAGAGGAGATACGTGTTATTGATGCAGAATGTGGGTTACTTCCTAGAGCACATGGAAGTGCTCTTTTCACACGCGGGGAAACACAGGTTTGTGCTGTTTCTATTGTTGAAATTTTTCATGGCAGAGTAGCAAGTATAGCACTATAGCATATGTATGGATTGGTGATTTCGAGTAATTAATATTAGCTTCTCATTTCCAACAAGAAACGTTTTTCAAAGATTACAATTAGATATTTGTGATTACAAGTATAGGAGAATAAGTACTTTTGGCTTTTGAGTAAATGGTTGCCTGCAAAAGGAAAAATAATAGACTTTCAAAAAGAAAAAAGAAAAATAATAATATTAAGAAAACAAACAGAATTGATAGTCTAATTTATCTCCTTGTTCTTCTTAATTTATTGTCTTGTGTTACAGTCGTTAGCGGTGGTTACCCTTGGTGATAAACAGATGGCACAAAGAATAGACAACCTTGCGGGTGTAGAAGACGTGAAAAGGTTTTATCTTCAGGTGTGACTGTGTTTTTGGATCTTTGCTGAACCTTCTTTTCCACTTTGATAGTAGTTTAGTTTCTACATTTCCAAATTGTGCTGTGTAAAAGTGCTTTTACTACCTCTATCTAGACAACTTCAGTAAATGTATATACATGGTTCATATAAGTATCCACTCACTCTTTAACGGGCAAACTTAAACAAGTAGATGGACACCAAGTTTTGAGATTAGACTAGTTTTAAAATATTTATTTTAGAATTTTTGGGACCAAATGTGAAATCACTTGATGGCTGAAGGACTACACTGAGACTATGTTGAGAATCTAAAGAACGAAATGTTAAGATTTATAATACAGGGACCAAATGTGAAATCATTGCATGAGTTCAAGTTTCATTTGTTTTAGCATTTGCTATTTTCCAATTACTTTGATAATAAGAAATCCGGGTTATGTTTGGTTGTGATTCTCAGCTTTACCTGGACTCTTTTGTTGATTTTACAGTATTCATTTCCACCATCTTGTGTTGGGGAAGCTGGGAGAATTGGAGCACCCAGTAGAAGAGAAATTGGTCACGGTACCCTTGCGGAAAGAGCCCTAGAACCAGTTCTGCCCTCTGAAGACGATTTTCCATATACTATACGTGTTGAGAGCACCATAACAGAAAGTAATGGATCATCAAGGTGCGACATCTATTTAGGTGTATTGTAGGAAATACTGGAGATGGCCATTTTGACCCATTTTCTTATGGATAGGTTGATTCGGGTTGTTTTTTCTCAAATGGGTCGAATTAAAAAAGAAAAACTTATTAATCGGGCAATGGGTTCAAAGTTCTCCAAAGTGTAATTTTATTGCATACAAGCCCCTAAATCTTTTTTTAAAAATGTTGGATTATTATTGTAATAGCATTGCTTTTATAATCATAATTTAAACATTACTTATTTGTGGGAAAACTTTAAAAATGGAAAAAGAGGTTTTTGTGGGTTAATTCAATGAGCAGTCTGTCAATGGGTCGAGTTTGGCCCATGAACCAAATAAAAGGATCATGATCTGACTCATGATTCAACTAATGTTATTAGATGGATCATGACCTGTCCATTTATATATAAAGAGTAATTTATAATTTTTTAAATTAATTGTTTGAATTTTTTTATTTACTTTGTTTATCTTAAAGTAGAGCCTTAAATAAAAAAGTCATGTTTCAATTTGTAAAGATCCTGCAAGCAGTCAGCAACCACCACCACCGCCCCTCCCTGTGCTGCAATCATCAGCGGTCACACAGATCTGGTTTTGATTCTCAAATCCATACACAAGCCAGTTATGGTCTTTTGTTTCTCATGGCCAGATCTGGAGTTTGAGTGAATAAGAAAGCAGGGGCAGAAACATGGTGTGGTGGTGGTGACTGTAGGGACTTGGGAAACAGTGGTTGAATCATGGTGAAGGTTGGACCTCAATGCCCCATGATTACTGCCTGTTCTCCATTAAAGGTTGAATGTTGTAGTTTGGACGATGGATCTGAGCCTGAGAGGAATCACTTCTTTTTCGATATAAAGTTAAAAATAAAAGGTAATAAATATACATGAAGTAAAAGATACTACACACACACACATATATATGTAAGTGTGAGAACTAATGAATATATAACGCAAAATAAACAACTAAAACATGTATTGTTTAATTAAGTGGATCAACCCACGTAAATGGGTGGACCTATTGGATCACTCCCTTTTAATCTGTTGGATCTTATACATGAACCAGATCTGATCTATATCAAGACGTAACCTGTTCACAGGCCTAACCCAGCCTTAATAAAAATAACCTGTTCCGGTCTGAACCCAATTTGAGTCATTACCAGTCTCCTGAACCTGCCACCTCTAAGAAATGCATACCCATAAATAAATCCGTTGATACACTTATTCGTCCGTTAGTTCACTTGGTGTTTAATGAAAATTTCCTTTACAGCAAAAGTTCACTTGGTGTTTAATGAAAAATTCCTTTACGATTTTCTGTATCTGACAATTATTTCAAGACATTTTTTGATATCTGTATTTCCATGTTTTTTCTGTATGATGATGTGGATAGTATGGCATCAGTTTGTGGTGGATGCCTAGCATTACAAGATGCTGGAGTACCATTGAAGAGCTCTATTGCGGGTATAGCAATGGGTATGGTTCTGGAAACAAAGGAATTTGGGGGAGATGGAACCCCACTTATTCTGTCTGACATCACCGGCTCTGAGGATGCTTCTGGAGATATGGACTTTAAGGTATTTGCTTGAATGGGTTATACTTCCTCCCCCATATAAATTTTTAACCCTTCTTTTATAAAAAGCTACTTGGGTCCTTCTCAACATTGGTTTTTGAGTTCTTTATTTTTTAATACATACTGTTTGGAACAATGGTTTCTTTTTTTATCAGCAAACTTGAAATTTTCATGGGATGGAAGGAGTTCTCTTTACTCATTTGACCTACTTCATGACCTACACAAATGTTGATGAGATTACCAACCTTAAACTATGCAGGTTGCTGGGAATGATGATGGAGTAACTGCATTCCAAATGGATATAAAGGTTATATATGCGCTTACTTTTGTATTTCACGGTTGTCAATAAATTAGCGGATGTTGGTGGTTTTATCTGAACAATATGCCTTTCTAAATTATAGGTAGGAGGAATTACTTTGTCAATAATGAAGCAGGCTTTACTACAAGCAAAGGAAGGGCGAAAGCGTATTCTTGGTAAATTCAAACAAACAACATCAACATACTTTACACACACACACAAACACACTATGATCCATACATATTTTACTTTTTCTTGTTAATTTGCATGAAACACGTTTTATTTTTCAGCTGAGATGTTGAAATGTTCACCTCCCCCATCAAAGAAGCTTTCTAAATATGCCCCACTTATTCTTGTTATGAAGGTTAGTCGTCATCTCTCACCTCCTTTGTTGTCTGCCATGACTTGGAATATCCATATTGCTCACAATTTTTTTAAACAACTGTTGTAGGTTAAACCTGAGAAAGTTAATGTTATTATTGGTTCTGGGGGTAAGAAGGTCAAGAGTATTATTGAAGAAACTGGTGTGGAGTCTATCGACACTCAAGATAATGGAACAGTAAGCTAAACATGTTATCTTCTTTATGCTGCTGTTCTTGGAGTTTCACATATGTCATTGACTATTACAGGTCAAAATTACTTCAAGAGATTGGGAAAGCTTAGAAAAGACTAGAGCTATTATTAGTAACTTGACAATGGTTCCAGTTGTTGGTGATGTATATAGGTATCTTTCTTTCTATTTGAAAGTAATGACTCCCGATCTTTAGGCCTGCATCAGATACTAATTATTTATTTATAGTTGTTTTACCTTAGTTACATAGGATTATGTTTTCCTACCAAAATAAGTTTGTGGGTGATAGCTGCTCCTTTGTAAACTTATACACATGTTTGATTCTGTTCTGTTCTGTGATCAGGAATTGTAAAATCACGTCTATTGTTCCTTACGGAGTTTTTGTCGAGATAGTACCAGGCCGAGAGGTATAACTTCTATTCAAAGTATCAATCATGACCTTATGGTTTTGCATGGCATGCTTTTAATGTATATTATGATTTATGAACACTTTTTTCTTTTTGGCAAATCTGAAAATTAGAACAAATTTTAACTCCATTTCAGGGACTTTGTCATATTAGTGAGTTAAGTCCGGATTGGCTGTCAAAACCAGACGATGTAAGGGTTATTACCTTTATTATCATTCTGTATTCTTTCAATCAATTATGGCATATATGGTTTTTTTCAGGCTTTCAAGGCGGGAGACCTTGTTGACGTCAAGCTCATTGAGGTTTGAATTTCTTTCTTTGTGTGTATTTAAATTGTATATGACAGCCTTGTGGGATGACTTGTGTGCCTGATTTCTTTTTGTTTGTTATAAATCGAGATAGACTTATGTGGCTTAATCATCTTAAATAGAACGGGACTTGTCTTGAAAGTAACATGCCGATCCACATTTAGAAAATATGATACTTCCTTCATCCTTTGGATATTGCAATGTCATCCTTTGGGTATTGCAATGTCATCCTTTGGCACATGGTTCAAGGTGCTCTTTGACTAGTAAAGATAAAAATAATAATAGTAAAAGTACATGAGCATCTTCAGATGTGTTTTTGGTACATCATTACATTGAGCATCTTCAGATGATGTGTTTTTGGTACATCATTATTTACTCGTAGTTATCTCATTTGTAATCTACAGATCAATGAAAAAGGACAACTTCGTTTAAGCCGAAAAGCACTGCTTCCAGATCAGGGCACTAATAAAACTGATGAAAATCAGAGTACAGCTGGTGTGTCGAAGGACAGTGGAGCCCCACAAAAAAATACAGACAAAAGTAAACCTAGACAAAGTTCAAGCACGCCGAAGGGTGATATGGATAAAAACCCTGAAGGTACATTTACCAAGAGATATGTTGGGTCCCGCAAAAATGAGCCAAAAACAAGCAGCAGCAAACCTGATTCTGTTGCATCAAGTGATGGTGGAAGTAAACTAGTTAATGGAGAGGCTCAAGTTGGATAAAAGTAACATGGCAGTAAAAAAGTAATTTGTTATGTTTTGACTAGAAAGCTATGGTGTATGACAACCTGCTTTAGAAGAGAGTTATAAGTCGTCAATTTCTGCAAGGTTAAAATCACTCTCCAAATAAAATTTCAGTTAATTAAGAACATTTATATTGCTCTAATGTGGCTTATTAGCTTGTATAGGCTTGGCTCATTTAAGCTTTTGCCAAGCTATAGATTAGAGGATACCACTCCCTGTGATATATAAAAGTTGTTGTCTTTGACTAGGCTGGTAATTTTAAGATTTATTTGACAGCTTAGCAAAGACCTGAAGTAACAGTAAGAATGGCAAAATAATGAGTTCTGTAGTGAGCACAATGAAACAATGAGGAACAGCGACATAAAAACTGTTGAGATGATGCAAAAATTTTCCCTGACTAAAAGAGAAATAACATGCACAATCCTTATTATGTTAATGAAAGACTGATGGATTATTGTTTTTCTTGCCAGAAGTTCAATTTGTCTCATCACAGCCTGGAAGCAGCAATTGGGACTCGTATACTAACTGAGTGCCTTCCTTTATGTTTATGAGCAATGTGGTAACAGGATCATTCACGGTCCCTTCTTGTTCTACAAAGTAAGACATTTGTTTATTCTTCCGAGGAATTGCTGGGAGGAGATACTCAGAAAACTGTACTATAAACCAGCTGGATACAAGTCCTCCAAATGAGGATGGTTTTGCATCAACCATGTCAGTTATCAGTAACTTTTAACATAATTTTTTGTCCTGATATGTTATAGGTTTTGCGTGACTATTGCTGGCTATCTTATAGAACCTAGTTTATGATTCCTTTATCCCAGAAACAGTAGTAATCACTTAAGGCTGTTTGTTGCTATGTTGCATTGAATTAAAATTGCTACACGAGTGTTGCAGCATTGTTGTTATATCTTTTATCAGAATCGTACTCGTTTTGTATCTACCTGTACTAGTGTGCATTTGAGTAAAAACATGGAAACCCGAGGCTATGGACAGAAAGTGGGACAGACCCTTCATTCTGATGCATATTACAGGTGTTTAAGGTTCCTTTGGGCCACGTCTTCTTTGTTAGATGACTTGGGTAAGTGTGGCCCAAATCTGCTCCCAAAAAGCTTTCCTGTTACTCTGTTAGGTCCAGTTGGGACCGATGTTGGTTTAGTCATGACGACCAGTCAAATCATGATTTCGAATTTTTGATCATGGTTCAACCTTCTCTATTTTCATGTATTCGTAACTACTTCTGGGTTCTTTATTGTTTATCGTCATTTAAAACAAAATATTGTTAGAAATAGTGTACTTGTAGATTGGGTTTCTTCGTGTGAGGGGAACTTGTGCTGGTTTCTTTATTTAGACGAGGTTTGGTCTATAAACCAAAGCATTAACCCTTTAAATTAAGAAACAAGCGACATACTACAGGATCTAGTTTATTAATAACTTGGTCAGAACCCTACTCTCCGCCGTCAGGCTTCAAGTATGGCTACAGTGGGGCCATGAAGCCGGCGTGATCCAAGGATCACAGTGTGATCTCACTCCAGTGCCCTCATGAACGTTGGTGTGATCTAGCCAAAGTGATGGTTATCAACTGCTCGTATTGAAATTTTGAGTTTGATTTGTGTATTTGAGGAGTTAGTGGATGAGTGTAAATGTGTAATAGTGTGATTTAAGTAGGGCCATGCGAAGGGAAAATATGGTAAGCATTGTTTTAACAACTGTCAAAATCTTGGTTCTCGCATCCTAATAGCCACGAACAGCTAGGGCAACCCCTCTTATTGTTCCAAAACGAATACGGTCTCTTGTGAAAAAGCGTGATACCTTAACAGTGTTCGGGTACACGTTTTAAGTCAAATGTTTATACCTAGAGATTTAATGGTCAATATTCGAAACTTACACGTAATAAAACATAATAATTTAAACCAAATAACTATATATGTAGTGAAAATATCGTTTGAGAACCGTTTTTTTATTAAAAGTACCATTTGTAGCCGCAATTAATGCTTATCAATAGGGGTAAGTTTTTTATATAATTTTTCAATCGTAAATTGCGTTCGCACGAGTTGTTATTAAAGATCGAGCCTTAATTTACCTGAAATACTCCTCATTAATGCATCAAAAATGAGTCATCATTTTTATTGGTCATTGATTTATTTTTATCAAAGGCCAAGATTGGTTTTCATGGTACTTGCAATAAAAACGGTTCTCAAATGAATTGTTTTAGCCTTCCAATTCCCCCTCCTTCAATTGGATTGTTCACAAATGAATTTCTTACATGCACTCTGCCACACTCAATCCCCCCACACTCTTCATCCACGAATTTCATTATCCAAAATGAACGGCTAAGATTGGTTCTCGCAATAAAAACGGTTCTCAAATGAATCTTCCCATATATATATATATATATATATATATATATATATATATATATAGGGTTAGGTTATATATAGAACGACTCTTAAACATAGAACCTAAAGAACAAATCTCAGCCACTCATTTAAAAGGGCAAAAAAGGAATTGAAAATTTGATTACATCTCACGCGCCTCCCAGGATCATCAAAGCCTATCATCTTTTTTAATAAAAACCCCATTAATCATTCTAACGATCATAACTATGCCATATTTATGATTTTTAATAAAAAAATTATACCATTAGCTTCAATTTTTCTTGCTCTTTAATTCAAGACCACTCTTCCCATATTTCTAAAACTTTTATTTTCAAAATGCAAATATTTTCATCACAGCTGAAATGCAAAAATTTTACTTTGATTTTCATTACAGCTGAAAATGCAAATTTCAAACCTGAACATGCAATTGTGGATTAAGATGATAATCAAATCTGAACATGCAATCCTCTTTAAAAATGCATGTTTATATATTTGCATTTTCATATACCTGCATATACATATATTTGCATTTCATATACCTGCATGTACATATATTTGCATTTTCAGCTGCATATACATATATTTGCATTTTCAGCTGTGATGAAAATCAATGGTATATTTGCATTTTCAGCTTCATGTACATATATTTGCATTTGCATGTACATATATTTGTATTTTCAGCTGTGATGAAAATCAATGGTATATTTGCATTTTCAGCTTCATGTACATATATTTGCATTTGCATGTACATATATTTCCATTTTCAGTTGTGATGAAAATCAATGGTATAATTTTTTTGTATTTTCAGCTACATTTACATATATTTGTATTTTCAGCTGTGATGAAAATCAATGGTATATTTGTATTTTTAGCTGTATGTACATATATTTGCATTTGCATGTACATATATTTGCATTTTCAGCTGTGATGAAAATCAATGGTATAAATTTTTTGTATTTTCAGCTGCATATACATATATATGCATTTTCAGCTGTGATGAAAATCAATGGTATATTTGCATTTTCAGCTTCATGTACATATATTTGTATTTGCATGTATATATATTTCCATTTTCAGCTGTGATGAAAATTAATGGTATAATTTTTTTGTATTTTCAGCTACATATACATATATTTGCATTTTCAGCTGTGATGAAAATCAATGGTATATTTGCATTTTCAACTACATGTACATATATTTGCATTTGCATGTACATATATTTTCATTTTCAGCTGTGATGAAAATCAATGGTATAAATTTTTTATATTTTCAGCTGCATATACATATATTTGTATTTTCAGCTGTGATGAAAATCAATGATATATTTGCATTTTCAGCTGCATGTACATATATTTGCATTTGCATGTACATATATTTGCATTTTCAGCTGTGATGAAAATCAATGGTATAAATTTTTTGCATTTTCAGCTGCATATACATATATTTGCATTTTCAGCTGCATATACATATATTTGCATTTTCAGCTGTGATGAAAATCAATAGTATATTTGCATTTTTAGCTGCATGTACATATATTTGCATTTGCATGTACATATATTTGTATTTGTACCTAAAATACAAATGCAAAAAGCAAACAGTAGCACTTTCAAATGTGAAATGCAAACAGCAGCATGTAATTGCAAATGCAAACGGTAGCATGTAATTGCAAATGTAAACAGCAGCATGTAATTGCAAATGCAAACAACAGACATGTTCAAACCTAAAATGTGAAATGCAAACAGCAGACATGTTCAAACCTAAAATGTGAAATGCAAACAGCAACATGTAATTGCAAATACAAAATGCAAACATCAACACTTTCAAGAGCAGCACTTTCAAGGGCTGATATTACATGTTCAAACCTAAAATGCAAATTCCATATACAACACTACAATGCAAATTTCATACACAAAACACTACATTAGTTAAAAAATAATTGAATTATCAACCAATTTTTTGGAGTATGAAGAATTGCATTTTGATTATCATCTTCATCAACATATGCATGTTCAGATATGAAATTTGCATTTTTGTAATTTGTATTTTCAAATTTTTTTTTTAAAATATGGGAAGAGTGGTCTTGAATTAAAGAGCAAGAAAAACTGAATTTAATGGTATAATTTTTTTTTGTTAAAAATCTTAAACATGAGATTGTTATGATCATTAGAATGATTAATGGGTTTTTTAAAAATAAATGTAATAGTGATTAGGTGAAGAGGCGTGAAGAGCTGATGATATTTTTTTAATTCCTTTTTTGTCCTTCTTTTTAATTATAGCATCATAATTATGTATGATAATTACAATTTTGCCATAACTTAATATCAGCCCTTGATCAAGTTAATCTAAAGGCCCAAAATAGTTCTTTAGGTTCTATGTTTAAGAGTGGTTCTATATTAATGCAATTTCTATATATATATATATATATATATATATCATTTAATCACATTAGCATTTAATTTTGTGTAACAGAAGTTAGAAAGATATTTTTGAAATGTTTTTCATAATACTTTTTTAGATAAAAAATAAAAGATTTCACGAAAAAAATGTATTTCGAACGAGTGAAAGTTGATTTACAACTTTTGATCATAAAAGGAGATGTTTTTCACATGATTTGAGTGAGTATATACTAACGACTTTATAAGTAATTTTTTTTAATTTTATAGTTAAAATGAAAAGCATTAACACACTTTTTTTCAACTTACGTATAATTGTATAAAGTACAAATGTTGGATGACTAAAACAAAAATGTTTATAGGAAATAAGACAAGCGAATAATCAACCTGAAGTATCCCCATATAGCATACGCTCAATCATGAATCCGATCAAGAATCAACTTGGAACATGCCTAAATGCAAGTATCGTGTAACAACCCAAGATAACAGTTTCCTGAAATACACTTGCAAGTATGTATTCGGTTGTTATGCAATGTCACAGGTTAAATTGTAACATGTCTACAGGCATAGGTTCATAAACATCTCTCTAGTATCAAGCCTGAAATATGTCTTCTAGGCGTATTCGTTATTATTATTCATGAGAGACATTCACAACCGCACGAAAGAACAAAAAATAATATGACTCCGTAGCTCCGTTGGACTTGGGCGAGACAAGCTCGCTGCTACTCTAGCTATGATCTTTGTTATTGGCACCGTCGTCACTTCCACACTCCTCCAGTATTATTGATTCTCCCATCTTGAATCCTCTCAACCTTCTTGTTTTAAATTTGATCAATCGATCCCGATTTTAAATATTGTTCTTAGAATTATCCCAACCCCCTCCGAATATTTGGGTACTATACATCTCAAATGATACGACGTAAAAAAATAAAAAAGGAAAAAACATATCTTTTATTAATCTTCATATATATATATATGAAAAGTTCATTTGAGAATCGCTCTTATTGCGAGAACCAATCTTAGCCGTCCAATTCCCACTTCTTCAATTAGATTGCCCATCCATGAATTCTTTACATGCAACATGTAACATCCTCAATCGGGCCTATTCGTACGCTCCATTTGATACGTGAATTTATTTAAAAAGAACTAAATGAAAGTATATGATAAGTATTAATAGAAAATATGTTATTGGCCAATCAAATGTAAATTTAAAAAATAGTAATAAAATTAGCTAAAAATGATAAAATATTAAATGGTTTCAAACGAGGATTCCGAAAATATCTTCGTTGGTTGAAACGGTTTATCGGGTGTTGTGTTGTATGTTGAAAAGGGGAACAAAATACCCCTTGTGGATAATTGAAACCCACAAGGTCGGTTCTCATATTAATGAGTCAGACATTCAACACACACACACACACACACTCATACGCTTACACACACACACACCGCTCTCACTTGTTCTTCCATTGTGTTCTTGAAGAGAAATCAAAGCAAGGATCAAATCAAGGCTGGAATCAAGCTTAGATTAAGTCTCCAATCTGCTGTATATCACTTTCATCATCATCATCTTGTTCTAATAAGCCTCCTCCACTCTTGTTCTTCATTTTCAAGTTTAGGTCAAAAATGGGTAAAACGAATTTAGCCATTAAAGCTTGGATTTCTTTGCACAAATTAGTTCTAATATCATGTATGAGTGGTTTGGGATTGATTTTATGAATTAAAGATGCTAACTTGATTGAGTTCTATGAGTTTGACCAAATGTAACGTCCCAAATTTTTTTTATAATAAAACATGACAAGTAAATATATTCCGACCATCACCAAAATCAACAATTACACACGTAGCACCGTCAAAGTTAATTTGTTTGTTACAACGGAAGCAAATATAATGTAAAATTTGTTTGACGGATAGTTGAATCAAAACATGAAACGCTGCTATCGCCATCAACGAGCTGGAGCCTTGCCCTTATCCAACCTTGAGGGTCCAGAAACAGAATAATAATGAGTAAGCACAAAGCTTAGTGAATCACCACTACCCTTACCCTTCGCAGGAATCACATCCTGCCTTCTATTAACACATAACTAGGGACTCGCCCTCTGCCGCATCTCGGGTCCCACCCGTTTGATGCCTGAACCGGGCCTCGCCCGCTATGACTCATCACAGGTCCCACCTTAGATGAAGCTGATGTTGTGCAGTTATATATATGAAAAATGATTTGAAATAAAACGAAAATACTAGACTAAACTACACACCGGGCAGTGAACCCATCGTATAGTAGTAGAGTGTTTGTAAGACCGAGTGTCGAACCTCAAGGAAGCAAGATGAAATCTCAATACTAGGTTGTCGTCATTAATTAATCTATGATCAAATGTTTATATTCCTAAAGTTAACAATCAAAACAAGCGAGATAAAAGAGACGAGATATTTTTTTAGAACTTTTCGATTTGAGAAGGAAGTGCTACTAGACTCGATTACAAATAGAATTAATTGACAAGGATTTGATAAATTTGATGGGCAATAAGTTAAAGCATCTAAACACTTCAAATATTAAATAAAATCAAACAAGAAGGTCTCCTTAGAATGATTTTACAAGATATAAGGAGTGACTAGAATCTACCACTTTGCAAAAACATTCAAGCAAGGATTTAGTGTTGTATTAAACACATTTAATAACAAAGTTCTCCGTTAATTAAACAATCAATTCTTGAAAACTAACCCCCGAAGTTCTCCGAAGTAGCCAATTTCACAAGAATCAACTTTAAAGATATTCCAACACTTGACTAATCATAAGATAGGCATTTCAAAGTCAATTTTATCAACAAATTGCTCAAACAATGGTGAAAACCCAAACCCAAGTGTAAATTCTCACAAATTGGGCATCACAACTAGAAGTAATTGCAAAGAAACCAAGAACCAATCAATACAATATGTCTATTACATCAATTAGTCAAGGAAATTTGAGGAAAAACATGAATTCAAGCAATTTGAGAAGAAACCCTAGCTTGAAGCTTCCATTAATGGTGGAATTTGGGGAAACCCACAAAAATCCCAAATCCAAGTCAATAACCTACTTGAATCTCATCTGATAGCACTAAAATTAACTACTCCATGCTAAATATCACGAAATCTAAGCAAACACAACTGAAATTGAAAGGAAACATGAAAGAAAGCTTAAACCCTTGAAGAACTCAATGGAGAAGATGAAGAAGATGCTCCCAAGTCAAGATCCAAGCTCCAAATCTTGTTCTCTTTGGATGTCTCCTTAGAAAATTAGACTTGAAACTCTGAAAATTGTGCAGAAAAATCGCCTCCCCTCAGGTTCTAGGGCTGGAAAACGGGTCCTTTGAAAAGGGGGAGAAAAAAATGCTTAAATATGCCATCAGCGTCTGGCACATGTATGGCCGTACATCTCACTTTACGGGGCCGTACAAACGGGTCTGGAACATGATTTTTCCATTTCTTCCTAATTTTGGGGATTTTCCTTCCTTTTGGTATGGATAATCATTAAAAGACCTGAGATATCAAAAATAATGAATTAAGTATCAATTAAGACCAAATTACTCATAAAACCATATAAAACGACCGGATATCGCCCCGAAATAACTATTCAATTTGGGCGATATCAGAAGCCATCTGCCCCGACCGGCCACGAAGGCACGGTTGGTTACTAACATCTCATAATGATAACACATAATAACTTATCATATTTAAACATATACAGATCACTTACACTTCACGGGAAATAAAGTAAGTTAGGGTAACTCACCTGGGTGATGACACGGTAAGGTCAGAAATACTTCTCGACACTGCTTTGACTAACAGATCCTGACTGTAAACCTACAACACAATTGCTAACTCGGGTCAAGTACAATCTTCAAGTCCCACGATTCAATACCGACATTAACCTTGGCTTACTAACACCACCTCTACAACAATAACGAATGCAACTTCAAAATGCACAAAACCCGCGGACGCGTCACGTCCAACAAGCCGACGCGTCGCGTTGAGGTAGAGTGTCGGATTTCTAACTTCCGGATTTCCAACTTCCGAATTCCAAACTTCCGGATTTCAAGTCTAGTGTCATGAAATATGCGAAAGTCGCATGAAATAACAAATAGGTCGCATGAGTGTGTCAAAAGTCGCATGAAGTGTTTATGCATTGCTGAAAGTCGCATGAGCTATGAAGGTCGCATGGTCCGACTGTCGCATAGACTCTAAAAGTCGCATGGACATGAAAGTCGCATGAATCATAAGTCGCATGGCAAGGAAAGTCGCATGAAACTAAAATGTAACTATGAAGTGTCGCATGGAAGTGAAAGTCGCATGGATACAATAAGTCACATGAAAGTCGCATGGCACTAAGCAAGCTTATCTGACAGTCGCATGACACCACACCAAAAGTCGCATGGACTTTGGTGAAGGTCGCACGACTTAGCTCTTCCCTGCCAGTTCATCTTTTTGAGAAAACCCCCAGAACTTAAAACTCCATTTTCAAAATCTCAACCTCCTCAAAACTTAACCAAATCACTTTATTTTTGTTTCAAAACATTTCTCCATTCATTTAAGCACTTCCTTCAAAATTTAAACACATCTCAATAAGTATCAAGACTCCAAACTTAGATTCTTTACTATTGTTCTTCATAAACCCAAAACCCCATAAAACCCAGATCTTATCTATCTCTATAATCATCCAAACAAGATGAAATTGGTACCTACAGCATCAAAATGAGATAGAGAACATTACCTTATGATTCTCTTGACAATTCCTTAGATTTTCAGATGATTCTTGGTCCTTCCTTCTCTTGTTCCTCGTAGGTTTGCACACACACAGACACACACACAACTTCTTTCTCTCAATGATATAGTAGCAAGGTTTTCGGGGTTGTGCCCTACCCTTCTATATATATATATATATATATTCTTTAAAAGGCCTTGAGCCCACTTGACTTAACAAGCCCCATTTAATTGTTTAGTCCATTTAGATTGTTTCCCTTAGTCCATTAATAATTCATTCAATCAACCCCATGACTTGTCTAACCTATTCCACAATTAAATTCACAATTCACCACAATTCATCATATTCTCAATAATATTATTTTTGTTTATAATACGAAAATAGGGTATTACATATCATGATAACTGGATTCCGTAAAATGGATATTACACAAAATGGGTCAAATATGATGATTTGATGATTCAAACTTGAATCATATGTTGAAACATGTTATGTTAATGTTTATGAACTCCAAATGATGCCCCAAAACTTGTGTATAATCTGGAAATAATTAAGAACCATTTGAAATGGGGTTTGGATGAAAACACAGCAGGGCAGATGTAACATCCTCAGAAAGGGCCTAGACGTATGCTGACGTGGTATGTATATTAAATTAGTAAATTGAATAAAATATATATATATTTAACGATATTAAAAGAAAATAACTAAATTAGTTATTAAATGAGTGAATATCAAATATTAGTAAAAATATAAAAGAATAAAAGAAAACTAAATGGTTTAGAATGAGGTTTCCAAAAATATCCCCGTTAGTTAAAACGGGTATTCGTGCGTTAAGTTGTAGGTTGGAAAGGGGAACAAAATACCTACTTGTGGATAGTGTTAATCCACAAGTAGGCAACCCCCTTATTCACGTTTCTTTCACAGACAAAACTCATTTTGTGTATGTGTGTGTGTTCTTGTTATTTTGAAGAAGAGAACAAGTGAAAGATCAATCAACCAACCTCAAGAAATCTGCTGTAAATCCAAGTGTTATTCAAGCTTCAATCTGTTGTTATCATCCTTCTAATTCCACCTCTGAATTTGTAAGTTCTTGTGTTCTTATTGAAATTTCTAAGTTTTTGGGTTTTGGGTGAAAATCACCAAATGATACCAATAAGTGAAATTGTTGTTACCAATTAGTTTCTAGGTTGATTTCAGATTCACAGGAGTTGATTTTTTGAATTAAAGACTTGTTTTTGATTGATTTTGAAGATTAAAGTCTAAATGTGTCAAAAGTAGGAAATTGGTCCCAAAGTCTGATTTGGATGTTAAAGAGTGTAAAAATGATGCCTTTAGTCTTGTATTTATGTGTTAGTTCATATGTGAACTATAGAAGTCAACTGGAAATCGATTTGGTAAATATTGGTGATGTTTTGGCTGGGAAACAGCAGGTTCTGGTCGAACCTGCTGCTGCAAATGGAAAGGCACGGGCGTGCCTCTCAAGAACAGATCGTGACATAGGGCGTACCCGGGGAGGCACGGGCGTACCTCCAAAAGGTACGGGCGTACCTCCAAAAGGTACGGGCGTGCCTAACCCTAGAAGGTTCGGGGGAGTGTTTTAAGCCACGGGGCGTGCTTACCCAAAGTCCGGGCGTGCCTCGCCAGACACGGGCGTGCCTTGGCAAGGTACGGTCGTACCCTTCTACTGGCAGATTATGTTTTAAGTGTTAAAAGATATGTTTTGATTTGTTTAGGTGTACCAGTTGATCAAGGATCACCTGTAACGTAGTGTTTACTTGTTATAGCTCAACAGGTGAGTAACAATTAACTCGAGTATGATATTAATAGTATTAGAAATATGTTTTGTATGATATAAACCATGAAAGAGTAGATATGCATGTTTAGAGGTTTCATAAACCAATTGTATGATACAAATGATATGTATGCAAGTAAAAGACCTTGTAGGTCATTATTGAAATGTGAAAAGGCCTGTAAAGGTCACTCTTGATATGTAAGGGCCGGAGTAGGCCAATGTGTTTGTGATGAGGCCAGAGTAGGCCATTGTTTGAGTGCCGGTACTACATTGTAGAGATTGTTGTGTGGGATTCGATGATCACGAATCTTGCTTCTAGCTAAACCGCCGCCCTCAATACTAACTCGGGGCTCTCAGTTTTCCCACTGATCCCAAATGGGATATGGTCCCGAAGAACGCAATGGTGGACCGCTACCCGCTTCTCCACCGGCGCGGAAGAAGTAACGGTTTCCCCAGTGAGGATCATTGAGCCGGGCTTACAACCCTGCAAGACGTGATGCCTGCTGACAACCGGTACTTCAACGTGTGCTAGGATAGACTTGAATGAAGATATGTGTTGCATGAAATATGTTATGATACTGTTAATGTACTGCTACTCTTTAATTGTTATTCACTAGCTATTTATAGCTAACCCTCTCATGTTCATTCCTAATGCAGGTAAGTAGACTAAAGGTGAGCACGGGTACCTGCACGGGTGACATGTTAGGTTCTTGGGGAACACTGTAATAAGACAATGTTATGTAATGTTTAGTGTAATGGTCGATCTAGTTCGTAACGTTGGAAACTTTGTTAAACAATACTTTTGTAATTACAACTTGTATTTATATAAGTTGTATAATGTGAATAAATAATTCGATTCCGCACGCGTTTTGATAAAAAGGAAAATATACTCTGAAATTTGAAAGACCGGCGTTACAGCAGAGCCCATTTTAATGCTGCTGTTTGGAGGTTGCGGCGCGACCCATTAAGGGTTCGCGGGGCGATCTGTGCTGTAGGAAACCATTTGCTGATTTTCAATGGTTTATGTACATGAAATGTTATTAGAACATTTTTAACACATTAAGGGGGGTATTTGGGGGTTTAATACTAGTATTGACATATGTATATGAGCTTGGAAGTCTAAATGAAAAACAAATGTATTTTAGGTGATTAAGCAAATAAAGAGAGCCAAGTCCATTTTAGTGTTGTTCTAGACACTCAGGTGAGTACTGACTCTCATGACTTCAATAAATGAAGGTTTGAATGCAAGAAGATTTATATGTCTATGGCATGCTATATTTTGTATCATGAAAGCTATATGTATGCTAGTATGATTAAGAATTCAAGAGATGCCTTGATAATTGACGTGCAAGACATGTATTTAAGTACATGTGCACATTTTGATGAATATATGTTATATGTATAAGCATGCATGCACTTGTCCCTGAAAAAGGGTTCTTGATGAGCTATCTGTATGTCCAGACTAACATGTAATTAAGGTCAGCTTCGGCTGGATCCTGGGCCTTCGGGCATAATGTTCTGGATCAACGGTACTCGAGTACCATTCCTTTCAGCAAATGGGGTGAGTGCCTTAACTGGCTAAGCCTAATGAGCCTTGGCTCCTTAACGAGCACGGTGATTCGCTTAGGCGATGAAACCAGCACGGATGGCAGTGTCTGATTCCCCCGGTGGTAGTGGTTTGAGCTGGATTTGCAACCCGGCAATATAATACACTCGCTGGACATGTCAGCACTCCGCTATGTGACATGATAGCATTATTTGCTCATTCCTGATATATGACTTGCTTTATTGCTATGCATGATTGTTAGTATTCACTAGCTATTTTAAATAGCTAATGTTGTTGATATTTACTCTTTTACAGATTGAGGCTAGACAGGCTTGGTGAGCTGGGAATACTTGTAGATTTTGTATATACCTTTTGGAAGGAACACTACTTGTGGGTAATATGTACAATGGTCGGTTCATGATATAGTAACACCTGTTATTATGATTTGGCAATTTTGATATGTATATGTATTCGTCAAATCATTTTGTTCTAAAATTGTAATAGTTTGTTGGGGTTTGTTTTATTAAATTTCCGCTGCATGGTTTTGAATTTGAATTAAATAACAGGACAGTTAAACATTCGAATTACAAACAGACCCACGCAGTTTGAAAACTCAAATTTATACCGATTTTTTTAATATAGTAAAGACGGTGTTACACACCCTGCCACACTCAATCTCCGCCCCCCACATATATATAGTAAACGAATCGGATACAAACGCTTATATCGTTCGCAAGTTGCGAAAGCCAATTTATGGGGTAAATATGAGATGCAAAAGTCAACTTTTGTAAGCGTTTTTGAATATATATATATATATATATATTTATTATTATTATTATTATTATATTTTGTATATGTAAATATGAGATGCGGTGTTTTTAGACAAGATGTAATGATTTTATACTAGGGTTTACTCCTCCAAAATGTATTAAACTATATCCCAAATGTTAATGTGTGTATCTACCTTCCAAAAATGTTATTGTATGTATTAAACTTTTGATTATTTAAAAAAACAAAAAAAGTATAAGTATAATACATATAATAAAAAGTTTAATACACACAATTACACACTTTTTTAAAGTTTGATACACATAATAACATTTTTGGAAGATGGATACACATATTGACATTTAGGGTATAATATATTTTAGAGAAGTAAACCCTTTATACTAAATGCAGTGTTTTTAGACAAGATGCATTAGTTCTTAAAAGAGAATCCACCGATTAATTCACGCATGATATACTAGTTTTAAGAGAACTTCATGTTTTTTAGATAAGATATAATGATTTAAAGTTGGAAGCGGTGGTTTTATAGACAAAATTCAGTGTTCCTAGCGTGTCTATTTTAAAACTGTTCATATTGGATCCTCACCCTATATATATATATATATATGCATACTAGCATCGTACCCGCGCAATGCTACGACGGTAAATAGTTCATGTTTTACAACATGTTGTTTTCAAGAATGTAATAATATGTTATTCGCGCAATTCAATATTACGAAAAAGTTTTCTACAACAACATGTCCGTTTTTTTCAACATTTCTTTTATTTGCTTAAACTATTTTATTAGTTTTAAAAATAAAATCTAAGGAGAGATAAGTTAATAAGATTTTGAAGATTATGTTGATGTGAGTGGATAATTGTTTTTGTGTAGGAGAGTGTGTTAGTGTAAGATATATTTTAAATGAATAAAAAGTTAAAGTAAAATTAGGAGAGAGTTAAATAGTTATAGATTGAGTGGATGTGATTAATGGTCAATATTTTATCTTGATTGAATTTTAAAAATTCTTAAAATTAAGGAGGAAAAAGAATGTTAAATGGTTTATATAATATATATATATATATATAGGCAAAAGTTCAAACGAGAACTGTTTTTCGTACGAGAACCAATCTTAGCCGTCAAATTCCCCCTCCTTCAATTGGATTGCCCATCCATGATTCATTACATGCACCCTACCACACTCAATCCCCCCACGCTTTTCATCCATGAACTCCATTATCCAAAATGAACGGCCAAAATTGGTTCTCGTAGTTCATGTATGAAAATCAGTTCTCGTTTGAGCTCTCCCCTATATATATATTATGTATATCTACACACACAGAGAGAAGATCATTTGAGAACCATTTTTATTGCGAAAACCGCAAGAACCATTGTAAACCAATCAATTAATATCTTGTATTAATTCATTAAATTAAATACAAAAGGATATAACGGTAATTAATAAATTAGTAGGGGGTGACGCCATAACTTAGGTTGTACCTACCCATGACTTGTGATAATTATATAAATTTTTTAGAGTATGAGTAGTGGTCATCCCGACCCAAATCAATCAAAATACCACATCATCTGCCACATCTTTTTTTCTTTCTTTTTCTCTTTTATCCAAAACCCAAATAGCACTCATCCCAAATCAACCCATAACCCAGATATTTTCTCTCTTTACAAAAAAAAAGAAAGCAACCGGGTGACTCGGGTGTAGGAAGCCGAAGAGGAAAGAAGGAAGGGAACCCGAAGGGGATAGTTTGGTGTTCCCAATTAACCCAAAGGGAACCCAAAGCCTTCGGGCTTCCAGGTACGTTTGGTCTTAGGGGGGTGCCGCCATAATTTATAAATTTGTTTTTTTATTAAACTTGTAATAAAAAAAATTCCAGTGACTTTTTCTTTTTACATTTTCTTACTTTTTTTACTTCTTTTATCTGTTTTTATAGATAGTATATTACCTTTTTGTTTCTTATTTTCTTTACTTTCTTCTTTATTTGTTAATCACTAGAGAAATGATTTATCCTACTGTTATTTGTTTCTACTTATCCTCCTACTTATTTGAACAATACAAGTGTCAAAATCAAGGGATGATATGAGAAAAGAGAATCAGTGCATTACACATGTCAAACATCAAGGAGGTAGAAGAATGAAGTAGGAACATATAGTAGGAGGATATATCATTTCTATAATCACAATCATTTACATTTCTTGTTGAAAATTTTGAGTTATATATTACGCACTTATACTCCACGGATCCTTTTTGTTGGATTTTTTTGAGTTGGCAATAAGTTTGACTAAACCAACTTTGAGTTGCACGTGCACACATGTATCTAGGTGTATATGTGCATGTGCATATATGCAAGAGATGCACACGTGCACGGTGCATATATGCACTTAGACGCACATGTGCTAAAGCAAAACCTAGTAGTATGAACAAGTTATGCACGTATGAACCATGCATATGTGACTTTACTGTATGTGTTAAAATAATCTACTGTAATGTGCGCATGTGCACCTATCCGCACCTATGCTCGAAAAAATGAGTGGTATGTGCACATTTGCAAAAATATGTACCTGTGCTGGAAAAAATTAGTTTTACGTGCGCATGTGTAGAAATCTGTATCTGTGCTGGATAAAAATCCAATGTTACGTCTACATGCGCATCTGCATATCTGCACGAGATGCACACTTGCACGATGCATATATGCATCTGTGTTTGAAAAAAATCGAGTATTATGTGCACACATCTCATGTCGTTTTAGAAAAAAAAACCCCAACAAAAACGAAATTTTTTTATTTGAAAAAGCATAACAATATGGATGTCATATTAAGGAGCATAATTTTCTAGTTAATGATATAATTTTCGTATTTTAATACCTTTGCGTTTGATAGATATTTTAGTTTTAAGCTAGTGTGGGTAAGTGGTCCTCCCTTTATTTAGACAATTTGCCTAAAATACCTCTCCAACATTTTTGAAAAGTGAAAATAACAAGTGTGTTTTTAATTAGTTACATGTTTGCCAATTGCCACAACTAACATTAATCTTTGATTAATTATGATAAACGGCTACAAATGGTTCTGTCGGTACTCGTAATAAAATCGATTCTCAAATGAACTCTTATATATATATACGACTAATTTCCATAAAATCTATTGAATAATCCTAACCATCAAATTTAGATAAAAATTTTAATTATTAAATTCTTAATCATCCATTTTAATAAAAATTAAAATTCAATTTTGAATTTTTTTGGTTAAAATTGAATTCAGTTTTGACTTTAAATTACATCAAAACTATTAGAGATAATTTCATATACGTCACTCTTAAATCATAAAATATCGTATTTGCTCACATTAATTTACAAATATCATATTTACCATTTATAATATTTTAAAATATCATAATATAAACCAAATTTTTAGTTATAATTCTAAAATATTTTATTTTTTTAATTATAACAAATAAACACTTAATTTTATTGCCCTTAATCGTAATAATAATGATCGATAACTTATACAAAAAATACAATCATGTCTCTTCATATCATGATACCACCTTTCTGCCGTCACGTATGTCCTCCTTGCCGACATTTCCACCACTTGTCAAGAAATACAATCACGTTTTTTCGTATCATGATACCCTCTTTCTGCTATCACGTATGCCCTCCTCGCCGACATTTTCACCACTTGTCAGAGCGTGGACATCGTTTGTCATTATTTTTAAAATTATTATTTGATTCACATTATATAATTATTTAATATATTTTTATTAATGTTTAATATTTATTACTTTTTAATATAATCCGTATATAACTCAGGCATCTAGTAAGGGGGAGAGGAGAACAAAAAGGAGTCTACCCTTAAGATTAATAGAGTAATTATCTTAGTAACAAATAACTCACAAATTAACTTAAATAAATCATATGTAAGTAAGTTGTATCGCGTCAGCCCATTCTGCAGGGCCCGTTAAAATGAATCCAATAACAGAGCTTCTGGAGTTTTGGTACCCTGTTCCGATCATTTCCCGCCAGTTCTTCACACCCGCACCCACATTTTCCCTGATCTTTCAAGATGCTTTGGGTCGACAAGTACAGACCAAAAACCCTAGACAAGGTTCTTGTACACGAAGATGTTGCTCAAAATCTCAAGAAATTGGTACTCTACTAGCTTACTTTCTGAAATTTCGATTTTTTTCCCAAAGCTAGGGTTTTTCGTTTACAATGTTTTGATTTTCTTCCTGTTTGCATTAGGTCACCGAGCAAGACTGCCCACATCTATTGTTCTACGGGCCACCGGGTTCTGGCAAGAAAACCCTAATCATGGCCCTTCTCAGACAGATGTTTGGGGCTAGTGCCGAGAAGGTATTTCTGAATTCGTATTTCTTCGATTTCTTTATGGGATGTTATAGTTCTTTAAATGGACGACGAATATATATTTTCTATCTTTCTTTCTGAATTTGATTAATTTACAGGTGAAAGTGGAGAACAAAAACTGGAAGATTGATGTAAGTATCTCCTGTATAAATTATATTTACAACAGCGTATGAGAAGTTGATAAAGGGGTCTAATGTAGAAAACAGTTTGTTCATTAGTGGCAATTTTGTTTTTTTGTTGATACTTGATTTCCACACTTAGTCTGTTCCAACAGAGAGACACAGTTTGGTTTTTAACTCGAACCTGACTAATTTTCAATCTCATAGTTGTTTTGAGCTCATTAAGTTGTTGAGAAATTTTGATAGCCAGATGAAAATATTTTTTTGAAATGTTTTCTAATACAAGAATACACACATTAGTTTTTGTTGGCAAAATTTGACGCAATTCTAGATCTTGTGAAGTACTAGGGTTGACCTCTAAGTGCTGAAATGTAATTCCTTCATCCCAACAACTTTTAAAGCTCATCTGTTGTGGCTTATAATATTTTATATGTTCTTTTGCAGGCTGGAAGTAGAACTATTGATTTGGAACTCACAACTCTTTCCAGCACCCACCATGTGGAGCTGAACCCGAGTGATGCTGGGTTTCAGGATCGGTATATTGTTCAAGAAATTATCAAAGAGATGGCAAAAAACAGACCAATTGACACCAAAGGAAAGAAGGGTTTCAAAGGTCGGCTGAAATATTCCTAGTTCAAATTTTACCCGATTAATGCCAGAAGAGAGCCCATAGTTTGTTGTTTTATCTGTTTGTAATCCTGTCTTACTTGCTTTATATCTTGCACATGCTGTATTAAGTATTGGTGCTGAACGAGGTTGATAAACTTTCAAGAGAAGCACAACATTCTTTGAGGAGAACAATGGAGAAATACAGTGCTTCCTGCCGTTTGATCCTATGTTGTGACAGTTCATCGAAAGTTACTGAAGCAGTGCGATCTCGGTGTCTTAATGTGAGAATAAATGCACCAAATGAAGAGCAGGTCAGCATCACTGTTTCTTTTAAGTAATAGTTCCTGCTGACTGCTGTAGTTAGTTCAGTAAATTGAAACAAGTTGCATGAGTATTTAAATTCAAATTGGGAGTTGTTTGTATAAGAAATGCTCATGGATTTATTGGGTTTTTAATTAGTATTCAAAAACTGTTATTTCTGAGTTACAAATTCAAAAGGCCTATCTTGCAGTTAATCTCCAATTAGCATTCTTATATCAATATGAAAAATGATGGTGTGAATTTGCCGTTTACCCAACATTCTTGAACTTGTATTTCAGATTGTGAAGGTCCTGGAATTTATCAGTAAGAAGGAGGGATTACAGCTTCCTCCTGGATTTGCTGCTCGCATAGCAGGAAAATCAGGCCGGAGTTTAAGGAGGGCGATATTGTCACTTGAGACTTGTCGTGTCCAACAGTTAAGATCAGTGTTGAATTGTTATTATTATTATTATTATTTATTGATATTTTTGGCTTTCTTGTGCTGTTTGCTAATGTGAGATTTTATCACATAGATATCCTTTTTCCAATAATCAAGTAATTCCCCCAATGGACTGGGAAGAATATGTATCTGAGATAGCATCTGACATTATGAAAGAGCAGAGCCCTAAAAGGTTCATATCTCATTTCTTCATGAATCATGATTGTGATTTATTTTAAGTTTCTCTATTTTTTTCATTTTATGCATAGACTTTTTCACTACATATATATTCTGTCATTACATGTCTCTGCCATTTACTTATTGTCATGAAAATTTGTTGATATAGGTTGTTCCAGGTTCGAGGAAAGTTGTATGAGTTACTTGTGAATTGTATCCCTCCAGAAATTATATTAAAGGTTATAATCTATTGATACATAATTACTTCTTATTATCATGTTTTTTTCCAAAACAAGTTATTGAAGCAGAAATTTTTTGTTGTTTCAGAGGCTACTTTTTGAATTGCTGAAGAAACTAGATTCAGAATTGAAGCATGAGGTCTGTCATTGGGCTGCATATTATGTAAGTTCATGCTAATGTCCCGTTTAAGAATCTTAAAACCTCAAGACTCGTATAGGGATATGATATGAAACTACTAATGTTTTATTTTTTTTGAAATTTAATTCTAAATATGTGGCTATTTTTCCCTTCACCTTTTTTATTATTCATTTTGGGTCCACAGTCCACAAATTCCTCTTTCCTGTCTTCATTGAAGGGTACTTATGCTAGCTGATAATCAAACGTTCTTTCTTCAATTAGGTTACAACTTTTATAAGGGTAGTATTGCTATTTGACAGTTTAAGAATCTTCGGAAGTAGAATTCAGTTATTTTATGGGACAAAGGAGTGTGTAATTTCTCTAATGTTTTTTTTTTCTCTTCTTTCTCTCAGGAACATAGGATGCGTCTTGGACAAAAAGCCATTTTTCACATTGAAGGTTCTTTTATACGCTCTTTTTAAAAATTTGTAGTGTTTTGCCGCAGTAGTTGTGCATCGATAAAGCTTCTATTTTTCATCTTCCCCAGTGACATCATTAACTTAATTCCAGTTTACTTCCTGAAATACTTATTTAACACAATTAATTTATGTTTATGATAATATTTGACATGAATAATATGCACAGATTCAAGATCCACAGTTGATACTAGAAATAAGAAATACTTCATGCATCTGATGGAAATTGCAACAATTGACTTGTTAACACTGTACAATATATGTAACTCAATGTTTAAACATACTCCAAAAAAGTAAATGTTGCAACTTTCATTGAGTTTACCTTCTCATACGATTAAATGAAAGTTTTTCCTTCCTCTTTTTACACCGAGTTGCTGAAATAACTCGATTGATATTTCATTTTCTGACTTGTTTGCAGCATTTGTAGCCAAGTTCATGAGCATTTACAAAGGCTTCCTAATAGCAGCATTTGGTTGAGGCCAACCAACATATGCTATATAAACTTGATATGTTTCAATGCAGTATTGCTTCATCAATCTTGGCTTCTGATTTTTGAGTTCCAATTGTCTTTGTTAAAAAAGCCTTTTGCACCCCTCCCCTTTATTTCCAGTATGTATCTTCTACTTGAAGGATCTGTAAAATTTGTTGCGGCGGGATTTGGAAGCCCTTGTAAGAACTTATTTGCCAATTATGTCTATTCAAATTATTGCAATTTTTATGTGCTGAATACTTTTAAATCCATTATTACCAGATAATAGAACCAAAACATGACCTTTTAGGGTAAATTATGGTTTAACACTTCCAACTTTTCGTTCAAAAATGGTTTAATTCCTAAACTCTTATAATGAACGTAATAATCCCTATACCATTTTTACTGATTGATATAAGACTTGATGTAATTTTACATAATCATTTTTATCCCTAACCTAAACCCTAATATAACATCTGATTTAACCTCTCAGTTAGCCTGTAAACTCTCTATTAATTAAGTCGCAATTCCCGAATAAAACATCTGATTTAACCTCTCAGTTAAACCCTAGATCCCTGTGTAGCAACTTCAACTATTACATGCTAAGGTTCGAGTGATTCTGATAAGAACTGAATTGAAAGGATTTGGAAGGATCAATGAAACAGCTGATCATCTCAATCAGATGCACAATTACTTCCCTGCCTAATTTAAGCAATTATCTCAAATTACCTCTATGTCTAATTTCAACAGCTATTTCAAAGGCTAAAATAAAGGAAAACTTCCTGCATTTCATAGAATAAATAGGCCTAGAGTCATATCTTTTTCTTTGTCTAAGTTTTTGATTATTGTGTTCTTACATTTGGAGATTTGCCTATCTCGAATCAGGCCAACTATCCCTTGTTTTTCCTATTCCAATTAATCAAATTTTCTAGTTTCTATCATTGGTTCCATTGCCGGGAAAACGATGGTGTAGACCCGGAGCAACAATACTTCACCAGAAGGGGGTTCTAATCCTGATCAGATTGCTACACAGCTTGCAGCCATTGCCTCACGATTGGAGTCCTTTGAAAGCTTGAAGGATGATGTTGCAGCTCTCAAATCACACACCAATCCTAAACAGAAACCACGCAAACGATTTAGCCGCTATGATGATGGAGGGTTCGAGCAATATGAAGAAGGGGAGAGCTCCTGGAGGCGTAATCACCGGTATAGGCCATCTACAAAAATTGTTTTCCCCACCTTCAGTAGCGGTGACCCGCGCGGCTGGATTTTAAAGGCAGAAAAGTTCTTCCGGTACTACGACACTCCCGATGAGGAGAAAGTTGATGTTGCTTCATTGCATTTGGAAGGAGACGCACTAGATCTCTATTCATGGCTTTCTGCAGATCAGCCAATTACCTTCTGGGAAGAATTGGTCAGTGCCTTCACCAAAAATTTTGGCCCTACAGAGTTCCAAAACCCTGATGAGTATCTATGCAGTATTAAACAAAACGGGTGAGTCCAGGAGTATAGGCAAGAGTTTGCTAAACGATCATCTCGGGTTTCAAACTGGCCCGATCACTGCCTTTTGGGAGTATTTTTAAACGGGTTGAAGGAGGAACTAAGGGCGGATGTCCGAATCCATAAACCCTGTAAAATCTATAGTGCTATGAGTTTGGCATTAGAATTCGAATCAAAGGCAGATTACAACCGATTCGGGCAGAATTCGAAAACCACCGCCACCGCCAAAACCTCTTCATCAGCCATGACTTCTTTGGCCACCAATATTCCAACCAAAACTGTTTCCCCTCTTCACATTTCTGATGAGGAGAAACAGTCCCGATTCACAAAAGGGTTGTGCTTTCGATGCGGGGAGAAATATGGCCCGACACATCGTTGTAAGACAGGGGATTTCAAGCTTCTTGAAGCTGCTTTTGAGAACGATGACCAGGTTGATTCGGGGAATACAAAACATATCGATAACCCTGGGGACATAGCCGAAATCGGCCTCAACGCGCTGATGGGTACGACACCTAATCCAGCTATGACTCTTCATGGCGTCATTCGCTCTTCCAAGGTCTTGGTCTTGATTGATAACGGATCGACCCATAATTGTATAGCTGATAACCTTGTTCGAAAAGCTAATCTCAGAACGTCTAATGTGGTCCCTTTTGGCGTGCGAATTGGCAATGGAGATATCCTCCGATGTAACCAGATCTGTAAGGATGTTATATTACAGCTTAATGACATTCAAATCATACAAGATTTCTATCCATTTTCTTTAGGGGGGCTGAGGTGGTACTTGGCATTCAATGGCTAGCCACCCTAAACACGGTTCAAGCAAATTGGGGTAAAAGATTTATGGTATTCACTATCAATGGTCGCGAACATAAGCTACAAGGACTGCAACAAGAAGCTCATAACTCTGCTACCTGCCACCACCTCGCCATCGAACCATTCGAGGAACAATTGACGATTGAGACACACCTGTTTTCGCTAAATCGACTTGAGGACAAGTCGTTTTACCAGGTGGGAAGTCATGATAAGAACTGAATTGAAAGGATCTGGAAGGATCAATGAAACAGCTGATCATCTCAATCAGATGCACAATTACCTCCCTGCCTAATTTAAGCAATTATCCCAAATTACCTCTATGTCTAATTTCAGCAACTATTTCAAAGGCTAAAATAAAGGAAAACTTCCTGCATTCCATAGAATAAATAGGCCTAGAGTCATATCTTTTTCTTTGTCTAAGTTTTTGATTATTGTGTTCTTGCATTTGGAGATTTGCCTATCTCGAATCAGGCCAACTATCCCTTGTTTTTCCTATTCCAATTAATCAAATTTTCTAGTTTCTATCAGATTCAGCTAGTTTGATTGCACACCTCCAACTCTTCATTAAAGGACTAGTTGGAATGGTTCAAATGGTTTGATTGCGCTACTTTGAATTTGCCAATTAACCTCTCAATTGCATTGGTTCGACAAGACAAGCAGTAGTTCCATTGCGCTGGTTCAGCATTTTCTTCAAACATGTAAGTTGATTTTGTTTTTTTCGCTTGATTCAAGTATGTAAGCCAATGTGTCAAACAGTGATACTTTTGCACCGGTCTAGTTTGATCCAAACATCGGTTCCATTTTGTTTTACATTAATGTAAGTCAATTATGTAACTAAAGTATTGATGTTTTTGAAGTTATGGCTATTCTAGAGAATAGTTTATCACCATGTATTACCACTGTAGCGGGTTTGACTAAGGATCAACCTATAACCTATAAGTCATGAGGAGATGGTTTTGTGATTGAAGAAATCGATGTAGTGTTGTCACATATGACTTATTACTTCAAGAAATGATGGTCAAGCATGTAATTTGGTTGTGATAAACTTTACCAACAGTCATCCCGGGAAAGATTTGTTTGATGGTTGTAAAGAAATTAATAGTGCCAATGATTTTAAAATCTTTGTTGATTATTGCATTGAAAGTGGTGGCCGAATTGACTGTTATTACGACCACGATCATGATAACGTTAAGGATCCTTTCTTATTTCAATTGTGTGACCACAACTTGCTTATGAATAATTGTAACAACAAAGAGCGTTTTGATGAAGTTACTTTTGAAAATGATATTGATGTGGTGAACGAAGTAGAACCTTTAATGAATGTGGTTTTCCTATACATGATTCTACATAGAAGTGGAAATATATGAAGCCTAGACTTTGGAGAAACACATACATGTCAAAGCAACTATGCATACGATCATCTTGCATAGATTGAATGGATATCAAAAGTTGTGCTACTATAATTGATTAAGAATCTAGAAATGCAAGTTAAAGATATTCAAGATCTGCCATAAAGGTACTTAAGAACTCTTTACCAAATTGAGGGTCATTAATTGAACAGTGTGGCAGACATTGGAAACAGGTCCGTTTGGTTCACGAAATATGAAGGAATTGAAATCTGACTAGAGAAATGGAGTTCATAGGAATTGGAATACCTGAAAAACTATATCGTGTTTGGTTAGTAAAGATTAGAATTGCAATCTTAAAAAAAATTACTTCCATATGTATAAAACAAAATAAATTATATTATCAACCGCTCACCACCCCTACCCCTAACCACCACCACACCCCCTCTGCCACCCTACCCCCGACCCACCCCTACCCCTACCACTACCCCTACCCTCACTCGTACCCTCACCCTACCCTACCCTCACTCTACCACCTTACCTTACCCCTAGCCCACCTCACTTTACTCCGTCTTACTCACCATACCCTACCCCCACCCTACCTACCCCACCCCACCAAAAGCCACTTTACTCCACCTTACTCACACTCAGTGTTGTAAAAATCGGTCGGCGGTATGTCGACGGTCGACCACCGCCAAACGATTAATCGGTCTTGGCGGCGATTAATCGGTTTCTCAGCGGTGACGATAAATTTTAAAGGAATTGATTTTTTTTAAAATAAATATTAGCCATAGGTATTTAATTTATACATGAAATTAATTAAATTATATAAAAAATAAAAAACTAATATAATTTTATGCAAAAAAATAGTAATTATATAATTTTATATAGTTAAAATATATTTAAAAAACTTTTGAAAATGAAAGTTGTAAAGGCTAGAGGCTAGAAAATGTAAAGTCTTGTCTCCTTGAAAATTTCACCTATTAACACCACACCTACTTATTATCTATTTCTTTTTCTTAATCTATATGACAAAACATTGAAGCCTCTTGTCAACTATGTCGGTGTTCTCCGCTTCTCATAGAATCGCAGATGGCAAACCGCAAAGGTAAGATGTATAACTTCTGATTTCTCGACTACTATAAATGGCTAATTTTTTTAAGGTCAAACCTTATTGTTGACCGCCAAGAGCGATTTGGACCGCCATGACCGCCAAATGATCAATTTTGACCGCCGTTGACCCTACCCGATTTCTTTGACCGGTGAGCTGTTTTGTAGGTCAGTCGGCCGGCCGCCGATATCCGCCTAGGCGATGATATATCAACCGCCAAGGTCGATTTTTACAACAATGCTCACACTACCCCTTACTTACCATACCTACCCCACCCTACTTCACCTTACTCTAACACACTCCCACCCTACAACTACCATACCCCTATCCCACCCTACCCCACCCTTACGCTACCCACCATCTACCCTAGCCCTACCTACCCACCCCACCCACCCTACTCTAACTTACCCACAATCTACCCCTACCCTACCTACTCCACCTTATCCACCCTACTTTAACTTACTCACAATCTATCCTTACCCTAACTACCCCACCCCACCTATCTACTCTACCTTACCAACCCCACCATACCTCTACCTACACATCCACCCCATCCTAGCATAGGGTAAGGTAGGGCATAATGTAGGGGTGGTGTGGGGTGAATAAAAATAAAGTTAGGTTGAGGGTAGGGTGAGTAAGGTGTTAGAATAGGGTAGGGTTCAGGTTAATGGGGTAGGGTAGGGTAGGGTAGGAGTAGGGTGAGTAAGGTGTCATAAAGTAGGATAGGGTGAAGTAGATAAGATAAAGTGGGGATAGGGGTTAGGTGAGTAAGGTGGAGTGAAGGAGAGTAGAGTAGGATAGGAAGAGGTACTTAAGGTAAAGGTAAGGTAAGTAAAAATAGAGTAGGGTGAGGGTATGGTAGGGTAGAGTAGGGTAGGATGAGTAAGATGAAGTAGAGTAAGTTAGGGTGAGATATGACATAAGGTGGGGGTGGGGTAGGGTTAATAAATAGTGGAGTAGGGTGAGAGTGAGGTAGGGTGAGTAAGGTGGAGTAAAGTGAGGTAGGCATAAAGTGGAGGTGGGTCGGGTCAGGTAGGGGTACGGTTAGGGTGCGGATAGGGTGAGATGGGTAGGGTAAGATAGGGACGTAGGGTAGAGGTGAGGGTAGGGTAAGGTAAGATGACGTAGTTAGGGTATGAGAAAAAGTGAGTAAGGATGGAGTGGGGTAGGTAGGGTAGGGGAGGTAAGGTGAGCAAGGTAGGTAGGGTAGGGTAAGGGTCGGATAGGGGGAGATGGGTATGGTGGAGTAGGAGAGAGTAGGAGAGAGTAATTATGTTTTGAGATTTCTTATAAATTTGAATTTTATTCTTTTAGGGAAGGAATTTCCAATTCATTTATTTAAAGAGTTTATTGGAATGGTTAAATTTCATTCTATCAATTCCGTGAAATAAACACCTCCTATAATTTAGGAATTTTCAATTTCAATTCCTATAAACCAAACATCCCCTAAGAAGCAATTTGGGTTCAACTTGAAGAGAATTGTGAATGAGGGTATGAACTAGCAGATTTACTTCAAGGAGACGTATGTTTGTTATAAAGCATTCAAGGATAGTTGGAGCAATTATAGGATTGGATGGTTGTTCTTTTATCTATTTGTTGTGGGGAGTCATTTAAGGCTATTGCCAGGGATGCAAAAGTGTATCTAATATCCTGATCTATGCTCAGCATTGCGAACATGGAACACTGAAAATGTCTCTTATGTTTGCTTCAAAGTGATAATAAAAGGATTGATGGCAAAGGAATAACTCATAATTCTGATTAGCATAAGGTAAGTACTTTATAGGCAAATGTTTTACTTGTTACTACTAATTTGTTTAACTTCATTCTGTTTCTGGATTTGATTGAAGCTGTCAAGGAGACATTACCATATAACTTAGACAGCGTGCTAGACATGTATATGCAAACGTGAAGAAATATAACGGCCTGGAGTTACAAACATTATGCTTTGAAGACGACCCTTCTGTTTTGTATTTTTTTATTTTTAAAATCAGACTTTCAAAGACGGATGTTATATATCACAAAAGTGGGTCAGAAGTAGCTTAGGAATTAAAGGTTAGAGATTATACCCTTTTTAAATGAAAAGCTTAGATTTTAAACCATATTTTACATTATGTAATAGACTGAACATATGAGAAGAAATATCATCACAAATAAGAGGATAATGCTTGTTTTAAATCACTTGTTCTTTTACATATTCAGCTTCACATTTAGGTATTCCCAGGTTGATTGGATCAGATCACATCAGAGCAGTGCAGAATCCTTAAACTTTTAAACAAGATAAGCAAATAAAGTAGATTACGGGATCTGAATTATGCATTACAATTCTTTTGGAAAAAGAAAGCACTACATAGATTAACAACAAATTAAATAGAAAGCAAGATGATACATCTCATCCAGCAATAAATAGACGTGGAAATATTTAGAAGCGATATTATACATTTAAATCTGGAATTCCCAAAACCTAAAAATTTAATACGTATATATAGCTGAATATATATATATATATATATATTTACATCAAATGGACACGTCCCTTCATGGTCAACTGCAGCACATAGAATACAAGTAGCTTAAGCGATTGAATGACAAACAGTCTAAGTTTGATCTTGTTCCTTAGTCCCATTTTGTGGCGCCTATTGAGAGGGCAGAGATTCTGCACTGCTCTGGTAGATTTCATCCACATGTGACACGGGCACATAAACTGCATGTTGCAGTGAACTGTGACTCCGCCCATAGATCATATATACAAATACTCCTATCAGCAGCCATATCGATACTCGCATCCAAGTATCCGCCCTATGAATTCATACAAAATGCTTCATGTGAGATAGATGAAATTTTGCCACCTTATTAGAGGTGGAAAAATGACTTGGCCGGGTAATAGGTAGATTTTAGTGTGGGTTGAATGGGGTTGGGTCAGGTTCGGTTGGGCTAGCCCACAAACTTTTCTTTTCTTGTGTTTTGTTTATTGACTTTTATAATAAAGCATGTGTTAGATATCATTACAAGAACTGTATTATGACAATAATAATCTCTAAGGATCCCACCAGTCACTCCCATTAGGAGTGAAGAGGTCTTCCAAAAATATGTTTTAATTTGCCAAGAGAACACAAAAGATTAGGCCTAGTTAAGTGTTTTACTTTCAAAAGGCAAATGTTGACTTCCTGGGAAAACTTAGGAGGATGATGAATACTTAGATGACAAAACTCACCCAAGATTTAGCAGCAAGTACATATTGATGAGAATAGAAAGGATAGGCAGGAGAGGAACCCACGGACATATGAAACCTGATGAGAACAAAAGTTCATTTTAGAATCTATTTGCAGTGTTTAACCTTCCATGGAAAGTCAACTACAACTAGAAAATAATGAATATCTAGAAACAAAATTCGAGTAACATCAAATTCAACAAGTAAATGTTCATTAATAGATATATTACCCCCTGTGTGCCCAAAGTTGTGTCTGGCATCATCCTGCTCTATAGAAGTGAGCACACCTAGACCAAATAATAACAGAACTCCACCAATTCCACATAGTGTCAACCGAAAGTAACTGGTCATAGAAGCAACAAGAACAATGAATGCTGATAAACCTCAAACGTCTTGATCATAATGGTGGCAAGATGCTAGGTTAGATAAAGGGTCAAAACAGGTGGGTTGGGTTGGGGTGACCTTCATAATTCTATTATCTATCTATCTATCTATCTATCTATCTATCTATATATATAGGCAAAAGTTCAAACGAGAACTGTTTTTCGTACGAGAACCGCGAGAACCAATCTTAGCCGTCTAATTCCCCCTCCTTCAATTGGATTGCCCCCCCATGAATTCCTTACATGCACCCTGCCACACTCAATCCCCCCACGCTCTTCATCCATGAACTCCATTATCCAAAACGAACGGCCAAGATTGGTTCTCGCAATTCTCGTTTGAACCCTCCCCTATATATATATATATATATATATACACACAATCAATGCGTTTACTGTGATGATAAAATCAATATCATTAGAACAAAAATCTAATTGTTCAAAACAATTTAGGAGTTTGTATGCATTAAAAATAGACTTCTTTAACCAATTTGACCAGTTATCCTCATTTGACCTGCTTTACATATAACACAACCCGTTAACATGTAATAAGTCGAAATTTCCACATCTACTTGATCATCACCAATCCTTGGTGGTCATTATACAGAACTTATATACACAGTAAATAACAGCCTTCAATTTTAGGATTTTCTAACCCATATCCAAAATGTTTTTTGTCAGGTTTAGCATACTTTTTAATTAAGATTGAATAACATACAAAAAGGAAATCAACCAACCTAGGAATACCAATATTTGAGGCTGAATATGTAAGAATCAATGCTCCAATACAAGTAAGCATTATAGTCCACCCTGCAATTGTTCTTCTTTTTTTTTCATTGAATATGGCTGCAAAATTCACAAAACTTCATGAATCCTTAAAACTCTGTAATGGAAGATCATGAGTATGAATGAATGGTTAGGAAACTGGATTAGAAACCTTGAGCTGCTACTTTAGCAATTAGAGGATATTCAGCTGCTATTTCTCCTTTTTTTGGCAGAAGTTTATTTTTCTCCCCAGAAACACCACTTTGAGCTGTGCTGATCTCAACATCGGTTTCTTGGATGCTAAAAGTATTGCTATAACGCAAAGAAACAGAGTCTATCGCTGCCTGTAGTGAAGATGGAAGTGGGACCTCATCTGGTGGAACATATCGAAGTATCAGAACCGAAATTGCCACCATTGTGAATGCAAGAAGTGTACCTACACTAACCTGAAACACAGATAATCAATTATTAAACTCCGTAAAAGATTATTACGCCCGCTAACACTTGTTTTCCATTTGTGCTAATTATGATTACAGGATCAAGATTAGCAAAACAATAATTATATAAAATTTTGAACAAATTCATTTAGAAAGTTGCACAATGAAATTATTAGATATTAAACTATACATATTATTATTATGTTTTATGTATTTAGTTTAGAAAAGTGTTACCACCACCACTACCGCCGGCATAACCGACACCGGTAACCGCCAAACGGCCGTTAGCCGCCGGAAAAACGCCACATAACCGTCATTTCTAGCCCTATAAATATGTAACAATACGTACAGTGCTGTGTGGTCGATTGGTACCGATTTTACAGAAATAAAGAAGGGATCTATTGGTGGAATATCTTGTTTATTTATCTTTGATTTCCAACATTTGGTATCAGAGCCAAGGCTCTCATCATCTACCAAGAAATACCCAAAGAAATCGGAACCCTAATTTTTCAATCGGAGGCAGAAGAAGAACAGCCATCAAGATTTGATTTTTGGGTTCGATTTTCAGCATAAAGAGGATACCTACGGCGGCCGTTCAACTAGGAACTACCACCGCGGCACCCATCGGAAAAAGTACTTACCTTACCGGAGAAGACAACCGGAGAACAAGATCAGTCGGAGCAGAGCAACGACAAAGAAAAAGTCGAGATCGACTCGACTTGCAGAAACAGTACCAACCATCGAGTACAAATCGTCGACCAGAAGAAGTCTCACGATCAAGAGAAACCACCAAAGAAGAAAACCATCGAGGGGTTTTCTGGAGAAACACAATATTTTTCTTGAAAAAAGGAACGACGTGAAGGCAGGCAAAGGGGGGGCTGCCATATCTAGTCCCAAGAAAGTTTTTTTTGTTTATTAAAGCAATCTTTTGTTTTGATTTTTTTAATTAAAGTTTTATAAGAAAAGGAAATTACGAAAATATTTGTTTTAACTAAATAATAAAACTAATTTATTATTTAGGTTTACAAATTAATAAAAACATTTGGTATTAAAAGTTTTGTAATTTATTAGCAAAGTTTTTTATAATTTTATGAAATTAATAAATTTATAAATTTTGTCGTAAACAGTTGGTTTGATTCACCCCAGAAGTAGACAATAGTGTTTCTGGTGAAAAAAGAACAGGGGACTGTTAAGAGACAGTTGGTTTGATTCGCCCCGCAAAACAGAAGAAAGAAAAGTTTGTTTGGTGAAAAAAAGAACCAGGGACTGTTTAAAAAACAGTTGGTTGGTTTGATTCATCTCGCAAACAAGAAAATCAGTTTATTTTTGTTTTGTTTTTGTGAAAAAAGAACCAGGGGACTGTTAGAGGCAGATAGTTTGATTCGCTCAACAAAACAGAAGAAGTATAAAAGTTTGTCCGGTAAAAAAAGAACCAGGGGACTGTCAGAGGCAGTTGGTTTGATTTGCCCCGCAAACAAGAAAGAAAGAAATAGTTTTCCGCTCAAGAACAAGAAGCCGAAAACTGAAAGCAAAGAATAAGATACGCATAATGGAAACAGACTAGAAAAGATGAAGACAAGGAGTACAGTGGTGAACGTTGCAGTCATAAGAAGTCAGTTCAAGATTTCAAAGGAAGAGTACGAAGTAGAGCTTGGAAACCATGGAGGAACAAAGATGTTAACCAGCAAGACAAGAGACACATAAAATGCTTCAAGTGCAACAGATTTGGACACTTCAAGTATGAATGCACAAAGGACGAGGAGGTTAACTTAACTCGAAGTGAAGATGATGAACCAACTCTACTATGGACGAGTCTCGAAGAATAAAAGACATCACTTAAACTATGTTTAGTTTAACGGGGAGTATTAGATATTAAACTAAACATATTATTATTATGTTTTATGTATTTAGTTTAGAAAAGTGTTACCACCACCACTACCGCCGGCATAACCGACGCCGGTAACCGCCAAACGGCCGTTAGCCGCCGGAAAACCGCCACATAACCGTCATTTCTAGCCCTATAAATATGTAACAATACGTACAGTGCTGTGTGGTCGATTGGTACCGATTTTACAGAAATAAAGAAGGGATTTATTGGTGGAATATCTTGTTTATTTATCTTTGATTTCCAACAGAAATTAGACTTTGGGGGCACTTTGAGCTGTCCAACGCTTGTGAGATAAAATACGACCCATATCTACCCATTAATAAGTTGATGAGTCGAAACTAGAAATTATCCTTCTGAGGGCAGGAATAGCAGTAGAAGTATGCATAAAAATTTATTTGAAAGAAAATTAAAGATGCCACATACCATTCCTGCCAACTGCTCAACATCCATAGAAAATGCCAAGATTGCAGCAACGACACCGGTCAGAATTGTGCTCTTAACGGGAACTTGAGTGCGCGAATTTACTTCTGAAAAAAATGATGGGAGCAAACCATCTCTAGCCATTGCCATCAAGATTCGAGGCTTCAAGACCAAAAATCTCGGTAAGAAAAAAGAAATAAAAAAAATAAACATTACATAATTGCACATATTATGAGTCAAGTGACATCTAATTATATAAAATAACTATAGTTAGACATTTGAGTTGTATTTCATAACCAATAAAACGTGTTCACCTGAGGCAGTAGGGAACCCATCAACGTCGAGCAGAGGGCAGTTACAGCGCCTATAGTTATAATATACCTGTGAAGTTAAAAAAAACTTAGGCCTTTATTGGGGATAAACAACAAAATTTTGAACATTTAACTTCACACTTTGTTCCTAACCAAAATGTTAGTAGAACTATAAATATGAGGCTGAGAAATATAATGAAATGAAAGAGTTACTTACGCAGCCCATTGAATACCATGGCTTGCAAATGCAGAAGAGATAGGGGTGTCGGGATCCATTGCGTAATAGGGTACTAGACCCACGATAACCGCAGAGACCAACATATATAACATGCAGCAAATAGATAGTGCAGCCCCGATTCCCAAAGGTAAATCCCTTTGAGGATTCTTCACCTGTAAAGTTCATGAATGTCTTCAGATAAAGTTTTATAAATAAACTGTAACAATTTCCTATATCCCTGGGTGCTTGTAACTATTCACACATTTCCTATTTCTTAGAAAGATTCAAGTTAAGACCAATCATTTGCTCGTCCTCAGTTTGGGTCCATAAGGTTTGGTTTTATTTGTATTCATCAAAAAGTATTTTAGATATTTGACAGAAAGTTGAACATTTGATTAAACTATGTACCTCTTCTGCTGTACTGGCAACTGAATCAAATCCTATGTATGAAAAAAAGACCGTAGAAGCACCAGCAAGCATCCCATCTACTCCAAACGGGAAGTATCTAATGCACATTAAAAAATATGTATAATGTAAGAAAACTGATTTCGTTGCTGAACATGCAAGTGTACAAATGTAATGCCAATTACCCAGAAGAAAGTTTATAGCCAACCCATCCGCTCTTGAACCCTAGATACCCACCGGCTACAATCACAAAAATCATGGCACATATGTTTGCAGTTGTCACAATTGATTGCACAAAAGTGCTCTGCCACATAAAACAAGCAAGCTTAAGAATAGTTTCAACACAACTTAGGAGATTTCTGAGGAAAATAAAATATAAATAAAAGTCTATAATGACTACCTCCTTGATTCCCACACATAATAGCCCAGTAACAACAAACACCAATATCGCTGCACACGGGTCAACCACAATACCAAGGGTGGGAATTGAGTGTCGGGCCAGAAAAGCTGGAAGACTATCTGGGCCTCCAAAAAGCAATGCCTGAAGGAAGAACAGAATATTTGATTTCAGAATAGCAATCAAGTTGGAAAATTAGCATACTTGCATGTAATTTTAATTCAATAGATGACAACACTCATGAGCTACGTATAATGTAAAATGCATGCACCAGATTAGGAGAAATGCCACGAGCGACCGCAGATCCTCCAATTGTATATTCCAAAATCAAAGCCCAGCCGATAATCCAAGCAAGACTGAACAATTACATATGGTAATATCAGCATCCAAAAATATCACAATACGAGCAAATATTGCAACTAACAAGCTCCTGATAACTGATTATAATAGTATTATAACGTGATATGAACCGTTACAGTATCAGACATACCCTTCTCCAACACAGATGTAAGAATAATGATATGCACTTCCAGCTGAAGGGCAGCGACTTGCTAGCTCAGCATAACAAAAGGCAGAAAGAGCAGCAGCTATTCCAGCTATTAGGAAAGAAAAGGCTAGAGCAGGACCAGAATGCTCTCTAGCGACCGTACCCACAAGAATGTAAACCCCAGCTCCAATTGTTGAGCCAACACCTGATAAATTTCATCATCACAAAGTTAATGCCGTGCTTTTTGGAATTGATCAATATTAAAAATCAAACTCCTAAGTTTCATGGATGTTTTTACTCAGATCCATATCATTTAGCAAAACATAATATAGCCATTCATCTAGCAGTATTCAACCTTCTTAAAAAGAGGAACAGCCAATTGAAGATATACTCGCTGGTTTCTGTTGATGAATTGCTACCATGCTATGATCCATATATATAGATCAAAATCAAAGAGTAGGCTAAAAATTAATCTTTAGAAGGAAAACAACACCATCCTCGTCAGAAAGTTAAAGATCACTATTAGAACTACGCATATATAAATATGAAGATAAACAAAATCAAACTTATTAAATCAAAAAAATTTAATCTAAACAAAAAAACAATTCAAAGCTTAAACTATGATAAAACAACAGAATTCTCTGTTTTGCTTTTGTTACCTATGGCAATTAGATGAAGAATCGATAATTCCTTAGCCAATTGATGATGGCCCGTGTCTGATGACTTTGAATGAATCGAATCGACCCTTTTCCTTCTCACCAAACTTCTAAACCCTGACTTTGCTCCTCTACCATTAGCCTTGTGATTTGACTCCGCATCAAAACCCATCAAATAAACAACAAATATCGACAACTAACAATTGGGTCTCGAAATCAGCCCCAAATTATCAACAGAATATGGGTTTTGTTCAGGTTTTCGTCACGGAATCTAGAAAAGCTGCCAGCATAGAAATGAGAACAAAGATCTAGCTCTATGTTAGATTCAAGATAGATTCCAAAAGATTCAATCCTTCCCCCGAGAAGGGATGGATTGGCTGGCTGGCTGGCAGGCAGATTCGAAGGATCCCGAGACGCAATCAAAGCGAGCCTTGCGTTGCGTAGCTTATCGATGATAGAGGGAGGATGTCAGGATGGTTTGTCTTGTTTTATGCTCTGCTTTCCATGCTCTGCTCTTATTGGGTGAACCGGGCCCATTGGGGGCGGTCCGGAATTTTCTATTTTCTTAATTATATTTTATTTATTTAAATTATTAATATACCAAGTATACGTATATGCGTACATGACTACATGTAGCTCTCACTCACGTTCATTCATTTTTAATCTCGCCTGTTGCCTTTTTTTTAGTTTATTATTATTATGTGGGGAAAATAAGAATAAGTGAATGATTGTTTATAGGTCATTTCACACATACAATAATTATATTATGGGATTCTTCACCAACCGAGCTCATGATCCATCGAAAGAAGATAAATCGTGTAAGTTAGGCTTACGGTGAATTATAAAAGTTTGAGATTCTAGTTTTCATAATCTCCAGCTCTGAAGCCTCTTTCGGTTGTTAAAATTTTAAAGGGATTATTAAAAACATAATTTCCAAAATAAAAGCTTTTCCAAGTAGCTTATGAATTGAGCTTGAGATTATCAATTAATCAGCCTCATCTTCAGCCTAAGTTCCAGATGATTTCACCGAACACACCCAAAGTACATATATCAAACGAATACTCAATTTTGTAGGTACATTTATGGAATTTAAAACTAAGTTGGTTAACATTTTTTAACTCGTCTAGTTAATTCTGTTATGATTTATTCTTTTAGGGTGAACTATTGTCGAAATTTGTTTGATTTCTGTAGGCGTTATTTCTAGCTATATATATATATAGGAATAATAATGGAGTATATTGATCGTATTATTATAGTATTTAAAGAAAGTTATATATATTAATGCAAATGAATGAATAAAATAATAAAAACATATTATTAATTAATTAATATGTTAAAAAATGAAAGCTGTATGGAAGTATGGGCCTAACTTCAATATCTTGGTCCAGGGCTGGAAAGTAATAATGAGGAGGAGGAATGGAGGATCTGGTTACGCTTTGTCTGTCGCTAACCTTGCGGCGTCATCAATCCAATATAAAATTACGTGCTTCTTACAAAACCCGGTTCAACTATATATTTTTTAGTTTTCTAATCCTAACTTGTCATTAATTATTAATTAATTATTATATAAGTTGAATTAATCAAGCTATCTTGCGTAAAACATTAAAATATGACCTGTTATTATCTTATATTATTATATTCGGATCGGATTTCTTGCCAAAAGAATTACGTACTATATATTGTCTTAAAACAATGGCCTTGAATATTGTTATGTTGGTCAACCTTTTGATGGAGTGCCACCAAAGTCAAAGCCAACCTTGATCACCTCATACAATGGAGTAGTGGTTTTCTTTTCTGGAATCCAAACTACGAATGAATTATGAAGGGGTTGCTTCTATAAAAGTCGGTTTGACCTTTTAAATGTCCAAAAAAGCATGCTTAATTATTCCAATTATTATTATTTTAAATAAAATCCAGCTTAACTTTCAAACTATAAACCTATTTTCAGTTTAACCACTTTTTAACTATATAGTTTTAAAACTAGCTTTGTTTTTCTTACATGTAAAATGTATATTAAATACAGCTTTGTTTTAAAAACTTTATATCTATTCTACGACACATTAAAAATTATATATAAATGCTTATAATTCGGGCTACAAGTTATTCTAGCTGTTTCATGAGATTATAGGTATTTGAAACATTTAACACTTAAAACTAAAAATATTATTTTAATTAAAAAGATTTTTATTCTTCATTTGATCTCTAATTGGTGGTTTAAAATCGTATATGCTAGAATTTAATGTGAATAGACAAGGTTTTTTTTAAGCTTTTTATTATCAAATTTTTAGTTATTAAGATTGTATATAAATACTTAATTAATTAGTTTTCTTTAAATGACGGTTTTTATTATGCAGGTAGAAATTTAAACCGTAACCAAACAAAAGTTAAGAGAACACGGTTTACCCTAAAAAATTTGAATTTAAATAGATATACATATATATATTTTAGAGAAGGAGCAGTAATAGAAAAACTTTACATATAAAGAAATGCGTGTAGATCTTGAATTTGAAAGGTACTAACAATGACCTCTGAAGTCCTAATTCATTTTTAAAGTCAATGTTTTACCATTCAAAATTTTTGCATATCCATTAAGAATAAAAAAGAAACTAGTAACAGAACAAAAACTAGGCCTACAAAACTATACAAATCTTGTAAAAATCCTATTACACTACTGGTAAATATCAGATATTTTTACTAGACAGTCGAGGTAAAAAAAAACCCAATAACTTGGTGAAACTCACTATTCACTACCCTTGTGTAATCGCTTATGGGATCATGTATTGCTTCACTAACAGATTTACCAGTTGAAAAAACCCAGTCTATGTCCACTTTGTTGCACATACTCGTCTGTAGTAGCACTAGCTGATTCACTTTCATCTGAACCATCTTCTGGAAGAAGTATGATTCTATCAGCATTATCAATGACCCAATCAGTGAATTCAGGAGAAGATACCAGCTCCGTTACCGATTGTCTAGTAGATTCTTCTGTGAATTCCTCCCATTCTTCCTCTGAGAACTTCTTCCTGTTGGGGGTCTTGTGAAATGTCGAGTAATAGTCATGTCGGCTTCTAGTCGACCTGGTATTCTTTGATGGGGAGACCATGCCTTCAAGCCCATAAATAGAAATTAAATCAATAACAAGTACAATGTTTTGATTTTACCTGTTTTGTATATAAAACATAGCCTAAATCAACCCATTTACAAGTAACTGGGTCAAGAGTGTGTGAATGTTCTGTATATAAGTATAATATTCACATATATTTCAGAAGGTAATGATTTTTACCTTTTACGGAGGACCTTGACAATCTGAAAGAATTTATCAGGCCACTAAAAGGGCTTCCCAAAGGGCTAGTCTTTTTGGACCGGCTAAAGAATACAGCATGTCCATGCTTTGGAGTTGTCTTTTTGCTCTTAGCACACAGATTCCTCCTTCCAGAATACAATTGAGGCCTAAATGAAATAATAGTACCACAGTGGTCATATATCAACAACTCATTAATACAGATGAATAAGTTAATAACAATTTTCAATCTTTCCATTTATACTTGTTTGCTTTTGTTCCACTGTTTATATCTTGTGGCTCCCATCTTTATATCTCATACCATATCACATATTGTTATTCAGTATACAAAAGGGACCCACAAAATAATGCATTGTATACTCCTATTATGAAATTTGAATGTACCCAAATCAGATCATTGTGATACAATTGCCATCACTCGAATCACTATAATGGACAGGCAAGGCAAGAAAGAGTAGCAATATAGAACTTACTGATGGTAGAGCCACTTCATCTTAGCCATCACATGAAATAGTACCAAACAAGACCCCACCGCCACAATTGCCAAAGGATTGTCATTGGTGCTCTGAAAAAGAGATGGAAACCTCAGAATGTGTGTGTAGGCATTGCTGAATTAACAAAATGAATAATTGAAAACTCAGGCTTAAACATAAATCCAAAGACCAAAATAAACAACATATTTTATAGAACAAATAAAAAATCAACAGAATCAAAGAAAACACAACTGAATGAAAGAAAAAACTATAAAACCATTAATAAATGAGATATCAACAAACTAAGTGAACAGAACATCAGATGTAGGATATTAGAAAGTCATAACCAAAACTATCTTTGCATATATATGTTTACTAATGAACAAAACAACCCACCAGGAAAATACATGTGACTGCAACAATACGCATGGACCATTTGACAAATTCAGCTACACCAACGTAAACTTCACCATCTTCCGAAATAAAATATCTCCTAAGCATCCAATATCCAAGAGCAGCGCCTAAGAGCAAGATTCCAAGCCCAACAAAACAACATACCTGTAGGATTAAAAGTAATAAACACAAAATTAGTTTCTCAAGGAAATTATGGGCGGTAGAAATCGTGCAGAGATAAAACTTTAACTACAAATCAGGAAGATATAGCTATTGACCAAATTTTAATTACATGCAAGTTCTGTATTATTCTGTTTTGATAAACTTGTAATAAGAGGTGTTAGTACAAATAAATGATGCAGCTTATTTTTTGAAACTAGATTTTGTAGACCATGATGATAAAAAACAAGCATGATAACACATTTTTTATTGCAAAGTAACCAAGAATGTGGAAAGAAAGGACTTACTAGGTTCTGGATTTCTGTGCTTAACCCGAAGTTTGCCAGAAGCGAATTGAGGAATGCTGAGAGGTGATGCACCACAAAAGATCCTGCTCCAATCTGAAGAAATAATATGAAAGAAAAAGTAGACAAGGTAACATATATACATATTTTAGATACCATGAAAAAACTTCAGCGAACTTATATGAAGTTATTGGTGATTCAAATATTTATAGAAATTATAAAGAACAAGAAGTTAACAAAGCAAAGTATAGAAATGACGTAAAGATTCCAGTACGAGGATTTAAAAAAGATCATTTTCTTTTCCAATTTCAGGTGCACTGGTGCAGTGATTCATTCAGTTATTTGAGTAATTTAATGGCTCGGGGTGGATTAAACCTGAATATCACATTATAAATAACCAATTGAATGTAAGCACATGGTAACTCATCCGCATTCTTTTTTTTTCTTTTGTTATAAGCAAAACCAAATATGTATGGTAAAGAATCGATGTAGTTGGATATTTTTTAGAGGAAAAGAATGAAATTACACAGCATAAGAAAATATTAAATATTATCCCGAGAAAGATGTATGTCCTATGCATCAGAAGTGAGGCAACATGCAAGTGAAAAAAAAAACACTTACCATTGAGCACATTATACCAAGATAAAAGAAGTTTCTCCTACCAGTTGGTAGTAATATCCTTGCCTGTTCAAGAATAAGCATAGTATCAGTAGCAAATAATTTTTAGAAACCAGAGAGCCACATATGTCAAAAGGACATACAAAAATGGAGGAAAAATCAAAAGTATTTAGATGACACCAATGATGCATTCAGATAATAATCTATTTTACGGTTTTACCCACACATTTTAAAAGAAAAAAGAAAAAGAAGAAATGGTGCATCAAACTATCAGGTATAGAACGTAGGGGCGGCAACCCCACCCACCCCTCCCCAGTTCTGGTCGAAATAGATAACTTTTATGTGCAGGTCAAATGATTCAGTTTGTGAAGCCCCCAACTTTGGCCCCTTTTTAATTGGTAAATAATTAATCTATCAAGTATAATACAAAAATATATTATTAGTAAGTGCTTGGTGATAACAGGTCAACAGCCCTAAGTGCTTTGTTAATAGCTAAGGACATGCATAAATTATTGTATCTTAACCATAACCACCTTAGCTTATGCATAAATTAACCATAACCACCTCAAGATAGTTGAAGCTCTCGATTGAAGCTCCAACATTACCATAATTGATGTCCTTAAGCTCCAGTTTACGTGGTGTACCCAGATTGAAGCACCAAATAATGTCCCTCAAGGTAATTAAGGGTTATACTTTAAACGTTTACCACTTTAGATCTTAAAACTTGCCCTTACAGCTGTTTTTATTAAATCCCTTTAATAAAAGTAACATTATTTCTTTCAAAGAAAATGATTTAGGAAGTTTTAAACCTTCGAATACAGGTTTGTCAACTTTTGCCCTTTTGATATCTTAGATGATTTTTTATATTCAATGTTTCAACCCAATTGACTCGTTATCAATCAAATACTACCCTAATTGACCTCATTTCTATGTAAATGGCTAAAAATTGCCACCTATAAAGGCTAATATCATGTTTAGGTAGTGGCTGGACTTGTTCTGGGATAACTACGTTAGATCATATTATAATGGTGCATATGGATGGTCAATCTCATAGTTAGTGAAAGAGAAACATATACCTGATAAAGAATTATGAGAACAACAGTTAGTATTCCAATAACCATCGAACTGGTATAGTAAAAGGGAACCCATTCACTGACAACTGGTGCCAAAAACAGTAAAATAACGCCTACAGCAAGCAATATGTAACGCCACCTTTGTTGCACTGCACATCATACAATCACCAAATTACATGTCATAATTAACAACTAAACAGATTTAGCAAATAGATTGTGAAAACTGCAAACAGCTAACCTTCTTCGAGAGTGACAGTTACGGAACCAGTAACTCTGTCGCCAAATTTAACATCAACATACTTCTGCTCATAAGGTGACATAGTGGAAATCCATATCCCATTCTGAAGATATCTCCAATCATCCTTTTCACACTGGCACAATCCCAGTGAAGAATTCCTGCAAAAATTTAAGAGTATATTTGGAGTTGTTGGCATGGGAAAACAAAAAAATAAATTCTAAATAACTATTATCACGAATGAAACTCGGACCTATTACCTATGAAAGCAAACTTGAATCTTCTTGAGCCATTTCTTAGGGATCAATATGGAAGGGGCCAATGTGATATTATACATGCTTGCATAGTGTTGGAGATTCAATCGGGATACACCAGATACAGCTATACGTGCACATGATTGGACATCTTCGAATCCTACATAAGGGACATTAATTGGTGCTGGAGTGACATCAATAACTGGATTTCTGACATCAATGCCTGTAATTTCAAGCGCTCAGAATCATTAGTATCTAAAATACACATTGAATCAAATTACCAAATTCTGAACTTTGGCCACTGTATTAGCAGATCCAACAATCCACGATTCGGAAGAATGTTTGATTCAAATTATCAGCATGCAAAAAACTTGGAGAAGCCATCACCAAACATTATGAGTGATATACAAAATTTAAAAATACAGCAAAGAAACATCAGGTTAAACAATTTTAGAAACAAATCAACTACTGAACCAAACTTATATAAATGGCACTCAAATTCTTACAAAATTGTTGATGAAGGTCAAGTAAAACAACACCCTTAAATGTGATATCACTAAAACCCTAAATTTAAATAAACCTTCTCAAGAAGCAAAATTACTACCACAATCAAGCTTAGAGCACCTACACCCACTATGGTGCCAAAGGGCAAGCTATAGTATCGAAATAAGAAGCCCATTATTAAGCTTCTCTACATGTCCTCCACCCCTGCGCCGCAACTTTCAGCCTTTCCTAAAATCCAAAAAACATCAACTATGCAAATGCATAAGAAAAAATTGCAACAAATACCTTAGATTAAACATCTTCCGAGATATTCGATATCTTCGACCAAACTCTAATCAGCTACCAGCAAACGACATGGTACCCCAACCCAAAATTGATTATAACGATCAATTAAAACCCACTCAAAATATAACATTGCAAAATGATTCTTCAGATAAACAGAGGACGGAATCATCAATGGAGAAGTGCGTACCGTTAAATGCAGGCAAATTGTGATCAAAGCAGAGTTGAAGCCAAAGGAAAGCATAGGCAATGCAGAAGAGCAAAACAGTTGAAATATGAGTAAGAAGAGTGGTAGTCATGGCTGTTTCTCCGTCATCCAACTCTCCGACACCTACATATGTGTATTTGTACGGGATGCATGCCGCCGCGTCCGACGGGTGTTGCGTCTCGGGGAAGCTTATACGGTAAAACTTATTTAAACTTTATTTATGCGTTCAGTCTTATAAGCGTAGCCTATAAAACTAATATTAGTCTTTACATTTTGATAATTAATAGTTGATCGAATATCTTAATCATTGATCATTTAAATATTAAAATTGGTTATGTAGATTTTATATATATTCGGTTTTTTTTGTATTGATTCTTGGTCTTGAACTTAAATACTTTGTTTTATAAAATAAAAAATCGTAATGTTGGGATGTAGTTTTTCATAATGTATTTATTTACATTTTCTGCTATTATATGTATCAAACTTTATGAATTTTTATTGTTTGTTTGGAATACTTAATTTGTCGATATTGTATATTTGTGTGTATTAAACTTTCTATTACATGTATTAAACTTATACATTTTTTTCATTTTTAATTATCATTAAACTACATACAATAGTAACAAATTTAAAGTTCATACACGCAATAGAAACTTTTCAAACTCAATACATATAATAACAAAATGCGTAAAGTTAAATACACTTTGATAAAGATTACCCATTAATTATCACAAAGTTTTTTACTTTCCACAGATGTAATAGTCTTTATGGTAAATTATCACATGATTGTCTACCTGGTACAATATTTGCCGGTGGTTCCATAGAGATGTAATAGTTTTATGGTATGCTATCACCTGACTATCTGAGTGCCTAGCGGTTAGAACACTTCAAGAGTTTTAGTCTCATGCTAAGTTTGAATTAGGGATGACTAAGAGGACGTTTCAAAAACGGTCATGGCTATACATGTTAGTCACTTATATCTAAGCCAAATATTTGGCGCTCCCGTGTAACCTTCATAGATGACACGCTTTATTTTTATGGCTTTAGCCTCAATATACGAAAACTTACGAGTACAATCCTTTCTGGCCGACTTTCTTTCATAATTAGTTCTTACAAACTCAAAATGACTAAAATACCCTTCTTGTTTAATTTATACATTTTACTTTAATTTCTAACCGATTATATTAAATAATAAACTTTTAATTTGTAAAAGAATAAAAATGAGATCTCCTCTCTCACTTCTCACTCTCACATAAGCACCTTGAACCCCCTCTTTGATCCATGGTAACAAGTATTGGAAGTTGGCATTCTTTCATGATAATAACTATATGTAGTTGTAATTTTTCTACAGTAATAAATACTAGTTAAAGTCAACTAGCCATTTTTCTACATTATTATGCTCATTCTGATATATATATATATATATATATATATATATATATATATATATATATATTTTGTTTTTGTGGGTCTACATCCATATAAGACAGTATACGAGCGTCAAGTCACGCACCATGAGGGAGTAAAACGCCTATACCACTAGGCTATGTCACAATAGTATTTTATCTTAGACATACTTGCTAATCAATACTTAACTGTTATTTGCATAAGAATTGTGCTTTTGACCATTTATTTCTGTCAATTGTTCACTTTTTGCATAAACGTGCATTCTTAACTTTCATATTATGTTATGGGTTCTCTCATACATATATTCTGACCTCCATAATACTACACATTACTAGCATATGTAAATACTATAATAATGATCAATAGTTACGACCTACGTGTAAAATATCTAGACATTCACTGGTAAGTCTTATGTGTTGCAAACCCCTGATCCAAAACTTAAAAATTGTTATAAGAAATACTACGTTCCGACTGTTTGATAATCACTCGAAATTCTAATTGTGTACACTATATGTTTTTTTAAGAATATTTCTGCTGTGTACTACAAACATTTAATTTGAGATGAGTGTTTCTAGAAATTTTTGTTGTCTGGGGGGTTTTGAGCAATTTGTATCTATTTTTTGTACACTTATACATGCTTTAATTTTTTAATGAAGTTTTTTAGAAGTTACCATCATAACTTAATATGAGGGTAAATTTGCAGCAAAGCTAAAATATATGATTTAGAAAGAGAGAGGTTAAGATTAGATGTAAATATTGTAAAAGAGGAACACAACCGCTATCATGTCCAATCCTGTCTGCACATGATATAAGAAAAATAAGATATAAACAGTCATGCTTCTGTAAATTGATAAATCAATTACTTTCTTAAAGACCTCCGTCCTATCGACAAGATGTCGTGGACTAAAATATGGAGCTACATCATACATGGGTATAACATGGATGATGATAATGGAGATATAGTACAAGGATTGATTATGGAAGAAACATAACCTGGCTTATTAGTTGTCAATAGATTCAAGAGATATTTGTCGAAAAAGGCATCCAAGTTGCACAAATATCCACCATTAGTGACACAATTCACATTCTTGCATTAATGTCTAAATAACCTTCAATAAGCTAATGAAAGTCGTATAAAAGTTGGTCTTTAACAACTAAAAAATCCGTCTCAGTATAAAAGGCAAATATAAGAGGGGAATACACCAAAAAGACTATTTCCAGCAACCAAGAACAGATCACCTCCCCCACCGCAAGAAAGCAATTACGACGATAATTGTAAGGATCATGCCTGCATATTTAATCCATTGATCAACCCGATTCCGCCTCTCAATGATCCTCAACACAGAATTTGATAGCCCCAGTGTGTTGAGCACATCCAATGCTTTCCGTTGAGCTCCCTGCACAAAAGTTTGAGTATAGTTAAGTGTTTGTCCTGTGCACAAGCAGCTCCAGTCTAAATCCATATTGAAAACAAGGTCAATAGAACTCATTTAGGTTTGACAGATTGAATTAATTTCACATTGACCGGCTTTTATGCCACATGGTAGTTGTTGAATGTATATTCATCTACATACTCGTGCAGTAGAACAGACGCAAAATGAGAGAGAAGAAATATACACTAGAAAGTTCGGCTAAATGCAATTTCCACTGAAGCTTTGAAGGAAAGTTAGAAAATACAAACCTTAAGATGTGCAATACTCCTATTTTCAGTCCCCTTGCTAATTGCTAATTTGCTATTTGCATTTACCATAAAGAGTGAGCACACTGTGAATTCTTTGTCTGAGGGTTCAAAGTATCATTTACTTATAATTAAAGGAAGATAAGAGAATCGCTTTTCTGTTGAATGTGAATCTAATTGCCACCTTCAGATGAAAAACTAGTTCACAATTTATATGGACCAGAAGAAATACATGATGAAATATATGTTGTATTATTATTATTGTATTCATGGCAATATTTCAACACTAAAGCTTTCTTCTCAAGCTATCGTTGGTGCTAGCAAACAGAACTTTTATCAGTTCTATATGTAGATTGAGAACAACTCATTTGGAATGGCGAACCATACACTTGACATCTTTAATACAAACGCTGAAAGTAACTGAATATTAGTGGTGTTTGATTTCTTATCTGCTATGCTTTCATAAATAAGAAGTCCTGATGGTTTTCTCATGAACATCTCCCATCAACTGGAAGTGCCAGACTGCCATAATATTGTTTGCTATCAAAGATGGGGGAGATGAACATTGAAATATCCTTACAAATCAATTGAAATATAATAACAAACAGAATGTAAATCTTGTTTGATATCCAAGCAGCCAAATTTTGCAGTCCATACTCGAAGAAAGATAATGAATTTAGAAGTTTAACAAATGCTCACCAGTACTAGAAGGTAAAAAAAAACTTTGATGCAGGACATTCAATAATGAAGGCTCAAAGTAATTACATAGCAGGAAAACATGGCAAGAACAATATAACTTGTTGTTTTCTTTGTCACATTATGAGTAAGTGAGTAGAAGAATCAGTTAGTTCCTTCTAAATTATTGAAACATTATAAGATATGACATATATGAAATGCATGAATTTTGTTTCAGGAAGAATACATGAACTGCTACTATTGCATTTACATAAAGCCAATTAGAGGAAAGAAAAAGTATATTTATGTGCATTAAAATGTAAATACATAAAATTTTTGACTAGAGAAACCTTCAAGCGCTCCCTTTGTTCAGAGTATTTAGCAAGAATGGCTGTTCCGGTTGCAGTTGCCTCTTCCAACATCCGAGAGGAGTTACGGGCAGACTGCATTGCTTGTGCTTCCTCATCAAAAATTCGCAAAATATGAGATGATTCGCCATTCTGAACAAAAGTTAAAACGAAGGCATAAATCAATTAAAAATGCTGACAATTTTATGGAACTAACTTATTACTCAAAAGCGTATTAACAGTGTAACACGGTAAACTAATAGTTTACATACAGCTCTTCCAAGCAATTCTGCCCTCTCCTGTGCTTCTTGCATCCTTCTCTGCTGCCGCTGCATATAACGATCTAAACTTTCTCTCAAAGAATCAGCCTCTTCGGCTACTTGCTCCACTTTTCTGCCAGATTCCACCATCTTATCAAATCATATATTGAGATAACAATAAATTTTACAACCAACGTCCTACAGTTTCTTACTTTAATAGTTATCAGCAATCTGTGTTCTCTTCATTACAATGTAAATTTTCATTTCAGACCATTAATTTATAGTTTTTCTACGTTCTGAGTTCGTGAAGTAGAAATTTGGCACAGAAGCATGATGATTTTACAACTAGTTTACACTTTTCCTGCAAATTTGACGTTAGCTTCGATGTCGATCGAACAGAACAGAAGGTAACGAAAATTCAGATCGCATATCGTGTAAGAGATAGTCACAGAAAACGATAAAGATTTTTAAACGAACCTCTTCCATAGATCTCGCTGGGGCTTTGATGCAACAGATCGCCAGAGCCCGTCCATCTCGGAACAAAGGGTTTGGATTTGAGAGATATCCCGCCGGACGGCAACTGATAGTTCCGGCGAGTCGACGGCAGCGGCCAGCCGCTCGAGCCTCTCCAAATCATCTCTAGTTTTTAACAGCAAACGCCTAGATCTCTGATACAGCTCCGATAAAGTCCCTCCTCCTTCCACAGCCATAGCGAACGACAAGAAGCCAACTGATTAAAGGGAGAAACAGAGAGTTTAAAATGTTACACTTAAGGCCTTTTCTTTCAAATAATGACATTTGCCTCTATAATTAAGCATCTAGTATTTTACTCTATTATCTTATTTTATATGATAAGTTTTTTGAATTGCAAAGTAAAAGATTACACTAGGTAAAGAGCTATTGAATAACTATCACTTCGAGTAGCAAACCCAAAATACATAACCTTATTAAGTAGTCGTATGTTATTTTACAATAAATCATTATAAGGTTAAAATAATATTTTTTTATTGTTTTGATTCTTCGTTTAGAATTTTTTTCAAACAATATATTACATTTAAAACGAGTTTCATATTGAGTCATTGAATGATTTAGTTGAGCATGTATCCAATTTAGTTAGTATGCAGCCAAATAATTTTCCAACAACATGTATTGAATGATGTTTATAGTGATTCTACATTTAGAATTACTAGTTTTGAATACGGTACTTTTGAGCTAATTTATAACATCGTAATTTTCAGATTAAATTTTTAACTTATTAAAACTTACAACTTAAGCATAATTCAATTTGTTAAACAGAACAACGGAAGTATTATCAACATATTTCATTCTTTAAATTACCCCTAGCTGGGTTCTCAAGTTACAAACGGGTGTTTACTGTAACACCACCTTTTAGACTTAGAAAATTCTGTAATAATTTGAGTTTTTAAACTGCGTGAGTCTGTTTGCAAAACCAAGGTTTACCTGTCCTGTTATTTAACTCATATTTAAAAGTACGCAGCGGAAATTTCAAATAAACAAACCCTAATAAACTATTACAGTTTACTACAAAAATGATTCGGCGATTATATATACATGTCAAAAATGCCAAATCAAAACATTAGGTGTTACTATATCATACACGACCATTTTGTTTGTGTTTACACAACCTGTGTTCCTTCCCAAAACATATATACAAGTCTACAAGTAATCCCAGCTCACCAAGCCCGCTTACTCCTTATCTGTAAAAGAGTAATTATCAACAATATTAGCTATATAATTAGCTAGTGAATACTAACAAGCATGCATTTCAAAAAGGCAAGTTATCAGCAATAAAGCAAGCCATTTAACAGGGATAAGCAAATAATGCTATTCTATCACATAGCGGAGTGCTGACATGTCCAGCGAGTGAATTATGTTGCCGGGTTGCAAGTCCAGCTCAAAACACTAACACTGGGGGAATCAGACACTACTATCCGTGCTGGTTTCATCACCTAAGTGAATCATTGTGCTCGTTAAAGAGCCAAGGCTCATTAGGCTTAGCCATTTAAGGCATTCACCCCAAGTGCTGAAAGGAACAATACTCGAGTACTCTTAATCCAGAATCTTAGCCCGAAGGCACTGGATCCAGCCGAAGCTGACCTTAATTACATGTTAGTCCGGACATACAGATAGCTCATCAAGAATCCTTTTCAGAAACAAGTGCATGCATGCTCATACATATAACATATATTCATCAAAATGTGCACATGTACTTAAATACATGTCTTGCACTTCAATTATCAAGGTATCTCATGGATTCTAGTTAAACTAGCATACATATAGCTTTTATAGTACAAAATGTAGCATGTCTTAAACATATAACTTTTCATGCATTCAAACCTTCTTTAATTGAAGTCATGAGAGTCAGTACTCACATGAGCTTCTAAATCAGTCAATTACACTGTTCAGGCACTTCCCAGTTGTCGGGATCACCTAAACAATATCCCTTATATCAATGTTACATGAAACAGTAAATTCTGTGCTGAAACAGGATTCCTTACGGCCACAAGCAAATGCTTGCGCCCACAAGGAAAGTGCTTTACTTGCGCCCGTAAAGTCAGAACTATGCTTGCGCCCGCAAAGGGTTCCTTACGCCCGCAAGCACAGCTCCTTGCAGCCGCAAGGGATTTCCTTGCGCCCGCAAGCAAGTCTGCACAGACCAGTGTCGATTTCCAGCCCCTATTTTGGCCATTTTTCAAACTCCAAACTTAACCAAATGTTACCAAACCAATTTCCAGCATTCATATATGAACAAGGCATTCAAAACAAACTAGAAACATCTTTCAAAACATACTTTAACATACAATTCAAGAATTGGGACCAAAATCATCTAATTTGACCCATTTGCATAAATTCTTCAAAATCATCTATAAACCTCACTTTAATTCAATTATCTGATTCATTTAGGCTTAGAATAGGAGTAGAAACATATTGGAATCATTGGTTTCAATTATAGAAACCAATTTGGAGTTTTTACCAATTTGACCTAAAAAGTCAAGAACAAGAGATTGGTGAATAGAAGCTTACAAGATGGGTGAAGATGATGAAGATGAAGAAGATGACAGCTTCTTGGCTTGATTCTCTGATCAATTCCAGCCCTTGATGATCCTAATTAACTTTCTCTTCAAGAACACAAGAACACAAGTGAGGAGGTGAGGTGTGTGTGTAAAGGGTGTGTGTGTTGTGTATGTTGACTGAGAGAGATAAACATGAGGGCTAATATTAGTCCTCATTTATCCACAAGGGGTATTTTGTTCCCCTTTTCAACATACAACTCAAGACACGAATACCCGTTTCGAGTAACGAGGATATTTTTGGAAACCTCGTTTGAAACCATTTAATATTTAATCATTATTATCTATTTTCTTTATTATTTTCAAATTCACATTTTACTAACCAATAACATATTTTCTTTTAATTACTAAACATATATTCTTAAATTAATTCTTTTAATTAATTCACGTACCGAATAGAGTGCACGAATAGGCCCGAATTGAGGATGTTACATTTACAGCATCAATACTGATGATCATACTTGATAATGAACAATAAGTGTCCCAGCATCAATAAGTAACCCCCCGCAAAATCATGCATAAACATATGCGAAAGTATACAAACTATAAGGAGGTTAGTTATAAAAGCTAATGAGTACTAACATAAACATACCCGAGTAACCATTAACCTTGTTTATTCATTTGGTTATAAATTATATCTGCATAGTAGATCTTTTTGTTATCGAGATCATTATATACTTAGTTATTCGATAACCAACGTTCAGCACTACCCTAAATTCGGGTTTATTACCCTATAATCGGGTCATTTTAGCCTACCAATGAGGGTAATCAAAAATATCATCTTGATCATAATCATATTCATTGAACATTATATTTCATATGTGACTAACGTACTATAAAAAGTCCATGTCTAATCACTTAACAGTTAAGGGGTAAGTCCGTTCTCACATCAGGTCCACGTAAGTATGATTAGCATGACTCAACCACAAATCCACACAATAAGATTTTAGTAAAGTCAATTAGTACATAAAATATCATCGTTTACGTTTAGTTACCATCTAATAGTTTAAACATGAGTTCAATATGCTAGATATATTGTTTAACCTCTCACACATTCAGTTTGGTGTCTAAACTATGACTACTCGTCACAAAACTAGGAATTTGACCAAAATTGTTTCCAAACTAGATGATAGAAATATGATAACGTAAAAGTAAACTCTCATAATTTTGAAATGATTGGTCATACACCACAAACGGTGTTACGGTTGATTTTATATGATTTTTTTAAAGTTTAGGCTGAACAAATGTTCCATACGGCCTCAATACAGCCAACATACAGTTTTATGGCCCAATATGGCCTCCCTAAAACCCATACGGCCGTATCAGATACGGAAGAAGCCCAATGACGAGTTGAAACAATCTTGTTTTGCCAAAATCACTCCCAAAACATCTCAAATATGTTCCAAAACATTTTCTAACACTTTCTATGATTATTTGCCATATTAAACAAGTTATACAAATATATTTTACAAAATAACAACTTCATGAAGACCAAATTACTTCAAATTTCACTTATGAATCATCCAAATGGTTGTCCTAAAATCAACAAATTATGACTTAAGGTCTCTGATTCAAACTTGTTTGTGCTCTTAGAAGGTGCAGGAACATATTACAAGCATCCTAGACTTCAATTTCAACAATCCAACATACCCCCAAGTAAAATTCACAAAAAAACAAAGCTTGGAAAGGAAGAACACATACTAGTTGAATTTGATTAAGTCAAGACGAATGCTTAGAAGACGGAAACAAGTTTGATTTCTGAGTTTGGTGCTTGAATTAAACCTTCCTTTCTCCTTAAGAATTCCTCTAGCTAATGTATACAAAGAGAGAGCTAATGAGGTGTGGTGTGTGTGTGTGTTAGGCATATAAGGGGGAAGGGAAACAACTTAAGTGTCGGTGGCTTTAAAAGCAGGCATAACGCTCCCTTATTCATTTAACTTTTAAAATCCTAACAGGGATATAATTGGAACTACTATAGAACTTTTAGTTCTTTTGGAAACATCCAGTTAAGTCCCAACACACCGGAAACCAACTAAAATTTTTAATTACAACTTCAATAAATTTCAACAATTATATTTTAACCTTTAGTAACTTAGGTCTGATGTTACATAATTATCCAAGTAAATAATATATTCTTGAATAGATTGATATATAGATTTTATTTAACACCTTTAAAAACTTACATTTACAATTAAAAAAATAGTATACTTAAATAGTAAATTTGCAAATGTGATCAAGACATGAGTTTGTATGTCTTGGGGAAATGGTAACCGTTATCATCATCAAATACTGTCAAGTCAGTTTTTCTATATATCACACTATCTAACATACAACTACCATATTGGATATCTATTCAACCATGCCATTACATTGAAATTCAAGACCCACTTACTCCTTTTAACATCAACTTTACACATACACAAAAAACAACGGTGAAAGTAGCCACTTTAAACTCGCCATAGGGTGATTACTTGGTGGCTAGAGTGGTGATCACTTAGTAATCAAGTGATCACTTAAGAAACTACATGTCTTCACTCTTGTATTGCCAGCATATAAACCTACAAATTATAGTCACAAGCCTTAAAGTAAAACTTATGCAACATACAAACATTTTATACGAATCTTAAGAATCCAGTTGTAGCTGGTCTTACATCATCCCTTTCCAAATAACTATAATTCATACTTTTATTCAACCATAAAATTCATATGATTCTAACGAATTTTCAGAAAAAGTTTTGCAACTATAATAAGAGAGGACGGAGAGGGATAAGGGGTGGGAGTTTGATGTCGTGATTGTCACCGGAACCACACCACTGCGTCGTGGTCATGGTGGGGGGTGTCCATCGTGCAAGGAGAGGGGGCGTGGTTGAGGAAGGTGGAGGCATAGTTGTGTCTCTCTCTCCCTTAATTTTTCTTTTTTAATCTTTAATTGGTTAGTGAGGGTATAATATGGATACTAGAGTTTGGTTGATTAAGAGTGATCATTACGAAGTTAAGTGGTAAAAGAAGAAAGTTGATGTGACAGTGTGATGAGAGATCGTCAGTTCTACCTCTCTAAGAGTCACCGAAGTGGTAGCTTTTTCCCACCTGAGCAACGACGGCGCAGAGAATATTAAGGCTTAGTGGAAATTAAATTGTGTGGAGATTATCACTACGTGAAGAGCATGTGTGGTGGTCTGTGGGACCAGCAATGCAATGAGAAGTGCGCCAAGTAGCTGTGTCTCTCCTTTCATATTTTATTTTTTAAAATTTTATGAATCATTTTCCCACTATACGTTGTATATGAGAGAATTGACCTATTGATGTAGTATGTGTATATAAGAGGGAAGGGAGTACACCCAACAACACATTTTTTAAAATTTGTAACTGATTTGTATCTCTCTTTTGTTGTTTTGTTTTGTATTTTAATTTTAAAATTCATATTCGTATTCATATGATCTTTAATTAATAGAACAAGGGCAGTAGTCAAAAATCAAAATACCCTTCTTCCAGCACTTGAATCACTAGCTTCAGTCACTTTTGACTTTCTTCATTCGAGACCAAATGCAACACTTTCTAACTTTACTTTTATATGAATTTCTAGATTTATTGAACAACTTTTTATAATGACATTTACTAAAATGGCCAATTGGACGAAGATGATAAAACCTATAAAGGCCAAAACGGGTCACGTACGAACCAGTACCATCTGCAAACGATTTCAACCTGCCAGTGAAATTTCACATGTTAACCCAACCGCTACAGGCGGGGCGGGTGAACAAAAGTCACAGTACCATTGGATCATAAATCATGAAACCGAAAATTGATGATGGCTAATTAAAGACAATTCCGTTAAAACTCGATCTAAAATATTATGATGTTTCTTCTTTTGACATTCAAGTTTTCTTTAAGTGAAAATTCTTAAAGCTGTTCCCTACACATAAATCAAACATGCTGTCTACCATCACAGCCTTCACCGGAAAGTTGAACTCCGGTTGCCAGTCGCCGGAAAAGCCTGACGCCGCCTACCCAGCTGGAAATCACCACTCCTTTCACCACCAGCATCCTTACGACCACCACCACCCTTCTTCTTCCTTTCACTTTTACCCTTATTACCATCACCATCCTCCCCTCCTGACCCATACGCACCATCTTCCCCGAACTTCACTTCTTTCCTAGCCGCTGCATAGTCGAAAGGTGTCACCTTGACTAGCCCCCCTGAACCCTCAACCTCCGGGTTTGACTGTCTATTCTCATCAACAGTCTGTACACACTTCTGGAAGCTTGATGAAAGATCTGACAGTGACATGTTACCTTCATCATCTATTTCTTCACCAGAAGAATCAGAATCCAACAATATCACATTGTTTTCATCTTCTGTTTTCTGCTCGCTACCCACATCATTGGCCGGTGTTTCCTCCTCGACATCTGAATCAGATTCCAGCAAAATAACATCTTTTTCTGGTTCAGAGCTTGTTGTTGGGGGCAAAACTGGAATTTCTTGAGGTTTAGTGGATTCTATCACAGGAGTTGGTGAAGGCTCGGCTTTATCAGGAAAAGAACGAAATGGGAGGTACACGGAAGATTTGATCTGGTCAACTTTAATCTCTTCTGCTGCCTGTCAACAAATGTAATTTTGACAAAAATGTTTGACTAAATATCAAATTAAAAAAATACTCCAATGAATAACAAGTTGTGACAGATTTTTAATCTTCACCTTTGATTCAGGATTGAACTTTCTTTTTCCTGCTAACATGGCTCCAAAGGCACGACTTGGCTTCTTCTGTACCTCTATGCTTACTCTGGGACCCTGTATATAAAGAGAACATCATCTTACTAAAAAAGACCAATATGTCTGGGTGGGAGTAAAGGTGGCCAAATGAACGGGTCAGGCGGATTGTGTTGACGAGTCAGTTGAACCTCAACATTTTTTGCCCAAATGTTTTACTTTTTTAGTTAAATATTACTAGAAAAACTATATTAATCTCATAATAACTTAATCTTTTGAATAAAATCATTTACTAGTTCTATGTAATTGAAAATGAACATTTGGTGACTTTCCGCCTACTTCCTTTTAATACATACAGAAGAGCCGTCCAATTTCTTGTTTTGGTTCACTCCAACAATGAAGTTTCCAACTTCATTTTCGAAAGAGTCGCCTTCTGCAGCATTACTGATACTCTCATTTCCTGCACCTTCTGCTGCTTCTTCACCATTAGCATATTTAGCATTTCTTGCAGCCATCTGCAAAATTTACGACCAAAACAATTCTTTATTTCAAATAGCAGTTTACATCTTTATATCGGGTTTTGCTTCTTTTTTGTGGGTTCTTATTAAGATCAAAATTTTGAAGCCAAACTATAAACAAAAAATTATTTCACCATTTCAATGTGTTCTTCCTTCAGTTTCTTGGCGACAGATTCATACGCAACAGCGTTTTGCATTGAATGCCTAATGATGCTAACAACAGAACCAAGGTTGCGCTCAATGTATGGATGCCTTGACTTCAAAACGTGACGCAATTTTCCAGGAGTAACTGGCATTTGCCTTGCTTTAAAAATAGAAAGGGACGGATAAATATAACAAGTTAATGTTAGCACTTAACAGTAAAAAACGAAAGAAAAAACAAAACAATAACTGAATTACCAATTTCAATAAGAGCTTTGTTTGGCAGTATATAACCAGTACTTTCATCTTCTGAGCGAGCAATAACGTCTCTCCACTCAAAAAGTCCCTGCGTTTCATTAAAAAAAACTGAAAAAACTATTTCGTGTATCTTTTCATAGAGGATAAAAAGCAATGACTTACTGCAACAATGGCAAGCTGCTGACCACTGAGATCTGCTGCATGCAACCTGAATCAGCAAAAACGAGTGCCCTTTCTAAGTAAACTATCATAATGAACTAAAATGTAGATGAAACAATTTCAAAAAAGTGATCTATGAATGTATCAAATTAATTTGTAAGGTTTGGAAATCATAAAAAGGGAACTACCCATATATGTTTAGATATGAGTTCTCAGTCAGAATCTCTTTCTGATAGAGCTGTGTACAAAGATCGTAACTGCGTTGGTATACCTGAAACCAACAATATTAAATGAAATAAGGAGCTGAGAAAATCATTCACTTTTCATATATTATAGTATTATACAACCAAATTGAAGCCTAATTACCTCTACAAGGGGTGCTTCAGGGCAGTTTGGATCTGATGATGATGAAAGCAACCTTCTTTTCATAAGATCATATATATACAGAAGATAATGTGTGTCTTCTCTACCATATCTATAGAAATACAAATAGAACACCCACATAAACATGAAGAAAATGTAGTTGGGGGGGTGGTTGAATTCGTACCAAACAACTACTACCTCAACATTTCATCAGTCAGCGGCCGCAATCGCCAGTCTGCATTTTGGTATCTGCAAGAAATTAGAACTTCAATAGAAAGAAAACTAGAAATTATGTGTTATGTGTTATGTGCAAATGGAAAAAAAACATACTCTTTATTTGCAGCAACGTCACAAAAATGTCTCAATAGATACTCTAGAGAATTTCTCTCCAACTTTAACACCTTTGAGGCCTATGCGATTTAAAATCCACCACTTTAGATCAACTCCAAGAAGATATATAATACATTAATTATAAGACATATACATACTGCAAAGTGCAAACATATATGCTGAAACGAAAATGAGTAAAGTGTAGTCAACAAAACGGTAGTAATCATAGAGATGAAAGTAACCTGTCCAGTATCAAACATATTGCAAACATATATACCAAAATCACGTTGCAGCCATATAATATCCCGATCGGCTCCATGCATAACCTGATAGATTGTAGAATTATAAAGGTTTGTGAGCATATTTGCATCCAAGTATGCTAGAATATTTGTATCAAGAAAAAAAAATCACCTTTCTTTTGGTAGGATCTTTAAAAACCTCTCTCAAATACGGGCCAATTTGAACCCGTAGTTTCAATGTATCCACAATAAAATCTTCTGTCCTTGTAGATATTTGCATCAAACAAGTCAACCCTTGAAAGGATCGATATTGATTGTGTTCCAAATCAACCTAAACACCATCAAATGATGATATTAACCACATGTAGAACACATATTGGAATAATTGAGCCCCAATCATCAGCAAGAAGATACTAACAAGTAGTTCCATGAACACATATTTATGCATGAAAGAGCATCAAGACTTAAAAAATAACAATACATATATACATTTAAGAAAATCAATTTATTTGAACACCAAAACATTCATACACTTGAGGGGTGTTTGGTTTGAGTTTTGAAACTGAATCCTAAATTATTGCAGCTTTTAGTTGCAAGTATCCGTTTTTAATTGCACAAACAAATACTGCTTATAAGATAATAATTAGCTCTGATAATCATTTTCATTCGATGACGTAATTAACCCTTCTTTTAACCTAATTAAGAGGTTTTTAGCATCTTTATTCACATCCAGATACTCTTTCATACAACATGTTTCATTATGGCTGATTACAGGATTCTAATTATTTAAATCGCATGATCACTACTTTTAAAATGCACATCCAAACACCCCCTTGATAAAAGTATCGCACCCAAAAAGAAATCCAACAATCGTCTTATATCCTGTAAAAATGGAAGATTGCTGTTTTGAGCAAGGTTCAAATGTTCAATGTGAAGTTATTACCAATATGACAACTAATAATCGGTACAAATTTATTAATAAGCAGTCAAAACAGAAATTTCTCTATTTGGTCATCATTAAGAGGGTTTTCTTAAGGAGTTTTTTCTGGTTTGCTCTGATATACACAGCCTAACTGTTACCATGGCCGTTTACTTACCACCTCTGGCCATCCATGATTGAAACCCTCACGGGACTAGAACCTTGGACCTCCCCTATGGGGTGCCAGTGCCTTACCCGGTAGGTCATCAGGTGATAGTTAGACCTAAGTGCACTTCATATACTAAGTATGATAAAACAAATAATCCATGCCTTAAAAGTAAGAAATATTGACCGCATCAAAATATAAAAATTTGTTTATAAAAAATTACCGCAAATTCATCGGCATCATGTAACTTAGCAGATAGCTCCTTCAAATCTTTTACATCTTGTACAAGCTTGAATGATGTACTTTCAACCGGAGGCGGTTTCACAGGCTCTACATCAGTTACCGTCTTATCAACGAAATCCAAGACTGAAAGTTTCTCCTACAGATAGATGAGAAGGAAAAAATGCATAAGAGATCCTTCAAATCTTATTATTTTGTGGGACTCATTTATACTTCTCCTTGCAGTCAATAAGTGGAATCATAACACCATCTTCATATCTCACAAAAAGTTCACTAAGGCCCACAAAATGAAAATGCTAAAAGGGTCAAATGAATAAGTCCCGAAAAAATTGAGAACAAAAAGGTCAAGGCTCATTCCTACTCATGATGACATAGGGGTTAAAAAGCACTCACTCTGATGTACTCTACCATTCTTTCTTTCATCAAATCACAGTGAAAACCTCTAATTAAAGAAGATATATAGATAAGATAATTTCTTACAGGAAACAACAGAGCCTACAGATTGAAATGTTACAGAGCTCAAACGAATAAGGACTAACATTTTTTGTAAGAAATAAAAAGAGTAAAGATCAAACAGATTCGCTAGACTTTTGCTGGTCTTCAAGCACAACAGGTCAAAGTGCAATGAGTATAGTGTGTAATTCTTTCTTTCATGCAATCACTTGAAAAACCTAATATTAAACTGAAAATTAGAAACCACTATAATACTTCTTATTGCTTCTTACATGATATCAATGAGAACCACTAATTGAAAGATATTGAACAGCTAATTTGATTGGAAGACATTCCTTTTAAAAATAAAAACAGCTATCACATCCATTAGGCCTCTACTCATGTTCATGCACAAGTAAAGAGCAGTCTCCATATAATCACTCTCAAAACTAGATTTAAGGACCTGTATAAACATCTTCATTTCATACACAGTATAAGTGAATAGCTAACCAGGAAGGCCCATGCTATGAACAAAGTTTCAAGATCAAACAGAATCACTAAACTTCCACTCAAGATCATACATAAAGTACAAAATGTGCTTCTACTCAGTTGGGAAACTTAAAAATTGAAGCAAAACTAGAGATAGGATATAGAAATAACTCACCAATGGGTGTATCAACTTGGATCCATCTTCGCTTCTCTCCAGCCAAACATGCTCAAATGGCTGATTAGAATTGTTGACTAATATCTTATACTCATCCTGTGGCCTCCGAATTGATGCTATATGAAACGGAACTTTCGCCTTTGATGTCCCCATTGCATTACTATCTCTGGAAACAACCTTCACAGAAGAAGAATTATCCAGATTATTATCACAGCTACTACTTGTATTATTATTGTTAACTAAATCTTTCTCAACCCCTTTCTTTTTCCTGCCTTGAACCAACTGAAACCCATCGTTATTAACTAAATTCATAACCCTAACACCTGTTTCCTCTTCTTTACTTCTTATCTTCTTAAGCTCATCAATAGACGCATCAAATCTTTCAAACAACTCGTCATTAAAATTAACTAACCACTCATAAGCTTCATCATCATCATCAAGATCACTAGCAGGAAACATCATCTCCTTTTTACCCCATATTTGCTCCACCGATGACCCGATTGTTTCAAGAATCGATTGGGAGTTTAAAGCGATTTCCTGAATTGGATTCTTAAATTCTTCGAAGTTGAAGTAGAAATGAAAATCTTTATTGCATGGAATGCCTCTTGAAGACCCCGATAACTTTGAAATTGAAGAGGGGAAAGATGGGGGTTTTGTTGAAGAAGAAGAAAAGTGTTTCAATGCTTCTGCTTTTGCTGATGGTGTTTGGGTTTGGGCTTCTTGGGTGATCGACGGATCCATATCTGAATGTTAATGAAATAAATCTGTGCTGGATTAGGGTTTTAATCTGGCCATTATATGAGAAGGGTTTTGGAGGGGAGAAACGTTAGGCGGTTAGGGTTTAGGAATTCTTTGTAAACGGGAATGTGTGCTTTTGTCTCAGCAAATTTCACTTTTTTAGGGCTGGGGAAAGGGGAAGAGTGGCCGACGGAGGGAGGGGCACTGCGATCAACTTTTTTGTTTTTTCACTTTCTATTACTATATCTTTTTCTAAACGGGGGGTTTTTTTTTAAAACAAAAGTGTATGTAATTACATTTTACAACCATCAGAGTGTTTGTTTAAGTTTTTTTTTTTTTTTTTCACAAGCTTACGAGCTTATAAGTTTTTGAGACAAAAAAATGTTTGAATTAACTTATAAGCTAATAAGTTTTTTTTAAAAATATGTTTGGCTTAGCTTATTAATGTAAAATGGTCAAAAGATGGTATAAAGGTAAATGTGTAAAAATAAACTCACAAAAAAAATAAGCTGATTCAAGATGAGTTATGAAAAATGACATATTTTTATAAAAATAAACTAATAATAAGCTTAGTTACACACATAAAACATGATAAGCCCAAAACATAAGCTCATAAGCCTAAAAAATAAGCTAAAACAAACACCCCTTTAGACCATAAGTATAGTAATACTCAACCCAAATTAACCCAAATGTCATATCAAGTGTCCCATCAGCTTTTCTTGTTTTTTTCTTCTCAACCCAAATTAACCCGAAACCCAAGTAGCACACATCACAAATCAACCCAAATATTTTCTCTCTCCTTACTCTCTCTACAAAACAAAAAAAGGAAGAAAGCTTCGAGAGACTCGGGTGCACCAAACCAAAATGGAAAATAGACGAGAACCCGAAATGGGGCCGTAGGGGTGTTCTCGAATGAACCCGAGACCTTCGGGTAACCCCATACGCTCGGCCTTACAATCGGTTAAATAAAGAAAGAAAGAAAAAATAATTCTTAATGTTATTTAACTTAGATGATGTTACACTCACAACCATTTAATAGTCAATACAAAAATGACTAAATTACCCTTCACAAAATGGTTTGTTAGTGTAACATCACCTAAGTTAGATGATGTTAACATTACGGATCATTTTTTTCATAAATAAATAATAAAATGATAAACATGTCTCTCCCTTTAATTGTTTGCGAGTATAAAAACATCTTAAATAGGCATTGATAGAAACATATATCTTAGGTTGCGTTTAGCAAGAAAAAAATTTCTGTTTTTCTATTAAAAAATGGTGGAGTTTTCATTTTAAAAAAACGTATTTAGATGAAGGGGTGAAGTTTTTATTTTTCAAAAAAAAAAAAAAACATGTTTAGTTGAAGTGTTTTCTTGAAAATGTTGTTTGAAAATGTATGAAAGTTTGAAAAATTAGAAGAGTTTGGGAAAGTGAATGAATTTTCTGTTTTCTTAAAAAAATGTGTAAGTAACGTGTTTTCTAATTTTCAATTTTTTTAGAAAAATTTTCTGAAAGTAAACACGGCTTATCCTCTTTTTTCTCAAAAAAATATGATAATTAAATCATTTTGATTCACAAAATTAATCAAAACGAATTTTTTCTACTCAAATTCAAATTGGTTTTAGACTTTTTGTTTAAATTATATCCAACATAATCAACGGAAAAAACAAAACTCTTAATAGAATCTTGTGCCTCTACCTTAACTTGTATGCATTTGATTTAATTTAGTAACATGATTTGATTTTTATAAAAAATATATATTAAAACATATATAAAATTAAACAATGAAGAAACCCTTTTCTAATATTAAAACAAAAAAAGCAATTTGTCGTTAATAGATTTCCGTTAATTAATAATTAAAAATACGAGATAAAATTATTAATGATGAAACTTTAATATGGAATGGTGAATATATGTATAACTTTGGTGTTAAGCAAAATAGTATAAGAAAAATATTGATGCGTTATGAATAACCTATAAAATTATATCTCGTAACAAAACAGGGTCAAGACACTCTCATTTCAATGTAGGATCACCTCTCGTCTATTTTCTCATACCATTTCACAACTAAAAGTAAAACGAAACAAAATCGTATAAAAGAATCTTGACAACCATATTTAAACGGACCAAATTAATAAATATAATAGGAAAATTCAGGGTCATCTTAACAGCCGGGCTACGAGCCTATCTGGACAACCACCCAGGGCCAATGATTAGATAGAGCTCACATTTAGTATTGCTTCTAATATATATGTATGTGTAAACTAAATTTATTAAACCCAGATGTATAGACAGATAGGGAAAAAAACTCATGTTTTTTGGCCAAAATCTAAAACACATGTTTAGCAATTGAAATAACAATTAGCTTTTAAATCTCGAACCCATAGCAACCGCATAGGGAGGAAGAAAAGCGAAATCAGTTTGCGGCAAACTATCTGGCTATGAACTATAAGTCGAGGCGTCGGAGAGAGAGTATAGACAATTGGTATTAAGCATAATGGTCTATTCACGTATGATAAATTATCTTTAAGTTATAAGTTTCTTTTACCCACAAGAAACAAATGGTGAAAAAAAACTCATATTAGTTAAAAAGACTCATGCTTGAAACAAAAATTATCAAGCTAAAAACTTTGCAAACCCAATAATAAATGGGGTAGCATGATACACTCAAACATGGCTCATTATTGATCACTTAAAAAGAAGTGATGATTTGCTTTGCAATTTTCGCTAATGTCCATTGGTTGTCACATCGAATCATAAACTCTTGTAAACCTTAAGCCACTCTAAACCATTATGATTTAAAAGCATATAGCGTATATAAGTACACATATGTATGAGAGTGATATAGAACAATACAAAACATGCGGATACAACTACCACTCCATGACACTGGTCTAATAAAAAGATTTGAATCATTAAAATTAAATCTCAATTTGCATTCAGACCTATCTTCTCTTACAAACATATTAGTGTAATTATGTATTAATCAAAAATTTATTAGTGACAATATAATTGAGACAAAATAAATCAATAATCGTTACAACAGAAACAACCGAGACAGGTTTCTACAAACAACATCAACAAAGAATCTATAAATCAATAACCATTTCTATTGAATTTTGGGATACTAGAGCAACTGGCAACAAAGCAGCAACATGAATCATTATAGCAGAAATCCACTTTAAGTACGTACCTAACAATGGTTGTATTAGGAAACCACTATTGATCGCATAAGAAGAAGTTGTGGATTATTAATTATAGCCACACTTAATAAATATGAAAATCCTTTTGTACATGCTAAAATTGATTTTTTGCAATAATATAACTAAAATTAAGTAACTAAACTAAATGTTATAAAACAAATGAAAACAATTGAACTACACAAAAATTTAAAAATTGAAAAATGTCATAAAAGCATAAGAAAGTGATGTTATTAAGAATAACTAACTTCTTTTTTGTAATACATATAGAGTTTTCTTACGGACATTTCATCAAACACCTTCCTTGCATGTTAATTATGCAACTATTACATCAAGTTATCAAACTATAATATTTCTTAGTAATCAACTTAATCACGTTTAATTTCAACAGAAATTAAAAAAAATACCTTTAAGAAGAAAAAACAAATGTACCTTTAAGAATTATCATAATCATATGCCTATGAAACTCATCTGATGTTTGTCATTTTTCTCTTCTGAAATGTCTTTAAGAATTTGAAAACATGTCTTCATTCAATCCTATCTATGGTTACCTTGCAACTTGATAGGAGTAGACACCAAAACCCTCAAATTTTGAGCGAACCCTCTGACATACCCACATTTAACATCATATTCGAGGTTTCAACTTACCAATTTACAATTATACCTGCCAAGGTTGTCGGATTATATATGGAATTCACCAACCATTGGCATACTAATTATTCGTTATCAAATGTGGTTTAAACACACATCCAAAACAATGCTACATAGGATTACTCTCATTTAATTTTAAAACGATCCAAATTACAATATTTAATTTAATGATGATAGTAACTCTTATTCACTAATTGAGGTTTAAATATGAGTAAAGACCATTTTTAAAACCTAAATGTAACTACTCGTAATTAAATAAGAACCTAGGTCATCGAAGTCATAATTAAAGAAAGACAAATGTAACTTAAACCCATAAAACTACATAGGATTACTCTAATTTAATTTAATAATAATCCAAATTACAATGTTAATTTAATGATAATAGTAACTCATATTCACTAATTGAGGTTTAAATATAAGTTTAAGAATAATTATTGGAACCTAGATGTAGCTACTCATAATTAAATGAGAAGCTAAATCCTCAAAGTCATAATTAAAGAAAGACAAATGTAACTTAAACCCATTAAACTACATAGGATTACTCAAATTTTATTTAATAATACACATTAAACTACATTGTTTGAGATTTAAAGTACAATACAAGTCAAAATTATCAAATCATGACACATCAACATATCATATACTCTAATTTTCTTGTATTTTGAAAATGAGACGCAATGAACATTGCCACCTAGGATTAAAAATGTAAACATGTCAATATATATGACATATTAATAAATTGTAAACTTTAAGAAATTACAAAGAAGTATAAAGTTATGATATGTAGTAATTGTTATTTAAGAGTAATGACATTAATGTCTAATAACTTTGTGTAGTTACATATATATTATTAGCTTTCTTTATTAATATATAAGTTACAATAACTTTCTCAATAAAAATGGTATTAATTGGTTTATTTGCTTGTTTAATTCAAGTCCACTTAAATTTCACTATAGGCCAAAAATTCTAAGTAGTCACATCATCACACCCTTCATTCCAATTAACTATATATAGTAAATCAATATCTTCTAATATGTGCCACATTAGACAAGAATGATTTTAAATTATAAGATATACAGATTGGTTATAATTAAAAAAATCTAAAATGACTATAAAATATTTTAAAATGATAAACTATGAATGTGGTTGATATTTTAAAATATTATAAATGGTGAATTGTGTTTAATAAAGTCAATGTAAAAAACATAGTCCTAAAATTTTAACATTCAATCACAGGTGATTCAGTATATAATCACATATGATTTGTAAAAGCATCACATATGAATTACGAAAATGTCACTCCGTCCAAAATTTTAAAATGCAATCTGGACCATTGATATCGTTGATTTAAAGGATAAATTTAGTCCCTTAAAACTATGAATTAAATATAAACTATATTAAACATTCTTTTATAAATGGTAAATATAATACTTCTAAATTAGGATAAACAGATACAATATTTCAAGGTTTAAGAAGAAAATATATGAAATTATCTGATTTAAATTTAAATTAATTTTTTTATTTAAATATAATTCGGCTATAATGATCTAATATGTTTTTCTCATTTTAGTCTTTTAGAAGATTCTTTTCATTCAAAAATAATTCCATTAACTTACCACTTTAAATTAATACTTAAGGCACACATACGTTGTATGCACCAAGACACAATAAATTATAACATATCTGTCGTTCCCCTAAAACTAAAACCGTAAATGTTATCTAGGAAGAAGTAATTCTTATTCGAAAGGTTACATAATTTATCTATATTAAGATAAATATTAAAATCAATAATTTAAAAATAAAAATAAGAAGCAGACGAATGTAATTGGAGAAAATCGATTTTCTTCATATTATACGTTTGTAACTCATATAATTTATGAATTACTATTTGTTTGAGAACGATATTTAAAATTTGTAGAGGGATGGTATTTATAATATATATATATATATAGGGATGAGATCAAATAAAAAGAAAATTAAAGTAAAAAGTGTAAAAGGGATGATTATTTGATCATTTTTCGGTATATATATCAATTGATAATCGTTAGTTCATCATCTTTATTGATTAAAACTAGTTCTTCATCAATTTCTTTTTGATTTCAAATACATATTTTGAAAACAAAATTTTGGAATAATTTGTTGATGAACAAAATGCTTTCATCTAAAAAGTGATGAATATGTTGGATTCATCAAAAAGAAATTGATGAAGAAGTAATTTTAATCAATAAAGATGATGAACTAACGATTATCAGTTGATATATATACCGAAAAATGATCAAATAATCATCCCTTTTACCCTTTTTACTTTAATTTTCTTTTTACTTGATCTCTACCCTATATATATATATACATATAAGTGAATATATTTGGAATTTCTAATACTTCTTGATTGTAATCTATTTATTTATTTTGTTAAAGAAATTATACTCGTAAAATATGAATTAGATATTTCGTTTGATACTATTCAACCAGATACTTATTAGTTTATAGAATGTGAACGAGATGAACCGAGCTCGAATATAGTACTTATCAAGTTGTGCATGTTTAGTACCTTTTAGGCTCAAGTTGAACCGAGCTCAATATACTATAACATATACGAATTAGATAGTCCATTTGATACTATTCAACTAAATACTTATTGGTTCATAGAGATATAATTAAACGAGCCGAGCCGAGCCCAAACGTTGTACTTATTAAGCCCGAGCTCATTTAGGACCTTTTATGCTCGAGCTCGAGCTCGGCTTGTTTAAGATATATAAAGCTCGAGCTGAGCTTGTTTAAGATATACAAAGCTCGGCTCGATTTGTCTTGCTTAGGCTTAGCTTGTTTTGACTTGGGGTATTATTCTAAATTTTTATTAAGAAAAAAATATATAAATATAAATAATGAAATAAATTATTTTCGTATATGAAGTCCGTTTAGGCTCGCGAGAGTAAACAAACTCAATCTTTGAAGCTCGAGGTCAGACTCGTACTACTTCACTCGTTTACTAAATAAGCTTTAGTCTATGCTCAAGCTCGTTAAGGCTCGACTTATTTCAAACTTTTAATGATCCGAATAATAGTTTGTTTTTTAGTTTCTTAACACCTCTCATTTTTATTTGTAGAGTTGTTAAAAGAGATAATTATGTTTTATTTACATTCAACTAGTTTTAAATGAACTAGAGTTTAAAAAGATAAGCTCTCTAAGATTTTAACATCAAGAACACGCTCCCACATTTAAAAGACCTTTCACACTTCTTATAAACATTCCGCCTACCTTATTTTCTTCCATAATCTATGGACAAACATCGTTAACCTAATTCCTCCACCGTTGCCGACCTTGACAGTTCTCTTGTCCACCATTGCCACTTAAGTTCTTCTATCCATTAGTTCCTAAGTTGTTATTTTTGAATGTTATGATTTTCACGTAGATGTTGCAAGTATTTGAATGTCGTGACCTTAGTTGATATGTTTTGATTTTAATGCTTACAAAACTATAAATTTATGGTTCAAATGTTATTTCTTTCTCATAAAATGTTATTACTTGCTGCATAAAGTTATTAAATCAATTCATAAAACTCAACATATGAGAGCGAGCATAGGCTACCTCATTATCATGTTAAAATACTACCAATTGGACGATGATGCCTCTAAGTCTAAGTCTAACTAAATTAATTAGATGACATCTTCATCCAGCTAATATATATATACTCCATTTAATATTAATTACTTAATTAATTAGATGCCATGGAATATATGGGAACGCAACAAGGTATAATTAATTAAATTCACCCAACTAAGATATATATAATCCATGTTTTGTAGAATTTTTTTATAGTCTTTCTTTATAAATATACAAATCTTCTATAGTTTTATTTTGTTCTGAAATTACAACTTAAATCTCTAAAAATGTCCTCTTCAAGACTTTCCTTATAAAAATATATTAGTTTTAGTGTTTAATACGTCGTGAAATTAGTTTTAGTGTTTAGTTAATACATTTTTACATATATTTGAAATAAGTTTGGTCGTTAAAAATAATTTTTATATAAATTTTGATTTTTTAAGTCTATGTTTGAGTCGGTTTTGAATCCTTTTTAAACCAAGATGAGTCTAGATCATAATTCGATCATAAAAGTTTATTGAGCTATCGAGCCGAACTCTTATAATCTCAATCATATATAACCAAACTCAATTATGGACTTCTAACTGCATTAACCCTCCAATCTCTTTCTTCTTTAAGCTCACTGCTGACATTAAAAAAAAAAAGAGAATTAATAAGAACAGCAGAAAAAGTATCAATAACAACTAGTTCTATATTTAATTATACAACAAATTAAATACATTTACATTTTTTTGAACTCTAGCTTTTGGTGAATATAATATTTTACATGCATGCAGGAACTATTTTTTACACATTCAGAATTTTATTTAAAAAAATGTGTAAAGTTTTTTAAACGAGTTAAAGCCTTTAACTACGTGCATCCTTCAAAATCCTAATAAAAAGATCAAATCAAAATCAAAATTTTCGATTAATGCAGCAGTTTACAAGTCTAGCAAGCAAGCAAGAGCTAGAATTATTATATAAAGATTCTTATATATATATGTACGTATTTGACTGCTATTGAAGATTTCAAGTCATGTCACAATATTAGACAATTAATTGTCTCATAATCATAACACACTAACTCCCACTTTTATAAACAATTAAAACCATATATTATTAATTGCCTAGTCACACACACACACCTTTTATAGTATACGCATTTATGGCTCTTTGCGCAAGAAGGAAACTAAAATATATCTAATTAACTAAGTAATTAAATGTAAACTAATCTTCTTGCAATCAGGGGAATAAAAGAATTACTTTTTTTTTGGAGAGGGTAAATTAACTGGTAAAGTAAGGATATATTGAGAGAGACAAAAAGCATCTAAAATTGCAAACGGGTTTGTTTGTATACTAAATATAAAGCACAATCTCGCCAAATGTGGTTTCTAAATCCTAAGTAGTTTTTGTATGTTTTTACGACGCAAACACACCATGATAGAGACATAAAAGAACAAGTACAAACTACCATCTTTGAAGTTATACAAGTTGAACCAATTATAATAGACTAAGTCCACTTTGTTATTCACACCACCAATTGGCATATCTTTGTAATCGCCGGCACTCTTTTTGCCTTCTTTCTATAAGTACCACAATCCAGCCTTGTTTCTTGCTGCCTTCAATTCCTGCTGATGGATCTTGCTGCTGTTCATACCAACTCTTCCATTTTCAATTCATAAAACCAAAAGCAGCAGCCCGGTAAAAGACCCACGTACCTGCAGCTAGCTAGTGATCATGGACAGATTGATCAGTTTAGAGCCGTCTAATGTGGTTGTCATAAGGATCGAGCCTGGTCAAAAGTGTTGTGGCGAATTGACTTTGAAGAATGTTATGTACACCATGCCGGTGGCTTTCCGGCTTCAACCTGTGAACAAGGCTCGTTACATGGTTCGGCCACAGTCGGGGATTATATCCCCTTTGACCACTTTGACTGTTGAGATCACTTATGACTTCCAACAAAACTCAGGTCTCCCAAGGTCGATTCCATATTGTGATGACTCTTTCTTGTTGCACAGTGTCGTGGTTCCTGGTGCAGCCGTTAAGAACCCTTCATCGACTCATGACTCGGTTCCTAGTGATTGGTTTACTGCAAGGAAGAAGCAAGTGTTTGTTGATAGTGGTATTAGGGTCATGTTTGTTGGCTCGGTAGTGATGGCCAGTCTTGTGAAGGATGGATCCATGGATGAAATCAGAGATGTTCTAGAAAAGGGTGATCCTAGCCGGCGAGCAGTTGACTCTGTTGACGATGAAGGTCAAACCTTGCTTCACTTGGCGATTAGTCAAAGCCGTGCTGACCTGGTTCAGTTACTACTTGAGTTTGAACCAGATGTAGAGGCTCGTAACAATTTAGGTTCAACCCCGCTTGAGGCAGCAGCAGCCTTGGGTGAAACCTTGATTGTGGAGCTCTTACTCGCTCATCGAGCAAGTACAGAGAGATCAGAGTTAGCCACACTAGGCCCTATTCACCTAGCGGCTCAAGGGGGCCATGTGGATGTTCTCAGACTCCTTTTACTTAAAGGAGCTAACGTGAACATGCTTACAAAAGACGGAAATACCGCTTTACACATGACAGTGATGGAGCGGAGACGAGATTGCGCACGTCTGCTACTAGCTAGCGGCGCACGACCCGATATCCGTAATTTCAGTGATGGTGACACTGCGTTGCATATAGCTACAGCCCATGGAGATGATTACATGGTCAAGCTTCTATTACAAAAGGGAGCTTACAAAGACATCCGAAATCATTCTGGAAAAACAGCATTTGATGTGGCAGCCGAACAAGGACTTACAAAGCTTTTTGATGCACTTGGGCTTGGTGATAAGTTGTGTTTAGCTGCAAGAAAAGGTGAAGTCAGAACCATCAATAGGGTTCTTGAAAGAGGAGCTTTGGTTAATGGTCTGGACCAACACGGGTGGACAGTTTTGCACCGGGCCTCGTTTAAGGGTCGGGTTGAGGTGGTCAGGTTCTTGATTGAGAAAGGAGTTGACATCAATGCAAGAGATGAAGATGGTTACACAGCCTTGCATTGTGCGGTTGAATCTGGACATGTAGATGTGCTCGAGTTGCTAGTTAAGAAGGGTGCTGACGTGGAAGCAAGAACCAATAAGGGTGTTACGCCTATGCAAATTGCAGAAATATTAAACTACACAGGGATTAAACGAGTTCTAATTCAAGGAGGTGCCAATAAGGATGAACTTGCACATATCAGTAGCAAAATTGCACCAACATTTACAAACAAAAGTGGTGGCAAATCAAACAATGAGACTGGCTCAATTAAGAAAAGGAGCACTCGAGCAAAAACACATCGTGGTAGCTTTGATCAGTCTGCTACACCGTTGATTACTACTTAATTAAATTAACCCAACCCACGATTGGATTTGTGATGATTGACGAGTTTGTTTTCTTAATAGAGTGATAGCAGAAATTCATAAACTGTTCATTCTTATATTAGTCCTAAAGGTACATGATTGTTATATTGTAAAAATCTTGATCTATTTATGTAACAAGGGACCCTAAAATCTCCATGAACATTGTTTTGCAGTGTGTATAAAGATTATGTACTTCTGAAAGTTTACATTGTTTTCTTGTAGACATAAGATCAAGTTTCTATGTGTAAAATTTTGTTATAGTGCATATTATGTTTTAAGATAAAAGGGTACAATGTAGCATCTACAGAGAAGACCCGGGTGCACCAAGGCAACTTGTTAGACGAATCACCTATGCTTGATGCTGATGCACATTAGTTATTGAAATACAATTTAAAACAAGTGTGCATCATGATCAATATCTTATGTCTTGAACTCATTTGGGAACTTTCTTTTTAATGTTTGTTAACATTATAAATAGATGATAGAACTAGCTACTCGCAAGTAACCAATGACATATAGACAACAAAAGCAGCAAGCTTTTGATCTAATATCAAAGATTAATCTGCATTAGTGCTGCAAAAGCCATGACCACAATTTTCACTGATATTTTTAAACTAGATACATAAACCAAGCTTTCAAGATCCAATGGTGCATATGATTATTTGATAACTCTTCATGCATTAACTTTATATTTGTAATTAAGAGCAAGTTAACTCAAATTGTTAGATCATGATCGGTAAATATTTGATTTGACGCTTATCATGTACTAAGAATGGTTTACATGTGATGCATTACAAGTTACATGTTATGGTAACCGATGTCTAGTGGTGTGGGTTACCCATATGTATGTCGACAACGATCGACGGTTAGCTGCATGCCCTTGTTTGCCACATTTAAAACAACCAGTGAATCCCATCTTACATTCCCTCGGATGTATCTTTCCGTAATTTCTACATGTTGGTGGGGGAGATGGCCCTCTCCTTTGAGGTACAAACAGTGGTCTCTTGCTTGATACGTTATACGATTCAGCCTTTCTCTTTCCACCTACAAACCCCTGTCGGATTAACTCTTGCTCTCGAGTGCAAATATATACATGTACGAATATGCACAAATTCGTCTAGTTTTTTCCAGCATAGATGTAGATATTCACATGTGCAAATAGATGCACATATGCATATGTCAAGACTTGTGTTAAAAAAACCCAGCAAACGTGATTTTTTTTTCCGAAAAAATATAGCAAGATCGGTCTCAAATTGAAAAGCATAATTTTTTCGTTAATTTGGTATAATTTTTGTAATTTAACATCCATTCATTTAATGGATATATTAGTTTAAGGGGTGGGGGTAATGTAAAAATGTCTAAATTGCCCTTAACTAATTAAGAATAAGTTTGATTAATTTAATACTATCCATTAACAACTCTTTAATTTGGACCTTTCATCTTTTTGATCAATGACTATAATCGGTTATCGTACGAAAAACGGTTTTTGTTTGAGACATCCCATATATATATAGGGGACGGTTCATTTGAGAACTGTTTTTATTACGAGTACCATGAGAACCAACCTTGGCTCTTGTAATACCCCATTTCTGTGTAATAAATAAATGAATGTTTTAATGGATAAGGTCATCCTTGTTATTATTTGAGTTGCAATTTATTTATAGGATTAAAATTGATTATTTGGACTTGGATAATTATCTAGCCTAGTAAATAGATAAGTGTTGTTTATTCTTTTTCATGACGGGCTTAATTAATTGATTGGAGAGGTAAAATAGGGGTATTAAAGAATAAGCCTTGTGGGCTTAGAATTTGTTTAACTATTGGGCTTAAAAGCCTTGTTGATATATATATATATATATATATATATATATATATAAGATTAGGGCTCAGCCCTTAAGGAACTATTGCACTATTCCATTTCTAGAGAGAGAGTACTGTGTGTTCTTGAGGGCGAGAAGGAGAAACAGAGGGAGAGCTAGAACCTTGATTCTTCCCACAAATCTACAAGGAATTGGAAGAAGAACTATCAGGTAATGTTTCTAATCCCTCTATGATCATGTAAATACATTTATGTATGGATTTAGACCTATTTTATGGGGGTTTTGTTGCCTGGGTTTTTTGTGTTCGAGAAGTGAAGGGAAGTGGTGGATTGAGGGGTTAAATCTTGTTTTTAACCAATGAATGTTTGTAGGGTTTGTTCTTATGATAGGAGAAAGGCTTTGCAAATGATTTGAATCAAAATGACTAAGATTTTAAAGGTTGGGATTTTGAAAATGAAGTTTTAAGGTACTGAGTTTTGGTCTGACCAAGATGGTGTTCTTTTAGTTTGGTTAGGTCGGATGGGTGTGTTCCGACTTTTGATTGATCCGACTTTGGAGTTGGTCCGACTTGGTGTGGTCCGACTTTTGATTGATCCGACTTTGTAGTTGGTCCAACCCTTGATTGATCCGACTTTTGGAGTTGGTCCGACCTATGATTAATCCGACTTTTGGAGTTGGTCCGACCTAGTGGGGTCCGACATTTGATTGATTCGACTGTGGAGTTGGTCCGACCTTTGATTGATCTGACTTTTGGAGTTGGTCCGACCTTTGATTGATCCGACTTTTGGAGTTGGTCCGACGTAGTGTAGTCCGAATTTTGATTTATCTGACTTTTGGGGTTAGTCTGACTTTGGCGTTGGTTCGACCTAAGTGTGTGTGTGGTTCGAACTTCAGTTTGGTCCGACCTAAGTGTTTGGTCCGGCTTTTGGGTGTGGTCCGACCTAGGGTGGTCCGACTTATAGGCCTATTGAATATCCAAAGCTGATATGTGAGATATCTGTGTTGTAGGTCATCGCGACTGGGCTTGTTAACTTTCAACTTATGAAATCTGTTACTTATATCCGTACTGCGAATCAAGTGAGTTACACTAACCTATACATGATATTAGTGTGAAATGTGTATGTTATATTTTATGTGAAAGTGTAACTGTATGTTCATATGTGAAGTAAAGGGTTACGTTATATTGTGGTGAAAACGTAACTCGGGCACAGTCAGGCATAGTGTGAAGTTCTTGGTACAACTTGGATAGTCAACTGTGACCCAAAGTGTGAAATCGTCGTCAGTGCACTGCGTCGGTAGTATGTGAAATGATATATGATCATGGATTATTTTATGATGTGACATATGCATACCTAGTATGGTGTGTAACTTAGAGTGTTCGCTAAGCTTTTATGCAGACTGTTGTTGAATTTACTCTTTTAAGGACTTAAGCGTGGGAAGGCTCCAGCAGTTTGAAGATGGCTCATCATCTACTAAACCGTTTCCGCTGTTTTATTTATTCAAACATTTTAGCAGGCTATGGTTGTAATTAATTTATAAATTGTACTTATTGACATGTAGTTCCGAGTACGGGACCTCGTCGAATTATGTTGATTGTTACATTTGAATGCATTTTATATCACTTGCACAAAAAAATTGGGACATTTATAGCTCTTAAAATAAATAAATGGCCAATAAAAGACCAAAAAATCCCTATTAATGGCGGTTACAGATGGTATTCGCGGTACTCGTAATAAAAACAATTTTCAAATGATCTTTTCGATATATACATACACATATATATGGGAAGGTTCATTTGAGAACCAGTTTTATTACGAATATCGTGATAACCGTTTGTGGCAATTGATCGTAATTAATCAAAGGTTAATATTAATTGTAACAAACATGTAATTAATTAAAAACACAACCGTTATTTTCATTTTCGGGGTATTTTAGTCAAATTGTCTAGATAAATGGGGGACCGCTTACCCCCATATTCTTAAAGCTAAAATATGTACCAAACGCAAAGATGTTAAAATACGAAATTTATAACAAATTAACGAGAAAATTATGATTTTTAACATGACATCCATACTTACTTTTTCAATTAAAAGAAATTCGTTTTTGCCGGGTTTTTTTCCTAGCACAACATCAGATGTATTCACATCTGCATATAACACTCGATTTTTTCAAGCACAGGTGCATATGTACATCACCTGTTCATACTGCATGGTGCGTCTGGGTGCGTACATGCACCGTGCACATATGCATTTCGTGCAAATATTACTAGGTTTTTTTTAACACAGATCTCGACACGTACACACATGCATCTATCCGCACTTGTGCATAAACACATATGCAGATAGGCTCGCCTAAATTTATATCATTCAATATGCACATGTTTTATAATAATTAGAATCTAACATAAACCCCAAAAATTTTCATCAAAAATATTCTAACACCTATCAACATTAGGCCAAAACTCTACATAATTGTCATTTTTTATTTCTATTTTGTTTTATTCTAAAAGTAGATATCCAAATCTCATTATTTTCATGATACATTTTGAAACTCTATAGGCTAGAATGTTTATTAATGAAACAAATAAATATAGGAAATGGTATTCATCTTGTTTAAGGAAGTGATTGGTAATGATATAAAGTTTAAACCACAAACATTTAAATACTAATAAATTAGGGATTATGTTTTTTAATTTTCAAAAAGAAAATCGTTAAATTATTGGGAAAAAATAAAAAAAAATGTTTGAAAGTGGAAACTTTTGAAACACGTGACGTTTGCCTATTCCGACTTTAAATATATTTAATGATCAATAGTTTGTATAAAAAAATTCAATTATGTCTCTTCGTATTAAGATATCAAGTTTTAATAATTATACTTGCTCTCAACCTCAAGTTGACGCTTCTAATACTAAAAGAACAACGACAACAAAATTGGACGTAGGCATCGCTAAAAGCTATGTGTCTATCTTTTTCTTTATCGGGTTTAAAATTTCTTATACTTTGTCTCGAAGATGATGCTTTGTTCAATAGAAATTCGTTTAAATTAGAAAATCGACTGTTACACCTCCCTTAAAAAAATATTGATTTACACAAATTAAAATTTTTCCGGTTGCCACATACAACCTCCTAGATATTTATACCTCTACGTATTTATCAATTTATTATTTATAATTATAATTATTATCTATGCATCTAAAAAACAAATTTTCAAATAACAATTTGTTGTTGAGTATATTAAAAATATGTTGTATGAAAATCATAAAAAAAAACTTTGTTATGAATTTTGTTTGGTCCAACTCTCAAATTAATGATTTGACTCTAATGAAAAATAGAAGGGTGATTCTATTGGTACTCCCACGTCATCTAAATGAGCCCTTTAATATGACATCTGTAAGAGAAAAAGCTATATTAAAAAATGTATATGAGTGATTTGACATATAAGTATGTGAGGTTGTGAGAGAAGTGTGGCCAAATAGTGTAGCACCCAAAGTAGAAACTATATGTTCTTTTACCACCACTAAACCCACATGTTAGTGATTTACATATCTTTAAAATTTTCTAGTCATCTTATATACTTTATTACTTTAAGATGAACTATTGAAGGAATGAGTGGTAACAAGATTTGTAGAAAAAATTAAATTTCTCAGAAAAATATGTATTCTTTATTAAGACAATGTAATGTAATTTAAAATCCACAAAGTTATATTCTAACTAATAATATCAAAACAAATGAAAAAAAGGATATGCAATACTATAAGAGGTTGATTCTTGTTTGATGTAAACATTTTATATGATCAGTAGAGTATCGAAAACAGTTATGGAAATGATTAAACCACACACATCATAGTATAACTTGATTTTCATAAAAATAATAATAAAACGAGAAATTTCTTTTACAAAATGATTTAAAAAGATAATTGAAAGAATGTAATAAAAAGATATATAATTTCCGATTATTAATTTTTGGTCAAAGATAACTTCAGATTCTAATCAATACTTAATTTGATAAACCAACTTTGGTCCCACAAAGCATTTATTTATTTATATTTATTTATTTATTTATATGGGTAGTAAATGACGACCATATATAATCCAAAACTGGCCACTCGGATAGTTGAATATCAACACAGCAAACACAAAATGGCAATCATGAATCATGTGACGATAAGCTAAGGATCAATCTTTTGCTTCATGTTAGAACATTGGTTTAATAAATACATACATATATAATATATTTCATTTTTCAGTTTTTGAAAGACAAAGAAAATACTTTACCACTTGCTCAAAAAAGATAAAAATACAATCAAGAAGATTTAAGAGTAAGTTTAGTAGGTGTGTGTTTTTATCGTTAAAATAACATAGCTAAAAACAATCCCCATAATCTTTTTCCATAAGCCGTTGAAAGGGGAAATAAAACCACAAACAATCTCTAGAGAGACCGAATAGAAAGTCGACAACAAACTATGTTGGATCAAACAAATGGCACTAAGAGGTACGTTCACCCATTTTAACCAATTAATCGAACCATTTTTTTAATTTGTGCTTGATCCATTCGAACAAATTTATCTGAAGCTTTGGGAAAAATGAACTATTCCATATAGGGGTGAGTATTTATGCCCGAAACACCGAACCAATCCAATATTGAATATCCTATTCAGTTCGGTTTTTGGTTTTCAATTTCCATGAATCTTGGTTTCGGTCATTTCAGTTTCAGGTTTTTACTAGACTAGACCGAACCGAACCGAACCAAAAAGAAATTGGGTTTAAAAGGAGGGTTATAAATATAGCTGCACTTTTTATACTTTCATCTTACACACGGGGGTTATAATTTATAAGTATGGCTGCACTTCTATACTTCCTAATTCATTAAAAAAAAGTTGCTATGGTAGAATGCACTAGCTGTAGACTTGTAGTGGCTACAATGGCTTTCGGGTATGGTTAATAATTTTACTTTTACAATTAAAGCACATAAATATGCAAGAGTTATAAATTCATATTTGATTCTTTTATGATGGTTGGTTACTCGTGTTTGGTGTATAGCATTTATAGTGCATCCTAATCAAATGAGATATTGATATGCCTTCACGGTTGTATGTAACTTTATACCATATGTTTGAAAAAGAAAACGAAAACTATGTCCAAACTTGGAAAAAATTAATGTGGCCACACTTTTTGGTCCTAAATCGGTTCTAGCATCGATTTTCCGAAACTAGACCGAGACCAAACCGAAACCTTTTGTATATATTTGGTTCATTTTTTGGTGTGTAACAAGACTCGTTTTCGATATCGGTTCAGTCCGGCCTGGTTCGCTCACCTCTTCTTCCATCTGGTTAGATCTATACTTATCCCCCACTCTTTCATGTCTCATATGGCAACCATAACAGAATAATTAAGAAATTGCTTGTTTGAATTCGGGGTTAAGATGGGACAGGTACCAACTTGTTGATAAATTGTGTTAGCTTATTTAGTTGTTTGTGCTCGTCATTTCACAATAGTGAATGAACATGAAGTTGCAAATTGTTTTTTTTCTCAAATGGAATTATAGCATCCATGTGAGACATAAAAGGAGAATAGGAAAATAGAAAGTTGTAATATACACTATCTTAACCCTTCATTTAATAATGTAAAATTAATTACTCAAACTTATCATCTATTTAATTAAAATTGGAATTTCAATTTTGATTTTTGTTGGTCAAACGATATGTTTGGTATGAAGCTTATTGGAGCCGATAACCTTTTATTTTGAAAGAAAAAGCTACAAGTCATGTTCGGATGAAAAGACTGCAAACTTTTTTTAAACAAAAAGCTCTAAAATAAAAAGCTTATTGAAGTAGCTTTTAAAACTAACTGAAAATTTTTTATATACAAAATTACCTAAATACTCTCTTTAATTGTTTTATAATTCCTCAAATTTTTATACTTTGTCTTTTTTATCATTTTACACTATTAAGTTTCAGCTACCAGCTAATTTACCGAACATATATATAACTAAAATAAACAATTTCCAACTTCAAACTATTTGCCTATTTCCGTCAAACACACCTAAAATTGAATCGGAATTATTAGCAGGTTTCATATGTACCTCTTAAAACAAAATATCATATTTACTCATCCTAATTTACAAATTTTATATTTAACCTTTATAACTATTCCGTATTTAATCAATTTTTGATTTTATCATTTTAAAATAATTTTTAATTATTTAAATTATTTTTAAATGTAACCAATAAAAACTTACCCTTATTTCCCTACTTGTAACAATAATTATTGAGATTTGTATAAAAAAATACAATTATAACTCTTCGTATAATAATATCATGTCTACCCTTAACCTCGCGTTAACACTTTCATCGTTGGTTTAAGTGTTGATGCCGTCAATAAGCATTTTCTTAAATTCTTATTTTTTGCATGTTTTATAATCATTTAGTATATTTTTATTAATGTTTAATATTTAACCATTTTTAAACTAACACGTGTATCATATGAAAATCTAATATAGTACTATAATATATAATTTAACTAATAAGTAAAAAGTTTATTAATTTGTTACAGTAATCCCTCTACGATTATTGGATGTTTGATAATAGATGATTAGATTTATTTCAATCGAAAAATATACGATACACTAAGCCAGTGATGATTTATTTGGTGTTCCAAGTTCCAACCACACGATATTAAAATAGTGTTTGTTTTGGAAGAGAAAAATATCTTATATCTAATTTTACATGAGTTGTGTTCAATAAAGTTTATGTAAAAAATATAGTCCTAAAATTTTAATATTTAATGACAGGTAATTCAGTATACAATCAAATTATGATTTGTTAAAGCATCATATGTGAATTACGAAAATGTCACTCCGCCCAAAATTTTAAAATGTAATATGAACCATTGATCCAAACACTAAAATTATTCCCTTAATACTATAAATTAATAAAAATTCTTCTACTTATATTTGTGAAAGAAGATGTAACTTATGTAAAATATCTATGAAAGAATAGATGGTAATATATTGTACCAATTGAATAATCATCCTACAAATCTAGATTCTCGTTTCTAGTGGTATCTTGTAGTGGTAAGCATGCAAATTTAACAATGAATGTTTCTTAATTACACATATAATACATGATTGAACTAGGACCGAGCATGGATATGTTTGGGTCGGTTTGGATCATAAACCGAAACATAATAGATAATATCGGTTATGTGTTTTTCTAAACCGATCGGTATCAGTTTCTAATGGCGCGATTAACGTTTATGATAGCGAATCAATTTTTCGTTGTCGGTTTTATTGGTTAACAATTATATTAAAACTTAATGGGTTTCATTATTTCAGAATATAAACTTGAGTTTTATTTTCTATCATTTTATAGTAGCCGCAAAATTTGGCCATTGATTATTTTATATGAATTGCAAAGCCAGTTTTTTTTTTGTGACAAAATTAAAAAATTGTAGACTACTAGAGCTACACACCTCTTGGTCTCCTCCGGTTCATAACTTGGGTATTGAGACGTAAGAGAATGACCCAAAATCCAAATTGAAATTTTCAATTCCAAAAAGTTTGAAATTAAAAAGTCCATACGGTAAACTCCATATTTCAACTTTTCTATTTCTTTTTGTTTTAACTTTTTAATAATTAAGTATATAAAATAATTAAATAATAAATCCTTATCAGTTTGGTTTGGTGTTGGTTTGGTTACGTATATAAAACCGAAATGATGGTCAACCTAAACCCATATAGAGAGAGAGGTTGGAAAAATATATTAATGACATTCATGACGCACTTAAGGCTATAAACGAACCGAACAAATTCGTACGGGACTTGTTCGTGTTCGTTTGTTTAACTTTAGCCGAATAAATAAATGAACACGAATGGATTTCTGTGTTGATGTTAGCTCGTTTAACAACGTGAAGTGGTGGTAATGAATTGATGATATAAAAATTTATTAATTATTGTTTTTATAATAATTAGTAATTTATTATTGTTTAATTATTTATTAATAATATTTAAATAAATAAAACTTAAAAATAATAGGATAAATTAAGAATAAAAAAAGATAATTTTATCTTTTCAAATGAATTTAGACTAAAATCACAACAAAGGATCATTATCATAATTCACAACTAGTACGGGCACTTGTGGCCCGTTTGTTAAAATTTGAGTCAATTTGGGTAATTTAAAATTTAATACGGCCTGATTGTATTGAGTAAATTGTATTTATGGGTTAAATTGGGCTGAAATTTAAATTGGGCTAAAGGTAAACGGGTCCATATGGGCAAGCTAATCATGTCCAACGGGTCATCTGGGTAAAACGATATGTTGATTTGGGCGACCGTCTCCTCCGTTGATACTCGTCTCCTCCGTTGAAGACTTGAAGCCATCGACAGTCGACACTCGTCTCCTCCGTTGAAGACTTGAAGCACTCGACACTCGTCTCCTCCGTTGAAGACTTGAAGCACTCGACACTCGTCTCCTCCATTGAAGCACTCGATTGTAGACTGCTCGATTGAAGCCCTCGACTGCTTAATCGAGAATCAGATTCATACTCGACCGTCGACTCCTCCATTGAAGCCCTCGACAGTCGACTCCTCCATTGAAGCCCTCGACAGTCGACTCCTCCATTGAAGCCCTCGACACTCATCTCCTCCATTGAAGCCCTCGATAGTAGACTGCTCGATTGAAGCCCTCGATTCGGTTAGACCCTCTATTTTACTCTCTGTAAGTTTGATAAATCAGATTCTCTCAAGCATTTTATTACAAATTAATGTTATGCTTCATATCAAAGTGATCGCATTTTGGGATTAGACTCGTGGAATTGAGGTTTGGTTGGACCCTAAATCAGCCCCTTTACTGCTAAGAATCCAACAATGTCTTAAAAATTAAAAACACCAAAGAGTAAAAGAAGATGAGAACATGAAATGTAAAGTATATTTGTTTGCCTAAATTCCACCATTTCTTGCATATACACTTGCAGTGGATTATAGTCTGTTACTTGGAGAAATCATATACACTTGCAGTGGATTCATATATAAAAATTAGTCCCCTAAAATCAAATAATAAGTCTTAACTTATGGGCTACTTCTTTCTTCTACATGAAAAAGTTATATATATGCTTTGGAGAAATCATATATGCAGTTAACTATTTGATGATTTAAATGTTATTGTTGTCACTTAACTATTTGATGATTTAAATGTCACTTAACTTTTAGAAAGATATACGGTTGTTGTACTTATTGTTGCCATCATTTTGATCTTGTACTTCAAGTTGATATGTCGAGCAACACTCAACGACAAGGTATAGGAGAAGAGAATGAAGAGGTTAGTTCGTCGGTTTCAACTAAACAACGTTCTCAAGTGTGGGACTACTTTGTTAGGTTACCGGTTGGACCTGATGGGATTAAAAAAGCAAGTTGTACCGCTTGTGGGGAGGTGTATAGTGCCAACCCTAGTGCCGGAACATCTAATATGAAGAGACATATTCCTAAATGTTTTGACCTTACTGAGTCTGGTCCACCACGAAAACAAGCCCCTTTAGATCAAGAAATGTACAGAGAGAAAATGGCAATTGCCATCATCAAACATAACTATCCATATAGTTTTGTCGAGCATGAAGCAACAAGACAACTACATAAATTTTTACATCGAGATGCCACTCCTATAACAAGAAACACGGCAAAGGCTGATGTCTTAAAAATACACGAGAGGGAGAAAATGACACTGAAACAGAATTTGGAAAAAATAACTAGTAGAATTTGTCTCACATCTGATTTGTGGAGTTCAATCACAACGGATGGATACATGGCATTAACAGCTCATTACATCGATGATGATTGGGTTTTGAGGAAAAAAGTCTTAAACTTTAGAGCTATACCGCCTCCTCACAGTGGTTTTGTTTTGGCAGAGTACATGATCAAATTTTTGACTGATTGGGGCATCGAGAAAAAGATTTTTACCATCACCTTGGATAACGCAAAATATAATGATGGTTTAGTAGATTCCTTAAGAAGTCATTTGCGTTTGGGTGGTGCACTTGTTTGTAATGGAGATTTTATGCATGTGCGTTGTGGAGCACATATATTAAATCTTATTGTTGAAGCGGGATTAAAAGTAATCGAGGAAGCTATCTACAAGGTTAGAGAATCGGTAAAGTATGTTAGAGGTGGTTTCACAAGAAAATATAAGTTTGCCGAGTGTATAGCACAACTATCATTACAATGTGGGAAACATGTGCGTCAAGATATCACAACACGGTGGAACTCTACGTATCTCATGCTTGATTGTGCATTGAGTTATCGTCGTGCTTATGCCCGGTTAGAACTAGTTGATTCAAGTTTTAAGACTAATCCATCGGAACACGAATGGACAAGGATTGAAAACATCGCAAGGCTTCTAAAACCTTTTTATGATATCACAACGTTGTTTTCCGGAAGTTCTTATCCTACTTCAAACTTGTATTTTCACAAAGTATGGAAAATTCAATTGTTGATTGAACAAGAAATTCACAATCAAGATCCCATTATAAGTATGATGGCAAAAGACATGAAAGTGAAGTTTGATAAATACTGGGAAACTTATAGTATGATTCTGTCTTTTGCCATCATTTTGGATCCATGGTATAAGTTTAAACTTGTTGAGTATTGCTTTTCAAAACTTGCCATGGGGGATATGGTACGTGAAAGGAAATTGGAAGATATTCGAGATAGCTTGAATAAGTTATATAGTGAGTACGAGATTATTTTTGAGATGATGCATGATTCATTAGGGGCGAGTTCAAATGATGGTGCTGGTGATCCATTGGATGATTTTGACGGATTTGAGTCTTTCCAAAGCCAATTTGAAAGTGTTGAGCCAAGTAGGAACCAACTACAAATGTATTTAGAGGAACCTGAAGTTGATAGAAGACAAAATCTTGATATTTTGCAATTTTGGAGAGATAATCAAGGAAGATACCCCCAGTTGGCTCTAATGGCTCGTGACATATTGAGCATTCCAATCACTACCGTTGCTTCTGAATCATGATTTAGTGTTGGAGGTCGGATAATAAGCAAATATCGAAGTTCACTATCATCATCAAGTGCCGAGGCATTGTTATGTATGCGTGATTGGTTGTTTGACTTAGAAGGTATTATATTCATTCTTTTTGTAATACACACACACACTCATATATATATATATATGTATGTATCGTCTTCAACTCTTTAAATATGTTGTAGACGAGGACGAAGTGGAGGAAGAAATTGGAGAAGACATTGAAGCGTTGATTCTGACACTTAATAGCGGCAATTATTAAGGTTTTTTAAATTAATTTAAATTTTTTTTATTCATTTTATGTTTATAATATAAATCGATAGGTTTTTGTTTGTCCTTTTACATATTTAGGTGAGGACAAAATGGAGGAAGAAGAGGAAAGAATGGGTTTGTATTTGATAGTTTTGTGGTATTTGATATATATGGGTATTTTGGTATTTTGGGGTATGAGATTGATGTGCAAATGTTGAAATTTATGATTGAGTTTTAGTATATTTAATTATTTATAATTGTCAATTTATGGGATTTATGATGATATTTTATTAATTGTAGTGAAAGTCAAGTTATTGATAGCATTTTTTTAAAACGGCCCGTTTTGACCCGAAACTGTTTGATATTTTTTTCAAAATTACCCGTTTGGACCCGAACCCGTTTCGTCCCGTTACCCAAATTGACCCGCCCGCCCATTTTACCAGCTCTACTCACAACGTTTAAATATGAAATTTCATTCTAAACAAAGACCAACAATGTAATACACTCTTTTTAAAATTTACAAATGAAAGGAGAATTCTTTAAATCCGAAGGGAGTATTTCGTCAATACGAGGAAAATGAGAGGGGTTAAGAAGATGAACTGAGTATAGAGAAAGCAACACATCAGCAAGAATCTTTGTGCCTTCAAAGTATTTCAAACCCTAACTTTATTTATAATAAATTTCGGAGAAAAGGCAAAATATAATCGCAATTCATCATCATCATCTTCACAGCTTATCTGTTAATTGCGTAATTACATCCTCCCTCACCCCTCTCTCTCCTCCACAACTTTGCATACAGCTCTAAAGCGTGTCTTGTGCCTTGCAAGTAAAATGCAGGTGAGTTTCAACTCCTTATCCATCCATCTAAATTTGGATTTTCTACGAGTAATTTGTCATGACTATTGAAAAGTTATGTTCTGTGTTTGAAATTTGTTGCAGACAAGAACAGTACAAGTAGGGCATCTTTCAGATCTAGCTACCGAGAGAGAAATTCACGAGTTTTTCTCTTTTTCCGGTGACATCGAGCACGTTGAGATCTGCCGGTTCGTAACTTATATATCAAGTTTAAATTGATTTTTAAGTTTTTAGTGTTATAATACAGGTTTTCTCATTCGATATTCTTGATGGTTGCAGTGATTCAGCACATAAGAAGACCGCTTTTGTAACGTTTAAAGATCCAAAGGCTCTTGAAATTGCATTATTGCTATCGGTAATACCTCAATCTAGTTGTTTTCGCTTTTCTGTTGAAGTAGAGATTACGTATGCTTCTCGAGTAAGCAAATTTTAATGAAGCAATTAAAACACAAGCAAATTTGTGGACGATACTTCCTCCTCTACTAATTGTGCTATTTGATTATGAATGTCAAATTTTTATTTACCTAAATTATAGTTATTATTCTTTTTAGGGACATGACACACACACACACATATATATTGTATTTGTATTCACAGTAATCTTTCATGCAATTATTAGGGTTTTTTTTGGAATAATAATAATATATGTTACCAGTTCCAAAATTGATATACTTTGTTTGACTGAGAAAGTAAAAATAGTAGGACTATTGTAGAACAAGGGAGTACTGTCTATTCTATAAAAGTTTCACCTCCCAAAAAAAAGATTCCAACCAAAAGAGTTTCTGCATTTTGAAGATTTTTATTTTCTGGATATTCAATATTATTACGCATATATGAATTACGCGCTGAAATTTGCTCAGAGGTTATATGCTTGCTTATGCTTGATTTTTTATATACAAAAAAAGATCTATTGCAATTTATTGGACATTTGGAATTTCCAACTTTCGACTACTCTGGTCAACAAACTACGACAAATGAATTGTGACTGCATATTCATTCCACTTTGTCCAGCGGACGCTCTTGGGTCCTACTTTGCAATACATGAGCAATATTCCAAAATTACATTCAAAGAATTTATAGCATCGACACTGTTTTTTAATTTTTCTTTTCGTTGATTGGCCTTTTGTTTGTCTTTGTGCTGGATGAAACTAGAATTCTTTTTATTAGTTATTAGTTATCATTGTTTCACTAATTAGTTGGCTCTTGGTTACTTTCAACACTTTTTGGTCATGGTTTTACATACCTAGCTGACTTTGAGTTGTTGGATTTTAGTTGATCCATATCCGGTATATTCTGTCGCCTAAGAAATCTTGTCTTATTTTAACATTCCTATTTTATGTTTACCGTATTTGCTTCCATACTGTGTTCGCTTCCATTTGGAAAAATGTTGTCGGTCTTGTATGACAGTACCAAAAGATGATTGATGGATCCACAATTCCATATCTTAGTTTTCCGTGCTAATTCCACATATCCATGGTATTGATGCTTATCCTAGTTCACATGTTCACCAGTCGAAAAGAATGCATAATGGACATATAATAATTTATCGTTCGAGGCTCGGATATTGCTTGAAATACAAAGACCATATATCAGCATACTAGGAACGAGCCAATCCTTATAGGTGGTATAATGGCTATTATAATTGGTAAACAACTAACGGGCTGTTGCATGACTTTATTATGCAAAAGGTTCCACTTAATGCCATCAAGCTTTAAGAAAACTTTTAATCTTTTAGCAACTCCAACTCGATCAATAGATGAAGATTAGATTGCAGTAATTATTGCATAATGTCTTGGGATTCTGAAGTGTTGCCAAGATGGAGTCCACTTGCTTTATGGTGAGAAGCCTGCAAAAGATATATGACATCTTTGGTTTTGCCTCCATATAGTGACTGTGACTTATGTATGTACTATTTTCAGTTTTTCATGATAATCTAGTATGTGAGAAATAAGAACAATAATTGCAAAGAACGGACCGGAGTTTTGGGCATGCTAACAAATCAATTTTTGTTAGTATTCTTGTAAGGGCATATATTGTTGAGGTTAACTTGGGCACGGAAGTGGTAGCTATATTTTTTGTAATTTATACTAAGCAGATGTATAGCATACCATTTCATGAAAGTTAGAAGTTATATGTTTTATACTTCTACGTTATATTTTCAGGGAGCAACCATAGTGGATCAGATTGTTAGCATTACTCCTGCAGAAAATTATGTACCAAAAACTGAGTTGCGGGTACGGTTATTTATGGGTACTTAGTTTTATATTCTTCTATGGTATTTGAACTTATGTTGCAATGTCACTTCTTGCAGGAAGTTGGTGAAGTAGATAACACAGTAAGCGTGGATCCAGAAAACTCACCTTATGCAGAGGTAATAGCTTACACACATGACTTTAGCGAACTTCCAACTTTTACGATGCTTTCATGGTCTTAGAGTTTTATCTAATTTATTTTAGAAGTTAGAGGATGTCATTTTTACCAACAGAACTGAAAATGAAAAGGGCCAATTCGCCTTTGGAATTCCTAAAAAAATTTAAAATAATTCACATTCCAAGGAGCTTAGCTTACACTGTCATAATAGTATAGGCTTTTGTGAGTTTAAGAGACAACCATTTCATACTTTGTAATCACAGAATTCTAATATTCTTTGAACAAGTAACCTCAAATGATGTTACCTTTGCTTTCATATAGTTCTTTCCTTAATTGTACATGTTACAGGGCAACAACAGTACTTCTCCTCGTAGTGGAAGAATGTATATGAGTAAAGCACAAGATGTTGTTTCTAGTGTTCTGGCGAAAGGTTCAGCTATTAGACAAGATGCCTTGAACAAAGCTAAGGCATTTGATGAGAAGCATCAATTAAGAGCCAATGCATCTGCCAGGGTGACTTCACTAGACAAGAGAGTAAAGCTTACAGAAAAAATTAATGTTGGTGTCGCAGTTGTAAATGAGAAAGTTAAGTCCGTGGATCAAAGGCTTCAAGTGTCTGACAAAACAATGGCTGCACTATTGGCAGCCGAGAGGAAACTAAACGACACAGGATCAGCTGTCAAATCGAGCAGGTTTGTAGCTTCATTTCCCTCCCCTCCCTTGGGGTTTCTTCACCCTTTTTTTATGAAGTAATTTACAAATTATTGGCTGTGTACAACTACAAATACACCCACAGGATGGTGGGTATAGTGGTAGTTTAAACACCACCTAGTGTTCTGCAAGATTCCGCAGTTAAGTAGGACGGTACAAGTTAAGATATTCTCCCTTCACATTATATAAGTAGCAAGGCCTTTTTTTTGGAAAGTCTCAAAATTGTAGTGTCTCATTTTTAATGTTTGATTACTAGTTGCCTATTATAATCATCATCTACGATTAATGATACTGATCTGGGATGACAACATTTCCCTATCTTGTCATAATTGAGGGGTGTTTAATACTTTTTTTCGTGATCACAACTCAATTTTCTTAGACTATGCTTTTAATTAGTTAAACATCAATTACTATTTTTGAGTTATTAATGAAACTTCCAATTGGTCCTGTTGAATTGTCTTTAGGTATGTGACTGCTGGAGCAGCTTGGCTGAATGGAGCTTTTGGTAAAGTGGCAAAGGCGGGGCAAGTTGCAGGAACAAAAACTAGACAAAAATGGAACTTGGCAGTCTCAAACTTAACTGCAAAGGTATGTTTTTATTTATTATAAAAAATGGATAGATTAGATGACTCCTGACCTCATTACAGGCCCACTATATGTCTTGGTGTTCATTAATTTTGGATTCTTTCAAAAGTTGAATCACCTTATTTATTTAATCTCGCCTTTGAGACACAAGCTATTGATTATTAGTTGTTAAAAACTAACAGAATCAATGATTTGGTGTTCTGGGTCAAACCTTTTCATTAATTAAACGTACATAGCCATAATTTGTGGAAAAAATGGACACGTAAAGGGTAACACCGGTGGTAACTGAAGTGAAAGAATGACGTGGAGTATGTTCACTAAGACATATATGGTTTTGAGCTTTTTCCCCTGACGCAAGTAGCATGTAAATATGGGTTTGCAGGATTCACCAATTGCTGCATAAGCAGAGTTTATAGACAGCTGGATTATATATTGGGGTTCTCAATCATCAGAATGATAATTGAGAGTATATGACTAGATTTTAAAGATTTGTAAGGTTGGTGTGCAGAATTGGATATATCTTCTTCTCCTGTCTAGTACATGTTTCTAGTGTGTTTATGGACAGTTAGTTTTGTGATTCATTTATTAGTTAATTGTTTGTTATAATATTCTTGAGGGTATGTATTGTGCCTTTAGGTACACTGTAATTTTGTAAGTGTGCCACTGCCAAGACATAAGTAATGATGTCAAGTCCATTTTAAATTCGGTTGGTTGATGCAATTCTGCTTTCTATCCACAGATTTTTTTTTATTTTTTTGTGGGTGTGTGTGCATAATAAATTATTATAGCAGTGTATTTCTTCTGTCTATTTGGGCATGTAGTCTTGTTATCTTAATGTGATTCGTTTTATATTAACATAATAATTATAATTTTCTAAAAGCAGAATAATATTAGTACTTAAACTGAATAAAATATAAAGATAAGATATATGTTTCTAGTAAGGTCATTTTTTTAACCGAAGCATATATCTTTAAACAAAAACTAGGCTAGAATACACTAAAGAGGCAAAACAAAAAATCATTATTCAAAGAAAAATTCTATTTCCTGTTTTATCCTAGTACTTTATCATCCTTCATCTACAATGATTATCATGTATAACGTGTTAATTCTCTTTCATCATATTATCACCTGATTTTTACATCTGTCTTGATCAATTCAGTATGAGGATAAATAGAAATATATAATAAGAGGATATAAAACCCCTATTTTCCAAAAACAACTAGCTTACTAGCTTGGCTAGAATACACAAAAGAGGAAAACAAAAGGGAAGAGCGAAAGAAAAGAAACAAAAATGTCAAAGAACAACAACAGCCCCTATTTAGAATAATTATAAACTCTAATTCACATATCAAGACACCATTTCAGTCGCTCGATTTTTTTCCAAAGCTGACCATTAGAATTCAACCAGAAAAGAGAGAAGCTTTAAACCTTCCCCGTCAAACCAAATCATTCATCTGCTTCCGGATTAATAAAAAATAAAGTAAATTGGATTACCTTGCTCAGGCTGGATTGGATAATATTGTACCTGTGTTGACATTTTGTTATTATCTAATGGGCTGTCTGTTAAAACAGAATGATTAACATTGAATGATTCAGTGGTCTGAATAATTCAAAGGCTCTGAATGAATCTACCTTTAAATGTGATATATTATTTGATAAAGGTTCTGAATGATACAAATTACCATTTTAAACTTAATCATGATATATTATGAGATAAGGTATGTTGTTTATAAAGGCAACATGTGAAAAAAGGAATATTGTGTACGTTACTTGGTGCTTAATGATTCAGAATGTAATTTAAGATAGAATGATTTAACAACGTTCTTCTGCTTCATTTAACACAGTCTTAATTCAGAAACAGTAATAAAACACGCTGAATGCTGAACGATTCAGCATTCAGCACTGAATGGTTCAATTAAGCAGCAAACAAACAACCCCTAAAATAACATCTTAACAACCACTTTAATTTACTTCATTTCGTGCAAAACGCAAGATAAAACACGTAAAACCATACTAAACCAAAACGTCAACATCGATTTTGGGAACAATGGATATTTGGTATGAGATTTTCTTCATTCCAACCTTTCCTCTTTCTTACTTTTAAGTAAACTAGTTTATAAACCCGTGTATACATGGGTATTATCAAAGTAAACTTGAGATATATATCAAAATCAAATAAAAAATGTTAGAAGTATACATACACAAAAACTTTTAAATATGTAACTAAGAAACTAAATGTTTCCTTGTTATCTTCAAATAAAGCAAAGAGACCAGATTTCAAGTCAATAATGAAATATGATGATCTTAAAGCTAGAATAGAATAAAGAGAGATATGGTTGTTTTATTTTTTTCCGCTGGTTCATCTTCATCTCTAATTTTTAAATTATCATGCATAATGAAAAGGACATTTTCTATAACTTTAAAATGTCTTTGGTAGAACTTAATTGAAATGTTTGAATCATTTTCACTCTAGAAATATACATAATAGCACAAACATTCTTGTCAGAGATGATCTTTGTCTCGATAACATGTGTAATTAAAATAATTGAATGACTCTAATATATTCATATTTATAGAAAAATAATAAAAAGTAGACATAAACAAATTGTTTAAACTACATACATAACAAAACTTGTATTTTGTAGTACTTCTTTATATAATCTAGCAGGAACATGGTGTTTAAAACTGTTAAAGTCATGCGCAAACAAATTTCAAGTCATTCCCTTTTTTATTGTCCACATTTCATATTTCATATCACCGCTCCAAAAGTCCCTTATATAAATACAACTTCATCTGCATGTATCATTCTAGACATTAATTTTAATAATGATAAATTTAAAGAATCTCTAGGTACAAAATCAAATTCATTAGTTCAGCATCTGTCATTCTACATATAAATTTACCCCACAAAAGATATTATGTTGAACATAAAAGATATTACGTTGCACTATGATTCACGTCAATTTCTTTTTAGGGATTAAGAGGATAATTGGTTTAATAAATTTATCAGGTAAGTTAACCTTTGATGTGCAACATTGAAAGGACACTCTTTGTAGAACACTCAATACAAAGTAGCATAGGAGTAATAATGATGTAACGTGAAAAGTATTATAAATCAATCAAAAACATTAAATTTTAAACTAATAGAGCTATGAGATTTGGTAGAAAACATGACAAAATTTTCTTTTGTTGACAATTAAAAAAGTAGAAAAAAATAGAGCTATGAGACTCTATTAGTAAAAACAAATGACACCTTTTGTTGCATAATCAGACACAGAATCATAAGTTATAATAGTTTAATTTGGATTGGTCTATATTACATGACACCTTATATGATATAGAAGTTTAAAAATCAAAATATAATTCACTAAACCCAAAACAAAGAACATGTATTACTTGATGTTATTTTTTAATAAATTCAAACATTGAAGTCAATCAGATAATAGTTCTAAACTAAAAACTGACTCAATGTCTAAACACATCTATTGCCCGTATAATTTTTTCACCATCATAAGAAAGGATGCTACCAAATCTCTTTGCTAAAGAACAGTTTCCTGTCTTTTTCATCATAATTTAAAAAATCAAGAACGGTTTCCTGTCTTTTGTATAAAAAATTAACACTTCTATTTTAGTGTTTCCTTTGGCTAATTACCTACACTAATAAAATAGTTTTAGGACCATCAAGAATAGTCTGTGAATTTAGATTTTTAAATATATAATATATCATCTTTTAATGATACATTTTATTTTAAACCATATTTTATAAAAGGTCTTATACATATTTCTAATAAGATTGAAATTTTTTTAAATCAAGAACTAAATATTTTGAATATACTCAAGTTGACTACTCATCTCATCATTATAATCCCAAAAAAAACCACACAGCTAAACAAAAGTTATCTATACGCTACTATTAATGGATAAAAAAATTAAGAATATACTAATTTTGAAAAAGTGTCATATTACAATAAAATTTATACCAAAACGTATATAAAAATGAGACGGTCGCAAATATATAATTATTTTTTCTCTAAAAAAATATATCACAAGGTACTAAACATAATTTATAAACAACCTATAATTAATTACATTAATATATAATTTTTATAAAACCTCCTCATATTTTTTTAAAAGTCCCTCACATGTTTCATCCAGCCCCCTCCCAATTGTTTAAAATTGAATTCGATACTTCTTTAATCTTTCTAAAATTGTTTTGTAAAATTAAAGCATTTTGAAATTGAAAGTTTTGATTGGTTAATAGAGTTTGATTTAATAGTTAAAAAAGAAAAAAAAGTAAGTCTTTTTATAATAGTTATAGATGTTGTTGACAAGTTGATAAAATACTAGTATTTTACCCGCACGATGCGGCGGGGTAAAATAGTTTCATTTGTCGACTTGTCAATTCAACATGTTATTTGTGATGTTGCCGGAGAATATGGTGGTTGTGATCTTCGTACAAATATCAAGTTAACGCAACATTTACGTTTAAATGATAACATTCTATTCTTGTATGAACGAATTCATACCATATTTTACGATCATATTATATGGTAGAATATAAAACTTTTTAAAAACAGTAAGTAAATGTGACAATTATTTAGATCATGCTAAATACGTATGTACTTCACTCATCACGTAACACTTATTTGTAGACAGTTATAAGGTATATATAGGCAAGGTATTTTGTTATGTTTTTTTTCATTAAATTCTGGACAGTTTTTGTAATTAATTTTTTGACAGTTTTAAAGTGTTTAAGATCATTGCTGGAATATATTGTAAATAATGTTATTTGAGTTGTACTATTTTAAAAGTGTTAAGATTGTTGCTGAAAGTTATTGTAAAACATGTTATATTACTTGTACTACTTAATTTAAAAAATTGTTTTAAAAAAAGAGATAAAGGTAATTAAATTCTGACAGTTTTAAATGCTGGAAGTTATTGTGAAATATTAATTATGTATTTAAATTGTCTTAAATGCTGGAAGTTATTGTAAAATATTAATTATGTATTTAAATTCTAAAGATTATTACTGGAATATATTGTCAATAATGCTATTTGAGTTGCACTGTTTTAAAAGTGTGTAGAAGTTATTGTAAAGCATGCTATATTACTTGTACTACTTAACTTAAAAAATTGTCTTAAAAAAGTGGTAAATGCTTTATAGAGTAGTAAAGATGATTGTTTAAAGTTTGAGTTCACTTCATGGTATGGTTTGGGACTATATTGGTTTTAAACTCGTATGTTACTAGTTAAAAACAGTTACAAAATAATAAATTGGTGATAATAACTTTTAAGGCTATTGTTTGATGTTATTTTTTGTCTAACAAAGACCTACTATATGTATTATTTGTTGTATAAGAGGCTCTGGTTTGGGGTGTTTATCACTCACATCACAACCGATAGCGATGCCATCATACCACTTTAGTGGTTGTGTGATGTCGGTGTGATCCATCCACCTTGATTGCCTTTACATTTTCTTTGACACTTTAAATCTTTTTTCCTTTTTATAATGGCTAGGAAACTTATAAAACTGAAATAATAATAGGTTCACTTTTAATTGTTTTAAAAACACTCTCCACACCATTATATGTACAAATTTCTCCGTTTCAAATCACTCACAACATTTTTAATACTATTCACACAATCACACCAAAGTCCAAGTCTTAACCCAACACAACATTAAATTCATCTACCAAATTATCAATCTTAAATCTCACACCAGTATGAAAATTTTGATTGCTTCAATAAATCAAACTCCTATCAACCCCAGTGTCAAATTCATCTTCCAACCTTTATTTATTGTCTGTGGCATGTAACCCAGTTAGTTACGGGGCAGAGTTAGTGTAACACTCAATGTTCAAAATTCTTTATCTAGTTAATAATGTAATTATATTATATAAAAATAATAAAATAGTAATTAGTATGGATTTTTACATGAGAAAACATTTACATGCAAGTAGGAAGACTAAGGGGCTGTTTGTTTGCTGCTTAATGGAACCATTCAGCGTTGAATGCTGAATCATTCAACATTCAGCGTGTTTGATTGCTGCCTCTGAATGAAGACTGTGCTGAATGATTCAGCATAATGCTGCTGAATCATTCTACCTTAAAGTGTATTCTGAATCATTAAGCACCAAGTATTTTTACCCTAATATTCCTTTTTTTCACACGTTGTCTTGTTAAACAATCATATCTTATAATATAATATATCACTTAAGGTTAAAATGATAATTTGCATCTTTTGGATTGTTCATTCAGAATCTTTATCAAACAACATGTCACATTTAGAGCCTTTGAATTATTCAGAGCACATAATCATTCTGTTTTAACAAACAGCCCCTAATTTTGTCATTATAGAAAAGATATAAGTATGGGGACTAAACTGTCAATATGGTAAAGATAATAGCATAAATAAATTCAATTAAAAACAAAAATATCACAATGAGGATAGAGAAAAGTTGGAGCTAGATTGAAGAAAGTAAGAACGGAAAAGTAGAGCCAAAGATCAAGCATTATACATAACTTTTTAACAAATTAAGTCAATAGGTATGTTAATCTATCATTATTTCCTTGTTCAATTGAATTAGATGTTCATTAGGATGTTTTTAAGGTAGATTAATGCAATTGATGTTATTAGTAGCTAAAATGATCCTTATGAGTTGTATGAGATGTAGGAAAACATCTCTAAGTGAAAAGATTGAATTTTGGTTTGAAAATGAACCAGAAAAGCAACTGTTCGGATAACAGCCTTGTTGGGTTTGATGAATACATGGTCCGTTTAGTTTATGGATTGACCGTATAGCAGGTCGTGTAGGTCAACATGACCCGTGTAGTATTACACGACCAATGTAAGGCTCTAGGATAACACAAACCATGTAGTAGAAGAGCCCATGTAGGGTTAGTGGGTACACGACCCATGTATGCCTTGTTTCAGATCAGATTATTTAATTTTAGTACTATGTTTATTATATGTAATAAGGAAGGTGAATAACCATCTGTATACATGTAACAAGTTGTGTATTACTTGTAACTGCATAACAGAGGTGAGTTATACTAGACTTTATGTGTATGTACAATACGTGTATGAAACCATGATATTATGTGGAATATGTGACGATTGTGTATTTTAGCACACCGCTTTGTGTATTAAGGCTTAGATTTAGCGCAGTACTGTAGATCAAAATTTCAGTACTGGACTAGTACTAGAGGCCGACACATATTTCAGAACTCGGTTATATTGAGTCTTAATTAGGGTTTCTAAGCTTATCATACCAATTTACCATGTCACTTCACTTACTTAAAAGTAAGAGGGTGTTTTCTATCCTCTTGTTAAATCCTTTTATTTAATTTTGTAATTCATTAAATTTATGTACGTTTCAAAATTAAAAGAAAAGTTAATAAAAGAGTTAGTAAATTATCATGTTATAAGAGCATGGTATGTACATACTTGAAGCATCAATGCTTAGAAGCACCCCATGCTTTAGTGTCACATTAGCATAATCATTCTATACTTCAAGTATGTTTAAACACAGTATTATCCATGATTCGTATACTCTAACGCCCTGTTCTCGAGTTATTTTTTGGAAGGAAAGAGAGGAGAAGGGAAATAAACAATTAGTGGTGTATGTTTTCAAGTTTTTTTAAAGATGGAAAGGGATGGGGCGAAGGAGGGGCTATTTGGTTAAAAAAACCATCCTCCAAAATATGAGATGATTTGGAAGAAAAGAGTTTCATTTATTTTCCTTCCAACTCAAGAACACAACGTAGTTTATCTCTTTTCCTTCCATTTCTTTCCCTTCCCCTTTCGTTCGTTAAAAAGCTCGAGAACAGGGCGTAAAGATTTTTTATTTAAAAAAAATACTCTCTCTCTTCTCCCATTCTCTCTTCTCTCATTTGACATTTGAATACCGAGTATATTTGCTTGGTTTGGGTACCGGATGGTTGGGGTGGTGTTCAAGTTGGTACCGCTTGAACACATAAGCATACCGAATATAGACCCATTGCTCTAAGGTGTTGAATGTACCTCTATCCACGTGTTAACTCTACAGATCGCGATTACGTGGCCACATATATCTTCGGACCCACCGTCCATGGTAACGTACCACCGTCAATTCCTAGATAATCGTCTCGTTGTTTTTTCGTCTATTCAACGATTTCCTTCATGTGAAATTCCATAATCGCCCCTTTCCCCCCTTCTCCCTCTTCTCTGCGTTTGGGCATATTCTCCCAACCGATCCCATATCTTTCATCTGCCATACCCTATATTTCTCCAAAATCTTACGCATTCGAAGGCCCGAAAGATAGGGAGAAACAGAGAGTGTTTTCGCGTTTCTGGAATTGGCTTTTGCTTCGTTTTGATTCTCTAGATCGAACTTGACTTGTTTATTAAGGTAATTTTGCGTTCCTCTATCCATATCTTCAATGCGTATCGCTTTATTTCCGTGATTTGGTTCAATTTGGATTAGGGTTACATACGTATTTGCCATTTGGAACAGTTTGTTCGTTCTGTTTTGATTTTGATCGCAAATGTTAAATCTTTTGGTTAAATTTTGAGTTTCTGCGTCATTTTTCTTCTGTGTTCATGTTGACCTATGTTGGGTTATATGAATTTTAGAAGAAAAACAAAGATACTTTTCTTAATGTTGATCCGCATTATTTTTACTATTATTAGAACTGATTCATTATCTGGTTTGTTTAGATGTGTATATCAGCACTCGAAGCATTAAAGTACATACATTGTAAATTAAGGATCATAAATTTTCAGTTTGGTGTTGGATCGATCTTTTATGACAATTTTTATATAGCGAAGATCTGTTTTCATCTAAATTTCTTGCTTTTTACTTTATTGCTTACGGGGGCAATCTTCACTGGAGCAAACCCTAATTTCACGAGATGATAAGAGTTCTGTAAGCTGAGTGCCTGTTGAAATTTGTGCAAGTCTAGATTGAGATCAAAACTATGCTCCCTCAAAACTTGAGAGTCAACTTTTATATGTTTTAATTTTGAAGCTAACTTATTTCTGAGTGCTACATTGTGTAGACGTATGTAATTCATACACTATTTCATGGAGCTTGTAGCTTATATTCTTGTTGGTCTCGATATTTTTAATGTCACTGATGCATACAACCGCCCAAAGGTTTTATTATAATCAATGTATCTCATGCATTTGATTTTGATGTCCTAGAAATTCAATATTGCAAATTGGCCATCTCTAATGATTTCAAACCCTGCATCGTGCCGGGTCCTTGCAGTAAGAAAGGTTTTATACCTTCATTGATGATTATTTGTTATTAAAATAAAAAAAATATAAATTAAGAAACAAATTTATATCTGATGTCACTGCTATATTCTCCTTCACAGTTCATACACATTGTTGCATTAAAGAATCAATTAATTATAGAATATTTGGGGGGTAATGACTTCCTCTTACATTTTGTTCTTGAAATCAGTCTAAAAGACTAAAACAGTCTTCTTTTATATCCTAAAATTTTTAGTATAGTTGTTTAATTTCTGATCATTTTCTTACTGGCAGGTGATTTGTAATGCTCTCTGTTGTCTCCTAACTTCTTGCTGGATCTTCAGAACATGTGATGGGGGCGTTTGTGCGTGGTTGATTAAATCGATCTGCATTTACAGTAAAGATGACATTGTGTCGGTTACATGGCGTCTTGCAGTTCCAATCTAAACTCTAATAATTAACATTCTCATAATTATTGCAAGTTAAAAAGTATATTAGTGCTCTATTAGAAGTAGTAGTGTGGTAAGGGTCGTGGCTAGTGATGGAGCAGAAAAACTTGATTCACAGTCAAAGACAGAACCTGCAAACCCCGGGTCGTAAGTGCTCAACAAGTGGGCCCTCCAAAGATCTATGGCTGGCGGTGCAAGGTGGGTCTGTGGTTGATGTAGATTCAGCCTTGGCATTAATGAAGAAAAATGGTGGAAATATCAATTCAAGAAATGCTTTTGGACTTACTGCTCTTCATATTGCTACATGGAGAAATCACATACCAATTATTAAACGACTACTAGCAGCTGGGGCAGACCCTAATGCTAGGGTACGTCTCTCTTCTGATTTTTTAGATATTTGACGATCATACATGTTACTTTTTTGTAGTTAAATGAGGTTATTGCATAAAAAGGGAACTTAGTTTGGTTTGGTTTCCTTGTGTAACCATGTATATTTCCTCTTGAGAAACCCTCAAACTTAAAGATTTCGATTAAATGTAATCTGAGCAGGTTACCATGTCAAGTAATACACATGGCATATGGCGTCTGTCTGTGTGACCATGTCGATTTTTTTCCATTGTGACAATCAGGGAGCTGAAAATTTTGGAAGTTGGTTATGTTTTTATGGTTGAAAACGTAGATTGTTACCAAAACAGAAGTCAGACCAGTCTGTATGCAAATACACCTGGTTTAATTAGACAAATGGTTAAAGTTTTTATCTTATTTTATCTTATTTATCTTTTTCTGAAACTGTTGTGTTAGGATGGTGAATCTGGATGGAGTAGCCTTCACCGGGCTCTGCATTTTGGTCATTTGGCTGTGGCTAGTGTTCTTGTTAAATCTGAAGCATCTGTTGCAATAGAGGACTCTAAGTCACGGACACCTATCGACCTCCTATCTGGGCCTGTGTCGCACGCTAGTGGCAATGGAGATGATTCAGGTACTGTAAGAAGCATGCTTGTAATTTCCATTGAAACAATTGACTGAAAAGTATGCTCTTTTTATTATTATATTTGTTCAGTAGTGACGGAGTTGTACAGTTGGGGAAGTGGTGTGAATTATCAACTAGGGACTGGAAATGCTCACATACAGAAGTTGCCTTGCAAGGTTGATTCACTTCATGGGTCTTTTATCAAGTTGATTTCTTCAGCCAAGTTTCATAGTGTCGCGGTCAGTGCTAATGGTGAAGTTTACTCTTGGGGATTTGGACGGGGTGGTCGCCTTGGGCACCCTGATTTCGACATCCATAGGTAATATATTATGTTACTTTTCATGATATGAATTTTGTGTGTGTGGAATTTTAGAAAATTTACAATCTGGATAGCCGTTTTTTGTGAGTACGTCTGAATGGTGATACCATTTTAGGTTAGTCTTATAATTTTCAATACATTCATTTTGCTATGTATGATATGATTGTGGCACCCATTTAAGGAATCTTTGGATGTGCATTATGAAGGTGATTATGTGAATACTGAATAATCAGAATTAGATTATCAGTTGGTATAGGGGATGTTTGGATGCGTGTTCTGAAAGTAATTATGTGATATGAATAATCAGAACCAGATAAGCAACTGTAATAAAATGGATGATAGCAAATAGTGTTTGGATGTGCATATGTTGTTTGAACTTATGTTCTGATGCTTATATGTTTGGCGAATCTTTATTATTCAAGAAGTTAATTGATAAGATGTCCAAAATTGACATTGTGTGGACAAAAGTATACTGTGAAATGAAATTGAAGATTTGAAGTTTTTTTAACTAGGTTAAAAGAAGGGATATTTAGATCATCAGTTTTTTCGCAGCTGTTATGAAACTTATCTTCCAAATGTGATCATCTCACTGAGAATCAGAAGCAGAGACTGTTTATCCAAACGTTGAAAATTTATTATTGCGACTTAAAGTTGTAATAATCAGTTCTAGAACACAAATTCCCACTTAATTAAAAGTTGATATGGGACCCAACAAATTATAGGACAGGTGTAAACAATGTAAACAAGCTGAATCAGTTTTATCATTTTATTTTCTTTTTCTCCTCCAGCGGTCAGGCAGCAGTCATAACTCCTAGACAGGTAACGTCAGGGCTAGGGGCTCGCCGTGTCAGAGCAATTGCAGCAGCTAAACATCATACTGTTGCAGCCACAGAAGGTGGTGAGGTCTTCACCTGGGGTTCCAACCGAGGTAATTGCCCTGAATATTCTGTCAAGTTGTATCAAATATAGAGTTAAATAACTACCTTTTTCCATAGAAGACAATTCAATAATATCTTGATATTATGATTATGATAATTTGCAGAGGGTCAACTTGGTTATACTTCTGTTGATACCCAAGCAACACCACGAAGGGTTAGCTCCTTAAAGTCAAAGATAGTTGCTGTTGCTGCAGCAAACAAACATACAGCTGTAGTTTCTGATTCCGGCGAGGTTTTCACTTGGGGCTGCAATAAAGAAGGTCAACTCGGTTATGGAACATCCAATTCGGGTTCTAATTACACCCCGAGGCTCGTTGAATATTTGAAAGGAAAATCTTTTATTCACGTATCTGCTGCCAAGTATCATACCATGGTTCTAGGAGCTGATGGGGAGGTAATTCCTTAATATAAATAAGAAGAATATATAAAAAAAAAGTTATGATTTCTGATTTGTATTTGCTAACAGGTGTTTACTTGGGGTCACCGGCTTGTAACTCCAAGGCGTGTAGTTGTTGCAAGGGTTATAAAGAAAAGTGGAAACACTCCTTTAAGGTTTCACCGTTCAAAACGGCTTCATGTGGTCTCAATTGCTGCAGGGATGGTGCATAGCATGGCTCTAACCCATGATGGTGCGTTGTTTTATTGGGTATCTTCTGATCCAGATCTTCGGTGTCAACAGGTTTGTCGTCATCATCATCATCATCATCATCATCATCATCATCATCGTGTCTATCTTGTTCATCAAATGAGTGTTTTTTAGTTTTGAGGTATCTTTATTTGTTTCTTTGATGTAGTTGTATTCACTTTGTGGGGAAACTATGGTTAGCATTTCTGCTGGAAAATATTGGACGGCTGGAGTTACAGCTTCAGGTGATGTTTATATGTGGGATGCGAAGAAAAGAAAAGATGAATTACCAATTGTAACTCGATTACATGGTGTCAAAAGAGCTACTTCAGTTTCAGTTGGAGAGACACATCTATTGGTGATCAGTTCTCTTTATCATCCTCCATATTGTGTGGGGGCATCTGATGGCCCTCAGCATTTAAAGACAAAATTAAGTGATGATCTAACCGAGTTAGATGAAGACTTTGCTTATAATGACAATGAACTTGATGAAAATACATCAAGTTTACAAAAGGGCAACAGTGAGAACAAGCAAATACCAACTTTGAAAAGTCTTTGTGAGAAAGTTGCAGCTGAGCATTTGGTAGAGCCAAGAAGTGCTTTACAACTTCTTGAAATCGCAGATTCACTAGAGGCGCATGATTTGAGGAAGCATTGTGAGGTAATTCGTGATATACTCGTTTTGACCTTACATGTATGTTTTTATTCTTATTATCTACAGATGGCTGTTTTAACCAATTCACGTGTACACGGGTTGGGTTGTGTCTTGTTCAAGATGGGTCATTTTTCAACCTGAACCCAATTGTCACCTGTTACCTATGCACCTATCTGCCAGCCTCTACTCTGAATTCAATGATAAGTTCTTGCATCTTTTTTTCCGTAATCTAATTCAAGTCTTGGTAACTTTTGCAGGAGATTGTAATACGTAATCTTGACTACATTTTTACCGTCTCAACACATGCATTTGCTAGTGCTTCACTTGATATTCTAGGGAACCTTGAGAAGTCACTGGATCTAAAATCATATGAAGCATGGAGCCATCGTCGGCTTCCAACCCCAACAGCCACTTTTCCTGCTGTTATCAACAGTGAAGAGGATGATAGTGATAACGAGTTTTTCAGGACACGTGATAATAACAATGGTGAAATGATGGATTCACAGAATGAAATAAACAAAAGGGTTGATAGCTTTCTGCAACCATATGATGTTGCAAATCAAGAAAGTGGGAAACAAATTCGGGCTTTAAGAAAAAAATTGCAACAAATTGAGATATTGGAGGAAAAGCGATGTAAGGGTTATGATCTTGATAGCCAGCAGATTGCAAAGCTTCAGACACGTCCAGTGTTGGAGAAGTCGCTCGTTGAGCTTGGTGTTCCCATCGAGACTATTCAGGCAAAGTCATCTTCTCCTCTTGACCAGAAAAACGAGGGTACCAAGAAACACAGGAAAAAGAGCAGACGAAAACACACACACATGGAAGAGGTGCATGGTAGCTATGAATCTGATGCTAAGTTAAGTACTGTAAGGGGTTTCTCCACGCCTTCTGAAGCTTCCCAAATTGACCAGAAGGTAATTTTATGAAAACCAGAGTTTTAGTACTCTGCTTGTCCCTTGATAGACACGAGTCGTTGATAACTAATGCTATATACAACATGCATCATAGTAGATAAAAGTGTTTCTTACCTTATGAAGCTTTGAAACTGATCAGAGGATGATGTTTAGAAAACAACATTCTTAGTGATCTCCCTATCCCTTAATAAATGGTAAGTGATAACTTATGTCATCTAATCATCCTGTACTCTATATCTGTACCAAATAGTTTCTCGATACTCTTTTTCTTTAACATTCACGACTCATGATGCCCTTGCAATTAATGTGGCAACGTGTCATTACCATACATGGAACGAGGGTATACTTAATGTATTTATTGTAATTTACAGGAAAAGGAGATTAATGATATGGGTAAAATAAACAATCCAGTTATTGAGGGCCCCCTCGATAACTTAAAGAAAGATCTTTCATGCTCAAAAAGTAAGAATTCACCATCACCTGGATCGTCTAAGAAGAAAAACAGGAAAGGTGGGCTCTCTTTGTTTTTAAGTGGCGCCCTTGATGACACCCCCAAGGTCGTCACACCTCCTCCTCCACTTACACCCAAAACTGAGGGCCCTGCGTGGGGTGGCATCAATATTTCGAAGGGACCCACTTCTCTTCGTGAGATACAGGATGAGCAAGGAAAAACCATGGAAAATAAGGCTGTTGCTAGAAAGAAAGATCAGTTGGAAGTTTTACCTGATGTCAAAATTGGTGGAAAACTTCCCCTAAGCTCATTTTTGCCATCAAACCCGATCCCCATGGGTCTGAATCTGACCCATCAGGTGCCTGAACCCGAAAGAAGCACACCTCCATGGGTTTCTTCAGGAACCCCACCTCTTGGTTGTCGGCCTTCTCTTAAAAGCATCCAGTTGCAAGAGGTGACAACATTTCCGTATCTTGAAGTTTGCAAATCTTGATCTTTTTTGTCGCAGAGTACTTGACTATAATTGTCTTATGCATATTCAGGAGAAAAAACAACAGACATTATCACATAGTCCAAAAACAAGAACCACTGGGTTCGCTGTGAACAGTGGGCAGGGTTCACCATCAGATTCAGCTGGGCTGAACCGATGGTTCAAGCCAGAGGTTGCAGCAGCATCTTCTATACGCTCAATTCAAATAGAAGAGAAGGCTATGAAGGATCTGAAGCGGTTTTACAGCAGTGTGAAGGTTGTTAAGAACCAGTTTTAGAAATAATGGTAGGTAATTTTATAGCTTGACCTATGGATGATCATTTTCTTGTTTTGCGTCTGTACATCAACTGTAGATACCTTCCTGAAGTAGAAATCAATCTATATTTACATCCAATTTGTTAATAAAAAGTTGCTTAGACTTGGTTATTGAACCTCTGTTTGGGTAACTTTGAGGTTGTAAATAGCATAAAGGGATAACCAAGGTTTTGGTATTCAGTGCGCAAAGTGATTGTTTTATTTATTTTGTTTTGTGCACATGTGAATTCAAGTGTGAATTGTCAATTAAAATCCAATTTATTCAATCTTGCTTTATGTAAGTGATATATATATTTTTTTCATAATGCAAGAATTTGTTGGTTTGGTAATTTCCCACAAATAGCTGAAGCAACTATGCTTTTGCTGAGGCTGAAAAACACATTCTTACAAACAGAAGGCAGATAAGCCTTTTTCATGTTTCTTTCATTTTGGTAATTTCAGCTTTCTTTGTAAGAATGCATAACATAAAAAAGACATGATCATGCTATTCTACATATTCTTGTGACTTCAAAAATCTAACAGGGATTTAAGAAAACCAATAAAATTTATTGGTTGAGCATGGTTTGTTTAATGCAATTAGGTGTTTTCATTATGGTAATTTAATTTTTTAAAGATTTTTAAGTATGTTATGTCTATTGTTGGTGTTTGACTAAACATACAAAAGATTATACAAAACTCAAGTAAATATAACTAAATCATACAATACATAAATATAAATCTAAATCATTAATGAACTCCACATTAAATTAATAATGTCCGTGATCTTTTTTATAATTCACCTTACTAATCGAGATTTTTAGCATCCTTTAATATCGTCATATGAAGAAACTCCTCAAATAACTTCTGTAATTCAAATAAGTCATGTTCTGAAGAATTTGGATTCGATTTCTTGTTGAATAAAAGAAGCACTACTAAGAGTTATTTTTTTCCCATATAGTTTCTTTACTGGCCAACCAAGCTATGATGTGCATTTTTATTAAGTTACGTAATAAGTAATACAAAAAAATTTTCAACCGCAAAATAAAAATTTATGGTTTAATTATTGACTTTTTGATAAAATTACAATTGATCGATTGTGCTCATCGTCTTTTTTTTTTTAAAATTTACAACTTAACAAATATTACAGCCAATTTAGAAAAATATTAATTAAAAATGAAAATTACCTTTTTATGCAAAAAATGCATTTAAAAACTACGAAATAGAAAAAAGACAAAAATGAAAAATAAAAGAGAGAAGACGAAATTTCATTGCTTAAATCGGAAAATTTGGTGTTTGTTTTATATGACTAATTTAATTAGAGTCAAAATTATTCGTTTTTGTCTACCTTAATTTACAAATATCATATTTACCCTTTATAATATTTCAAAAATATCATAATTAATCAAATTCTTAGTTTTATCATTCTAAAATATTTTATAATTATTTTAAATTCTTTTTAATTATAACCAATAACGTTTAACTTTATTACCCTTAATTGTAATAATAATGATTGATGACTTATATAAGAAATACAATCACATCTTTTCATATCATGATACCACGTTTTTGCCGTCAAGTCTGCACTCCCACTCGCGTTGATGTTTCTACTTCTGGTTATAGTGTTGATGTCGTACGTGGTTATTTTTTATATTCTCATTTAATTCGGGTATTATTATTATTTAATACGTTTTTATTAGTGTTTAATATTTATAATCGTTTAAACCAACCTGTGTATCACATGAGCATTTAGTCTAGTTTTCTATGTAATAATAAAAGAATGTTCAATATAATCCATACTTAATTCATAGTAATAAGGGATCTTTTTGCCTTTGGATCATGACATCAATGATCCAGATTGTATTTTAAAAATTTGGACGGAGTGACATTTTCGTAATTTACATGTGATGTTTCTTTTATAAATTACATTTGATTGTATACTGAATAATTTGTGATTGAATATTAAAATTTTATACTATATTTTTTACATGGACTTTATTGAATATAACTCTATAATAATAATAATAATAATAATAATAATAATAAAATTAGCTAAACGGGCACTTTTTTTAGGCTATTACCCAATGTGGCCTAGGAATCAAAGTATTTTCGTAGAAATAGTTTTTCACGGCTATTACCCAATGTGGCCTAGGCTATTACCAAACGTCGAATTAGACACATTCTCTCACTCTTTTTTTTTCTCACACATATTATTTAATATTAAAAAAAAGGGATAAAGAGAAATAGTTAGATTACGCTGACATGATCACGAAAAAGACGAAAGGAGTGAAAGATGAGTACACCCATATTATCTTTTTTTTTAATTTAAAATCTTAACTACTCCAATTTTATAGTAACCGGAAAATAACATTTTATATTAGACCAAAAATTACATTATTTCGTATAATATTATATTTTAAATACTTTTCCGTGGTTAAATTTATTTAACATTTTTTTTCTTATGATTTGGTAGCTTTTACAGTTTTAATTCTTAATTTTTAAATTTTATGGATTTAGTCTCAAAACATCATACCTATTACAATTTTGGTTACTACTCAAACTAAAAAGACCAAAATATCTCCGCACTCAATTTTTTGTTCTTTTTTTATATTTTTAATTAATTTCTAAATTGTTTTTTAAAAATAAAACATAAAAAAAACAAATCTCTCGCTCTCTTCTCTTATCCCACCTCTCTTTCACTCTCTCTCTCCTATTCTCGAGTTTTTTCTAGGGTGGAAAGAAAATAATTTAGAAAGAAAGGGAGGGATTTGGAGGGGAAGTTTAGGCTTATTTTGATCCTAAATCTTTCCTCCCAATTCTGAGATAATTTGGAAGGAAAGTATTTCCTTTCCTCTCTTTTCTTTTCCTCCCCTTATTGAACTCGAGAACAGGGCGTCTATTAAGAATCCCCCATCTCTGTCTACAATAACATCGACAACCACCTTTTAAAACAGCGATAGCTTCGCTGACCACCATTAAGTTTCTTCATTCTCTCTTTCGTTTTTCCTCTCTCTATGAAGGAGATAAACGAACACCTCTATCACCATTCACCAAAGTCTACCTCTCTTGTTTGTTTGTTTGGTTCTTATGTGGGTGTGTGATTTATGGTTTAATCGAGGGTCCTTTTTATTGCCTCCAGTCGTCCTCTCAACTGTCGTCGTGAGTTCACAAACTCCGGCAACAGTCAAAAAATGATAGTAGGTTCGAGTTTAAAACCCGAGTTTCAACTATTGTTGCCTGTTTACACTCACTATCGCATATCTCTCAACCATCGTTGATCTCCACCGCCAATTCTTCCTCTCTTTTATTTGTAGGGTTTAACTTTGTTTTCTTGTGTTTTTGCTTGTCTGCGATCTCCCACCACCACAGTTACAGATCTAGGGTTACAATGGGGGTTTGGGGGTTACAAATCAAGGGTAACGAATGAGGGTTACAATGGTGACTTAGGTGGGTTGTCGTGGTTTAGATGGTGTGACAATGAGGTGGTGGCTTAGGTGAGTTGTGGTGGTTAGTGTGTTTGGTTGTAGGGTAAGGGGTAGTGGCTTGGTGGGGACGATTTAGGGGGTAGACGATGGTTGATAGTGGTATTCGAGGTGGTGGTGTAAGAGGTGTGGACTGGTGTTGAGGGTGGCGGGGGAGCTTTAGAAGAGAGAGAGAGAGAGAGGTGAGATAAGAGAGATTTCAAGAGAAGAGAAAGATTTGTTTTAATTTTATTTTTTGTTTTTAAAAAATAATTTAGAAATTAATTAAAAATTTAAAAGAAGAATAAAAATTTAGGACAATTATATTTTGGTCTTTTTGGTTTGAGTATGAATGAAAACAGTAAGATGTATGATTATAAGATCAAATATGTAAAAATAAAAAGTTAAAGATAAAAACTATAAAAATCATCGAATCAAATCAAAGATACCAAAAATGTGATTAACTCATATTTCAATTCTCATTTTTTAGGTAATTAAGGATGATGATCTGATCATTGACTATTTAACCGGTTAATACGATCCTCACGGTTGGGTTAAATCATTATTAGATCAAACTCTTATCCAAAATCAAAAAGTTTCCTTTTATACTTTTTCTTGAATACTTATTTATCAATAAAAATAAAGAAGATATAAGAGAAATAAAAGTAAGTATACTATTAGTAGTTATTATTATGGCGACCTAATTATTTAACTTGATTTATGTAAATAAATAAAAGTAAGTAATGCTAACCGTAGCTCTAATAATTATAATTAACTTGATTTATGTAAATAACTTGATTGTTATTACTAAAAATTATAATTATCTTTTTTACTTTTAAAAGATATATAATTATCTAGATTAGCAGATAAGATATTGCAGCAATCCAATGATACATGATGGTGTCGATCATGAAGGAATGTTTATCCTTAAACCCTTCTTCAACCGCCCGCCAGCTACTCAAAGTATCCTCCTAATACCCTCCCAACACTTCATTCTCTATAAATAACACCACGCCTTTGTTTTTTCCTGCATAATTCATTCCAGGATTCCTCCAATTCACAAACATACTTCGGATCATGTAAGCTCCTACCTTGTGTACGTTATACTACATTATCCAATTTTTAAGCTGGGAATTAATTAATTGATGATCAAGCGTGTGTGTTTTGATCATCTCCTTCATTTATATATGCTTATTTGTACGTGTTTTAATTAACTAATGATTCTGTTTAATGTTCAGTTGCAGATTGTGATTCACGTGGTTAAGATATCGACATGGCGAAGCTTTCAGTATTCTTTGTTTTATTGATTCTGGTGATGTGTGCTGAATCCGATGTCATGAAATACAAAGACCCCAAACAGCCGTTAAACGTTCGAATCAATGACATGATTGATCGAATGACTTTAGAAGAAAAAATTGGTCAGATGACACAGATTGATAGATCCGTAGCCACGCCTGATGTAATGAAGAATTACTTCATAGGTGAAGTAATTAGCTCTTATATATTATTCCAACTCAAACTAATACTTACCTTGATCATAATAAAGATATTGATTTCATTCATGAGTTAATTTTAATTTGTGCAGGGAGTTTACTGAGCGGTGGAGGTAGTGTTCCGGCTAAAGAGGCATCACCGGAGACTTGGATTAATATGGTTAACGACTTCCAAAAAGGATCGCTGTCAACTCGTTTAGGTATACCAATGATCTACGGGATTGATGCTGTTCATGGCAATAGTAATGTTTATAATGCCACTATTTTCCCACATAATATTGCCCTTGGAGTCACAAGGTAACCCATATTTCTTTGGAGTTTATGCATGATACTATTTGATTGTTTAAAGATTAATTATTTGCTTATATATTTATTTTCTTTCAAAATCTTGAATAGGGACACTGAATTGATCAAGAAAATTGGAGCTGCAACTGCTCTAGAAGTTCGAGCAACCGGGATTAACTATGCATTTGCACCTTGTGTTGCTGTAAGTGATCATTTAAATTTCACAAAAGGTTGATTATGGATAATCGAATTTTAACACTTTCTTTGGTGTACCCATTAACAGGTATGTAGAGATCCAAGATGGGGTCGATGCTTTGAAAGTTTTAGTGAGGATCCTAATATTGTTCGAGCAATGACTGAGATCATTCCAGGACTTCAAGGAGACATCCCTCCTGTTGGTCGAAAAGGGGTTCCTTTTGTTGGTGGACAGTAAGTCTTGATTATTTTTGTTTTTTATTTGATCAAATCTTTATTTTTTGCGTATTTTATTAAGGTACGTACTGTTATGTTTTGACAGAGAAAAGATTGCAGCTTGTGCCAAACACTTCGTTGGAGATGGTGGAACGACAAAAGGCATCAACGAGAACAATACAGTCACAGATTTTCATGGTCTATTGAGCATTCATATGCCGCCTTATTATGACGCCATCCGAAAGGGTGTTACAACCATTATGGTTTCTTACTCGAGCTGGAATGGAATCAAAATGCATAGAAATAGAGATCTTATAACTGGATTTCTCAAGAACACTCTTAAATTCAGAGTTAAAACTCGTTTTTTCTTCAATCTGTATCTAAATCTTGATTTTTTTCATAGAAAGATTTAGTTTTTAAATAATTTCTTGGATGTTTTGCAGGGATTTGTGATATCAGATTTTAAAGGTATTGATAAGATGACAGACCCACCTCATGCTAATTACACTTGGTCTATTCAAGAAAGCGTTGGCGCTGGCATAGACATGGTTTGTTGGAATACATACAACTATATATGCGCAAACATAACACTGAATTTTGGGTTAATTAATTTGTTTAAATATATATTTTTGTTTCAAATGAAATTAATTAATTGTTGCAGATCATGGTTGGATACAACTACTTTGAATTCATAGATGGGCTGACCTACCTTGTGAACAATAATTTCATCCCAATGAGTCGGATTGATGATGCAGTAAAAAGAATCTTACGCGTGAAGTTCGTGATGGGCCTGTTTGAGAACCCGTTAACTGATTTAAGCATGGCGAAATACCTCGGACAACAGGTTCAAATCATCATATATTACGCACAAGCAATATGTAAAAACGATAATTTGACATCTTTTTGTTGGCGTTTTAAACAGGATCATCGAGATCTGGCTAGGGAGGCGGTAAGGAAATCTTTAGTCTTGCTAAAGAATGGAAAATGTGTTGATCAGCCCATGCTTCCCCTACCGAAAAAATCGACAAAAATCTTGGTAGCAGGTACTCATGCTGATAACATTGGTAATCAGTGTGGTGGCTGGACCATTGAATGGCATGGGGAAAGTGGTAACATTACAAAAGGTATATAATTAAGCATTCACCATCTGTTTTCTTGAGCAAAACTATTCAAGATTTGGTCTACGTAATTTGAGTAAAAAAACTAATTAAAGATACAATCTTTTTCTGACTAGAGGAAAGCCCTGCCACATGAACTGAAATTAACTGTCTTTCTTGATGTTAACAACAGGTACGACCATTTTATCTGCTGTGAAAAACACGGTTGACCCGACAACCGAAGTTGTGTACGTTGAGAACCCGACTCCCGATTTCATCAAGTCCAATAATTTCTCGTATGCGATTGTGGTGAGTGGCGAGTATCCGTACTCAGAGTCAGCTGGAGATAACGCGGACCTAACGATACCCGAACCTGGGCCAACGACTATCATGAATGTATGTGGTTCGGTGAAGTGTGTGGTGGTTCTAATGTCAGGAAGGCCTGTTGTGATCGAACCTTATGTTTCTAGCATGGATGCGTTGGTGGCTGCGTGGCTTCCAGGGAGTGAAGGCCAAGGTGTAACCGATGTTTTGTTTGGTGATTATGGTTTTACGGGTAAACTGGCGCATACTTGGTTCAAGAGTGTTGATCAGCTTCCGATGAACGTTGGCGACCCGCATTATGACCCATTATACCCGTTCGGATACGGACTCACAACTGATCCTGTACCAAGGAATTAGAAATTTATATGAGAAGTTTTAGGGTATTAGTTAGTAGATATTAATTAGAATTAGCTACTAGGTCATTTATTAGGTTTATTTTGAGATTTTAGTTTTTATGGATCGAAAGAATTCATTTAACATATTATATTATTATTCAACAAATAAGATATTTATTATAATTTTGCTTTTAAATCCAGCAAATGCAGACGATTTTATTTATTTATTTTTATTCATAGTAGGGAGCTAGAAAAAGAAGTACGTAGATTGGTGGAATAAGTGGATCATGATTAAATAACTGAATTAATCATTTTGGTATAATGAGTGTATGAATATATTTTAAAAGCCGATTCGTATACAATAGCTTTTAGTCATACATAATAAGGTATAAGCAATTCGTATACAATGCTATAAGTTGATAGTATATAAAGTTATTATGTATGACACTTTTGTTGTGTAAGGATCATCTCTCATATATTTTTATTGAAGCAGATAAAACATGTACGTTTTTTCTTTTTAACAAGAGAATCGAAACTTTATTCATTTAATTAATTAACTAAGGCAATATTCTCACAATTCAAACACGTAGTATCAAGGTTTCCTAGTAACTTTGAAACACGTACATGACGTACATACGCTTCCTAACATATAACTACATTCTTCATTACACAATTGCAAAAAAAACATTGGACCAATTACGTACCTCTTATAATATTGCTAACGTTCTTATATGTATCTAAATACAAATATTCGATAAAAATTTCACTTTTCTTAACATTAAAAATTATAAAAATAGTCATTTTAATTGTCATTTTATTTCACTGATCCTTTTACACTAGTTAAGTTTGACTATTAGTCAAATGATATTTTAATCAATTTCCAATTTATCCTTGTTACGGAACACACATTACCTATTAGAATTGTTTCCAAACAACTTTTTCTTTAACTTTTTTTTTCAAACATCACTTTCTTTTATATTTTATTTCCAAACACAATAGAGTCTCTCTCTCAATCTTTCATGTTATTTCTCATTCTCTCTAACTCTATCTCTCCCTCAATTCTCTTTATTGTGTTGGCTCAAGAAGCCATCACCAACCTCTCGTTCACCGGATGCCACCACCACCACCACGACCCCCTTCTCTCTTCAAGAACTCCGACCACCACCACCGCTCAACCACATCACTGCCACCCTTTCTTCTCTCTGCAAGATCCACCACCCCTTTCTTCCCTCTTCAAGATTGTTGGCCATTACACCTTTCTTTCTTATCTATTTAAGACTGGTAGCCACCAGCCCCTTCTCTTTTCAAGATCGATGTCACCGGATGTCACCACCACCAAGGTCTTCTCATCTTCCTCATCATTTTCTTTTCTTTTTTAATGATTTGTGGATTTGTTTGTACATTGATGTCTAGGTGTTTAGTTTGTTCAAGATTTGAGTATTTAGATGTTGTGGGTGTTGAGTTTGTTTCAGATTTGAGAGTTTAAGTAACGTCCCATTTTTTTTTGGCAAAACAAAAACAAGAAATAACATTTCCAACACATTTCAATCATCAAATACACTAGTACCATTCCATAAGCTTCCAGGTTAAGTTAATCAATTCCTCTTTAATAACAAAATATTTGTGTCTATGAAAATCAAGAATTTAAGCGGAAGTTGGTCTCTACTATGCCGGAGCTTTGTCACGTCATTTCCTGAAAAGATTATGAATAGCAACAGTAATCATAAAGTTTAGCGAGCACAATAGTTACATATTTCAACAGGTACACATATATCAATCCCATTGACATATCACAAAACTTCTCATCATGCACATCTTACCTGCTACCAGAGTATTCGGTTGTTCATACCTGTCTACAGGACAATCTTATCATGCCTATCACCACAGAACGGTATAGCATACCCGATATGCATGTAGTAATTGGTCTCATCATAACATATGCATGTAGTAATTGGTCTCATCATAACATACATCACGTACACACTTATATTTATAACACAAAATTCATAGTCGTCACAAGTTAAACATAAGTAAGAGTACTCATCTGATCGTAGCTGAAAAGATAGCAATGAAAGTTCAGCAAATATCCCAAGTATGTGTCTACCAGTTATCACCTACATATGAACTCCTCAAATCTCCCCCACCCCTCTCTGGTGCGATAATCTTAATGCTATTCAGATTGCACACTATTGTGTATTTCATGAGAGAACAAAACATATTGAGACTGATTGTCATTTAATTCGTCAACATGCCATGCGTAAGACGGTTAGTTTGCAATTTATTTCCACCACAGATCAACATGTTGACATCTTCACCAAATCTCATCTTCCCCGACGGTTTCAAGATTTAGTCTCCAAACTCAAGTTGGTTCATCCTTCTCCATCTTGAGTTTGAGGGTCCTGGTTATATACTTATATATCATTCTTAGCTAGATATATAGCTTCTAATATGCACTTTTGGAAGCAATCCATACGATCAAATTATTCAGCTTCATAGAAGCTTGTGTTCAAAGCTTCGTCTTCTTCATTCTTTCTATTGCTCTCACAGTTTTGTCTAATTAATGTTTGATCCCGGTCAACTCGACCCATTTTATCCCATGAATTGAAAGAGAGACACGTTTTGACTTATATTAGCGGGATCTTTTTTTAATCTTGAATAGGAACTTGAGTTGGTCAAGAAAATTGGAGTTGCAACAGCTCTAGAAGTACAAGCGACTGGCATTAACTACGCTTTTGCACCTTGTGTCACGGTAAGTGATTTAAATTTCACAAAAAAGAACCCTAAAAAACGATTTTAATTTAAACGCTTTCTTTCGATATCATTAATTAATTGACAGGCAAGTTTGTAGGGATTCAAGATAGGATCGTTGGTTTGAAAGTTTTTTAGTATTGTTTCGATTGGATCAAGTGCCAATTTAGTTTATTTGATTAATCGCTTTGTGTTTACAGAGAAAAGGTTGCAGCTTGTGCCAAACATTATGTTGGTGATGGTGGAACAATAAGAGGGATTAATGAGAGTACTGTCGTCGATTTCCATGGTTTAATATTGAGCATTCATACGCCGCCTTAATATAGATTCAGTACAAGGATCAAGTTTTTTAATTTTTTGGATTTTTGCAGAGATTGTTATATCTGATTTTATGGGTATTGACAGGATGACAGATCAACCTCATGCTAATTACACCTGGTCTATTCAACAGGGTGTTTTGGCTGGCCTGGCATAGACATGGTTGTATAAACTCAAGTTTATAAATTGGGTTGGGTTTTTCTTAAATTTCTCAAAATTGTTGCAGATCATGGTTGTATTTGACTACCCCGATTTAATTGATGGGTTAACTTACATTGTGAAGAACAATTTCATCATTATGAGTCAAATTGATGATGCGAACCCGTTTACAGAATAATGCAGGGGGAAACGCCTCGGAGCACAGGTTAATTAGGATCGTTATCATTCTAGAATCCGTTTTCTTGTTAGAAATATTATATATATGAAAGAATGATCTGATTATCTTTTTTTGGTTTATATATAATACAGGATCAGGATCATCGAGATTTGGCTAGGGAGGCCGTGAGGAAAGCTTTAGTCTTGCTAAAGAACGGTAAATCAGTTGACCAACCGATGCAAAAAAAGTCGATGAAAATCTTGGTAGCCGGTACTCATGCTGATGATATTGGTAATTAGTGTCAGGGGCGGATTCAGGATTTGAAATGGATGGTAGCACTGGACCTAAAATTTGAAATGGATGGTAGCACAATCTTGAAAAAGTCGAAATTTACACTACGCGAGATCAAAATTTACATTACGCGTACAAAATTGGATGGTGTCCCGTGACCCCGTTAACTAAGCCTAGGTCCGCCCCTAATTAGTGTGGTGGCTAGAGAATTGAATGGCATGGAAAAACAGAGCCGGCCCAAACAATCTTAAAAAAAACACCCTAATATTATTAATATAAAAGCAAAATATTAGGCTAATACTAATATTGAATTATTCAAATACTCAGACAAAAGATTAGCTAGGCAAAAGAACAATTTCAAGGATCAATATTTAATAATCAAAACTCAAAGATAAAAGAACAATCAAAACTCATAACTCAAAAATTATTCAAATATCCAATATTCAAGAATCAATATTCATTAATCAAAACTCATTACTCAGAATCAATATTCAATAATCAAAATTTAAAGACAAATGATTGGAGCTTATGTACCTTGTTTTTGAACTTTAATCTTAGCAGATTGCTATGAACCCATGAATATCAACAATTCAAGAATGAAGAATAAAGTATTTAACAACAAGTTAGCAATAGAGCAACTCAACTTGTCTCAAGAACAAGTGAACAACTAAATAATCAAAAAAAGAAGAACTAAGAACATTAAAATTTAGAAGTTAGAACCAAAGAACAACTAAGAATTAAAAAAACATTAGAACAATAACCAAAAAGGTGAAATTACTTGCAATTCTCGAGTTGCAATTTGGGAACTGCCGGTGCTGACTGCGTAATTCCCAATTTTGATTTTCAATTCAAGTAATCAAGTTGTAATTTGGGAATTTGAGAACTGCTCGTCTGCTTTGATTCCAGATTTTCAGTTCGAGAATTAGGGTTGAAGAATGAAGGAGTGATTGAGCAAAGGACCAAAATTGAATGGGTAGGTGAACAATCTGAAGAATGAAGAGGTAGAGGACCAGTCTAGACATCGATCTCGGAGATTTTGAGAGACGAGATTGGGTAGGTTCGCCTTCCCGACTTCCGCCGTTTTGTTCTTCCTTATGTTCTTCACGACTTCACGTCTCACTTCTGGTTCTAATCCACTATTCCATGCCCAAAAAAAGCACCGACTCATCCAAGTGGGTTGTCTCCTTCCTTTTGGGCTCTCTAGCAGATTAATAACATTAATTTTACTAAGTTTACATATATATATATATATATATATATATATATATATATATATATATATATACTATATTATAAAGCATTTATATATATATACACACTATATTATAAAATATTTATACCATTGAAATCTCTTAATTTTAAGTAATTTAAAATTACTAATTTACCCCTTATTTAACCCTATAAGAAAACTATTATAAAGAGTTAATAGAATTCTTAAATACCATTTAAGTATTAAAAAATACGTATAGCGATAACTTATAAACCTAATAACATATAACCTAAATTTATTGACATTTCCAGATTTTGACTTGTGTAATCAAAACAAAACGTTTAATTTATAATATATTTAATATTCTTTTTGTTTCTCATTTTATTATTTTTTAAAATTAATAAAAGAGTTATAAGGAAAAGATAAATAAAAAAAATGGAAACATGAGAAAAAAATAGATATATTGCGAACGAAAATTGTTCGATGTTATTATAATGCGTGAAATAATAGTCTTATGTTATTAAAAACGGACATGTTATTGAATAGAAATTATTTCTAATCGTTGCATACACGTTTCTAACCGTTGCATTACACAGGTATTATGCTAGTATATATATATATAAATATATATATATATATACGAATTTTATAAAAATTGGCCCCTAAATTTTGTGGACTCTAGGCTAGGGATGAGCTTTTTGACCGAAAAACCGAAACCGGTTAGAACCGGATTAGAGTTTTCAGTCCAGTTATCGGTTCTTGTAAAACCTCATTTTCGGTTTTCGGTTCTTTCGATTCCGGTTCCACCGGTTATCGGGTAATTCGGTCTTAGAACCGGAACCGGTTTGTATGAAATTTTGTATTTGTCATATGGTTGGTTATGAACAATTATTTTTGGTGATATTGTTAGTTATTGAACTATTATCATTAGCGATATGGCTATTGCTTATTGTTTGTAAGAACGAAGTCAATGAACTATTATTTATTGGTCATATGTTAGTGTCGACGATGCATGCATGTTCATTTACGATTTCAAGTATTTTTAGTGTTAAATTTAAACCATTTAGTTTTTTGGTTATTAGTTAACCATTTAGTTTTTCGGTTCCGATCTAGTTCCAGAACTGAACACACCCCTACTCTGAGCTACCGCCCTGGTTGCCCTGTCTCTAGGTCGGGCCTGAATGGTGATGTTTTGTTCGGTGATTATGGGTTCACGGATAAGCTGGCAAATACTTGGTCAAGGACTGTTGATTAGATCCAATTGAACATTGGCGACCCGCATTGTGATCCATTGTACCCGTTTGGATACAGGCTCACAACTAAACCTTCCAAAGGAAGCAAGAAATCAAGAATTTTGTAGGAACATCAGATTAGATTTTACATGGTTTTATTTTGGTTTCTTAAATTGTTCATTCATTAAAATTGTAGGTTATTTTCTATGTGCCCTTCAAAAACAGGTTTTTCTTTTATGTGTTATTAGCAATTAACTCGTTCAACATGGTTTAATCACTAAACTTTACATTTTAAAATGGTTTAACCTTACACTTTTATAATAACCATTTTAACCATCAAAGTTGTTGCAACCGAGTGTTTTGGCCACTTTACTTCCCGTAACACGTTTTTAACCTTAAACTTTTCCTATGAACTATGGTTTAATCCTAAAATTTTATACTTATAAAATGGTTTAACCTTAAAACTTTTTTAATAAACGCTTAAATTCTAACAAGATGGAGGATTAGATCACATTTTACCCTATTAATATCACATTGGAAGTCTATTAATATCAAAGAGAGAGTTGATTAGAGGTGGAATTTGTGTAGTTGTGTGATACCAGGACCGGCCCTGAGCGTGGTCACCAAGATAATCGCTCGGGGCTGAAAAAATTTAAATGTCTCACTATGTATATATTCAATTCTAGCTAGTTAAATAATAGAAAACGCCTAAGAAAATTTAAATGTCTCTCCGCCTCTTGGCTCTCACGTCGCTTGATTATCGAATGAAACTGTAACGCCCTCAAAAAAGTTTTTACTTATAAATTGAATTAGAGTATATAAAGTGTTTGTGACATTCTTCATACTTTGACGAGGTCCCCAACAGGGAACTACACGTCGTTTTATGGAGTACACATCATTGTCAAAAATATATAAACTAGTATTGTTTCTTTCAAAACACTATAAAAGATAATATTAAGAAATGGGCTTCAAGCGGAAAATGGTTAGCATGAGCTGCCTTTACTGTGTTGGAGCCTTCCCATGGTCCTTTCCTGAAAAAGAGAGTAAACAACAACATAAAACATAAAGTTTAGCGAGCACATATAACTTACACACCATACTAGGTACGTATATATTATACACATATCCACATATAACTTACACATCACACTAGGTACATACATATTATACACATATCCATGTTTCACATCATCATCATCATCAATTTCATCACCATCATAACATACCCGCTACCGAAGTAGACGATCATAACATACTAGTGACCAAAGTAGATAGTCATAACATACCCGTTACCGAAGTACAAGGTTATAAGATACTCGTTACCGAAGTAGACGGTCATAACATACTAAACACATAACTGTCATAGTCATATTAGTTACACTTCCACACATAAGTAACATGTACTTCTAACATTAATATATTGAGCAAGTTAGTGTAACTCAACAATCACATACAATATAGGTTTCTACATCATTAATCACTAACTAGAGTTACCCACCCTATTCACATTTGTAACTATGGAAAGGTCCCAAAAATTCAAACACATTTCAACTTGGCGATTCCAAGTGCCAATGGGCACTTAGCAATCCAAAGTTCATCTTGAACTTAGCGATTTTGTGCCCATAATGGCACTTGACGATTTGCACATATCACTGGCTATTCGTTGATGTTGGCTATTCATACATCTTGACTATTCATTCAATTTGGCTATTCATAGAACTTGACGATTCATATCTTAGTTATTCATGCAATCATGCAACTTGGCTATTCATACAAACTGGCTATTCATATAACTTGGCTATTCATACAACTTGGCAATTCATGAAACTTGGCGATTCTTGAATGTTACAGTCGACAGGTCCTAAAATCAGTCACATTCAAATCTTAACCAAATGACATGATTCTTGTTGCAATGTGTTCCAAACATCAAATAATCAAACCCCTTATGAATTAATTGCATTTTTAACAAACTTTATTAGATCCAAATTTTCTTATTGATCTCGGTTTAGTTCATAGTCCTGTAACACACAAAAACCGAGCTAAAAATCCCATTAAATCTCAACCAATTTATATGAAATTGATATCTAATTGCTCATAATGATACAAGGAATCATAGATGATTTTTCCAACAAAATCAAGTTATTTAATGTTGAGATGGTTGAGCTGTCTTCCTCTTTCTCCTCGGCTCAACACATAGTTCACACACACACCTTTTAAAACAAAAAATGTGGATACAATAAAGTGTTGGGGCCTTGTGCCTTAATTTTGGGTTTAAATACCCTTTCCCATTACCCTTGTTTGACACCATTAGTCCTTCAACTTTAAGGAGGATAGCAACAAAAACACCAAAGTTAAATATTTAATAATTCACTTTTTTATTATTATTATACCAATTCGGGAAATGTGAATTACAGAAACCGAACATCGAAACATTTTTTATGGAAACAAATTGTTTATTGAGAGTCTCGATCACTAGAAAAGAATCGTTCCTTGAGAGTCCGAATCCGTTCTCTTTCTGTTTGCAACTCTCAATGTTGATTTGATCGACATTTTCACCCTCCCCTTTTACTCCTTGATTGAAGTTTATTGTCTCTTTTGTTACCAATCGAAGGTTAGAAGTCAGTAACGAGATAATGAAATGAGCAAGGATTACCATTGAAGATCAGAAATAAAAAATAAAGATAATGAGCAGGGAAAACTTGATCAATCGTGAAACAGATACTAGGGCCAGCCGGGGTAAGTCACTTAATTGGACTTTATTAGTCTTTTTTTCAGTGTTCTTGCTTAGTTTTTCTTGTTCGAAGATTTATTTATCCTAAACCAATACATTTCTTTTCGGGTGTGAAAATTATTTTTTTGCTATTTTGAGGGTGGGGCGTTTTAGAAATTAGTCAACGTTTAACTATTTTTAGTCAGCATAATCACTTTTCTTTTAGTTCTTGTTTGGTAGGTTGTTAATTTATTGACAATTCACACTAAAGAGTTTCTATTACACCAGTATTCGCTAGTTTTGTTTTGGATTTAAGTGTTGCATACATTGAATTGAATGATTTTTTTGCTTTGGATTTAAGTGATGCATACATCGAATGATTTTTTGCTTGTTAGCAATATATATTGATTATATATAGGTGAATTAAAAAGATGTTATTAAAGTGGTTTTGTTAGTGATACTGATTTATTTGCTTGTTATTATATAGTTGAATTTTTAGTAACATTTTTTTAAAAGTCAGTGGCGCCCTTAAGTTTACATCCATGTATAAAAACCAAATTGAACATCAATTCTATAGAATATTTCAAGTTTCTAGGAACACGACAACAGATTGATTAACAACTTGTAGTAGATTGAAGAGATCGATCGAAACATGTTACTTTCAAACGAATCCATCCAAATGTACAAGAAATCGTATAAAAAGATCCCTTTTAAAATAATTTCCAAGGCCCAAAAATTAATTGGACCGGTCACGTATGATATCATACCTTACCTTATGTTGTTGTATCTTAATGTAAATTGTCGTAACTAAGAAGTACATTTTGCTAAATGCATATCAAAATATTACTTTCCTCCAAATAGTTTGTGTGTAGTGTGAAGTGAGTACGATCCCACCAACCCAAAACGTGTTAGAATCATACTTAAGATCGCAAATAGATATGATAGTACTCAGGATCGTAAGATCGCATGTCAGATTGGTATGATCGTTATACGTTTCTATGATCCCACATATATCTTATTTCTTATTATTACTATTATTTTTTACATTTTTTATTATTACTATTATATTACCTTTTTTACATTTTTCAAATGGTCAACACTGTGCTAACAATAATTATTTTCAGTTTTCTACTTTACGCACATGTCACATATTTGATTTTTCTTTTATTACAAGAGATAGAGGTTCACGAGAAGAAGATCTTGTTTAAAATAAGGAATTGATGTTGTGCACGTACAATGTGTCTAGATTTATTGACTGTGTTTAAGCTAGCGGCACATATTAAATTTTATTATGATATGTAAATCAATACATTATGGTGAATTTTTATTCTATGCTATTAATATTTAAAATTTGGATGGTTTAATGTATGTTTTTTTAAAATTTAATGTTTCATTCCCTCGTAAAAACGCTATATAATTGGTTTTTGATAAAAAATATAGCATATAAAAAAACTAAAAAAAGTTTAGTGACTTATAATAGAATCTTAGAAATCTTGCAAAAACGAAAACGATGCTGGTCTTAATAACCTTGGTGTGTATCACTTTTACTACTAACGAAGCCAGGGTATGCTCGGTGGGTGGTAGGGAGTTTTGCTGGTTACCGGTGGAAACGACGAGAAAGAATACGGTGATACGTTTCATATTGATTTGAGATTTATAAACTTAACTTTGACGGCGGTTTACGGATTAAGGTTTGTGAGAAAGATATTATATATCCATACAATTTACAGGAACAAAAAACCATTTATATAATAAATAGTTGTAAAAAGGCTTTTTTTAACAAATACTATGTTGGCGGGTTGGTTATGTTCCCTTCTTTTCTATTAGAGGTGTTCGACTCCATTTATATCTAATTTTTGGTTTCAATTGATTTTTTTTATTTTGTCATAATTTTTTTTCTTTTTCCGTGTATTTAGGTTTTAATGTTTATTATTATATTCAAATTTCAAACAATTACTTTTATGTGCCTTTTTTTTTTAAACCTTTTAACTAGACTAAATATTTGTGTAATACATGGGTTGGTTTAAACGATAATAAATATTCAACATTAATAAAAACGTATTAAATAATAGTAAAACGCGAGTTAAATGAGAATTTAAAAAATGACAACGTACAACATCAACAGTCTAACCAGAAGTGAAAACACCGACGCGAGTGGGAGTGCAGACTTGACGGCAGAAACGTGGTATTATGATATGAAGAGATGTGATTGTATTTCTTATATAAGTCATCAATCATTATTGTTACAAATAAGGGTAATAAAGTTAAACGTTATTGGTTATAATTAGAAAGAATTTAAAATGATTATAAAATATTTTAGAATGATAAAACTAAGAATTTGGTTAATTATGATATTTTAAAATATTATAAATGGTAAATATGATATTTGTAAATCATCTCTAATAATTTTGACTCTAAAAAGCCAAAATTGATTTTTTGATTTTAAGTGAATGAATGATCAAGATTAAATATTTTTTTAAATGAATGGTTCAGATCGTCTAATAAATTTTATCAAATTAGTCTTTTATTTATATTAGAAGATAAATATTTATGTTCATATGTTAGTTTATATATTTTTTTATACTAACAAAACTTTCGATTGTTAGGATTAACAATACTAAACAACTATAGTTGTCGTGATCTAAAAAATAACACATGAAACAATTTCAATTTGAATTAAATGGCGCATTACAAGTGTAAAAGTCTATGATTTTTACAGCTTTAGTTTAAATACTTATGTTTGAATTTAATTTTTATATTTTGTTCATCTTAAAATCCCGACGCAACGCGCGAGCTTCAATCAACTAGTTATATATATATATAACAAATGTCAGGAAGTATGAAAAGTAGTTATTTTATCCTTTTCTTCAAAGCTTTTAAATATTATTTATATTCTGTAAAGCCATTAGAATTATTAGTTGCACTTCTGACAGAGTGGCCAAGACATAGGTTTTTAAACTACTAGGTTGTGTGTTCGATTCCCACGTCCTTTGATTCTTTTATTTTTTTATTTTCCAAGCCCTTTTCCTTGTGACACATGGAATTGTAGAAACAATTAACATCCACGTTATTTCCTTCAAGCCTTTGATCTATCTCAATAATTGTTAGTTTTTATTTTCTATTCTTTTTTCTTTTTATCTTTTTTGATAAATAATTTTTAAAAGTTTTTATTTTTAAGTTTAATAAATATATTTTTAAGCTTTTTAGCATTAAATTTTATTGCAAATGTCAATTGCACATTATTATATATAATAACATATAACAGTCTATAATTCTTTTAGGTAAAAGCAAATTAAAACGCAAATTGGGTTAATAATGGATTTCATCTATTTCTAACGTAAAAGTCATAGAGCAAAGTACGAGTATTAAAAAATGGCATACGAGTTCCCTTTTGTAGCAACATGTGGAATCACCTTATTTATATAAGTCGAATTATATTATTATTAGATGTTACATATATGTATTAAACCCCCGCCGTAACGTGCGGGGTACAGTTACCTCGTTGGGAATGATTTTAAGGAATTAAATTGAAACTAGTTTAACACCCCGAGTATAAATATGAAGATGATTAAAATTATTTTAAATGTTTCTATATTGTAAAATAATTGTAAAGCATATAAAAAGTATAAACAAATGATACCTCGTGTATAAATGCATATATCGATAACAAATACACTGTATATAAATAGTATCACAAAATGAAATAACAAATCACAAGTGAAAACAAAAAATAACAAAGAAAAATATGCTTGAAGTGAAATGTTACGACACCATTTTGAAATGATTCCCAAAATAAAATAGTATCACAAATTGAATAATGTAATCAAATTGGTCTACGTGTTTACATAAATAATCATGAACAAATATATCTATTAAATGACTTGAGTATATTTTCTATTAAAATATTTAGCCTTAACAAATTAAATCAACAAAAATAAAATTTTGAACAATATGCAAAGCTTAAGGTTCTTGACGTAAAAACAACTAATTCTAAAGTCATTTGAGAAAATAGAAAGATATGATTGGAATAAAAAATTCTAAAAATAGAATGATGACGTCATAATCCTATTCTTTTAATATAGATTAAAGAAGATTAAAGATTAAATATAAAGATTGGAAAAAAAGTAGTTAAGATTTCATATAAAATTTATAATTTTATAATTGATCAGAAGAATTATTATTAAAGTATAAAACCAGTTATCTATACTACTATATAAACCATTTAACATTCTCTCTCCTCTTAAATTTTAAGACTTCTTAAAATTCAATCAAGACAAAATCTTGACCTTTCATTCTATCTAAATTAATCTCATACACTCAATCTTTAACCATTTCATTCTCTCTCCTAATTAACTTTAACTTTTTATTTATTTAAAATATATTCTCCTACACTAACACACACTCCCACACAATCCACTCACATTAATATAATTTCTAAAATCTTATTAACTTATCTCTTCTTATTTTATAAATATAAATCTTTTTTCTTATTTTAATGTCTTTTAGAATTTATTTTTAAAATTAATAAAATAGTTTATGCAGATAAAAGAAAATTTGAAAAGAACGAATATGTTGTTGTAGAAAACTTTTTTGTGATAGTGAATCGTACGAATAACATATCATAGTATTGAAAGTGAAATGTTGTAAAACAAAAACTATTTGCCGCCGCCGCATTACGCGGGAACAATGCTAGTCTATACTAATATATAAAGCATTTAACACTCTCTCCTAAATGTCTTAATCTCTTAAATTTTAAGTCATTTAATATTACTAACTTACCCCTTATTTAAATCTTAAAAGGAAACTATTGAATACCATTTTAATAACTAAACTTTCTATAAAAATAATGTTTAAAAATGTCAACTCAATATAAATTAAATTTCAACCTATAAGATATTACACAAATTAAAAATTGAATAAAAAAACCTCTATAGAAATATTATTTTAAATATTATATCATATACCAAATAATTTAATTGAAGTATTAGAAAATTTGTATAACTAAAACTTATAAACTTGATAACATGTAATTGAATTTATAAACACTCATATAAGTAAAATAAAAAGTTTAATTTATAATATATTTAATATTATTTTACTTGAACTCTTAAATTTTAAGTAATAGGAAATTACCAATATAGTCTTAAATATATTTACATTTTTTTAAATACACCAACCCAACCACTAATATATTATCTCATACCTACACAATTTCTCATTCAAATCAACACAATTCACCAAGTCATTGATATGTTTTTATCATCTTATTTTATAAGTAGAGATTGTTTTTTTCTTATTTTATTGTTTTTCAAAGGTTATTTTAGAAATTAACGAAAGAGTTGATAGATAATAAAGAAATAAGTAAAATGGAAAAGAAGGAAACAAAATGGACATACTGCAAATGGAAATTATTCAACGTTATCATAGTATGTGTATATCATACCCTACGTTACCGAAAACGGACATGTTATCGAGAATGAATTAGATATCGTCGCCACATTACGCGGATAACATGCTAGTATAGTAATAAATTTGTAACCATAAAATTTACAAGAAGAAATGTGCAATCAGTTGTACGTATAATTGTGCCCATGTATGATCATGGTTGTTCATAGGAAAGGTGTCTGCGTTTTGTTTTGTAATTGTTTTCTTTCGTTGTAAAGGTTGTCTTAGTGGTGCTCCATCTCTTGTATTTTTGCTTTGTTTAATAAATCTTCTCCTAAATGATGGTTTAAATCTCAAACTTTTATATCTATTTTAGTTTAAACCTTAAATTTTATTTCAGATGGTTTAAACCTTGTACTTTAAATGACATGTTATAATAAACCTTATACTTCATAGGACTTGTTATATACAATAATATAAGCAGAGCTCATCACAACCGTTTTTCGAAAAAAAAACATCTAATACATTAACAAACAAGTAACCGAAGCTAATCATATGACTTGTTATAAATATGCCGTTTCTTAAGTCATGAGGAGATACGCGGTATTACCCAATACAATAGCATTTACTCGTTTTTTGGCTTGTTACGATACAAGGGCCTCCTATCCGTATAGTCAATAAACCCGAGAACATTCACTTTTATAATCCATTCCTTGTGGCCCTAAAACCAGTAAATATAGGATCATAATTATCATACTTAACGAATGACAAACAATATGAAACGATCATACATCAAGTAATTACTGCTATTACTTGATCGTATATTCAACAAGGTTTTTCACTCACGGCGTTGTGACAGGATTTTAAGCATATATTCTAAGAGAAGAGATGGTAACATATTTAAACCAACTTTCAATTTAACCGTTGGCTCTCCTAGCTATTTCAACTATCAAATAACAATTATCTTGATATATTCGTCCAAGTGACAGCTAGCTGCGGAATTCTTTTTCTGGCCTCTTACTATGCTAGCTCACATTCTTTATTAGTTTTATAACGAGGTTTTTCTAACCCATGCCTTGCTACATAAATCTTTTTTCTTCTGTGAAGAAAATGACTGTAAAATAACAAACATAGCATATAAAAGTAACACACATTTATATATATATATATATATATATATATATATATATATATATATATATATATATATAGGGGAGGGTTTTAACGAGAACTGTTTTTCGTACGAGAACTGCGAAACCAATCTTGGGCGTTCATTTTGGATAATGGAATTCATGGATGAAAAATGTGGGAGGATTGAGTGTGATAGGGTGCATGTAAGGAATTCATGGGTGGGCAATCCAATTGAAGGAGGGGGAATTGGACGGCTAAGATTGGTTCTCGCGGTTCTCGTACGAAAAACAATTCTCGTTTGAACTTTTGCCTATATATATATATATATGAGGGTTCATGCGAAAAGCTTCTTATTTGCGAAAAGCGCGAGAAGCATTTTAGACCATACAATTAACTAATTGATGGTTAAGATTAATCATGGTAATTTGGTAAATAAATCAACATTAAAGGGCACTAATTATATTGATAAAAGGGTAGAACAAACATTTTGATAAAATAATAAAATTATTTCCATTTTAATCGCATGGCACAATCTCTCTCTCCTTATAGTGTCAATTTAAACCCTAATCTCTACACTTACTTCATGTCTTCATCAGCTCCATTATCCCACCCCCCAAAATTTTCTTGATCGTAATACCTCCAACGCCGACCCCAGCCAAAACGCTGGCACCTTTATTCTACAATACCTCCGCCGCCGACCCCAACCAAAACGACGGCACCTATGCTTCTGCAACACCTCTCGCCGCCGACCCCAACTCCAAACACCTCTCGCCGCCGACCCCAACTCCAAACGCTGTTGCCCTTACTATGCTTTCCGATGAACACCACCGCCGCCTCCATCTGCCACAACACCACCGGTGAACACCGTCGCTGCACTCTACACCATCCCCGTCCGACACCGTCCCTATCTCCAATCGCCGACCACCTTCCGCCCTAGATCTGCTTTTTTGGGTTTCGTGAATTAGTTGGATCGATTGTTTTTTCACAGCCTATCATCGATTTGATTCTGATGGCTTGTTTCTTTTGTTTTATTCTGATGGTCACAAACGTTGACTGTAACACTGACAACTTTTTTCTTCAGTTTTTTTCTCCAAAACCAAAACCAATGTATTGGGTTTGCTTTTATGCTTGTTTCTTTTCTTTATTTTCCCTTCTTCTGATTTTTTTTTTGTCTTGCATTCGTTAATGTATAGTTTTTCCTTTTTTCTGATTTTATTTATTGTATTCAACAATGTATATTTTTCTTTCATAGTACTGTATTGACAAATTGACATTGGTTTATATTTGTTTTTATCTTAAATCAATTAATTTTTAGTGAAAAGTGTTATATAATGAACAAAAAGTAAAATTTTATATTAATTATATATGGTTATTCATATATACATAAACTTTGGATTTTCACATTATATTAAAGGACAAACATGATTTATGGTTAACAAGTATAAATATTTGTAGATTTACTGGCAAAAATAAAATATATATATATATATATATATTGGTTAAATTCATTGGTGAACAAGTAGGGAATACTTATTTAAAATAGTGATGATAAAAAAACTCATTAACTGTGTTTAGTATTGAATATTATAAAATTTATTTTAAAACTCATATACTTTTGATATATTCAATATTGAACGTAGTTAAATTAATAAAAAGTCATTTTTAAAAGTCGTATACTTTTAAAATTCATTTTTAACTAGATTGGTTATGTTCATCGGTGCATACTGTCAAATTAATAAAAATACTAGAAAATTATTTATGTTTATTTTTGTAATGTAAAATTTAGAAGAGAGAAATATTAATAAATTGGAAAGAGAAAAAAATTAATTAGAGAGGGGAGAGAAAATATTTGTGTTTACTAATTTACCTTTATGAATTAAATAAAAATATTAATTATGATAAATATGAACCACAAGATCAAAATCTAATCGTTGGCCGAAATTGCTTCTCGCGCTTTTCGTAAATAAGAAGTTTTTCGCATGAACCTTCTCCTATATATATATATATATATATATATATATATATATATATATATATATATATATATATATGCATAGCCTAAATACAATTTTATAGCACATTTAATATGCAATTAGTACACGAAATATTAAAATTATACGTGAAAAAGAAATTTTCATATAGAAAAGAAATTTGTTTAGAAAAAGTAATTTTCATCTAGAAAAGCCATTGTTTTCGAATGTTTTAGACTTTAAACGTTGTTTGTGTTTTCTTAAGGAAATTATGAAAGTAATTATGAAATTCTGTAAATTATCAAATTAGAGTACGCAGTTTTTAAAAAGAAAAATTATATTTCTTTCTATTTATTCCTTCAACTTCTTTCTATCAATTTAAATAATTCTCTTTACTTGTCTTATCCATTAATTTAAGGGTTTAGTATATGAAAATGTATCGAAGTTGTCACTTTTTACTATTGTGTATACCCAACTTTCAAAAATACTATTTAGTGTATCCAACTTTCTAAAACTACCATTTTATATACTTGGTTACCTTTTCAACAGGTTATGATGACGTGGCACTAGTTTTGATGGCATGGCATTAGACTTAGTGCTGACATGTAATTTCTTTATTTAAAAATAATTGAAAATATAATAATAATAATAATAATAATAAATAACTTCTGCATACCATACCGATTGGAAGCTTTGATAGATTCAACTTCCCTTATGTTTAAGCTTCTTCAACAAATTCAACTTCATGCAAGGGATTCGACGTTTAAGCTTGAAAAATCGACAGATTCATGTTCCACCACACAAATTATTGTTTGATTTTAGGTTTCTCACCTCCGGCTGACACCACCACCATCGACTGCACCACCGATCTCGACATCATTCTCGGTACAAACCCGATTTGGACTACCATAACATCGATCTGGATATCATTTTGAAGGTCACCATCGACTACACCGCTATATTCAAAAGGGGTTTTTGGATTTCTAGGGTTTCTTCGAGTGGGGCGACTACAACAGATCTGTAATTCCATTTGATTTTAGGGTTTCTTCATTTGGGGTTTTCTTCATCTATGATTTCCAAGGTTAGGTTCAATTATTTGTGTTCATCGATTCATCTTTAGGGTTTCGATTACATACATTAGAGTTTCGATTCTTGATTTGGGCCGATTTTTTATTCAAATAGGTTTGTGTTTTTCAAACAGAAACCCATGGATTCATCGAAAGCTTCATCTGTGGAGTTTTTCAGTTTCATCTTTGTTGTGTTCATGCCCAGGTCTATGTTCATACTATTGCACAAGATTTGGGTTTTTGATTTGAATGTTTAATCACGTGTTGTTCTTGAATCAGCCTAACGATTACAAGATTGTTGTGTTCATACGATTGCATAACATCTGGGTTCGATTTATGTCATGGGATGTTGATAGGTTTTGTTAAAGATGAAGATGAACACTCATATGTTCTTCCAGATCTTTAATTTTGGATTTATTAATTTATTCTTGACACGATTACTAATGTGGAATTGATTTATTATTAGGAGTAAATAAAAATATAAAAGATTACCTGTTACATGTTGTATAGGTAACAGGATACATCATTTGGTAGTTATAGAAAGTTTAGTACATTAAATGATAGTTTTGAAAGTTGGGTATACACAATAACAAAAAGTGACAACTTCGATATACTTTTGGATATTAAACCCTTTTTATACTTGTTTTTAGGGATGATCAAAATAATAGTATGGATCGAATCGAACCGTAACCGTACCGAAACCCGACCAAACCGAATTACATATAAGCGGGGCGGTTCTCGGTTTCTATTTTTCTCATTTTTCGGGTTCGGTTCTGGTTCCAACGGGTTCGATTTTTTACCCGGAACCGGAGTGGGATATCAATGGACAATTATTTTAATACTTTTTAAAACAACATTTAAAATTATCTTATTCTTAATTAATATGTAACAAAATTTTCAGTTATCTAATTTAACGTTTTTTTTAAGGCAAAGAAATATATGAACATTGTTGATTCATTAGAAGTAGAAAATAACCTTTTGATAATAGTGATAAATTTTATTTTACTTTTTATTCACATATGATTTTTTTTAATGTATACAAGTAGAAAATAAACTTCAATAATCATCATAAGTAAATCAAAATTGGTTTTATATTTTTTGGTATGTAATCTATAGTATGCAAGCTTAGGTAGAGAAAATTTTAATTGAGGTTTCAAATATTTCGGGTTTTGCTGGTTTTGAAACCGAAAAACCGGAACTGAATCGGAACCGGAACCGCTTACACCTATACGGGATGGTTCTCGATTCTAGATTTTGGCCATTTTCAGGTTCGGTCCAGTCCAGTTTTAAAACCGCGCTCATATACTTGTTTTGTAGGAGGATCACGTCAACACCTAACACAAATATCAGTAAGTTTTTTTTTATATAATCATAGTATTTATATAGGTCAAATTTTATTATATTTCAAGACTTCTCTCGCATCACAACCAAAAAAAAAACATGAATAATAAAACTAACAGTGTTTTTTATCTTCTTATAATCATAGTATTTATATATGTCAAATTTTATTATATTTTCAAGACCTCATAATCATATTATTTATATATGTCAAATTTTATTATATTTTCAAGACCTCTCTCGCATTACAAAAAAAAAAAAAAACACACAACATTAATAAAACTAACAGTTTTTTTAATTAATAATCATAGTATTTATATATGTCAAATTTTATTTTCTTTTCACGACCTCGATCTCTCGCATCACATCAAACACCAAACACACATCAATAATATAACTAACAGTTTTTTTTATTTTTTATAATCATAGTATTTATACATGTCAACTTTAATTATATATATATTTTCAAGACCTCTCTCTCATCATATCAACACCTAACACACATATCCTTACACATAAGGCTGACAAAGTTTGGATCGCTACGAAAAAAGTGACATAAATCCGAAACGAGTCAAAAACTAATTGTAATTTTTGAAACCATAACATTAAATCAAAGGTTTTCAAGTTCGATTATGGGTTCAATATCTGGGCTACAAAGGTTGTATTTATGATCTTGATTTCGATTTGTGTTCCAAATTTTCAAATCTGAGTTTCAATTCGATTTGTTTGATTGTGTTTTTCATTTGAAGAACATTTGGGTGTTGATGTTTGCGTTTGATTTTGTTCTTTTCATCTTGATTCCTAATGTGTTCACATGGATTCACCTAATATAAACAAATTTGGGTTTATTTCATATTTTTAATTGCGGATTTAGGTTTTATGTTTAATGTTGTTAATTGATTCTTCTTAGTTCACATATTAACCATCTCGATTTCTACTGTTAATGGAAATCTTCATCTTCAAAGAAATGTTCAAATCTTCAAATAAATAATAATAATAATAAATGACAAAAATAAGAAAAACAATTAAAGGTGACTATTAAACTTTTGTTTAAAGGTCATATTTTAATTTTGAAAACTTTATTGTACTGATATCAATAAAGTTTAGTTTGTTACATAAAATATCAAAATAGATATACTTTATGCATATAACCCCTAATTAAATTAGTAAAATTTGAAGTCTAGCCGATGAGCATAAAAAAATGAAAGTGCTAACTCAAATTAACAAACATTAAAATATAGCTAATTAATAAAGAAGATCAGTCTATCAAAAAATTGTTTGAACTTAATGATCTAATTAAGGCTTCAATCTTATGTCCAACATTTACTTAATTAATTTGTTTATAACTGCCTGTTATCTTGTTTGATCTCTCTTCTACAAGGTGTTTTTTGTGCGTTTAATTTATTGATTTAGTGTTTATATATATACATATAGGGAAAAGTTTAAACGTGAACTGTTTTTCATACGAGAACTGCGAGAACCAATCTTAGCCGTCCAATTTCCCCTTCTTCAATTGGATTGTCCACCCATGAATTCCTTACATGCATCCTGCCACACTCAATCCCCCACGCTCTTCATCCATGACTTCCATTATCCAAAACGAACGGCTAAGATTGGTTCTCGCAGTTCTCGTATGAAAAACAGTTCTCGTTTGAACCCTCCCCTATATATATATATATATATATAGGGTGAAGATCCAATAGGAAGTTAGGAACAACACTTAAAATAGGAACACTGCATTTAGTTTATAAAATCACTGCATCTAAATTAAAATTATTACATCTCAGCTAATAAACATAAGGCGCCATTAAAGTTACTGTATTTTTATTGAAGAATTTAATAATTTCTATTTTAAAAAGTAAATGCATCTTATTTTAAAATATTAAATCCGACTTAAAATCATTGCTATACAACATAAGAAATTTAAAGACATAAATTAAAAAAATTAATCCATCCTAAATTACCTAAAAGAGAAAAAGAAATCAATTTTGCATTTGGAAACATATGTGAGCCGCAAATTTTGACCATAATATTACAAAAAAAAACTCATGTTTCAAACGTTCGCATCGTTCGTAATGGAGAAAGTGTTCGCAATCGATCCTTTCTCTCTCTATACATCCCCTTTAAGGTTTAAATATTTACATATCTTATCTAAACTAAAAGGTTTTTTTTTGTGTCTTTAATTATAGAGTTTTTATAGCCTTTATGGTTTAATTATTTTCGATTTTCGTACATAGGATAAACTTTCTTCCTCTTCCGGACGTTGATGGAATCGAATTGCCTCTTGACAAAGATGTACCCATTTTTACGATTCTGAATAATATGATGACAACGATGATAAGTGAAGGAAACATTTTGGTAGAAGCATAGTTCTAATTAAAAGCTCGTCATGGATTGAGGCTTGATCATGCTGTCACGACATGGTTCAAGGCTTGGACGTAAAACTTGACGTACGCTAAGGTCCTGTTTAACATGTCTTTACTTGTTATAAGCCATGATTTTTAAGCGTGTTAGAGGTATTGAGCCATACGAGTCAAATATATATATAGTTATTTGGTTATAAGAATAATTGAATAGCCTGAAAACAAAAAAAAAATTGATGAACTACATTATAAACACATAATTATTTGTTATTTTTAATATTTGTATGTATAATTTTATATACATAATTAGAATATATATATATATATACAAAATTGTTGTCTTAAGTCGGGCCTTATGAAACACCGTGACTTCGTCATGGCTTACAAGGCTCGAAGCTTGACCTTTCCGCCACGCAACGCCTCGCGTTATTTAAAACCTTGGATAGAAGTGAAACTATTTTAAAGAGAGCATAGAGACATTTTGGTGTTAAAACGAGTTAATGGTTAGTTTTTGTGTTTAGGGAATTTAGAATAAAAATATGAACGATTTGTAATGGTAAAGAAAAAAGAGAAAAATATATATTAAACACCTTTATACCCTCATTAGTTGCGTCATATCCACCATACCTAAACCCCTCCACCATGTCGCTATATATGGAGTGGAGGGAGGTTGACCACAATGTTGTGAAGGCTATCATACCCTGATACCCTTCACTGTCACCCATTGTAGACGCTTTAAGCAATGAGATGTGGTGGAGCGTGTTTGGTGATGACCTAAGTATGGTGGGAAGGGATACCACACATTCATGGTCTAGTGGGGGAAGCATGTGGTCACTATCACGGTGTGATTAATTATCTGATGTTATTATTGTTATTTCTTAAAACTTTAATTAATAGGTTATATGTGGGTCTCTAATATTAATGCGGTAAAAATGATCACATCGTATGTTGTGTGATGAGTTTACAAGCAAATCTCAATCTAAGGTAAAATCCTATTTTTACCCTTTTTTAAATAGCCATAAAAAATATAATATAAACAAAATCTAGCAAAGTTGGTAGATATATAAAGTACATCAAAATCTTTACCTACCCAAGAAACAAAAGAAGCATTACCACGCCTATGTTTAATTCAAAAGGAGGACACCGTCACGAGTTTACCATTAAAGCTGCAAGGCCGAGAGGAGTGAGGAGAGTCAAACAACAGCTGATTTCAAAGCTGCCATGTCATCCAGAAAAATATGTAAATAATTATTACATTTTATTATTATAATTTATTTTGTGAGTATTTATGATGAAATTAATGCTTTGCACTTTCTAGGTATTTAGAGGGGAGCAACTTAACAGGGGAGGGTATGACTTTTAAAATAATCAAAAAAGGGTATAAAGGTAAAAGTGTAAAAATAAGCTCACAATAAAAAAATAAGCTAGTTCAAGATGGCTTATGAAAAATAACTTATTTTTTTATAAAAAATAAACTAATAAGCTTAAGCTCATAAGCTTAGTCAAACACATAAAACATGATAGACTCAAATAATAAGCTCATAAGCTAGTTGCCAAAAAAATAAGCTAAAACAAACACCCAATAGATAGATAGATTGGAAACTAGACAAATGCACTCACACTTTAATTTCTATAAAATATTTTTTTATGAATGTATTAATTAGAAAGAAAAAATATTTAATTGATTTATTTAATAATATGATCGAGATTATATTAGGTAAGATCAACGCGTATAACAGTCGTAATATATGTTCAAAATTCAAAGTATTAAAATATTAAATACTACTCGTTCACGTAATCACATGTTTAGAAGGCGGCTAGATTTATATTCTCCTCCTAACGTTCATAAAAAATATTCAATATACAAATAGAACTCCGAATTTAAAGTTATCTTCGATTTTAATTTGAGATGCAAAACAAGATACCAAGGTGTAGTTAAATAATGAGCTCGGTTCCAACCTTGAAATAAACCGAAACCGAAAATGCTCTAATGTAAGAACCGAGGACCTAACCGTTTGTTCTTAATCGGTTTCGGTTCCTGATAAAAAAAATCAAACCCGGCAAAACTAAAAATCAAGATAAGGGATGTATGTGAACCATGAACCCACCCAAAAGTGTATAAATTGATTCGGTTCTTGTTTTGGACCAGTTTCATTCGTGCCAAACGTGCTTTTTGCTCATTCTTGGTATAGTTCACTCGATAAAATTTGATATAGAATTTAATTTTTTAAGAAAACTGCAAAATATATTCGGATAAAGAGGTAAAGTTTTCATTTTCTAAAAATGCAAGTTTAATTTTCCTGCTTATTCATTATAATTATTTACCAATAAATATATTCTCCCGTCAGTTCACTAGTAAACAATTTTTTTAATATTATAAAAGAGGTTTTGACAATTATAAATAACAAATTATTAATGTTCACTACCGAATAACTTAGAAAAAATATTGATTAGATTATTATATTACTTGTAAACAAACAAGTAAAACATGTGTCCACATGATACAAATTATGTTTGCACATGAACAAAATAAGAGAACACAAATTTAGCAATTCAAAATAAACCAAAAAATAACAACGCATGAGATCTTGAACAAACAAAATAAACATAATAACCAATACAAATTTTCAAATATAAAAAATTAACTAATTACCAAATTATTTTGAAGAGAGTGTTATGAATCGGAAGTTTGAAAATTGAAAATATCGAGTGACCATAAAAAAATGTGTAAGAGAGATTTTAATTATAGCAGTATTGTTGTTTTTAAAAAGACATTAGGCCAAGAGTTATACCTTTCATTTTTCTTTTTCTTACTTAATGTTACGTTAGCGTCATATCATTCCCTCTTTTATTTCCTTCTCCCTACCCAAATCAAGTGTTATACCTTCCTTCTCTTTTCCAAACTTTCCCTTTTTTATTTTTTTATATAAACAAAATTATTAAACTTAATTATCTTTTTCATTAATAACTAAAATATAAATAAAAAATTACAAATAAAATTCTAGAAATTTAAAATTTTATTAATAATAACTAAATTACATGAATTCTAAAAAAATTTAAAAATTACGTAAAAACAACAATAATAATAAAATCTAAAAAACTATCCGCTGTCGTCATCTTAAATACTCTAAATATGTTCAGCCATATCAGACCAAAGGTTGTTATGAGTATCCCGGTTTTTTACTTCTCGAACGTTTGTTGCCCGTTGTTTCTCACTTATATTTACTTCTATATCATCCGCTACAACGTCATTTTCATCGAAACTGTAAATCGCATGGCTTTCGTCTTCAAGGATCATATTGTGTAATATTATGCAAACGTACATAATACTCCTCAATTTTGCCATAGACCATGATCGTGTCGGGTAATGAAGAATGTGCCAATGTTCTTTAAGAACACCAAAAGCCCGTTTAACGTCTTTCCCTGCCGATTCTTGTGCGGACTTGAATTTTTTTCTTTTGTTGTCTTGTGGCGGGGCACGTAAATGATTTGACGAAAGTTGCCCACTCCGGATATATCTCATCGGCAAGATAATATCCGTGTTTGTAGGTCGCTCCATTCACCTCAAATGGACACTCAGGTGCTTTGTCTTCATACATGTCGTTTAGTAAAGGTGACTAATTGAGAACATTGATATCGTTGTTGGAACCGGAAACTCCGAAGAATGCATGCCAAAACCATAGATCATGAGATGCCACCGCCTCTAGTATTATTGTCGGTCGTTCGTGATCACCTCTCATATATCGACCTCTCCATGCTACAGGGCAAGTTGCCCAAAGCCAATGAATACAATCTATGCTACGTAGCATGTCGGGAAATCCGTGTTTCAATTCATGCGCGACATACAATGTCTGAACATTATCATTAGTAGGCTTGCGTAAATATTTTATTTTATAGAGATGAATAATATCTTTGCAGAAATTATGAATACAATCCCGTTATGTCTTGTCCGACATCCTCAAGTACTCGTCAAGAGAATCAGCAACAGACTCGTACGCAATTGTCGGATAGCAGAATGACACTTTTGTAGCGGAGAAAACCCCTTCCGACCTCTAGAATCCCATACCCACTTGAAAAATTCATACTCTTCCTTCAAGATCATGAACTATACGCCTGTATAGTCTTTTGCTCATCCGGAACCGTCGCCTAAACATATCATCGTCATATACCGGGTTCTCGCTAAAGTAGTCGTGAACGAGCATCTTGTGTCCAGTTAGCCGATTTCTATTCTCGCCGACCTTCTCGTTTGTCGGCTCAATGTTTCTTCGTCGTCATCAAAAATTAGTTGCACCACTTCTCTAGCAATTGCAAACATAATCCGATTATTTCTCTCGAAATAACCGTTAGTCGTAGTTGATGATGACCCATTTGCTGAATCCATAAAAAATTTATGTAGATATGTTTTTTTAAAAGTAAAGAGTAAATGGTAGAGAGAATAGAAGATAAAGATGTGAAAAATGGGTATGAAATGGTTATGTGTGTGTGTATATATATATGTGAAAATTGTGATTAATTAAAAAAAGAAAAAAAAATTAAAAAAGGCCATTTTTTTAAAAATATATACGTTGAGGGGGTTGGGTGCGTGTTCTCGATCGAGCTCCGCTACCCGTTGCCCCTACTCGATTTCGGTACCCGATCCTTGCGTTTTGGTGTTCTCGAGCCTACTCGATGCAACCCGATGCCATTGAGTAGGGTACAACGGATGGTCTTAGACTCTTAGGTGGTATTACATACTTACCCTTTTAGATATATTATAATTTCCTTGTAATTTTAATTAATTACTAAATTGTCATAACTAATCTTAACCATTAACTAAAAAGATCAATGGATGAAAATGATTCTCGCACTTATCGCAAAAATAAAGCTTTTCAAATGAATCATCCTATATAAGTATATATATCGATCTTACAAAATAATGATGAAATTTTATAACCTTGTTAAAAAGAATTTTCAGTAAGATGTTTGGTAAGTTTATTTTAAACGTTTAGTAGTTTACTAAAAGTTTAAAATTCCCAATAAGGTTGTTTTTAGTAATTTTTTTTATCGACTTACAATTATGAGTCTTAAATGTTGATGATTTCATAAATTTTTCTAAAATTTTAATTTATTTATATTATTTTAAACAATAGTTAATTTTTTATTTATTTATATTTTTTTAAACAATAGTTAATTTTATTTGTTTATCAAAACAACATTTAAAAAAATAAGTTAAGAGATTAAGGATTGTTTAATCATTTTACCGGAACAAATAATCAAATCGCTGTTAAAAAAACAAATAATCAAAAATAAAAACAAACATTATACTTATAAACGAGATCCATAATTAATTTTAACAGAAGACTAAATATTCAGACATACTCTCTAATAAATGCTGATCTTTGTTTGTCAGTTCGCCCATTTAATTGGAAATTAAGCATAAAAAAGGAACGAAAATAGATAGAAATTAGAAAGTGGGCAATAAAATGCTAATCCCCGAAAAGTCGTATAATTAAAATGAAAAAAATTTCTATAAATATCCATCCTTCTAATCTTCTATAGAACAGTCCTGAGTACTCTCTCTCTATCTCTCTCTACTGTGTAAGTAAAAGTAAATTCCTTGTGGTTTCTGTAAATCTGTATATGGTAGTGCCAATGAAACTTCTAAATGCTCAAAAGAAATGTTTTAATGGTGTTTTGATTCTCCTCTCTTTTTCCCTTTATCTTCATGGCTACTCACATGAAATGCTTGTCTTCAATCTGTTAAGTTCTGTGTTTGCATCTTGTGATTCTGTAACAGCTCCTTTCATCTCAAACCATATCAGAAACTTGATAAAGTTTTGAACTTTATAGTTGATTTCAGTGAACATGTTTTGGTATCCATTTGGTACACATTACATTTCTTGATCTTGATGTCCAGTTTTAACATTTTTCAGATTCAAATCTTCCCTTTAATATATATATATATATATATATATATATATATATATATATACATATATATATTTGTATTTTAACAAAAAATGTATTATAAAATGCCTTGTACAGATTAGTGCCTTTTTTAGTTTTTTAACTATAATAAGACAACCTGTGTTCGATTTGAAGTTTAAAACTGGCTTATTATGACCTCTGCAAGTCAAATGGGACCCAATCTTGATATAATTTTCGCATTCTTTGAAATTTAGTTATTGTAAATAAGAGATTTTCCCCTAACTATTTGTCTTCTTAAACCCAATCCACATTCTGTTTACACAGCAGAAAATTGTCACTGGAACTCCATTCAGGAAGAACACACGTACTCCCATTTGCAATGGGGGTCAAGAACATGGGGAGGAAATTCTCAGTTTTGTTAATTATGGTGATATGTTGCTGGGCTTCGATGGCTGAAGCAGACTACTTCAAATTCAAAGACCCAAAACAACCAATCGGTGTTCGGATCAAAGACTTAATGAAAAGAATGACATTGGAGGAAAAGATTGGCCAGATGACCCAAATTGATAAAAAAGTTGCATCCAATGAGGTCATAAAGAAGTATTTACTTGGTACAAGATTCAATCTTACTCTCAAATCATAGTCTTTTTTATTTGTTCTTTCTGGTGTTTGTTGAACTCCATTATGTGGTTTTGCAGGGAGTGTTTTGAGTGGTGGAGGGAGTGTTCCATCCAAACAAGCATCCCCAAAAACATGGGTTGACATGGTCAATGATTACCAAAAGGGTGCCTTATCGACCCGATTGGGGATACCATTGATTTATGGGATTGATGCTGTTCATGGCCATAACAATGTTTACAAAGCTACTATCTTTCCTCACAATGTTGGTCTTGGAGTTACCAGGCATGTTCTATATCAACTTCTTTATCTTTTATTAGGCTTATCAAGAACCAAAATACTGGGTACAACTTTCACTGCTTATTGTGCAAGTCATTGCAGCATTAATATTGCTTTTAAACCGCTTGACCCTGTTTCATTTTCATCCTAGATCAAGTTTATCACTATTTCACATAGAATAATATTCAAGGAATAAATGCACACCCAGAAATGAATATTATGTTTTGATTATGGTGGATTGGTGGTGGTTGATGTTACCCTTTTTTTGTTTTTTTTATTGCAAACCACATTTTTGAAAGAGACTCAAGATCATCAATTTTTCATGACCAATTCCCTTGCATCTGGATGGAATGCAATGGGTGCTTGTACAGTACCTGCATGGACAGCATTTGAGACATTAATTTATACATAGAAGATAAGATTCAATTATTAAACATTTAAACCCTTATGGGCTATGACACCCCATGTGAAATAAGTTGAACTGTCTACAGGCAGTCTGTTATTGATCATGTGGTTTAATTGTTGATTTTATGTGAACAGAGATCCTGTTCTAGTTAAGAAGATTGGAGCTGCCACTGCACTTGAAGTTAGAGCCACTGGCATACAATATGCTTTTGCACCTTGTATCGCGGTAAGTTTTAAAAAAAATTACTGCATATTCTTACTGCCATTATAGAGAAGGTGCAATCTTTTTGAATAATTATATTTTTTTGCTAAACAGGTCTGCAGAGATCCAAGATGGGGTCGTTGCTTCGAAAGTTATAGTGAAGATCCCAAGATTGTTAAGCTAATGACTGAAATTATACCAGGTTTGCAAGGAGATATCCCTGCTGGTTCAAGAAAAGGTGTTCCTTTCGTCGGTGGACAGTAAGTTCATTTACCCTTTTAGTCATAACTGTCTACCAAACCTGTGTATTTATTCAAAACCTTGAATCTTTAATATGATGTCAGTAACAATTTCAAGTTCAAACAAGATTGTATGCTGGAATTGAGATTGTAGATTATGGAGTCTTCAAATTTTATGGTCTTAATCAAGGTCCTTTGGTTTCGGATAACTGAAAATTTCATTTTCGGGACCGCCCATTTAAGTGACTTTGGTTCTTTTTTGGTTCATATAAGATGGTCCACAAGTGTGAAAGACAGACATATGGGCACATTATGTTTGGTTACAGAAAGACTCGCTTTTTCTTGCTATCTAGTATTTCCTCCATCCCAAATAATGGAACACTTTCAGTTTTTGTTTATGGAAATGCATTGCATCTCTTCTGACTAGTTGGCAAATTTCACTTTTATATTTTAGCAATCAGTACAAGATATCGATGAGATAAATGGCGGTTTATAAGTTTTTAAGTAAATAAGTTTTATTAAATTTGTGTCATGTTTTAAATTGATAATTTAATGGAGAAGTAATATCATTTGTTTTTTTCTCTTTTTAAAAGTAGATCTCGTAGTCTTATCATGATAGATGTGTTTGACCTTTCTTGATCAATTACCCATATTTCTTAATCAAGCGATTGCTCTAGATCTTAAATGCTGTGGAACGCGTGATCCACTTGCTAAAATCTTGAAATAGGAACTAGAAAAATTAAGAAATGTAGAAGATTCACACAACAAGACAAATTATCTGTTTTCAAGATTGAATTGTTGGCCATGAGGTCATGCTTGCTTGTTGCTGATCTATGAATGATTTTGAATGCCCCTTTTGCCTAAACTGAATGGTGTTTAATTTACATTATACAACATAGTACATTAAGATCTTTATTTGTACTAATACTTGTCGATTCCATTTTGCACAGAGATAAGATAGCAGCATGCGCTAAGCATTATTTGGGAGATGGGGGTACGCACCTCGGCACAAATGAAGGCAACACGATCATAGATGCCAAAGGGCTCTTCAGCATACACATGCCAGCATACTATGATTCGATTATCAAGGGTGTGGCTACTATTATGACTTCATATTCTAGCTGGAATGGTGTCAAAATGCATGCCAACCGTTACCTTGTTACAGATTTCCTCAAGAACAGGCTCAAATTTAAGGTAGAAATCCGCTTTTCCGGTCGCATCTTATTGCCTGTTTTCTTAAACATATCAAGCAACTCATGAAGTTTTCTTTGACTTTGACTTTGACTTTGACTTCAGGGGTTTGTTATATCAGATTGGCAAGGGATTGACAGGATCACTACTCCTGAACATGCTAACTATACTTATTCAATTATAGCGGGGATGAATACCGGCATTGATATGGTATGTTTTTCTTGTTCTTGATCTTATAAAAATGACAAGAACCTAACATGTTGGTTGTATGTATGCAGTTCATGGTGCCATACAATTACACCGAGTTCATTGATGGTCTAACTTACCTAGTCAAAAACCGGTTCATATCCATGAGCCGTGTAGATGATGCGGTTAAGAGGATTCTACGGGTCAAGTTCACTATGGGTCTATTTGAGAACCCGCTGGCTGATTACAGCATGGCGAAGTACCTTGGAAGCCAGGTAACCTAACTCTTAATTTTTGATTTCTTTGATATAATCTTTATTTGATTTGTGAATTCATATGTGAACAGGAGCATAGAGATCTGGCCAGGGAAGCTGTAAGAAAAACACTTGTGTTATTGAAAAACGGTAAATCTTTAAAGAAGCCATTGTTACCACTTCCTAAAAAGGCGTCGAAGATATTAGTTGCTGGGTCTCATGCTGATAATCTTGGTTATCAATGTGGTGGATGGACAATCGAGTGGCAAGGGCTTTCAGGAGATATTACTGATGGTACAGTTACAATCTTGAAACAACAAATCATTCTTTGATCTTTCTTAAATCTTGAATTAAGCCTCTGATTTTGAGCTGAACCATTGATCTTTTTGAAAGCTTCAACTGAAGCATTTATTTTTTCTAAAATCTTGAATTTAAAGATTTGATCTCTTTATAATCTTAAACTAAAATCTTGAGCTAAACTCTTTGATTTGCAGGCACCACAATCCTATCTGCAGTGAAAAAGGCTGTTGACCCAAAAACTCAAGTTGTCTACAATGAGAACCCAACTGGAGATTTTGTCAAATCTAACAAATTCGACTATGCAATTGTCGTGGTAGGAGAGCACCCGTATGCCGAGACATTTGGTGACAGCATGAATCTGACAATCCCAGAGCCTGGACCAAGCACCATCAAGAACGTATGTGGTTCAGTTAAATGTGTGGTGGTCTTGATCAGTGGCCGGCCCGTGGTGGTGCAGCCATATCTTGAAACCATAGAAGCTCTTGTGGCTGCTTGGCTTCCGGGATCCGAGGGTCAAGGTGTCACAGATGTCTTGTTTGGTGACTATGGTTTTACAGGCAAGCTTGCGCGTACTTGGTTCAAGTCTGTTGATCAGCTCCCGATGAACGTTGGTGATGCACATTACGATCCATTGTACGCATTTGGGTACGGGCTCACGACTAAGCCTACGAAGAATTTGTGAAGTTAACGAGTGTTCGGGTTTTGAGTGATATTTTTGTGGGAGATTGATCTTTAAGCAGAGGCACATTCAAGTCTTCAGCAACAAATATTGTCCAAAGTGTAATATGAATAAAACAATTGAATCAGTAACTTTCCATGGCCGCCATTGTTGATGAGAAGCTTTCTGATTTTAAAATTGGCACAATTTAAATGGAATAATCATGGGCCAATGGAATCTTTCCCTTGGACTTCTTTGGAACAAAAACCAAGCGTTTAACAGATGATAACAGATATTTTTATATTCAAAACATGCATATACATTTTTACAATGACTTAAATAATTAATGTAACCAAATAATGTAACCAGGTTTTAGACGGGTTTATAGTTCGAGTCACTTATTCACAACACAACTCGAACCTGATCTGGTTATTAACAGGTTTGGCCGTGCAACCCTTTGGACCAAAATATAACTCATTTTACTTGTGTGTTGAAAATCGTGATCATGTCAAGCAAGTAACCTCTTTTGGTATGGTGTAGCTAATATCTAAAATTTTTATAATTTTGGAAAGGGGTAAAATTTAGCATATCTATATTATATTATAAACCATTTAAATCTTTTTCTTAAACTCTTAATTTTTAAGTGTTTTGAAATTACTAAATTGTCTCTTATATAAACTAAATTGAGTATCTATTAAATATAGTTAATAAGATTCTTATATTACATTTTAATAACTAAACTTTACATATTTAAGAAAATCCAAGTCAATACAATTTTTTTGAAAGTCAAAGCCAATACAAATTAACTTAATTATTGAAAAAAATATTTTCATAACCTTTTTTTCAATTATGGAGAACAGAAAAGTAAAAGAAATGTAAAAAAGATAAATAAAATAGACATGTCACCAAACGAAAATTATTCGTTGTCACGATATTACATGAATACCATATTCCATACGTCTTGAAAACGGACATGTACGTTAACGAGTAGAAATTATTCGTTGCCGACGTATTATGCGGATATCATGCTAGTATTTTTAAACGAGTACATTACACGTTCTGACTTATGGTTCGGTAATTGCTACTTATTTCCCATAAAGTTTATAAGCTTTCAAGGGTACACTAGTAGTCTTTTTTAAACTTGTTACACATTTGATCCCTAAAATGGATTCTCGTTGGATCTTTCAAATAAATGGGTTTACACTTCAAAAATCACTCAAGGTCCTTGAAGGTTTAAATTATTTGCAACAATAGGACTCCATATTTATTATACAACCACACACTTGCATATCAAAAGAAACGACAAAAGATTATTAAAGTGTTTTTTAAGTTTTCATAATATTTGGGTCGAAGAATAATAATAATAATTCATTAAATGCGATTTTCTTCACATTTTTTGATCCAATTTCACTTAAACTTCATAAAACACTCTACTGTGTTGCAAAATCATGAATCTTATGAAATAATAGATGAATTTGATAATATTACATAGGTTTTCACAATAAAATTGATTCTCGATGTAATTTATATCTTACTTCTATATAATGCATTTACCACCTAAAAAACTCTTAATTTTAAGAAGAGTAAATTTACTAAAATACCCCTCCTTTATACCTCTCATTTACCCCTCTTTTAAGTCCACAATTAATGAATTTAAACAAATAAATATTAAAAACATAACCGACAATTAATTAATTTAAATCAATACTTATAACTGAATTATTTTTAACCATATATTTTTAATATTAACTTTTGATTCATGAGATCACCATACTTATAACTGAATTAAGTCTAATCATATATTTTTAATATTAACTTTTGATTCATGAGATCACCTAAATTTCTGTTTTTAATAAATCAAGTTCAGGAGATTTCACAAACACCAAACAAATGAAAGAGTCAAAAAGTTAAAATTTATAAACATTGCATTCTAACTCAATTACATAATAATTGGAACTATGAAACATTACACACACATATACATACATATATATAATCAGCAACTTCATGATTCAGCCACGTGACAAATTCTATCAACAAAATGAAAGACAAATAACTCAGAGTTAGCAATTTAATTCTTAATTTCAAAGTGGCTCTCGCAAAGAATCTTCACAAACTCATATATATTATGTTCATCTCGCAAGGAATCTTCACAAACTCATATTAGCTCTTTGTGATTATTCTGCACAAAACTCATCACAACCTCCTCTTTATTCGCCGCCGTCGCATTGCGTGGATACCCCACTAGTATATATATATATATATATATAGAGAGAGAGAGAGATATATATATATATAGATATATATATATATATATATATATATATATATATATATATATATATATATAGACAAAGAGAGAGGTTCAATTGATAATGTAAATAAAAGCGAGAATGGGAAGACTTGATCTTGATCTTCCGTTTTCTAATCGTATGGTTGTAGTAAATAGTTGTCTTTTTAATTAATAGAGAGGTAAAATTGTAAGCTATTCCGCATATTATCTCTTCCACTATGCAACGTCTCCTATTCCCCACCGATAGACCTTCTCCTCTACACAACCTTGACTTCAGCTGACACACTTTCCGCCGTCGAAATCTTACACCTCCGTTGTCATCAAGCATACACAAACACCTCCACCCTCACCTCCTCATCGTCATCGTTCTCCACCACCGCCTTCACCCCTTACCTCTTTATGGTCTTAGATCTTCACCATCGCCTTTACTCCTCACCATCGCCGATCTCCACCACCGCCTTCACGAATCCCGTGCTTGTAGTTATGAGGGAGATCTGGTCAAAAAGACTGTCACACGATGTCGATGGCGATGGGTCGAGATTTCTCTATCTCTTTAGAATACTCACCGGAATCATTCTCTCTTTGTCGCTACTCCATTTGTAGCTACACCGATTTAAGTTTATCGAATCTCTCTCTAGAATGGACACCGCTGTTGAGTCGTTGTCATCCCGAAACTGTTGTCATTGCTTTCGGATCCAAACAATTGGGTCTATTGGAACCACCTACAGCCACCGTCACTTCGAAACTGCCGCATCACCAAGCCAACCTCCGCCATCGTTGTAGATCTGGTTCAGATGTGAACTTGTAGCGTTTCAGATATGAACTCGTAGTGTTTCAGATGTAAACTCGTATTTTGTTTTACTCGTGTAGCGTTTCAGATGTGAACTTGTATTGTGTTTTACTCGTGAACAAAAGTTGTTTAGTCGTAAGTAATAAATTTCACTTTTGAGTTGATTTTACATTGATTACCTTTTCCGAGGGTAACATTTCTTATCTAAAATTACAAAGATTGAAAATTAAGAAAACTAATATAAGAAGTTGAAGAGAACATAGGTTTTACGTATGAATTTACCTGTAATATAATTATAAATAAAAAAACTCAGTAAAAGCTTGGTTAAATTTAAAAGAAAAGGAAAATCAAAATATAAAAAAGTCAAGGTGGGTCAGAAATGCTCTACATGTTGCCAACATTTTAAAATTTTTCATACTACCTTAAATTAATTAAAAAAAAGTATACCCATTCCATTTCTAATATTTATTAAATATTTTAAACCATTGATTATTTTAATTCAAAGATCCAAATTAAGTTTCTCATTCTTACCTAAATTTTTATTATTATAATAACTCTCTCCTATACATACATATATATAAAGGTTAAAAACTTCATTTTGTAGAAAGACACTAAGGGGCTGTTTGTTTGCTGCTTAATAGAACCATTCAGTGCTAAATGCTAAATCATTCAATATTCAGCGTGTTTAATTGCAGCCTCTGAATGAAGACTGTGCTGAATGATTCAGCATAATGCTGTTGAATCATTCTACCTTAAAGTGCATTCTAAATCATTAAGCACCAAGTATATTAGTATATTACCCTAAGTCTCCTTCTTTTACACACTGTCTTGTTAAACAATCATATCTTATTTTATCTTTATTAGAGAATATAGATTAGGGTTTAGTATAGGATGACCTAGCCCTATTGTATAGATAGGCTATGACCCATTAGGCTTTTATATTGTAGAGAATATATATTAGGGATTAGTATAGGATGGCCTAGCACTATTGTATATTCTCTAATAATCTTATCTTGTAATATAATATATCACTATTAAGGTTAAAATGATAATTTACATCATTCAGAACCTTTATCAAACAACATGTCACATTCAGAGGCAGATTCATTCAGAGCCTATAAATTATTCAGACCACTGAATCATTCAATGGTTAATCATTCTGTTTTAACAAACAAGCCCTAAATCAAGCATTCATTTGGTGGCGAAATGCGAAACAAGAATATGCGTGTGCGTGCAGCAAATTAAAGTTAATTTAAGTTCTATTAAAACTAATTGAATAGAGAGGCATCATTCCATTGTCGTCCAGCGGTTAGGATATCTGGCTTTCACCCAGGAGACCCGGGTTCGATTCCCGGCAATGGAATCTTTTTTTAATGCGGAATGTTTTTCTTGTTTATGTGTGTGAGGTTTACTTTCTTGTTCATGTTCTTCAGAGTCTAAATTCCTCAAAATCGGCATCTTTTTTTTTTTGTAATTAGATTCCTCGTCAATTTAATTTCTTTTCAGGTTTGGCGTTGTCGATCAATTTCAACTTTTGTTTAATAAGTTCGACGGCAATACGTACCCCAGATTTCTGTTTCGTGAATCTGCGCTTTGGATTTCTTACAAATTCTATGTTGAAGTGAATGCTGATTGAGAATTAAGTAGCAAATCCTATTTTTTACGTACCCCAAATTCTATTTTTTACAAATTCTATGACTGATTAAATTGTATTTGTTGGGTGTGCTGTTGTTTTTTCTTTTCTTTAGAGTAGCAAATCCTTAAAGCCTCAGATTGTGATGCTTGATTTGGTAGTCGAGTATGTCAAAGACCATCGAAGCAATGGGCTTGTGGCACATTGTGAATTAAGGCCGGCTCAAATCAGTTGCAGACAAAGTTCAATGGGTGATGAAGCCTTCAAACCTGTGATAGTTATCTTCTGTTAGGTGTCTCCCAAATGGGCGTACACTTGAAAATAGCTTTATTGTATGAAAGCAACAAAGTTATGATCTTGAAAATAATAATTAATATAATCATATCGTATTAAAATCGAAAAATGAAGTCTTTGATCTCGTTTAATTACGAACCGATTAATTAGTAAAAGGGATCTTGTACAGTCTATCCAGTCTTCGTATCCGCGCGCCCAGCATAGTTTCTGCATTTTGCGTGAAGGTTTACTCAAGTATTATGCCTTAGTTGAATAGATTAATCCTAATGGAACTTCTCCTTAGCCATAATTCATACATTACCATATAAAATGTATCAAAATCTACTGGCTTTTGATGCCATTGAAAATGCTTTTGCACCTTCACCACATTCTTCTGCAACTTTATGTAGTCATCAGAATCAACAATCTTTCTGAGTATTTTCTTCAGGGATTGAATATCGGCTGTTGAAACAACAACCGAGAAGCTACTCCAATTCAAGATATCCGCAAATGGCAGATCATAATGGTCAGCCAACACAACAGGGACACAACCATAGTAAATTGCATCACCTATACGAGCCGTGTTGACTTCAAACCCTTTTGCGTGGAGGCAAAACTTGCTTCCAAGAAGTGACTCTGAGTAAGGGGTTTTAAGGCGGTTTTGGTGTACTCTAATCTCGGTATCATTCATCCATGTCTGAACCAATGATTCACGCACCCTTGAGTTCATGGCTCCTGCATAAAATGCAAGCATTTCCCTGCAATATCCAGTTAAATAATCAGATAATCTGCTATAATTAAACAAAACTTAGATAATAGTATTTGTATATGCTTTACCCTGTTTGAAAATTTATTGTTATATAAGAAAATAATAAACAAAATTGACTGAAATGGACAATTTTTATGGGAAAGTCAACACTTTAAGAAATGGGAGTAAGATATGTTTGAATGTGCTTCTGCTGTATGAAGTTTTTGCAAATCAGATAACTAGAAGCACAACTTATTTATCCAAACATTAAAAGATAATTATATAAGCTAGAAAACCTTTTGGAGGGGTGACGGGTAGGGCGGATTCCTGGTCTTGGCCATATTTGTGGTATTGATGCATCTTTGTGTGCAGTGTACCCTTGCAAGAAATAACTCGAAGAACAAACAACTTGAATCGCATTGATACTAACTTGGGGTGCTTTTTCCATTGCGGTTTTCCCAATAGAATGACACGCAACATAGAAATGATCAGCGCCACCTGTGCGGTTCCAAAACGGGTACTTGTGACTGATACTATAAATGTAGTCTTTGATAAAGTCTTTGATGCCACCAACTCCAATTCTCTTATCATGTCTCATACTAGCAATGGAAAAAGGCAAGAAAAAGAGGTCTGCTTCCAATGGATCTTGTGTAACAAAATGGCTCATTGAGAGAGCGATTTTGAAGTAGCTTTCACTAGCATAGTTTCCTCCTGGTGAACCATGGTTGTCGGGCAAGAGAACGTTGGCAAAGGGGTCGGTTTTCGCGTGCGGGTAAATGTATATTTTCAAGGTTTTGTTCATTTGAATGTAGTTCTCCAAGAATGCAATTTTGTCATGGTACACTTCTTTGTGATTCATAGGCTTTACTGAAAGTGTCAAGAAGATTTCAAAGTTAGGAAGAGTTGAAGAAACTAGGGCCCATTTGTAATGTACAGCCTCCAAGCCCAATGGGTCCAAAGGTACATGATAAAATGTGGACACTGATAAGGGGTAAATACACATGGTTCAGTAATATAGTGGACAACTGGACATGAACTAGATACATACTCAAGAAACTATGGTAGAAAACTAGAAATGAGGTATCTATGGCCAGTGTTGGTCTTCTTTTATAAAATTTGTCCTAAATGATATGTATTTTTCTATAAGCATCATTCAAGATGGGCCCCTTAAGATAGTATAATATATGGTTTTGTGAGTATTTATTTTTATATTTTAGGAACTTGTTATTAATATTTATTCTTTCCCGGCCATAATTAATTTTAGATATGTTAATTTTTTTCTTATAAATAAAATGAAAAAATGTATTGTATTTATATGCTTATTTAATGGCCATCAAAACCTATAGCCGTAAGTTGTTGAAGCATAACATTGACTAATCAAATTACCTTCGGGTCCTTGACGTAAACAGTCAAAAAAATCCTACCCATAATTACCATACAATATTTTCTGAATTTGAACTGTTGTTTAAATCTTATTTCTAAGAGAATACAAAATTCCCAAAAATTGCTTAATTTCGATCCGTAATATTTCAAGAATTAAAGATGGACTATATATTTATTTTCTATAAAATATTTTTTTAAAGAATTTAGTATCCCCTACATATATAATTAATACCTTTAAAACAGTAAATTAGTTAACTAAAATAAGCATGTGAGGAGAAAAATCATATATATCCTCTGCACTTGATAGAGACGACGTAGTATTAATGTATTATAACCTTTTGAGGGCGTAGCTGGGCGTTGACCAACGACCGCTTGACTTGTATTTGGAACGAGAAGTGATTGTCCACCTCCTGTTTGTGACGGAGGAGGACCACTCTCCTCCGGAGAGTTTCCACCAGCGTGGCTGCCGCCATATCCAGGCGGCGGTAATTGATCAAACCTATCAACATCGGCTGCTGGGTAGGGCGGGTGTTCTTCATGCATGACCAGAACAACGTCATCATACAGCTGGCTATGGCGGTCGGATGAGATGAGAGGATTAAAGATTTCATGTGAAGAGTACTGATCATCGGATGTCAATGGTGGTTTCATATCAAAATGATTATCATCATCATCATGTAACATCAAATTGGAGGTTGAAGGTATAGTTGTTACAAAAAAGAAGATAAGTTTTAAAATAATCAAGGTGAATGATATCATGAAGAGCAAGCCTTTGAATGAAGAAGCCGCCGTTAGAGCCATTAACTCATTCAACTGTATATAATTAGAAGCTTCAATTCAATTCCCTGGTCACACAAACACCGCCAACCCAACAACACAAACTGAGACGCAAGATATAGATATAGATCGAGGAGCTTAGATATCGATCGATCAGCTTAATTAAGGGTGATACGATATGATCAAGCAAAAAGGGTTTTGTGTTTGTAGGGATTAGGGATATATGTATTTCACACGACACAACCGACATAGATGCTAAGAGTACATGCCGTTAAATCTTTGATTCTCGGAGATAAACATATCAAGAACACATGACTAACCAAGAAATACATATATAGTTTAAGGTATTCCGGAGGTACTACGTATGGTGTTGCAGAGAAATTCTTCAAGGAATATATATATATGGTTAAGTTTTTGACTTGGAAGTTTATATATATAAATTAATCAAGTTAATTTATATACATGTGCCGCAAACACACTAGCTAGCGCAATATATACCCGAATATATTAGCCAAAGAAGTTATATACGTACCTTTTTTTCAGCCACCGGGGGTGTGGGTGTGGGTGTGGCCGTGTGGGTGAGGGGTGGGTCTAGCTAGGGGTTGCATGGTCTGGCGCTATGCAAAATTGTAGATTAAGAAAGGTCATGTGTAGAAGTAGGGTTAGACAAACTACATGAATAATTCAAAAAATAATTAAATTCTAGAAGCCAAAAAAGTTGACAAAATGGCTTAATATTAATTCGAACAAGCTTCAAGTTTAATATATTTAATTAATTAATCGATTACTTTATTATAAGTACGTTACGTTGGCATCAATTGATAATTAATAACAGGAGATTGACAAGGACATGATCGATGGTCCAATCTCTCATAATGCTTCATTTTTCCCATCAACATTCATTACATATACTAATAAGTAATATATAACACCTCTAAATTTCTTAATTAAGCACATTAGGCTTTTTTTCATCTTTCATTAATTCCAAACACCAAATTTAAGATTTCCCTTTTTCATTTTTTTTCATTAATTTATTTATGCGTTCCTATTATGTGAAGAATGAAATAATTATATCCTTCAATTCTCTTTGTGTTGTCGAAAAGTGAATGTTTGATAACTACTTTTGATATAGTGTCTAGTGAATGAAAATACAACAAACTTCATGAAAGTTGTTATTTTATATAATAAACTTTATTTTGTACATAACAATACAACAAACTTTAAAAAATGGTATTTTATTGTAAAAAATAATGAAGATGAATTTGCATTTACATACATGTTTAATTCAGAGAATATGTTCATTATTCTCAAGGGTTTTAATCGATCTATAGATGAATAGATCTCGCTTGTGTTTCTCCATAATAAATAATTCAATATCGATGGTTTCTATGAGGGTTGCTTTAAATGAACATATATCGATGTCGAAGTTGGAGTCATTCAATTCAAAGAAGATCTGGTCAGGATGAACTAATCGATTGATGGATGTTTGATTCAAAGCATCACTTAATTATTTCTAGAAGATTTCTTTGGATGCATACATGGTTTAACCTAGGGTTTAAGCTAGGGTCGGGATGAACAAATCGAAGATGCGGACATCAAGATTGATTCATCCAAGTCTACATGGTTTAATTTAGGGTTTGAAACTTATTGTTTATCTATATGATTTTGCATTTGTGGGTTTGAAATTAATTAGCATTTGTTTCAATATGTTGGCATATATACAATTGTGGGTTTGAAATCAACCCTTGTTTTATTTGATTTTTGCATTTCTTGTTATGTGTTTCATTGTGTGTGTGATCAAATCATCACTGTTTCAAATTTTCAATCAAATAGAGAATGCATTTAAAATCAACACTTGTTTCAAATAATTTATGCATATACTTGTGAGTTTTAAGATAAAGATCATCATGGAGGGGGATAAAATATGTTGATTTGCTACCTGCTATGCAGGTCACCAATTGTATAAAATAGATCATATTATAAAGTCATTTGTATGTTTAAGTACAATATAAAGTTAATTTATATACAATTATAATTAAAAAAGTTTGTTATATTTTCGTATATTTTATCCTTAAATATAATCTTAAACTAAAACAATAAAGATTATGTATAGAGTTGTAATTAAATTTTCAAAGGAAACAATGAGGATGATATATGTTTGTTTTCAACTTGAATTAAATTATAAGCAAAAAATCAGATATTGTGTGTTTGTATATATCTTACTCCTTTATAATTCATTTATAACCTTAAAAATTCTTAATTTTAAGTAACTTGAATGTACTAAAATACACCGTTTTAACCATTTCATTCTCTCTCGTAATTTACTTTAACTTTTTATCTATTTAAAATACTCATTTTTAACTATTTCATTTTCTCTCCTAATTTACTTTAATTTTTTATCTATTTAAAATATCTCTCTAACACTAAAACACCATCTCACACAAATATAATTATCCACCCAAATCAACATAATTTTCAAAATCTTATTAACTTCTCACTCCTTATTTCATAAATATAAATCTTTTTCTTATTTTAATGTCTTTTAGAATTTATTTTTAAAATTAATAAATTAATTGATGCAAATAAAAAAAGAACTAACATTGTACGATACTTTTTCGTGATATTGAATTGAGCGAATAACATATTAATACATTTTTAAAAGCAACATGATGTAAAATAGAAACTACTTGTCGTCGCAGCATTGCGTAGGTACCTTGCTAGTATATATATATATATATATATATATATATATAGGGAAAGGTTCATTTGAGAACCGTTTTTATTGCGAGAACTGTGAGAACCAATCTTAGTCGTTGATTTTGGATAATATAATTCATGGATGAAGAGCGTGAGGGGATTGAGTGTGGCGGGGTGCATGTAAGGAAATAATGGGTGGGCAATCCAATTGAAGAAGGGGGAATTGGATGGCTAAAATTGGTTCTCGCGGTTCTCGCAATAAGAACGGTTCTCAAATGAACTTTTCACTATATATATATGTGTGTATATATATATAGGCAAAAGTTTAAACGAGAACTGTTTTTCGTACGAGAACCAATCTTAGCCATCCAATTCTCTCTCTTTCAATTGGATTGCTCACCCTTGAATTCCTTACATGCACCATGTCACACTCAATCCCCCACGCTCTTCATCCATGTATTCCATTATCCAAAATGAACGGCCAAGATTGGTTCTCGCAATTCTCATACGAAAAACAGTTCTCGGTTGAACCCTCCTCTCTCTCTCTATATATATATATATATAAAGAGAGAGAAAAGGAGAGAGGGGTTCAATTGAAAATGTGAATAATCGTAACAATAAGAGACTTAATCATGACCCTTCATTTAATTTGATCGGATGGTCTACATTTGATCTTTTATTTTATTCATAACCCAACCATGAATTGTGATCGGTGAATTACAACCGTAAGATCAAATAGATTAACATATAATTGATGCTAGAAATTGTTCTCTTATTCTCACCTAAAATCTCATTGCTTCAATAACCTCTCTCTCTCTCTCTTTCTCTCTCTCTCTCTCACACACACATATATATAGGGAAAGGTTCATTTAGGAACCGTTTTTATTACGAGAACCGTAAGAACCAATCTTAGCCGTTCATTTTGGTTAATGAAACTCATGGATGAAGAGCGTAGGGCTATTGAATGTGGCAAGGTGCATGTAAGAAATTAATGGGTGGAAAATCCAATTAAAGAAGGGGGAATTGGACGGCTAAGATTGGTTCTCGTGGTTCTCACAATAAAAACGGTTCTTAAATGAACTTATATATATATATAACTCATGCAATACTCAATTGAAATACAAAACTTCGTGAAAATATATAAAATAAAATAAATGAATGTAAAAGTAGAGGTCTAATTATCATGTGAAAAGATTTGAGACATAATTTAGTATACACGTTGGATCAAGTGTCTATCGCTCATTAGTTGTTAAGTTGTCGCTAATTTTTATGATTGTTTTGATTTACTGTTTTTCTCTTTATTGATGGAAATTGAAATCTGTCACAAGTCTCGCATAGATATATCAAATTTTGCAACATATCGATCCAATGCGTAAAATTTTCGTTGCAAAAGGCACTTTGCATGTGTATTAATTAATTAGTGTCATATGATAAGTTTTAATAATGAAATTTAAGTTTTTACATAATTTTGCAATAGATCCTGAATTGAAAAAGTCACTTTGTGTACTAGCTAGTGACAATTTTTAATAATGAAATTTAAATCTAGCTTTACAAATGTACGTATCTTCATCCAGTAAAAATATTTTATATTAATTTGTAAAGAACATATATATACTTCTTATCATTTAAAATAAAAGTAATATGACACTGATGCGTATATAATAATTTAGCCTGGCAGTTTGTAGCTAGCTAGGTATATTGTATTGGTTTATGCATAACTAAGCAATTAAGATGTACGTATAATATAAGACAAAACATGTAAATAAAGTGGAATATTGTGAGTTTAACATTAAAGAAAAATGATAAAAAGGGGATATCAAGAGGAAAGATGGGAGTAATGACTTTGTACCATTCCTTAACTCAATTCTACATCAATCACATAGCTTAGATAAAACACATGCCAAACAAAAGGCTTGTAAATATAAAAATATCAGAATTATAAGTTGATAACTAGTAGTGATGTATATCACGCCCCAACTCATTCCACGTGAATCCAATAACTTGGATAAAGGCACAGATCCAACAAAGATGTACAAAATACCAAGAATGTTTACAATGCTCTATATCTCATCATACTTCCCTCGTGCACGTATATATTCACCATGACAAACAATTACCTTAATTAGATTATTCTTTATTATAAATCCTCCAATGTGTATCATTGTATCGTATGATTTTATATATATATTTTTTATTTTTTACTAATTAGAAGAGTTTTTCTTACTTAAAGTAGTAAAAATAATATATATTACGGAGTTATTATTAATGAGGTATTTCAATTACAATAATTTAACTTGACTTAGCTTTCACTCAAACATGCATTAATTTGCCAAAATTTATGAACTATATCATATATATGGATGAAGATACATCTTAAAAGTAAGACCCTAATTAAGATAATACCCAACTAACTCTTTATGAAATTAACAAATTAATTAATACGGATAAATAACCAGTAATGAATAGATCGATCGAGTTCAAACAAAACCCCACACCAACGGATTTCCTAAACTCGATATAAAACAAAAATATATAACATATTCTACTAATCTTATATATATATGTTATGATGATACATAAGCAATCGAATTAATTGGCACATTTTAATTGATATTATTATTTTAATTCTAATCCATAAACACTTACGTAAATTTGTAATCCCAACTAAACTTTTTTATTAAATACAAAACACTTAGTTTATAATCCTACTCATTTTCTTAAGGGTTTACTTTTTCAAAAATGTTATTGTGTGTATTGAATTTTTAATTTGTTATTATTGTACGTATTTTGGTTACCTAAAAATGCAAAAACGGTATAAGTTTATTACATACAATAGAAAGTTTAATACACACAATAACATATTTTTTGAAAGTTTAATACACACAATAACATTTTTTAAAGGTGGATACATACATTAACATTTGGGGTATAGTTTAATACATTTTGGAGTAGTAAACCTTTTTGTTAACTACGCAACTTAAACTCATAATTACACTGTGGTAATTAACTATTAACTATATATGTACTAACTATTAAAATGTTGATCCTATAGGCTTACCGTGATCTCAAAACATTAAGCCTAAAACCTACTCTTAATTAACAATCCGAGAGGGGCAATTTCATCTTTTTCAGATTCTTTTTAGTATAACTTCTTTCCATTTTCATACATATTTTTATAAAATTATAATTTCCTAAATTAAAACTCAACCCTCATGAACTCAAATAAATTTAAGAGTTACAATGATAGAATTACAACGACGTTTCTTATGTAATTAATAATATGGTATGTAAAGGTTTTTTTGTAACAAATTGTTAATATTTTTAGTTCATCCCTATTCAAAAAAAAATTCATGTACATGTACCAATATGTATCACTCGTTACTAGTTCCTGGCTATTTTTTCGACTGCTTATATAGCATCTCTAGCAAGCAACATTCCTGCGAAACATTTTTCACTCTTATTTTATGTTAGTTACGGAGATTTTGTTATCTTTCTTACAAAAAGTAACTTTTTGTGTGAAAAATACTAAGAATTACCTAAAGGTAGAGGTATGTTTGTCTACATTTTACCTCCCTCATATACTGTTAAGCGGGAATAGTATTGTTTGTTGTTGATTTTGTGTTATTTACGGAGATTTTGTTGTTTTTCGATTAATTTCTTCGAGAAACAAGTTCTATCGACTGTAAAATGAAAAGCACCAATCATATTTTTGTTGAATCATCATTAATTCTGACGAGATTTACTTACAAAAACAGTACTTGTAAGCTTTTATCAAACCACCGGACATCTCTCGGTCACGTTCTTAGCCTAAACAACATTTTCCGGTGAGAATAGTGAAATCTTTGCCTTGAAAACAACTTGTTTGTGGCGTAAGTGCAACATTTCTCTAGTTTGGTGTCAAACATTGTTTTATCAAAGATATTTTAGATTCTAAAATGACTCAATTGAGTTCAATTCCCAACAAAAAGAAAAGGCGAGCCTAGAGTAGCAATGCAGCCTATTACATACGTCTATTCATGCATTAAGTTCGAAAATCTCAATCTATAATGAATAAATGATAGTAGCTCGTTGTTTTGTAGGCTTTCTCATATTAATTCGGAAGAGTTTAGGTAAGACTTTCAAAATGACTCGAAATTTCAGAGATTTAACAAGTTTACAGTCTTACAGACACTATAGTCACCATATACCATATTGCCGGGTAAATTAAACATCAATGACTTTACATGTATAAAGAGTTTTAAGTGTTATATATATTGGTATGTTGAAAAAATGTTGATGCACTTCCATAACGTTAACTTTTAAATTAAAGCTACAAAGTTTGATAGATTATTATATATACAAACACAGAGTTGTGTTCAATAAAGTCCATGTAAAAAAAATAGCCCTAAAATTTTAATATTCAATCATAGGTTTCAATATACAATCACATGTAATTTGTAAAAGCATCACATGTAAATTACGAAAATGTCACTCCGTCAAATTAAATTTTAAAATGTAATCTGAACCATTGATGTCATTGATCTAAAGGCTAAAATTAGTCCATTTGAACTATAAATCAAGTATGAACTATATTAAACATTCTTCTACAAATTAACACAATAAAACACATAAAAACGGTAAACAATTATGCACTAATAGACACACAGTCTTTATCTAAAAGCAAAACCTATTTCAATATCAAAACATCCAATCTTAATTTTTTGGTTTGAAATTAAAACCATACATTACATTTCTATAATTACAGTTGAATCCTCAAATGTGATGTACGTATTGTACATAAGAATATTCTTACAGTGTTTGACATATAAAAATAAATCTTTTCTATTTTAATGCATATATATATATGTATGTATGTATGTGAATGTGGAATAGATATATGTATATAGAAATGATTTCATCTCCACCAGTTGAACAACTTTTTCGATACCACCTTCACTTTCTGACATACAAAAAAGAGACAGAGATGTAATTTAGTCGATTATATATTCTTGAGCATATATATATATATATATATATATGGTATGTAAGATACCTTGTGAAGCTAGGATGGTATGTATGATACTTGAAATATACATTTTATATATATATATATATTACTTGTGGAATTTAGCCCTCTTGTTTGTTTGTTTGTTTAATAATAATATTAATTAATATTAATTAGCTGGGGTGATCGAATATATATATTGTCCCATGCATGCATTAACAGATAATCACTACATTAATTAATTATTATAACAGAACATGGAACAAGTCTTTTGTGCCCATATCATGTGTGTAGGTAATTTAGGATTGTTTATATATGGACTCCAAATTGGAATTAATGTTTTATATATATTCATATTGTAGCTTACAATATATATTGTCCCAAAAATGTGTACGTACGTTGTTTCTTTTTTTAGCCTACATTGTCTAAAAGAATTTCAAAAAATATGTTATACTAGCTTAAGATCGATCGATCGATAATTAAATAAGCATTCAATTTTCACTAATAATGATCAACTCGAAGATATGGAAATCGATTTAAAAGATTTATTCATTGTACCTATTTATTTATATATTAATTAGTAACAATTAACTCTTTGTTTCAATTTTTAGAAATTTAATTTAATTGATATGCCTCTAAAATCAAAAAAGAAATTTGTTTTAGTTAATAGACAAGTATTTTGCTCTAGATTAACTATGCTACAAATATATAATGAACCATAACGTACACATTTATATAATTATATATATGCATGAATTTTCGATTGTATAGATTAATTAATTAAAAATATAATCTATTATGAATAAAATTTAGGAATTGATCGAATATATATAGTGGTGATTCAATTAGTGATTCATCCACATAAGTAATTAATATTTCTTTACGTGTTTATACAATTGACTAATAAAAATGTCTTTTAAGCATTTCATATTATAACATCAACAATAATATTATGGTTATGTCTTTACAGTGTCGAGACAGAGCTTCATCACCAGAAACACATTAATATTATACTATAAAGTTTAGATGTAAAAGATATCTTTATATTTTTTTAAAAGAGTATGTATAAAAGTATTAAATATAAATGTTTTATTTACGTATCCGAGCACCGCACAGGTATAACACTAGTTACTTAATTATTTTCAATGTAACTAGGGAGTTGGATATCATATATATGTCTCCCTTGTATGAGTTAACCTACTGAGATATATGTTGAAAGGAAAAATAAGAGAAATGATATATCTTTCTATTATTTATTTTCATTTCATTCTCCTACCTATTTAATGTTTGACATGTGTAAGACACTAATTCTCTTTTCTCATATCATATTATCATCACTTAATTTTAATAATTGTTTTAATCAACTGAGTAGGAAGATAAGTATAAACAAAAAAGTAAGAATATATCATTTCTTAAAGAATAACTAATTAAGAAAAAACATCTGCATCCTACGGATTTCTCCCCGTCACTATAGGTCACTAGTTAATTATTCTAAGAGACGTACTCTTCCTTAATAATTATTTTGTAATTTTTTTAATGAATCAAAAGGTTATGTTTATTCTAATTGCGTTATCAAAAATCACCACGTAATTAACATCTATCTTGTATATCCATCTTTAAACTTTACTTAAAGTATATATATATATACATATATATAAATTATTAATTAAATAAGTACTTGAGTAACTATTGTCACCTGTTTATACATAAGCATTTAACTAGTGGATTGGAATGTCCCATCTCAGTAAAGTGAAAGTCATAATATAATTTAGGGTATAGATCAGTACTTTTCATCCCACCCTGTAATATATGTGAAATTAAAGATTAATTAATTTATGTGATATTTATATGTGAGAGGGAAAGAATTACACGCAACAACACCTTATAGTTTAATATACATATGTGTGCATATATATTATGTAAGTATAAAAATAAAAAAGTAAGATTATCTACGTAAGTCTTATTAATATTCTACAATGAATAAAAGATTAACATGTACAAAATCTATTATACAATTTTAATCATTAATTTAAATAAAAAAATTAATTATTAAATCTCAATCAACCATTTTATTAAAACTTGAAATTCAATTATGATTTTATTTTAGTAAAATTTAAAGCACAATTTTGACTCTAAATCAATATTCAATTCAATTATTATAAAAAATTTCAAATAACTTCTCATATCTTAAACACATAAATTCAAAACTCATTTGTAATGGAAAGCCGCAATTTAAAAGAATATATTTTTATTAATTTAGTTAGAGAATCCTAACATTTTATTTAATCAATTTAGTTAGAGAATCCTAAAATTATTAAATCCTAACATTTAATCCTAACCATTCTTCTGGTCAAAATTAAAACTCGACTTTAAGTCAATTCAATTTGTGGTAATTTTAAATTTAAAGTAATAAATATTCATATTTAATAAGTTGTAATTATTCTTGAAGAGTCTCAAATGCTTATGAAATAGATTAAAAATAGTGACTAAATAAATTCAATTAATAAATGCTTCCACTTCATTTAATTAATTCATCAAATAAGCTATGTTTTAATAATAATAATTAATATTAATAAAAGACTAACATTTATCAATTTAATTAGAGAATGGGTAACCTTTCATTTAGTCAAAATTAATATATTTTAACTAGTTACTCATATATTTATACGGGCATCTAAACTAGTTAATAATCTTAGATTAAATGTCTATATGATACACAGTTTGATTTAAAAATAATAAATATTAAACATTAATAAAAAGATATTAAATTCTTTTAAACCGCGGAAGAAATGATAATCTTAAAAAAAATGATGATAGATGAAGTCAACACACAAAGCAGCGGTGAAATGTTAATGCGAGGGGGATAAAAGACATGGTAACATAAACATGATATCATGATATAAAGATACGTGATTGTATTATTGAACACGTCATTAATCATTATTGTTTTAATTAGGGTTAATAAGGCCAATTGTATATTGGTTATAAAATTAAAAATTTTTAAAATGTTTATAAAATATTTTAAAATGCCAAAGCTAAAAAGTTTGTTAATTATGGTTTTTTAAAATATTATAAAGGATAAATATGGTATTTATAAATTAAAATAGACAAGTATAATATTTTAAGAATTAAGAAGAATATATATTAAATTCTCTTTAAAAAATTTGATCCAAGTTAATTCAAAATTAGATTTTAGTTTTTACTAAAATGTATGGTCAATATTGTACAACTAAAATTGATTTGTTAAAAGTTAGGATTATACAATAAAATTCTAATCCAAATTAGTATTTTATTTATATTAGAAGATTATAACACTTAAAACCGTAAAAGATTATAAACAAGCGTGAAACACGATATTTTATCAAATAATGTAACTTTCATGCCTCTAAGCATAGAAAAATTGTGAAACAATTCTAAAGTTATAAATATGTATGCTTTTATTAGATGTGAAGTTTTCTAACTCTCCATTCATTATTAATTAAATATAGAAATAGCTATCAAAGAGGTAGAGGCATGCAGCCACCCGGCCATTCTCACCTACAACCATCAATCAAATGAAGAAGAAATTAATTCAAAGATCGAATAATTAAGAACGTAAATAAAAGTTTAATGATGTACGTACGTTATTGCTATCTAGTTTAGAAGTGGTTGACGTACGTCATCGTTTCAGTACGTGATCGACATCACTTAAAATCCATTAGTTGCAGCTCATTTTAAATTTTAAAAAATGGGCCGAGCTCAAACTGATCGTGACGATGAATGACCGACGAAGTATATATATATATATATATCCAAATTTAGTAAAAGTTGTTTAACATCAAGTAACTGGTACCATGCATGCTATATATGCTTATTTTTAGATATTATTGCAAAGTTAGACTATGTACATGTGGATGATGACGTGAACATGACAAACAATCGTGTGTGTGTATATATATATATAAACATATTTTTATTACCTTATTTTCTATGAAGGTGTAAGTAGTAACGACGTTGTTTTAAAGATAATATTTTGAAAACCAATTATAACTCATTGATTATATTAGAAACAAAACGATGTTAAACAACCCAATTAGATGTCATGTTATGACGCCGGTGACAACAACAGAAGTATCACAGGAGATTGACATGGAGTGTCAAGCCCTCACTGTAGGTAGGTTAATTAGTATACCCGTAATCTAATAAAACAGTTTGAGACCATTATGATACAGAGATAGAGTGATGTTTCTACATTAAAACTATTACTTAAGACGTTATTCTTTTTTATGAATATGTATCCGATAAGTGTCGCTAGCTAGCTAGTTTTACTCATTTTTATCATGAATGCTTCTTTTCTTATAAATAAGATGCTAGTTAATTAGCTAGACATTCAAACAACCGATCGATCGGGAAGTTAATAAAATTAGTTTGTAAATTAATTAAGAGAAAAAAACAATGGTAGGTAGGTAAGATACCTTGGAAGAGGAATCTAAATATAAAATAAACTAAAATTGGATGCATATATAATATAATATAAAATAAATGATATTAGAATACTCAACGTCCATATATATAAAAACAAGAAGAAAAAAAAAATACCTTTTTATACCTTTAATTTCCACTTGTTGTTCGTCGTAAATTAATTTGTGAAGTAAATTGTCCCGGCCATTACCACTTTACCAGATAGCGATGTGATATAATTATATATATATATATATATATATATATATATGCGTGCACATGAGTTTAATAATTGAGGTTTTGCGTATAAATATCAACTTTGATTTATTTTACAATTAATATACATATATATATATATATAACTATGGTCAAACAAGCATGTTATTTGTAAATAAATTCTAATTTTAAATTTCTAATTAAGTTTAATTTTATGGAAACAACCGGCCAACTTAACAGATAAATAAATAAAGATCGATTAAATTCGAGGGCCGGTACGTAATATATAGTCCTTTTTTATAAGATCGATGTGACAAACTCAAATTTATTTTGTATTTGTATATATACGTACCAAGAGCTTTAATAAAGCGAACATAAATACAATCTTCATTATTAATTAGAATTAGAATTAGAATTAGAATTATCTATACTACTATATAAACCATTTAACATTCTCTCTTCTTTTAAATTTTAAGACTTCTTAAAATTCAATCAATATAAAATCTTGACCCTTCATTTAATTTAAATTAATCTTATCTACCCAATCTTTAACTATTTTATTCTCTTATAATTTACTTTAACTTTTTATTCAAAATATATTCTCTCATACTAACATAATTATCCACTCACATCAACATAATTTTTAAAATCTTATTAACTCATCTCTTTATTTCATCAATATAAATCTTTTTTCTTATTTTATTGTCTTTTAGAATTTATTTTTAAAATTAATAAAATAGTTAAATATAAATAAAAGAAAATTTGAAAAAAAATGGACATGTTGCTGTAGAAAACTTTTTCGTGACATTGAATCGCGCGAATAACATATTATTACATTCTTGAAAGCGACATATTGTAAACCAAAAACTATTGACCGCCGCAGCATTGCGCGGGTATGATGCTAGTATTATATGATATATTTGTTTGTAACTTAATTAGTAAATTATATTAAATGAGCTTAATTAATGTCGTTTATGTAAAACTTATTTAAGCAGGTCGACAATTAAGGATTAATTATCTATGTACGTGTAGGTGGCAATGTAGCATATATATACTTTTTATATTATAAAGTATAAACGTTAGCATACATACCCTACCTACGTACGTAGCCCATATTTAATTGTTTTTAAAAGGACGTCCAAGTTGCATCAATTAAGTAGTTGGAAGAATATATATATATATATATATATATATATATATATATATACTTATTAGTGGAGGGTTCAAACGAGAATCATTTTTCGTACGAATTGAAAACTAATCTTGGTTATTTAAGTGGTAAGTGGAATTCATGATAAAGAGCGTGGGGATTGAGTGTGACAAGGTGCATGTAAGATTGGTTCTCGCGGTTCTCACTCTAATATTGGTTCTCAACGGAACCTTCCCCTATATATATATATATATATATATATATATATATACAAAAAGCTTTGCAAATATTATCATTGTATGACTTTATTTTGTACCTAAAAATACATATAACTTACAATTTTTATTCATTGTATACAATTGGTAATCTGTTCACAAAAACAATATTGACATAATTTATTGTATTTTCGTACAATTTGTCAATATATATTAAGTACATATATAAGACATTTCTTCGTTTTCATGCAAATTAATGAAGGTTCCATCATCTGCTAGCTTGTCTTTCGTCATCGCTAGCTTATTGCTATAACAAGATCGATTTTTCGTTTTTTTTTAATTCTTATGGATTTACGTATACAGCTTCACCATCATTTTTTTAAATTTAATTTCCTTTTTTAGACGGTCATTCACGTAAACTAAAATATTATTAATTAATTTTTTTCAATAAGTTTAAATCAATGTGCAAATATATATCACCCCGAAAATGAATCATGAATATCAATATACATATATCTATACTATATTATAAGGCATTTAGGCATTTTGCTTAATCTCTTAAATTTTAAGTCTTTTGAAATTACTAAATTACCCCTCATATAAACTAAATGGAAACTATTATATAAAGTAACTATTAAATAGAGTTAATAAGAATCTTATATTCTATTTTAATAATTAAACATTTCATATTTAAAAAATTCAAATAAATTAATTTAATTATTAAAAAATACTTTCATAATCAAACCTTTTATATTAAATATTATATCATATAATAAATATTTTAACATAATTATCAGAAAATGTATACAAATAGAACTCATAAATCTGAATAATCTATAATAAGAATTTATAAACATATATTTTAAAATATTTTAAATAGCTCAGATAACTAATAGTTTCAAATTAGTTTACTATTTTCTTAATCTCTTAATTTTAAATAGTTTCAAATTACTAATTTACACTCAGTATTTTTATGCAATTTAACTTATTTTATAAGTAAAGACTTTTTTGCTTATTTAATTGTTCTCAGAGTTTATTTAAAAATAATAAAAGAGTTGATTAACAACAGGAAAATAAAGAAAATAAAGAAAATAGACATGTTACCAATGTAAAATTATTCGCTGTCATCGTATTACGTAAATTCCCAAAACGAACAAGTTATTGAGTACGTAGAAACTATTTGATGTCGCCGCATTGCGCGGGTACTATGCTAGTATGAGGTTATGAGGAAAAGATTTACTTATTTAAAATTGTTTAGTTATAAGAGAAAATATTAGCTTATTTACATATTTAATGAATATATTAGGAGGGAAGAGTTCAAACGAGAATTATTTTTCGAATGAAAAATGCAATAACTAATTTTGATACTTGATTAAAATTTATCAATAGCTAAAAAATATTAACAACTTGTTAATGGCTTATTAATGACGTATTAATGAGAGTATTATGTAAAAATCAAACCTTACAAATTAATGAGAGTATTACTAATAGTGTTACAAATAATTCTTAAATTCTCATACGAAAAAAAGTTTTTAATTAATCTTTTTTCAAGATCATAATTAATATGAAATGATATATATTTGTCTCTATTTGGCAAACAAACGTGTATGATGAAACGTGAAATAGCCGATAACAGTGGGCCATGTCTTACTTAAGCCCAAGTGAGAGTGTGTGACTGTGTGTTATTATTATATTTATAGTTACATAATCTTGCTAGGCCCGTTTAGTAGTTGGTAGTAGCGCCGGGCCGGCGAATTTACATTTAAGCCCAGCTTTGAAAACTTATCCACGATGTTAAATACACAAATTAATATACAACGTTAATTAAGGTACACATATATACAACACTGCAACTCAAAATTATTATTAATTTACCATCTGTAATACACACAAGTTTAAATCCACGTCATAGCATTCAATTAAGCTATATATATATATATATAGAGAGAGAGAGAGAGAGATTGGAGTGAGTTACTTTGTTGGCTTTTGTGGCCTTACGATAAGAACCGGACATTTAGCGTGATGTACACAATAATCACTAACACTCCCCAACAATTCCCTGCAGCGCCATATATGCAGAACATATATATAATTAACCAGATTTGTATTTAATTGTAAGTAATCAACACTTATTTGCAATTAATTAATTAATCATCTAACAACATATATGCTAGTTTTAATACGTATGTTATGTACTTACTTACCTTTTGATTTGGCCAAGGTCTCTACTTCCAACAACGAGAAGATCGATATTCATATTATCTGCAACTTCTACTATTATTTCTTTTGGGTTCCCTCTTATCGTCATTATATCTACTTTAATCTGTTCAAATTAATTAGAGTCACAATTTTAATGCAAATTAAGTATGAAAATTGCCGGATTGGTACATTAATTAATAATCTTTGAGCTAGCCGTATAACTATATATATATTAATTAACTCGATCTAGCTTTCTACTAACCTTGTGTCGTTCGCATAGTTTTGAGGCACGGGAAAGAACTTGAGATGCACTTTCTTCTTGTGCCCTTTTTATAGAATTCATCATTGTCGGTGTCGCAAATACAACTGATGTATGTGTATATATGTAAGTATATTTTATGGCGGGTGTGCATGTATTTTTATATAATAATAACTAAAAATAATACATGATTGCATATTCATATAATTAATTAACTTACCTCCATGATATACTCCAATCAATAATTATGAATCTAACACGTATGGACAACTTAACTTTTACTACTATATTATTAACAATAAATTGTATCCGAAATCCATAAATGATTTACCAAAATTAGGTTAAAATTTTACCAGGACCAACAGGGATGGCCGTGTAGGGCGGTTGGAAAGGAGGTTGGACATGAATCACCAAGAGCATGGACGGGCTTGGATCTCCGGTCTCGTTGTGGTTTCGCCGGAGGAAAAGATTTTCAAGGGCTCATTTGAGAGCATACAAACTCCTTTCGCTTTCATCTATAGCTACCAATACCTTCATTATTGTCTCCTCTTCCTGCACTTGAAGTAGCGGCCCCGCTTGAGCCACCGATGATTCTACCGCCGTAGGACTTAATGTATCCAGTTTCTCAAACTCTCTCTCTGGCAGCTTAAGTTCACAAATTAATTAAGCTTCAATTCACGTATGTTTGCAGTATTTAATTAACAGCTAACCAACTAGCCTGTTGTACCTACGTACTTCCTCAGTAACGATTATCCACATGGCATCGACGCACTCCGAAATAGACACGTCAATTTATTTATTCCACGTCTTAACTTCCGAGATAGACACTTGATCGATCTCCCTCCCTTCATCCGTCCATCCATCCATATTATTTGAATCCAATTTAGCTACATGTCATGCCAAATAGATTTAACTAAAAAAAGGTTTTCAAGTTAAAAAAAATGGTAAAGTTTTTATTTAACGGTAGAGTTTCTATTCTTTATATAAAAATTAAAAACATGTTTAATTAAAATGTTTCTTTTATATATTTTATTTTACATTTATTAGTGTTAAGATTGTTATTTTTGCTATTATATTTATTATTATCATTACCCATTGCCCATTGTTACTAAACTAATAGTTATTGTTATTATTACTATTACTGTTATTACTATTGCTACTATATTATTATTGTTGTTGTTATGTGATCTTTGTAATTATTAATTCTAATCTGCTGTATATAGTTAATTAGTTAATTAATTATAGTTTATCAATTCTTCGTAATTATTTGTATTATTTTTAAATTATTAGTTTATCAATGCTATGACGTCAATAACCTGATATTTTGAGATCTGAGACGTCGAAGGCATAGAGAAGAGGCGAAGAGCTTCTGGTTCTTCGGAGAGTACGTAGTAAAAGTCGCGTACAAGGTCAATGATCTATTCAACTAGCAACACTTTACTTAGGTGTTGATGCACTCACAACCTATTTCAATTAAAGGCATTTATGCCATTTGACTATTTAGTTTTTTAAGTAGGTTGTGATTGCAACAACATCTAAGATGTCGCTAGTTGAATGGATTATTTACCCTATGTATCTATGTATGTATGTGTGTGTATATATATGAGGGTGGGGGTACCTTGCGTACCGAACCCAAATATATCATGAAAATTCCTCCACTACCCAATCTGGAAATAGGCAGGTTTTAGGGCTTTTTACATCCATATATATATATATATATTTATATTTGTAAAAGAAGGTAATACATTCCCTTATCTATCATCTTACTCACAAGATCAATATAAGTGTCTAAATTAGTGGAGAATGTGATGAAAGATAACTAGTAGACTCCACATAGGGATAGCAACGGGGTCGGAGATATTAGAGACGCTCTCCCCATCCCCATTCCACACCCCTAGTCTAGTATCGGGAATCTCCGCGGGGAGTCAGGGTTTTTTTCGTCTACAAAATCGATTTTTCTAAATAGGTATACATGAGATTTTTTATACAAAACTAGAATTACCTAACTTAACCATTCAAATTGATTCACATCAAAATGTAATAAATCAAGTATTTTAACAGTTTCGTAAGATAGATTATGTTATTCATAAAAGAGATAATTTATTTACTAAATCATTTTATAACACACACAAGATTATCAATCAAATAGATGATTTCTCTAACATATATGTTCATAAAAGATGCTTATAATACTTGAATAGATGATTCTACAAAAATTATATTAGTAACTCTATCGTATTAGTTTCTTTCGTTTTCTATGTATAATAAATCGTATGAAACAATAGTGTATGTCCAAATGAAAAACAATCTTATTGATATGCATATTAATGTAAAAAAATTAAATTTGATACAAATGCATATTTATATGAGAAATTTGGCTTTAAAACATTATATATGTGTGTGTATGCGTGTTTGGGTTGAGTACAAGTTTGGGGAGCCGAGGGGTATCCCCGTCCCCGTTTCTAAGTTTGAATAATCCCCATCTCCGATCAACTCAAGAATTCCCTGGTTAAATTAAGGTAGAAGAACGATCGGATATAAAGTTTTTTGTCATCCTAACATCACATGTTATCGTGTAATAAATCGAAGGACCAAGTAAAAAGAAACATAAATATATTATCTTTCTTTTGTAAGAGTCATAATTGTTATTATCTCCTTCGAAGCACAAAGTAACCGCGTCTTCACAACTAAGGCCGGCAGTTTTTGGGTCAACCTGAAACTCGCACGAACCCGAAACGGGTCAAAAGTGGGTTGACACGAAATCGACACGAAAATAAATTGGTCGGGTTAGGGTCAACCCGACAACCTGAAAATGACCTATTTATTAAGGTAGAACTATAATATTTTAAAATTTTCTTTAATACTTGAAATTGAAATTTTGAAAAGAAGATTATGAATTCAAATAAAAGAGTAACATTTTAGGACAATAAAATCCGCCAAACAAAAGTATAAACCCCTTAAACGTTAAAAACTCAAACCGAACAATAAAAGGTTTACAGATACAACAATAGTATGTTATTTAGTATTTGTTATTTTCACTATACGATTTTGATACTTTCACATTTTATTATTTGATAAGTGATATTTTAGTATTTTGGATAGATTCATAATTCTATTTATTGATGAATAATCTTAAATTATTCATCTATTCAATAACATTATTTATTGGTATAGTATAGTAATATATCATTACATCATAGTTTTTATTATATTCATTTATATAAGTGAATAAAAAAATAAAATCAAAATTTCAATCAAACTAAAATAAATACTGAATTTAAAGTTCGAATACAACATAAACGAACATTGATTATTAAAGTTAAGAAAATAAATGAAAATTGTTTTCGAAATTTGTGCCGAACGTCGGAGAACAAACATGAGATTTGAAATGATGAAGAAAATCGTAGTTGAAAAAAACCGTATTCGGAAATCGTACCCGAAAACCGAAAAAATTATCGTCGATGACATTTGGCTTAAATGGGTCGACATGACCCGAGCTTGACACGAAAATAAATGGGTCAAAATTAGGTAGACACGAAACTAACCCGAAACCAAATGACACGAACCCGATAACCCGAAACGAACCCGAATTGACAGTTTTATTCGCAACCGATCGATCACTTACTCATACCAAAATTAGGAGTCCTCTCTCGCTTCCACTGACAACATACCAAAAAAACCCCCACGTATTTGCAAAAATCCCGAACGTATCCTTACTCCCCCATCGATGCACAGGACAATAAGCGAGTCTGCCTTCGTTCTTCCGCACACATTTTTAGGGCGTATCAGTCGCCATTGTCATCTCTCTCTCTATCTCTCTTTCACATTACTTCCAGCACTTTCTTTCTCTCTCTACAAACTACCGCTGATCGGACGGGCTTTACCACCGGAACAATGACTATGGTCACTCCACAACCTCTAGATGTACGTCTCTCTATATCTTTACATATTCGGAAGTTTTAGTTCCTGCAGTTATTTACATCTAAATAGGTGTGAAGCCTTTCTGTTCTGTCGTGTTTTAGTGTCTTTGGCATTCTATTTTGGTTTGGTTTTATGATCGTGCTAGGGTTTGTAATTGACGAGGGGGAGTGTGTGTTAATGTAGTTCAACTGGCAACTGGAGTGTAAATTTAGGGTTTTTATTTTTTGGTTTCGTAGGATAAACCAGGTATTTTCTTGGATTGAATTTTGGATACTTGATAGAATGTTTTGGTTTTCTGGTGTCCGTGTTTTCTTTCTATTCGACAGCAGGAAGACGAGGAGATGCTTGTGCCGCACACGGAGCTAGAGGACGGGCCTCAACCGGTGCAAGGTCCTGTTGCTTTCGATGGTACTCCGCCCATTGAAGCCCCACAGCCTATGGAAGGTTATTGCTTTGCTTTATGTATTTACTTAAGTTATTTATGCATCCACCTTGACTCTTTCGATCCGTATCATTATGCAATTATATGAATGAAAAGCTGCGTTCATTAGCTTTAAAATGAGAGGAAAGGAAACGGAAGGGAAAGGAATTATTTCCTTCGTAATCCTCCACCTTTCAAAGGAAAAATCAGTTTAACTTCCTCTCCAAATCCTCTCATTTCCCTCATTGAATGAAATCCGAGAACAAGTATTTTTTTTTTTTTTTGGCTTCATTCGTGCTCTTATGTGGTTATTTAAGCTTTGATTTCATTAATTTTGGATTTATTAGTTGCGGGGCAAGCAGAAGTTGGCACAACAGAGAATCAAGCAGCTGAGGAGCCGCAGGCATCGAGGTTTACATGGACTATTGAGAACTTCTCTCGTCAGACCAACAAAAAGCTCTATTCTGATGTCTTTGTGGTTGGTGGATATAAATGGTAAAGAGTAGCTGTGTCTGTATGATTTTGGTCTATTTTATGCATATCCATTACATTCTTGCTTCATAAGGGAAACAATGAGGACCATTTGTCAGGCTGTGCTTACATTTTTGACAGGCGTGTACTAATATTTCCAAAGGGAAACAATGTGGACCATTTGTCCATGTACTTAGATGTAGCTGATTCCTCATCCTTGCCTTATGGTTGGAGTAGATATGCACAGTTCAGCTTGGCAGTTGTTAATCAAATTCACACCAAATTTACCATAAAAAAAGGTATGTTGCATGCCTGTATTGTTGGTTGTGGAGACAGTATGCTTTTATATGGGTTAGCTTTGATAGAGGACAGCTCATAGTTATAAGCTAGTTTGCTGCATCAAAAACCCTCTCCTATCTGAGGAATGACTAGTATCTTTGTGGTTAGCGAAGAATTTTAATGTTTATTTAGAGCTTGGAATCTGTTTAATGACATTACTATTTATTATTGGTAAATAGACTCTAGTTAAGAACACTTTGGAGTTGCTGCATTCACAAAATTTGCAACAATTATATTTCAAGGGATTTTGCTTTAGTGTATAATGTTTCGGTAGAGTGAGATAATAAAATGTTGTATTTTCTTTCTCGACATCCTTGATCCATTTCTAAAATACCCTACCCAATAGGATTGGCTTACAACAACGACAAGACCCAATCCCGCCTGAGCGGGTTATGAGGGAAGTAAGACGTAGACAGTCATACCTTCACCCGTTAGTAGAGAGACTGTTTCCCAATAGATCTCCGGCAGAGAGAAAACAAACAAACAAACAAACAAATAAATAGTAGAAAAAAGATAAATAGAAAACTATATAAATAAAAGTAAGTAGATAACATCCATAAATAATAAACATTATATCAACACCAAAAATAAGTTGTTATTGGGTAAGATTTTAATATTTTATTAATTTATTTTTCTTTTAGTTCTTTCTTTATATAATTAAAATTTATTAATATTAAATGATACTTATTATAGATAAAAACGACCTATCTATTCAAAAGGTTATAGATAACAAGACCTATCTATTCATTTTTTGTTATTATTATTACTACTATTAATATTAATATTATAAGTATTGTTGAATTAGTGATGAGATTGGGGAAACTATACGCCTAGTGAGATTAATAGTAATTTCTAATAATTAATCATACTTAACACCCACTCACACTCACATAATATAAATATATATCTATACTTAATAACCAGCTCTAACCCTATCCTAGGCCCTGGTTGCGACTTTCCTACCATACTACCCATCAATCCTAATTTTCCTTCTCCAAGAAAACCTATCTGAGATCATGTCATCGGAGAGGGAAAGCTCTTGCAAATCAGTCTTCAACCTATCTTCCCACTTCAGTGATGGGCGTTTATGCCTCCTCGTGATGTCAACTACGATAGATTCCAATCTCTAACCGGTGCTGTTGGAAGCCTTCTCTTAACGTGTCCAAACCATTAAAGCAACACAATCTTCCTTCTCTACAAAAGACGCCACTCCTAATTCTGCTCTGAACACTCTGACTGGAATTTTATCTAATAGAGTCTTCCCATGTGTCCACCCAATAGGATTGGCTTAACTTGGGAAAATGAAGATATCTGACATGAGAACAGGGTACCTAAATTACGTGTCTTTGAATCACCAGAATTTTACACTTTAACGTCTCCAGATATGTGCTATATGTTTTGTTAACATACTGAAATTAAACCTATGAGGATAAAGCAGAGGCTCTATTTAATCATTTACTTGAGGGTTGTTGAAGAGCTAGAATATGCTGCTATGTGGAAACTGGGGTCATCCGAGTAGCAAAAGAGCTACAAAATATTAACTAGATTAATCCATAGACATACAGAGATCTATTGATTCTACCTCACGGACCCATATTAGGGTTTGATGTGTTTGTTCATGATTTTTATCTAAACTGTAATAAAATAGTTTAAAGAGTTCCTGACAGAATACTCTTATTCTTTTTCCCTATGAAGTGCTTATTAAACTGACATAAAACTAAAGAACTGCATGTTTATCCCTTCAGTATTGATCTATTGATTTGCTGATGTGGCACTAGTTTTATATGTGAAAATGAAGAACAAACATGGACGTTAGAACTTCAATATTGAATTTCGTAATCATTTATTGCTAGTGCAATCATACAAATAATGTAGGATAAGGTACGCTCCCTTTATAAGTGACATTATGAAGAACTAAAATCGTATTCACGCACGAACAACACACTACAACACACTATTAAAGGAGAGCGTGGGAGTGGAAAGACACTATTGATGTACAGGCTTGTTACTTTATTCACGCACGAACAACACACTCTCTCTCTTTATATCTCTCTCACACATATATTTACAAATACATATATGTTTATTATCAAGGATTATGGCCCTTGCATTGCAACATGATCTAAAATGATACGTTTTTTCAATGACTAAATTAATAAAAGAAAACTAAAATACAAAATAAGTTCTACAAAAAAGATTTAGAAGTGTCATCCACATTACAAAATTTGCGTCTGAGTGGATTTGATTTTCAATTCATGCATTAAAAATATCAAAGAGCGGCTTCTTGTAGTTGTACTTATTTACGTGTAAGAGTGTGTGTAATTCAGGTCAGCATGCATAAAAGTCTAATCGGCCAAATGAAGACGAGGTTGCATAGTTCGGGTAATGAAATGTACGTTTTTTTAGCAAAAAAATAGAACCTCAATCGCGTAATACTTTAAGCAATATATTGTAATTGCAAAATAACCTGATAATAATAGTGATAATAATGATATTGATAATGGTAATGAATAATGATAAATAACAATACTAACAATAATAATTGTTATTATGCTTATTAATATCTTTATTATTATTGGTGATTTCAGGAAATTTAAAATATGAAGTGAAATTGGTTCTTTTACAAAAAATCAAGTTTTTTTGTCATCTTAAGAAAATTAAAGTTGAGGGTCTGTTTGGTTTTTTAACATGCTTTGCTAGATTAGGCAATAGACTTCTTGATGTGCTGTGTGAATACAGGCGGATTTATTTTACAATGCATATGTGTCTAAAAGGGTGACATTTCTGTGCTGCACGGATGGTATGCAATACACTCCATAGTGAACATTACTCCTTTGTCTTTGTGATAGAAATTTGTGGGCAGATTAACTGATGGATCAAAAACACATTTCGTTGGGGCTTAGGAATATCATTTTTTGTCATTGAACTGCAACTACAAGTTTAACAGACTTGAGGTCATGCTTCATAGGGATCATGTTTGTGTTCAAGTTGTGCCTTCTGTTTCAAAACCTAATCCTTTGTTCGTTGGATATTTTTTTATGGGTGTTCAGTTTTTACTTGTGTAAGACTTGATGCTTGAGATGGATGCATTTTTCTTTGTAATATATTAGCAGGATGTTTGGTTTATGTGTTTCTACAATTGAAGAGACTGGTCATGTTGGGATAATTAAACCTAGTTTAGCAACTGATTCTGTTATCAATATAATTGACAGACACACAGCATCAGTTCCATGCAAGGGAGAGTGATTGGGGATTCACATCTTTCATGGCTCTTAGTGATCTATATGACCCGAGTAGAGGGTTTCTTATAAATGATAGGTGCATTATTGAAGCTGATGTTGCTGTACGGAAAGTGATCGACTATTGGACATATGACTCAAAGAAAGAGACAGGTTATGTTGGTCTTAAGAACCAAGGAGCAACATGTTACATGAACTCTCTCCTCCAAACCTTGTACCATATCCCTTACTTTAGAAAGGTATGACTTGTTATTTCTGTTATTATGACATGTATTACTTAATCTCATTTGAATTTCTAATATCAGGCTGTCTACCATATGCCGACAACAGAAAATGATATGCCTTCAGGGAGTATTCCTCTGGCTCTACAGAGCTTATTCTATAAGCTCCAATACAATGAAACCAGTGTTGCCACAAAAGAATTGACGAAATCTTTTGGATGGGACACATATGATTCTTTCATGCAGCATGATGTCCAAGAACTCAATAGGGTCTTGTGTGAGAAGCTTGAAGACAAGATGAAGGTTGAGCCGTTTTCTTGAGATCCTCTGACTTCACTGTTCATTTTTTTCTGACTTTCGATTGTTGGTGGATCAGGGGACAGTTGTGGAAGGGACAATACAGAAGTTATTTGAAGGACACCATATGAATTACATTGAATGCATCAATGTGAACTTCAAGTCGACTAGAAAAGAATCATTTTATGGTATTGAATATGCTGTAAAGCATTTGGTACTTGTAACAGTCTGGTCTAGCTTGAGTCTGTTGGCTGCCTTTATTAGGTGATCCCGTTAATAATTACATAACATTTATATCAGATCTTCAACTTGATGTGAAAGGCTGTCGGGATGTTTATGCTTCTTTTGACAAGTATGTTGAAGTGGAACGGCTTGAGGGTGATAATAAATACCATGCTGAAGCATATGGATTACAGGTTAAATGTTGGTTCATGCTTGTCGGTTCTAGTTCTTGAATTCCATAGCACAGAAAGCTTGTCTTTATTTGTTGCAGATGCTGCTTACTTTTGATCTTGAATGCAGTTGAATTTTCGTTATGCTTATTGAGTCTGAACCAATAGGTCCACGAGTTAATACCTCACTATTATTACCACTGAAAATGTAGCAGCGTGAAAACCAATTATTCCTGTAGTATGTTTTGAAAAATGGCTCTCATGCATAATTGAACCTGCTTATGGCTTACTCACTATATATTCTTCCGTTGGTTGCTTTTACTGAATTTAATATGTTTGTTTCTGTCCAGGATGCTAAGAAGGGCGTGTTGTTTATTGATTTCCCGCCTGTTCTTCAACTTCAGCTGAAGCGTTTTGAATATGATTTCACAAGGGATACAATGGTAAAGGTAGGTGTTGTGAATTTTTTCCCCACATCTTAGGTTGCCTGTGGCTCTTTTATGTCCTTGTCTCTTATAATATTAGTTTTAATATGCTCCAATATGTATTATTTTTCATCATTCATTTCTTTCCCTCTCTTCATTTTTTTCTTCTTTTGGGGCGGGGCCGTGCGAGCCTGGGGATGAGTTCCTTTATTCTTCAAGGGAGCTACTTCAGTTTTTTCAGATCAACCTGTTCTGTTTTATTATGCAGATAAATGACCGTTATGAATTTCCACTGGAGCTTGACCTTGACCGGGAGAATGGCAAATATCTATCTCCTGACGCGGATAAGAGTGTCCGGAATCTTTATACACTTCATAGGTATTAAATGTGCCTCAATGTATCTTATAATGGTGTCTGAGTTGACATGCTGCTGGTCTGGTTCATCCTTTGTAAAAAAGTTTAGTTTTGATTTCATAAAGTTTTCTATCTCTGACGCATATTTCTTTTCCCGGTTGATTCTCTTCTTTCTGAGGTATCCTTGACTGTGCGCTCAAATCAAAAGATTTTATCTTCCATCTTCTTTACATCGGTGTGCGAATAACTTAAAAAACCTCCTCATTATAGGAGAGGGCATTTAAAAATTTGTCGAAGTGATTTAACTTATTTGAACATCAGTAGCTCCATCATTATCTGTTTTCACAACTTCATTTAGATAAGATGAAGGCTCCTCTGTGTTTACTTTTTATTTACGTGTTGCATCTTGACAGTGTATTGGTTCATAGTGGCGGTGTGCATGGTGGACACTATTATGCATTTATCAGGCCAACTCTTTCAGACCAATGGCGAGTTCTTTATTTATATTCCAGTGTTGTATATTCTTTTTCTATTGCACTTCTATTTCGTAGCTTTCATCTGTGTGGTGTACTCATAATCATCATTGCAATTAGGTTCAAGTTTGATGATGAAAGAGTTACAAAGGAAGATATGAAGAGGGCGTTAGAAGAGCAGTATGGTGGTGAGGAAGAGGTAATGCGTTGCCTTTTCTAGTGTTTTCGTTTCTACGACTACATATTTATCGTTTCTTATGTCTTCCAACAGCTACCCCAGACAAATCCTGGCTACAATAATGCTCCATTTAAATTTACAAAATACTCAAATGCTTACATGCTTGTCTATATACGCGAAAGCGACAAGGAGAAGATTATTTGTGACGTTGATGAGAAAGATATTGCAGAACATCTTAGGGTAAACCCACTTAAGAAGTTCGAATTAGTTTCACATTTTTTGAATGTTCTGGCTCATGCAATCCAAAACCTGAGCTTGTAAACCATTCTTGTCCAGATAAGGTTGAAGAAAGAACAAGAAGAGAAGGAAGACAAGAGAAGATACAAGGCGCAGGCTCATCTCTACACTATTATCAAGGTGGTAGATGATTTATGGTAGATTAATCTCTGGTTCCTGAATGAATCTTCTTTGTTCTTTAATTCATATTACTAATATCATTGATTGACATGTCTAGGTTGCTCGTGATGCAGACTTGTTAGAACAGATTGGCAAGGATATATATTTTGATCTTGTCGACCATGACAAAGTGCATAGCTTTCGTATACAGAAACAAATGCCATTTAACCTTTTCAAGGTATTTGTTATTGCTAGTTTGGTGGCCTATGAAGTATCCTTGATGTATTTTATCATTGATTTACCATTTTCAACCATTTGCATTGCTTCAAATAATGTATTCTTTTAGGTGGCATAGACATGTGCTTACTAGTTACATGTATTCGTGTAATATTGACAAGCTTGTCTAAACTAAAGCATATTGTGCCATTTGCTGCTTATAGTATTTGTGCATTTGGCTTACTTGTATTCATGGTCTGCAGGAGGAGGTTGCCAAAGAATTTGGTGTCCCTGTTCAATTTCAACGGTTCTGGATATGGGCAAAGAGGCAGAACCACACATACCGTCCCAATAGGCCTTTAACAGCACTGGAGGAAACACAATCTGTATACTTCCCCTACTTGCTAATTTCTTTTATACAGCGTGACCAGCTGTTGCAGTGTTGCTTTAAGTTGTTTCATTGCATGCAAGGATTGCAAGATCATAATCTTTTATGTACTATTCTTTGTATGAAAAATTGTAATGCCTCAGAATAAATGTATATGCGAAAAATAATTTATGGCTTACCTTTTCATGCTATGTGTTTGATACACTTGGCTATCATAGCATTTTGGTCAAATGTAGAAACTATCATTGGCTTAGTATATGATCTAATACGCTACTTAGCTGTTGGCGGTCAAATCTTGATGTGATAACTGTTTCGTTTTATCTGTAAATGTGGTAATCAATTTTCATTCATTGCGATGCTTTGATATAAAACACCAAGTTTTATGCATGTAAATGGTTCAAAATACATAATATGCTCCAAAATGATTGTTTTCTTGGAAGTAATTTGTGAAGATTAATATCTATTTGAAGTTATTGGATGCATGGATCTTTGAGACTCCCTTTAGTCAGATAATGCAGTTTGTATGATTTCATGATAAATCCCATCGAGTGTTCCGAGTGATATGATGAACTGTTTACTTCTGTATTGACTCTACTGCAAAAATACGTCAAAGTATTCTTCAGTTAAGTTATTGTAACTGTCGATCACCATGTGGACTGCAGGTTGGGCAATTGAGGGAGGTTTCCAATAAGAATCACAATGCTGAGCTCAAGTTGTTCTTGGAGATAGAGATTGGACCGGTAACATTGTTTTGTCTTTCACTGTTCTGTGAAGCTGCCTCACGTTTTATCATGTAGTTGTACTAAAATTACATTCTGTTTTCAGGATTTGCATCCTCTTCCACCACCTGACAAAAGCAAAGAAGATATACTTCTCTTCTTCAAGCTTTATGATCCTGAGAAGGAAGAACTCCGGTACCTTTTTAAGATGTTAATTTGTCCTATATTTGGCTATTTGCTTTTTTTAGATGGGTTTTATTTTTTCATGATCTTCACTTTGAGGTTTTTTGATTAAAAAGGAAAGATTAGATGACAATTTCATAGATAACATGATCATGTGGATGTCTATTTGTATGTAGGTTCTCACAAACTTAGAGCCCTAAATCTAGAGACCTTAATATTCTTTACTTATGTATAGATTGGGCATCTAATCATGATCATTATTTTGAAATGTCCTAGTACTATGTGACAATGGGAAGGCCCTTGAGTAACTATTCACTTATTCTTTACCCAGGTATGTTGGTAGGTTTTTTGTAAAGAGTTCCGGTAAACCAACTGAAATTATATTAAAATTAAATGAGAGAGCTGGATTCAGCCCAGATGAAGAAATTGAACTCTATGAGGTATGTTTACTCAATATTCTGTAAACTTCCACCACTAGTTTTGAGTTTTTAATTATGTTGTTTCCCGTCATCATTCAGGAAATAAAATTCGAGCCATGTGTCATGTGTGAACGTCTTGACAAAAGGACCTCATTTAGATCTAGCCAGGTACTTGTCTCAACCTTCCTATGATCCTATCATTGAAAAGGGTTTTTTTCTGCATATATGTGAAATGGCGGTAACATCTAAAGAAAATCCATTCTTCTTTTTAGATCGAAGATGGAGATATTATTTGCTTTCAAAAACTCCCTCAGGCTAAGGCTGAGGAGAAATTCCGATATCCTGATGTCCCTTCATTTCTAGAATATGTGAAAAATCGTCAGGTGCGTTATTCTTTACTCAGAATGCTGTAAGTTGGCTGGCAGTCTCAAAACTGAAGCATCTGATGGTTTCTCTATTTGGAAATTATCTATTCTCATGCCATTATGATTTACTTTTGGCAGATAGTTCATTTTCGATCTTTGGATAGACCTAAGGAGGATGATTTTTGTCTTGAACTGTGAGTTCAGCTTTTCTATATACATACCTTGTACCAGATTATTCTTATTAAATGATCAAGGTACTGTTACTATTTGACCAATATTTTCATAATGAATCACGTTAGGTCAAAGCAGCATACATATGATGATGTGGTGGAGAGAGTTGCTGGGAAACTTCATCTGGATGATCCTGCGAAAATCAGACTTACTCCTCATAATTGCTATTCTCAGCAACCCAAACCCCACCCCATTAAATATCGGGTTGCAGAACATCTGCTAGACATGCTGGTTCACTACAATCAGGTTTCTATATTTGTGACATTGTTAAACCTTTTTTTGAATGTATTTATGTATTTTTCACCAAGCGAGTTTGGTATTGATGAAATATTTTGGATTGTCTTTTTTCTTGTTTGGGTTCAGGTCTCTGATATCCTCTATTATGAAGTGTTAGACATCCCTCTGCCCGAGTTACAATGTCTGAAAACTTTGAAGGTTGCTTTCCACCATGCAACAAAGGAAGAGGTATTTTACTTAATTGCTTCTTCTTTGTGCAAAGGAAGAGTTAGAACTGTCTCTATTTTGTCAATATATTGTGGGCATAATTTTTGGGTTCTAAATTTTTGTTAATTTGCAGCCTGTAATTCACAATATAAGGTTGCCAAAGCAGAGCACCGTCGGAGATGTTCTCAATGAAATAAAGACAAAGGTATACTCTGGATTCATGTGCCAACAGTTAAGTTATATGTTGTTTTATGTTATCATCTATGAGCTTTACGAACACATGTTTAAACAGGTTAAATTATCTCATCCAAATGCTGAACTTAGACTGCTTGAAGTATTCTATCACAAGATATACAAGGTATTGCATCAGATTAACAATATGTTTTAATTCAGTTTTTAGCAAAATGGGCAGTTCAGGATTTTAGTTTAAATTTGTGCGACTTCAAGCATGACTTGAGGCTCCTTTTGTTTTTCTTATCCTTGCAGATCTTTCCGCTGACCGAGAAGATTGAGAATATAAATGATCAATACTGGACATTACGTGCTGAGGAAGTAAGCTGGCTTATATCTTTTATGTTTTTTTGGGGGGTTAGAGGTGAATTCCTTTGAATGTGCGAAATGCTGAAGTTCTGAAACAAACACAAGTCATATCTTACAATTCTAGCCATCTATTCCATGTTCCAACATATCTAGTTATTTGACATTAACTTGTTTTTTTCCAAGTAGTTGGTTGTAGAAGAGAAACTTGATTTAGAAACGTACATTTACATTTGTTTTCTTATCTTAGATTCCAGAAGAAGAGAAGAACCTTGGACCCCAGGATCGGTTGATTCATGTTTACCATTTCACCAAAGAGGCTGCACAGAACCAGATGGTACATATGAGCACTTTGTCTATTCAACTACTTACCTATTTGGAGTATGCTTCTGCTGAACTGTGGATTTACTGTTCTTGTTTTCATTAACAGCAAGTACAGAACTTTGGGGAGCCTTTCTTTCTGATAGTTCATGAAACTGAAACTTTAGCAGATGTTAAAGTCCGCATTCAAAGGAAATTGGAAGTCCCTGATGAGGAGTTTTCTAAGGTAATTAGTTTATGATGCTTTCTTTATAATTACTTGTGTTAAGGCCAGCCATGGTTACAGCTGATATTCACATTCCTTTCCCCCTTGTGGCCTTGTATTTATCAGTGGAAGTTTGCCTTTTTATCTTTGGGACGTCCTGAGTATCTACAAGATTCAGATGTTGTGTCTAGCCGTTTTCAGGTTATTTCATTTCTCTTTTTTTTTTAAAAACCGACACTTGTTCCTTCCTTGTAATACCTTGTTCACTAGTTGACATGAGTTTTGAGTCTGGTTTGTCACAGAGAAGAGATGTTTATGGTGCTTGGGAGCAGTACCTTGGGTTAGAACACTCAGACACCACCCCTAAAAGGTCCTTTACAGCAAATCAGGTAACCAATTTTTCCCCCTAGAATCTGGCAGTCCACAGTCTGGTGCAAACAAAATTGTTGGTCATTGCATTATCTTTGTTTGAAGGGGCTTTCAGCTTTCTAATGCAGTTTTCATGTTTGTTTTTTTCTTTGAAAAAAATATGCAGAATCGTCACACATTTGAGAAGCCGGTGAGAATATACAACTAGAACAGCAGTGTGAATGTAAAGCAATTTAAAATATGGAGAATTAAAAGGCAACGCAACAATGTTTTTTGTTGATTGTCAAAAGAACATTTTTATGTGGATTCCATTGTTGGTTTTGTTGATTGCTGCTAATTCTTTCTGGACTGAGGTGAGGGAATGGGTTAGTATGGGTGTTTGTTGTGTGGTGATTCCCTGTGTAATTTAGGTAGCAGTAAATTAGTAGTAGTACATAGGAGGAAGATTTTGTTTAATGAGTGTTGAAAGTCTACAAGCAGCAGCAGCAGCAGCAGCAGCTATTATAAGCTGGGTGCCTAAAAACAGTCGTTTTCCTTTCTTTGTGGGATGGAGTCGGAGTGAGACTTGAGGGGTTTGTGTAAAATTGTTGGAGGCATAAGTTTTGTGTAAAGAGTTACAATACTATTCTACTGCTCTCACTTCTTATAATCTATTATCTTGTCCCAAGTGGCTTCAATTTTAACTTGAAGTTTATATATATTCTAACATTATTTAGGACTAAAATAGATATAAAATTCATAATTTAACTAGGCCTCTTGTACATTTTTGTTGAAGCTTATTCATCCTTCATTTTCTACTTGAACACCACAAAAGATGAGCAAAGTCTTGAGCAATTTTGTATTCATCCTTAGGTTGGTTGTGGTGCCCCGAATCTCGGGTGACTATCGCGAAACACAAGTAATGAAAAATGAATTTGACGACACTATGGAAGTTGATATGGTTAATTTAGGAAGTAAAGTTTTCATATTTGATAGTTCTACAGGGACGTCTTTTGAATCAACCAAACAAACATTTAATGCTCATTAACCATTTTTCAGGATCATTCCCGGGTATACACGATTCCTTTATTTTTATGAAACCTTAAAACGTATTAGTACAACAATATCAAGGTTCAAACAGTTGACAACATCTAAAAGTCCTACCCAATGCAGAAATTAAAGACATACATTGATCTAAGTACTACTACCAAGTAATGGACCAAAATAATTTGGGCATGCAGTTTCATATTAGAGTTAAAAGTAAACCGAAACTGTGGCTGTGTGTTTCGGTTAATTTCAGTATCTGCATTATTGGTTTCAATTTGAATGGCTATATTAAATAGTAGTGTAGATTTGTAATTTTAACCAAATAACAAATTTTAATGGGTTTAGTCATCATGATCCGACTTTTGATTCAAAGGAAAAGACAGGGATGTACTGTTGGTTCTTCTCGAAGCTCCGATTCCGAGAAAAAGTAAAGGCTAGTGACATAGACAACTATGAATGGTATTCGTTGACAGGAGTGACCGCTTTCTAGTCGTAGGCTTTCATTATATGGTTATTTTTGTCTGTTCTCCTAATCTTCAGTTGTCGAATGGGGACGTTATTGTTTTGATATTGATATACATCTCACATCTACGGTTTTTGATGTTCTTAATGAATGAATATGTAGGATAAAAAGATGACAAATTTCTCAATCAAAAAAACAAAATAAAAGTACAGTTTTGAGCACAACAATTCAAGAAATAGAAAAGAGTAGAAGTAGAAAACCCAACCAAACTGGATAATTTGATCAAGTCCAGATCATGGAAGACACTATTGAATTTGATCATGTTTATTTGAATCCAACCTCATCTGTACATCATAATATTCTTATATATATTCGCAATTAATTGATTAATGTTATGATCCACCACGTTGTCTCTTGCCGACACTCTGATATTTAATCATTCAACAAGCGAATGTTGTGTTTTTGTGAAGTGATTAGCGAGTGGGTGGAGAGTCTCGGGTAGATCACATGGTCTCTCTCGTATCATGTCTTCATGTCATGGAAGTGCTGAGATTGCATCTTAGCAAACAGAACATTCAACATTTGCTTGCTGCTGCACCATTTGATATTCATATTGTATCTTGTGCATTAATCACTCGTGATGGTGTACAAATCAACTCTTTAATCAATATAATTCACTCGGACCACTCCAATTTCCTTTGTATGAAAACCGGGAAAAAGAAATACCAGAAAACACGCAATGGTCAAAACGCAATATGGGTTATTACTATCTTTGGGTGAATCATTTCTCAAAACACCACTTTGGGTAAATTAACATTCCTTCGGTATATTCCTCTGGAGGATGAAACGTAAAGAACGGCTACATCATGTTAGAGAAATCTATATACAACTCTCACCTGCCAATTAGATAAAACTTACTAGTAACATCACAATATCAGGTTAGTTCACCTTTCAAAGCACGTGCAGCCCTTTGGACGGCCCTAGCAACCCTCCAGATTTCATGTTGGATCACTGCCTGCCCTTTTGACTGATATATAGCATCTGCAACTCCTGGAAAGAATCCCAGTTTACTCTCGCTAGCCGGTCCATATACCTACACCACATAACTTGCATACTCAGTCAGTTGTCCGTAACCTATACAAGGGTGATTTAGACATTCTGCTTAAGCTTTTATTGACCTATAGGTCTTTGAATCTAGGATACCATTCTGTCATTTAGTCTACCCTTTCAACATTATTTAAGAATAACTTTTATAGACTAATCACTTAACTAGCCCGTTATCAACATAACAAGTTGTTCATGACAATCACTTCTGCCAACAACCAACCATATCTTGTGATTTTTGTCATTTCTTTAAGCGTACTTTAGACACAATATTTTTGACATTCATGTATTGTCAGAAAAATTATAGGTATCAAACAGGGTAAAGAGCTTGGATATTTCTTAGATCGTGCATGAAAATCACTTTCCAAAAACAATTATACAACCCAAATCCACCCAGGTATCACGTATATTGTCTTGAGTTACTCTAAGGACACAATTCTTGTTTTGGTTAACTAAATCAAGAATCAAACCATAGAAAGTTCGAGGTCTAAAATACTTTGTATTGGTTTGTTGTACATCTGGTCTGGTAAGTCCCATTAACACATTCATATGTTATCAGCACCATTCGAGTGGATAAGAGAGTTATTTGATGCCAAAAACAGTTACCAAATAACTACCAGCAGTTAATTGGCAATAAACAACCACCAAGTGTTGTAGACCCTAAAGACTAGCTTCTGAAAGCCTACAGGCTCCACTGGATGCTGATCATAGGATCGTGCCGACTGCTGATCACCCTAGCTTATCAGCTAGCTGATCTGCCCCTTGACCCACACTATTTTTAGTTTCAAGAAAAATATTAACTTATACAAGTGTACACTTTGTACCACCAACTTGTATTAAAATTCGATTCCTTCAGTCTCACATGATAACAATAACATCACTAACACGTATGTTTGTATACATATATGATGGGAGTATATGTATATGTATGTCTGTGTGTGTATATATATAGAGAGAGAAATAGCCCTTACAAGATGCTTGAACCATTGTCTTCCTTGAATCCCGTCCGGATCCAAGAAGCCTCGTTCTGCAAACATCAAACGATCATTCAACATGCGTCTCTTTAAAACTGAAAAACGACCTTCGATTTCTTCCACCCTCATTTTCTGCAAAAGGAATTAAGATGTGCGGTCAACCTCAAAAGTAGAAAAAGTACCCTCGTACCATTCACTAGATCTAGACACAGGTAAAAGAAAAACCTTCATTTCATCTTCAACTTGTTTAGCTGCATCCACAAGTTCTTGAATGGCCGATGTTATAGGAAGCAAAGAAACATCAACTTCCAGCAACTTATACAACGAGTGTGTATAGTTCTGCAGATCAACAAAATCATTCATGATCAATTGATCACAAAATGAGCTAAATTCAAAATTGACCGAGGCCACTTCAGACATTTCACAACTAGAAAAACTTTTTCATCAAGATAAATGACAAGTATTGCATATTTCATGAGATGCGTAGGAAAGACTCGTCATACCTGCAACTGAGCTGCATATGAAAAATAGTTGAAAGGCAGGATAGGATCATCAGCAAAGTGAAGTGCAAGCAGTCCCCACACACCAGCAACTAAGGTGACATATTAGAAGAATAAGATTTTAATTACATCATGATGATAAATTCCGGATTTCAATAGTTCAAAGATAGATCAGAAAAGAAGCTAACCAGCAACGTGACGGTGGAAGAATGGATCTGCAAACTTAACCATCCAGTCATATGAGTCAAAAGCAGTGTGGTAAACCGGGAAATCTAGAAATATAATGTTCACAAAGAAGATTAGCAAACTATAAAACATAATGTACCAGATTCAAATATTAATAATGTAAATTACTTTAATCCACAAGATTCAACCGTTCTATCGGCATTTACATTAGATGGCCGAAAAACAGGCAAACGCTTTTAATCCCTCAGTTTCGTGACGAGGCAATAGTTACTTCTTTTCGGAAAATGTTCAAGGTAGAGTGACCAAATTACCACTTCTAACAGACTCACAGTTGGAGGACACTATAGACATAAAAGACACTAGACACACCTTTGCCATAGTAAAGATCGATAGAAGGAACTCCCGCGTGATGCAAAAATGGAGAAAAGTCGGAAAAAACGTCACTTAGTCTCTGGATCTACATCTCCACAAAAAGAACCTTGTTATGCATATTTAAACTCAACATTTAACTACGCATAGTGATTTAGAAGCACAAGAAGATATAGTAGATTATCCTCTCATGAACTGCATTTGGTCTATTAATTATCATAGAAGATGTTTCATTAAACATACCAAGGGAGGGTCTGCAGTAGTTGTTCTCCATCTCTCAAAGAGAGTTGAACCCGAGAAGTCAGGATCTATAACCTGATATTTTATAATAGAAGATGCAATGAATTGACCCGACACATAATCTAAATTCAGTAGTACACGTTTGCCTATTAGTCAGAAATCTAGAATACCCTTCAATAAATTCTTCATACCTTCTTAGTAACCTCAATTAGAATATCATCTAGTTGAGGTGTTGTAGCAGCAAAAAATCCAGGCCCTTGAACCGCACAATCCACATTGATATATGCCACTGCCTTGGAGCCCAAGTTTACAAGATTTTGCTCAACCCATTCAGTAGATCCGATCTGAACCCATACAGAAATTACCGGTGTTTAACTATCTGTCTAAATTTTAAATTACCCAGCTGGTAACAAAGATAACATTTTTGTGGACCAACCCCTCTAAACTAATTGATGGTCACTAGATTCAAGAATTCTTAGTGTTTCTTGTACAATAACTAACCAGTCACTAAATCAAGATTTTTTTGATCCAGAATGGAAGCAGTCACGAATCCATGTTACATTTCAGTTATCAGTTATCAGTTATCAGTTACTAGCTAAGTAGAATATTACCTACCATCCCAAATTCTTCTGCATCCCAACTGCATAGATAAATTGTTCTTTGAGGATTCCACCCCATACGCATCATTAGAGAATACCTACGGGCTATATCAATCAGCGTTGCGGTCCCACTATTTGGGTCAACAGCTCCATAAGTCCATGCATCTCTGTGGTTGCCAAGCACCACGACCCGGTCTGGCTCTTCTGATCCCTTTATGACACCAAATACATTTTGGATCGTTGCCATCTTATTCTCCCCCTACACAAGAATTTTCTAAAACAATAAATCAAACGAATCCGCATTCATGAAATAATCAAAAGTTTCCAACTTGCATATGATTATCAATCAATTCAGAGTTGGTAGAGGTCAAAAGCACCCTTGAATAGAAGTTTGTGGTTATGTTCATAGCAATTAGTACAGTAGCAAACATAGAAAGATATAACCTCAAATATGTCGAATTCTTTGATCAAACAAACAACCAACATTCCAACAATCAGAAACATTATGAGACTTTGTACGAAATGATAAATTCAACACTAGACAAAATATACTTGAAAGTGAAATAAGAATAGAATAAGTACTGTTTCAAGTGGTCCATGATAGTCAAAATCAAACCTGATATGTGAAGTTCAAGAAAGTTGGTCCTGGGCCAACCCTGTCAAACTTGCCCACTCGGTCACCATCCCTCCATAAATGGGGCACCTTGGCCCCCTCAAGCGACCCCAAAATCAGCTTCGCCGTCTCCGCCGACACGGGCATTGATGCCACAGCCGGAAACCTCTTCAAAACCTCACCATCCTCCACCCTTAACCGCTCTACATCGCCACTAATTGCAGCCCACCCGGGTGTCAGTGGGTCCCCAACACCATCCAACACCGTTCCCCTCTCCACCCCATCACCGGTACCGTCGGTAAACATAACCACCGCCGCCACCCCTTTTTCGGACGCCTTCTTCGCCACTGCATTCCTCGAAATCCCGCCGCCTCTCTTCACAACAGCTACACAACCCGTAACGTCGACCCCAACAGCAGCCAGCGCACGATAGTCCTCCTCCCTGCCATGGTAAACATACACCGCCTTACCATACGCCGACCCCGACGGGGAGTAAGCGTGGTAGGGTTTAACGACTTCGGAATCAGAATTAATCCCCTGTTCGGCCAGGGGAAGCGGAACGGCGGTGGCGCTGTTGCTAAAGTGCGCGGTGAGTGATGATAATACATGGTACGATAACAATACAGAGTAATTGGTGACGTGGGTTTGAAGATGGAGGGATTGGAATTGGGTTTCGACGTAATCAGCAGCGGAGGATGATGGAGGGGTGCCGGCGAGATGGGGGTGGAGGGTAAGGTGGCGGAGATAGTTAGAGATGGTGTAGTTGGAGGCGGAGTTAAGGAAGGTGGAGATTAAGTCTGGGTTTTGGAAGGTGGTGGAGGGTGGGGGTGGCGGCGGTGGAGGGTGGTTGTGGTGGTGGAGGGTGTAGATAGAGATAATGCAGAGGATGAAGATGAAGAAGAGGGTGCATGAAGGTGAGGTTATAAGCGTGGTGGATTTGGGGGAGAAAGATTGAGCCATCAACGGCGGCGGAGGTGGTGGAAACAGCGGAGAGATTGAAGAAGAAAGCGTACAAGAGTGCAATGCAGTCGAAAGAAAGAAGTTGCAGGCATTAAACGTTCATGTAATGTAGTATCTAAAATTTTGTCTGGGTGATGTGTCCTCCAGGTGGGTCCTTGTTTCTTTCTACATATAAAATTATAAATAAATAAATAAATATAATAAAAGGTGGAAAACATAAAACACACAAATAAAAGTATATAAAGTGTTACACAAAAAAAAAAAAAACTTTTTTATGTGTCCCCGTCCCGTATATACATCGCAATATTTCACATTTAGTAACAATATATATATCGTTATAATAAAATCTTCGTATATTAAATATTATAAATAGTTTTTAAAAATAGTAATCATGTTTCATGTATAAAAAGTTAAAATATAATTAAAAAATAAGTATGAAATTTATAAAAAGTTAATTATAAAAATATGAGTTATAATTATCATTTTTAAAAACTATAATTTTCTTTTTTATATTTATCTATAGCCTTAAAGGTTATGCTTAATTGGTTATCATTCTCCTTAGTTTTAATTGATTGGTGAAATCTTTTGGCTTTTTATATGTCGAGTATTTTCAAAAACTGTTAGATAACATCATAATTGTTTCTAAATATATATAACAATTGATTTTGCATTTAGTAAAAATAGGGCTTTTTACATTAAATTGCAAACAAATAATTTTGCATTAGTTATCATTGTATGTAGAAAATTTATTTTTTTCATTAAATACAACTTTTATAATTTCTTCATTGTATGCAAACAAATTTATTCTGTGTCTTGAAAGATGATTGTATTTATCAACAAAAAATAAAGTTTATTGCATAAAATGATAATTTTTGTAAAGTTACTTGTATTTTGGTTTAATAAACCCTGTAATCTGTAAACTAAAAAACATATATACATGAAAGCAAGCACTTTTTGATTGAGTAAATTATATAAAAATACAATAAACTTTGTCTTATTACTATTGTATATAACGTACTTTTTATTTAAAAAATAATCCAAATCAACTTTCATAATCTTCTAGTTGTATACAAGTCCTATACAATGAAAATAAAACAAGGTTTATTATATATAATGATAATTAAAATTTAAAAGAAATTTATTTGCATACAACAAAATAATTATGAAAGTTAGTTTTATTATTTTTTTTAAAAAGTTTGTAATATACAATAATAATTAAAATAAAATTTATTGTATTTTTATAATTTTTGATTTGCGAAATCTATAAATCATGAGTAAGTTTGAAATAAGCGGATGTGATTTGACAAGCTTTGTACATGTTGCTATGACTTAAAAGAATTTGTGGAACATATGCAAAAATTCATATATAGTGGGTGTGGGTCAATGGTCTTATATATTGTTGGCAAATATATATATATATACACACGAAGGTACGAGAATTCACTAGCAAAATTTCTCAATAATTTTCGTGATTGTGTAGGACTCTTTTTTCTGATTAATATTTACTCCCTATTCAAATATCAAGAATTTTAATTTAATTAAGATAACCTAGAAATCATGGTTTGTAACATTCATCTAATCTATTCTAATAACCTTATCTATACAATATTATAAAGCATTTAATCCTTTTGTTTAAACTCTTAAATTTTAAGTGTTTTAAAATTACTAAATTACCTCTTATATAAACTAAATTAAGTAACTATTAAATACAGTTAATAAGATACTTATATTCCATTTTAATAACTAAACTTTACCTATTTAAGAAAATAATCAAAGTCAATACAATTTTTTTGAAAGTCAAAGTCAATACAAATTAACTTAATTATTAAAAAATATTTTTATAACCTTTTTTTTCAATTACGGAGAACAAAAAAGATAAAGAAAATACAAATGTCAACAAACGAAAATTATCCACTGTCACCGTATTACATGAATACCATACTCCCTATGTATTGAAAACGAACATGTTAACGAGTAGAAATTAGTCGTTACCGCAGCATTACGTTGGTTTCATGCTAGTTAAAATAAATAGATGTATGACATCAACATCCTTTTTTTACCAATTACAACCTTCTATTTCGTAAATTTTCTTGTAACCCCCTGATAATTACCAATCAAAATCTCCTATTTTCAATATTTCACTTATCTTATATTAATGATGATTATTCAAAATTCAAACTAGTTTTTGATACTAAAGTTTTTTAAAATACTTTCCATATTTCTAGCTGGTTAGTTTAGGTAAACAATATATGTTTGTTATCCAAAAATATACATGTAAATAGTGACATTAAGTTTGGAAACCTTCCAATGCCATTATCTATTAGTTAAAAACATATTTAGTTTAAAAAACAATTGAAAATGTTTAAAACCACCACCGTATGAATTGAAATACTAGCCGCCCTTTATTTCATTTTTAAATTACTTTTCAAAAATGGACGTTTATTAATGGAAAGATCGTAACTATTGTAGGCATTTATATCTTAATTCTATAAACATTGTTGCACTTCAACACCACACATGTTGCTCTGATTCTTCTTCATTTTGATAGCTATAAATTATGAAGAATTAACAACCCTCTTCTTCATCTTCAAAAAGACCTTTATTGAGACAATCTTTGGCTTTTACAAAGAAAAAGTGGTTAAGAACTTCTATATAAGACAATTATGTTCAAAATACGTTTTATATTACTATATATGTTTTATAATTGTATTCTCTATGCATGTTAATACTCTTAAAAACCTAAAACATTTAAAATTGACTTTAATCACCCCGTGTTTATATACAAGATGTTAAGCTAGTATTGGTTTATTTTATTCATAAACAGTGACATTTTATGGTTATTCAAGGGTTAAGTTTTAATTAGAAAACAATTATATAATGGATGAAATTGTTTGGTGAATGTTGAACAAACAACAGCTAGCATATGAAATTTCACCAGCTAGCATTTTTAATAGCGTTGAACAGATTCAGCATATAACTGATGAGCGTTAACCATGATTAAATTGAGAAATATAAAAGGAGTTGCTATTTATTTATTGTATTGTATAACTAAAAGAAAGAGAGAAAGTTGGTATGTTTTGGGTACATGCCAAATGTCGCTAAACTTAGGAAATAATAATAAAATTGGTAATATAATGAAAGTGTAGTTAGTTGATTACATCGTTTTAGGTAACATATATTAATAAGAAGGAAAACCGAGGGTTAAAAATGGTCGCCTTGAGACGTCTTAATGAAAACGACAAACTGTATTTAATGTATCAAAAAAATAAAAAATAAAAAATAAAAAAGATCCCCCAACTAAAGTTAATTAGGAAACGAACAAAAAGGGCGAGAACAGCATCATAATTCATAGTGATGTGGTGATGGGGGAATGAATGCAGATTCTTGTCTTTTTATGACGAGGGAGAAGTAACAGTAGTCAGGGATATTTTTGTAAATTTCAAATATCCAATATTTTATTTATTTGTACACAAATATACTCTAACCAAATCAAACCCAACTTAAATGATATATCACTTGTTATACTATTTTTTCTTTTTTTATCTTTTATTTGAAACTTAAATAGCACCTAACCCAAACAATTCAAATATTTTCTTTTTCCTTACTTTCTCTTATACACTCACAAAAAAAAAGTCTTGGGTGAATTCGGGTGTGGAAAACCGATGGGGCGAAGCTAGAGGGAACCCGAGGGGGGTGGTACCCGAACATACCTGTGGAACCTGAAGCCCAAGCTGAAGACCACTACGGGTGGCCTAATCTATGTATCTATCTATATATATATATATATCAAACAATTATCAAATGATATTTTCACTACATATGTGGGAGGGTTCAAACGAGAACTGTTTTTCGTACGAGAACTGCGAGAACCAATCTTGGTTGTTTATTTTGGATAATGAAATTTATGGATGAAGAGTGTGGGGGGATTGAGTGTGGCATGATGCATGTAAGGAATTCATGGGTGGGCAATCCAATTGAAGGATGGAGTATTGGACGGCTAAGTTTGGTTCTCGTGGTTCTTGTATGAAAAACAGTTCTTGTTTGAACTTTTGCCTATATATATATATATATATATGTAAAAGTTCAAATGAGAACTGTTTTTAACGCCATTATGACCCATTAATAGGGGTCTTTTGGTAATTTATATATCTACCCAACCTTGAATTGCGTCCGGGTGAGTCTTTATTAATTTGTGAGGCTTGATTTTCCCGAAATAACCCTCATTAATACTTCATTAATTAGCCATTAATGAGTCATTAATTAGTCATTAATTTGTGAGGCTAAGATTGATTCTCGCAATTCTCGTATGAAAAACAATTCTCTTTTAAACTCTCCCATATATATAGGTATATACATATTCACACCTTAGTCTATCCACATGGATGATTGGCTCATTATTTATATTTAACTAAATTTTATTGGATGATTTGTATAAGATGTTTTAGATTAAAGCATATATAATAGACGATAGCACTATGTTTATAATCATAGTTATTACAAGTTTACAACCTACTACAATAAATAAATAAATAAATAAATAAATAAATAAATAAATAAAACACCCTTTCGATATAATTGTTTACTACATACATATCCACATAGATGAATGCCAACACCTTTTCTTATGTGGATTTGTATGACATAAACTTACAAGCTATATACACTTCATTTACCAGACATTCAACATTTTTACTGTCTATAACTTTTTTCTTTTTGATATATTGTGTAAGATTGTGATATAACAGAATTATGATCCATAAATATTTTAGCCGCTTCTGGTCAGAATACACTAAAAAAATAAGTTATTAATTATACTAAATTATGTAACAAATTAGAAATTAATATTTTTTAAAAGAAACTAAAAAGTAACAATTATTTGGGAGTCGATGTCAGTTATAATATTGTATAGTGTTCAATATTCGGTCCACTAGACACAATGGTAGGCCCAAATCTTGTCAATTTTGGAGAGATATATGAACTCCAAATAATATTTGTATCTTCCAAAATTTCAACTTTTACACTGTGTTCCTATATACTTCAAGGAAATGGAAAAGAAAATTGACGGGAGAAAAGAAAGGATAGTGATTATGATTTTTCATGTTCTCGAGTTGGAAAGAAAGGAAATGAAGTTTGAATGAGAAGAAATAAGTTTGTGTTCTCGAGCTAGAGAGGAAGGAAAGAAAAATGTTCATTTTACAATAATACACTTATTTTTTAAAATAATTTATTAGGATTAAGGGTAATGTAGTCACTTACGGAAAAATCATAAAAATTTTCATTTCCTTTCCTTCTTAATCCTCCCATTTTTGAAAGGAAAGTTTATGAGAGAAAGTTTACAAAATTTTCCTTTCAAATCATTTTCTTTCTCTTCTTAAAATAACTCGAAAACACATAACTTTTTTTATTTCCTTTCAAATCTCTTCATTTCTCTCCAAAATTAAAGTAGGAAACATAGCGTTAAAGTCAAAATTATTTATGTATATATTTTTCTGTCGATCGTATATTTACTTTTCTCGTATAGACTAATGGTTTTTTTATTTTTAAATTTAGGAATATTATTTAGTTGCAATTAAAGATGGAGTTAAGTAACCAAAATTGATGTAACGTGTGTGTAACTTTACGAGCAAAAGCGTATTCCAAAGTAAAAGTATGATTAGTTAATACCAACTTGAGTTGTGTCATTCATGCTTGATAGATAGATAGTATTTGTTCTAGCTAATCCCCACAACTAACACTATTAGCTAGATAAAGGGAAATTGTAAGGTCTTTGTCACACTCCCACCACATTTTCAAGAAAATAGACTACTACTACTACACACTTTTTATTGATTTCTTGTGAATCTTTGAATGTTTTCTCAAGGAATAAGAATTAATTATTTACCATTTTTACTTCATCTTTGAAAATTTCTGGTCCTCACATACAAATGATTCCATATTTAGATTACACAACCACTTGTCATTCTTATATAGGAAGGACACCTTAACTACAAGCATGCATATATATATATATATATATATATATATAGATAGATACTCGTAATAAACAACGGGAGTATCAAGGTTGAATGGTGTCGACATTATGGCTAGACTGGGAGTGATTCAATGGTGAATTTTACAAGAGCAATACTTTTATTAGGATATTTTACATTACATATAACACATGCATTGAAAGAATGTGAGTGAAAGTTTGTGTGATGGACACCTATACATCAAGTACAAAAGGACATGAAATTGGATTTGAATCAAATGTGTGGTGAGTGGGAAAAGCATTACCTTGTAATGGCAATTGATACAAACATGTTGCACAAGTGAAAAGGATTGAAAGAAAACACACAAAATGATATCAATCTTGAAAGATGCTCTTGATTAATAATTATGCAAAAAAGTGGTGTAGGCAAATGAATGTTCACTCATAGTGCTCCACCATATGATGTTCTATTATAACTTTCTTCTCTATGCTTACATTTGTTTATTTGATGAATGGAATCTTGCTATAGGTAGGCATTTCTTCTACCTTTTTCTTTGCCTAGCTATCAAGATGCCTCTCTATTTGCTTGACCAATGCTTTCTTCTTCTTTTACTTTCTCATTCCATCATTTGATGATGTAATTTGAGGTCAATAATTTTTCTTCTTTAGTCACCATTTCAATTCCATGATCAAACTTCATGACAAAACTACTTTTAAGTTATGTGTATTACACATGCATTGTTTCAAGCTGTTTGTATGTCTGGGTTGGCACCTTTTACATCCTTTATGTATCAACTGTGTTACACAAAAGAGTGAATAGCCACAAGAAAGCGTTATTCAACGGATTGTTTGTCAAGTCAAACTCAAAAGTATGAATCACGTTATGAATATTTGACTTATGTCTATGTCTGTTTCATGTCTTACACGTTCCACATAAAAACATGTTAAAAACATTCAACGTGACAATTTAGAAACAGAATCGGCCTGAAGCCAGCCTAAACCAGTTGTTTGGTCTAGTCTTTCGTCTTAGTTCTAAAAGAAAACCTGTTTCGAGTCTGGTGTGGTCCAAAGTCGAAACAGAATTAGATTAAACCTTACAAAATAAGGTCAAATACCAGTATTTAGTCCTTGTGCATTGAAACATTTATCGATATGAATATGCTCGATAAATGATCAAAAGGTAGCATGGACTAACCGTTTTATTTCTCGGTTTTAAAACTATTTTAAATAGTTTTAATTTTCCTTAAGTTCATCAAGTTGTATTTCAACTTCATTTTGTTTTGTGCTTTTTTTTCTTTCTTGTTCTAAAAGGACTTATTCTCCTACCAGAGATTTATTTTTGTTGAATAAAACTTTTTCTTTCCTTAGCTTGTATGGTGTCTCTCATGATACTGTGTGAGACTTGTCAAGTGTTAGAAAATGCGTTTTCGAAACTGATGGTAGCCTATTAGGTACCTTTTTTTCAACAAAAAATGGCGCTTGTGCAATTAAAATCGATGGCTACTCTTCAATCATTATCGATATTGATACTAACTCCCTGTCTACATAATTGTTTCGTTTGGAACTCAGACGTCTTTTCTTTCTTCTGCCATTAGAATTTAGAACTGGTCCTCCACATGATAATCCAGTCACGTATGCTATTGGCATTCAAGTAAGCCAAATTTATAAAATCATGATAGAGTGAAGATTAGGTTACCTTAGATTGTGGCTTTTGATTCTTGAACAGCCTGAAACATGCAACACGCCTCCTAATCTAGTTAGGTACTATGTGAATTAAGAAACACAGCAAATCAACTCCTCGAGAACACCAGAACATTTTATCAGCACCCAATTTATCGAGCTGGGAAACACAAAATGAAGGCCATGTACGATTCTAAAAGCAACATGTGGATGAACGGATTCCTATTTGATGCTAACTAGTCCATCTTCTCTAACCTTCTCAGTAAGAACATCATTGATTGTTGAACGCTAGAAACTGATTTTGTAAGCATGATCAACCATCTTATACCATGACGAATTCTCTCAGAAAGTATTTCCACGACCCAGGACTTCATACAGCAGCATCGATTTTATGTCCCTGTTACACCGGAAATTTAAATTAATACAGGATGCACATGAACATAAAAGCAAAGCAAAGAAAACAGAACAAACTATAAGCGACACCAGCTAACAGTAACAACAGTGTGTATATGAAGCAAAGATCATAAGTTACCAATTCATCTATAAAAATCAAATCGATGTCAAACGGTCTCCCCAGCCTTCAATGACGCAGAATGCTTCCACAGATGGATTATATTAGTAAAAAAACTTCTCCGACTTTTGCATTGTCAGAGCAAGAACTTTATGCAAGAACCGAAGCACCAAACGGAGAATTGGGAATTTTTCTGATAGGTAAAGGGTGGTTTTCCTGTGATATAAAATTTGCCCGCTGGGGTTTATTAACTTGCAAAATTTTCCTCAGTTAGTCCTGATTTTCAACGAATCCTTCGAAGGATCAAACTTCCTTGAAATTGGAAGACAGAAACAACCAGATGCAGGATTAGTGAGCTATAGAAGCCTAGCTTAAAAGCCCCATGTTAATATCGCCCCTATCTATCACAAACTTAAAGGGCACCCACATCAGCACCCATACAAACAATAAAAAGAAGCCACGTGATCTTAAGAAGCAACTCTATCTTTACAAGTGGAAACCAAACCACTTTTCAATGCCACTTAAACTTGTAAGATGTAAAAACTCGTGCTTAATGAATCTATATGACTGAATGTAATGAAAAAACAGGAAAGAACTATTGAAAATGCATAGAAGAGATGATACACAAAGGAATTCGTTAATATAGATGTTGTTTGTTCAAACAGAATATCAAGAATAGTTAGTCACACGACACTATAGTGACAATATGTGTTTTTGTTAATCACAGTTTTCCACACATAAGTTTACCAAAGGCAGTCTATAGCATGCATCAGCTTTCTCCTTGGCCCAACTGCATCTGCACCCATATCTTTCAGCTTCTTCATTGTCAAATTCACCAACTGCACCTTGCCAACACGCTTGCACCTAAATATCTTTACAAACTGGCCAAGCCCAAGAGACACCAGCCAACTGTTCAGCCCACCTGCTCTCTGAAGCTTTCTCTCAAGATTCAAAGCTCTCATCTTTGGATTCACCAACATGTGCCCATTGAGCATATTTCCACAATGTTTTCTAGCTTTCAGAGCGCTGCAAATTCCAAGTTTTTTACGGCAATTGGGTACATAATTATGTGGGTTTCCTGCATTGGCCCTATGCTTAGACTCTGATGGGTTGGAAAATGTTGCGACAGGTTTTGTTGTGGCCAATGGCATGGTTTTCTCTATAGTGACAGGTTGGTCCGGCTGGGGTGTAACATAATTGGCTTCTTCAGTAGCAACAATAGGCTGTGATGAAATTTCTCCCAGATTAGGTGTTATGTGTTGTTCAGTGACAGGTAAAGGTGGGATCAAGATGGTAACTATTTGTTTTTTGACAACAACCCAACCATCTTGTACACATTCTTCCATGTCAGGGTGATCATTTAGAGTAAACTTTTTGTTTGGAAGTTGCTTAGGCTTTGATTTCGCCATTTACCTGTTTCATAAATAGACCATACATCAATGAAAAAAACTTGTTACCTAATATAAGATGGTAAATTGGTAACCATATCCATAAATCAGAATCCCCTGAATAATCAGTTAGAACTCACACACTGTAATTAATAATAGATATTTGGTGCAAGCAGCACTTATATAATTGAACGGTTGAGATAAGAAAATGATGCCATTAAATAACTATGCAAATTTTACTGGTAGAATTGCACAACTTATACCTGCCTTTGGAATACATTTAAACGGCTGTTATTTGAGTGTAGACATAGACAAATGGTTTCAATAAGTAACCTATTAACCATTTGAAATTCTTGCAGTTATTAATCAAACTATTTAAAGGTACATGAAAAGTAGCAGACCAATCTAAGTGATGAAAATGATTAAATGGTGCAGATAACTTGTCAAATCTTGATTTATTAGTTTTAAAGGTTTTTAATAATTGTTCAATTAGGATATGTCCAGGATCCTCTATAGATAAAGTTATGTGAAGACATATGCAACAGGATCATGGTCCTGAAATGAAACATAATCGAGTGTTCTTAAATTTAGAGGATAAAAAACCCTTACACAATTGTCCGTTTTAGATGTTTGTGTCTATGTACGTCTTTTTTTTTTTAACTTTGGCCATATATAAGTGTGTTCTTCTTACATCTGACAGATCCCTATCTATAGGACTAAACAATACATCACAGACCATGCTAGTAGCCAATATTGAAAAGTCACTATAGTTAACACCTTAAATGTGGCTGATAAAATAATTACCGAGTTAAATATTGTCATAGAGTTGGAAGAGGCTTAGTGGCTTGCCAACAAATCCATGTTTCTATAGTGAGGCAGAATGTTCTATAAGTCATTTAATAAATGGGTGGTGCATCAACCTTATATTGATGAATCGGCTTTAGCAAATAAAACAAAAGCTCAGTCGTAATCACAATAAACAGACTTTGATAGTGCTGTGCTGTTTAGGAGTAATACATCATAGTTTAATCATCCAGATCTCTAACTAACTTCACACTGACAATACTTACCACTGGCTCCATTTGTTTTGAAGTCCAATAAGCACATGCTAGTTGTAATGAATATTGTTCTTTCACTTCTTGCAACTTCAGTCGTTTAAGGAATTAATTATTTTGATTACATCATGATTTTAACCTGTTGATATAAACCACTGAATCACTGATACTACCTAATTCCAACTAGGGTTTACGCATGCACCCTGCAGCGGGTGACGCTAGAATATGACCACCTTCTCATAGTTAAATGATCTGTTTAACAACCAAAACTTTACAGCAAGATATGAAAGTCATGATAATAGTCAAACAAACGAAGACGTAATTTTCTGTTAATTTGTGATTCCGATAAATATCTAAACCATATTGGTATCAATCAAACTAAACGCATAATTATAGTGACATTTCATATACACACCGCATTTAAATACACGCAATGCAAAGATTTTAGAGCTAGGCTAATTCGTATATCATCTGATCAGTCTTCAATTCATATGACATAAAGCATGCTAGAAAAGATCATGATTATAAGTTGATCTTCAACTCATATGACAAAGCATACTATAAAACAACAATTCTTATTCCCATTTCAACACCAACATCATTCAATCAATGCCAATCGTTATAGACCTCACTTGAACTCCCATATTTTCCTAAAAAATAACTAAATAAATATCATATCAATTCAAATTCAAAAGACAATCCCTAACAAATTTATCATCGAGAGTCAAAATGTAGCATTTTGCAGATTTGCCTGAATCATGTTTCCCGATGTGCTGAACGGAGTGAAGGGCATGAATCCCATCTTCAATGAGAAAATCACAACAAAAGTGTGTAAAGTATAAGTGAAAGCAACCGAAAGAAATAAACACTTCCATTCGTACATTGGGATTATCGTAGCCCATACCTATATTATGCACAAATACCAAGTTGAAGTTGATCGAAGAAGACGAAATCGATGAAGGGACTTTATGCGATCCTATGATCACATGGCTCCTCTCCGCTTTTGCACTAGTTGGACTGAAACCCTTTGTATCGATTCAGCGGATCTAGTAACTTGGCGCCCTAATTTAGGCCGGGAAAAAGAAAAAAACAGGCGTCGATTTTGTCGCAGCGTAATAAACACGCAGAGATTTATTTAATCCTGAGGTTTACGTTGGACAGAAAAAAAAAAAAAAAGTTAGATTCTATATATCCTCCCCTCCTCTTCACTATATATATAACCCTTTTAAAAAAGTAACATTAAAAATGTAACCTTTTTTATTTGACATTTAATTTTGTGAGGAGAGGGGCTATATAGTACATAAAAAAAGGATTTAAAAGGATATCAGAAAGAAATTAAAAAAATTAATGTTTGTTTTTTTTTAATTCTTCTGAGCTAAAAAAATGCTAGCCATGTGAATTGTGACCATGTCTAATTGTCTATCGTCTTCCTCCACTTATATCATATAATATGACAAAGGTTCGGGCGAATGTTTGTGCCGGATTCATTGACCGGATCGAATGACTATAGACCGGACTGAACTGAATGACCGATTTTGTTGAATATATGAACCATAGGCCGAATCGTAAGTATGTTGATCAATTTCGATCATAGACTAGTTATTAAACGGTTGGTCACAGACCGAACAAAGTGACCGAATTAAAAGTAAAACATATAAATATATTGATTAAAACTATACAATGTGGCCATAATTATAAACATCATGGCAAAAACAATTACAAACAAGAAACTTCATATTTTAACTTATATTTAAAATTCGTAAGTTGATCAGATTGTTAGATTTATATTAAAATTAAATGATTAAATGATATAACGACACATAATAAAAACTTCATATGATAGTTTCATTCATTAATGATAATTCAACTAAAGCATATAATTCGAGTACCGGTCATGATTTGTATGTAGTAACTTTTTGACATGCATAATAAAAAGTAGTTGATTGGACTATTATACCTTTAAATTTGTAAAGAGAACAAAAGATAGTAGATTGGTAATGACGTAAAAGTTATAATTATTATATATGACAAAAAGTTATTGTCTCTAAATCATCACCTTTCAAGTATTATTCCAAGCTCGTCTTAAATATTATATCGAGTAGACATACATGACAATGTTGACAACAACAAACACTCCATTGTGGAATAATGATCCCTACAAAATTGATTGAATTATATAAATATGATCTCTATAAATATATCCAATTTTATAAAGTTTTTCCGGTCAGATAAAGTAGCAATTGCTGGTACATTTAAAGTTTTAGACTCCCTTAATGTTGCTCTCTAGTTTTGCCTTAATTTTCGGCTCAAAAAACTACCAAGACCATTATAGAAAAATGTAGAAAATCTAAACCAAATATCTATCGTAATGACTATATCTAATTCAATTTCAATGGTGGTTCAGTCGGTCTTCCTGGCCTAGTTGGTCAAGACCGATTACTACGCGGTCCTACTTGAGCAGCCTAAGGATCGAACATTCAGACCACCACCTTAAATACCGACAAAATTATTTTGTAACGCCCCAAATTCTAAAGTAAAGTAAAACTTTGATAATAGAAGTATCTTAGAAATAAAAGGAGTTTACACAAAGCGGAAGCTGAAGTTAACACCGAACCCTCTAGTTCAGTTACAAAAGTAGTACTAAATATTTACAACAAAGAGTTGTTTTCACAAAATACAACCAGGCGTTAGTTTTCAAAATACAAATTTACTCCCAAATCACAACCTCTGTCAAACTGGGGCCTTGCCCTTGGAGGAATCATGCCCTACAAAACAACAGTAAGCAGTATCTGATAAGCCACAAGGCTTAGTGAGAAAACTAAACTGTAAATCATATAAGCATGCGCATACACATATACGAATGTTGTAACAGTTCTTATGGACACAGTACTGCACCATTTTAGCATCCGCTAAGAAGGCTAAAATGCTGCCCGTAGCAACTACTGCACAAAGCAGTGTGCTACAGCTCTCTCTCTCTGAGTCTCTGGTGATCCTCTGATCAATAATATATCACATTGCAATGTACCACACACATATCACAGATATGAATCAGAGTTTAGAAAACTCACCTCAGCAATAAATATCACACAGAGATATATCACGCAAACTCAGAATACTTCAGATAGTAATCCCTACAATCATATACAATTATAGTATCAAGATACTCTCGAATCAGCACTTAATCTACTTACAGCTCCAGTTCGCCGACTGTCTGCTGTGTACTCGATTAAAACCTCAAAAACTCTTACTAACAATTCGTAAAAACACTACTGGGGTGTTTTCCTACACCCCAAACAACAAAAAAACCAGTAAAAACAACCATAACATGCTTAAATCTTGATTCACCATTGAATCACCTTAAAACCCACTAGAAATGTCAATAACAAGCAACAAGGAAAGCTTACCTCAACTTGATCTAGCTAGGAAAGATTGGTACCCACTTGTACTCTGCTATCCTTGCTCAAAACTCAAAGAAACACTGATCTCTCTCTCTCGTTGGCAATAGCTGAAGAAAAATGAGTTATTTGACTCCTCAAAGTCAAATACACACATATATATATATACACAACTTTGGAAATTGGCACAAATAGCCCCTGGACTTTTCTAGTTCCAGAAATTACAACACAAGTCCCCCAAGTTTCTAAACACCTCCTAATCTCAATTAGGCAATACCAAAACGCATTAAGTCGAAATGTTACTAATTACAGAAATTCCGAAACTTGGGTGTTACAACTCTTCCCACTTGAAAACGATTTCGTCCCCGAAATCTGTTGGGGTTTGTTCGGTTTTTCAAAATATATTTTAGCAACGGAAGCGTGAACAACAATTTTAAACTTTTTAAAACTCCCCACCAATGATCCATATGTAAGCCTTAAGAAACAAAACAACCATAGGGTGTTTAGAACTACAACCTTTGTAGCGTGAGTAAACCGTTGAAGAAGTAGTTGATCTATGAGAAGCCAAGAGAAGACTTCCTCCAAGGTATCCACAAAATCAATGAGTCCAACACCTCCAAGATGCTAGTCTCTCCAACCCTTGAAATTCAAGCAAGCAAGCAACAACCTCTTGTTCTTCTTCTTGAACTTACTATGTATGTATATGAGTATGTATTCTAGCACCACACTTTGCTCACTTGAAGAACACCAATACTACAAAGTAAGGATGTTTTCAAGTATCAAAAACTTAGAACTTTTCTAAGAACTCAAGGAAAGGTGGTAGCATAAACTTGTACACAAAAGAGCCATGCATGAACACTTAAAAGCCAAGAAGTAAAGCAAGAGAGGGAGGCCCCTCCCTTGCTCAATTTTCGGCCGTAGCAAGGATGGGGGGGGGGTCCCCTTTGCTCTTTTGCTTCACTTGTTCATCCATGCATGTCTAGGTTAGTCCATTTTTCAAGCAACCTCAAATGGACCCCCTTTGTGATACTTGTAAGCATTTCTAGTTTTATATATTTCAAGTATATAAAATATAATGCTAGACTTGCCATACATTGTATAAAATACATCTACATGTATTTTATATACATACTTGATTGTTACTAGTAACTCTTTACTTGTAACAAAGATATACATGCATTTATATAATTGTTACTAGTAACAATTTACTTGTAACAAATATATACTTATACATATATATATATATACACATATATAAAATCATATGTTTATATTTATGTATTTCATATGCATTATCTTGTATCAATATACAAGAGTGATATTATTATTTCACATAAATAACAATATGTAACAATGCATATATACTTATATATATATATAACGAGTTGGAAACATATTTAAATCATATTCAAATATGTAATTGGTGTCCATTGATTGTAGATGTGTGACCCTATGGGTTTATTTATTATCAGTAATATCGTATTAATTTGTGTCTTGTGCACATAGAACCAACAATCTCCCACTTGCACAAGTTACAACTTAAGCCGATATAGACAATGGTAAGAACGTCTAGCAACATCCCATTGCCCCTAATAATAAATAAAGTGTGTTGATCAACACTTTCACCAACGAAGTTAACTCACTAGCTACAAATTGTTGTTATAGGTAAGTCATCAATTATCCCTTTGTTTTAACATCTCGTTGAACATGAGACATGGATCGTCATCAATTCTCATATAATGTTCAACTTGTTTTAGGGCCCAGAGATATTATACTCCCAATTAAATGAGAGAAACAAATTCCATCTTGACCACATACGTCTCTTATAAGACTCATATCATACCTAATAATGGCCTTTATAACTACCCGGTTAAAGATAGCGTTTAACCACATTAAAGCATGATACTCCTCATACTCGAGTCCCAATATGTGTCTCAGGTCTAAGGATACAAAGATACCACCTTTTTCTCAAGATTTACTTATGACACTGATCCATGAAGCGATCTTAAGAGCGGGTCATGTCCAATGTTTGTTCCCTAACAAACATTAGTGAATTTGGCTGCAAACCCTTTTGCCTACTTTCATCACGAATGAAAGTCAACCAACTTATTCACATTAGTCTTAATTCATAACTATTCCCATAGTTATAACCGACTATGGACGTTTTAGAATAAAGAACTATTCATGGATTTAAACATGCTAATAAAGAACACAATATATATTAATGAAGTGATCATATCCCATACATCATTCAGATAAAATAGATATTGTCATAATGTTCCAAAATATCCAAATACTAAATTACAATTCAAATCCAATCCCTTGCAAAGCGAAGACCTATTGCCCTAGTATGAGACTCATGCTTAGTCGAGGCAAGAGGTTTCGTAAAAGGATCTGCAAGATTCTGATCTGTATGAACTTTGCGAATACACACATCTCCTCTATCCACTATATCCCGTATGTAGTGGAAACGCCTGAGGATGTGTTTGGTGCTGTGATGTGATCTAGGTTCTTTTTCCTGGGCAATAGCACCTTCATTATCACAAAATATTTCTATGGGGTCTTGAATGCTTGTTACTACCCCAAGGTCAGCAATGAACTTTTTCATCCATGCAGCTTCTTGTCCAGCCTCAGAAGCAACAATGTATTCAGATTCTGTAGTGGATTGTGCAACTACACTTTGCTTAGAACTTTTCCAAGCAACCGCGCCTCCATTCATAACGAAGACATAGCCCGATTGTGATCGAGAATCATCTCGATCCGTTTGGAAACTAGCATCTGTGTAACACTTTACACAAAGATCTTCTTCCAAACCCCCATAGATCAAGAACATGTCTTTGGTTCTTCTCAAGTATTTTAAAATGTTCTTGACTGCCATCCAATGGCTATCTCCTGGGTTTTGCTGGTATCTGCTCGTCATGCTCAAAGCATACGAGACATCTGGCCTAGTGCATAGCATGGCATACATGATGGATCCAATTGCAGAAGCATATGGGATCTCACTCATTCTATCTAGCTCTTCTCTTGTGCTAGGGCTTTGAGCTTTACTCAAAACCGTGCCTTGTGCCATTGGCAAGAATCCTCTCTTAGAATTCTCCATCTTGAATCGTTTCAAAATTTTGTCAATATATGCACTTTGACTTAGGCCAATAAGACGCCTAGATCTATCCCTATAGATCTTTATTCCAAGAATGTAGGCGGCTTCTCCCAAGTCTTTCATTGAGAAACACTTCCCAAGCCAAGACTTGATGTCTTGCAAGGTCGGGATGTCGTTTCCAATGAGTAGTATGTCATCAACATACAAGACAAGGAATGCTACTGCGCTCCCACTAGTTTTCTTGTAAACACACGGTTCATCTTCTGATTTGATAAAACCAAACTCTTTTATTTTCTCATCAAATCGAAGATTCCAACTTCGAGATGCTTGCTTTAGTCCATAGATGGATCTTTTAAGCTTGCACACCTTATTAGGATACTTAGGATCTACAAAACCTTCAGGCTGAACCATATAGACATCTTCACTTAAGTGTCCATTTAGAAAAGCCGTTTTGACATCCATTTGCCATATCTCATAGTCATAATATGCAGCTATGACAATAAGTATTCTAATAGATTTAAGCATGGCTACCGGAGAGAAAGTTTCATCATAGTCAATACCATGAGTTTGAGTGAAACCTTTCGCCACTAGCCTTGCCTTAAATGTGTGTACATTTCCATCCATGTCTGTCTTCTTCTTGAAGACCCACTTGCTCCCTACAGTCTTACTATTGGGAGGAAGATCAACCAAGTCCCATACTTGATTTTCATACATGGACTGCATCTCAGTGTTCATGGCATCAAGCCATTTATCGGATTCCGGATCCGATATAGCATCTTGGTAGTTAGTAGGCTCAGAAGAGTCTACCAAGAAAATCTCATCATTGGACACGAGAAATCCGTATCTCTCGGGTTCTTGACGAGGTCTACCAGATCTACGAACACTTTGTGTTTCAGTAGGTTCTTGAACAACCAATTGTTCAGGTTCAACAACCGTTTGTTGAGTGCTAGTGTCAACCTGACTTGTATTTTGTGGTTCTTGAATTTCTTCAAGGTCTACATTGCTCCCACTTGCCTCTTTCGAAAGAAACTCCTTTTCTAAGAAAGTGGCATGCCTAGAAACAAACACTTTGTTCTCAGCTGGGTTGTAGAAATAATATCCTAATGAATCTTTAGGATATCCCACAAAATTACATTTGATAGATCTAGGATCGAGTTTGCTTAAAGCTTCTTGTCGTACATGAGCCTCACAACCCCAGACTTTCAAGTAAGATAAGTTTGGAACCTTTCCATACCACATCTCATATGGTGTCTTATCTACCTTCTTGGTTGGAACCATATTTAATATGCGCGCAGCAGTTAATAAAGCATAACTCCAAAAGGACGAGGGTAGAGTACTTCGGCTCATCATAGACCGAACCATATCTAGTAGAGTTCGGTTCCTCCTTTCAGATACACCATTATGTTGTGGTGTTCTAGGAGGAGTAAGTTGTGAGATAATCCCACAATTACTAAGATGATCCATAAACTCTTGGCTTAAGTACTCACCACCTCGATCGGAACGAAGGGCCTTGATTGTTTTGTTGAGTTGATTTTGTACTTCGTTTTGAAACAGCTTGAACATTTCAAATGTTTCATGTTTATGTTTCATCAAATAAACATAACCAAATCTACTATAATCATCGGTGAATGTAACGAAGTATCTATCACCATCCCTAGACATTGATCTAAAAGGACCGCATACATCCGTATGTATGATTCCTAATAGATCTTTGGCTCTTTCACTTGAACCGGAGAAAGGAGCCTTAGTCATCTTTCCATATAAACATGATTCGCAAACTTCAAATGAGCTAGAATCGTTTGATTTTAAAATTCCATCCTTTTGAAGTTTTGCAATGCGTTTCTTGTTTATATGACCAAGTCGACAATGCCATAGGTATGTTTGACTTAAGTCATGCTTAGGTCGTTTGGTGCTAGTGGTATATATAGAATTATCATCAAGAGATCTTTTAAGATTAACTTCATATATTCCATTAAGAGGCCGAGCCTCAAAATACAAAATATCGTTTTTGAAGGCACGAATGCCATCATCAACGAAACCAAATATGAATCCAGATTCTCTTAACCGAGCTACTGAAATAATATTCCTAGTTAAACTAGGTACATAACAACAATTGTTTAATATTAAGTACAGGCCATTTGGTAATAATAATTCAAAAGTTCCAAGGGCTTCAACAGCAACATTTGCTCCATTGCCCACGTGGAGATCCAAATCGCCTGGCTTCAGCAGCTTACTTTTTCTCAACCCCTGCACATTGTTACAAATGTGAGTTCCACAACCGGTATCAAATACCCAGGAATTAATGGAAAAAGTATACATTTCAATCATATATATACCTGAAGTGCTAGCCTCGCCAGCCTTCTTCTTTTTCAACTCTGCAAGGTAGGTTGGACAATTGCACCTCCAATGTCCTACCACCCCGCATTCAAAGCACGGGTCATTCTTGGGAACCTTTCCCGCCGTCTTGGGTGTAGGAGCCTTGGCAACTTGCTTGCCTTTGTCCTTTCCCTTTGCCTTTGCCTTGCCCTTCCCTTTTGAGTTGTTTATCTTTTTCTTCTTGATTCTCCCTTCTTGAATCATCAAGACCTGAGGTGTTTTGCTTGGAATCTTGTTCTCAGCAGTTTTAAGCATCCCATGCAACTCTGAGACAGATTTCTCCCAATTGTTCATGTTATAATTCATGACAAATTGGTCATAGGCTTTGGTCAACGAGTTAAGGATCATATCCTGTGCAAACTCGTTGGTTATGGGAGATCCAAGCCTAGCAAGCTGGTCAATGTATCCTTTCATCTTTAGCACATAGTCGCTAACGGATTGACCTTCCTCCATCTTACATGCATGGAAAGCTCGAGTGACCTCAAAGCGTTCTTGCTTCGCTTGCTTTTGGAACATTTCCTTAAGCTGGCCAAGCATCTCATATGCTCCATGCTCCTCAAGGTTCTTTTGAAGATCCGGAGACATAGTAGCAAGCATGAGGCATGAAATTTCGACCGAGTCGTCGGAATGCTTTACCCAAGCATCCCTAACGGCTTTGGCCGCAGTCAATGGAGGTTCCTCAGGGACGGGATCCTCAAGTACGTACAATTTCTTTTCGTGCTTAAGAACGATTCTCAAGTTACGATACCAGTCTAAGAAATTTGTACCATTGAGTTTTTCTTTCTCTAGGATTGAACGAAGAGATAAGTTGTTAACGGGCGTAGTTGAGTTAGGGGCCATCTACAAAATTTAACAAAGTTCAATTTAGTATTTTTGATATTTAATCCTTTAATAATTAATACCCTTTAGAATTATAAAATTCTTTAATTTTTAAAGGCTAGGATCCAAGTTGAACTTAACCTTGAATGTTTGGCTAATGCTCTCTCCATCAAGTTAAAACAACAAGGTAGGTAACGTTTACCAATTACATCTTGTATGTAATTCCTAGATCTTTATGGGATCCTAGACAACGATTGTCAATTTTGGCATGTTTGATCCCATCTATGCCTCGGGCTTCCTTACGTTTGGCTAATGCTCTCTCCGTAATAAGATTCCGATTAAGTCGTCCTATTTTAAGACGGTGAATTTCCGGCCCAAGACGTTCATGGAATTCGCGGAAAAACACCTCGGTTGTTACAAAAACAATCCACGCGTTTGGCTAATGCTCTCTCCACGTGAGTGTCGTTGCAACAAGCGAGTGTCTTAAAATGGGATGGCATAGACTTACGTTTTGAAAAAGGGCTTTTACCGTTTTGTATATTTATTAAATAAAACAAAACGAGTCGTGCGACTAGTATTGCATGCATACAATAACAAGTCCACGTTTTGATAAAACCATATTTTATATATATATTGGTCTTGAGTATTCTTAAAATCCATATTTTACGAACTCTCAACGCGTTCAATTTTAAACTAGTATTAATATCCTATATTAACGTGTGTAGTTTCGAGCGCGCAAATACGACCAATTTTAGCTTGTAATAAAACCATTTTATTATTAAGCTTGAATGGAGTTTGGTTGAGTTTTAAAATCTCTATTTTATAAAACTCATATATATATATATATATTTTGACATAATGAATTTTAATCTTTACAAAACTCCTTTTATATAAAATTCATTTTACATCTTATGTTATGTCAACTTAAAATACCAAACTTCCATTGTGTGATTTATATTATGTAAAAATATTATCTAGCATGCAAAAATCCTATTTTCAACCATGCATAATAATATAAACATAAACACACACAAAAAACATGTATAAGTGCATAACCAAGCCATTTATCCTAAGTGGTATTTTTTGTGAGCCATACAAAAATACCAAGTCATAACTAAGGACCAAATATTCCTCTTGTGATGAACTTGAAGCTCCCACTTGCCAAAACAACTCCTTGTAGTGCAAATGACTCCAAGCCTCCATGGTTGACTCCACCACACTTGAAAACTCCAACTTGGTCATTTCTTCATCTTGTTACATTTTTTATAAAAGTAAACTAGTCTAAACTATTCTACTACTTACAAAATACAACAAGATGAAACAAAACTAAAATTATTATTACATACCAAATGAAAAAATAATTTTACAACCAAATCGAATTTCCAACACATCACAAAAGGTCTATGGCTTGTTATGCACAACATACACTCAAACAAATATATATATCAACACTTGATATTTAGGCAACTTTTACAACCAAACATGCATGTGGTTTGGTTGTTTCCCAAAATAAATATATAAACATATATAAGTTGCCAACAAGAAAATCCACAACTTTTCTAACAAAAGAAAAGTTGTCCATTTTCTTAAAACAATACATACTCAAGAGTTTCTTAAAACTATACATAACCTGGCTCTGATACCACTGTTGGGGTTTGTTCGGTTTTTCAAAATATATTTTAGCAACGGAAGCGTGAACAACAATTTTAAACTTTTTAAAACTCCCCACCAATGATCCATATGTAAGCCTTAAGAAACAAAACAACCATAGGGTGTTTAGAACTACAACCTTTGTAGCGTGAGTAAACCGTTGAAGAAGTAGTTGATCTATGAGAAGCCAAGAGAAGACTTCCTCCAAGGTATCCACAAAATCAATGAGTCCAACACCTCCAAGATGCTAGTCTCTCCAACCCTTGAAATTCAAGCAAGCAAGCAACAACCTCTTGTTCTTCTTCTTGAACTTACTATGTATGTATATGAGTATGTATTCTAGCACCACACTTTGCTCACTTGAAGAACACCAATACTACAAAGTAAGGATGTTTTCAAGTATCAAAAACTTAGAACTTTTCTAAGAACTCAAGGAAAGGTGGTAGCATAAACTTGTACACAAAAGAGCCATGCATGAACACTTAAAAGCCAAGAAGTAAAGCAAGAGAGGGAGGCCCCTCCCTTGCTCAATTTTCGGCCGTAGCAAGGATGGGGGGGGTCCCCTTTGCTCTTTTGCTTCACTTGTTCATCCATGCATGTCTAGGTTAGTCCATTTTTCAAGCAACCTCAAATGGACCCCCTTTGTGATACTTGTAAGCATTTCTAGTTTTATATATTTCAAGTATATAAAATATAATGCTAGACTTGCCATACATTGTATAAAATACATCTACATGTATTTTATATACATACTTGATTGTTACTAGTAACTCTTTACTTGTAACAAAGATATACATGCATTTATATAATTGTTACTAGTAACAATTTACTTGTAACAAATATATACTTATACATATATATATATATATATATATACACATATATAAAATCATATGTTTATATTTATGTATTTCATATGCATTATCTTGTATCAATATACAAGAGTGATATTATTATTTCACATAAATAACAATATGTAACAATGCATATATACTTATATATATATATAACGAGTTGGAAACATATTTAAATCATATTCAAATATGTAATTGGTGTCCATTGATTGTAGATGTGTGACCCTATGGGTTTATTTATTATCAGTAATATCGTATTAATTTGTGTCTTGTGCACATAGAACCAACAAAATCAACTGCTGAAGAGTTCTGGGTAGTTACGTATCATCTCACTCTCTGGTTCCCAAGTATAATCTGACCCTTTTCGGTGTTTCCACTGAACTTTAACCAACACAATCTGTTTATTACGCAGAGCTTTAACTTTTCTTTCCAGTATAGCAACAGGTCGCTCGACATAATTCAGCTTTTCATCAACACATACATCCTCCAGTGGCAGAAATGCAGACTCGTCTGCTAAACATTTTCGAAGATGAGACACGTGAAAGGTATTGTGTATCTTGGATAACTCTTCTGGTAGTTCCAGTTTGTATGCAACTTTCCCCACACGAGCACTAACTCTGAACGGTCCAATGAACCTTGGACCCAGTTTACCTCTCTTTCTGAATCTAATAACCCCCTTCCACTGTGACACCTTTAATAGCACATAATCACCCACTTGGAACTCTAGTGGTGATCTTCTTTTATCCGCGTAACTCTTTTGTCTGCTCTGAGCTGCTAACAATCTATCTCTGATCTGTTGAATCTGCTCTAACGTACGCTGTACCACCTCAGTACTTCCCAACTCTCTCTGTCCCACTTCACCCCAACAAACCGGAGTCCGGCACTTTCTACCATACAACATTTCATAAGGCGGCATTCCCAAACTAGAATGATAACTATTATTATAAGAAAACTCTGCAAGCGGTAGATAAGAATCCCAACTCCCTCCAAAATCAATAATACACGCGCGTAGCATATCCTCCAGGGTTTGAATCGTCCTCTCACTTTGACCATCAGTCTGCGGATGAAATGCGGTACTAAGATGAAGCTTAGTCCCCATTTCGCCATGAAATCTATTCCAAAACCTGTAAGTAAATCGAGTATCTCTATCTGACACAATAGATAGTGACACACCATGACGAGATACTATTTCTTTCATATACACCTCTGATAGTTTCTCTGATGAGTAAGTCTCTTTAATAGGAATAAAATGCGCGCTTTTAGTCAATCTATCCACAATTACCCAAATAGCATCGTAACCTCTAGGGGTCTTAGGTAATTTAGTGATTAGATCCATAGTAATATTCTCCCACTTCCACACTGGTATATCCAGCGATTGTAATTTCCCATGCGGTTTCTGGTGTTCAGCTTTCACTTGCAGGCACGTAAGACACCTCTCCACATACCTAGCCACATCTCGCTTCATACCTGGCCACCAATACTCTACCTTCAGATCTTTGTACATTTTTGTCGCCCCCGGGTGAATAGAGAATTTAGATCTGTGAGCGTCACTCAAAAGAGTCTCTCTGACTTCTCCGTGATTAGGTACCCACACTCATTGTTGTGATTTTCTTCTTTAACTGCTTCCAGCTGAGCATCTCTTATAACATCCAACAATGGCGTAGTCACCGTCATGACTCATTATTCCAAAGTACCGACCCCGAATTTCTGCTCAAAGCATCTGCCACAACATTGGCTTTCCCCGGGTGATAAAGTATCTCACAATCATAATCCTTCAGAAGTTCTAACCACCTTCTCTGCCTCATATTAAGATTCTTCTGATCCACAAAATATTTCAAACTTTTGTGATCCGTATAAATAGTACACTTCACTCCATACAAATAATGTCTCCAGATCTTCAACGCAAAAACCACTGCTGCTAACTCCAAATCGTGAGTTGGGTAATTAATCTCATTCGGCTTAAGCTGTCGCGAAGCATAAGCAATTACTCTACCTCTCTGCATCAAAACACATCCCAACCCCAAATAAGAAGCATCACAGAACACAATCATATCTTCCACTCCTTCTGGCAAAGCAAGAACAGGCGCCTCACATAACCTTTGCTTGAGAGTTGAAAACGCAGCCTCTTGTTCACCTCCCCATACAAACTCTGCATTCTTTCTGGTTAGCTTGGTCAATGCAACTGCAGTCTTTGAAAAATTCTGAATAAATCTCCTATAATAACCTGCTAACCCTAAAAAGCTTCTGATTTCAGTAGGGTTCCTCGGAGGTTCCCACTTCATTACTGCATCAACCTTCGCAGGATCAACTTTAATTCCTTCCTTATTAATCAGATGACTCAAGAATTGCACCTCTTGAATCCAGAATTCACACTTGGAGAATTTAGCATACAGCTTCTCTCTTCGCAACGTCCCCAATACCTCTTTCAAATGTCTTTCATGCTCTGTCGGGTTTCTTGAATACACGAGATATCATCAATAAACACAATAACAGATTTGTCCAACATCAGACGACAAACTCTATTCATAAGATCCATAAATGTTGCAGGTGCATTTGTAAGACCAAATGGCATAACTACAAACTCAAAATGCCCGTACCGCGTCCTAAACGCAGTTGTAGGAATATCTTCCTCCCGCACTTTCAACTGATGATAACCCGACCTTAGATCAATCTTTGAAAACCACGACGCCCCTTGCAACTGATCAAACAAATCGTCTATTCTGGGCAGAGGATACTTATTCTTCACAGTCACTTTATTAAGTTCACGGTAATCAATACACATTCGAAACGTACCATCTTTCTTCTTTACAAACAAAATGGGAGCGCCCCACGGTGAACTGCTAGGTCTGATAAAACCTTTATCCAACAACTCTTGCAACTGTTTCATCAATTCCTGCATCTCTGGTGGTGCAAGTCTGTATGGAGCTCTGGCAATCGGTGCAGCCCCCGGTACCAACTCAACTCTGAACTCTACTTGCCTATCAGGCGGTATACCAGGAAGATCATCTGGAAAAACATCTGGATACTCACGTACCACTGCCACATCATTCACACTCTCCTGTCTCTTTTCTAATTTCGAATCAATAAACATAAGCTAAAAAGGTTGTGCACCCATGCTGAAGGTATTTCCGAGCTCTAGTCACGGAACACAAACACATTCTCTTACTTTCTCTATCACCAAAAATTGATAGTTCTTCCCCACTTGGGACCTGAACTCGAATCAATTTTTGCCCACACAGAATGGTTGCTTGGTAACACCCAAGCCAATCCATCCCACTACCACTTGAAACTCTCTCATATGCATAGGTATAAGCTCAATAGGAAATCTAACAGAGTCTATCTCTAGCACATTATCTCTATACACATTAGTCACGAGCACAGACTTATCATCAGCTATTTCTACCTCGAGAGGGGGACTCAACTTATCACATACTTGCTTGAAACTTTTACAAAAAGAAGCAGATACAAACGACTTGCTAGCACCCGAATCAAATAATACTAAAGCAGGCAGATAATTTACGAGATATGTACCTGCAACCACATCAGGTTTCCTCTGTGCTTCCTCAACAGTTAATTGAAAGGCCCTCCCCTTACTCTTGGAAGTATCCTCTTTCTTTACCTTTTTATTCTCTGTAATCCGCAGTGGTAGTAGAGATGGAGTATTTCTCGATCCGGTTGAACGGTTGGATGCAGTGAGTTGAGGACAATTGGCTTTCTGGTGGCCGGGCTGATAACAGTGAAAACACACGCTCAACGAACTGTGACAATCTTTACCCATATGACCCGGCTTGCCACATTTGAAACAGTGAATAACATTTGTCTGACAGTTCCCGTAATGACTCTTCTTACACTTCTGACACACCCTCGGTGCTTCCTTCTTCTCCCCATAATCTACCCTCGGCCTCTTATTCTGTGGTGTTGATCCTTCCACTGGCCTCTTCTCTTTTACTTGCCTCTCTAACTCTAACTCTCTCGCCCGCGCAGCATCCATCATAGACTTCAGAGTTTGATGTTTGCTCGAATCAATGAACTCCCTGATACTCGGCTTCAAAACCATCATATAACGATACATCTTCATCTTTTCATTGGCTACATAATCAGGACAGAACCGTGCCTTCTCATGAAACTTGGCATTAATCTCTGGTACGGTCTCTGTAGTCTGCTTCAGCTTGTGGAACTCATCAACGATACGGTCAATCTCAGACTGCGGAACAAACTGCTCCGTGGTAACCTCTTTAAATTCCGCCCAAGTCATGGCCTCGATCTGAGTCTCGGCCCTCATCTTCTTTTCCAGATCCCACCAATCTTTGGCTGCACCTCTCAACTGGTTTGTAGCAAACCTTACTTTATTTTCTAGAGCGCACTAACAAGTATGAAATGCTCCCTCTAACTCTGATATCCACCTCTGACTCACAATCGGATCAGTAGATCCATTAAACAACGGTGGCTAGCACGCAGCAAAAATTCTGAAAGTACACCCTTTCGGTGCATCTCTGATAATCACTTGCGGTTGAGGATTTACCCTTTCCTCCCTCCCCGCTAACGCAGCTGCCACTTCCTGTCGTACAGCTTCCCCCGTACTTTCCTTCAGATGATCTACCACTTGGGTAATAATAAACGGTATGGCTTTCTCTAAAGCTTTGCCTATTTCCTCAGCAACAGTCACTCTGGGTTGGGTTTCAGCGAACCCCTGATTTAACTCTAGTGTCTCATCTGCTTGAGTATTATGGGCCACAGGTAGCCTCCTCCTACCACTTGCACTGGTATCTACCCCCTCTCGTCTATTACTAGGACCACCCTCAAGACGATCCGTAGCTCGTGACCCTCTAGTATTCACCATCCTGATAGCATAGATAAAGCATTAAGACAAAAGGTAGCTTTACCACGCCATCCTCTATACCAAACAATCTCAAGTACAAACAATATCTTAGTACACTTATCTTCAGATCCAAAGTAGTTCTATACATACTAAGGCATCTATAATCTCAAGTGCACTACCTCTTACAAGTACCCCTCACCCGATTCACAAGATTTCTCATGATTCCATCAAGTTCTAACATGTATCATGTGTCTGTAATAATATGGGCCCTTATATTATCCATAACACACTACACACGTTCGATCTTAACTTTATCACAAAAAGTCCCGATTCACAGGCTTAGGCCATGTATCACTAGCATATCATATCACATAAGGCATCACGTATCTGACACTAGCATCATTAATATCTCAGGTATCTCTATACCACAAATAGCAACATAAACAGTTAGCATATACTCAATGCAACACTCTGTACCTCCACCAAGCTACAAGCTTCCAGTTTGACTTAAAAATCCTCAGAACCATGGTTTAAGTCCAGACGATGCATAACACACCTCTAGATCTCTCAAACCTTGGCTCTGATACCAGGTTGTAACGCCCCAAATTCTAAAGTAAAGTAAAACTTTGACAATAGAAGTATTTAGAAATAAAAGGAGTTTACACAAAGCGGAAGTTGAAGTTAACACTGAACCCTCTAGTTCAGTTACAAAAGTAGTACTAAATATTTACAACAAAGAGTTGTTTTCAAAAAATACAACCAGGCGTTAGTTTTCAAAATACAAATTTACTCCCAAATCACAACCTCTGTCAAACTGGGGCCTTGCCCTTGGAGGAATCACGCCCTACAAAACAACAATAAGCAGTATCTGATAAGCCACAAGGCTTAGTGAGAAAACTAAACTGTAAATCATATAAGCATGCGCATACACATATACGAATGTTGTAACAGTTCTTATGGACACAGTACTGCACCATTTTAGCATCCGCCAAGAAGGCTAAAATGCTGCCCGTAGCAACTACTGCACAAAGCAGTGTGCTACAGCTCTCTCTCTGGTGATCCTCTGATCAATAATATATCACATTGTAATGTGCCACATACATATCACAGATATGAATCAGAGTTTAGAAAACTCACCTCAGCAATAAATATCACACAGAGATATATCACGCAAACTCAGAATACTTCAGATAGTAATCCCTACAATCATATACAATTATAGTATCAAGATACTCTCGAATCAGCACTTAAACAAACTGACCAGGGGCAGGGCACGCCCGTACCCCCGCAGGGTACGCCCGTGCCCCCAGGCCCAAGGCCCAAAAGCAGGCCCTAACAAGCATGGGCGTACCGGGTCAAGCACACCCTGAACCGGACCCAGGCACGCCCGTACCCTACTCAGGTACGCCCGTGCTTAGGTACGCCCCGACCTCAAGAACAGAGGCGGTCACGGCCATGAGGTACGGCTGTACCCCTCAAAGGCACGCCCGTGCCTTTCTACTTACAGCTCCAGTTCGCCGACTGTCTGTTGTGTACTCGATTAAAACCTCAAAAACTCTTACTAACAAGTCCCCCAAGTTTCTAAACACCTCCTAATCTCAATTAAGCAATACCAAAACGCATTAAGTCGAAATGTTACTAATTACAGAAATTCCGAAACTTGGGTGTTACATATTTTTAGTATGTTAGAACTACATATACACACACATACAATGTACCTTTGCTACTCACAAACATACGATGATTATTGTTCATAAATGGGGTTCTTTTACATGCACCCCCTTAAACATATATTTGTTTTATGTACATCCGATTTGAATACAACGTGTTTAAGCAGGCTAATACCTTTAACTTACATATCTAAGGTTAGGTGTTCGTTTATGTTACATCTTACAAGTAGGGGTGTGCATGGGGCGGTTCTAAGCTCAAACCGAACCCAATCCGCTAATTTCGGTTTTAAGATTAATTTTCAAACCAAATAATTTCGGTTTCTATCGGTTTTGGTGGGTTCTAGTCATTAATGGTCCAATTTCGGTTTTAAAACCGAACCCACTTGGTTTTTAACATTAATATATAATTTCATGCACTAACCTTCCTTTTTCTAGCATTATATACAATTTTCAGCAACAATTTCTAATTTTCAACATTAAACTCAGTGTCTAATAACAAATTTCAACACTAAATACCATTTTTAGCAGAAATATTTTAAATATAAAAGTATTTTGTATCATATAATCATAATATAAACGTCGATCTGAAAAGGGGTAAACGAAAAAGAAAATGAAAAGTTATTAACTTTAGTAATTAGACATTGAAATATTTAATTGAGTTCTATTTAATAACTATAAAAACAAAAAATATATATTATATGTTAAATATTAGTGGATCGGTTTCTTAATGGGGCGGTTTCTGGTTAAAACCAAAACCATTGGCTTTTCCAAAATTTAAAACCAAACCGTTGGTTTTGGTTTTATCGGCTCGGTTTTGTCGGTTTTAACGGATTGATTTCATTTTTTCGATTTCTATGCACAGCCTAGGTAGTTTACAAGTATGCTTTTTTCCAAACAAAAAAAAATGTAATTTTCATAAATAGTTTACCTTTATATTACTTAGCCTCTATCGCTTTCTTCTTTGTATATGGCGGTCAAAGAGTTATTTACCAAACAAGTGTTTTTCAAAAACATATTTACCAAATAAGTGTTCTTTTGAACATATTTACCAAATAAGTGTAGTTTTTTGTTTTTACTATTTTTTACAGTTTTTCACTATGTTTTTTTTATTTTTTAATGCTTTTTGTAATAATTGTTATTTTTATTGCTGCTTTACTTATTTTTATTGTTTCTTAAGTGTTTTTTTTACTGTTTTTACACCTTTTTACTAATGTTTTTTACTGCTTTATTGTTTTTTATTGTTTTTTAAATTCTTTTACATCTTTTTTACTGTTTTTTATCTGTTTTTTTACTGTTTTATTATTTTTTTTGCTATTTTTAACTGTTTTTATTCTATCTTATATCACAATCATAACAATTGTTTAAACAATACTAACGTTCTTAAATTAAAACCAACATAATTATAAGTAAAATGTTTTTTAGGGACTAAACCAACAATGAGTTCTTACAAAATCGAAAAGACAAAAAAATATTCACAAATATCTTCCGAATATGTTGAGCCGATAACTAATATTTATCTAAAAAAAGAAAAAAAGCAAATAAATGAGAGATATAGTCGAACAAAAAAATCGAATAAATTTTTTTATGAGAGATATAGACATATAGTCATACAAAATAAATGAGAGATATAGAGACATCCTCATAAAAAAAATTTATTCGATTATTTGGTATAACTATATCTCTCATTTATTTTTATTTATTTTTGTAGATAAAGATTGGTTATCGGCTCAACATATTTGAAAGATATTTGTAAATGTTTTTTTGTCTTTTCGATTTTGTAAAAAATCATTGTTTGATTAGTGTTGGGAAAAATATGCTTACAAATATATCCTCTTTTGTTGACACAAAAATTTACAATTTGTTTATATAATTGTATGTATTAACATTAACATATGTGCACATATACATATATATATTCAATCAAATATATTCTCATCTATAATCTACAAAACAAGCTTCATCAAATGGCCAAGCTCCAATCGTCAAGATCTGAGTTCAAGTAGAAGCCGATGTCGAAGATTCCTACAAATAACCGTTCAAAGTTTATGAGCTTACAAAATAAATAATCAAATAAGTTTAAATTTTTATAAAATAACTTTTATAAAAACCTTTATAAAAATTGAGATAATTTTTATAAAAATCACAAGCTTGGAAGTCAAAACATAAATTCCCATTTTGGCAAATACTAAACATAATCTTCTATTGAAATAAGCCAAAACCATATTTAGCAAAAGGAATCTCCCAAAGAGGTAAACTTCCAACATGCTTTGTGCATTTGGTTTCCAAACTACCATTTTCATGATTAAATTCAAACTTAAGAAGTATGTCACTTACCCAACTTTTCTAAAGCTTCTTTTCAGTGCATTTTTATAGTAAAAATGGGTTGTGTATGGTTTTGGTAAAAGCCCAACGTCTATATGCACAAGGCTAAAAAATCTTCAGCAGTGCGACGGTCGATTACACGGTCGACCGTAGATCGTCTAAACACCTTTTGAGCATCAAACTTTTTCCTTATTTAAAGCAACTCAAGTCTTGTGTTTTACTAACCTCTTGCAATCTGAAAAACACAGAACATATAAAAAAAACTTGTGAGCTCATATTCTTGATACAAATTCAACATTTCAAGATCAAGAATGAAGCAAGAGTGAAAGCATTCAAAGTTCAAACACTACATTACCTTCTTATATATTTGTAATAGTGTGAGGATCATCTCTAGCATTAGAATTAGAGAGAAGTAAGGATCATCTCTAGCCTTAGAATTAGAGAGAAGTGAGGATCATCTCTAGCCTTAGAATTAGAGAGAAGTGAGGATCATCTCTAGCCTTAGAATTAGAGAGAAGTTGTAAAAGGTTTATCTCTACCTTCAAAGAGAGAAGTTAGTGGAGCAACTCTTGGTGGGTGAGGCCAAGGAGTGGATGTAGAGCAAGGTTGTTAACCCTTGCTTGAACCACTATAAATCATTGTGTCCAAACTACTTCATTGGTGATATCTTTCTTCCTTAAACTCTTTAATTACTTGCAAATATTGTTAAAAACTTCAAAAAGTGGGCATATAACCTATTCACCCCCCTCTAGGTTCTAACAATTGGTATCAGAGCAAGTTGCTCTAGATAATTTTTGAAAAATTGTTTAAATCTTCTAAAAATATTTTTCAAAAATTTTTGAGTTGATAAAATGGGTCAAAATTATGTAGAGGGGAATTCTATGGTTAGACCTCCACTTCTTGAAAAAGAAGACTTTTGCTATTGGAAGCAAAGATTCATTACCTTTGTAAAGGCCAAAGATATTGACCTTTGGGAGATTATTGAAGAAGGAGATCATGTTCCAAAAACCTTTGATTCTAAGCAAAATGCTTATGTTCCAACCCCTAAAGAAAAATGGGATCAAGAGGATAAGAAAATGATTTCAAAAAATTTTCAAGCAAAACTTTTTCTATACAATGCTTTACCTAGAAAAGAGTTTGAAAAAGTTTTCATGTGTGAAAGTGCAAATGCAATTTGGAAATCTCTTGTCACCACACATCAAGGAAATGCTCAAGTTCTAGATAACAAAATCGAATTACTTGTGCAACAATATGAAAAATTTCAAATATTTGATGATATGAAAATTGATGATGCTTTTGCAATGTTTAATACCATTGTTACTAGTCTCAAGGCACTTGGGACTATTTACTCTAACAAAAATATTGTAAGAAAGTTTCTTAGGGCTCTTTCACCAAAATGGAGAGCAAAGGTGACGGCTATTGAGGAGTCAAAGGACTTGAACATACTACAAATGGATGAACTAATAGGAAATCTCAAGGTGTATGAAGTAATCATGCAAAAAGATGATGAGATTGCCAAGCTAAAGAAAGAAAAGAGCAAATCCATTGCACTTAAAGCTAAACATGTCAAAGAATCCTCAAGTGATGAAGAAGAGGAATTAAAAGAAGAAAAATGTCTCATGGCTTTTGAGACAAGTGAGGTACATTCCGATTCTAGCTACTATAGTGATAATGATGACCATCAATATGATCAATTATGTGACTTTAGCTCTAAAATACTTGCTAAAAATGAGGAGTTAAAAAATGATAACAAGAGCTTGAAAAAGGAAAATGTCAAGTTAAGAAATGAAAATGATAACTTGAACTTGAAAATAAAAGATCTAGAAAGTAAAATTGCTTCTCATATATCTCCAAGCTTGAAAGATTTGGAAAGTAAGCTAAAGACAAATTTTGACACAACCACCTTGTCAAAATTTGAAGATAGTTCAACCAAGTTAGATGAGATGTTAAAGATTCAAAAATCATCAAAAGATAAAGGTGGTCTTGGGTTCTCAAGTTACTCAAACAACATGCCAACTAGTCACTTAACACCTATCAAATTTGTGAAAGAAAAAGAGGAAGAAAAAATCCAGAAGGCTCACGGTCGACCCACGGTATCGACCGTGAAACGACCGTCTTCTCACTGGAATTTTCCAAAAGTTCAAAATTGCAACATTGTTTCTAGTCCTTCCACTTGTATGCCAAAGGTTGCAAGTAATGAATTAATGAGAAAGTTTTATACTCCAACTACAAGGCATGGACTTGGATTCAAGAAACCTAAATCAAATACAATTCAAAATTCAAGACATTCTCATAAACCTATTAACTCTATGAACACATGGTATCATAAAGGGTTCAAGATTACACAAAGGTGGATTAGAGTAGGAGTTTTTGATACTAACCATCCTGGACCAATGAAATATTGGGTACCAAAATCTTGAATGAAAATTACACAAGTGTAGGGGTGCAACAAGATTATGTCTCGTGTACTGGATTCTTGATAGTGGTTGCTCAAAACACATGACCGGTAATAGAGAACTCTTCACTTAATACAAGGAATATGATGGAGGATATGTTTGAAAGCAACCTAAGAAGAAAGGTAGTTGGTAAAGGTATCATTCTTCATATCAAATTCTCAAATTTTGAGCATGATAGTAGCTTATAAGATTTGAATGTTAGATTCTCTAAACATGAAAGTTTGATATGCAAAGGATGTTAGGAGAAATGGACATGATACATGTAGACTTGGTGATAATCATAACACAAGTATGTCTTGCATCTATAATTGATAATTCAACATTGTGACATAAAAGACTAGGACATGCTAACATGAGATTATTACAAAAATGACTAGTAATAAGCTTGTTAAAGACTTCCCAAATGTAAAATTTGATAATCATCTTTGTGTGATGAGTTTTGAAATCTTATACATGATGAAATTGAAATGAGAATGATGGATGAGTTGAATTACTTTCTTGGTCTTCAAATATGAAGATGGTACATTCAAATTAGGTATCATTTCCTACGTGACAATATGCAAAAAGGAAATATAAATTTAGAAAAGGTTGCTTCATGTGAAAATATTGCCGACATATTCACTAAACCGCTAAAAATTGAAATGTTTAATACATTACGACTTGGTTTAGGAATGATGGAACATTTACCCTAAAAACAACACCTAAACAGCATGAAAATGGTAAAAATATGGATTCCAGATGCACCACGGTCGACTCACGGTCGATACCGTGGATCGACCGTCGGGGTACTGCAAAAACACCAAAACAGACTTAAAAAGGGCGCGGTCAATATCACGGTCGACCGTGTATCGACCATAGGGTACCTGACGATTTTTAACCCTATTTTACTCTCTCTTTCTTACACTTTCTCTTCCCCACACAAACCCTAGCCGCCATTAACAACTAAGAGCTTAAAAATTACCTCAAAAATCAAGGTTTTTACTACGGTTGAAGCGGTGATCGAAGGCACGGTTGGATTCACGGTTGATCCACGGTTGAAGACTCATCCTCTCTTGCCTTTTCCCTTCTTCACGAATTTTTTGTTCAAGGTATAAGTTTATCTCTTCTTCCTTTTCTTAGGGCTCTCTCTTTACACCAAAGAATCATGTGGATCTTAGGATTAGGTTGATTTTTGGAAAAAAAAATATGTTAGGTTTGTTGAGTAGTAAATGGTATATGAAAATGATGGGTTCAGTTTTAAATATAGGTGATGTCTAAGTTATTATTATAAGATTCAATTAGTGTATGCATATCATGTCAAAAAGGGACAAAAATGAAAACTTAAAAACCGTCCACTGCCGGTCGAACCACGGTCGACCGTAGTTCTACCGCAACTTATCACCAAAAATCCAGACCAACGATGGTCGATACCGTGCATCGACCGTAAGCCCACTGGAAATTTTTTAAACTTTTAAAATTTTATGTTTTGACTTTTAATGTTCAAACTCAATGTAGTTTTGCTTAATCTACATCAACTAACCTTAGCAACCACATGATTCATAAAATTTTCAAAATCTTCTCAAATTTAGGCATACACTAGTCATAATGCTATATATTTATACTTAATCATATCATCATTGTCTCTATAGATCATTATGCCACGTGTACGTACATCAGCTTCAAAAAAACCCGACAACCCTACCCCTCGTCAATCCGCCAATGCTCTAAAGAAACGGGCCATAAACGAGGGTCGTGTAGTTGCGGTCAATCAACTTGACCAATATAGGACCCAAGCCACCTTTGAGGCTATTGGGTGGACTATTTTCCTTTCTCTCTCAAATGTCATTTATAAAAATCGTCTCTATGAATTTTATGCCTCCTTCATCTATAATGAGGATGATGAAGTCATCACCTTCAACATTGAAGGTAAGGACTTTACCTTCACTCTTGTCCAACTAGGTAGGATTCTACACATCCCATCCTCCGGCCTCAAATACTATCATACCGGTCATAGCCTCACAAACCTTCCACCCGCCTTCACCATTCCTGAAATCATTGGGTCAATTTGCAAACCAAATGTTCCCCACACCACAACCAATCTTTTCGGACAAGATCTTCTTCCCGAATGTGCCGTTTGGAACAAAATCATTGATTCCAATATCTTTCCCAAATCTGGGAATCATTCTGAAATAAGTGCTATTCAAGCTTTTCTTCTTCATGCTCTTAAAACGGGGACCGAGATCAACCTCACGCACATTCTTGCTAAACGCATTAGTGGTCTCGTTACAAGTCGTAGGGATCTTCCCTATGGCCGTCTTCTATCTCTTCTTTTTACGAATCTACCGGATGTTTCTCGCATTGTCTCAACTCCGGGATCCTCCATGCCCATCGACCTTGCGACACTTCGCAAGATGTCTTCCCATAAAGGGACGAAACGGGCACACTCTTCCTCTTCTGGAGATACGGAAGCCGAGATTGACAAATTCACCTTTGGTGAAGAGGAGGAAGGTGAAGCGGAGAGTTCAATTCCTCCGGATTTCGACATGGTTGAAGGCACTACCGATGAACGAATTACGGCACTAAATCGCAATGTGAATGCTTTACGGAATGAAACTCGCTCTCTCCGTAAAGAAATGAAAGGGGTAAATGGCATGTTGAGATCAATTATGAATGCTCTTAAATGTAATTCCGGAACCGATGGAGGTGAGCCGTCTCAATCATGAGTCGATGTTTTATGATTACCACATTTGTCTTTCAAACAATTTATTTCTATGTATTCACACAATATGATATTTATGTTGGTCATGTGCTACAATATATTATGCTATGATGTACATTTTGTGGTTTGATATGCATGCTTTCCATATAACATGTATTGTGATTAATATTGGCTATGCTCACATCACTCGTGCAAGTCCTTGGTAGAATTTTGTATGTACTCTAGCTCATCCAAATCAAGATATGGAGATCTACGTTCAAAGTTTAAATAAATAATCAAATAAGTTTAAATTTTTATAAAATAACTTTTACAAAAATCTTAATAAAAATTGAGACAATTTTTATAAAAATCACAAGCTTGGAAGTCAAAACATAAATTCCCATTTTGGCAAATACTAAACATAATCTTCTATTGAAATAAGCCAAAACCATATTTAGCAAAAAGAATCTCCCAAAGAGGTAAACTTTCAACATGCTTTGTGCATTTGGTTTCCAAACTACCATTTTCATGATTAAATTCAAACTTAAGAAGTATGTCACTTACCCAACTTTTCTAAAGCTTCTTTTCAGTGCATTTTTATAGTAAAAATGGGTTGTGTGTGGTTTTGGTAAAAGCCCAACGTCTATATGCACAAGGCTCAAAAATCTTCAGCAGTGCGACGGTCGATTACACGGTCGACCGTAGATCGTCTAAACACCTTTTGAGCATCAAACTTTTTCCTTATTTAAAGCAACTCAAGTCTTGTGTTTTACTAACCTCTTGCAATCTGAAAAACACAGAACATATAAAAAAAACTTGTGAGCTCATATTCTTGATACAAATTCAACATTTCAAGATCAAGAATGAAGCAAGAGTGAAAGCATTCAAAGTTCAAACACTACATTACCTTCTTATATATTTGTAATAGTGTGAGGATCATCTCTAGCATTAGAATTAGAGAGAAGTAAGGATCATCTCTAGCCTTAGAATTAGAGAGAAGTGAGGATCATCTCTAGCCTTAGAATTAGAGAGATGTTGTAAAAGGTTTATCTCTACCTTCAAAGAGAGAAGTTAGTGGAGCAACTCTTGGTGGGTGAGGCCAAGGAGTGGATGTAGAGCAAGGTTGTTAACCCTTGCTTGAACCACTATAAATCATTGTGTCCAAACTACTTCATTAGTGATATCTTTCTTCCTTAAATTCTTTAATTACTTGCAAATATTATTAAAAACTTCAAAAAGTGGGCATATAACCTATTCACCCCCCTCTAGGTTCTAACAATTAGTACCTAAAGAATAATGATGTTTGTATTAATTTAAGATCGTTAGTATTTTTTAAACAATTATTATGATTGTAATATAAGATAGAATAAAAAACAGTTAAAAGTAGCAAAAAACAATAAAGCAGTAAAAAAACAGATAAAAACAATGGTAAAAAAGCTGTAAAAATAATAAAAAACAATAAAGCAATAAAAAACATCAGTAAAAAGGTGTAAAAAACAGTTAAAACATTTAAAAAAATAGTAAAAAAACACTTAAGAAAGTAAAAATAAGTAAAGCAGCACTAAAAAATAACAATTAAAAAAAGCATAGTAAAAATAAAAAAGCATAGTAAAAAACTGTTAAAAATAGTAAAAAGCAAAAAAATACACTTTTTTGGTAAATATGTTCAAAAGAACACTTATTTGGTAAATATGTTTTTGAAAAACACTAATAACTCGGCGGTCAAAACTATCTTCTTTTCAGTGTTGACATCTTTAATTTATTATACCCTGTTTGTTCCTTTCAAGCAATGTAAGTAACAATCGTTTGATGGTTATGAGGTCAACTTTATCCATTTTTACTGTATTACTTGTCATTTGCATGCCTTGATTAGTGTTTTTGTTTTTCCCTTTAAACCACCACTGAAGCAATATAAACATAATTACCTTCGTATTATAATTATAATATATAACATTTAACAGGAAGTTATTAACAGTAACTTAAATGCTAATTGTTATATATTATTAAGCAACAACATTACAACTAATTGGTTTGAGTGGGGTGGCAATAAGTAGATTGCTAACAGGTCACTGGCCGGATTGAATCTCCACCATGTCTTCCTGTGTTTTTTCTTTACGTACTCTCTGAGCTATATAACTTTATTACTCCATATGTTTAATTATTTAAATGAAAGTAAAATAATGATGCCCACTGTTGAGAGGAGGTGGTTAGCAAGCTTGCCACTCACAAAATTAACCTTACTACGATTTATTTTTTAGTTTTTTTTTAATTTTGATCTTTAATATATTGATTTTAGCTTTGATTCGTCATATCTCAAATATATGTTTTTTAATGTTTTTTTTCTCCGCCACAACGTGCAGATTAATTCTCCTTGTATATAACAAATATCAGGAAGAATGAAAAGTAGTTTTTTTTATCTTTTTCTACAAACCTTCCTTCTATGATTATATATTTTAAACAATCAAAGTTATTAACAAAGTGTTGATCCGTTGTTTAGGCAGAGTGAAATTTGATGGGTTTTGCAAAAACCTATGTCACAAGTTTGAATCATGTATTCTCTCTTTTATTTTTTTATTTCGTATCCGGCCTCCTTTTTTGTTTCTATCTGTTTATTTTGTTTTTTCTTTTACAAAGTCTTTTTCTACTGTTTGTTTTGTTTATGGTTATCAATATTAATTTGATTAATACTAAATCTTATGATGAACAATTAAAAAGCTTGAGAGTTTTTACTTTTTCTTTCTTTTTCAGTTTTAAAAAATATAATTTTAAACTTTTTAGTACTAAAATTTATTACAAATGCCTTTTGCACCTTAGCATATATAATAACATAAAACAATCTATATTCATGGGTATAAACAAATTTAAAAAAAATCAAATTTGGTTAATAAATAGATTTTATCTATTTCCAACATAAATACCATATAGTAAAGTACGAGTACTAAAAAATGATACATGAATTTAATATATATATATATATATATATAGTGTTGATAGAACTGAGAGACAGAGTGATGTGACAAAAAAATGATGACATTATTGATGACGTGGACAATTAGTATGATCTTATTTGTATAGATAATGGAAGAAAACCTAATATTACGTTTAAATTCAATTTAATTGAGAGGGTTTCAGATGTAAATTGTGAGAAGGTTGTATCAAATATGCGAGGTTTTTTTTAAGAAAATTGTATATTGATGTAATTAATTATAGGTTGTTTGAAAATTATGTTTAATAACTTGTGATATATTTTGTTTAGAAAAAAATAATTATATATTTATGACCGTCTTATTTTTTCTACTTTTTAATGTAAAATTTATCATAATATGATGATTTTTTAAAAATTAGTATATTTAAATTGTTTTATCCATCGAGAGTAACGGGTAGATAATTATTAGATACTAGTTTAACACCCCGTGTATAAACACGGGGATGATTAAAGTTAATTTTAAATGTTTCTATACTGTAAAACAATTATAAAACATATAAAAAGTATAATTAAACAAATAATACCCTGTGTATAAGTACACATATCGATAACAAATACCTCGTGTATAAATAGTATCATGAAATAAAATAACAAATCACAATAGAAAACAAAAATAACAAAGAAAAAATGTACTTGAAATGATATGTTATGACACTATTTTCAAATTGATTTCCAAACTAAAATAGTATGACAAATCGAATAATAAAAAATCAATGTATGAATTTAATCAAATTGATGTACGTGTTTATATAAATAATCATGAAAAAAATACATCTATTAAATGATTTGAATATATTTTTTTTATTAAAATATTTTAGTCTTTAAAAAATTAAATCAGCTAAAAATAAAAAAATCTTGAACAACATGCAAGGCTTAAGGTTCTTGATGTAGAAAGAACTAATTCTAAAGGCATTTGAGAAGATAAAAAGATATAATTAAAATTAAATTTTTTTCTAAAAATAGAACAAATTTTTTTCTAAGAATATAATGATGACATCATAATCCTATTCTTTTAATATATATTAAGGAGGATTAAGGATAAGGATTAATGATTTTATTCATTTTCTATATTTATTCTATCTACATAATATAGTCGATATAATCACTGATTTATTGGTATTTTGATATAAAGAGTTAAAAATATATTATTTTTAAAATTTTGTCGTATGACGATAAAATTTATATGTTTGATAACCATTTAGTGAGTCTTTTAAAACCGTTGGTATGTGGCATAAAACCTGTTTAGAAAACTACCACCGTCACTTTAGGGCTCTTTAAAATTGATTGTTAGTGTGTGAGTAAATAACCGTACATAAACTATAACTCTACATAATTACTAGGTAGTAAAACAATCGCCATATTAGTGGTTTTGTAACTACACATACAACTTCAAAATTTATATAAAGATTTTAATTGTCTAAGTTTTCTTATTTTCTAACTAATAACTTGGTATAAAATTAAGGTTATTATTACACAGATATCTAAATTTAACGTTATCTTGTGTTTTTAGTTATAGTTAATTAAATAATAAAATATACTTAAGCAATTTATGTATGTATAGACATAATTTATTATATGGTAGGATAGGATCTTATGTTTACGTGATCTAATTTGTATACTTAGATTGATATCATTATTATTTAATTCTTAATAGATTTAGTTTACAATTTCAAAAATTTAAGTATATAATTGGCTAATAAAAATGTATTTTAAGCATTTGATATTATAACATTAATAATAATATTATGGTTATGCCTTTATAATATCGGGACAAAGTTCGATCACGAGAAACACATTACTATTGTACTAATTTTAGATGTATAATATAATTTTATATTTTTAGAAAGAGTATGTATAAAAGGTATTAGATATGAAAGTTATATTTAGATACACGAGCACCGCACATGTATAATATTGGTTTCTTTTTGTTAAAATATATGGAATCGCTTTATTTATATAAGTCGAATTAGATTTTTCCTACATGTCACGTATATGTTTTAAACCCCGCTATGTTTTGAACCCCGCTACAACATGAGGCGTACAATTAGCTCGTATACTATTGTTTACGATATAAACATAAATAAATAAAGCATTCCAACATTTCTGACGTGACGAAACTTCATTGAATGGTCATGGTGTAAAATTGACACCCTATCTCCTCAGATACAGGTTAATCTCCAAAAATAGCAATGGCGTTCTCCGTCTGGCTCTCTCGTCTGCGGTCTTCGTCTAAACCCATCAGATTCATTCAAAAGTCCTTCAGCTATTACAAGCACACACCCCAATCTCAATCTCGATCACGACTGCTTGAGAACACCATTGTAATCAACTCAAACAACAACCAGTCATGGATGACTTCTTTGCTTCCGATTGTTCTCGCCGTCTCCGGTGGCTCCCTTGCACTCCAGTTACACAAAAATCCATCTCTATGTGACGCCCCTAATCTCCACCAAAGGTATTTTTTATTTCCCATCATCGTCATTTCATTAATTTTCTGACACATACATGGGGGTTGGTTGTGTGGGTCCGATTGAAATGGGGTTTTGAAATCTTGAATCTTTCCGACGATGGTTTCAGGGGTGGACGAATTGGGGGCAAAGATAGCACGGAGCATGTTGTCAAGGGCACTTATAAGCCAGTCCCGCCCGAGCTCATCACTGAACTCAAGGCCATATGTCAAGTACTATTATATTCATTTATAGAATTTTTTTTTCTCTGAAAGGCATATGAATTTTCATTCATACTGTTTCAAAATTCATCTCTCTGCTACATATTTGGATTACTAGAAAGCCCTAGTTATTTTTTAAAAATGTATTTTGTAACATTTTACACCAGCTGTTCATTTAGGCAGGGGTATTTATTATACTGATTTACTTCTGCAAACAAAAAATGTATCTTCTTAAAGCACCGAATACGCTATAGTTGCAACAATGATGTATGTTAAACAATTTGCAGAAACATAAAGCTTGACCTTTTGTTCAAAATCAGCCACATTTACCAAGTGTAGCGGTTTTCTTGTATTCTTGTTAGAGCAAGAATAATTTCTTTTTCAACATAGATCACTTGTTGTTATAAAAGTTAGGCGAACTTGTAAAAAGTTTGTGAATAATATCAGCTCATACCATTTTTGAATTCTAAACGGGTGTCTACCCTTAATTATCAAATTATGCCTCTTTCTTTGGAACAAGAAAACAGAACTTTCTTCATTAATAAACTCCCCAACAACATGAGGATGAGTGTTTATGCTCATTTACAGGATAATATGACACTGGATCATGACGAGAGATACTTCCATGGGAAACCACAATACAGTTTTCACAAAGCAGTCAATATCCCTGATGTTGTTGTGTTTCCGAGGTAACACAAAATTTTGGTTTCAAATTTCATATCAAGTTAAATGTAATGCTTTTGAATATCCCTTCATTTTCTACTTCATTTTCTAAAATATTGGATTAATAGTGATTTTGTTGTCTGATCCATCACATTTGAACCCTTTTTATGAGTGCAGGTCTGAAGATGATGTGTCTAAGATTGTCCAATCTTGTAACAAACACAAGGTCCGGTCCCTTATGCTGATTCATGAATCAACGCACATCAAGTTTTAAAGTTACCTGCATAAAATTAAATTAACAATATATTAGTTTTTTTTCCTCAATTTTTATTTGTTTTTTGATTTATATGCTACTAAGAGCTATTTGATCTTCCATATCTAGGTCCCTATTGTACCATATGGCGGAGCTACATCAATTGAAGGTCACACTTTATCTCCTAATGGAGGTGTTTGCATTGACATGACCCTAATGAAAGTATGAAACAACCTTTCTTGTTGATGCTTATGGTACATGACCAACCTTGTGCCATTGTTGGTTGATTATAAACATATTCAATAGTGTGTACCCCAAGGTCTTGGGTTTAGGGATGGCAAAAATGCCCGATCCTAACAGGAAATCCCGAACCCGAAACTTTTGGCACGGGTAAATGGTTATGGAACCGGGTATAGGATTTCTTTTACAAAATTTTACGGGTTTGGGACGATTATGGTTTTTCTCAATACCCGACCTTGTACCATTTATATTGTTATAAGATATAGTTCTATTACTAACATATTAAGATTTTAAATTTGAGAGGATAGAGGAATGAAGATTGATAATATCGTTTTTACTGTTTACGTAATGATTTGATTTAGCTTATTAATTTTTAGATATTTTGAACTTGTATGTGGATGATCTTCTAATATAAATAAAAGACCGACCTACATTAAATTTATTGATGACCCTTAATTTAATAAAATAAATTTAATTACTCAATCTTAACCATCTATTTAATCAAAATTAGAATTCTAATTTTGACTTTTATTGGTCTAAATTGAATTAAAGTTATTAGAGAAATTGTATATATGCTCTTCATAAACCTTAAAATATCATATTTGTCCACCTTAATTCACAAATATCATATTTAACCAAATACTGAACTTTATCAATTTAAAATATTTTATAATCATTTAAAATTCTTTTTAGTTATAACCAATAAAAACCTGATCTTATTTCGCTAATTGTAACAACAATGATCGATAACGTTTACAAGAAATACAATCATGTCTCTTTGTATCATGATATAACGTTTCAAGCGTCACGTCTGCCCTCAACCTTGCGTCGACGCTTCCACCGATGGTCTAGTGTTAACGTTGTTTATCGTCATTTTTTAAAATTCTCATCTCTTCCATGTTTTATAATGATTTGATATTTTTTATTAATGTTTAATATTTATCATTTTTTAAAACCCAACCTGCATATCACACCACATCTAATCTAGTTGTACCTATGTAACATTTTGAAATTTTTTAACTTGTTGATTTTATTAGATATTCAAATTATTAATAAAAGCCTAACTCATAGTTTTGATGTGATTATGGTCAAGTTTTATGAAACTAAAATCTTTACTTGTGAATTTTAATTGACTAAGATCGTTAATTAATTGGGATACCCGATACCTGCGAACATGATGGTTATTTTGAAATGGGATATCCGACGGGATGAGACTGGGTATGGGACATGGTTTTATAATCGTGTATAGGACTGGGATTACCAATACTCGTCTCATTCCGTCCCTACTTGGGTTCAAGTCCCATAATGGACAAGGTGTAGATTTAGGAGTCGGTTAGTGGGCGGTGAGTTCTGCTGTACAAAAAAAAAAGAGCAAATAGACAGTTTTGTGAAGTTAAACTGAAACTTCATCTACCTTATCTTTCATCTTGTGTTTTGTTGTTCTTGTAAAGTATATGTTTTTCTTATGTTTTAGAGTGTTCTTAATTAACTAAGAAGACTCATCATAAAAATATTTAGTTTCCCTTTGCGGACTACTCATTCTTACTATTATCATTGGCTTATAGAATGTTAAAGCATTGCATGTTGAGGACATGGATGTTGTTGTTGAGCCTGGTATTGGATGGATGGAGCTTAATGAATATCTAGCACCTCATGGTCTATTCTTTCCTCTTGACCCTGGTGAGTTTCTACATCACACTTGTGGAATTATGTAGTTCTTTAAAAATGATTGTTACTAATTTTAAGGAAAATGTTCATTCTGTGATCTATGTGTATATGTGAATGTTTGTTCTCATACACTCCACCATTCTCATTTAACATTTTATTTGAATTCTGTGATTGAAATGTATATGTTATTTGTATTGGACAGGACCTGGAGCAACCATTGGAGGGATGTGTGGGACACGTTGTTCTGGTTCTTTGGCTGTTAGGTAGACATAATGAACTTATAGCAGATATGATTCCCTTAACACTGATTTATGATTTTTAAGTATTTGAGGTTGCACTTATTCTTTTAGTATGTAGGTATGGAACCATGCGTGACAATGTTATCAATCTCAAGGTTTGTATTTTCCTTACATTTTCCTTTAACGAGGTCATCTTGGTATGATACCATGAGGTTCTTCTTCCTATCTAGGCTGTCTTAGCAAATGGAGAGGTTGTCAAGACAGGATCTCGTGCTCGGAAAAGCGCTGCCGGGTAGGTTAAAATTTTCATCACCCGTGTTTTTAAGAAAATACATAAAAGATTAATAGAGAGCGATGAAACAAGAACCAGATGCATTATGATTTGTATCATGAATTCAATTAGATATCGTCTGAAAGGATATTTACTGTTGGTCCATTTTTCATGTTTGAAGTTGCATGTTACAGGTACGATCTTACTCGTCTGATGATCGGCAGTGAAGGCACCTTGGGTGTAATAACAGAAATTACACTGCGCCTGCAAAAAATTCCAGAACACTCAATAGTAAGTTCATTACGAATTTATGATGAAATAACTGCTATATCCCCAAATGATTCACCAAAGATCTTTGCTTGCCATCATATTATTTCTGCTCACACACACTATTGACTATAATCTCCTTCACAACAACAGCAGTACCCAATCCTGCGGGGTATGGGGGAGGTAAGATGTAGACAATTATACCTCTACGGATCTACCCGTAGGTAGAGAGATTGCTTCCTGATTGACTATGATCTCCTTGCAGGTTGCAATGTGCAATTTTCCTACCATCAAAGATGCAGCTGATGTTGCAATAGCAGCTATGTTGTCTGGCATACAAGTATGCTTTTTTCTATTTTAACAACTTTCACCGTCTTCTTTTGCTGAATCTTATTCAAATCCGATTTGTTTTCTTTTCCTTTTTTTCTTTTTAAGACAAGAACTCCGATTACGTTAATCTATAAAATTTATTAAAACCTAATGGATCTGTTTTTGGTAGGTGTCAAGGGTGGAGCTGTTAGATGAGGTTCAAGTGAAGGCTGTCAATCTTGCCAATGGGAAAGACTTGCCAGAATTTCCAACTTTGATGTTTGAATTTATCGGCACAGGTGATTCTCTTTTTCCTTCTTAATAATAGTATATTTGACCATATGACAACATTCTATGTTATATCATATCAATGCAAAGGGAAAGACTAGTTATGTTTGTTCCTAGAACTATTTACATAATTAAACAAATGTGAGTTGCTGATACTTTATGCTTTTGAATTCTTATGACAAGAATGACTGCTAATGTTGGGCATATTAAATTTATTATTTTACAGAAGCATATACACGTGAGCAAACACTGATAGTTCAGAAGATCGTATCTGAGCATAGTGGCTCAGATTTTGTTTTTGCAGAAGACCCAGAAGCTAAAAAGGAACTTTGGAAGGTTAGTTGATGTTAATTTGTTATGTGCGGGCTTTGTCTTGCCATGAAGTTGTTCTTGTCGAACCAGAACAGTATTAGCTACTACTGAATTAAGCTAGTACATCATCTCAGATAGGTTTTCTTGGAGAAGAAGGAGGGTTAGGATCCAGGGGTAGGAAGGTATGAGAGTTGCAGTCAGGGAATCAGATTAAAGTAGGAGATGATTGTATAAATTAATAAATATCTAGAAGAATGTTCAATATAGTCATAATTAATTCATAGTCCTAATTTTAGCCTTTGGATCAATGGCATCAATGGTCCAGATTAAATTTTAAAAATTTGGACGGAGTGGCATTTTCGTAATTTTTCGTAATTCACATGTGATTGTATACTGAATCACATGTGATTGAATATTAAAATTTAGGACTATGTTTTTTAAATGGACTTTATTAAACACAACTCTAAATATCTAACAAAATAAATGAATAATTAAAACTACATCTGGCTCGAAATCTGTTGTTTTATATTAAGTAGGAAAGTTGTCATCTGTATTCTTTTCTACATGTTTAATTAAGTAGAACTACGTATCTCAAAATTTTTAATTAATTTATCTATATTATTTCTAGTAATACTTATATAACACACACACTCACACGCTCCCTTTTTTGTTGTTGATCATTTTAATTTTTTTTATTGCTATTTTTTATTTCTTATTATTTTACTTTATTTTTATTCATTTTATCTTTACTTTTTTTCCTCTCTTTCACTGCCGGAGGTCTTTCGGGAAGCAATCTCTCTACCTACGGGTAGAGGTATGATTGTCTACATCTTACCTCCCTCATACCCCACTTAGGCGAGATTGGTTATTGTTGTTGTTGTGTTGTGAATTAAGCTGGTACTATATTAGCCTCTTTTACCAGACTTCAAAGTTGTAAATTTGGGACTATAAAATAAAACTCGTCTAACTGGTAAGAATGATATTGAGCTGTTCTGTAACTTGCTATTGTTTTGATCTTTTTGGTGTTAATTATCTTTTTAGGTTTCACTTTGGCTATCTAATTTTTTTTATCTTTTCCTGCTCCCTTGTCTTGTAGATAAGGAAAGAGGCTCTTTATGCATGCTTAGCAATGGCACCCAGTTATGAAGCAATGACAACGGTTACTCTATAACTTGTTTTTCTTATCTTTCTCTTCCACCATAACTTGCATTGTCAAATAACTCCTCTGTCTTGATTCATGCTCATCATATTCTTCTTTTACAAATCAATATCTTATGGATTCGAAACGTTTTAAGGTTGACCAGAAAGTCGAAAATTTAAAACCTAAATCTCCTTTGATGGATGAAAAATGATCCCTCTCTCTCTCTCTCGTTCTTTTTTATTTACTTTTTGGTGGGAGATATATAATAGCAAGTACTTATGCCTAATATCTTTCCAGGATGTATGTGTTCCCTTATCACATCTGGCAGAAATAATTTCTAAAAGTAAAGAAGAAATAGACGCTTCACCACTGACATGGTATGTTTCGTGCATATATCTCTGTATCCTTGGCAACTTGACTTGATACCGAACTGTTGAAATTTTAACGTATTAATTTGGTTATACAAAATTTAACAGCATGGTGCTTGCTCATGCTGGTGATGGTAATTTTCACACAGTGGTTTTGTTTGATCCAGCCGAAGAAGAACAGCGTAAGGAAGCTGAAAGATTGAACCATTTTATGGTTCATGCTGCCTTATCAATGGAAGGTGCTGCTCTGCCTGCATTTGTTCATTAATTTCTCAAATTTACATGTGATTTTATAACATGTGGCTTCTCAGGTACATGTACCGGAGAACATGGTGTGGGGACTGGGAAATTGAAAGTAAGTAAGCATATACCATTCTTTTTTAGCAGAACTGGGTCTAACAACAGGACTTTTAGTTAAATGTCTAAACTGCCCCTCAACGGTGATTACATATGCAGTATCTTGAAAAGGAACTTGGAAAAGAGAATTTGAGAACAATGAAGAAGATAAAAGCTGCTTTGGATCCAAATGGTATTATGAATCCAGGAAAGCTTATCCCACCTCATATTTGCTTATAAGATATCAGTAAAATGATCCATCCAGATGGAGTTTAGAGAGAATATGAAGAGCCAAGTTTGATTGTTGCCAGTTCACCCGCGTCTTCTTCTTACAAAGTGTTGTATGTTTAAAAGATGATTACCCTCTCATTGTTATGTGTTATGTTGTAACAAAAGAAAGAAACTAAATTTGGCCTCAGGCTCCTCCTGTACTATGAACATAGTGGTTTCTGTCTGTTGTACATAAGAATGAGCATCCCTATATCCAAACAGGGGGAATGAACTTTCTATGAGTGATGCAGAATTGAACCAAACAAAAATGGTCATGTTTGAGGTAAAAAATAGCTCAAATATTTGTGCTTGAATTCATGCATTGATGTTTACAATGAATGAACAAAGCAAGCCCACCTGTAGATTCAAGAAACAGGATGGATTAAAATTTAGAAACAGGTGCCGGTCACGTTTGGCGTGCCAAATTAAATTAAGCCAATATTCTACAAAATAAAATGTTATTTTAGGTTGATAATAATAAATTTATATTTAAAGAAGCCTACCCTACCCTTCCTATAAAGGATGAGAATTGACTAGGTTTTGGGGTTATACTAAAATTAGTTATGATCCAAAATTTATACAATCTAGTAGTGTTGTTCTGTTTCATTCAATAAGCAAAATAATAGTTACGTAGGTTAAAGGAAGTCGTAAAATTATTACATTTTTTTTAATAGCATCGTACCAAATAAACATAAGTCTTCTAACGATTTTGTTGTGAAAAAGTAATAAGAAAAGTTGGTTAGTTTCCGGCGGCCGACAGCTAATCCACGTACAAAGAATCACCTACTTCCAGTCTCACGACTACTTTCTAGATATTTTATCTTTAAAATATCTCATCTGAAATCTGAAAATAATAATAATAAGAATAATAATCATAAGGTGCTTTTTTCCGAATATTCAAAAGTTTTTTTATTTATGATAACAAGTACAAAAATTAAAATTCTAGGGTTTCGTTTTACAATCCCGTCACCATTCTTTCACACCCAATTTCCACCCCAACCATTTTTCCACGATTTTCTCTAACATCCTTGAATCTTTACGTATTATTTTTGTAAATTTCTCATTTCTTCGGGGAAATTTCGTGTCTGCTCATCCAAATGGACTGAGCCCCCTACGGGCCCTTGATTTCCACTACAAAATCCTTCAAGGTAACCCCCTTGTTCTCATCATTTAGGTCAAGAATTTATCGGAATATATGCAATTATAACTGTATTTCACTTTCACCAACAAGTTCTGATTGATTGTTCTGACCTAAATTTTGTAGTTAGAAACTTACGCGAGATTATATTGTATATCTTGATCGTCAAGTCGTGATTGCTATATGTTTTGATTGAAGGTCTGATTATACAGGGTCCTTCTTTCGTTTACTTCTGTATGCAAAGATTGATGATTTGATTAGTAGGGCCGGATTTTGTATTGAATTGTAAACGATTTCATCTGAGGGGGTAGGGGGTTCAGAAGTTATTGGTGCACCAAAATCTTTGATCTATTGGATGAACATTTGCTATAGAATATGGAATCAGAAAGTGAGCAGCCTGCGGCTACAGTGATCAAATGGTGTGATTGTGGGTGTGATTGTTGTTCTGCAAAGCTTGACGACTCTGGGTTCTGGATTCGTTCTGTGAAGAGAAAGCTTGATGAGAGAGATGATGAAGACGTGTTCTTCATACCTGGTCTTTCGAATCCTGATGTGGCTCGTGTTGACATTGGAAACGAATGTGCTGCTTTACGGGAAATGGTCAACAGTCAACAAGAAACCATTCAAGATTTATCAGTTGAATTAGATGAAGAAAGAAACGCTGCTTCATCAGCCGCCAATGAGGCCATGTCAATGATCTTGAGGTTACAGAGTGAGAAGGCTGAAGTCCAGATGGAGGCCCGCCAATTCAAACGGTTTTCTGAGGAAAAAATGGCTCATGACCAACAAGAGATTATGGCATTAGAGGATTGTTTGTACAAAAGAGAACAAACCATAGAAGCTTTGACTTTTGAGGTGCATGCGTATAAACACAGAATGATGAGTTATGGTCTCACAGAGTCTGAAGCTGATGGGGAGAATGGTGGCTTAACACGTAACAATAGTGAGAACCAATTTGAGCTCCCAGCATACAATTACCCTCCTCTAAGATGCAATTTGATTGAAAATCATGCTGACCCAGAGCTTGTTAATGAAACAGTCGATATAGAGAAGTATGCATCTGGTGAATCCCCACGTTCTTTGAAAGATATAGAAGAAAGAATCAATGAATTAGAGCATAGCCCTAAGCATAGTCTAGTGCAAGAGAAGGTCATTATTGGTAATTCACCACCGTCTGATAGTTGTGGATCGTTTATTGGAGCTAAAGAAGAATTGGTGGATGCTTATCCTGAACTGAAGAAGGTGGATAATGCATCAGAATCTGGAGATGACACGAGTGACAGGATATATACTGTCGATTCTATTCATAACGTGCCATCTTTTGATAATGATCCCAAGGTTAATCATAGGATATATGATGATGTTAATAATACTCAAAATATTGAGGATACAGAGGTAAAGAAGTTATACGCAAGGCTTCATGCACTGGAGGTGGACAGGGAATCAATGAAGCAGACGCTAATTTCCATGAGGACTGATAAAGCACAGTTGGTATTGTTGAAGGAGATAGCTCAGCATTTGTATAAAGACATGTCACCACCAAGCAACCTGCCTGTTAAGAAGCAGTCTGTGTTTGGGAACTTTTCGTTTCTCGTGCTGTTCAAGGTAATTTATCTGTCAAGTTGCATGTTTTATTTGACTTCTTAATTTGTTATCAGTTTTAGTTGGTAATATTTGGTTATGATCTTTCCAGTATTGTCATCTCAAATCTTATATGCCCACTGTAGATCATTTAGCTCACCATTGGAATGTAGTTGATTGTTCATATATCCTTCAATCAGATTGCTACCTTTTTTACCCTATTCTGATCTATATCTTCCAACTATCCTAAATCTGGTTTTGCTCATCATTGTTGTTGCCTTTACCTTATAAGCAGAATGTTGGAGAAGGCCTTATCATTTCGTACATGATACATGTTTTTGCCAAACTAGGCGCTCTTGTCATTGATTGATCATATGGTTCAGTAAAATGCTTATATAATTGATTCTGGGTACCTTTCAACAGAATTTTGTATAACATATTTGTTGATTATTTCTTGGAGGTGGCAATTCTGACCAGTTTATGGGTAAACGGGTCAAATGGAATAAATTATAAGTATTAATCTTATATGAGCGGGTTAAGAAGTCAAAAGTCATCCAAATTTGCATTCAAAAAATATATAGAATCATTATACAGTCATCCAAATTTGCATTCAAAAAATATATAGAATCATTATACTTCAAATCTGGATTATCCTTGACGTATTATGGTATACTTATCATGCTTAAAACAGTAGGGTTTTTAATTTTACAATATTCAAGAAAGGAAAAGACAACAGGCTTTTCCAGGTAAATGTACAGCTTAGCCAGTTTGGCTCTATTATGTGGCACGCTTCTTTTGCCAAGAGTCAAGATTGTGTGCTATTTATTTTTAATTATTTTTATTTAGTTTTTTGGTTTTTATGTTTTGTTTATATGATAGTACAATGAGAACTTGCTTTCTTTACCGTTTCATTCTCATCAAATTTTACTTATAATATTAACTCTATCCCTTCTTTCAGTGGATTGCTTCATTCCTTTTTTGGTGGAGAAGAGCACGTCGAAGCAAGTAAGTTGATAATCATCTTCTTCCATTATCTTTTCATTGGCTGCAAGTGTTTTTTTTCTTTTAGCTCAAAGGAGAAGTTCTATATCTTTTTTCAGATACACGTTTGGTATGTCAGCCAATAATGCAGGCTTGCGAATGCTGGTAGACAAAAGACCTCAGATAGGGCAATGGAGGTGTCTTTCAAGAACGCGATTCTTGAAACATTAATCTTGAGCACTTTTGATCTATTGGTTTGGACTTATGACCTGGTTCATCCACATCTACATCACACGGTTTGATCTTTAATTTTTTTTCCAACTATTTTCTTATGGGTGAGGTGTTATTGTTTTGGATTTGTTGAAATTTGAACTTTCTGATGGGTTAGTGTTGAAAAAAAAAATGTGGATACATATATAGTCGTAGGATATTGCTGGCTTGTAAGGTTTTCTATGGAATATAGCTCAACGCATGAATGTAATATGGAAATCTGCTTGTGCATTTTTTTATTGCATTGTAGACTACAAATATGATCCTGTGGATATGAATTGGCTTGATATTGGGAGTCTTTTGGTGTTTGACTAAAACAGAACACAAGAAACTCAACAAAAAATGTATGAATATTCAATCAATTTTCCATGTTAAAGAAACATGTCATTCTGTATTTTCTGTCTCCCAGTATGTAATGAAGTAAGGTTATTGAACATGATCAAAATTAGGGAGCAGAAGAGCTTCACCTGAGCTTACATCATAACAGATATACAAAAGTGATCCCAGGTTTATCAAACCGGTGAAAGAGAAGCTGTGTAAAATCTGTCACAATATTTTAGGCTTTTTACAAAAGCACGGCTCAAGTGACGAGAAACAATGGTGTTTTTTAGGCCAAATGATGAACGGTTTTCAAGCAACCTTTCATCTGACCCGGCTTTGTCATTAGGGCTCTGGCACACCATGTCAAGAACAACATTCAAACCAACCGTCATGGGGTCAGTCACAAAACTGCATAAGACCCAAATCATAGTGTCAAACAATAATATTACCAACTTCAAAAGCCTTACTAGGTTATCACTTATGTTGAGAGAGATGGGATCAAATAAAAAGCAACTAATAATAGTTGATGGTAATGACCATGCATTTTTAATATTCATCATACCTTGCCTCAAAATCACCACCATTTGATGCCAGTGTATCACATACACTTTCTATAATCCATGGAGTAAGATATGCATCCTTGATTTCAATAGTGCAATAGGAATTAGAATCTAAACTCTGCTTAGGCTCACTTGTTGAAGTAGACTCTTGTAAAACAGGCAAGTTGTCGATTCTCCTTACTTTGCATTTGACCTGAAGATGAACTTCAAGAATTCATAAGCTGAAACCAAAGACAAGTTACATGAACACATGCTTATGACCGGCAACAACCAACAAATTCTTTACGCTTTTACATACTTTTACATGTAATATTTTGCAAAGTTACGATGGTTACATGCAAATAAGGTATCAATTTTACGCCACTTAATGCTCAATCAAGCTACATGTTCTATTAGGTTCACTAAAAAATGTTTATGCACCCTTACATCGAAAAATAAATAGATAACGATGTCCTTCGATGTACCAAGAAAGATGAATGCTTCCCAGTGCAGGAATATTGAAACCCGAGATTACTTTATTTGAGAACACAAAAGATAAAAAGTAAACCAACCTCTGGTGCAGAGAGTGAAGCATTTTCAAAGGGTACCGATGAATACAATAATGGAACATCATAACCAGACAGAGATGTCACGAGAAACCTGGAAGCAGAAACCAAAGACTAAATATATATGATCCACAAATAAGACTAGAGAAGAGCGCCTAAGATTGTCATTGGTTTGCGACAATTAACAAAAGTTTTATCCTTATAGTATGCTGATCATGAACACGTAAGTTCTCACCTATAATTAAGCAGCAAGTCATATAGCCCATGCACATTGTTATTCCCACTGAATGCCAACAAAGATTCTGGGCTACAATCCACATCAGACAGAGGAACCCTGTCCTTGTTCTGCAAAAGTTAGCGAGATTGGAAATAAGCAGTCATACATAAAGATACACGGGCTGGAAAAGAAACGAAAGTACACTATTACTTTTCCTTTCAGAAATCAAAAATAATTTAATGAACATTAGACCCAAAGTAATAAAAAAGGGAGGTGATTCGTACACAACAAAATTGGTCATACACAACAACTTTATGCATTATCAACTTGGACCATGTACAATAAATGTTTGTACCTTGTTGTGTATGGCTAAAAATTGTTGTGTACAAATCAGCACCCAATAAAAAACTGTAGGTCTCATACAATTCCCGCGCCATATCTTCCAATCTCTGAGAGCTCAAATAGGTCTTGTGCAGTATCTTGCTCCACTTTAGAATGACAAAGAGGCATGGTGAAACATACATCCTTGAATTAACCCCCCCCCCCCCCCCCCACACACACACACACACACCCACCCACCCAAAAAAAAAAAAAAGAGAAAACAAAACAAAAGGAAGACGATGTTAGGATGGGTCCAGAATTATGGCAAGTGGAAGGTTCACAACGCCAAGAAGAGAAATGAATGGAAAGTGAGTTGAGAATGATGTTATCATACTTGTTCTTTCAACAGTAATCTTAAGGTCCTTGTTGACTGGGATAAATAAGCAGTGCACACACCTGTGCTTTCGCTTGAGCCATTTCCGCTAACAAACATTGCCACAAATTGTACAGTGCAAACTGTAACATTACACAGAAATTGCCATGGCAAAGTCATACTATGATGAGATATAAATGCAAAAGCCAATCTGGAGCACAGTCACAAACTAATTCCAACATGTTCAAGACTGAAAAAAGGTAGATGCTTCAGGTAAGATATACAGCACATTGTAGTCATCTTAGAACGCTCAAATAAGGTCTTTGAAGTGGAACTAAAGTAGCAAAATCTTCCTGAAAGTGTTATAAAGAGGGAACACATGCTACATCCAACATATAGATGATACTAGCCAGTCTATAGTGGTTCAGGTTCAACTCGAACAAATGAATGCTTCTTGTTGCATAACAGAAAAATGCTGCAAAAGTAATAAAAGAAAAGATACCATAAAAGATGCTACAAATGTTCTTCCTCAGCATGACATAAAGGCTACGTAATGAGGTCTCCCATGCCAACTGACGTTTGCTCAAGAAATCCATTTGCCCTATGCGCATATGAACCAGTTTTGCTTAAATAAAAACATACACGATACCAATAACAATTTAGTGATGGAGAAAAGAAGAAAGGCAAGCAAGACTATATGGCTAGTATACCCTCCTGTTTCACAGATGAACTTAATGCTGTTATAACTGAAGTGGGTAAAGAACATTGTGGATGCACCCAAGAATGTAACGTTTTAGCTCTGGAGTTTTGGCCAGTAAAAATTTGCTCCCCGGAGCAGTTTGTCTTCTGGTTTGCAGACAGCACGGCCTGAGGATTGAACTGCTCAACACCACTAAGCGTCCCACAACTCATCAACCTATGAAACCTAAATGACGATTGAAAAGACAAAACATGAAAAAATAAATTATTACATTCCAAGAAGTAAAGAAAATGCATCAAAGACAATGGAGCTACATGGGCACATATCAAGAACCAGATATTTACTCCTAAGAGAGAGCTTAACTAGCTTCGGACATGGGAATGACGATACTGCATTTCAACTTCAGAACTAGAAAGGAACTTCAAGCTTTCAAGAACAAAAAGGAAGGTGAATAAAAACTTTAAATCACCTCACCAATTAACCGAAGATGAAGTAACCACTCGCATGTGGGTTTTCAGAGTGACGTCCAGTGGAATATTTAGCCCAGGAACATGAAGCTCAGAGCAAAACTTTGCGGAAGCAGGGTTTGTGTTTCCTTCTAAAGACTCAGGAGGTGCTGAGATGCTAGGAGGCACCCTGGCTGCAAACCATTTGAAGGCTTTATCCTGTGCAAATTGATTTTGACTGAGCAGTAGCCAGATGCTATGTTTATTAAAGAGGAAAAAGCGAAAGATAAAAGGTACCATATCAATTGAAAGGCCTGATAAGTTTTCACCCCGTAATGACAGCTCTGTAACACTACGAAATGTACTTGCACTACATTTTCTTTCTGTGCTATAAGATTGCGCAGTTCTGGCCTCTTTAGTACTTGTGGTTGGAGTATGGGAATCGTCAAGACTGCAAGAACAAGATATAGGAAAATCGAACAGGCGGACAATCATAAGCAAATTGGAGAAGACAATCTGCAGAGTAGATACCTTGAACACAATGGTTGCCTTTCAGATGTGAACTTTCTAGAAACAGAAGAATTCTTTAAGCCGTCAGTATGGTAAGCTGTAATGTCTTCCTGAAACGAGTATCATGTAAATACATTTCTTGCAACATAAAGAATAACAGGAATTAAAATATCGCTACAATGAGCTAGATTTCAACAAATGGAAGCTTTGTCCTACATGATGCTAGAATACATCGTATAATATATAATTGTACATACAGTATCATTTCTCTTTCCACAAGGCAACCTAAGTCTAATGCCGTTTTCTCTACTAGGAAACAGGTCATCCATGCAAGTATCAGCGTATCTTTTTTTCTTTGATAAGTTGGGTTTTGTAGGCGCACATGTTACTTCATTGGAACCCCTGACATAGAAGATGCCTGTAAGTTCGGTAACAAATTAATGCTAATACCAAAAATTGTGCTTCTTGGCCTCTTGGGTGAAGAAACATACTTCAAACATTCAAGCTCAGGCATAGAAGAAGCATCTACAAGGTCCATGGTTTGCTTCCGCTTCAACTGCTCACCCTGTCATGTTATTGTAATGTGTAAACTTTCGTAAATACATCTTCTCAAGCTAAGCGAAGGAACACCATCCTTGCCGTCATACATGAACTTTAAGAAGTAATAAATCTAGTACCTATCATATCCTCTTACTTCAGGGGGCGTTTGTTTTAGCTTATTATGAATTTATTTCTTCGGCTTATTTTTCATAAGCCTATTTCCCGGCTTTTTTTTCATAAGATCGCTTATTGTTTTATTTCAAATCATAAATAAGTTTGTAAGTCAGAAAATAAACCGAAAAAAATATATTTATTAAAAATAAGTCACAATGGGATTACCAAACACCCAGGTAACTACATGTTACTTATAATATTACAAATGCCAACTGGTAAGTGACGTTCTAGGGCAGTCAGCCTCCTGCTGCAATCAGCAGCGGTTTTCCTAGTGAAAACTCGATGAATAATAAAACAATAACATTCAGTTATTAGGTACGATCAACATACAGTTACTCAGTCATCTATTTGGTCCAAATCGATGATACTCATAAAAATGTATGAACAGAGGCACCTTCAGTTAATGAGGGATTACATCATTATGTACTCAGCAAGGTCCAGTTTTCTAACCAACCATGCTGCCTTATGGTGATATTGGTACTCACTCTTAACTCGGAAGGTGTCTTCCTTTTGATTGCGACGGTGGCCTCTGAAGAACCACCGTCCCCACTACTGCCGGGGAACTGAAGAGGATTCGACGAAGGTAATGTTGGTCCCCGAGTTGCAACCTCAGCCATTGTACATAGGCAGATAAGCAGAATTAATTTAATGAAATCTAAAGATAGACAGACAAGAAGCAAACCCTAGATCGCCTGATCTCTGCTTCCAGTTTTTGATCAATACGAATGTAGACAAAATTGTCTGATGCAATTGTCAGATGTTGTAGTGCAAAATAGAGAATTATAAAAGGCCATAAATTTGGGGGTATTTAGAGGGTATTTGTTTAGCTTATTTACGGTTTATTTTTTATAACTAGTTTTTTTTGGATTATTTTTTGACTTTTGAGTTTATTATTAGTTACAAAAAGAAAATAAGTCAGGCTCATAAAAAATAAGTCAGAAAAAATGAGCTTATAAAAAATAAGCCCCAAATAAGCTAAAAACAAACACCCCCTTATTAACTAATGCGATATTCAGAAACGTGTGCCGGCTTCGATTTTGAACACAGTCGCACGGTTGTTATTCGTGCCAGACAGGCCGTGTCTAGATTTATCAAAAGAGAACATATGTTTCAATGTCCTGTAAGTTAGCTAAAAAAGAGATGTTTAGTTCGGTATAACGTGGGTCTCTAAAACCTAATGTCATATGTTCAAATCCTACAGATCGTGATTCAGATCTTCTTTGATCGAATTCAACTGAAACATTAACCGAAACCGGAACAACAAATCTTAATTTGACCTCCTGGGTATTAAAGAAAAGAGGTCAATAAAAAAAGATGTTAGTTGTTAGACCTAACATAATTCCAAATAGAAAAACTTCAATCATTTCAATTTATTTGGAAGGAGAAAAAAAGAGGTAATATATATACCTAAATATTAATCTGAGTTATTGACTAGTATAACTACATCACTTTAATCTAAAGCCTAGGGTTTGAACCCCCTTATCATAATTCTTTGATAAAAATACTATATTACTATATATTCCCCTTCCTCCTCTAATTCCAAACAAAGCTCCAAGATCTCCTTTTAAGATATTAATGGTATGTGTGTGTTTGTGTGTTGACTAGAAGAAACAAGAAGAAAAGAATGAAGGAGGAGAAGAGAGAAAAGTAGAGGGCTGCCAACTCAACTTGGTGGTCTCTTTTTTGTGGGTATTTCACTTCTCTATATGCTATTCATAAATCCTAACGAGAATATATATCTGAAATCATTATTTTAAACAATCGGTTTTGAATATGATCAAATAGCGTATTGCAATCTTAGGTGTTTTAATTTTGTCATTTTATTTTAAAATATTTGTGTTAGGATGTTAGTTTTTATATTTTGTTTACTTCAAAGTCTCGCCGCAATGCACGGGTCGTAATAAACTCGTTCCCACTAATTTCGTGTTCCTTGTTTGCTGGAAAAAAATATATATTTAGGTTTATTAATTTTCTAAATCAAAAAATTCGAGATATGACCAATTTGAAAATGTGATTTGAGTAGTTTTTATCTACAATGCCAAATATAAAAAAGTCAAATCATTCCGAACCGTTGTTATTTGATGGATTGGGACATCATTGTTAGGATCTATGTGCTTACCACTATGCCAAATAAATTTCTTGTGATCAAGACGCTACCTCTTTCTTATATATTGAGTAGCTTAGCTCGCTCATTGGTCGAATTATTTCGTAGACGTTCAATTACAAATAAACTTGTTATAATGCTTCATCGGCTTATTAACACCTATACTTATGCAAAATGATCGACTACACCACTAGATTTTAAAGAAGTATGAGACAAATTAGTTCAATGACGTTCGTGTCCACCACAGGTCCACAATACAAACTCAAACATATGTTTATGTTTCCGTCCGTTTCACCATATATTTACGTTTTTGTTTTATATGCATAGGTTTATGTTTTACTACTTTAGCATGTTTTGGCTAGCTTGTTATCTTTATGTGTTTTTGTACATATTGGTCTGTGTTTTTAACCTATTTGCCTAGGGGTGTTCATTTTTTGTTGGACTAAACCAGCTGAACTAGTGAACCAACCCAAACATGTAGAAACCTATTTGGTCTTTGGGTTATATAATTTCTTAATGTTTAGTTTCCAGTTTGGCCTGGTCGAAAACCAAGAAGACCTATTGAAACCAAGGGATGAGCATGGAAAATCAAATCCGAACCATTATAGGAACCAAAGGTTATGGTTTTAGATTTGGGGTCTAGGACTTTGGTTTGGTTTTGTCTTGTGGAAGTGAACCATAAAAAACATAATCGAACCAACCTAAGACCGATCCATACATATTGTAAAGCAACAAACAAGTTTTGTGTTGCATAAATTATTAAGGTGATAACTTAACTTGTACCACCCATAAATGACAATGGTGGCAGTAACCTTTCTTTTAGTTTGGTTTTGTAATACTTGCAAATTGGACTAATGTCGTGGGAAGTCAAACTTTGCTTTTTTTTTGTGCAACTTATACTTTGAAAACTGGATTACATTTTGTATGTCTATACCATACTGCGAAAAGCACTACAAAAAACATAACCTTTTAAGCTGAGTTTTTGTCTTCATATATCAAGTACATTTACAATGTCACAACAAAAGAAAATAATACATACATTTGATCATTGATTAAATCCATAACTAAAGAAGTTTTATTTTTTTCTTTCTAAATTCCAAAACTATATAGGTTATAAATTTTGTTTTTAAAAGCTAAAGCATTAATTACATTTTTGTTAAAGGACTACCTATGTAACATAAACATTGAGTGGGTTAAGAAAACAACTTAAGAGATAGTCCAAGGGTAGTTACTGTAAATCAATCTATCGCTTTACTGACGAGGTTCCTGACTTCTCCGAGTCAACTCGGTCTTCTTCTCCATGTTTTCCTCCGTCATTTTCTTTTCTTTTCTTCTCGTAATTGTCATCTGTCAATTCCCCTTTTGTCGAGAAAAATTAGTGTTTCTATTTCTACAACAATAAACTGACGGCTTCTATCATGCCTTCCTCCGTTGAATTCGGGAATTCCATATTCAATAAGAACTCACGTTGGATAACGCGAAAGCATCCGAGATTCATCATCGGCTAAGGAATTGTTGTATTCCATCTGTGATTTCAAAATTCGATGTACATCTGCACATCGTTAACACAATGGGAAACAAGTGCACTGTTCCCACCAAAACCGGTTTCTTCCAAACCATCACAGGGGGTGGTCGGAAAACCCGCCCACGGAGCACAAGGAAAAGCCGGAAGGCTCAGAACGCCAAGGGCTCCGACATACCATCGGAAGCCGGTGGTGCTGGATTCGATAGAGTCTTACAAACGAAAACAGGGAACATGAAGGAGCTTTATACATTGGGTAGAGAATTAGGCCACGGGCAATTCGGGACGACGTATTTATGTGTGGAGAATAGTACCGGAAACGAGTACGCTTGTAAAACCATCGCTAAAAGAAGATTAACATTAGAGGAAGATATAGAGGATGTTAGGAGGGAAATACAGATAATGCATCACATGGCAGGGCACCCTCATGTGATATCAATTGTTAGTGCTTATGAAGATGCTGTTTCTGTTTATGTAATTATGGAGCTCTGTGCTGGTGGGGAATTGTTTGATCGGATCATAGAACGTGGGCATTATACGGAGAAGAAAGCTGCTGATCTTTCGCGGGTCATTGTTGAGGTTGTGGAAGCTTGCCATAGTTTAGGGGTTATTCATAGAGACTTGAAGCCTGAGAATTTTCTGTTTGTTAATGAGGAAGAAGATGCGTCATTAAAATCAATTGATTTTGGTCTTTCTGTGTTCTTCAAGCCAGGTACTTTCTTTGATGTTTATGAAGAAATTAATTCATTATAATGAAATGTATATGAATTTAGGTGAAATATTCTATGATACTGTTGGGAGTGCTTACTACATGGCACCAGAAGTCTTGAAAAAACGATATGATCAAGGATGTGATGTTTGGAGTGCTGGGGTTATCATATATATCTTACTCTGTGGGGTTCCTCCTTTCTGGGATGGTGAGATTTTTTTTACACTGCTACCTCAAGAAATAGATGCATATATGTTACTAATGTTTTATAATGTATTGATTCGATTTTGGTAGAATCTGATTGAACTGTGATATGAATCAGAAACGGAAGAAGGGGTATATGACCAGGTGTTGCAAGGTGAACTTGACCTCGAATCAGAACCATGGCCGAGTATATCCGAAAGTGCAAAAGATCTTATTAGAGGAATGCTTATACGAGATGTCGCAAAGAGAATGACAGCACATGAAGTTCTAAGTGAGTATCAATAATTTGATCACAAATTCTTTTCATTATGCTCTAACTTTTGCTATTCCTAGACCACCCTTGGATTCAGACTGACGGTGTAGCACCAGACAAGCCTCTTGATTCTGCTGTCCTTTCTCGTTTGAAGCAGTTCTCTGCTATGAACAAAATCAAGAAAATGGCTATAAACGTAAGTAATTGAAACACTTCTGTTTTATGTTATGACATATATTAGTTTTTCTTATATCATCAGATTGCAGGTTATTGCTATGAGTTTATCTGAAGAGGAAATTGCTGGACTCAAAGAAATGTTTAAGATGATGGACACGGATGGCAGTAATCAAATCACATTAGAGGAACTAAAAGAAGGCTTAGAAAGAGTTGGCGTGAATTTAAAAGATGCAGAAATGACACGGCTAATGGAAGCGGTAATTAACATTTGCAATCAGAATACATAATTTGCATCTTTTTATAATGCACTGATTCCAGCATTACAGGCAGATATTGACAATAATGGTACTATAGACTACAGTGAGTTTATAGCAGCAATGCTACACTTGAATAAAGTCCAGAAGGAGGATCACTTGTTTGCTGCTTTTTCATATTTTGATAAAGATGGCAGTGGATATATCACTACAGAGGAACTCCATCAGGCATGCGAGAAATTCGGTTTGGGTGATATACCTCTTGATGAAGTCATGGATGAAGTCGATAAGGATAACGTAGACATCTTCCCCTTTAAAGTTTTCACTTTTCAGTCACCCATTTGTTCATTATTGAAGTAGTTTAACCTGGTTATTATTGTTTCAGGATGGGAGGATTGATTATAGTGAATTTGTGGATATGATGGAAGAGAGTGATTTCGGGAAGAATATCAAACCTGTAGGGTAAGGTATGACTGCACATACAGTAATCTTATATCTTGAACAATTAGAAATCTTTAATGTTGTTGGGATATGCATTTTCTGATATGTTTGTGAGGTTGCAGTTTGATAATTTTGGTTCTTGAGGATGCTGATTCATATTATGACTGTTGTGTCTAAGAATTGCAACAAATTTGATAGAAATTCATCGAATGACTGTGAATGGGCATTTAAGTTATCTATACATGTTTGATTGCCTTTTGGTTTCAACAAGACTTGTTGATCACCAACAAACACACTTAACGCTTGGCATCATCTCATTAATGTATTATGGTGGCATCCATTTTCGCCCCTATCAACAATTCAAGTACGAGCTACTGATTTCTTGCATCTTGCTTGGTTTTAAGACAAAAAACTTGGCTAAATGTAATTCGATAAAAGTAGAAGAAGAAACAAGATCAACAAAACTATTTAAAGTAATTCGATAAAACAAGATCAAAGCTCGGTAATGCCCCACATAGGAGAGGTTATGGGATTAAATCTTGGGCCTCAATCAAAGATTGTTTCAGAACAGCCATAGGTAACTCCGATTAGATAGTGTATGTCAGAGACAACGTTCAGACTCTGGAGAAACCCGAATAGGAAGAATCCCTATGTAGAAAAGAAAAGTAGACTTGAAAAGCCAAAAGGGTTTTAAAAAACTTAACCGTTTAATTGGACATTAGCAAACTTTGAAACAAAAACGCAACATTTGACCACTCGACAAAATTATTATTTTTTTTAAATCAACATTAAATCAAATTAGAAACATAAAATTTTTTGGGAGAATTTCATTTATATCCTTACAAACTTTCTTAATTACGTATATATCCTGATAAAAATCAATATTACATATATATCCTCCTAAAACCTCTAAACTCTCAAATATATCCTTAAACTTAATTTAATAGTAATTAAATAGTTTAAAATTTGAAAAACATAAATCCCTAGTTAATTATAGAAGTAAAATCCCTTAAATACCCTTATTTCATCTTAATTCTTTCTTTTTCACCTAATTATTTCTCCATGACTTCATCAGACTTTGTTTTCATGTGTCTAAATCTAAATTTGATTCATATAATAAATGAAATTTGTAAATATTAAGGGTTGAAATCCTCACATAAAAAAGAGAATCAGCTGAAGCTAGTACTTATGAAGAGGGGAAAAGATGAAGACGACGGCTTGCTGGACATATTGGATAAAACTTCAAATTTGTGGCTTGTGAGGAAAATAATGGAAGGTAGCTGTAATGACTAATGAGTGGTAAAGAATGGTAAATAAGAAGTAAAACTTTACTTATTGAAGTATAAAATGATTGCAATGTAGGTGTATCTTGTGTTGTAAGTGTTGTAACTTAAAACTTTAGTCAAAACTCTCCATTTGAAACAGAGAAAAACGATCCTGAAAACGTGAGACTTGGTCCTTCAATTCCTTGCCCTCCAAATATTTGGCAGGTTCGCTTGATTGCTTCTACTCTCTCTCTCTCTCTCTCTCTCTCTAAGAAGGTGGTAACAGACTGATTGAATAATTGAAAAACTTGAGGCTTTCTTAGAAGGAAAAAGGGTATTTAGGGGATTTTACTTGTAAATTAAATTAGAGATTAAGTACAAGGATATAGTTGAGAGTTTAGAGGGTTTAAGAGGATATATATGTAATATTAATTTTTATAAGGACATATAAGTAATAAAGGAAGTTTGTAAGGATATATATGAAATTTTCCAAATTTTTTCAGTATTTTTAAATTGAATTGTTATAGGATAATCAATGCATGTCAACATAACTATCTCGGATAAAAAACATAATAATTTCAAGAATTGTATGTAAAAATGAACCTTTAAAGATTTTTACAAATATTTGAGCTTAAAGTGGTCTTACGATGAGATCTTCACATACATCAAATGAAGCATATATTATGTTATAAAACCGTAGAATTAAAAAAAGGTCGAAAAGGTTAATAGATGAAAGTTGAAACAGTTCGCACATTTACTAACTTTTTTATTTTATTTTTTGAAAATAAAGGTTGGCCGTGATTCACATAGGATTCTGTACATGCTTTTATAATTGCTAGAATGATAACTATGTAATGTTACGACGACAAATAATTTTTATCCGGGAATATGTCGTTTTTATTTATTTCTCCTTTTCTTATCAATTTTTTGTAGATTTTATAAACAAGAAAAAAATTGTAATTTATAAAATAAGAATAGAGAAAATCTTGAAAATTATGTTAATGTAGATGGAAAAATGTATGAGAGAGTGTGTTTGTGGGTGGGATAGGTTTTTCTCAAATAGGTAAAACAAATACATATGTATGTATGTATGTATGTATGTATGTATGTATGTATGTATGTATGTATGTATGTGTGTGTGTATATATATATATATATATATATGCCCTATTAGTTTACTAGAATTCATACAAGTTGTTCAGAAACGGTTGTATTTATACTAACCCATGAAACAAGTGTACTTTGCTGAGAGAGTAAATATGAAAATAGGAGCTTTTGAATTCTGGTTTTCTTGAATTTATTGCCGGAACTTCAAAGCATATACATCCCATAACTCACACGATATAACCTCATTTATGTTAATAAAGTATAAATAAATATGTAAAATAATAGATGATAATTTAATGGAGTATAAAAACACATGTAAAATAATAGATGATAATTGATTAAAAAATACATAAACATCATCATAGTTTAACAATAACTGTTCAATATGGATAGTAAACATAAAAGCTCTCATTTTGAATACTAATATTCAAGACCCGGCTTTCATGTTTCTCTAATTGAGTGACTGTCATGTCACTAGAAGAAGTTACATGGCCGACCACATTTGGGATAAATGATAATTGATAAACTTCATCATTTTTGCAAAAAGGAGTTGAACATATGATATAATTAAATTAAATTTAGATAATATTACACCTAATCCAGTCATTGACTTCATAGTTTTGTCAATCACATCTTTAAAATCAAGCAAGTAGAACCCATCATGATCACTATAAAAATCATCCAAAAATTTAATAGATGTGTGTTTGTAAAAAACTAATTTTTGAGTTGTGTTCCACCAAACGAAATTTTCCAAAGTATCCTCCTACTTGAAAATTTGAAATAACACGAATCCCTCCTTCCTAAAGCAAAGATTCAAAGTTGGGGATCAATGACTTTTTATAGATGCAAACATTCTATCTCTCTAATAACATCAACATGAAGTAGAATAAATTTTAGAATAGTAATGTTCAAACATTTCTATAATTTTGTTAATACATCAGAGTGTATGCAAGTTAATTAAAATGCTAAAGCAAATGTGTGAACAAACCTTCTCATCTCTAAGTATCATATCAGTACTTGTCAATTTAGAAGGATTATTGTTGTAGAAGGATTTCTAGAGAATAGGAATCTTTTCTTTTATAGTCCATGTCTCAACACCACCATTAACTTCTTGTACGTAGTTATGAATCTAAGTTAGAGCCATTGATAATAATTGAAGAGTAGGATAAAAACAAACATGAACTTTAGTCTACTTGTGAAGGGAGAGTACTAAATTCGAATGGTGTAACTTATATTTATATAGATCAAAGGTTCCCTCATTTCTCATTTTGTTCAAATCAATTGACCAATATTCCCTCATTAAAGGTTATCATTTTCAGTTAAGGGTATTGTATTTTAACTAATATTAAATAAATGACGTAGATGGATAAAACAAATAAATTTACATTTAAAACAGATTAATTTGAAATTTAAACCTTCGGTACACATAAGAACTTGAGTGAGTTCCAATTTGGCTATAATAAATAGCCACCATAATCCACGAAGCCAACATATAAATAACAAACAAACAAGATTAATGCACTTCATTGAGAAATTTTATCGAACACTTAGTGTTCATTAAAAAAGTAAATCAATACAGACACTCTTTTCTTGATTGAAATGAGAAAATAATAACAATTAAAGAACATTGAAACAATAAATTAACACTATCACCGTAAAAAATAAAGCAATCAAAACCAGTTTATATCAAGGTCGGTTGCAGAACATGTGCAAGCCCCCTCTAATGAAAAAATAAAATTCAATGAGGATTTGGTTCATCCAACATGTACATGTCACGGACATGGCGAAAAATTTCTTACAACAATTTAGTCTTGATTTTCATCTTTAAATTAACACTAATCACTTGCATATGTAAATAGGACGGGGTTATTGTAGCTTCCTAGTAATCATCCCCGACAGTGGATGTAGAAAACTACTATTGTTGATTGGGGAAATAGATTCTGGGTCTTGAGAATAAGATGAACATAATCATATTGAAGCTTTTTCAGTTTGCGACTTTGTAAAACCATTAGAGAACCTGATGACGATGAGTTTAGAGAATGACAGCGATGAGATTAGAGAACCCGATGGCGATGAGGTTAGAGTTTCGAAATTACTGGAGTGTGTTTTTCATTGAGGTAGACAATCTAGTGAGAGAACCCAGTCCCAAGAGTAAAGCACGTGGAAGGGAAAAATACACGGCGTGTCATTCAAAATAAGGGTTAAATAGGTAATCAAGAGGTCAAAATTGAGGATAAATTAGGAAAAAATTTATTAAAATTCTGAATGCTTGATTGATTGATTAGTGAATTGATATTATCATAGAATTAGCCTTTTAGAATATAAAAATGATGAGATATTAAGACCATGCATAACTGTCATGACTTGTATGACTAATCGTCACATCAGCTTTTCGACGATCCCGTGACTAAACAGCCATAGACGTTACTGACATCACTAACTTCCACATAAAAAAAATTCCCTCAATTTAACTTGTGACTTGTATGACGAGCAACACCACGATGAGCTACATATCATGACTAAAGCTGGTTTGAGATATTTACCAACCCTAACTAGGTTTATGGCATATTCGGTAGCACTTTTTTATGCTTTGATTTTTATTAATTATATCACCTTTTCTCGTGTATATATCTTCACCTTTTTATGCTTTGATTTTTATTAACTACTTGGTAAAATCAGGGGGTGTTTTGTAACATCCTCAAATATGGCCTATTCGCGTGCTCCATTTGGTACGTGAGATTTAATTAAATGAATTAAATAAGAATATACTTATTAGAATTAATAGAAAATAGCTATTGGTCAGTTAAATGTGAAATTAAAAATAGTAATAAAAATAGAAAATAATTATAAAATAATAACTGGTTTCAAACGAGGTTTCCAAAAATATCCTCGTTAGTTGAAACGGTTACTCGGGTATCGTGTTGTATGTTGAAAAGGGAAACAAAATACCCCTTGTGGATAACTTAAAAACCAAGGTCGGTTTTAAGTCATCTACACACACTCACATACGAAAACAGACACATACACACACCTCACCTCTCTTTCTTCTTCCTTTGTGTTCTTGAAGGAGAATCAAGCCAAGATCAACAAAGGAGTAAATTAAAGCTAGAAATTAAGCTCTAATCAAGTCCTAATCTGTTCTTAAGCTTCTCCTCATCATCATCTTCATCCCTAGTAAGCTTCTTCTTCCTTCTTCATTTTAAGTTTTAGGTCAAAAATGGGTAAAACGAATTTAGCCAATAAAGCTTAGATTTTTGGATTATAATCCGTTCTAGGATCATTTAGGAGTTGATTGGAACTGATTTTAGGTATTAAAAATGCAATCTTGATTGTGTTTCTTGAAATTGACCAAATGGGTCAAATATGATGAATTGATAAATCAAACAAGAATCTGATGTTAAAGCTTGATGTTTTTATGTTTATGAACTCCTTTTGATGTCCCAAACTTAGTATATAACTTAGAATTAATTAAAAACATGTTAAGGTTGAGGTTGGTATGGAAAACAGTTGCTGCAGGGGCTCATTTTCGCAGCTCTGAAGCTGCGTAGCGGCGCGACCTGCTGTGCAGCAAACAGAAATCTGTTTTGCAATGGGTTAAGTGTAGGAAATGATCTTGTATCATTTTTAACTATTTTAGAGGAGTTTAGGATGGTTTGAGCACTTTGTCAACTTAAACACATAAATAGGAATATAACACTAGTTTTAGTATATGTATATAAATATGTGGTGATCTAAATGGGCCTTTATGTAAACAATAGGTAATTAAGCATTCAAGGAAGGCCAAATCCATACTTGTGTTATATTTGAGCACCAAGGTGAGTACCGACTTATATAAATTCAATAAAGGAAGTTTTTGAATGCTAATTGTTTAAATGAACACGGTATGTTAATTTTATGCAAATAGACTTGTATATTTATATATATAAGCTTAGAAACAAGTTATTGACATGAAGTATGATATATTTGGCATGTATTTAAATATATGCATATTTATTGAGATATCTGGATATATATGATTTCATATGTGAAAGCATGCATGCTATGATCTCTTTTCTGAGATAATGATAAGCTATGTGAATGTCCGGACATATTTGTGATTAAGGTCAGCTTCGGCTGGATCCTATGAGGCCTTCGGGCGACAGTTTGGGATCAATGGTACTCGAGTGCCATTCCTTAGATATTTGGGGTGATTACCTTAACTGGCTGAGCCTAATGAGCCTTTGGCTCCGTAACGAGCAGGTGGAATCACTTACGTGATGATACCAGCACGGTTGGCAGTGTTTGATTCCCTCGATGGTTGTTATTGAGCCGGACTAGCTATCTGGCAAGATATAGCACTGCTGGACATGTCAGCATTACCGCTAATTGTTAGGATAGCATTGTATGCTCATATTTGATTCATGACTTGCTATTATTGCACTTATACTTGTCTGTATTCACTAGCTATTTTATATAGCTAATCCAGTTGTTGTTTTCCTTTTTCAGACAGAGTATAGGCAGGCCTGGTGAGACGGGAACCTTATGCTTTTGTACGGGCTTTTGAAGAACACTGCTTTTGGGCATATAATATATATACAATGGTCGGTTTAGTTAAAAGTAACACCGGTAGTCGTGTTTGGCATGTTTTGTTTTGTATATTTGTATATACGCCAAACACGTGTTTAAATTGTAATAGTTTAATAGGCTTGGGTTTGTTTATTGTTTTTGAAAATTCCGCTGCTTTGTTTTTGAAATTCGGTTAGGATAACTAACAGGTAAACATTCAATTTACAAACGGACCCATGCAGTTTGAAAACTCAAATTTTAACTGATTTTTAAGGTTTCAAAGGCGGTGTTACATGTTTGGTCAAAGTTATCGTTATTGCAGATAGGAGTTAATGAGTTGAAGCTTAAGTTGTAGTTTCTCTTTCCACTTGATAAGAGTGTATGCATTCTAACCATTTCTTTAACCGTCTCCTATACTTTCTTTGACCACTCAAAATGTTTACTCAGGTTTCTTTTAGGACTTTTCAAACATCCTACCATTAGGCTATCTTGTGATGGTTTGTTGATTGGATGGAGCGTTTCGGTAAAGATAGTTGTAGCTGTGGTTTAAGGGAAAAGGATTTGTGCTTCTAGCATCACCTATATTAGGTATTTTCACATTCAGAAACAATTAAATGAGTAAATGATGACTGGTTGTGAATGTGAAAGTACCTAAAATAAGTGATTCTAGAAACATATATTCTATCCATGTGGCTTATTGATACAAAACGACAAAATAAGTTTTGTGAGTTTTTATTACTCTAATAAGCTCTAATCCTATTTTTTACGCTTGTTTGAGTAGTTTTTTAAACTTTTCTTTTATTTATTTATGTTTTTTCATTTACACAAAGTTTTTGTTTTTAACAAGATATTATATCAACTTAATCTCTTAAAAACCCTAAGCTTCGTGTCAGATGAATCTTGTAAGGGGAAGAAAATATGTGGATGGACGATGCAATTTATGGCGGTTTAAAGCAATTGAATCTTTTTTTTCATATTTTACAACCAGTGACGGATTCAGGAAAATGTTTTATCAGAACATCGGCTAATAAAGATAGCAATATAGATGAGTTGAGCAAAAACGTGTTCAAATTATAATGGGTCTGATTGAAATTGTACACATTACATATAACTATCCTTAAGAATCAATCTAAGACAATTGGACCTTTCTAATGACTAATTATGTTTTTTTCTCGGTTATTTTTTCAAGTTACATTGTTCTAACGATAATCTCACATTTTGCCTATTTGAAAAAAGTGTTTCCCAAATTCTAAGATTGTGGATCCTTGTCACGATGGACGAAAAATAAAGAATTAAATAAGTAAGTGTATTTAGTTGTTTAAAAAGTCTTTCATCACGCCGTGAAATTTATTAGATAAAAATGAAATATTAAATTTAGCAAGAGAGAAATTATTAAAAAAAAAAGGGAGTAGATTTTCCCTCGAACTCTGTACCAAAGCCTTAACTTTAAGATAGAAAGTTGGCGAGACGTGAAGGCTAAGAATAGAATGGTCGGAAGTGTCGAATGTGACGCTGAGACCCGAGAGATCCTCTAGTGAATGACACGTGTATGGTTAACCCCAACCGACTCGATCGGAAAGCAGCCACACACTCCCCTCCCTTCCTTTCACCTCACTTTTCAAATTTCAAACACACACGCACACACTCTCTCTCTCTCTCTCTCTCCGGCGAGATCTGATCTGAGATCTAGTTAGGTAGCTTCCGATCGACTTTGGGCGGCCATGGCTCTGCGACTGGTGTATGTTGTGGCGTTTATCTCAGCATCATGCGCTTTCTTCATGCTCCTCCACCTTGCCCTCCAGCCTGTCTTCTATTTCACCGCTACATGATCAGATCGACTAACAAGCTCCAGTTCTCCTCAGATGTGTGTATCTATCTATGCCACGTACAACAACCCGCCGCACTTTAGTTCTCCGGCGGTAAATCCAACTCTGCTTCTTTATAATTTGCCCTAGCTAATGTTTTGTTTTGATTCTTGATCGACTCTGATACATTTCGTTGCACCTTTTTTTTCAATTTGAGTTTGATGCCTGTACGTAGATCGATCTGCATAGTTAACATGAATTCATGGAGATGAAACGAGGTTTTCCGTTTCATGTGGATGGAGCCGGTAACATGATTTTGACACATTACTGTACTTGCATCAAGCAACATATATGAGTGTAACTGGAGTTAAACAATTTTGATTGCATTGCTTAATTAATTGTTTGTAACAGATGATATAATTGATTTTCTATTGAATGATCGTCTCGATATCTATATTGATTAATCCTGATGACCTATGCATTGTCATGTTAAATTATAGGTAGCTTGATTTATGAGACAAGTGTGAACTGTATGCATCAAATGTATAACAAGTTAGGAGAAACCAATTTTTCATCATAATTACTGAATTACATATCAATCACAATTTCACCTTCCTAGCAATTTTCAACACTACTAGTTTTCGTCCACCATAATTTCTACCGCAATTACAACTAAATTTCAACAAATGCAAATGTTGTAATGACAAGTTCAACCTTCAATTCATGAACGTCAATCGCTAACTCAGGAAGTTTATAAAAATTTCTAACCAAAAAACTGGAAAGAGAAGCGGTAGCTTGATTTATTGGTTTTGGTACAGTATTATGCACATCTTCAATGCTGCCTCGTTAATTCATTCATTCTGCACATCTTCAATGCTAGCTGTCTCATCCTTACCAAGAACAAAAGACCAATTATCGACAAGCAGCGAGATATGAATAGTAAGGTTACTAAATTCAATGACTTTATCGCCAACTTGATTCATGGTCGGAGAAGTTGCAAATATGAGGTAAACATTTTTTAGTCTAGCTATTCATAAAACGATGTAGCTTCTTTTGCGCCTGCTTCTGAATGTATGAGAGGTTCTCAAGGATAAACCACTTTGATCAACTCTCAATCCAGTACTCTCAAGGATAAACCTCAACATACACTTGATTGGTAAGCTGAGAAAACAAAGATTAACCATCTCGATCGCACGTAACAGAGGATCTGATCTGCAAGACTGCAAGTGCTAGCGAGTTTCTACGCCAAGTCATGGAAGAACAAATACAATTTCAAAAACATAAGTAATAGGCTGAATGTCAAGACTTCGTTTAAAGAAACTGCGTGATGTTCATAACTCGTAACCACCCCCGACAAAAGGATGACCGAAGAAGGTCTGCAATGTATTTATACAATCTTAATTTTGAGAAACTAATGTCTAGCAGTACGTAAAATTTCATACAAACTACAAATGTGCTTTTGTCTAAATTCCAATCCGGAAACTATATTTATTATTATTAACCACTAGCTAAGAAATTAATAAGACTATAACATGTTCTTACATGTGAGATTATAACTTTTATGGTTCCTGGTATATTTGGAAAATAGGCCTGTAAAATGAGTTGTTTTCGTAGAAAGCGTAAAAAGTAAATTAAAAAATCATTGACACATAACATTTATAAGAAAATAAATTAAAAGGAGCAACGTTTTTTACAAGAAAATGCAAAGTTTTTCAAGTTTAGCATATTTTAGCCGAATAGTAGACCTACTTTCGTCAAAAATGAGCGCGAAGATCGCCAACCAGTAGAAATGCACCACATCAACAAAATTCTGAGGCTGAAGGCATCAAGTGATTCTATCCCTTCAAGTAAGACGGATTGACTAGTTGTAGGCATGAACTCGAGATGTATACTTAATTGCTTAACTTTGTTAATTATGTTGTAGCCTCCAGATGGAAGATTTTGGAGAAAATTTAGTGAAAAAATGCAATAAAAATATAAAAATATCTCAAGTTCATGTGTCGAGACCTTCTCGTAACCCTCCAATGCATTTCACTACCATTAGGAAAGTCATGAACATCCTTTATTTCCGATACCTAAAAGTTCACACTCTTTTGTTGTGACCTACTCGCAGTCTCATTGTGGTCCTGAATGCTTAATGTTCAAGGCTTTGAACCTCACTATCTGCTCGCGACCTCGACACCTGTGAGCAATATAAAACGTAAAAATGAGGGGAAAACAGAAGAGAAGCTGCAGAAATTATTCAAGAACCCTAGAGAAAGAGCCAAGGGCAATTTTTGAAGAACAAAAGACAATTTGGAAGAAAAACTCAAAAACACTTTAATTGTGAACTCATCTTCAAAATTATCATCTTCATTTTCATTTTCATCTTGTTCTTGGGTTTAGTATTTCTAACTTTTTATAAACTCTTGAATCATGGGTCTAGACATGATTTTGTTTTTGATTTGTGATTTTTTACTTTGTGTTTGCTTAGATTTGAAGAACCTTAACTTGTAGTTTATTGGATCTAGGGTTTTTGATGAAATGGTAAACTAGTGTTTTTAACTTTTCTTAACTTTTGAATGTTGTTGTGTTGATTTTGATTCTTGATTTAGCTTGAGTTGTGAATGATTTTAGCTTGAATTTTTAATCAGAACTTCATGTTTGATATTGTTTATGCATTAATGTTCTTAAACACTTATGACAACCATTATTTAAACTTGATAGGGTTGAAATCAAGTTATAATTTAGGGTTTTTCATCTTTTGATACTTGTTACAAGCAAATCAATGTTGACCGATATTTGACATAAATTTTCATGGTTATTTGAGGTTATGATTCTAACACATATGTTGACCGATACTATATGCTAGGTGTTTATAATCACGAGTAATTACTAATATTCGTATTTTAAACGATTAAATTAGTTGAAACCATCTGGTTATTTATATTGTTTAATTTGGGAATACTTCTTGATGCAACGTTGAGCGATACTTGATATTTTAGGTTAGTACAATTGTCATAGTTATAGTATTCTTGACCAAAGAAGCTATGCACTTTGTGATTCAATTTATTGCTTCATCAAAACCATTGCACGTCTAGATCATTGCTACTACAAGTTAAGGAGATTCTTTTTAAGCAAACAATCTTTATCCATCGTATCGTTTACTTCATCAATTGGTCATTCTCTTATTTGGTTATTCCGTATATTTTGCTTTTATTTTTAGTTAAATTTTTTTAAAAAAATCTAAAAATCTATTTTTGAAAGACTGAGAATTAATTAATATCATCGTATTGAAGTTTAACAACCGTTCCTTGAGATCGACAACTCGGACTTATCTTAGCTATACTAACAAACGATTGGTACACAGCCACGTTTTGAGTTAGCCATATCTAGTTTAAAACCGAATCATTTTCACACTCTTTTCTTATTCACATTAGAGTTTTTGGCACCGTTGTCGGGTAACACTGACCTATCTTTAAGAATTGATATTCGTTTCTTGCTTAGTTGATTATCTTTTAGGAAACTAAGAGAGTTATTTTTTTAAATTCTTTTTACATATTACTTGCTACTTTGATGGTATTCCTTGAGTTTGTCTCACAAGTATTTGAAGAATGATTGAATTCAAAATATGGGAAACATCAATAATCAATGGCAACAAACGGTTTATGAAAGGGAAGCATGAGATTATCAAGATGAATATTACAATCGAGAACATGATTCAAGACACTTGATACTCAATGCAATTCAATCATACAATGAGTGGGGTGATCAAACGTATATGAGTTTTAACGAAAATTATTGATTAAAATAAATCAGTGACTAATCATTGTAAGGCCTATTAATGATTCATTAATAAGCTCATTAACGATGCATTAATAAAGAGTATTTTGGGAAAATCAAGTCTGACTCATTAATGACGGTCCACCATGACGTAATTCACGGTTGGGTATATATATAAACTACTAAAATATCAATATTAATAAGTTGAACTTCTCTATCTTCATTTAACATATATATCTTGATATGAATTTTGATTGTTGATTAAATGCGTAAACAACAACGAACTCTAATTAATTTATTAAGACTAATAACTTTATTTTTCTTCTATAACACAATAAATTTCATATTATGACTAATTGGGTTGATCACGCCAATGATCAAATGAGTTGCGGGATGGATCAAATTAAAGTGACGGGGGTGGACACTTGATCAGTTAATCACGATTAAGTGATCAATCCCACATCGTCCCTCTGAAGAACATGGTATTATTTTATAAATTTTGCGATAAATTACCACCAAATACACAATAGTTTTTGTATATTTATTTAATTAATAAAATAAAACATCAAAAAAAAAAAAAAAAAAAAAAACTAATGGTTTTTAGAACCTCGTCCCCACATTTTTATCATCATCCCCCCCTTATAAACCTCTATTTTCTTGTTCAAATTTCTCTTAACCTCCATAAGCCATATGAATGCGTTTTCTTGAATTCTCTATCTATCATGATTTTCCCTAAAATTTATTTCTTTAAACCCCACCCATTCCCATTTTTGCAGGTTTAGACGACCCAAAAAATACACATATATAGAAAAAGAAAGAAAAGATGGACAAGGAAGCATTACGAACAGGGTTGATGACGGTTTTTGTTGTTTCTGGAAGCGTCGTGATTCTTGCTCATCAATTTCATAAACGTCTTCTGTCCGATTTTATGAGAAAGATGGAATTTGAATTGGGTATATATATTGATCGATTTTTATGATATATAGTTTTTAATTTGTATATATTAATTAATTAAGGTGTTGTATATATGTGGGTTAAGTTGCATTATTATATGTATATATATATGACATGATGCAGGTTCATGCAAGGTTCAGACGAAGAAGAAGGTGAGATTTTTTAATGAAGAATTAATGGCAAAAAAACAAGAGCCGATAGAGTGGACGCAGGATTCTTCAGTCTTAGATAATTGCGGGAATAATAATAATAATAAGAAATTCAGGAAGACGATGCCTCTCAACTGGCAGGTTATGTATAAAGGGATCATAAACTACAGAAATTCCTTCTATATTCAATAAATTAATTAATTAATTAAATCTTTTCTTCTTAATTAATTAACATGCATGGTGGTGATATGATGGGATACCAATTATTAGGGAAAATTATGTATATTTCATTTATTTTTTAATTTGTCTTAATATATATGTGTACCTGTTGTACGTTTCAAGTTTGGTTTATGTGGAGTATTTTGAGTTTGAATACATTTAAATTTGAAAAGGAAAAGAAAAAAAAAATGTTTTTTCATGTTCTTTAAAGCAAGCTTTCCTTTGTGCATTGAAAATACTAATATGTTGATATATACACACCGATTGAATTAAGATACACCTTAGATACCGCTAGACCAAAGACCATTAAGGATTATGAAATTTCGTTGATTGGATCATCCAAACTTTAAGAAACAAAATGAATGAATTTGAAAATAGGTAAAGAAACTTTTTTTTTTGTGTATTTGTAATATTTAATTTTATTTTTATCAACAATGGTATCAAAAGAAAAGTAACTATTAATATTAAATAATCAATTTTGTATATACAATATATATTTAGGTACTTAAATAGTGATCAAAATGATGAAAAAGTTTATTATTACATATCAGAATTATGATAAATTTATAACTATTCTCTTAAAAAAAAGACTTTGAAGTTTGAAACCACAAAATGTGGGCCCATCGGACATGCTAATCCGCTAATTGGCACTGGATTACATGGGCTTAAGTTATTTTAGCCCGTAATTCTTAGCCCACTTGGAAAGATGTACGAATATACGATTACGATTCTTCGTTTATATGATTTGTATATTACTATTACCAAGGTAGATGATTTCTAGTTTGTAGCTCGTTATAAATAAATAAAAATCAATGCGCATGTCTTCCTGTAGACCACATCAAAGCTAACATTTAAGTGTAAAATAACTAGATTATATACACAGGTTGGTTTAAATGATAAATATTAAACAATAAAAAAAGATATTAAATAATTATAAAACATGAAAAAATGAGCATTTAAAATAATGACGATTGACGGCGTCAATACCCAGAACAACAATGGAAGAGAATCGCGAGGTTGATGGCAGACGTGATGACAGAATCCTGGTATCATACAAAGAGATATGATTATATTTCTTGTATAATCATTAATTATGATATAAAATATTTTAAAATGATAAATTAAGAATTTGGTTATATACGATATTTTAGAATGTTTTAAGAGGTAAATATGGTATTTGTCAATTAAGTTGAACAAATATGATATTTTAATGTTTAAGAATGTTAGAAAGATGTATATGAAAGTCCTCTAATAATTTTGATTTAATGGTGTCTAGTTGTCTAAAAAACATGTTAAGATGAAACGATTAAGTTTTTTTGGTTTTGAAGAGTATTTTAGATAAATCTAGAAAAGTACTTCCGTTAATTTTTTATTTTTCGAAAAAAAAACGAAAGTTTTGCGTTTTTCTGATTTTTTTTTTAAATGATGAAAAAACCATATAACAAAACAAGTTTATTTTCTGAGTTTTCATTAACATAATGGATTTGCTTTAGTTGCGTGAAAACTATGACTTTTACTAAATAAAACCTAACAAGAAAGCCGTCATTGTGATTGAGTTTTGATACAATAACAAGGAAAAGAAGGTGGAAATGATCTAGGATCATCTTACTCGATGAGTTAATTGCTTGCTCAAACGTTGAGGTGATCCTCTAAAACCATATTTTATAAGACTCTTAGAGTATACGTAGTGGGGCTCATGATGGAGCCACCCATGCCGGAATGGAGTGAGGGAAATGCATGGAGAGGAAAATAAGGTGAAGGTTGTTGAGTGAATGGTGGGCCTTTCATTTATTCTTTTTTTTCTTTTTCTTTTTATTTTTTTGATTTTTAGTTATTAGCTGGGTAATTAATGTGTTTTGTAAGTTAATGTGGTATGGAACAACTATGTTGCTATGTAATAGAAATAAAAAAACAGACATACCAATACGGTAGAGAATGGTGAATAATGTACATCGCTCATAATACTCTTATTGTGTGAGTTGAAACCCTGATAGGTTTTAACAAACGTTTATAATTCTCTAATAGGTTAGGTTTAATCTAAAACTTTTTTAAAAGAGTTAATTACATAAATGGTCACTGTGGTTGTTACGAAATTTCGGTTTAGTACTTTAATTTTAAAAATTACGAAAAAAGTCACTGTGATTGTCAATTTGTTTTAGTTTTTGTCTTTTAGCCTAACTGCCGTGAACTTATGCCGTTAGGTGTTAGAAGCCCTCGGGGTATTTTGGTCAATTTAGTCACTACCCTCCCTCTCTAACCATTCTCTCAAGTCTCTATGTTTAAATAAATAAAAGATATACAAAAAAATTAATATTTACCCGTTTTCTCCCCCCACAAATACTATCTCTCTCCATAACCATTCTCTCACGTCTCAGTCATACACACACACACTCTCTAGCCTTCACTCTCTAACCACCAGAAACCACCATAACCGTCGTCTAACCACCACCACATAAAATCACTATACCATCATCGCTTCTCGTTATTACCGCCATCTAACCACCGAAAACCACCACCGGCGACAAATCTGTAAAACCACCACTGCCGGCACCCTTGTCAAACACATGTCACCGAAATTTGCTAGGGTAACAATAGAACAACCATCACCGCCAATCCGTCGTCTTGTCGGATTTGAACCACCACCATCGTTCACTATATCTGAACCACCATCATACCCGCCATCTAACCAACATAAACCGCCATAAGTAACAACCCATATGAACACCATTTCATTAGATGTGAACCATTGGTGCTCACAAGAATTGCTCGCCATCACAACATTTGAACTCACCACAACACCACTAGCACCACCTCATCTTCATTCTTGATCTGCAAGAACCCACGACACATTTCTTCTAGTTTCATGAGTGAAATTAGGGGTTTTGTTCTTCATATTTGATAGTTTGGGTTTTCAGAAGCTATTGTTCTTCAATGATTAAAGCATTATAGATAGGTGATTTTGAGTTTTAAATATCTATAATGGGTTTTGATTTTGATTTTGTTTGGAAATGGGATTTTTGTTATTCGTATCGGTTATGCAACTTGATATCTTCGTATTTTTTGTTGCTTCATCTTCATCTTCATCTTCATATCTGTTAGTTTTGTTCATATCTGTTAATTTTGTTCATATACGCAGCTTGGTATAGGTAATGGAATTTGATTTAGTTCATCCCTTATATCTGTTGTTGATTACTAAAACAAAATAATTATCATAGTTTAAATGGTTTGATTTTGCTAAAATCAAAATGCCAATTTTCAAAATTTAATATATAATTTAGATTATTTGATTTTGTTTAATAATGATTAAAATTAAAGGTTAAACAGAAAAGATGTTGGGTAACAAAGATAGTGACTACATTGATCAAAATACCCTCATATGCAAAGCATATAAGGACTTCTAACAGCAGAAGTTAATGACAGTTAGGCTAAATGATCAAAACTAAAACAAATTAATAATCACGGTGGTTATTTTTGTGTTCTTTAAAGATAAAAAACTAAAAATGAAATTTAATAAGAACTACGTAAACCATTTATGTAATTAACTCTTTATAAAACTACCCTACAAAGCCTTCAACAACAGAGTCGGGACACACGTATACATTATAGATATGGTCAAAAACATTCTCAGACGATGGTGCACGACAATAGCGGGGACGTTGGCAGATCATTGAGTTATGTGTGTTTTTGTTTTATTATGTTTCATATAGCAACAACCCAATAAAAATAATAAACTTTGACCGAAAATTTATTTGTCACATTAAAAATGTTAAACCGATAATTTAACCGACTCAAACCATTTATTTATTTATATTTATAATAAACATCAATTATTACCATATAATAAAAAAAAGACATAGTTATAAAATAAATTAAATCAAGTTGCCTTTCAAAAAAAATGAAATAACTAAATAGATTAGTATTTGGTAATATTTACTCTTATGTCCTTCATAATAAGGGTGAATAATGGTTTAACTATCAAAGTTTTTGTTCAATTTCGGTTTAATCATCAAAAAAATTTTCTAAACAATTTTACCATAAAGTTTGAATTTGTTATGATTTAAACCTTAAAGTTTTTTCAAATGGTTTAAACATTGAGGTTTTGTTGAAAAAAGGATTAATTATTTAAGTTTTGTATGGTTTTCGATTTTACCCTTTCTACTTATTATACATTTTAGTTTTTATTACAAACTTAACCAAACTTAAAGGGTTAAACCATTTTTTAACAAAAATTTAAAGATTAAATCGTTTGGAAAAATAACTTTAAGGTTTAAACAAGAAAAAGTTGTAGATTTGAAGATTAAATCACAATAAATTCAAACTTTATGGTAAAACTGTTTAAAAAAACATTGATGATTAAACCGAAACTGAACTAAAACTTTGATAATTAAATTATTATTTACCCTTGTAGTAATATGAAAAGTTTGAAAATTCTTTTACGACTTGCACTTCATACTCCTATTATTATTTGAACCTTTTATTTTATTGTTGTTTAGATGAAGCAAGATAAAATGGTGTTTAAAACCTTATATTTGAAAATTCTGATATTCAAATTTTTGACATTCGAAAATTTAGATAATTGGTTTTCAGTATTCTGCATCTGTATCCAAAATTTCGGATTAGGATATCAGATATTCGAGAATTTAAAACCATATATTTTTTATATTAACTTTTATAAAATATAATTACTAAATAACCATATTTTAAATATTAATCAACAAAAAATAGCTCAAATATAATTTAAAATGAAAAGTACATGTATCTAAAACTTTATATGTTAAGTACAAAAAAATTCGGATATTGGATATCCGAAATATTCAAATTTTTGAATAATTACGGATGAGATTTTCGAATATTTAACACGGATGTTGAGATTCAGATTATTTTGAATATCACTAATGGTCGATACCCAATGGCTTGGGTACACTACGGGCATTGAATTTGAATACACTTTTAAGTGTGGCTTATATAATTGTCGTTTAATTTTGATTTGATGCTATCAATCTACTAGCTCCCCAGCAAGGGCCATCAAATATTCGGCTGAGATACTATTATCCGTTTTTAGTGATAGTGATTTTTTGTTTTTGTTTTTGTTTTTTTTTAAACTAGCAAATGATTTATTTAAACAATAAAAACTAGTAAAAAGCTAGTGATAGAGAGTTAATGACCGGTTACTTGTACCATAAAATAAATGTTTGATGATTGAATGTTGAAAGCACCTACGTATTATTATTATTATTATTATACTAACATCGTATTCGCGTAAAGTTGTGGGGATAAATAATTTGTATTTTACAACATGTTGTTTTTAAGAATATAATGATATGTTATTCATGCGATTCAATGTCCTAAAAAAGTTTTCTACAACATGTCTGTTTTTTTCATTTTTTTGCATAAACTATTTTTTTAATTTTAAAAATAAATTCTAAATAACCTTAACATAAGAAAAAGGATTTATAGTTATGAAATAAAAAGAGAAAAGTTAATAAGATTTTTGAAATTATGTTGATTTGGATGAATAATTGTCTTTGTGTGAGAGAGTGTTTGTGTGGGAGATTATATTTTAAATGAATAAAAAAATTAAAGTAAATTATGAGAGAAAATAGAATTTTTAAAGATTCAAAGGATGAGATTAAATTATATAGAATGAAATGACAAGATTTTGTCATTATTGAATTTTAAGAACTCTTAAATTAAGAAAGAAAGAGAATGTTAAATAATTTATATAGTAGTAAAGAAGTATCGATATTCATAATAATAATAATTACATTCTTTGCCTTTCAAATATTAATTATGATATATATATATATATATATGATGAGGATCCAATAGAAACATTCCTTAAAATAGGAACGCTAGGAATACTACATCTAGTCTATAAGATCACTACATCCAACTTAAAATCATTACATCTTGGCTAATAAACATAAAGTCCCCTTTAACCATTACATCTTGGTTGAGAGATTCAATTATTTCTCATTTAAAAAACCACTCCATCTAGTATAAAACCATTGCATCTAATCTAAAAAAATACAGCATCTTGTGTGAAAATACTGTATCTTGATCATCTCCACCCCTTATATGTATGTATACATATGTAATTGTATATATCTAAATACACACATAACACACACGCACATATGTATATGTGTGTGTTGCACATCGTGTGGTTGATCTCCACAATGTGGTGAAAAGTTTTGGCCTTTCGCACACCGTGAACGTTCGCATATGATCTTTGGTCTATATATATGCCGATGATACAACAGGTTAGCGGAGGCCTAAAGAGTGAGTTTACCTAGGGTTGTTTGTTATTTGGTTTCGTTCGAAAATTCAACCGATCCATTCCAGTCTGGGTTAATTGGTTATGACTTAATTGGATTTGGATCGGTTTATGGATACACCCAAATATTTATTCGGTTTATGATTTGGATTTGGTTTTTGATTTTTTCATTCAGGAACCAACTGAATACCCGAACAATTAAAGAGAATACATTTCAATTTTTATGATATATATACAAAAGTTTATTTGAGAACCGTTTTTATTACGAGAACCGCTAGAATCATTATGAACCAATCAATTATTACCTTGTTTTAATCAATTAAATTAAATAAAATAGGGCAAAGTTGTCAATATATAATTTTGTTACGTACAGCGAGTTGTGTTAATTACTTTTTTTTTAAAAAGTTGTCTTAATTTTTGCTTTTACTTTCTTTTTTCTTTTCTTATTTTTTTATCGATAGCAAGAATTACTTTTTTTATATTTTTTTTTCTTTTAATTCATTATCTATTTATTAATCACAATCATTAACATTTTTTTTGAGATCAAAGAGGATAATTGTTTTTATTTTGACAAGTATAATAACCAAAAGAATCTAAAAAGACCTATTTTTTAATTGATTGACATACTTTTAGTTACAAACACCAAATTATAAAATTTATAATAATATGTGAAAAAAACAAACGGGAAATTTGTATAGTTATTTTTTATTTATATTCTCTCGTGTTTAGTGTAATGATTCAAGTAAACGATTTTGTTGTGATATTTGTTAACATTTAAGTTACAATAATATGTGGTATGAGGATTAATGGGTACTTGATAATGTTAAGTTTGACCTAACCAACTTTGAGTAGTGTACATGTGTATGTGCACATATGCACAAATTCGTACCTATGTTAAATTTTTTTTCTAATTTTACTTGCACATGTGCAGAAATCTGTACCTGTGCTGGAAAAAAATCCAGTGTTACGTCTACATATGCATATGCATATATGTACGAGATGCACACATGCATGGTGTATATATACACCCAGACGCACCTATGCACATGTGCTTGAAAAAAATTGGATGTTATGTGCACATATCTCATGTTGTGCTAGAAAAAAAACCTGGCAAAAACGATTTTTTTAAAAAAAAGTATAGCAATATGAATGTCATATTAAAGAGCATAACTTTCTCTTTAATTTGGTATAAATTTCGTATTTTAACGCCTTTATGTTTAGTAGATATTTTAGTTTTAAGAATATAGGGGTAAGTGGTCCCCCTTTATTTAGACAATTTACCACAATTAATTACATGTTTGACACAATTAATATTAACCTTTGATTAGTTATGATCAACGACCATAAACGGTTCTCGTAGTACTCATAATAAAACTGATTCTCAAATAAACATTCCCCTATATATATCTCACATTTTGTTTCTTTAAATGCCGGTTTCCTTTGCTAAACTTTAAATGATTCATTTATCTTAAGTTTCTTTATGAATTAATGAAAGCAGTTCCTTAAAAGCATTTGTGGATAAATCAAAGTTCTGTGTTACTAAAATATATAGTGAATTATTGAATTTAATGATCTTGTGGTGGCTAATGGTTTTGGCAGATTGATTATTTTGTATCTAGTACAATATTATGCATTAATGAATTTGGTGATCTTGTGGTCAAGTGTCATGTATGACTTTGTAAGTCTTTCATTTCTTTTTTTGGCAAGTTTTTTATTTGGTTTTATGGGCCCCAAATCAATTAACCCAATGTTTATTTGGTTGGATTGGTTTGGTTTATTATAATTTTGGTTTAGATTATGACGGATAATTTTTTTTCTAAAATCTAATTAAACCAAACCGAATAAATCTATAAAACCGATAACCGACCGATTGAACACACCTAAGTTTTCCCCATTAAAAGTTGAAGGATAACTTGCTTAAACAATACTCGAAGGTTTCGGTAAAGCACTTTATTGTAGCCATATGATAATTTTTTTAAACAACATCAATTTTATTTTAAAAAACTAGCGAGATAGAGCGAGAAAAGAAAACATAACGAAAAACAATTACGTATAAATCGCCATTAAATGATTGCAACACCAACTAACTCAATGTATCTTCTTTCCTAAATTCCTTCGAGTATTTAGCCAAAAATATGCATTACTTTCAATGAGACTGAATAAATTGAAAGACATCTCGTCACAAGAAGAATGAACATCAGAGTTTCTAAACTTCCAAACTCCCCAACAATATCTAAACAAAATCAACCGGAAGACTTCTAACTTTCTTCCTTTAAGACAATAAGATGAAGTAGCCTCCAAAAGGGAATCAATCGAGGAGAATGTTCAGGATGGCAAACACATCCAACCAAGAAGGTTCTATAGCCATATGATAATTAAGTTCGTTTTGTATCTCTTTAATTTAGGTGTTTGTATATTGCATTGATTTTATGCCTATTTTCCACTCAATTTCAATCGCTTTTATTATCGTATATCTTTCACCACCTTATTGGAAAATATATGTTTACTTATTGAACCAAAGTGATAATTTATGAATAACTAACTCTTCTCAGTCATGCCAAATTAAGTGCATATAAAAGAGGTGGGTTCAATTTATAAATCGAAATCATTAATTGAATTAACCCTCCAAAATCAAAACCAGTAAAAACCAAAACCATTTGATTTCAAAAATTTTGAATCAGAGTTAGTGGTTTGGGATTAAAATTGTCCCAAACCATCCCGTGTTCACAATTATTTATTTGTATTGTGAGAAGTAAATCTTAATTTCTCTTGTACCATAAGAAATCCGGAAGTTTTTTTGTTGTTGAAGATATGACATTGTTAAACAAACAGGTTTCACTATGGATGTATATCAAATGAATCGATTTTGGGTCTTTCGAGTTTTGTTATGCCCTTGACATTTTTCTACCCCAAATTGATTTCAAATATTCAAATTTGAATAAAATCAAAATTCAACAACCAATTAGTAGATTTGTTTCCGTTTTTAAAGTTTAAATATAATTTAGTCGAAAAACTTTCTAATAAATCTAATATTTTGCTTTTATAATAGGGGATTGAAATTCTAATGAAGAGTTAGGAAACGAGTTCTAAAGTTTTTCATTAAGTTTTAAATTTATTGATCAAACAAGGAAATAGAAAATAGGAATATAGTCACCACACACACACTCATACATATATATACACGAATTTCAAGTCAGATGATGATTTTTTACATCAATTTAAAATTGATTTGAAATTAATCTAAACTTTCAAATTGAGTCTAAAACCTATTCAAAACCCAAATAAACCAATTCAAATCAGATTATTCGAATTCAATCCAATTTGAATTTTGGATTTGACAAATCATATCCAAATATTAAACACCCATACTTCATCGAACCTTGTATATTTTGATATTGTGGGTATCTAACTTTAAAATATATCATTTAATGTACTTAACATATATTAGTTGCAATTTGGTGTCATCTAACTTATGATAGCAGGTTATCATCAGTTATCTTACCCTCTCTGACGACTTTATCGACTATGGTGATTTCATCAATACACCGTGATTTCTTCTAGTGTAGATGAATTCTATAAGATCATTTACCACAGTCATTCCACCATCTTGTAGACTTTTTGCTTCCAAACCAATCGACCAACCCTTCCTCTCTAATTCCACATACTTGTCATCCATGATAGAAACCTTCCTTTGACAAACACCACTGTCTCTGTTGTAAAGGTTGCTGGAAAGATATCTCTCAAAAATATTGTGATGATGACCTTAACCTATTAAATGTGTTCTTTTTTATGTAATAAATAATAAATTTCAAGACTTTAACGTATTAAATGATAAGTTTTAAAATTAGATTATCACAAAATATGTAAAATTTTATATACTTTAATTAAAACAAAGTTAACTTAGAAAATGTCTTGGAGCATCTCCAGCAATGTTATGGTCCTTATCACCAAAAGTCCGGTTATAAGAGTAAAGGGAGTATGTTAAAAATTGTTTCGGTATTGCTTACATGACATTAAGATCTGATAGTGAACACCAATCCTCACCTTTTTGGTGCTGAAGCAAATCATGTTTCTCAATACTTGAATGCTAAGAGAGAGAGAGAGAGAGAGAAAATAGAAAGGATGAAATAAGAGAAAGAAATTATTTCTTAAATAAAAAACTTTTAAAGTATATAACCGTATGTATTTATAATTCTAAACAGGCTTAGATAAGAAATAAGCTTTGTTGATATGACGATTACTTGACTTTAAATAATTCATACTTAAACATGGCTCTAACCCAATAATCGACTTAGGGTCAAAAAATAAAGGTTTAGATTGATAGTTTAAAAGGTATATGTGATAAATTCATTGGAGTTTGGAGGGGAAAACAAAACAAAATATTCATTTTCATAATATTGTCCTTAGGGAAGGGTCACTTCGTAAATAATTTTTTGATAAATTTTCATAATATTATTTTACTATATGTAATAAATAATAAAGAGAGGTGATAAACAAATATTAATTCGACGTCCGTAAGAAATTTGATGCAGACTTTGGGTGGTGTACGTGGGAACCACTCGGACACGTTTGACCAAAGAGTACCGCACTTGCGAGCCCTTATCATTTGCTGACTCATTCATCCACGTCCTCAATTTATAATTTAAGTCTCTGTTTCTTTCAAATATTGTCAATGTCAATGCAAATAGTGTTATTATTTTAAGATCTTTCGCTTACAAATCAAACATATGTTATAGATATATTACAGTTTTAAATACATGTTATTTACTAATATATATGTATATTATATTATATTATTGTGATCAATGTAGAAGACTTAAAAGGTTTCAATAGAATTACCCCATCCAAATTATATCGTTCTTAGTTTTTATCATATTAAAATTTTCTGTTTTTCGTTTTTTTGTGAAAAATAGTGGAATTTTCATTTTCTAAAAAAATAAAAAATATGTTTAGATGGAGTGAAGTTTTTCCTTTTTAAAGAAAAATGGAAAACATGTTTAGTTGAAGTGTTTTCTTTAAAAGGTTGTTTAAAAATGTATGGGAGTTTGAAAAAATTGAGGAGTTTGGGAAAATATGAAAAAAGTGATGGAGTTTTTTGTTTTCGTGAACAAAATGTGCAAGTGAACATATTTTCTAATTTTTAGTTTTCTTATAAAAAATTTCTGAAAAAATAAAGAATTTTTCTGGAAATAAACGCAGACTAAGATTTCAATATTTTAATTCCTCACATATCTCTCTCTAATCATCAAGATTCACTCCACCACAACAAAAATATTCACTCTGGCTCCCTCTCAAGTGGTGACAACAAATCAACCGAAGGGTTAATTCTTTTTGTCTCGTGAGCTCTATATCTCGCTCTCTATGTCTCGGTCTCTCTCTCACGGCGACAATGACCGGCGTGGTACTTCATCTTCTCCAATGATGACAATGACTAACGGCAGTGGTATGTCTCCTTCTCTCTCTCTGATGGCGATAACGACCGGCGTGGTTCTTCATGTTCTCCGGCAACGACTACAACCAGTGGCAGAGGTAAGTAACTCTTTGTATCTCTTTGATGACGACAACAACGAGCATGGTTCTTCATCTTCTCCGGCGACTACTATGACTGGCGTCAAAGGTACATAACTCTCTGTCCTCTCTTTGTCTCGGTCTCTCTGACGGTAACAACGACCAGTGTGGTTCTTCATTTTCCCGGCGACGACAACTACCAGCAGCAACAGAGGCACGTGACTCTCTGTCTTGCCCTCTCACCCTTTTTCGTTATCTCTCTCCAGTGGCAAAGGTTCTCCGGTGGGTTGGTAGAATTCTCTGTTAAATTTCTATTATAGTAAACAAGAGAAATGGTTTGTGTTATATATCCATGTTGAAATCCGTATGTTAGCAAACTGAAGAGTCAATTTTTCATTCTCAATTCTAACTCTCTTTCTCTACAACTCTATTATTTACTATCATTTTTCTGCAATTCTATTCTATGTTCCAAACACACCCTTAAGGTGTTAGAAAGGTGGTTTAATAATGTGTTTGTGTGGTTAGGAAGATACGGGGAGCTACGAAACCTATTGTTACATTAGGGTTAATAAGTTCTTATATATAAGAGTACAATAATAAAGGAGCCATACCATAAATATACAAATACAAAAGTAACCATGAAATAAAGTAATCAAGTTGATCACTCAAAGAAAAATCGGTATCATTAATTAAACAAATCAACCAAAAGGCTTATAGTTAGTGGTATCAATGTGTTAAAAGGTGTTCTTCATGACCTATGGTCATGGCTTCAAGTCCTGTTGTGGACAAAGGTGTAGATTAGAGTGTGTGTGTGTGTTCTGTTGTTCAAAAAAAAATTAAACAGATTAAGAACATCTCATTCAAACATACCAACCAAATTACATGAAATTTATATGTAAAGACTTACCCTTTATCAACATTTTGGAACATCGACTAAATCAAGTTTGAAAATGATGGAACCATAACATGTGGATCTAAAAGACGAAACCCTAAAAACACCCAACCAACGCAAACAGATCTGAAAGACGAAACCCTAAAACCGTAAACAGATGAAAACCCTAATTTCTTCAATTGATTATGTTAGGGATCCCTCTTTGCAGATGTTTTGGGTTTAATCGATTATGTTAGGGTTCAATCGATGAAGAAAATCATAAAATAAAATCAATGAAAACACTAAGATTTCTTATTCATAAAACTAAAATATATACAAAACTCACATCCATATGATTCGGAACATAAATGGTTGAAGATGAAGAAACTCATATTTGTTTTTCAGATGTACAATCCATGAAATTGAAATCAATGAAGAAACTACGTTCTTATCGCATGATTGAAATCGTTCTTTAGATCCCTATTCCGATTTGGGATTTGTTCTCCTTTTGATTTTCGAATTTTCATCTTCATTTGGAGACTTTTGGGGTTTTTAAAACAACAGCAGAATATGAACCCTATTAAGATCATTTAAACACAACCTGTAAGTTTCTTGATGGTTTATGAATGCTCGATTTCAGTTTCTAATTTGGTTCATCTTTAACGGTATATGCGGGGATAATAATAATAATAATAATAATAATAATAATAATAATAATAATAATAATAATAATAATAATAATAATAATAATAGCAATGTAATTTTAAAAAGGAAAAATATTTTAAAAAATCAAGGTGATTTGCAAACCTGATATTGCAGGTCACATTACAGTAAATGTAAATTTTGGATAGTTTAATCCATTTTTTCAAACAAAGTACAGTTCGTTGCACACAATATTAAAATGGGGGTACTTTGTTAAATTTTGGTGCATCTAACCCTATTAACATCAATATTATATATATATACATATACCGTATCTATATCTAATCTTCTAATATAAATAAAAGACTAATATTTGTAAAATTTATTAAACAATCTTAGTGAACCATCAATTTTAATAAAAATTAAAATCTAATTTTGACTTTTTTTGATTAAAATTGAATTTAATTTTACTTTAATTTGAATTAAAATTATTACAAAGGGTTTTATATATGTTTTTAAATTTTAAAATATCGTATTTGTTAATCCTAATTTTTAAATATCATATGTACCTTTTATAATTTTTAAAAATATCATATTTACCTTTTATAATATTTAAAACTATCATATTTAACCAAATTCGTATCTTTACCATTTTAAAAATATTCTACGTATATTGAAAATTTTAACTATAATGAGTAAAGATTTGACTTTGTTGCCCCTAAATTTAAGAATAATGATCGTTGACTTGTAAGATAAATACAAACATCTTATTGTATCATGATGCCAAATTTATGTTGTCACGACCGGCCTCTCCCTCATATCGACGTTTTCACAATTAGCTGTCTGGGTGATAACCCCGCATGTCTCAGTTTTTTAAAATTCTTATTTTCAAAACCAACTCGGATATCACAAGAGTATTTAATTAATCTAGCGGTATATATCTTAGTTATTGTTCTTTTACTTTTCTAGAATTTTGAAAATTAAATCATCAAAACCTTTCGTCTTTACGTTGGGTTCATCCCTTTGGTTTTATTTTATTTACAGGTGATTTAAATGATTCGAGGATGAAATAAAAAGGTTTTTCTATAATTTTAGTTAATACGCCGAAGGACAACAACAAAGATAGCGCAATTGTAGGATGAGAAAAAGCCAGTTGAAGATCTTAATCTGTTATGGCAAATTTACAATTACGATTGTATTATAACTGTAGCAAAAGAAAAATCTTCTGGTCACCTTTTAAAATATTTGATTTTTCATATTTACTAAGGATAATTTTATTTGGATCCCATTAATAATATATATTAATCCACATTAACATAATATACGTAAATGTATACTTTATAATAAAAATTATAATTATAATTAATTAATATTTTAGTACGTAAAAAAAGAAGATTCAGAAAGTAACATCAGTTTACTAAACTTTTACTTTAAAAAAAAAATGAAACCCCATCGCTAACCCCAACCATTTTTCACAAACACCACTTAAACACACTAACAACACACGGTGGCCCCACGTCTAGTCAGATCTGACATCACCCTTCGTCTCTATTATATATACGCCTTGTAGAGAGAGAAAACGTTAGAGAGAAAGAGAGAGAGATAAAGAAGGAATTGATCAAAAGTCGCGGCGGGTTCGTTCCGGCGAATTCGCAGATAAATAACATAGTTTTCCGACGATTTAGGAGATCAGATTTGTGTTAGCCTTTAATCTTTCTCCATCAATTCTTATATCAATATATCTTTTCACGAATTCAACTTGGTTCGTCGTCGTGAGTTTATTCTTTTCGATTAATCCCGGCGACGAAGACCCATATGGCCCGGAATACTCGCAATCCCGTCGATTCTAGCGTCGTATAATTCGTTCATCGGACGGTGTATAATTTTATAATTTTAATTTCTCGGGAGAAAAGGGTATTCAATCGGTGGATCTTGATTGAATCGAAGGCGGTTATGACAAGACAACAGATCGTGTTTCATCAGTCTCCGTTGGAACGCCGGCAGTTTTTGTTGGATCCAGAGGAGGGTTCATCCCGTAATAGTCACCGTTTAGCAGAGGTCGCCGGAGGAACGACGGCTGAATGTGCAGCGGTGGTTTGCTGTTTCCCCTGCACCGTGGTTAATTTCATTGTGTTGGCCGTGTACAAGGTTCCGGCGGGTTTGTACCGGAAGGCTTTAAGGAAGAAGCGGCTGCGGCGGCTTATGAAGAAAGGGTTGTTGATCCAGAGTAATGGCCGTGGCGGCGTAGGAGATATTGGCAGCACAGCCCATCGGATAAGCATCGACGGGGCAGAGTTTACGCTCCATCCAGCGGCGGCAGCGGTGGCGGCCGAGCGTTTCGTGATGAAATCGATGAACGCCGACGAAGAGTTTATGGAGTTCGAAAATGAGATGTGGGGGAAGTTTTACGGAACCGGGTTCTGGAGAAGCCTCTCACAACGGGTTGACTGAACCGTCGTACGACGTCGTGAACCACGAATTCTCGTCCGGTGTTTATGCTTGTACTTGACAAGGCGAAAAGACCGTAAAATTGACCTTTAAATGTACATATTTACCCCATCCATGCAACATTCTTTCAGTTTTGTGGAGTTTTAAGAAAAGGGCAAAATCCAGAATTTGGGTTTGTTTTGACCAAAATGAAAAAAAAAAGAGTTTTTTTTTTTTTTTTTTTTTGAATTACTCTTTATTTTGTCCAATCGAAATGATGTAATTTTTTTCCATAAAAATTGCTGAGAAATTTAGTATTTGCTTTTGTATTATTATAACTAGAAATAGTATTATGTGGTAGGCATTTTTTTATTGGCAAAATAATATAAAAAGAATACCTACACCTACACTCGTCGTTTAGTCGTTTTTCAGTTTAACTAGTAACGTATCTTTCTACACATTGAAACCTGAACCACTACGAAGTACCTGTGTGTTATGCTTGTTGTACAAGGTTCATCGTCCATTCGTTGGCGGATACATGTTGAACCATGAGATCGATAATTGTTCTAGCTTTATTTAAACCTCATCCATTCAAGCTTCTTTTTTTTAATATGAGTATCTGAGTGGTTCTGTGAGTCGATTTATCTTAGGACGACCATCCGTTTTGTAAATGTCCATAAATCATCGCGAGTGAATCCCGTGACCACAAAAGACAATTTGGTCGCTCCTTTGAAGTATTTTCACTCATGAAGACCAATTATTACTACTAACCTGCCACCTTCGTGAGCTTTATGACCCCATCTACTTCCAGTTCACAAAAGGCCAGATTAACACAGAACAATGAAACTTAGAAATCGTTGAGCAGAAGACACTCCTAGTGAACTAAGAAAGTCAAATTGTTTAAGCTTGGTTCTTTAGATTATTTATTTGTAATTTATATAATTTCAATTCAAATAATTGTAACTCAAACTTGTTTGGATATCATATATAACCCGTTTATATCGGCATCCCTCGTAGAACATTTGCACCACTAGTACATGAAGTGCATTGGGGGATGATTGAGGTATGTTATAGGGCTGAGAGCATCCAACCAACTGGTTGGAGCGTGAAGCAAGGGAACACCATCACCCCCACCCCTTAAAGTGAGAGTGAGGATCTTAACTGGTATCAAGTCATGCCAAGTTTCTTTTCCTTCCTCCCCATTGGACCATATATATAGAGGACGGTTTAAACGAGAACTGTTTTTCGTACGAGAATCAATTATAGCCGTTGATCAAAAAGATGGAGGGTCCAAATTAAAGAGTTGTTAATAGATAACCTTAAACTAATCAAACCTATCTTTAATTAATTAAAGGCAATTTGAACATTTTCACATTACCCCCACTTTTTTTAAACTAATATATCCATCAAATGAAAATGTATTAAATTATGAAAATTATACCAAATTAATGAGAAAATTATGCTCTTTAATTTGAGACCGATTTAGCTATATTTTTTTGATTTTTTTGTATTTGCTGTGTTTTTTTAGTACAGTCAACATTTGCACATGTGCAAATGCACAGCTTCACCTAGTTTTTTCAGCACAGATGTAGATATGCATATGTGCATATGTTGAGAGCTATGTAAAAAAACCCAGCAAACGTGAAGTTTTTCCAAAAAAAATATAGCAAAATCAGTCTACAATAAAATAGCACAATTTTCTCGTTAATTTAGTATAATTTTCGTAATTTAACACATGTTCGTTTGATGGATATATTAGTTTTAGAAATGAGAGGTAATGTAAAAATGTTCATTCTACCCTTTCCCATTTAAAATAAATAAAAAAGACAAGAAATTAAATGATTGGCCATAAATGGTTCTCGCAGTTCTCATTTGAACCGCTCCCTATATACATATGTGTACGAGAACTGCTAAGAACGGTTTTTAACGACATTAATGACTCATTAATATGGGTGTTTTGGTAATTTATATATTTACCTAACCATGAATTGCGTTCGGATGAGCCGTCATTAATTTACGAGACTTGATTTTTCCGAAATAATCCTTATTAATGCGTCATTAATGATCTACTAATGAGTCATTAATGAAACATTAATGAGTAATTAATGAAGCATTAATAAGCCGTCAAAAAAATCTTAGCCATTGATTAAGTTTATTCAAGGGTTACGATTGGTTCTCGCAGTTCTCGTACGAAAAACAGTTATCATTTAAACTCTTCCCTATGTGTGTGTGTGTATATATATATATATATTTTAAAAGATGGGGTGGTTGGAGGGTGATGGATGTGGAGTCTAGAGTGACATGAGTAGGATGAGAGCAAAAAATGATGTAACGATGACGTAACAATAGAAAGTTATGGAACGCATTCACATTGTTTAAACGTTGATTGTTGGTTACATAACTCTAAGGCTACCCACATCCAACCAGCGGGTAAGGTAGCTGGTTGGAGGAGGATACCAAGCTACACCATCGCCCCTACCCCCTTAAAGTGAGAGTGAGGAGTATAGCTGGTCCATACTTATGTTGAAACTATGTGAGAGTGAGGAGTATAGCTGGTCCATACTTATGTTGAAACTATTTTTTTTCTTTTTTCTCCTTTCTCATTGGGCCACATGTGTTTATATATATATATATATATATATATATTCCTTTTCTTTTTTTGAGACGTTTGAAGGAAGATTAATGTAAGAGTTAGAATGATAGAAGTAAGAATTGATGAAATGAGAAAATAACGTATCACTAACACTGATATAATAACGAGAAGTTATAAATATTTGTAGATCGGCTGCACGTGGTCTAGTATATAAACATAACGGAATTTTTTGGGGAAACAGAAAAGGTTATAATAATAAAAAAAATGTTTTTATGGAGGGTAGCAGACAAGTTGATGGAGTAAAAGACATAAAAAAATGATTCGTCCTGTAGATGACCATAAATGTGGTCAAACTAGCTTTTTAAGATTCATTTTGTACTTATCCATGGACCCTCTTTTCAGTTCCCTTCATTTTATGTTTTATTACGTACTTTCCTTTTCTACTTTTTGTTCATGCGTACCGGCGCACCGCCTTCGGGTGTGTGATCGGGTTTTTCTTCCGGTGGCTCGGGTTCTAATTGTATACTCATATGAATGTCATTTTAATCCTAATCGTGTAAGGCTTCTTTCGTTTTCATCTTCTCTCTCTTACATATCTATATTATATTATAAATTATTTATACTTTTAAGCTTTTAATTTTTAAATATTTTAAAATTACTAAACTATTCTTCACCCTTCTCGACATTTAATGTGATAACTTTCATCTAACACGCTTAATATCTAATGTGATTATTTTCTTTCTAACAATACATGAATCACAATAAAATAAAACTCAATATTCACACTTATGGTAATGTAAAAAATAATTCTTTTTAAAATAAAGTCAATGTTTTCACCTATATGCAGATATATAATTTACAAAGCTAGTCAAGATTGTATTTTTCATAGTTTAAATTATATATAAATACGTGTTAATAGCAAAATTAATTCAAGCTACAATCTTATATATGAAAGTGGTGAAGAATAAAAGAAATTTTAGTTATTTTTAACATTTATTTTTCAAGAGTTTTCTATTTACAATTTTACGTATTTAACAACGTATTATTCTTATATAAAGTAAAAATAAAGATATTGTATTCTCTCTCTTTCAAACTTGTTGAATGTTTCAGAATTTCATATTATATTTAAAATATAAAATTTTTATGGATGTGATGTTTTAGCTTTCCTTAATGATGATTATCGAAAGATTTATAAACATTTGTAAATTTTATAAGAAAAAAGCAACAACAATAAGTACTATCAAGCAAAACTATTAAATAGACTAATAACTATTAGATATTGACCAACAATAAATAGGAAAAACCTTATACCCTTTATTTTTTGAAAACGGACATTTTATCAAGAAAAAATTTGTTTGTCGCCGCCGTATTTTACGGGTATTATGCTAGTATGTATATATATATATATATTAGAATAATATAAAAAATGGGGGAATAAGGTTAGTTTTTGTTAGACTATATTAGTTATTTGAGTAAAAAAGAGAAATGAGAGAAAAAGTGATATAATACTGATATAACATTTGGGTAAAAAAGAGAAAAGGAAGGGCCATACGGATGGCCTTAGACAAAATTAAATATTTATAAATCGTATTATAAAAATATAACAAATAATAAACATAAAAATTTCATGCATAACATTAATAAAACATTATTATTAGAAAATAAAAACTACAAAACACTAATCGAAAAATAACAAATAATAAAAACATCTATAAATATAGTCGTTCTCGTTGACGAGAAGCTGGATACATAAAATATGTTCGACTTTTGTTTAAAATACGGATACTCTCCTAAATCATCAACTATTCATTCGAATGGTTGTCTGCTCATCCGGAACCATCACCTAAATATATTCATCGAATAAACGGGATTATCGCTAAAGTAGTCATTTGTAAGCCGCTCGTTTGCAGCTACCCGACCTCTTTGGCTCTTTCTATGTTCTCACTCCTTAGTCTTTGCTGACAATTCTACAATGCTTCTATAAATTAAGTTTGCCGCTTCTCGAACCAACCCTTTAAAAGTTCGTTTTCCTGCTTTATGAGCTTGCCGGTTGATATGAATGATGATGATGTGGTAAATGCGGCATGTTATGGTGAATCCATATTCTGAAATCTAAATATTTTTTATAGTAGAAGAGAGATAGAGAGAAATATAGAATTTGGGATAAAAGTTTAAAGTGTGTAATGGCGTATTTACAGGGGCGAGAAGAGAAAAAAAATAGAATTTTTTATAGCCATTGATTGAATAACATTTATATTTAAATAATAATAATAATAAATAAATCGGTAAGGTGTCGTTGGGTGTGGGGAGCCGAGTAGCGGACCCAAAGGGGGTAGCGTACCGGTGTTCCTCGGCTACCCGAGGAAGCCGGAAGGCTACCTGATCGCTTCGGGCTACTCGCTATGGAAGTACTTATGGTAGTGGTTACCTTCCACTACATCCATACTTCTATATCAATTTTTCACTCTCACCACTTAGCTTCGTAGTGATTACTCTTCACCACAACAAATTTTAAGACCAATCTGCTACCTAACTACCAATCACAAAAAAAAAACCCTACCCACTCATTGTTCAACACTACGTGGTTTTTGCCCCTTAGGCCACCACGGTGCGGTGATGTGACCGGCCATGTGACAACGGCTCAATATGGCGACCCTCACCCCCACTCCGAACGCCCTAACAAGTAAGATTTCTCACATCAAGTCTCGTTTTAATTGAATTTTAAAAGTATAGAATTTATTATTTGAGTATAAATTAGTATTTAGATTAATCTTAATAAACTTAAAAGAATTATTTTTAATGTTATAATACAAAATGTAGTGTAATTGTGATTATAGCCTCGTGTCTTTAATAATGCGTTAGAATCTAAAAGAAGATGTATCATGTATGGTAGAAGAAAGATTTGAAGTAGCAAAGAGTGATTGGGGATCTCAAGTGAGAGTGGAATATGCAATAGATTGAGTATTGTGGGGAATATATGGATTCTTATTAACACATGGTAAACAAGACAAATAAATAAATAAATAAATAAATAAATAGTGGTGGAATTTGCAAGAAAGAGCTACAAAACCTTTCAACTCCTCAATTAATTGATAATAATGCTACATTCGGTTCAAACTACCCCTCCCTCCCTCCCACACATTCGACTCCACTGGAATCATCGATCGCCTCCCCAAAAAGGTTAATATTCTCAAAACAAAGGCTAATATTCTCCAAAACAAAAGATGTATAGCTTCTAATTTATCGACTACTATAATGGCTACTTTTTTAAAAGGTCAAACCTTATTGTTGACCATCAAGATCGATTTGGACCGCCGTTGACCCTACCCGATTTCTTTGACCGACCAATTGTTTTGTAGGCGGCGATATATCGGCCGCCAAGGCCGATTTTTACAACATTGAAAATAACTTGATGAATATAATTGAAGTCCATAGTATCTTAGATATTTTGATGCGAAAATTATGTAACTTAAACCGATATATATATATACATATCATGGCTTAGAATATTGTGTAATATAAAATGTTTTTGCATCTGCATATGAAAAGTTAATGTACATATGATGTTCCAAAATTAATTTACCTATCATGCGAGATTATTAGATCGCATGTTATTAAAAATATGTTAATTGGTTAACCGCATAATCGAATCGTGAAAACCGATTAATCGATTACCGGTTAACCGACGTTTTCAGTTTAGGTTTAGGTTCATTATATCATCAAACTGAATTTATCGGTTAACCGGTTGTCGATTAACCGTTTATTGGTTAACAATTCATGAACAGCCCTAGTTACGGTTGATTATGTTTTTCCCTAGTTCAAGTCTTTGATATGTATCAATAGCCTTTTAGAATTGGCGTTCTCCAATGGTATAGTTGGTTTACATTTGTATAAAACAAATTTATTCTCTGTACAACAAAAAATGGCAGAGGTGAAAGAGGCCGCACCTCCTTGTGGGGTCCAAGGGGCTATGCCCCTAACGGGGGTTCTGGATTTTCTATATTCTCCTTTTGTATACACAGACAATTGTTGATCAAATAATTTGAATTTTCTAAAACCATCAAGTTTCTATGACTTTGATTATGTGCCTAATTCATAGCCAGTCTAGTAGAATTAACCGTATAATTTTAATTTTAGGATAAGTCAAGCTGAGAGACGAAATATCAAATTCAGAAAATATTATGCACACGTTTACCTTATAACTTGTAACAAGAGAAATGATATATCCGTTGATTTTGGCTTTGTTTTCTAATCAGTAACTAATAAGCAAATATCGTCAATATTAAGTTAGAAGAATGGTGTAGAATTGTAATTTATTTAATAAGAGTCCTAAGTTACTTCATTCGTAGTCACTTGATTTTAAGTAAGGTAACTCAGAACTTTTATTAAGCACAATATAAAGTCACATTTCATCCAATAAGAGACTATACTCAACAAAGATGTATATGTTTTTTATGACTGTAAATTCTAGTCCCACAGAAAACAAAGATCTTTGTAGATTATGAGTCCAGCAATTAAAAGAAGAAGAAGTCTTAGAGGATTTACTCACAACCCAACCTTTTCATATTTATGTATATCATTAACATCCCAGCATCTTTTTGTATTTTTTAACAAAAAGATATAACAATTCACATGTCATATGTATAGTTAATAATAGTATTAATTTGATCATGTGTCGCAATCAATATCATTACCATCATATGACAGCTACTAATGTTTAAATAAAGCAAAATTACATAAAATAAATATTTAAGAAAAAAATTTGTTTATTTTGAAAAGCAATATAATTAATGTTTTGTCTAAAGAAGGGATCGATCGAGAATTAACCATATGATAGTTTTATAATACTATTGTCAACATTATTAATTTTTGTCTTTTATTGCAAGTTGCTTTCAAAGAACCCAAATTCACATATAGATAACCCCAACATTGAAAGATTACAAACGCTATACAAGAGTTTTACTGGTACTTTAAGAGTCACTGTAATACCTTACGGTTTACAGTAATATTCTCGTCTAACAATTTTGAAATCAATTTATAATTATGATAAAAGATATTGATAGTTTATAACACTGAACTTATAACGCTTTTTAACTTTTATTTCTTTTTCTATATAAGGAAGTAAAGTAATTGATTACGCATTTAAAGGAATAGCCGTAATTTGGCTTACTCAAACTACAAATACAAAAATAGCTATTTTATAGTAACCCCACTCAGTGTCCTAATCTTAAGCGGTTTTTGTGAAAACTCTAGATGAATACCTTTAAAATACAAGTGGTTATTTGCTCATACATAATGCATCAATTATATATAACCTTAAGTTAAGGAACAAACAGATGTTGGCGGGCCAACCCAACCCGTTTTGAAACTAGTTGTTTTGGTCTTTTTTGGAAAACGGGTGTAGTTGATCGGAAACCGTTTTTTGTTGATGTTCTAAATAGGGATCCTTTTAGACAACTTTCTAGGTATTTGACCCTTCAAAATGAAATGTCTAGTTGTTCTTCCTGCTCAGTTTTTTTATGACTGCAAACTCTATTATATATTTGCTTTTAGTTATTCTAAGAGTTTAAATGTTTGTTTTGCTATAAATAAATGCAGTTTTATGTCAAACAATGAACATGGAATATTTCATGTCTAGGGGTTATTATAACAACAGATGCTTCCTAATTACTCTAAGCTTGGACCCTGTTAAGATTGCAGCCCCTCTTTGATGACATTTGTCATGTATTGCTTTTATTTCAAATAACTTTAATTTTAAAAATTTAGAATAACATGAACTGTTTTTTTTTTTATGGATGTCGGACCTATAATTTTTCAGTGGCAAGTGATGTAGCATCAGGAATGTGGTTAACTGGTTATTGTCTTTTAGTTGGAAACTTATTTTAAAGCGGAATGTTGGTCCGTCTGACTCAAATTCTAAATATGATATGCATATTGAGGCTTAAACATGGCTGACCTACCATCAAATCATGATGCAAAAGTCTTAGTTTTATATGTTGATGATTTTATGAGTTCAAGGTGTATTGATGCTTGTATAAGTTTATGGTCAGAGATGTAATATATTCTTCTACTTATAAGATCAACACAAGTGTCGTAATCAATGGAGGAGGCGATGAAAAATAATTAGTGAATATATCATTTTTCATATACTAATATTCAACAGATTTAACAAACAAATAAAGATCATGGTTACATTGAACAAAGGAACTTGAAATCTTTTTTAGAAGGTTGTATCTTGTAGATCTTATTAGGGGATGAAATTACTAACAGATTTGTTAATAACATTGCTAATTTAAGTTTTCATCACGTAAGGTTTGTCTAAACCAATTCGAAATTCTCTTCGAGGCATAAACACAAACACATAGCGTGCATTTTTTGAATGAAAATTTAAGCTTCTACAATACTTTCAATCACCTTAATCAACAATTTATGCAATCCATAACAACTAAATCGGAAGCGTGATTGTAAACTAAGGGGGTGTTTGGGTAAGCTTATTTTTTTGCGTTTAAGCTTATTAGCTTATGAGCTTTTTAAATTGTTGAAAACCGTGAGATGTTGGTGTGTTTGAATCCAGGTTTCGACCGTGGTTGCGACGTGAATCCATGATGAAAATACTTTAAGTGTAATAATATATTTTTATAGAGGAGAAGTTGAAAGAATGAAAGAAGTTTGGATGTTGAAATTTTGTGAAGTAAAAATGGTGTACATATATAGAGGATAAGGTAAAAAAACAAAAAAAAAGCAAAAAGGGAAAGGAATTCGGGTAGTCATGGGTGTGGGAAACCGAAGGGGAGAACCGAAATGGAACATAAAAAGGGTGGTAGTGGTGTTCCCACTCTATCCAATCAAACCCAAATGAACCCGAACACCTTCGGGTGTACCGCTATGGCGGCGCTACGCATCGCCTAAAAACTAAAATGTCGTCTTAATCATCTGTGAATCTAACGCCACGGCTTGTTCAACCTCGAAAGTTTCTCCATCGGATGTGTTGAGCATAATCCGTCAGAATTGATAATGTCAGAGAAATTATCGAGGACGAAGGAAAATGTGACTGCCGTTGGTCGAGCCAATGACGGAGTAGAAAGAGTAAAGTTGTGTATTACATCTCATGATATCTAACTTGTCGTGATTTTTTAACAGATTGACAAAACTTCCCTTAAAAATCTCATGAGAAATTGGTTGAATAGTTTGCAGATTGATAGAAGTGTATAATTAGTTATTACCAAGTTGGTGAGTGTTAAAAGGAGCAACTACTTTCAGTCACACACCCTTAGATGAGCAACTAATATAATATAGTATATATATTTTTAATAATCTCTCGTTGTCGGGGAAAAGAAAGAAGTGACCAAACATTTGTGAACTTTAAACATCCGAGATAAAGTGGGCCTGATACATAAATTACTCTATGATAACTGGGCGATCCATGAATAGCTAATTTAAAGTCCGCAGCTATGACTTTTAAGCCTCCTACCTATTACGGGCTGCTCTTTTATTATTAACATACAATAAAATTTAGCATAAACTTGGGCTAATTAAATGGTGTGTTGTCACTTGTCAATATAAAAGTGTTGTTACTAGAATGACAAAATAATATTTTTTGTAGTTTGTTAAGAAATAGTGAATTTGAAGAAACATTAATACACCATTAATTGTACATGCCTACTTTTCTCCTAAATTCTTATTCTTCAACTTGTTAAGAAAAATGTTGTCGTTTGATCTTTTTTTGATATGCAGTTAAGACTTGTTATCGTTAAGCTTAAAGTTGTATCAGGAGGATCTAGAGTTGTTTTGCCTTTAACAAGCTAGGACTAGTTATAATCCATCCTTGATGATCATGGTCTATATGCTCCTCCAAATTAAAGCATATAATTAAGTTCCATTTCTCATGAAAAGTCGAAACATATCAATCTGTATGTTGTTATATTTGCTTCACAATCTCCATCATTTCACAAAAGTTGAATGGTATTTTTGTCATTTACCAACCATCAAACTGTTGAACTAAATTACGTACGTGTTTATGCATTCGAATTTCTAAGACAACGTACCATCGATCAAGTGTCATAGTTGAAAGTGAGTAATTAGCTTAAAATGTGTGTTAACTAGACATGGTTATTAAAAAGATGTCACATTATTTTCATCAAGTGTCTAAAGCACCAATCATTAACAATAAAAAAAACTTGGTTTTGCTTCAAACTTCAATTGATATTGGTTGTATATATGTGATGTAAGTGATCTCAGTGTAACTGACCCATTCTAATGTAATAGAGCTTACAGATTACCAGTAATGGAGTTTAAATCTTGATTTTAAATAAGTTAGAAGATGCGGAGTTCACACTTGTATCACAACGAGTTTGATCTCAGTTTGACCCAATTGCGGCAGTCAAAATGTTCTTTAATAAAGACAACGTTATCGAAATAGTTTTCTGTAATATTTTGTGGATAAATACTATAAAAAAAAGGCCATCCCTTAATTACGAGATAAAATCAATATTTGAATTGATCGATTTATCTTTGGTAATCAAACGATTTCAAACTCTACAAAAACCATAGTTCATGGTCTCATATCAGTGCCTTGATACGAGCTGTTCCTTAAAGGATTATTCCCGTAATCTAGATTTGGTGTAACCTATGCATAAGATCGAAATATCATATTCAGATAGTTCTACACAATCTTTCAAGCAATCCGGTCTTACATACGATTTCAGAATCACTCTTTTCCTTCTAATTCTAACATATGATTTAGGATTGTTGATTAAAAATTATTATTTGTTCGTCTATATGCAAAGTACACTCTAGGAGTGCTTTGATTACAAGCAAAAGCAAACTATCGGCAAATGGGAAGGTGTAAAGGAAAGATCAAAAGATCATTGATATTATCTTTGTCGTTAGTCGTAACCTTATGAGATATTATATAACCTTAAGTTAACATCACTAACACTAAAAAATTTAATTAGATAATATTAACTTTTCATTTAGTTAAAGTTAAAAAATTTACAATTCATTTTTTTAAACTTAGAACTCAATTTTAACTTTACATTAATTAAAGTTAAAACTAAATTTTGAGTTACATTAAAAAAAATTGGTTTGAAAAAATGGGCTAACAAACAGATAACAGAATAGAGTGTGTTTTTTAATATCAAAAGTTGAAAAAAAGCCTTAAAATCTGCTCATATTATAAATAAACTATTTTATATAGATTTTTTTAAACAATATCCTAAAAACATAAGCAATTCATCTATATATTGGTTTAATTATAACTAATAAAATCTTATAATCATTAAATTAAATATAAATAAAAAACTAATTTAAATAGTATTTATTAAATAATCTAAACAATTTATTTTGATACAATTAAATTATATTCATTAATTTAAATTGAAAATTAATGAATTTGTTCAAATATTATCAAAGTTTATTTTTACTTATTTCAATTTTGAGATTTGCTGGTCAAAATTATTTTAATGTTAAAAAATGGCACTAGATTTTTAGTATTTGATTAATTTCCAAACTTTGTATGTAGCATAAAAACATTTCTCTAGTATTTGAAAATATTATTTTTAAATTATTTATCATCTTTTTAAATTCTATTTCTTTGTGTCTTATAATTATTTGATATTTTTTATTAATGTTTAATTGATTATTATTTTTTAAAACAAACCTTATATCATAAAAATATTTAATCTAGTATATATAATAATATAATAAAAGAAAATAATTTAATGAAATAACCTTAAGCTAACATATAATAATAATAATAATAATAATAATAATAATAATAATAATAATATTAACCCATTTTAATCATTGAATGAAAGAAAAGAAAAGAATGTACGCGTTGGTCTCTGGTTTCTAGTCTTCGATCTGGATCCCCTTATGAGAAGCAACCATCACCTTTTTCATTCTATCAATAATACTATGATTATGTGATTATAATTTCTATCTTCATTTTAAGCACGTAATGATTCTTCATAATTAACCTTTAAAACCTTAAAATAATTAAAATATATATAACCCAATGTTATAGTCTCTTATTAAATCATCCTTCACATTCCTCTTTTTGGAAACATATATATAGCAATTATATTACACACTTATAAGTATACACATATATAGTATCTAAATTCATAGATAGTGGGTATAAATATTATATATATATATATATATATATATATATATACTTGCTAATATATACATACATACATACATAGTTGAGAACAATTTACAGCATGCCCCATGTGAAGCAAATTAGATGGTACTGTATATATATATATATATATTATATATATATGCTGTCAGAAACATTAATTGTGAATATATAGTTTTTTTTCTTCCAATTAAACTCCCTCCCTTCACAATTTGATGTGAACAATTGATCTCCCAAGTTGGAGAGCTGTCCCTGTTTTTTGATTGCAATCTCTTTCATTAATCTTTGACCCTAAGCCACCCTACAAACCATATATAAAAAAATGCACCATATTTAACACGGTTTTTTTCTTCTTCTTCTTCTTCTTTTTTAATAAATACAGATTTGACATCCGTTTCTCCATATATTGTTGTATATACCGTCACGCTAGACCAACCTCTTTGATTTTTCACTAGAGCTAGCTTAATCGAGACTCGTCTGCTCGAAACTCATGGTCTTGAACAAAATTTACGTGTCAAAACAGAATGTAGGAGTCGTATATTATGTATCGTGATCCTCGTGTCGAATCAATGATTTTTCTTGTTTACAAAAATAGTATTCTGGTTTCTCGATTGTTTTTTTTTTTGTGTGTGTGTGAATACTATTTGAATTTTGTGAATTGAATTACGAAACTTTTATATTGGGGTGTACCATGTTACAGGATAATTTTGGGATTTATTTAAAATATATATATGTTTAATTAGCTTGTAACAAGAGTCGTTTGTATATATTTTTTTAATTCATGAATAAAAGGTTTTTCAGAACTTCGAAACTAAATAATGCCGCGAAGCCAAGAAATAGAGCGAAAATATTATAGAAAGCGGTGGGAGTGGCTCCAAATAAAATCAGAAAAAAGACTTGTAAGCAACAAAAAGAAAAACAAAATACACTCTAATTAATATATATATATATATAACGACAGCAACAGGTTGCCTTCCAGCTAAGTGTTGGCTCTTGGTTCGGCTTCTGTGGCTTGGTTTGACGCCAGCCGTCTTTCTGCACAAACCCGAAGCTTCCTGAATCCGCTGCTGAATGCATTATAATAAAAGTCGTATTATCAATTCCAAATTAAGGTTAACTACACGTGCTTTTTGTCTTTTAGTAAGTTTCTGGCTTACCCTCAAAATTAATTAGTTACGAGTAGATCGAATAAATCAAAATCTTTATAAAATATATTATAAAATCATTTTTCGTTCTAGATAAGATATTAAGAGAAAGTTCAAACACCAAATGTTTTTCGTACGAGAATTGCGAAAACTAATCTTGACTGTTCATTTTGGATAATAGAATTCATGGATGAAAAGCATGGGGGGATTGAGTGTGGCAGAATGCATGTAAGGAATTCATGGGTGGGCAATCCAATTGAAGGAGAGGGAATTGGACGGCTAAGATTGCTTCTCGCGGTTTTCGTACGAAAAATAGTTCTCGTTTGAATTTTTCCCTAACATATTATTATTCAACATGTTTTCTTATGTGTAATTTTTTTCGCGTTTATCATTTGAATACTTATATGTTACATGGAGTTCGTGTAACGTTTGATCACTCACAGATGAGCCTTGCTATGATACTATATAAGCTTGTGGGTTTCAACCCAAAATCAATTTGCTACAAAATGGAATAGCTCATGACCCTTATTACGCATATTACAAAGTTACTTTTCGTCGAATATGAAATATTACTCTACAATTATAATTTATAAACTTAAAAATGAAAAGTGTAATAACTCTCTTAACAATCTTTCTCATCTTCTTCGATTCTTTACTAGTTTTTCATTATTGTTCTAACAAGAGCTAGTAAACTTGACCGATCAACTTAAATTTGGGTCATATTGGGTAATCAAAAGAAATACATGGATTTCTTGGGACTAAATGTTTTAAATTGAACGGGTCATTTTGGGTCGACTAAAATATGACAATGAGTCCACCGTCTACCGATCACTGATAACCCCTACTCCTTCAAATGTTCATCTCTCGGCATCCCCCTTCTCTCTCTCAATAACATTGTCTTTCGCCGGTTCCCTCCTCCCTCACCGGCCAATTTCAACATTGATTGGTTGATTCTAAGTTCCAGCAGAAGAAACGATAGGTAACCTAAATACCTAATTCTTGCTATTATTCTTCCCTTAGAATCATTATTTCATTCTGATGGATAACTCTCATGTCGTTTTGGGTTTCAAGAAAATCGCTTTTTTGGGCCTTTGACTATTGTTGATTTGAGGATTTTGTTGCCTCTTGTAGCCCCTTTGCTAAGTAAAGCTCTACTTAAATTGGAACGAAGTTTAGAAGAGTATTTTGAGTTTCTTTATTTGAATTTGACTATTTGATCGATCGAGTAGACAAACATGGACAACACTTTTTTTTTTTTTGTTTCAAACTCCTCTTTTAAATCTGCTTCAAGTTGCCATCTTTTCATCATACAAACAACCCCTTAGATGTCACTCAAATTACACACATTGTACCTCTAATTGTACGTATATTTTTTTAGTTCAAATTCAAAAGTATTAGCAGCACAATAGATTTGGATATTATAAGTTTCTTGATTCAGGTTTATGGGTAAATAATTTTGATTAATTAACAATCCCCTTGTTTTTTTAATTGTAAGTTTTGGCTGTTATCTTTCTTTAAAAAGAAAACCTTTTAACACGATCCTGTTCTGACATAAACCCTTTCTAGTCTGCTACCAAATTCAACCCAATCTTACTATTTTACCACCTCTAATTACAACGAAACTTTTATTTAGAATTTTAATTGAATCTTTTGAATCGATTGGGAATATTAAAAAGATTTCTTTTGTAATGTGCTATTTACTTGTGTAGAGATTTTACGTTGATCATCAGCAAAATTTGTAAATTGATTGAATTATAGAAGTGAATATTATTAAACTTTTTTAATAAATCATGATCTGGCTCTACGTTAAACTTTCAATATATATATATATATATATATATATATATATATATATTGAAAAGTTCATTTGAGAACTGTTTTTATTGCAAGAACAGCGAGAACCAATCTTACCGTCCAATTCCTCTTCATTCAATTGGATTGCCCACTCATGAATTCCTTACATGCACCTTGCCACACTCAATCCCCCACGCTCTTCATCCATGAATTCCATTATCCAAAATAAACGGCTAAGATTGGTTCTCGCGGTTCTCGCAATAAAAACGGTTTTCAAATGAACCATCCCCTATATATATATATAGGAGATGGTTAATTTGAGAATTATTCTTATTATGAGTACCGCGAAATCAATGTTTACAATTGATTAAAATAAATCAATTGTTAATAATTTTAGCGGCTTATTAATGACTAATGATTGACTCATTCGGTTTATTAATGAGGGTATTTTGAAAAAATTAAGTCGATCTAATAACGTCTCATATACCTGGATGCAATTCACAGTTAGGTAAATATATAAATGAACAAAATATCCTTATTAATACATGATCATTAAATGATGGTTAAAAATTGTACTCGCAGTAAGAACGGTTCTCAAAACACACACACGCTTGTTTGTTTCATTTTAATTTATTTTTCTTTTTTCTTTCATGTTGGTTTCATTTTATTTTTATTTTTTACTTTTTATTTTATTTTTTGTTATTTAGTTATTTATTATTATTATTTCTTTTTCTCTTTCGCTGCTAGAGGTATCTCGGAAAACAATCTTTCTACCTATAGGTAGAGGTATAATTATCTATATTTACCTTCTTATACCCCGCTCCCACAAGATTAAGTAATGTTGCTTTTTTTAATTATGAAAACCATATTCTATAAAAGTCTCGCAACAAAATTGTTTTGATATGATGTTGAAAAAAATTTAATATTTTCTTACAAGATTAGTCATATGAATCCCATACATATGTTTATTATATAAGCCCAATATATTTGCAGTAGAAAGCTAGATGAACTATTAAGGGATAATTTCATATATATCTCGTATGATTTAATTAATAAAACAGAATATAGTGTTACTCTATTTAAAAAAAAAGGAAAAAGAAAGGAAAGTGAAAGATGGTTTGCTTTGTAGAAAGGTAAAGAATAAGGCAACCCAGAATTATTCAATTGAAGTGGATTCATCAAAGCAGTTGGAGGATAGTGATCGCTAAACTTTCACAATTTCTTATTTTTACCTCTTACCGGGCCCGGCTTTGTTTGTTTTACTTTTTATACACAAAAACAAATTCATATAAATCTTATTCCTTTAGTTTTCTATCACAAGACATGTAGTTTTAGTATTAAATTACACTATATAATACACACACGAGCAGGTTTAAAAAAATAATAATTATTAAATATTAATTAAAATATTAAATAATTATAAAACAAGATTAAATGTGAATTTTAAATGATGCCGATAGATGATGTCAAACATCGAGACCAGCGATAAAAGCTTCAAATCCATTGTGGTCTTTTACCTTTCCCACACCACGCTACTCAATGTCATCTAAGTGATGTAAAAAAAGGGCACTATATATATTTTTATTATGCAGATCAAAGAGTTAACCTATATGCATGTTGACTGGCCTAAAAAGGCCTGAAAATGGTCATGGGAAGAACACAAGTTGGTCGATCAATCCCTCCTTTGTTTTTCCTGCCTTAGGAGAAACTAGTGATGATTGCCATGAATGCAGCCCTCGATAATTATTAATACAAATAAAATACTAACATGAATAAAATTATTATATCATCCTAACCCTTTATTTAATAAAATAAATTTAATTATTCAATCTTGACCACCATTTGATCAAATTTTGAATTTTCAATTTTGACTTGTCATGGTCAAAATTGAATTAAAATTAGGGTTTAATACACCAAAATGTATCCAAGTTGTCACTTTTTACTATTGTGTGTACTGAAATTTGAAACTTACCATTTAAGGCATACAACCTTACAAAATTACCATTTAATGTATCCGGTGACTTATACATCAGATACCACGTAATGTTTTTATTTTTTATTTATTTCTAATTGCTACATCAGTAAATTATTATTATATTCAAAAATAAAAAAATAAGCATTTTGAAGATCTGGAGGAACACTCATCTTCATCATCATGAAGACTAAACCAAAAAAGTCATTAATCCAAACATTCAATGAAAACTGAAACAAGAACATTCAATCAATGTACATGAAATCGACCCAAACATACAGAGAGTTCCATACCATATAATCGAACAAACAATAGAGAGATTCATACACTAAAATCGAACAACTTGAAAATCGACTCAAACATACACATGAAGAAACCCAAAGATAAGAATGTAGAAACCCTAAATCGTGATCTTATGAACCCTAAATCGCAAACCGAAACTGAACCAAACAAATCGTAGGTTTTTTTAGGTTGAACCCAACGGAGGATTAAATTGTAGATTCCAAATCGCAGATCTAAAATCCCAAAATTGCGGATCTTGAATCGCCGGAAAAGAAGATGAAATCAAATCTATGAACCAAGATGAAGAGCCTTGTCGACGACTTGATGAATCGTAGATGAACTATAAAAGTGTAATCGCCGATTCATACCCTAGAATCGCAGATGAACAGTAATCTCCGGTTGAACGGTTCATTCAAATGAAGATGAACTGTAATCGTTGATTCATACCCTAGAATCGTCGACGACTTGGTCAAAGAAATCGATGGAAAAAAGTAATCATTTATGTATGTAGAGCCTTAATTGATGGAGAAAAGGAACAATGAAAGTGTAGACCCTTAAATAATTCTTGAACCAAAGGAGATGAAGAATCATTAGTAATTATTATATTTATAAAATCAAATAAACATTTAATATTGAATTATTTTTAAATTTAAGATTACATGTCATATGCCACATCAGCCAAGTCAGCAAAACCTTTGTCATATCAACATGTAACCTGCTATAGTAGGTGTGATACATTAATTGGTAATTTTTCGGAGTCTAGTACATTAAATGGTAACTTTAAATGTTCAATACACACAATAGCAAAAGGTAACAAGTTGGATACATTTTCTGAAAGAACTAAACCCTTAAATTATTAGAGAAATTTCATATATGTCTTTTTTAAACTTTAATATATATAATATTTGTCCACCGTAATTTATAAAAGTCATTTACAACTTATAAAATATTAAAATATCATATTTAACCAAATTTTAGTTTTATCAGTTTAAAATATTTTATAATCATTTTAAAAAATTTTAAACAATAAAGATTTGATCTTATTGCCCTAATTGTAACAATAATGATCAATGGTTTACGAAATACAATTGTGTATCTTCGTACAATGATACCACGTTTGTGCTGTCAAGTATGCCCTCAACCTTGCGTCAACACTACGACTGCTGGGCTAGGTGTTAACGTCGTCTATTGTAATTGTTTTAAGTTCTCATTTATTTCATGTTTTATAATTATTTAATATTTAATATTTATCATTTTTCTTAAAACAACTCATGTATCACCGGACACCTAATCTAGTTATTTGATATTCAATAAAAAAAATAGATTTCTTTAAATACCACAATTAGTTATACAGATTTTAAATTAATAAACTCACTAATTAAATTCTATAACTTGTTAAATAGTTCAAAAATAAAAAACTTGTTTTTATAAGAAATCGAGATCTTGTCATGAATTCTTAAATCAAATTATTGAAGTCTAATAAAGTAAAATTATTTTGTATTTCTGAATTTATCAAAGTCTAAAATTTGAAGACGTAATAGAATTGTTATTATTATCAGTATTTATTATTAATAATTTATTATCAAGTTCAGAAGTTATAACTTTTAAATATTTAGTGTATAGTTGAACTAAACTGTCAAAATAAAAAAAGTGTATACTAAATATAAAATATTATATATATGGGTTACCTCATATCTCCTGTGGGGTAGAACTAACAAATACTATCTATCGTGGGCAGTTGTTATAAATAAGTAAATAAATATATTGACTTTAAAGCTACTAGACCAACTAATTCCTGGTATATATATAGATATATTCAGTACAGTGAAAGTCAAAATTTGGATCCAATGTTATACACATATATATTAATCATAAAATTAATGCTGTACTTAGATCACTTCTCATTTATATTTATATTTGTATTTGTATAACCAAAGTTCTGAAAAGTTCATTATGGACTCGCAATGGAATAACGGTTTGAGGTTTGACAATGTCAGGTCAAAAGTTTAAGCGTAAGATTTGACGTACGGTAAAACCTTGCTCGATGCACTTTAATTATCTATTATAAGCTGCATTAAGTGTACCGGGCTATATGGTTGGATATATAGTTATTCTATTATAACTTATAGTTGAATATACAGAAAACAAGACAAATAGCTATGAATTATCATAGATCGAATTCTATAATCATGTGTGTTTTTTTTGTATAATTACATACGTACATTTATAAGTTATATACAAAACTTGAGACTTAGCCATTCTGTCATGTAAGGCCTTGTGTGTTCAAAACTTCAAATCAAGATCGATGTGATCTATGGGTTGGGTTCAAAATCTAGCTAGTTTCTTGAATATATGTGTTGAAATAGTTGGTTGACTTTGTTTAAGTGTTTGTGTTTAGTCAACAACATTGATAGATGGATATTAGAAAATCTGGGTTCGATTTATGATATATGAACACCACTATATATGAAACGTACACTTAAATTTGACAAATTTTGTTTAATTAACCTCAACTAACTTCGATCTAAAAGTATGTTTTAGTTTATTTAAGTTGTGTTTAATTAATAACACATTTAGTTACAATTAGAAGTATAGAATTACTATAATCTAAACAATGCATCTATTATAATCTTTAATATATATTTAAAAAAAGAGTTAATTATGATGTTATCATTTCATTTTAAGAATTTTTTTCACCAATCATTCTCCGTTGGGTACATATTCTAAGAAGAAATGGGTTACCCGACACATCAAAGGAAATTGTTAAAACTACATTATATTTAAGACCAAAGGATATTATATCTAATGTATAGTAACAATCCGAAAAAGTCTCATACCCGATTATTGCAGTCATAGCTAAATGTTGTTTAGCACGTTTAGGTCTCGGTTAAAAGAAGATGGTTTTTATATAATTTTGAACTATAGATGCAACCGTTATATCCTTATGTATGTTTTATATTGTTTTATTATAAATGTTAGTACTATTTAACTATTTATACATAGTAAGTTAAAAGGTAATTAAGATTAATTAAATATTTTGAAAAAAATGCATGCATGACATGTATCATGTATGTACTTGTTCATTTGACAAGAAGGTAACCGGCCAATAAAACAAATAATAAGCAACACACGTGAGAGATGGAAGACTTTTGTGAAGGAAGTTGGCATGTAAATATGTAGAGGGTTTAGCTAGAGTACATATATAAGTGGTCGGTGGCTGATTGCATGACATTATGAGAAAAATGATTTGTTGTTTAATTTGTATATGTATTAAAGAAGTTGATGTTATAATTAAATAATGACGACTATAATCATAAAAAAAAGCTAATGTGACACTAAATCTAGTAATATTTTGATAAAGTTCACTCCTTTTATAGCATCCATAATGAGTGGATGACGAGCTTGTTTTAGAGCTAAAATCCTCCATCACGAGTTTTCCCCGGCTACTACCACTGTTTCATGTTTCTAGAAGCTAGGCTCGTTATTCACGAGCTCGTGGTGTTGGTAACGAGTTTACCAACTCGTAAAATTTTCAAATAACAGATAAATAATTGTGTGTGCGTTCAGTGATGGTAGCGATACACGTTATCATTACATGATGTTAGTGATGCTGACATGACAGTAAGTGATGACTCATTGCTGAAGAGCATCTGATATCATAAGTAGCATGATTGACATCATTAACCGTTATATCAGTATCACTAATTACCTATTGCCATAACTGCTATCATTACCATCACTAAACACGCACACACACATATTTATATCAAATCTTATTAGTTGAAAAAAAGAGGAATCGACTCATTACCTACACCACGAGCTTGTGGGTAACGAGTCATCATTGAACACATTGCAATGGTGATTAACGAGCAACAACTCGTGATATATGATTTTTGCCTTGTTATGATGATTTAAATACTTAATGTTACGTTAATGCCAAATCACTCATACTTCACTTTTATTTTATACTATGATGTAAAAAATAAACAAGGTTCTCGTACTTGAGCAATATTTCGACCCAAACAATACCTATCCCCACTCTTTCCCTTTCTTCTGTCGGTAAACAATTGCCCATAAGTAATCGAATTTATGGTACCAAAAGCTTGGGGATAGTATTGAGAAGAGGTACGTTCGCTCGCCATAACAGCGTACATTGCCAAAGTTTGATCGCGTATATATTCTCTCATTCAATCGCGCATGTTTTATTATAGTAGTTTTTAGTTAGTTGAAAATGTTTTTTCAAGAATGAAAAAAAAAGTAAATAATTGTATTTAAAAGAAACACAATATATTAAATTCCATTAAAAGCCATTTCTTGAATTATTGGGTGATGTAGATTTAAAAGGGTTGGTGAAGATTTAATTGTCAAGAAGCAAATTATTTTTCCTACTCTTACAACTCCATTAATGATTCACTAGACACTACTACTCAACCTCTCTCTTTATATCATATAAATAAATATATATCACTTAATTTTTATTCTTTTTAGATCTTTTAGGTAATCACACCTAACTCACTATGCAATATCCATTTTTCTTTTCTGATATATACATATATATGATGATCCCTAGAAATTATTGATCAAGGTTTTTCTCTTGCTCTACTGACATTGTTATAAAATAACAATAAAATACTGATTAATTATTGTTTAAATGTTATTATGTCCCATGATCATGGATGTATGTTATATGATTCTATTCATTTATTAACAGCTACATATTGGAACCACATATTGAAGCAAGAGTAACTCTGATCACCGTATAAAAAATCTAAACAATTCGAATAAGCTTCGAGCTAATCAGGTGGAGTCAAGGTGTTCAAAATTAATCGCATATAATATACATGTAAAATTTATATATGACTTATTAGTTATCTAGCAATTTAGATCTCCAACTTTTCGTATATCAAAATTGATATAAGCTTATGTATCTATGTTTTTTAATATGCTGCTATAGTATATAATTTGATTAGATACAATTAAAATTTATATAAACACATCAAATTAGAAGTTTGATATTTCGATAAAAACATAGTTGAAAATAATATGAAGTTTGATAAAGCAATCTTTTTCTTATAGATGTAAGGGTGGCATTAGTTGAATTATGATCTTCAGCTTTAATTTTTTTATTTTAATGTAATTTATAATAAATTTTATTTATTTTAAATAAGTTTTAACATAAAAAAGTAAATTGAAAGAGAAATAAATATAAAATGATCATTAACTTGGAGTAGCTTGAGATTGGGGGCTTGACGGTGGTATACGAACATACTATAAAAAAGGAAAAAGAAAAAGAAAACGAAAGTTGTTTTAAATCATTAGAAGGGTGTAATTGACTAATTGTTAAAGCCGAGCGGAGTCAAGCCGAGCCGACCGAGGCAGGATGCTTTCTCCCACCCGTGTGGTCCCCGCGTCCAGGGTGTGGCTTCTTCCTAACACATAAAACGACATCGTTGCTTCACCTTCTCTTTCCTTCCACCACCTGTCTTGTCTCCCCCTCTCTTTTATTCCCAAACTAAAAACCCATCTTCTCTTCCTCAAACACTAGAGAGAGAGAGAGAGAAACAACTATTCTCTATTTCTGGAGAGAAACTGAAATTCAATAGTATCAATCTCCAAATCATCATCATCATCTTCTTCTTCTTCCTGTGTTCTGCTTTTGATTCTTCCATTTTGATCTTTTTCACGGTTTAGCATCATGGGTTCTCTGAACTATGATGCATTAAAGATTATTTTATTCATAATTGTTACTACAACCATTAATGCGACTGCATTACCGCATCAAAGTTCTAAATCAAATTCTACCCAGATCAATTCCAACTCCGTTCTCGTGGCGCTTCTGGATTCACACTACACTGAGCTATCGGAACTCGTGGAGAAAGCTCTTCTTCTACAGACACTCGAACAAGCAGTTTCGAATCACAACATCACCATTTTCGCACCCAACAATGAAGCTCTTGAGAGACAGATGGATCCTGAGTTCAAGCGCTTTTTACTCGAGCCTGGGAATCTGAAATCGCTACAGAATCTGTTGCTGTTTCATATCATTCCATCTCGGGTCGGGTCGAAAGAATGGCCAGGTGAGGATGTTGGAGCTGTAGCTCATCATAAAACGCTTTGTGTCAATGAAGCAGACAACCATTTGCCGTTGACTCGCGGGAATTCCGGCGAGAAAATAGTGGGTGGTCTAGCGAGAGTGACCCGACCTGATGATGTTGTCCGACCCGACGGATTGATCCATGGGATTGAGCGATTGTTGGTGCCTCGATCTGTGCAAGAAGATTTTAACCGGAGAAGAAGTTTGACTTCCATTTCTGCTGTTTTACCCGAAGGTGCTCCGGTTGTGGATCCAAGAACCCACCGTTTGAAAAAACCGGCTAGTCCGGTTCCGGCAGGTGCTTCACCAGTTCTCCCTATATACGATGCAATGGCGCCTGGTCCTTCCTTAGCTCCGGCACCGGCTCCGGGACCCGGAGGCCCACACCACCACTTCGACGGCGAGAGCCAGGTAAAGGATTTCATCCAGACCCTTTTACATTACGGTGGATACAACGAACTAGCAGACATTTTGGTCAATTTAACGTCGTTAGCGACGGAGATGGGGAGGTTAGTGTCAGAGGGTTACGTTTTAACGGTGTTGGCACCTAACGACGAAGCCATGGCTAAACTCACCACTGACCAATTGAGTGATCCCGGTGCACCGGAGCAGATAATGTACTATCATTTAATACCGGAATATCAAACCGAAGAGAGTATGTATAATTCGGTACGGCGGTTCGGTAAGGTTCAGTATGATACACTCCGACTGCCGCATAAGGTGGTGGCGGAGGAGGCTGACGGTTCGGTTAAATTCGGCCAAGGTGAGGGATCGGCATATCTATTTGACCCGGATATCTACACCGACGGGAGGATATCGGTGCAGGGTATTGATGGGGTATTATTTCCGGTGGAAGAGACGACAGACAAACCGGGTAGCAAGATTTCACCGGCGACGGCGCCTAAGGTCGTTGCTAAGCAAAGAAGAGGTAGTTTTCCAGTTAATTTACCCTTAATTCTTATATTAAATGCCCTTAATTGATGGAAACTGCGGTAAGAAAATTTTCCGGTGGTCGGCATAATATTTAAGTGGTTGTAGTGTCATTTGTGGGGGGTGGGTCACATGGAATTATTCCTCCGCGTCTATTGCACTCCTTTTAGACTTAAGAAAATAGGAGGCCACCTTGTACACTTCTCACTGCGTAAGGTACAACTCAGCCATGCATATTATGTTTTAGAATGGAAAGAACATATACCAAAAAATATAATACAACACAATTTTTCAACATTTTCAATATCATGTGTTATGCACAAAATTTGGTAAGAGAGCTTTTAAGACGAGCATCATATTTTTGGTATACCTTTTTTTTTTTTTTTCTTGAAAGACATTTTCATCATAAATAGCCATTTAATAGCTTTTTTGAATTCTAATAATATCTGAGTTAGCTGTGTTACACTTATAATTTCTTAAATTAATAATTTGTAAATACAACAACACATGTATCTAATTTGATTTTGTGGCTAAGTAAAAGTACAACTTTTAAGAAAGAAGGTACAAAATGATTAGTTGTAGAAATTTTATGGCACTTTTGATTGTAGGTAACTCTACCACTAAAAAAGTCTTAGATTGTTAAGTATGTTTGAACTCCAAGTAAATGAGTGTAGTCCTTTATTTATTGCTTAATGATCAAGGACACCTTCTTTTTAAGGGACTTCATATATTTGACAAGTAATAAAGCATAAAATTTTAAAGCACATTTATCAATCTTTATTTTACTCAACAATTGAGTTTTAAATTATTTTTTTTCTTGGTAAATGCAGGAAAATTATTTGAAGTAGCATGTTCGGTTGCTGAAGCATTCGGACATTTTACAAGTTGCTATTGATATATACATACACATATATTATGCAAAAAACAAAAAAAGGTGGGTATTTATTTATTAAATATAAAGAATAAAAACGCTGTCTTTTATTATTAAGATATGGAATAAATTTGATTAATTAAATATTATTGAAATTGGCAGTTTAAATTTTAGGAAAACTGTGTGGTAAATAGGACATAAAGGGAAGCGAATGGTGCAGTTTGGCATTGAAGGAAGTCTCCCCAGAGAATCAGATCCCCTCACTCACATGAGCACAAACTTTCTTTTTATTTTATTTTTTTACAATAATTTTCAATTTTTCTTTTTTCCTTTTAATGGTGTTATATAAATACTGTAATTAGTATAAAGTGATTTTTTTATGTATTTATGTTTGATTTTTGCTGAAACTGTATTTGCCCAAACCTGCAAATGTTGTTCCACAATTCTTTTCCAAATGAAAGAATACCGATCTGAAGATTGATTTTAATTTTTTTTATATTAATTATTCATAAATGGGGAAAAATTAATAATTCTTGTGTTCTAACAAACTATATTCAACGTTTTTTTTTTCTGTAAAGAGGAATGAAAAAGTTGGCTCAACTTTATTTGTTGGCCATTATTAATTAATTAATAAGATAAGATTGTTTTGTTTTTATATATGTTGTTAAAATAATAAAATAGAGTAGTATAATTGATTGTCGGTGGTATAACAATAAGAGGTTTGGTGTTTTTATGTAATGACTAGAATAACAATTAACAAACATGGTGGTTGAAGTTTGTCATGTGTCTTTTCATACGAATAGATTTACAAATTTTACTTTATTATAAGTAACTTATAGTTAAATCTTTGTATTACCAGATTGATAATTAACGGGTATTTGGGATTGTGTTTTGAAAATAATTATTTTATTATTGACATAACATACATTAAAAATTTACAAACGTGTTTTGTAAAAATAGAAAAAAAAAGAGGGTGATTAAATATAGGGTAAAGTGTGTGAAAATATAATAAACTTTGCTAATATCGTTATTGTATATAGCTAACTTTATTTTGTACCTATAGATACAAACAAGTTTTATTTTTGATTAATTGTATACAATTGGTAACCTAATTACCAGGTTAATGGTTATTTCTTTTATTTTTGATTTTTTTAATTAAGATATTCATAAGTTCTTGGTATTCTTCAAGTTCCCTAATCGAACCCATAAAATCGATTTTTTACAACTAACAAGAATCACAAAGTTTGTGAACAAGAAACTACTGAACAAACAATTGAAATCCATATTGGAACTCCAAAAAATCAACAGATTAACCCAAAATTGTTGAAGCTCTAATATGTTATCAAAATTGGATCTGCTCGAGTGATAACACATTAAAGATCTTGACAAAATTGAAGATGGTAATCATTTATGTTTTTATTTTAAATACTTTGCGTAATATTAAGCACTATTACATATAAAATGTGTATTTATTTATGCTCTTTATTATTTTCCTAGATACGAGAAGAATATCAATCAATTGAGGCAATTAGCTAAAGATTTGTTACTTGGTAAATTGGTAATTGGTATTAAAAATCAATACTTTTTCTTCATTTATATTTCATATTTATGTATATACACATTAAGATTATTTTTTATGACTAATTCTAATATCTCGTTGAACTTTTATTTCATTAGATGAACAATGAAGATTTGTGAAGGTTTGGGTGATGATGATTGAACTTTGGAGACTTACATAAATATTTGAATTTTGTATAGTTGAAAACCGTACCGTTGAACACCCCTAGTGGTGGAAACAATGGGCACATCAAAAGGAAACTTTTTTTTTTCCTGACATACCACAACTTTTTTAATAAAATTCAAAAGTAATGTTCTTTTTTACAACTTCCGGAATTATGGTAACCGGGTTTGTCAAATCGTGCTTTGTCAGGAATGAAACCGAGTCCTCAAATCCCGGTTTAATTATGCCCCCTTTCTTAAAATCGCCTCTAATTCTTCATCAAACATGTTAATTCACCTACAAACTTGCTCTTACTATCATCATGATTCATTAGCATCTGAAAAGGTTTAGTTTTTCTTTTTAATAGTTTTTGTTTTAGATGAAGTGAACACACTCATGTTAGTGCATATATGGTCAAACATTGAGAAATACACTCCTTGTTTTGATGATGATAACAATATGAACATGAGATATTATTGCTTATCAAAATTATTCATATGTTAGTGTGTTACATTCTTAAGATATTAACAAATTAAATAAATGATCAAATGAAGAAAGAATTTAGTCAAGACCTCAAAACAACAAGAAAACAAGAACTCAAACAAGAAACAAAATCAGAACTAACGCTCACGGTCGACCCATGGTGAACCGTACACGAGTCATCGTTGCATTGTTTTTAAGCGACAAGATTATCTTTTGCCCGTGCATGAGTCATCGTTGTATTGTCTTTAAGCTACAATATTTGACAATTAAAGACGACATCTTAAAAGGAGAATAAGAAAAATACGAGCTCATAAATAATTTTTATAAATTAATATTTTATCCAAACTTTTATAAATATGTCACACATATATTTTATAAAAATCCTTCAAACTTTATTTAATTTGTCTTGTATACAATGTAAGACAAACTATAATAAAACAAATGATTTCTCATTGTAGCAAAAACTAAACATAATTTTGTATTGAAATGCCACAACACCAAAACTATAAAAGCATCTTTTATTTGTGGTAAATATCCAACATCATTTTTGCAAATCTTTCTAACCTTTCAAATTTGCATAAAGATTTCAAACTCTTTTGATAAGTCAACTTAGGACTTTTCTAAATGCATTCTCTAGTTATTTTTAATGGCGAAAAGTGTTTGAGTATGGTACAAAACATAGTGAAACGTCCATATTCAAAATATCAAAAATTGTGCACTGGCACCCCACAGCATGTCCATGGTCGACCATGACATATTCCATGAAGATCCACACAAAATTAGTTTTTGCTCTTTTACAACTATTTAAAGAAGCTTGCAACCGCACTTTTTTAAGCTTTAGCACACTGAAAAATCAAACTTAAACCTTAGATCTTGTGAGCTCATATTCTATACAAAAGATCATCTTTTAAGGTCAAGATAAAAGCAAGAGTGTAAAGCTTTGAAAAACAAATCTACATCTCATTCTATATTGGTATAAGTGTGTGAGGATTAACTCTAGATATCAAATTAGAGTGAAGTGCAAGGATGAACTCTAACCATTAGAATTAGAGCGAAGATAGGTCTATTTTAACCTTGTTTATAAGAGAGAAAATTATTTCTTGTAAGCTAAAAAAAGAAGTTGTAACGGTCTATATCTACCTTCAAAAAGAGAAGTTTAGTGGAGCAAACTCTTTGTGGTGATATCAAGTAGTGGATATAGTGCAAATTAGTTAACACTTGCATAAACCACTATAAATCTCTTGTCTACTATATTGGTGATATCTCTCTATATCCTCTCTTTATTTCTTGCAAATATTTAACGTGTTGTTATAAACTTCAAGATTCATATTTAAAACACATCTTATTTTTTTTAAAAGTAATACACAAAATAAAAGAACCTATTCACCACCCCAAACACCTTTTCTTGTTTTTGCTTCATGATAGAAAAAAAGAGGAAGTCGATCGTTTTAGAAGTGGGTTTTTAAAAGGGGAAATCAATCTTGTTTCAGCTTTTATGTAGCAATAATGTTCGAGACAGGCCACGTATAACCCCAGATTTGAGAACTGGGTTGGTCCCATTAGAAACCAGGATTTGAGAACCCGGTTACCATATTTTTGAAAGCTGTAAAAAACATCTTTCATTTTGAAAATTTTGTAAAAATTGTGTTATTTTTGAAAAAAAAAAAACTCATCAAAATGATGATAGCTAGTGGAGTACATATTAAAGATAATATAGAATAGGGATTTAGAAGAGCAATTTAAAAATGTATTTACCTTTATATGTTTTAGCTAAAATGTGTATTAAACTTTAAAAGTTTTTATTATGGATAACAAAATTTTATTTTATTGCTATTGTATGTATTTTGATTACAAAAAAAAGTTTAAATTTAATGCATAATAGAATTTAAGTTTAATATATACAATAGCGATACATTAATTTTTAAGTTCGATACACAAAATTAGAAAATTTTATACACAATAACAAATTTAAAATATATTTAAAAGCACTTTACCCATTTAAAAACGCCCTGATAACAAACATGTAAGAAAAACCGAGGTATTTTAGCTATTATAAAAAATATATAGAATCATAAATTAACTACTAAAATGAAGTTGAACAAAAATAGGTAATTGGAATTTATAAAACTTCTTTACGTACATGAGAATATTTTAGCGTTGGACATCAATACGCTTGTCCTTTTCATATTTATCAATTATCATAAATAATTGAAGTCAATTATGTATTCAGAATTAATCAATTAAAGGTTATATTTAATCATGAAAAAGACCTCAGAACCACCAACCCTCTTTTTTGAGAGATAGTGTAGTTAGTTTTTTTCGTTATCATACGATTAATCACCACACAACTATGAACCCTATTTTTAGAGAGATGGTATAACATCGTATCGTGTCATGTTAGTTTTTTTTTGTTATCATACGAGTAATAACCACACAACTATGAACCCTATTTTTAGAGAGATGGTATAACATCGTACTTTATCACATAATTTTTTCTTATTCTGAAAGAAAACGCAGGTATACATCTTTTTTTAACGCGAGTCCTCTTACGATGATGTAATCACACATGCACACCAATGTCATGATAGACATCCATCATCAAGAGGGGGCATGATGTCTCACCCTGCCCCATCTTAACAATTTTAAGTTATTTAAAATAGATTATGTTTTTTTGTGAAATTATGGTTTCAGAATGCAGTATCTTTTATCTAAAGAAAACTCAAACAATTAATATTTTGATATTTAATAAATCTTTATTATTATTACTTAATTTAAGAAAAACAATAATTGGAAATCTTCTTTTAAGATAAAGGCACAAAGCCTCAAAACAATCTAAATTTTTTTTGTTTATAATGGGAATTTAACTCGGTCACTCACATTTAACAAGTTATTGGAAAATATTAATACTATTTCTTAAAATGTATACCATAAGAAATGATAAATTGTTAGTCTTTGTTTTCTTAAAACAAGATAATATAATACACTTTTCTTTTGCTATTTGTTCATCATACATTATTAGGATACATTCTTTCAATCGAGTTGAGTAGAGTTGACACTCTACCAAGCTTGAGCTCGATTAGAAAACTTGACTCGAGCCTTTATTAATTTTCAAGCTCGAGCATGACGAGTTAACCGATACTTTTGAGCTCAACTTGGTTACCAGAATGAGTATATATATTAAATAATAATATTAATCAACGTTAGTAATACTCGACTCTATACTTTTGTGCTCGGTATGGCTCAACTCGAATCGAATTTATGATGATTGATGCATGATTATGTAAATATACATATAAACAAAGGACCGACTACTCGAGTAGATCAAGCTCAACTCGACTTAAAACGATTTGATTTCGAGTAGCTTGCGAATTATTTTGACTCAACCTTTCACCGTTGAAAATATAATACCATAATTATTACAAATATTTTAAATTTCTCTCTCTAATTAATATGGGAAATAACATTGTTATCTTGTGACAAGTTGGGTTTTGCAAATGGATGATGAGATAATCATGTAAAAGGATTCAATGTCTTGAACATTAGAAAAAAGACAAAACTTGGTCAATAGTCATCATTAAAAAAATCGAAGGAATATATGGGGGTTGTACGTATTAGGTGTTTCTTGATATCAAATATGACATTCAAGATTTCCTTCATTTTCACCTGCTTGCTTAACTTTAGATAGTTCTAGTTTACAATCTAATAACTCAAAGCTAGACAATTTTTTCCTCCATGTAACAAGAACTAATTAATACTTAATAGATTCAAACACAAATTTATTTATTTGATGCATGCATCAAGAGAAGTCTAGTATATATGTCCTATAATTAATTTAGATATATCTTTGAGAAAGATAAGGAAATCTAAATCATTCATTTATCTTTAATAATCATTTCTTAAACTAAAAAGAATATATATGCTACCTATATTTACAAAAAATCAATGTTTATATTATTTTTCTCAACAATTTATCATTTTAATTACTTCCTCTAACTCCTAAAATCTTTGTTTACCCGATAAATGATTCACCATACACACACAATGATTACAATGTGAACATTGCAATTTCCGTTGATACACACAAAAACACACCGATAAAGTTATTTGTACTCCTCACACCCATCAATGTAAGAGAACTTTTTATTTTTATTTTTAAATTCTACCTTCTATATATGTTGACATACATATGAGTTTTAATTTCTTAGTTAGATATGTTTTTAATTAATATTTATTAAACACGCGTATGATTTTCAACTAGTACGTGATGGGATTTTGCATGATACATTAATTTGGTTGAATGTGTATTTGGTAGCAGGTTAATGCATGATTGAATAATACCCACCATTACCAAGACACCAGCCCAGACTTAGCTGCCTTTAATTTCTTCTTTCTTGCTTGCTTCATTTTAGCCTTTTTACAACTTTGACCATTTCTTTCTTTGACTCTTTATAAATCTGCGCTTTTAGTTTTCAACAACTCCAAAAACTTCAATTTAGTGTGATTATCTTGTTAATATGCAACACAGCTATAAATTTTGATACAAATAAACATAATCCAAGGCCTTCAATACCCACAAAAGGAAGAAAAAAAATCCCTTCATTGATTGAAAAAAGAGTAAGAATATGATGAATAATTAATGCATTTCCAATGCCACAAGAATCATGCAGTTTCTGCAAATTATAATACTTCAAATTTAAAGAAAAAAAAATTAAATTCATACATCTTATAAAGTAACTTACGGGGTCGCTATTCACAACACAGGAACCTTAACAACTTGAAAAACAGAAAAAGAACTCTATTAGATACAGATATTAAACAATTGTCGAGTAGTTTAACCTTCAGCTTCAGGAGGATTTGCAGACGGGCTTTCATGGGATTGTTCGTTGCATGCTTTCTCTTCTTCTTGTAAGCGCTTTTCCATTGACTTTCCTGGTTTGACTTCAGTTTTAGAGGCTGCTGTTTTGGATTGAGATTTTCTGATCAGTTTTTTGGAACCAACAGTGTCTTTGTCACCGTTTGTTGCATTCGCAGTAGGTGGCTTGGTTTTGTTCCTGGTGACATGTGGGCTAACCGCAGTCCCATTGCTGGTTGCAGCCACGTTGCTCTTGTTCCTGCCAAGCTTGGGAGATTTTGGGCGTGTTGTTGGTATCTTGAGACACAGATTATACATAAATGAGAACGCATAAACATTTAGATCTATATTTAATTGCTACACATAGATATGATCAACAAATAAACAGAAGTGGCAAGAAGATAATAACTGCAGATAAGCATTATAGCTGTAAAATACTGTATGACGCTCAAATAATAAAATATGATACTCTGTAGTATAACGTATATTCTGAGAGTTGATGAAGTGTGCATAATACAGATTGGCGTTGGAGTTCCGAGTAATTGATATCAAAAAACAGCTAAGGTATAAAGTTTTGATGCATATAGTTAGGGATGAACTTGGTTCCAAAATCGGCCCGAACCCAGAAAAACCAAAACCGAAAAGCCCAAAAGTTATGACCGAGAACCTGAACCGAAATATACTAATCGGTTCCGGTTCTGGTTTTTCGATTAAATTCCTTCTCAGAATCCAGTCCGGCCAAACCAGGTGGAACCAAAAATTGAAACGAGAGAAATATAGGAACTGAGAACCAACCCGAAAGCGTGTAAATTGGACCGATTCAGTTCGGGCCAAATGGTCTTTTTGCTCATCCCTAGATATGTGTTATATCTAGTCCGAGGAAAATTTGTGAGTTCTGGTGTAACAAATGTTTTACTTATTGATGTTATTTTAATAGAAAAGCCTATACAGGACAGTTCAAGTAAAGAGCCAGTGCTTTCATTTCATGTACTAGATCCAAAAATGAAAAGAATGCTGTAACAAATGTTTAGTGCAAAAATTTAATATGATGCAAACATGTGCTGTCATAATTTTGATTATGATGCCAAGAAAACTTGTTATGAGACATTAAATGCGAAGTTGATTTCTTGACAAACAATCAAACATGCTTACTATGAGAAACCGATTTATGGTCACCAAGGTTATATGAAAACCTGAAATATGACCACTGTGTTTATGGTCAATAAGTTGACTTATTGATTGATGCAAAGATGTCCTATGATAATTATAGAAAGCATAAGTTGATCAATGTTATAAAGGTGCCAATACATGTATATTTGCATGGAAAGTCTGATGAATAATAAAAACAAGGATGTTACAGATACGAAATACCTTTTTCAAGTCGACTTTTGGAGGCGGTTCTTTATAAAATTTTGGCATTGGTGCAGCTTTAAACATCAAGCTCTTCCTCAATTGTTTTATCTCTGCCTCTTGGGTTTCCTGCATTAGCAACTTAAAAAGTTAAAGATACATTCTTTTTCACCCAATTGAAGTGTTCAAATTCCACACATTCTTTCATTCACTATAGAATTCACCAGCCAAAACCTTTGACTTTTCTTGCAAATTGGTTTTCTCTGCTTCTTTTGCGTGAATCTTCTCCTCTATCTTTGAAAAGAACTAGTGCACAAAAAGCACACATGATTGAGATACAAGTCATGCCAAAAAAAGAAATGAAACTAACATATAGATGTCTAAAGAAGTACCTCCTTTCGCTTTTCAGCTCTCTCTTCCAACCTAGAAGAAAAGCCCACCACACTGTTCTTTCTAATCATGAAGATATATCCACAAAAGAAAGATCAAAATCTTTAAATGCATACACATAAAGGAGCCCATAAATAAACATTAGCAAAAAGGCATTCACAAAAAAGTCAAAATCTTGAAATCAACATACAAGGGGTTTGCAGAAGGAGGGGCCTCTTCACTTCCATTCAACTTCTTAGGCTAAAACAAACAAGCAAACAACAATAAATATGAATAACATGACAAATTAAAAGCTACAAAAAAACATTTTAGTGGATTTAGTATTTACCCGTGCCACATGAACACCTGGAACCGAATCCAAAGAAGCTCTATGGGTAGATGCACCACCATTAGTTGAACCTGATTCCTTTGTTTTCACACCAGTGGAAGCTCTTCTGTTCACAGAATTCATGGCATTTGCATTTGACAATGCAGCTCGGGGCTTCACAGGGTGCCCATCCATGCTACTCCTCATGGAATTATGGTTTTGGGGTTTCGCAGGGAAAGATAAACTTTGAGTTAAATGGGGTTTCGGCTTACGAGTTAACAGACTGCCTTTAGGACCATTTTTGGCCACTTTATAGTTCTTTGAAGCATCCACATTAGTAGTAACATCAACTGAATTAGGGCTTTTAGTACCATTAACATCCTCAGTAGATTCACTCGTTTCCAATCTTGATAATTCGACTTCATTCAGGGTTTTGTCATGATCCACCTCATTGGTTTCGATGTTCAGAACACCATTTTCATCTTCCACATGAACCCCGTTGCAAGACTCCATCTCTGTTCGATTTTGATCATAAAATACACAAATTTAAAATCATTTGCTATGGAATCTAACGGATCATAAAATTTGAAACCACCAAATCCTTGCATAGAGAATTATAACCCGTTTAAACATCTACTGATTCTACTTCCGACCGAACCCTCAAACATTGAACAAGAATAACCAAAACCCAGATCCAATTTTAGTTATTCAAGTTTATAATCCTTGAAAATCATAGATTCGGGAAATTTTAATGCCACTGTTGTCATTTTCAGTCTAGACAAACTGACATCAGGCATATCAACACTCACTTTCATGTTAGAATTACAATAAATAATAATGAATGCAGTAATTAAATACGAGATCAACGAAATTGAGCATCGGAAGTGGGCAAAACAGAGTAAACCCAGTAACCCACGAGTTGAAAGCCGTCAAAAGACCGAATAAATCAAAACAATTCTACGAAAAAAATGTAAACCTTCAGTACTAAACACACAGACGTACCTCCTTTGAATGAATGTTTTGAGAATTTGATTCGTAATTCTGAAGAGAAAACAAATATTCTGCCTTCAAATTCAAATGCTGCTATAAAAATGGCGTCTTGATGTGTGTGAGGAAGGTTTTCAGTGGGGTGTGAAGATGGTGGGGTCTGAAGCAAATTGGTAAACTTCATTATGAAATGACCATTTTGCCCCTACGGTAACTGTTGGTAAGTATTGTATTTTAACCATGGGGACAATTTTCAATGCATAAAGTACAAGTACATGCAAAGCGATAGGTAAAAGTATAACTGTACAAGGGAAATAAATAAACATATTCCCATAACTAAAATACCCTTTGAGCAATTTATGTTCATGGATTCATAATTAAATCTAATTATTGGTTGGTGTATATGTCTGGTGTACACCCATGTGCTGCCAGCTCATATATAAGGTAAATTAGCCATCTAATATATAATCAAATTAATTATTTTTATATATTTAAACAATAAATCTTATACTTTAGAATAAATTCTATAGAAGTTTAGAAAATACGTGTAGAATTAGAAGCGTGTGTTCAGATAGTTTAAAAAGTTAAAATAAATAAATGTGACATTTTAATCGTCTTTCAATAATATTTATAGACTTCATATATAAAATGTAAAGCATAAACAATCACGATCTGATGGCACTGCACACATTGTAATTGTTTGGTACACAAGCTTTCAATCTTATCAATATTCTTGTTACGGATTCATTTTTGGTAAAGCTTTTGACTCTCAGTGTCAGTGTCAACTCAGCATAGTGCTTTCCCCGTTGGTGTTTTTTCTGATCTCTACACATTTTACTTTTTAACCGGAAATTCCCTCTGCCCTATCCATTCGTAAATGATCATATGCATTAATAATTTTATGCATTATTGTATTTATGTGTTCTTCTTATACATTGAATTTGTGATTTTTGTTTCTATAGCAAGAAACAAACAAACAAACAAACAACAATAGTCAATATAGTCTTGAACAAGATATGAAGAATAACAAGAACAAAATCATCAATATTATTAACAAAAAGTTGAAATTGCTTCAAGAAAATATTTTAAAGAAAACCTATCAATTATAAAAAAGATTATCATATCTATCAATTAATTTGTGGCTATAAAACAGTAAAGAAAGGATACAATACAAGTAAGTTTGCATATGTTCAATATATCATATTTTTTACAACACTAATTGGTCATGTCATATATTATATATATATACACACACATGATTAAGATTTGGAATTATATATGGATCCTATGCATGTTGTCATTTTGTGTTCAACTGTTGTTGTAAGACAATACATGCATGTAGTCAACATGGTCAAGGGCATCATGTACAAAAAAAAGGCCCCCCACCCCCCAAAATAAAAAAAAAATTAAAAAAAAAGTTAAAAAAACTAAAAGAGAAACAAATGCACATGCTGTTCTTGAACAGCGGTACAAAAACCAAAACCAATTAATATATTGTGTTCCATCATTTACTGATTTACATCACAAAAACATGTGCAGATGTGTGTGTTTTGTGTAATCAACTTATTAACACCTGCATGCAGTGCCCCATCATCATCAATCTCGCCTAAACATAATTATATATATATATATATATGTGTGTGTGTGTGTGTGTGCGTGTGTGATTGTTTTGCATAATAGGTTAGGTTGTAATCTATGCGGTGGTTATGGTTGTACATGAACTAAAAAAGACATATATAGTTAGATGAAACTGCAATCAAATGTATTAAAGAAATCTTACATTCTGTAGTTCAAGCTTATTAGCTGTATCACCTGTATATATATTCTTTTTAATAATTTACATCACAAATCTTCATATTTAACCCGCCCTCTCTGATTTCTATTCTTCTGCAAATACATATACATACGCATAATCACTTATAATATGTATATGAAAGAAATGGTCTAATGCTACAAATCATAAAACTGGTAATGGCTCCTTGAATCCTATGATAAAATTATTCTTGGTTCGGTTCCTTGCCAAAGTGGCCGTTCCTTTGTGCATCATTGCAACGAACTCACTGTAATCTATACGATCATCCTGCAAGTTAAACAACCACAACAAGGTCATTTCAGAGTAGTTTTAAGTTTGAGAAACCTTTCTAATTATTCTTATTTTTTCTATTTATATCTTTTAATTATTATTCTGCAAAAACCAAGGAAATGAATGTTGTATGGTTATCTAAAGACTTGCATTATTCTGATCAACTTCTTTGATAATTTCTTCCAAATGGACATCATCAACTCCAAACTCCTTGCAGGCTCGTTGAAGTTCGTCACGGGTAATATAACCGCTGCCATCTTTGTCAAAGTAACAAAACGCAGCAAATAAACGATCCTCCCTATCAGCTTTGGTAAAATGCAATGTTGCTGCTACAAATTCATCATAGTCAATAGTACCACTATTATCAATATCTGCCTGTTAGGAAAAACAACATAGTTGTCAATAATAAACTAAAGTTAACTTTATATATACAGGGGAGGGTTCATTTGAGAACCGTTCTTATTGTGAGATCCAATCTTGACCCTTGATTAAAATAAATCAATGACCAATAAAAATGACAGCTCATTAATGATTCAGGCCTCGCTCTTTAATGACGACCTACCCGGACGATTCATGGTTGTAAAAATATATAAAAGACCAAAATACCCCTATTAATGAGCATTAATGGTGGTTACAAATTGTACTCGCAATAAAAACGGTTCTGAAATGAACTTCTCCCTATATATACATATACATATATATATATAATACGCATAATTACAGATTGCATCAGATCACGGATGTCAGATTCGTCAAGATTAGCACCAAATCTTTTCAGTCCATCCTTAAGTTCATCAAAAGTAATATATCCACTATTGTCTGTATCAATCATCTTAAACATTTGCTTTAGTCCAGCAATTTCTTCTTCAGAGAGTTTCGATGCAATCACCTGCAGTCAGCAGGTAAGACGGGTTTTAAATGTCACTAATATTTATGCAAGAAAACGCTTAAAGTTCATACCTTTAAAGCCATTTTCTTGAGCTTGTTCATGGCAGAAAACTGCGTTAACCGAGTGAAGACTGCAGGATCAAGAGGCTTGTCTGGTGCAACACCATCTACACTGATCCATGGGTGGCCTATAGAAATATGAAATCAGCAACATAGATGAAAAAAAAGAAAAAAAAATTAAAAAACAATTACACATACGAAGAACTTCATGAGCGGTTATCCGCCTACTGCGGTCTCTAAGAAGCATTCTCTTTATCAAATCTTTAGCACTTGGAGAAATGGCATGCCATGGACTGAAGGAAAAGTCAAGATCGCCCTCCAAAATCTCCCGAAATACATCTTTCTCTGTTTCTGGAACCAAAATAAACAATAAGGGTGACCAACAAAATTCAAACAAATCGACAAAATTACAAGCAATCTGTGTCGCACCTCCCCAAAAAGGGGGCACCCCAGAAAGAAGAATATAAAGGATCACACCAGCACTCCAAATGTCTATTTCAGAACCATATTGTTTTAGCAAAACCTCTGGTGCAACATAATAAGGGCTGCCTACTATATCCGTAAAAATTTCACCTGCAATTCAGACCTTAACACATCAACTAAAACATGCATGAAAACTAGAAACAATTGCAAAGTAAAGAAGACCAGAAAGAAACCTGGTTTAAAGAAAACTGATAATCCAAAATCTATGGTCTTAAGAAGTGAATCTTCTTCCCTATCAACAAATAGAAAATTCTCAGGCTTAAGATCCCGGTGCATAACTCCTAAAGAATGACATGCCTCAATGACACTAGCAATTGTTCTAAGAAGATCAGCTGCTTTTCTTTCTGAATAATGCCCCTTTTGAGCAATTCTGTCAAAGAGTTCACCTCCACCACAAAGTTCCATAACCAAATGAACTTCATAAGCATCTTCATAAGCCCCTTCAATGGTAACCACATTAGGGTGTCCAGATAAATGATGCATAATTTCTACTTCCCTCCTAACATCCTCCAAATCATCATCCGTCACTAATTTCCTCTTTGCAATCGATTTGCAAGCAAATTGTTTCCCTGTTTTCTTATTTATGCAAATAGAAGTTGTACCAAATTGTCCATGACCCAATTTTAAACCCACGGTATAGTGATCTTTCAAATATCCAGTTTTAGTTTTCAATACTTTATCTACCAGAAGCCCTGCACTCGATTTTCTCCTCTTGTGGTTTGGAATTTTGGCACTATTTTGCGCATTGTTCTGTGTTGATTTGCTCTGCTGTTTCACTATTACAACTTTCCCAGATTGTTTCCCGTGTTCTTTAATTATGGGTTGAGCTGGTTTATGGTCTTCCTTTGGTATACACACAACTCGTGGAGGTGTATTTTGAACAGGTCTAGCAACCTTGTGGTTTTTGACTTGATGATGATGGTTTCTTGCTCTTCTTTTTTCGTATTGAATCATATCTGATCTAGACCACCATAATGAATGCCAAATTGATCCAAAAAATCCATGTTTCGAGCACCTTGATGCTCCACAAATATTTCCCATCTATAATCAATTTAAAGTTGTAGGCTATTGACTGCAAAATCTCATTTGCAAATTCTCAATTTAAAGTTCTAAATACTATCCCTTTTCACAGACAGCAGGAAGTAATGAGAATATAAACAAACAGATAACTTGTGTAACTCTGAAAACAGAGAAACCCTATTTCAAATTAACCAACAGAATGGAGAGAACTCAACTTTATGTAACTCTGAAAACAGAGAAACCCTATTTCAAATTAACCAACAGAATGGTAAGAACTCAACTTTACCCCCAAATGGATCACCAAAAACCCTAACTTTAATTTCACAAACATAAGCAAGAACTAGGAGAGAATCAAACAAAACCCCATTACCGAACAATGTAGATTCTCAAGGGAAATTAATAGGCGTCCAATATGCAATTTTGATGGAAATTACACAAGATTGGTGGATATTATCGACAATATGAGAAGTTTATAAGGTTTTGTTAGGTCTCCATGCAGAACCTTAACAAAAAAGAAAATTTCTTCCGTAGGTTTCTAATTATTTAAGGGGGTTTGTTTCGTGAACGAATTTGCCTTGTATTTTCCATTCGAAGCTTTGTGTATGCTGCAATGGCTGATAGGGATGTCCGGAAATTGGAAGGGAGGGAAGGAGGAACAGAACGGGTTTTTCTGTTAACGTGCATTTTGGTGTTTGTGTTTTGTAAAAATTATTTTTTATTTGTTTAAAAATAAAAAAGTTCGTTACACGGTTGGTCCTTTAAAATAGGTCTAAATGATTCTTTATTTAAAAATCTTATAAAGTTAGTCACTCATTTTCAAAAGTTAAACACGAACGGTCCTTTATCTGTTAAAATATATTAAACTTTTTAAAATAACTATTTTACCCTTACCTTATTCATTTTGGGTTTAATTTTCACTAATTAAAAATCATTTTATTATTAAAAATAAAAATAATTTATATTTTTTTATGCTAAGACGTATTAGTTGTTGATACCCTCACCCTCTTATAACCCCCTTTCCCTCTTATTCTGGCCACCACCAGTCACCGCCCACGGCTACCCCCCGGCTCTATCACACTCTTTCTGTTGTGCTTCTCAAGACTGTTGGTATTCGTATCGCTCTCTACATTCAAAAATCTAAAGAGAGAAAGTCATGGATATATACGAAAGAATGGTTTATGCTTTGGAGTACTAAAAAAGTAAATTTTGATATTCAAGTTGAAGGTTGTTGTTCATTTTTTGAAATACGAAGAACACCCGATTGGGAATTTTTGAAAAACCAAAAAAATTAAAACTTTGATCAAAATCAAGAAATGCCCATATGGGATTTGTTAAAATATAAAAGAAAGAAAAAAAATTTGGAAATCAGAGAATACAAGAAAAAGATGGGATTTTATATAAATCTTCGGTTTCAGAGAGTTAAATAGAGAAATGAGGTGTTATTATTCAAGACTAGAAAGAAAAGGGATGGTTTCAAGATATAAAGCAAGAAAAATATACATGAAACAATTTGTGAAAGCAAGAAATGCTTTCTCAACTTCTCACGTCATGTATTTAAAATCGTTAAGGAACAGTAGCGATGCCCTCCTCCAATTCGTCACCACTGAACCCCACTCCAATAACACCACCCTCAACCAATCCATCCGCCGACTTCTCCATCTTCACCACCTCAACCTCCTCCACCGATGAGTCCAACATCTGAAACATGGACAACATTGAACACCTCCTCCACTCTCCTCATGTTTTATAATTATTTAATAGTTTTTTATTAATGTTTAATTTATATCAATATTTTAAAATTAACCTGTATATCACACGATAATTTAATCTAATTTTAGTATATAATAGTTAAAAGATAATTACGGTTACAATGTTCAATATATATTTAAATAAATACTTGTATAGATAGCTATTACTCTATTAGGTTAGGTAGAAATTAGAAAGTATATATATATATATATTGAAAATATCATTTGAGAATTGTTTTTATTGTGAGTACCGCGAGAGCTAATCTGAACCGTCTAATTCCCTCTCTTTTACTGTCATCAGCCACCCATGAATTCATCTCATGCACACCTTGTCACACTCATTTCCCGCATGTTCTCTATCCATGAATTTCACTTACCAAATGAACAATTAAGATTGATTCTCGCACTACTCACAATAAAATCGGTTCTCAAATGAACTTTTCCCTATATATATAGTGAAAAGTTTATTTGAAAAACCGATTTTATTGCGATAATCAATCTTAACTGTCCAATTTTCTCTTTTTCAAGTGTGTGTATGACATCACCACTCGTTAATTTTGCTCGTACTTGTAACTTCCTTGTACTTAAATAATTAAAATTTATTTATTAAATAAATAGTTAAAGTAAATAATAAAATTAATGTAAATTAGTTTAAGATATGTCTCCTCTCTTCCACTTTCTTAAGCGAAGTGCACCGACTGGTTTTTAGTTTTTATATATACTAATGGGATACCTGCACAATGCTACGTCGATGGTCAAAGAATGACGATGGTGAATACTTGTAGTGACGAGGACGGAAAAGGCATTGATGTTTGTGAATCAAGCTTGAATGTTACAATAAAGTTGAAATAATTTAATTGATATTATTCATTAAATTTATATTATATGAAAGTTTTTATTTAATAACGGTAATATTGTTTATACACTTTTACTTAAAAGGAATATGAGACGGTACAAATACTAATATTATATGTTGAACTTGAAAATCATAAGTACTATTTTAAAATTTTGAATTATATGTTTTTAGGAAAAATAAATTATAATTCGTATAATCAAGACATTTATTTGTTAAAGGAGAAAATGAGGTGAAAGGCTTAATTAATTAATGGATGAGATTAATGAAAATAAATTTAAGGGTGAAAATTTAGTATTGATTGAAAAATTAAGAACTCTTAATCTTTTAAGGAGAGAGTAGGGGTGTTCACTGATTGGATAAAACTGAATTACCGAACCGAAACTTTTGGATCGGACTATTTGGTTCGGGTATTTCGGATTTTTGGATTGGATCGGATCAGAACCAAATAATTACTATGGATTTCGGATTGGTTCTGGTTGCGATTATCCAAACCAAATAAACCTAATAAGAATATATATATATATATATATACACACATATAACACTACCGGAACAAAGTACTATATAGGTATCATATACATGTTTATTTATAACTTATTATTTTTAATTATATATTTATGCCAAAGCAGTCTCACTAGTAATTGTAACTTAGAAAACTATATTTTAATCTTTAATAGTATACACATCAAATTTAGTTTTTAAAATATCTCGACTCTTCAAACATGTATTTATGTAAGATTTTTTTCGAATTGTATAAACCGATCCAACCGAATTGTAATTTGGATGGTTTAGTTCAGATCTTAAGATTGTTTGGATTGATTGGATCTCACTTTTCAAAACCGAAATTCAGTTGGATTTACTCAATCAGATCGGATTAGACTGATCCATCCGAACGTACACCCCTAGGAGAGAGATTGTTATATGCTTAATATAGTAGTATAGATAATAAAATTCTAAAAAATTAACAACAAATATCAAGGGTGTGTTCGGCAACGGGTTTATGTTAGATTATAGGGGCTTGGGATTTTAGATTTTATAATTCCCAACTCTAGCCATGTTCGTATGTTAAAATCTTGAGGGGACCTCAAAATAAAAGTCTTTTCAAGTAACTTATGGCTTAGACTTGAAATTATTAATTAATTAGCTCAAACTTCAGCTCCAGTCTCCGCCTCTTTTACCAAACACACCCCAAGTCAATAATATGACATCACTATTCATTAGCTTTGCTCATATAATTTGAAACTTCTTTGTACTCGTTTATAGTTTTTTATTTATGACAATCCTCTTTTTTTAGAAAATTTGCATTGATTGAACAAAAATGAAAATAGTGTCGGTGAAGTCGGTTTATTCTTAATTTTGACATCCTGATTCCCAAGTAAATGTGTAATAATTTACTCAATTACTAATTTTTCCTCGTTTAAAACATAAAAGAAACTATTAAACAGAGTTAATTAAATTTTTATATAATATTTTAATAATTAAATCTTTTATAAGAAATAATATTTAAAAATATCAAGTCAATATTAGTATGTGAATATCATACTCTTATGTTATAAAAAACGGATATGTTATTTATCGTCGTCGCATTTTACGAGTATCATACTAATATACAACTTATATGTTTACTAAACTTTGTGTAATGATCGATTTGATTAAAAAAATTGAAAGAATATCAAATATCTATTGGCATCCTATTTTTAGGCAACCGATTTTTTAATTAAAAGATCTCTCCCCAAACATGAGGATTCTTTAAAAGATAAACTTATCCTTAATTCTATGTACGAAAAACGTGGATATTTTTTGTAGTTTTTTTTTGTTGATATTAAAAAAGATAATTAGTCACATTAATATAATTTTGGAACCAAATAAGGTGTCTGTTTTTTTTCATTTAGGTATAATTAAAGTAATTAAACGATAAGCTAAATTGCTAAAAATATTTATATTGAATAGTTACTTTGTAATATGATTCTTAAAAGACATGATTACATAATGGATACTGTTGGTTAACTTTATATTACGAATTTTATTTTTATGTTTTTTAAATTACATCGATAGTCTATAGTTTGTTGCACAATTTGCCATTATGCTATAATTTTGTTTGCTAAGCATTAAAACCTGCTCAAAAACCAAATTATAGAAGGACAATCGAAAAAATGTGAGGAAGAAATCTAACAATAGCGATGAAAGTGAAAGAGAATAAAAAGGGAGAACAAAGTCTAAGGGTATTGATTTTTGTGTTTTGTATTTGTTATAATAATAATAATAATAATAATAATATTATTATTATTATTATTATTATTTGTTCAAATGGTCCTTTAATTATCCTAAATCTGTCACTTTAGTTCTTTGATTTTAAAAGTAGTAAGGAGGTCATTTATGACCTATTTTGTTACATAAATGGTTCTTTAACAAATTTCGTTTGTCATCCCTGTTAAACAATGTAAGATGACAATTTTATCCGTATTAATGACAAGTTCTAATTAATTATACATCCAACTTTACTATTTTTTATCATCTTTTAATAGTCATTTTAAAGGTCTTTTATGTCATCTTCAACTTAAATTAAACACCACCTTTTTGGTCTCCATTGTTAGTACCACCACCATCACAATCTATAGTCACCACCGTTACCACTACTTTCCACCAATGCTAACCACCATCAAACAAACACACACATATTCAAACAGACATATGCACCACACATCCATACCGAAACACACACATTTAAACATACACCGCTAACATAATCTCTATTCACGTATTTGTATAACACACACACACACACTCAACAAAATCTGTAAAAAAATGACCGGAGAAGAACACCACTCACATGAGCCATCAATCAATGGTGGTAGGCGGTTGATTTGAGATTTGAATACCATGCTACATAAGACGATGAGCAATGGTGGTGCTCAAAAGATGGTGGGAGGCAGTATACTTGAGAGGAATGAGAGGAAAGTGAACTGAGAGAGAAAGAGTGTTTATAGAGTGAGAGAACCATAGAATTGTAATTAGGGTTTCGTCACCACTACCAACCACCATCTCCACCAAACATACCACCATCACTAACCACAAATCTACCATTCTCTAGTGGGTTTTGTTTTAGGCATGACGATTAAGGTTTTAGATCGTCGATTAGGGTTTTCAGCGTCACTTGATGGGTTTTGGTTCTAGGGGGTTCAGGTGGCGAAGTGGTCTTGGCGGAGTGTAGCGGTGGTGACAGAGTGTAGTGCCGGTGGCGGTACGGGGTTGCCATTTTTGTTTTTAAGAGAGAAAGGGAGAGTCAAAGATACGAGAGAGTGTGTGATTTTTTTTAATTATAAAAAGGAAAACATTATTTAAAATTAACTAAAAATGGTACAAAGACCTAAATGCCTTGAATTAACAGAGACGACTAAAAGACAAAGGTTAAAAGGGACCATCCTTACCATTTTTAAAGTTAAAAGATTAAGACGACAAATTTAGGATAGTTAAAGTATCATTTAAACAATTAACTCTAATAATAATAAAGATGGAGGAACTAAATCTGAAACATACCTAAAGAGCAAAATAGTGATTTTATTTCAATATAGTTGAATTTTGTTTGTTTCAATGGATTCAAGATCGAAGATAAACCAAAATGTAAGTAATAGGATTCACATGTGTAATTTTAAACCATAAAGGAGATTTTGGATGAATCAAATAAAGGATTTTGGATAAATTGAAGTATTGATGTAAAGTATATTAGAATACACTGATCATGTGCTTTTTGGATAAACTATAAAAATTAAGAAAAAATTATATGTGTAGCTAGAAATATCAATCTTAAATACTTTAATATTCACAAAACACTTAGGTGAATAATTATTAAATAACTAACATACCTCTCATTTTAATTATTTGTGAGTATGAAAACATACAAAATAGTAGTACTAAATACATATATCCTATTAAAAATTTAAAAGACCAACTATATAATAAATTCTTTTTAAAATTCGAAATCATGAAAGTAAATTAGTAAATTACTTCGTGATCCGCTTGAGTTGACTTGTAGCTAACCTTAACTCAACTCAACTCAACTCAACTCACGTTATGCTTGCCGTTTATTTTGGTCGTAAATCGCTTACTTAACCATACCCCCTTAAACCTACGTGTGTGTTTTCTTTGACCTTAATTCACACACTCGCGCAGGTGCACTTGCACACTTCTCTCTCTCTCTCTAATCTTTCTCTCTCTAGCTTTCCTTTCTGCATATTTCTCTAAAATAACGGCATATTCATCTCTCTCAAAAAAAAAATTTTTTGAGCTTTCTACGGAGACAAAATCCATTCATCAAAAGCAAGAAAAAACCCACATTGAATCTTTCTTTGTTTCTTGAAAAATTTATTCAAAGACCCGAAAGAAAATACCCAAATCAATAACTTATGTAAGATTTCAATCTCTCTCTCTCTCTCTCTCTCTAGAACTCACACACACACCCACCCACTTTCTCTCTCTCACATATACAAATAGCAATCTAGTCTGCCGGAAAAAATGGTGGCGAATGTGATCAAATGGAGGCCATGGCCGCCGCTCCTATCCAAGAAATTCAAGGTGAAATTGGTGGTGAAGAAGATGGAAGGGGGAAATTGCGATCCTGTGCATGCGGACACAGGGAAGGAAAACCATAGGGCTGTGGAAATCAGGTGGAAGGGCCCCAAGATCACCTTGAGTTCTTTTAGGAGAACAGTGAAGAGGAATTTTACAAGGGAGGAGAAAGTTGTCGACCCAAACGGTGTCGTTGAATGGGATGAAGAGTTTCATACAATTTGCACCCTTTCTGGTTCTAAAGACAATGCTTTTAATCATTGGGAGATTGGTTTTACCGTCTTGAATGTGAGTTTCTTGATTTTCCCTTTTTTTAATTGCTTTCATTATTCTTGTTTTAGGTTATTAATATTTTATTTATGCCCCTTTTCATGTTTCTTGAATTAATTTCATGTAAATTACATTCAACTGCAACAATATATTACTTGGATTATTTTTCCCCTTCTCAAAAAACTGGCCCTTTCTTGATAGTGTTTTTATTTTGTTTTGCTATTTATGTACACAATGCCTATATCTTATAATTACACATAAGCATTTGGAATTGGGTGCCTTAATTAGGGTTTGATTGCTCCTGTATATGATGCTGAAGCAAATGAAATTTGCTTTGCCCACAGAGATTCCTATTGCATTTTTGTGTATGTTGCCTGTTACATGAAATTCTGGTAGCTGCTTGTGCTAATGAAAGAGATGCACTTTGAATTTGAATGTCAAATGAGTTAAATATAAGTTCTGATAATCTTCAGATTGGTTTTGCTTTCTTTTGACAAGACTATATACAGCTCTTTCTTGGATCAAATGGAGTACTTAAAAGAACAAAGGAATGCAAATTATACTAATTTTGACCGTTGCTTAATGTTGATGTCCTAACTCGTGATAGTTATTTCAATAATTTCTGGTTTTTTTTAAGATGTCAAAGCCCTAGTTTTGCTCAAATATGATTGGTCCACTGATGTCGTTATGAATTTTTTGGATATGTTAATGAATGACGCTGACTATTGATTGTCGCTTTGTGTGTCCTATGTTGTCGTATTATACGTGTTCTATGTTGTCGTATTATACGTGTCCTATATTGTCGTATTATACGTGTCCTATATTGTCGCATTGTTGATGTTAAGTAAGTAAATCCAACCGGTGTGTTGTGTGCTGTATTTATGGATTCAACTTCTCATTAAACTAGATGATTTGTTTTCAAGAAATGGATTTATTGCATACCTAAGCGCCGCAAATTTTAATCATAAATACCTGAACCTTCCTCATGATTTTTGCAGTTTTCATGATAAACAACATTTACCCTCTTGCAATTTTAAATCTTTTTACAAAACACATGACCGTGGTGTACCTATGCTTGAGGTTTCTCATGAGGGGTTGAAGGAAGTCTTTGCACCTACGTTTTCTTTTAATATCCTTTCACTAAAAACATGGCAGTGGTGCTACAAGGGTCCTCCCTCTTGCATTTTTATATCGTTTTGGTGGTTTTGTCAGAGCCTTTTAAAAGTAATTATGTGAGATGCAATAATCAATCAGAAAATCGGTTGTAACAAAATAGGTTGCAGGAGGTAGTGTTTGTATGTGGTCTGCTGTTTGCAGTTGTCATAATCATATTATAATTACATCTAATGACCCCTGAATAATTATATTATCAGAGTCAAATATGTGGCATCTACTCCTGAACAAATTTTTTGACTCCTAAATAATCAGATAACCACTTTTAAAAGGCAATGCCAGATACCCCCTTAGTGGTTTCTCAAGAGGGTTTGCACGGGAAATCTCGATATACAATCTTTATGGTATTATTTACTAATAGGTTTGTACAAATCTTTTTTTTAATCCAGGGATTAAGCCCAGGACCGAAGAACAAAGTTCCTGTAATTGGAACGGCGTCTTTGAATCTTGCAGAATTTGCTTCTGCTGCTGAAGAAAAAGATCTTGACCTCACCATTCCTCTCACCATTTCTTGTGGAACAACCGAGCCTCACCCCACCCTTCATGTATGTGAGCTTTATATTTTAGCATTTATATACTCGATAGGCGCAATAAATTCGCTTTTAAGATCTCTGATGCCTAAATTAGGAGGTCCCAACAATATAAATCAACTTACTCGCGAACTTTAAATGATAACATTTCATAACTTGTAGCTGTTTGGTGTGATATTCCTGTAGGTCCCACAAAATCACACCGTTATTTCTTTAAAACTGAAACTTTTATAGAACGGATTACAATCTCCGCTTATAGAAAAACTCTACCTATTCCATGAGAATTTTAATGTCTAGCTATATGGTTTTAGGAAATTGATACATACAATATCCTTGAATGAAGACAAACAAAAGAGATGTGGACTTGAAGCAAATAAAGCAATACCATCAATTTATTTGTAATGTCGGTAATGGGGAAGTACATAAATTATCCTTTGAAACTTTTCAGAAAGGTGGAATGTACATGATCTATTAAACTACTTTACTCATTGACTGAAAATTTATGTTTGACTCGGTACATACATTAAGAATCGCAGTACCCTTATAATACCCTAGAAGAAAAAACAGAAAAGAAGAATCTTGTGGTTCTAAATCAATACCATCAATTTATATGAAAAGTTGAGAATGGGGAATTAGTTAAATCTAAACAAATGTTGCATGATTTTTTCTTTTCGTGGGTTTGTAATATCGAGGTTGGTTATGCAGATACAACTTAGTATGATGGAGTTTATACCTGACCAAGAACCAGCTGAACCGACACAAAGTCAAGGTCAAACATCAGAAAGTCCTCCAGGAGAGAAAGACGAGCTTTCTGCACTAAAAGCTGGACTGAGAAAAGTCAAGATCTTTACAGAATACGTTTCAATTAGGCGAGGAAAGAAAACCTCTCGTGAGGATGATAATGAGAGCAGAAGTGAGGAGGGCGATTATTCCTCCTACCGTTTTGACTCGGAATCAGTTGAGGAATCTGAAGAAGGAGAGTCAAATGAAGTCAAAGAAGATGATGCTACTTTCAGGAAATCATTTAGCTATGGTACATTGGCGTATGCTAATTGTACTACAGGGTCTCTTTATGAAGATGGTGTTTATTACAGTCATAGGAAATCTGATGTGGGCTGCTCTCAAAATGATGATTCAAATGCTTCTGTTTCTGAACCATATGTGATTCCGAATCCAAAACGTGGCATCTTTCCATGGAAGAAACGGAAACTTAACTTGAGGTCACCAAAAACTAAAGGGGAACCGCTTTTAAAGAAAGCGTATGCTGAAGAAGGTGGTGATGACATTGACTTTGATCGCCGCCAGCTCTGCTCTGATGACTCTCTTGGGGTAAAACTAAAACCTTTCGTGCTTTCGCTCCTTAACACCCAAAAAAAATTCTCCCTTTTTAACAGGTTTTCATTTTCTCTGAACTACTGACAGTGGCATATGCTGAATGAACGATCTTCGATATCTGAATTTGGAGATGATAACTTTGCTGTTGGGAATTGGGAGCACAGGGATATAATTAGCCGTGACAGTTGCATGAAGCTTCAAACACAAGTTTTCTTTGCTTCAATCGATCAACGGGATGAACGAGCCGCCGGAGAGAGTGCATGCACCGCCCTTGTTGCCGTGATAGCTGACTGGTTCCAAAATAACCATGATCACATGCCTATTAAGTCTCAGCTTGACTCTTTGATTCGAGAAGGTTCGTTAGAGTGGCGGAATCTTTGTGAAAACGAAACTTACAGGGCCCGGTTTCCTGACAAGCACTTTGATCTTGAAACCGTTCTAGAAGCCAATGTACGCCCTCTGGGGGTCGTTCCCGGGAAATCTTTTATAGGGTTTTTTCACCCTGAAGAAGTCGAAGAGGGTAGTTTTGACTTTTTGCATGGTGCAATGTCATTTGATAGTATGTGGGATGAGATTAGCCGTGAGTCAGATCTTCCAACTAAGGGTGAAACACGAATATACATAGTGAGCTGGAATGACCACTTTTTCGTCTTAAAAGTTGACTCTGATGCATATTATATTATTGACACTTTAGGAGAGAGGCTTTTTGAGGGGTGCAATCAAGCTTATATCCTAAAATTTGATCGCAACACAACAATTTATCAACTTCCTGCTTCTGATTCCAGTTCTGACGGTTCTGCAACAGAGTCAACTACAGAAACTGTGGAATCGACCAAGAATTCGAGTGAAAATGAGGTTATATGTGAGGGAAAAGAATCTTGTAAGCAGTATCTCAAAAGCTTCTTGGCAGCCATCCCTATAAGAGAACTGCAAGCAGATATGAAAAAAGGTTTACTTTCTTCTACACCGCTTCATCGCAGGCTACAAATTGAGTTTCACTACACTCAGTTACAACCACCACCTGCCGCCTTGAATCTTGACCTGGTCCCACCCACCGCCATCTCACCACCCGCAGTTGACGACTCAGCAAACCTGGTTGCTACATTAGGATAGTTTCACAAAGGCCAATGTGAGTTTTAGGTTTAAAGGCAAAGTAGCTTTGTTTCTAGAAGTTGTTTTTCTTGACTGTGTTCATAGTTTTTATGTTAAAGACTCTTGGGATGGAAAGTGAAAGGGAAACCCAACTGTGTAGTCTCTATTTCCATCTTTGCAAATGAAGATGTTGACTTTTGTGGCCAAAATTCTTTCTGGGTTCCAGTTTTGTTGTTTGATTATATGATTCAAATTGTCTTGACTTGAACCTACCTTCTGATCCCAATTCCCAAATTAATGGAAATTGGTGTTTGAGGATTCTGCATTTGTGCTGATGGTTTCAGGTTTACCACATGATAATTCTTTGAATATAAAGATTTGGTTTATTTATTTTTGGTTAAATTCTTTTTCCATAAAAACTAGTTTGATTTCATCTGCATTGTTTTGAACTCACTTTCTGATTCCAATTCTCAAGGGTAAGTGTCTTGGGCAAACATGTGATTCTTGTTGTTTTACTTGACCTGGAATTTTTGGTCAACTGTTTTTCTTTTTATCTTCCAAAATGTGTGGTCTGATTCTGTTTGTCTTAATCATAACCCACTTTCTGTTTTCAATTTCCAAATTGATAGCAATTGGTCTTTGAAGGATTCTGGTCCTCATCTGTGAGGATTGTTTTGGGTTAGCATGCATGTGATTCATTTTTTTTTTTGGCTCTAGACATGTCTTTGCTGTAAAGCTTTCACCTTTTTTGCTTGTGGGGGTTAAAGATGGACTTTTTTTTGTCTCAATGAAACTTTATGCATTTCAAAAAGTTGTATTTTCAAGCCTTATGCATTGCAACTTTTACTTTTCATTTTTTATAACCCAAACTGTTGTTTTGAGTCTGTTACAAATTCTCTTTATTCTTTTTCTTTGTTTTTCATTTACTATTCTCTTCTCTTTTTCTTTATATCCTTATTCTTAATTTAATTAAAAAAATATTATTATTAGATTGAAAATTTTAAAAAAAATTCAAACTTTGGATAACTTAATTACATAAATAATCTGATACTATATAAAAATTCATTAAACTTCAAATTAATTTCAAATTTTCTTGGTTTTAAAAATTGGTAATTTATACATGCAATGCACTTGCTTAATTATGCTATCTAATTAACATTACTTCATAGAGGTGGATTTGTTTAAAGTTTAATGCACGTGGTACAACCTGTGATGCAGTAAAGTGGTATCAGTCTTGGTTAATATGTCATTAAGCATCCAAGGTAGTTGCCTATAGAATAAAGCATTTTGTCCAAGCTTTAATGCACAATGTACAAGGTTCTACATGAAACCCTTACACACAAACATACAAATTAAATCATTTTTTTACTCAGAGACAAATTTATCTTCCTTTTTTTTATGTACAAATATATTCTTTTTCACATGATAACAAGTTTGAATTCTTGTTTGACTTCGTCCCTTTTGTCATTTTATGCGAATATTGGTCAAAGACTTACTAACAACGCATATTCATCACCCACCCTTGAAGGTATCATTACTGGAAATAATACAACGAAATACCGAATACGGTATAACAAAAATAATTGAATGTTAATCAAATAATTAGAAATACTAAACAAATTCACAAAATTTATATACTAAAAAAGAAATAAATTGTTGGAAGGGTGTATAAGTTTTATTATTTAAGACCTAGTTTATTAAATGCTATTTTGAAAAAATAGCATGTGTATTTTTGAAGTTAAATTATAAGTTTATTTGTTTTGAAATAGGGTTTTGTTTTCTTAAGGTAATTTTAGTAAAAGGCCTAAACCGGCAAACTTATTAAAACGGCGATCTTATCATAGGATCCTATTATTCTATCAATTAAAAACTTACATAGAAAGTTAACCTAAATATCAAAATTTATCAATAAATATAATGTCCAATTTTTTTAGCTGATAAATGATCATAAATTTTGATTTCTAATAAAAAAAGAAACGCATGATTTGTTCGACTGGTAACCGGTAAAAATGGATGAGGTAGATTTTTTTTTAAAAAAAAAGCTTATGTGGCAATTTTTTTCTTTTACTTTTAAATCATCAAACTCTCTCTTCTTTCTTCCACCATGTAATGTCTCAAAAAAAATTTATAATAATAAATTTCACCATAAATATTCATTCAAATAAATCAATAATAATGTTATTACATTCATCCCAGTAAATAAGATTAAGTTTCAGTAGCGAAAGCTATTAAATAAATGTTTAAATATAAATGAGATAAACTTCGCACTGCCATCACGCTGGTGCTTTGCCTTTATCTTTGTCCGATGGTCTTAAAAACAATTAAACAACAACGGGTAAGTTAGAAGCTTAGTGAGCAACACATTATCCATACCTTACGATTATCACACAGTATTACGTATCTACACATAAGGTCTCCTCGGCCAGGCCCACTCAGCCACAATGTCTAAAGATATCCATCAAGTTGGCCCACTCGACCTTGATGCCTTAGGCATCAGATTACCCCATCGATTATCAAGCATACAAGTAAACAGATATCACATAAAATAACACATACACGTATATACATACATCACATATATACAAATACATCATAAGATAAGAGTTCGTGAAACTCACCTGGTTTGTGGTCTAAGTACCGACTACAGACACGTAACGAGTACTTCAAACTCAGTTAACATCAGCAATCACTTACAATTAGTCGTATCTCATAAATTCTTGTAATCCCATGCTAGCCGTATATTATTGGAATTAAATATCAAGTTCAATTTGTGATTGGGCTTCCCCAGCCCAATTTGCGATCTGGGCCTCAAAGCCTATTTGTGATTCGGATCTCAATCCCAATTTGTGTATCTGATTCTTAATTTAATTTGTGATTCTAATCTTAAGTCCAATTTGTGATTCAGGCCTTTAAACATAATTTGCGATTCAGACATTTAAGCCTAATTTGCGATTCGAGTGTTTACAAGTAGTTTGTGATTCAATCCCATCGAAACCAATTGAAATTCAAGACTTGAGCTTAGTTTGTGATTCATCATATTATATCCAATTTACAATTCATATCAACTAAACTAATTTGTGATTCAATCGTCTAATAACCATTTTGCGATTCATGAAAGTCCTTATTTTGCGATTGCCACTTTGAGTGCAAATTGCAATTCAACTTCAATTCTAATTCGCGATTACTATCACAACACAATTTGCACTTCAATATAGGTATATGTATGTTTACACACATACATACATACATACATACATACATACTAGCATCGTGCCCGTGCAATGCTGCGGTGGTAAATAGTTTTTGTTTTGTAATATGTCGTTTTCAAGAATGTAATGATATGTTATTCGTGTGATTCAATGTCACGAAAAGTTTTAAGCAACATGTCTGTTTTTTTTTCAAATTTTCCTATATTTATATCAACTATTTTATTACTGATAAAAATATTAAAATAATAAAAAATATTTATATTTATGAAATAAGGAGAGAGAAGTTAATAAGATTTTAGAAATTATGTTGATATGGGTGGATAATTGTATTTGTGTTAAAGAGAGTGTTGGTGGGAGAGTATATTTTAAATAAATAAAAAGTTAAAGTAAATTAGGAGAGAGAAATGATTAAAAATTGAGTTGATGAGATTACTTCAATTGGATTCCCCACCCATGAATTCCTTACATGCACCCTAACACACTCAATTCCCTCACGCTATTCATCCATGAATCCCATTATCCAAAATGAACGGCCAAGATTGAATCTCGCAATTTTCGTACGAAAAATAGTTCTCGTTTGAACCCTCCCTATACACACCTATAATTTGTGATTTTCATATTATAGTCCTAACCAATCAGTGATTCATTAAGAGCTACAAATTGAAAACATGCCAAACAACTTGATTTGTGGTCATTGAGAGCCATACATATGCGATTAGCACCCATTCACAAACAAGTAACAATTCAGTGTCATACCATGACGAGTGTCGAAACCACCAAAATTATATTTTCCTAATACCTTTCACTCAAAATAAATTGAGATAATGGTAACTAGGGTCGATCCCACAGAGACTCGAAATGTAAAACTAATGCCAATACTTACCCAACGCACAAGTTATTGGAAACGGTATAAATAATCTAAAACTAAATGGGGGGGGGGGGGGGGGAGGGGTTGGTAATTGTCTACGACACTACTAACATAAAATGAAATAATTAAAATCAATAAAACGAAACATCTAGCAATGGGTATTCAAATTACGATTCAAAGATGTGTATCACGGACCTCTTAAACATAAGTTCACAATTGATTCTAGGTTGTTCATAGACACCAATACGCATTGTATGCCTTGTTCATCCTTACTAATAGATAAGTTAATGAAGCATATAATTTACCCCTAATCAGCTTACAAGATCTTAGTTACGAACATAAGAATCAAGTAGCCAATTGCATTAATATCTAGATAAACACCAACCCTAGCTAATAATCAGATGCCCAATTATTTAAACCATATTACAAGAGCTTTTAACACAAATCAAATGACCTGATAATTAATCCTTTGAAGTGCTAACGGTTACTACACCAAAAATAAGAACAATTATGTATTCCTACTCTCAACTAACAATCCAAAATTGAATCAAACAACTAAGCTGGCCACATTCAATTGAATGAATCAACAATGGGAAGCAATCTAAACGAATCTTTTGCAATTAGAATCAAGGTTATAATGAACTCACTAAAAGCCTCAACACAATCTTTAAATCAAAACTACAAACCCATTGCTAGAAAATGAAATTAACTACTCATACCTTAATGCGATTACAAGAAACCAATGAAGAATTCTGAAAAATTGAAAAGCAATAAAAAACACAGCTTTCTTCTTGCCTAGCGCTCGAACTGCCGTCTTTTTTTCCTCCTCCTTTCTTTTTTTTTCTTTTTCGCCCCTCTGTTTGCCGTCGCCTGTTTCCCCCTTTTTTTGTGTGGCTTACAATCCACGTTCCCAACTCCTCTTTTAGTTTCTCTTTTTTTTCTTTTAATAAAATTAAAAGATACATGTCATTTAAATTGCTGCAGTAGTCACTTGTACCGAACAACTCTAATGCGCAGCCAAATACCAAACAGCTTGTACAACTTGTACTCTTGTGCATGTTTCACTTGTTCTTTTTTTTCCTTCTTCTTTCATCAACATTTGCCCTATCATTAGTAATGTTAAAATATGATTAGTAGGACCTATTAATTACAAAAACAAGTGTTAAAATGTGAGGGTTTTAATGAGAAAATATAATCAAAATAGCACTTATCATACCACACCTTCACCATCATCATCAGACCATTGCTTCTTGAATATAATTGTCTAGTTTGTGATTACCATAACCATATATCATTTGTGATTCTATTGCATCAAGCTGCTCCAAGAACAGCCTTGCATGTTGACATATATACAATTATACATACTTACTTCCAAATCAAATGTTAATCAATTCTTCACCAGAATTCCTAAGTCTTGATCTTATGGGTTTCTAGACTCACATAAACCGAACCCCCAACATTTAATTGAGTTTATAACAAGTTTTAAATCATCAAAATCCTATCTTTTTTTCGGTTTTGGTCTGCACACGACAACCCTCAAGAACCAACCAAATCTCCAGCAAAACTCAACCATTTTACCCAAAACATGATCCTATATCACCCTCACATCATCTAGATAGCTTACTGAAGTTTAATTACGTTTTAATCAATTTTTTTATCATCAAAAGGTCCTCTTTGTTCTCGATTTTTAGGTTGTGGTTCAACAGCCTCCAAACTGCCCTAACTAGGGGCGAGCATGGTACCGGAACCGGTACCGGTACCGGTTTTACCGAATACCAAATTTGGTTTAAAGATGGTACAGAATACCATACCGAGTATTCATACTACGGTACCCGTACCTATTTTACCTAGTTTTTTCGGTACTAGTCTCGAATCCCGAATACCGATTTAGCACTATTTCAAGTACCGAGTACCGGACTGAAAGCTCTAACTCGGTACCGGTACCGGTACGGTTCGGTATATTCGGTACTCATGCTCATCTGTAGCCCTAACCCCATAAAAAATCTAGCAAACCGAGTTACATGTGATGGAGAATGCTTAGAAACACTAACCTGAGGACTTCACTTTGATTCCCACTCAAAGAACAAAGCTTGTCATTGCTTGCTTCCTGTTTTCTTTCGATCGAGATGCACCATAGGGAAAGGACTCATGGCTGGACCATGTATCTAGGGCTTAGTTCCTTCTAATCTTCTAATTTCCTAAATTAACTCCCTTTGGACCAAGGCCTCTTTTTTTATTCTCTTTACTCTCTCACATTTGTTGCCTACCGTAGCTCCACCGCCACCGTCGTGTCTCCACCGTCTCTCCATCGTCATTATCACTCCACTGCCACCGTCGCTCCACCGTCCATATCGAGTTTGATCGAGTGCGTTTAAGATTCTGGTGTGTGTGTTTTAGATTTTGAGTTTGAATCGAGTTTGCACGCCGTCGCTCCACTGTAGGTGGGTGTGTTTCAGATTTTGGTTAGGGTTGTCAAGATTTGCATCACCATCGCTCCACCGCTACCGTCAGTCGAGATATCTCTCTCTTTTTGTTCTTTGAGTTCTAGATCTCTCTCTCTCTTTCTCTCTCTATGTTCTTCGAGTTCCAGATCTATGGTTGTAGGTGTTCTTGACTTGTGTTCGTGTGTGTGTGAGTATTGTGTTCATGTGGATGAGGTGATGCTTCATGGTTGTTCGGCAATGGTTCACGGCGGTCGAGCGATGGTTCATGGCGGTCCAGCGAATAAGTGATATCTATACTATATTATAAAGCATTTAGACTTTTTGTTTAAACTCTTAAATTTTAAGTGTTTTAAAATTACTAAATTACCCTTCATATAAATTAAATTAAGAAACTATCAGATATAGTTAATAAGATTCTTATATTCCATTTTAATAACTAAACTTTACATATTTAAGAAAATCAAAGTCAATATAATTTTTTTAAAAGTTAAAGCCAATACAAATTAACTTAATTATTAAAAATTATTTTCATAATTTTTTTTCAATTATGGAGAACCGAAAAGTAAAGGAAATGGAAAAAATAAAGAAAATAGACATGTCACCAAACGAAAATCATTCATTATCACTGTATTACATGAATACCATACTCTCTACGTCTTGAAAACGGACATATTAACGAGTAAAAATTGTTCGTTACCGCTGCATTACGCGGGTATCATGCTATTATGTATATATATATATATATGAAACAAAACATATAAAAAGTATATTTAACTAAATATCATAATAATAAACCAAACAAAAAAATAACAACTTTGTAAATATTAACCTAAATTAATTAATAATAATTTTATCTTAATTAATTAATAACTTATTCAAAAAATGGTAAGTATGACGTGGCAACGATGTCGATTACTATGTCAACAAAGCTGATGATATGGTGCTTCGATGGAGTGCCAAATCAAGGGTTCTACGATGTGGATTACTATGTCAACATGCTGACTAGGGAGTCAAAAGGGTCAATCAGGTCATTATCCCCCTTTTTTGTTAGAAATTAAAATTTATGATCCTTTCTAATTCAAAATAATTGGACATTACCTTTATTGAGAATTTCGATATTTAGGTTACCTTTCTCTATAATTTGCTTATTAAAAAATTCACACATAAAATCGTAGGATCATACATGATACATAAGATTGTAAGATGGGACATAGAATCCTAGGATCACTAAATAAATATCAAGTATGATGCTTTTTGTGTGGGTGAAGATGCAAATTTGCAACAATAGAAATAGATATTACGTATGAGAGATGATTTGTATATAATACTTTTTTGTCATATATAACAATTATAATTTTTATGCCTCTATAAACCCACTAAAACCTTTTCTTAACTACACATTCAAGGGTAATATAGTAAAAATATATACTTTTGATTGTGTATGACAAAAAAATGTTGTGCACAAATCAACTCTTGATAGTTATTAGCTTATTCAAAAAAACGGATTCTTGACTTCTAAGAGATTCCTCGAAGAAGTCGAGCTATGCTCTGATGTAGGCCTAACCAATCATGTGGTTATTTCCTATACTCCTCTGTCATTCATGATGTTTGCACTCAACAAAAACTGAATCCGAGTCTCTTCTCATACTTTCCAGACTATTTACCAATTTTGAATGATAATGTAATTAGCTTATAGTTTGATTTTTTTTCTTCAGGTATCGTACAAGTTAATTGGAATTATTAGATTGTTTGAGTCAAGAGTTGTCATATACTTAAATATCATTTACATTGTTTATTGATCTTGTGAGATTCTATATTATCTCATAAATTAGTTTCTGATATGAATTAGAACACTTACTAAAAAAACATTTTAAGTAAGATCTTATGATTCCGATCTTACAAAAACGATTCTTGCTAGGATATTGATCTTATAGTATATTTTTCCGGTTTCTTATATTTTTTTATTACATCAGCGCTACATTATGTAGGAATGCATGTGGGGAGGAGGGGCTGCGGGATGTTGTGGTTGGTGAAGGCTGGGAGGTGATGCTCTCCGCGGCGTTGCCGTGCCACATCACCCGCCCTTCGTGTTCACCAAAAACACACACAATGCTCTTATAGAGGATCTATAATGGTGTTTGATCTAACTCATAAAGTTAATAATAATGGAAAACGTAATTTCCATAATCCAAATGGTAAAATATGATATGGACAAATTTATGCCAAACTCCAACATACACAGATAGGTGACAGGACGTCAGGACCTTACTAATTCTGGGCTAACTTTATAAACCGTAGACCAGGCCGGTGAATTTTCTTAAGTAGGCCAAGTTGTGGGCTTCTACATCCTTTACTCTTGTTGACCATTTGACCTTATCTAAACTAAGCGAGTCAACCCATAGCGTTTTATGCTGTTACAGTTGTATACTGTTATCTCATTTACGCTAACACACTCCTCCACTTGTTCTACTATTTTTTTTTCTTTCAGATTTTTATATCTAAAGTTATGGCCTAATTTACTACAGGTTTAGTCGTGTAGAGCCATTGGCCAAGCCCAGTTTGTGTCCTAATTCTTGGGCATCTTTATCCTCTATTCTCGTTGACTTAATAGCTTATAGCCTTACACATCACGTAGTAATGACTGCTCTGATGGTCTGTCAGTTTTACTAATATATGATTATCTCATGACTAACATCCTTAATAATGTCTGCCCTAACTATCATCACTAACCGTCACATCATCATCCATTTTCATTTTAATTTTCAATCCCAACGGCTATTTAAAAGAAAATTGGGAAACGAGACGAGCAGCTCATCATTCGGATGATTGTCTCGGCCTTTGATTGAGAGGTATGGCCTAGTAGATGACGAAGCATATATGAGAGGTATGGCCTAGCAGCTCATCATTCGTCATGACGAGCCGAATACCACCACTACGTGTGGTCTTACAGCTTGTGGCATAAGATGACTTTTTTTTTGGCATCACATAGGTACAAACCCATAATAATATCTATATATGACCAGTAAGTAATTCTTTTTCTTTTTGGGTAAAGGGGAAAACCAGGCTAACTTTATATAATAAAATAATGACCAGTAAATCTTTTGTTAAAAAAGAAAGGCTGGTTACCGTTTGAATTTTACATTCTTTTAGTTTAAAAGATGGAATAAAACTATCGTAACAAGCTAGGTTTAGCTAAGGTTAAATACCTAGTAGTAAAATATACACAACAAATAATGCATTCCAATTGCGTTAAATTCTACCAAATCTACACTATATATATCATAATTAAAGAAAATGTAAGCTTACAAGACAACAATATAATCCTTAAAATTCCCATTCCAGTCGAACAAATCTGATCAAACTAAAACGAACCAATCAATCCCGTCTCATTGCAAGCGGGACCACCTCGGCCAGAGGGGTCGACAGTGGTGTTGGGATCGGAGATGTTCGACAATTCGGGCATGTGGGGTTCAATCGCAACCACGGGTCAACACACTTGAGATGAAAAAGGTGTCCACAATCAGGAAGTTGTCGAACCATATCACTTCCTTTGTAATCACCCAAACAAATAGAACAACAAGTCGAGAAGCCAGAATCCGACTTATTGATCTTAGCATCTTTGTAAAGCATAGTGGGATAGCTAAAAATCGTCTCGTCATCAAGGCCCACTTCAACCACACAATGGGTAGAGTCGGATCGGCCCAGGGCGTGAGCGAGGCTATTCCTTTGGGCCCGGATTTGTGCTGCTGATGGTGATACCGAAGATTGTGTGGTTCTGTTACAATAGTAAGAAGCGACAGTGATTGTTGTGATAAGCAAAAGCATACCGACTGAAATCCCGATGCCGTAGCCAAAGCCGCTGATGTTTTGTGAGCCGAGAAACCCGCTAGAATTCGGATCGGTGTTGTTCATGTTTTGGTTTTGTGAGGTTTTGGTGATTTGATCGGGAAAATGGTATCGAAGGAGGAGGTGAATGAAATGAAATGGTGATGTTGGAAGACATTTTTGTGGGGTGTAAACGGGAGAAATGGCTATTTGGTGTGGTTGGTTTTTTAAAATATTAGTTTCACATACATATTAAAGTCAACTCCAACGTAAAGAGGGAATCAAATTGCAAAAGGAATTAAATAATGGGGAATTAAGTGTCATTTTTCAAAGTAATATGAATCTTTAGTTTTATATATTAATATTAAATATAATTATTATGAAAGCTTACGTTATAAAATGTCAACGGTTTCATATTTAAGATATATGTATATTGTTGAAATACTTTACATACACGTTGATTGTATATGCGGTATACGTACCTTCATTACGTATTTAAATTATCACGGCCTAACTACAATTAATATATTTCTGAATAGAAATATTTATTTATTTATTAAAGACAATATTTTTTTTAATTAAGGATTAATAAGAGCAAATAATTCAAAGTTTTAATGATTGGAAGGGGGGTAGACTATTTATATTTAGATTATATCTACGTACGTATTTAAAATTTATAATTTTTTGCAATTAAAAATAAACGTTAATACCTTAAAATCTACGTACGTATTTAAAATTTGTTTGTAATGATAGGTTGAGCGTGAACGTGTTGTTGCATGGTAGAAATGCACGTTGGAAGCACCATAAAAGTAGGGGATTCAAGTTCTATTTATTTATTTGTTTTTTAATTAAAATTAAAATAAATCGATCTTTATGTATATCATAGTAATTAAAAAAAAGATTGTATTAAATGCCGGTGTAAATTAAATACGACAGTCACGTTCAAGAAGCAATCCCCTTCGGTGATGAACAAGTCCTTCTCAGTTACAACTATTCCATATATTCATTCATCCTTTTGTGTGTGTGTATATATATATATATATATATATATATATATATATATATAGGTAAAAGTTCATTTAATAATCGTTCTTATGGCGAGAACCGCGAGAACCAATTTTAGCCGTCCAATTCCTCCTCCTTCAATTGGATTGCTCACCCATGAATTCTTTACATGCACTCTGCCACACTTAATCCCCCCACGCTCTTCATCCATGAATTCCATTATCCAAAATGAACGGCCAAGATTGGTACTCACGGTTCTCGCAATAAAAACGGTTCTCAAATGAACCTTCCCCTATATATATATATACATATATATATAAGCATGTTACCCGCACAATGCGGCGACGATAACTAATTCAATCTCGATAACATGTCTATTTTCGGTAACGTAGGGTATGGTATACACACATTATGATGATCGAATAATTTCCATTTGCAGCATGTCCATTTTGTTTACTTCTTTTCCATTTTACTTATTTCTTTATTATCTATCAACTCTTTCGTTAATGTCTAAAATAACCTTTGAAAAACAATAAAATAAGAAAAAAAAATCTCTACTTATAAAATAAGATGATAAAAACATATCAATGACTTGGTGAATTGTGTTGATTTGAATGAGAAACTGTGTAGGTATGAGATAATATATTAGTGGCTGGGTTGATGTATTTTAAAAAATGTAAAGATATTTAAGACTATATTGGTAATTTTCTATTACTTAAAATTTAAAAGTTAAGTAAAATAATATTAAATATATTATAAATTAAACTTTTTATTTTACTTATATGAGTTTTTATAAATTCGATTACATGTTATCAAGTTTATGAGTATTAGTACGTTATACGAATTTTCTAATATTTCAATTAAATTATTTGGTATATGATATAATATTTAAAATAATGTTTCTATGGAGGTTTTTTTATTTATTTTTTAATTTGTGTAATATCTTATAGGTTGAAATTTAATTTGTATTGAGTTGACATTTTTAAACATTATTTTTATAGAAAGTTTAGTTATTAAAATGGTATTCAATGGTTTCCTTTTAAGATTTAAATAAGGGGTAAGTTAATAATATCAAATGACTTAAAATTTAAGAGATTAAGACATTTAGGAGAGAGAGTGTTAAATGCTTTATATATTAATATAATATTTAAAATAATATTTCTATGGAAGTTTTTTATTTAATTTTTAATTTGTGTAATATCTTATAGGTTGAAATTTAATTTGTATTGAGTTGACATTTTTAAACATAATTTTTTAGAAAGTTTAGTTATTAAAATGGTATTCAATGGTTTCTTTTTAAAATTTAAATAAGGGGTAAATTAGTAATATCAAATGACTTAAAATTTAAGAGATTAAGACATTTAGGAGAGAAAGTGTTAAATGTTTTATATATTAGTATATATATATATATATAGTGAAAAGTTCATTTAAGAACCGTTTTTATTGCGAGAACCAATCTTAGCCGTCCAATTCACTCCTTCAATTGGATTGCCCACCCATGAATTCCTTACATGCACCCTGCCACACCCAAATCCCCCCACGCTCTTCATCCATGAATTCCATTATCCAAAATGAACGGCTAAGATTGGTTCTCGCGGTTCTCTCAATAAAAACGGTTCTCAAATGAACCTTCCTATATATATATATATATATATATATATATATAGAGAGAGAGAGAGAGAGAGAGAGAGGAGGGATCCGGTGAGAACACTTGTAGGCCAATCATTTAATTAAATAAATAAAAAATCTAAAATCAACCTACCTTAATTAAATTAAATCATTAAAATTCAACATACCTTAATTAACCAAGATTAATTTCAACTATTAAATAAAGATCATCTAAGAGCTATAAACTGTTCTCCAAGTTCTCATATTAGGAGGTGTTCTCATTTGATCCTACCTATATATATATATATATATATATATAAATAATTTTGAAAATTCTTTAAATTATTATACTACACGTAGGCAAAGAGTAATTAAGGTAAGATTGTTACAATCTTTATTTTCTAACTCTGAATTACGTATTGAAAGTTTGAAACAATATTGACAACTGAAATTGTAATATATATTGTGGCATCGTATGACCCAGATCGATATGCTGATTAAATTTTAATTTTAAAATGAAAGTAATATAATATAATTTTTTAATAAAATTAGTTGAGCTACATATATAGGTAGACGATCGGGTTTAATTTAATGAAGTCGTTTTCTAAAATTTTCGGTGAGCTTTTGGTTTGGCAGTTGACTCTATGACATAACGCCTTCTGTTTTCATTTTCTTTTTTTCAATTTCCTTTTATTATCTAATAATAATAATAATAATATTTTTTGTTAAACAAAAGAAGAGTGTCATCTAAATAGTGGGCTTGGTAGTAAAATTTATGCTCATAAATTACAATAAAACAAAATAACAACAATAATAATAATAATAATAATAATAATAATAATAATAATTAACGAGATAGTTTTATAGTAAATATGGTTGATAAAAAGTGAGTGACGCTCAAATTATTATATGTCTATTGGTGCAAACAATTTATTTATTTCATAAAAAAACAAAGAACACTACATTTGGTAAGCATGACTTGGGTGGCTGCGTAAACTGTTGCCAGATTATTAAATTGCAACAACAAAAATAAAAAAAAAGGAAAACAACTTAATTATAAGTGTATATAATATCTCTTAAATACTAAGATTATCGAAAATATTGAAATTTAATTGCAATGTGGTTAATAACTTATATAAAAGTAAATTATAATAAATAAAGCACAGATACTCAAATATAGATAGTTGATCGAATAATTTATAAGATCATATATCATATAGCAAAAGGACAAAAAGTTAAACAAAAAGTATGTTTCCAAATCAAAAGGTACCGGAATCGTACCAAAACCAAAATTGTGATTTTCTTGAAACCGAAAACTTAAAATCGGGACCGATTTGGTTTGGAAAATTTTAAGTCAATACGCTTATCCCTACCGGAATCGAACCAAACCCGAAAGTATCAAAATTGAAATTATTCATTTCTTGGTACTAAAAACTGAGCCGGAAATTTACAACCGGTAGCAGTTCAGGACCAGTTTGCTTCAAGAAATTTGATGAATACACATATATTTTAGAATAAATTTATAGTAACTTAATTTTGATGGTTTGTGGACTGAATCGTTAAAGAAGGTCCCTTGATTTGAATCCAACCACCAGCTGGACCTAGAGTCCTAGACTAGAGTAGTAGAGTAGACTGGTTTAAGGCCCAATTTGTGAAGTTGGGCTTTTAAGTAATTTTCCTTTTGAAAGGCCCAATAACTGTTACTGTCTGTCTCTCTGTTTTATATATTCTTTATTTTGACTTGGCCCAACTTCGTTGAGTAATAACGTTTTCACTTGAAAGGCAACAACCAATATATTAAACAAACAACCAATATTCATAATAACATCAAACAAAACCATGGGGAAATTACGAAGACTCAATATGAACACTTGAAAAATTACCACCACACAAAATCTACTATTACTTAAATACACAACTTAACAAAACCAAACACCCCAACTTATAATATTTATATTTATATATAAAACACAACAATGAACTTGTACAATATATGTAAGTCCACCAACCACCCAAAAGTCAACATTCCAATTTTCCAATTCGTTTTTGATTCAACTTTTAAACGAGCGGTTGACAAGACTTTAACCTGTTCTTTATATAAACTCCAGTACCAGATAATTTACGCTTAATTAAAGTTATATGTAAACCGGAAAGGTAATCAATAATATTGTAACCCTTTTCTTAAAACAATAATATCTTCCACCTAATTTTTTTTTTTAAAAAACTAAAAGAGTAAAATATTTGAGAAATTAATTAAACATATCGTAAACCTTTTCTTAAAGTTGGTACTTTGAAGTACTTATAGTCTCATACATATCCAAAAAGGCAAGGACAAAGGATCATTGACCCACTCCCACCCTTAGTTTAATATTATCCTTTGTCATATTATAATAACTTATTCTCTTCCTAAGTTAGAAGTATATATAAGGCGATCTTTCTAAGTAGTTCAATAAATTTTCTTCTTTCTATAATAAATTTAATTTATAGAATCGAACTTTAGTATTTTAGCCTATAGTTAAAGTTGGAAGCTAGAGTCTGTTGTAGAAGCTTGAGCTGATAATAGAAGTTTGAATCTAGAGCTTTTATTTGTGTGTAAGTATTTAGCTTAGTAATCGGTAGCTGTAGTTGAATAGTGTAAAATGATTAAAAAATGATAAATCTAAAAAAAACAAGAAGGGGTTCTAGGTAATAAAAATAGGGTATTTTAATCATTTGAAATTAAAAAAACTTCCAGCTAGCTTCAAAAGCTGCTTCTAAAAACATAAAATTTGTAGCTTTCATTTCTTCCATTCGAATAAGACTTTTAATATTTTCATTTTAAACAAAAGACTATCACCGATTCAACTCTAGAAAACTACGTACCAAACACTTCAATATAAATTTCAAATTATATATATAGAAGAGTTCAAACGAAAACTGTTTTTCATACGACAAACTGTGAGAAATGAAAAATAAATAAATGGCTAATAATTGGCTTATTAATGATTAGCTCATTAATGACATATTAATAAGGGGTATTTTGGGCAAATCAAACCTCGCACATTAATAACGGCTCACCCGGACGCAATTCACGGTTGAGAAAAATATATAAATGACCAAAATACCACTATTAAGTCATTAATGATATTACAAACAGTTCTCGCACGAAAAACATGCAGTTCTCATTTGAACTTTTTCCTATCATGGATAAACATGGTATTTTGCATTTTCCTCATTGCTCGCGCTTAAACTGCCAAGAAAAAAAATCAATTTCACATCTAAATCTTAAAATCAAAATTATTTAAAAATATTAGCTTTTTAATTGAATAAATTACACCAATAGATTCAGAATTTTATTCTCTTTAATTAGAAATCAATCTTTACCTACTTATTAAAAAAAATTATGCATCGATGCATCACATCATTCATGTACATAAACACTTCAGATTATATGCATTAACTTGATTTCCAGGATTCTAATGATCGTATATGAAGGAAAGAAAAGGAGTAGAAGTTGTATATGAAGAATAGAAGTAAGAGTAGAAAGTGTAGAAAAAAGAAAAAGTTACAAATGCATTTAAAGTTAAACTTACGTGTTTTTTTAAAGACACATGTGTAGTTTAGTATTTTTAGTTTTCAAATAACGTTGTTGATAGTCCTAGCTTTGTTTTATAAAAGTTTAACTTGAACGTACACTTCTTATTTGGATGTCCGTTTCATTGAGTTGTTAGGTTTACTCATGTGTCTCGTACACCAAGAAATTTTGGTTATTTCATATTTTTTTATTAGTAAATAATTATCATTTTTAACGAGTATTCATCTACATCATCAATATAATTTCACAAATCCCATATAAACGGGGTCGTTTTTTGTTTGACTCGTCAACTCGTATAAATAAACAGGTCTTGTTCGGGTTGGCTAGCGGGTTTGTGGTCGGTCCACCAACCAGTATATTTTTTTGATATTTTTTATTTTTCTATTTATTCTTATATTTTCACGTTTTCTATTTGGATATTGATCGAGCTTTTATCATATTTCATAATCCTCATAAACCTAACCAGAAAAATACTTACCGCTTCCCTTTTGTTCCTTGTCCGTTTTTAGACCATCAATAATAGACATCATCAAATTATTAATATTTCATCACTTATAACTTAATTGTTTCTTAGAATAATCAAGTTTGTATTTGCATTAAACTATCTAGGTAAGACTGAACTCTATTTAGTATTTTGCATTTGAATTATATATTTTGACCAACAAAGGATAAAATTAGTAAAACTAAACTCGCTGACCTGCCAACCTGCGAAAGACCCGTGAACCTATACATTTAAACTGGTTACGCGGGTTGTGTTGTGTTTCAACTTATACAGGTTTGTGTCACACACCTTGAGACAAATAATTATATGTGTCGTATTCGTGTCATGACCCGCCAACCCGTGACTCTCGAACCCGAACACAACACGATTGTCATCCCTAGCGACTACAACCTAACACAACATTATACATCTAAACCCAGATTTAAATTAAACATTATCAATACACATAGATTCCAATGTCATGTTTCAAAACATAGTTAATTAGATCTCAAGTACAGCGAAATGCATATTCAAACATTTAGAACATTTTATTTTAGCTTAAGCTAAAAGAATTAATATAGATTAAACTTTTTATAAGTACTCGATTCATTCAAATAAGTAATCTTAAAAAAAAACAATATTGTGTTAATTTGTATCTTCATTGATTATTAATACAAAAGGTTTCTGTCTTATAAAAAGAAAAAAATATATATTAGTTGATGATGATTAATAATTTAATTTATATCGATCTAGAAATGGGACCGTCCGTCCGTCTTTATATATTGTTTTAGACGGCAATGTTTGATGAGAACGAGTAATAAAGATTGTTTATAAGAATGACTTAAACGCCCTTCAACGAAAAGGACGTACGTACGTACATCATTATAACATAATATATTATCTTTTATATATATAGGGGAAGGTTCATTTAAGAACCGTTTTTATTGCAAGAACCGCGAGAACCAATCTTAGCCGTTCATTTTGGATAATAGAATTGATGGATGAAGGGCGTGGGGGGATTGGGTGTGGCAGGGTGCATGTAAGGAATTCATGGGTGGGTAATCCAATAGAAAGAGGGGGAATTGGATGTCTAGGATTGGTTCTCGCAATAAAAACGGTTCTTAAATGAACTTTTCACTATATATATATAGGCAAAAGTTCGAATGAGGACTATTTTTCGTACGAGAATCTCGAGAACCAATCTTAGCCATCCAATTACCCCCCTTCAATTGGATTGCCTACCCATGAATTCCTTACATGCACCCTGTCACACTCAATCCCCCCACGCTCTTCATCCATGAACTCCATTATCCAAAATGAACGGCCAAGATTAGTTCTCGCGGTTCTCGTACGAAAAACAGTTATCATTTGAACCCTCCCCTATATATATAGGGGATGGTTCATGCGAAAAGTGGTTTATTTGCGAAAAGTGCGAGAAGCAATCTCAATCATCGATTAGTTTTTGATCTCGTGGTTCAAATTAATCATAATTAATATTTTTATTTAATTAAAAATATTAAATTAGTAAACACAAATATTTTCTCTCTCCTCTTTTTAATTAATTTTTTTCTCTTTCCAATCTATTTGATATTTCTCTCTCATAAATTTTTAAAATAAAAAATAATTTAAAAATGACTTTCAGAATTTTATTGATTTACGGTGTGCACCGTTGAACACGACCGAATATTTACTAGTTTTGTTATCATCAATGTTATATTCACCGATGAACACGTTCAAAGACAAAATGTTTAACCATTTAAAAGGAAAAAACAATATCTTGTTCACCATTAAACACTTAATAAAAATAATAGAAGGTGCGAAAGCATAAATTTGTTTAATATTAAATTATATGTTTAGGAAACATATATAAAGTTATAGAAGTTTTATACCTATATATTTATTTCAAGTTATATATATTATTAAACACTTGTCTAAAATAATAGAAGTTTTTATACACCTATATTTTCTTTTTAATGTTTTTTCATTTATCTAATAATATGTTTATACAAATAACAAATATAATAACATCCATAATAACAAACCTAAGAACCATAATAACAAACAATAAAAACGAACCAACGAACCTGTTTCAAACATTCAAATTCAATCATGAACATTGTAAGACAAACAATAATCTGGATTCAATATTAAACATATATAAGAAACTCAGATCTACACAAAATTTTCATTCATTAATAAACAAGAACCCGGTTTTCTAATCTAAATCTTTAATTCATTAATAAACATAGAAAATAAAAAAACCATATCTTACATTCATCAATCTGGGAAAAAGAACAAAAAATAAAATAAAAAATAGGGGATGCTGTAAATTCCTCAGCGATGGTCTGCCTTCATGGTGACCTTCGAATCGAAGATATGTTCGGTGGTGCTTCTGCCGACCACAAAAAAAAAACAGAACTTTAGAGAAGAAGATCCTTTGCTTGTAAAATCAACATACCAAATGAGATTGGAACATACCTCGTCGACGGCAGATAGATAGAAGGGGAAAGGGGTTTCCGGGGTGGCGGTGCTCGGTGGCGGACAAAAGGGTAATGACGATCTAGGCGGCGGTAATCAGTGAGATCGACAAAAAGGCAGCAGCGACAACGCTGGTGGTGACCTCGATGGTGACGCCGGTGACCTTCTCCGGCGACTATGGTATAAACGATGGTAGCAATCGGCGTCAGGCGGTGATAAAACCCTAGGCTCGGTGGCGGACCGTGGACAGAAGGGTGATATCGATGGTTGACTGACGTCCTCTTCTCCGTCGACGTTGATGGTGGCGTGCGGCGGAGTATATGGCAGATGGTGGCGTGCGGCGTATGTAGAGAGATGTAGGGTTTTCAAAATTAGGTTGTGGAGGTCTTGGACTCTTGGTAGCGTGCGTATGTAAGGAGAGAAAGAGATTTTGTTGCCTTTTAAAATGGAAATAACTAGAATTAGGTGATTTTTTAAATTAGGTAAATATTATTTTAAGAAAAATGTCTATTTTACCCTTTTTATTTTATTTAATAATCCTTAATAACATAATTTAGTTACTAAAATGTCATATATAATACTAGCCATTGATTAAATGATCTGATGGTTATAAATGCTTCTCGCACTTTTCGCAAATAACACCCTTTTCGTATGAACCTTCCTCTATATATATATATATATATATATATATGGAAAAGTTCAAACGACAACTATTTTTTGTACGAGAACTGCGAGAATCAATCTTACTCGTCTAATTCCCCTTCCTTTAATTGGATTGCTCACCCATGAATTCCTTACATGCATATATATATATATATATATATAGGAAAGGGTTCAAACGAGAACTGTTTTTCGTACGAGAACCGCGAGAACCAATCTTAGCCGTCCAATTCCCCTCTTTCAATTGGATTGCCCACCAATGAATTCCTTACATACACCCTAGTACCCTACCACACTCAATCCTCTCACGCTCTTCATCCATGAATTCCATTATCCAAAATGAACAGCCAAGATTGGTTCTCGCAGTTCTCGTTTGAACCCTCCCCTATATATATATATAGGGATGAGATCAAATAAAAAGAAAATTAAAGTAAAAAGTGTAAAAGAGATGATTATTTGATCATTTTTCGGTATATATCAATTGATAATCGTTAGTTCATCATCTTTATTGATTAAACTAGTTTTTCATCAATTTCTTTTTGATTTCAAATACAGATTTTGAAAACAAAATTTTGGAATAACTTGTTGATGAACAAAATGCTTTCATTTAAAAAGTGATGAATATGTTGGATTCATCAAAAAGAAATTGATAAAAAACTAGTTTTAATCAATAAAGATGATGAACTAACGATTATCAGTTGATATATATACCGAAAAATGATCAAATAATCATCCTTTTTACCCTTTTTTACTTTAATTTTCTTTTTACTTGATATATATATATATATAGCCGTCCAATTCTTTCTTATTTAATTGGATTGTCCACCAATGAATTCCTTACATGCACCTTGCCACACTCAATTCCGTCACGCTCTTCATCCATGAATTTCACTTACCACTTAAATGACCAAGATTGTTTCTCACAGTTCTCGTATGAAAAACAGTTATTTTTTGAACCCTCCCCTATATATATATATATATATATATATATATATGTGTGTGTGTGTGTGTGTGTGTTTGTGTGTAACAAGATGGTAATTAATTAATCACGAAAGAAAGTCATGACTTTCTCAAATGGGTGTCCGGGTTGTGAGTTGTGAACTGCTCAAAGTAGCTGTTGACAAAATAGTCAACCAATTAATGGTTGATTTTTGTAATACTCTTTTTTTTTTCTTTTTTGTATCGATCAATAGTTTTGATCGAGTAGTTCGTAGTTATATTCCATAAAACTAAAAAACTATGAGTTTAAGTTTAACAACAACAATAATAATATATCTTTATCAGTAGATAATGTAATTTTCTTATTGTTCGCGTTATATATTTTAATTAAAGAGTTAACTAAATATACATCCCTTATTTACTAAAAAAACACTCTTCAAATAAAAATAAGAGTTATGGATAGTAATCAACTAATCACAGTATTATTAATTAGTTCAATTAATTTCTAGATTCCTTTACCTTTCAAATAAAAATTATACTTGTAGATACTAGTTAATACAACTATTTCCTAGATTTCTTTTTCTATATTTAAGTTAGAACGTAACAAACATGTTGTTAATAATTAAATGATTCCAAGACTCTTATTTTCCATATAGAAAAAATATGATCAATAACAAATAAAATATAAAAAATATTATTTAAAGATATTTTTAGATTGGATAAAATACATGAAAATACAATTAACTTTGTCTTATTGTCATTATAATATATAGACGTACGCACCCTTAGTCGTTTATATATATATATATATAGAGAGAGAGAGAGAGAGAAGAAAGATGAACGCAAGTAAGAGTTGAAAGGTTTAAAACAGAACCAATAATGAAACTAAAATATTGTAAGTATATGTATTAATATTTAATATAGGTGAATGATGATTTTAATAAGATAGACAAGTTAATCATGCAAAGTCATCAACCTTTTTTTCTATTAGGTAATTTATTATTGAAATAAGGCACATTAGTTGACATAAAGTCAATATATATCGAAAAATATTTTTAAAAAATAAAATAAAAGAAATATAACCAAGACATATTAATTACACCGCTTCCACTGGATCACATTAATCATTCACATCTTTAAGTTTGACCTTATTATCATAATAGTTTTAGCTTTATTTATTAATTCTATAAAACATTTTTTTTATCTTTATGCTCCATCTATATATTAATTAAGTAAAATGATATATCCTCCTACTATTTCTTTCTACTTTATTCTTTTACTCATCACAAGATGACATGTGTACTCTACTAATTTATTTCCTCATCTCCTCCCTTGATTTTGACACTTGTCTTGATCAAGTGAGTAGGAGAATAAGTATGAATAAAAAGTAAGAGGATATATCATTTCTAATTAATTAACCATTCGATCGCCTGCTCGGCTGCTCAAATTCAATCGTCACAGGGCTTTGTGACCAAAGAAAAATCCTATTCATTCAAGTCAAAATGTTTATGTAATTACCGGAGAAATAGATATATAGATAATTTAAATATGAAACCTTAAAAATTATTTGACTACAGCTTTTATAAAACATATTAAAACAAATACTTGCAAATTAAAAAAACAAATCATTTTTTCATTCAACGAAATCATCTGACTTTATGAGTATATTTGATGGCACGTGATTTGCATATGAATCAATTTTGTTGTAGAGTAAAGACTTTTGTCCCGATTATCAAATGGAACTGTGAATTAGGAAATAGCATTAAAAATGGACGACGGGTTGTTTCTATTTCTAGTATGCTTGCGAAAACAGACGTGTGAAAAAGTGAAAAACATCTTCTAAACTCTTAAAACGTGAAACAGAGACACGCCTTTGAAACCCTCATATCGCAATAACAAATATGAGAAAACATATAACATCTTCGAAGAAACCTTTGAGCGCAAGAACAAGAATAAGGTTATTCCTATGTCGATTATGCTAGCAATAACAAATATTTTAAAAAATCTTTGAAATCCTCAAATCTCAAGAATAAAAAAAATCATCTTTAAAACCCTCAAATTGCAAAAAATAGATATGTGATAAACAGAGATTGGATACCCTCAAATCGCATACAAAGAAATTTGTCGAGCAATGCTTGCGATTAAAGGGATTTTATTATTTCGATTTTGGGGTCTTTGAAGACAAAAGGATCGCATATACCAAAGAAGATGAATCCGGGGTGGTCAAAGAATGAAAACCGAATGAAGTGGAGAAAGTTTTAATAATTGGTGAGGAGGTTCTTGCCATGGTGAATAAATTATCACAAGTGTTATTAAAACGGAATGTGTCGGATTGCTGGTCTTGGATGCTAGAAGAGAAACACATATACTCGGTTAAAGATGTACGTCTCGTGATAGAAGACTTGAAGACCTTTGACCCGGGAAGACTTTTTAGTCACATTGGATCCCAAAGAAGGTGAACGTTTTTTTCTTGGAGGGCGGATAGACAATGTTTATCTGTACTAACAAAACTAGAAGAGAAAGACATTGATGTACCATTTGTATTGTATCCCAGGTGTTCGGAAGTGGCGGAAACCGCTAATCACACATTGTTAAAATGCTCAAAGGTGGCAGTGGTGTGGTTGAAATTCTTCAAATGGTGGGGTTGTAACTTCACAACCGTTGATAGATTAGAGGATATTTATACAACAAAGCTAAACGCTTGGTCGTCTAAGCAATAAGAAATTTGGGAAGTAGCGGCTAGATCGTTGGCGTACGACATATGGAAGAATAGAAACGAGATGATATTAAAACATAGCAGCAGAAAAATCGAAGACGTCATTTTTGAGACACAACTACTGTTGTTTCATTGGATATGGGGGAGATGCAAGAAACGAAGACTACTTTTGTGGACCTATTGGCTATAAGATTTTCGGAGGATGTAGTTAAAACATTGTTGTAGTTTTGTTATTATAGAAACAAGAATCTACTCTATGTCTCATAGTGAATCGGAGGAAATGTAAAAATATTATTAAATGTAGTTAATAAAATTATTGTTTTTCAAAAAAAAAGAATAAATAAGTACCAAGTAAAATAAATTTTATTTTATTTTGGTTTTTGTACACAAAAATAATTCATGTTATCCGTCACGTCAGTGCCATACGTTAGCAGAAGATAGCAGGTTGGATACATAGAAAAGTAAGTGTTTAAAAGTTCTAGACTTCTTTTAATAACCGATCACGCACACCTCAATCATCCATTAAAATCTATATCTTTATTTACTATAAGACATGAACATACAACCTTATAAAACACCTGATAAACATGAGACAATTGAAGCCCTTTTGTAAAAAAAAGAAAGTTTAAAACATTAAAACGTAAATTATAAAGATAGACATATATATCATAGAAAAGGATGTAAAATATATAATAATAAATTATAAAATTAGTTTGCGGTGTTATTATACAACAAAAAATAAGGATTTGAAAAGGTCCAACATTCGTTGACCTACCAAGTTGAACTTTTAACCTTTTGAAGCCTAGAATTCATTAACCAATCACTACAAAATCATTCTTTTTATTATTTTCTTAATAATTAATATATAAATTGGATCCCTTATTCAATTTATTGCTCTATTACCTACCATAATTAACAACAAAATCAACACGACTCCACTCCAGCTGTGATCTCTCGGTTCATCACATTAGTCTTCCTTCACCTCTCCCGTTTTTTGTGTTTTCATTTTGCTTCAAATCTTCAACTTTTCAGCATCAACGCACACACACTACTCACCTCGCATTTTTCCTATAAATTTACAAAGACGATTTCTTTGATCCGCTGGATTCTTTCTCGAATATTGTACTCCTGGGATCAGATTTCAAGATTGCCGGTCTCTCCTTTTTCCTTGATCTACGATAGATAGTAGTCCTAAATCTTTGATTTGTTGATTCATGTGTTCGTAGAAGAAGAAAACTTTATTTAATCGTATGAAATTGCTGCAATTGTGAGTTCGATGGCTGAATTATCTCAATTCGAACGGCCTTCCACTGTTCAGCAAAGGGGTTTTCGAGTTCAAGCACCGCTGGTGAGTCCTTCATATTCTTTGACCAATTGTTTACAGCTTTTTTGTCGCGCGAGTGTTTAGATTGTACACGGATGAAATCTTGATGAAATGAGCATCTGTTTCCGGATTTTTTTTTATTTTCTTTTATTTTGGACAATTGCATGTAAGATAAGTTGTAGTTTTGTTTTTTCATCGAATATATTGGTTTATTAAGTGATGTATAGAGATGCCCAGATGAAATTGAGTGAAAACTTGAAGAAACCCAAAAGTCATGATGTGGGTTTCTGCTAATTTAACTCAATTCTGAGGGTTTTTGTTTTCATGGCAATTTGGGGATAAAAAGTTCATCCTCAACTGGCTTTGTTTATGGATTTCTTAAGCATGCCTATTCGAGTACTGCCATAGTGCCTGTATGTGGTGAGCTTTTGTCTGCTTTATTATGCTATTTACGAGTATAATCCATAAGCATTTTGTTTGATAAGATTTAAGCTCTCATGATAGCTCTTGTTTAGTAGACTAATTGTTCTTTATCATGTTATTCATGAATGTAACTAAAAATTCTGTAATTCAACACTGCAAAGCCAGGATTTTGAAGCTAACTTCGGGAAATTTATGATCTGTTTTACTCTTTTGCTCTCTTAAATAGTAATGAAGTTTATTACTAATGTTCAGGAAACTTACAGCATCAGGGTAAGGTTATTTTCTTGAAGTTCTTTGTCAGATTTGCCTTAGAAATGATGTAATCTTCTATTATCATATTTGATGGCTCCTGATGATTTCTTCTTTGTCCTTCTCTAAACATAATTCTGGATATTTGAAGAATTATTGAACAAGACTATGTGAAACACTCCTTTTTGTGTGAATAAGCACAAAAATAAAGGACTGTACGATGGCTAAACTTATTGTGTGTGATGTATATTGTAAATGGTATCAGCCTTCTTTATATTTAGTACAGAATTCTTGCATAATTATGGTGATTTCTTGCACGCTAACATGGATAAATGGTTCAGGTAGAGTCAGTTTCTTGCTACTGCAGAGTTGATGCAGGTTTAAAAACAGTAGCTGGAGCCAGAAAATTCGTTCCTGGGTCAAAACTTTGCATCCAGCCTGATATAAACCCGCGTGCGCACAAGTCCAAGAACGGGCGAAGGGAACGAACCAGGGTTCAGCCACCTCTCCTACCCGGGCTCCCTGACGACCTAGCCATTGCTTGTCTAATCCGGGTCCCACGAGCCGAGCATAACAAGCTTAGGTTAGTTTGCAAAAGATGGTTCAGGCTTCTCTCTGGTAATTACTTCTATTCCCTTAGAAAGAGTCTTGGAATGGCAGAAGAATGGGTTTATGTCTTCAAACGAGACCGTGATGGACGGATTTCTTGGCATGCTTTTGACCCCATTTACCAACTATGGCAACCACTTCCACCTGTCCCTATAGAATATGGTTATGCACTCGGGTTTGGCTGTGCAGTTTTAAGTGGGTGTCATCTTTATCTTTTTGGAGGTAAAGACCCGCTTAAGGGTTCTATGAGACGGGTTATTTTCTACAGTGCCAGGACAAATAAATGGCATAGAGCTCCTGATATGCTTCGAAAGAGGCATTTCTTTGGTGCATGTGTGATTAACAACTGTCTTTATGTGGCGGGTGGTGAATGTGAGGGGATTCACCGCACCCTTCGGTCTGCAGAAGTTTATGATCCCAATAAACACAGATGGAACTTCATATCAGATATGAGCACAGCTATGGTGCCGTTCATAGGTGTGGTGCATAATGGAAAGTGGTTCTTGAAAGGGCTCGGGGCCCACCGGGAGGTCCTTAGTGAAGCATATAGCCCAGAATCCAACACATGGGGGTCCATTACAAATGGTATGATTGGTGGTTGGAGAAACCCGAGTATCTCAATGAATGGGCAGCTTTATGCTTTGGATTGTCGTGATGGATGCAAGATTAGGGTTTATGAAGAAGAGTCGAGTTCTTGGAAAAGATTTATTGATAGCAAGGTTCATTTAGGGAGTTCGCGTGCTTTAGAGGCTGCGGCTCTTGTTTCTTTGAACGGGAAGTTGTGTATCATTAGAAATAATATGAGTCTCAGTTTGGTTGATATATCAAGCCCGAATAAAGAAGTGGAGAGTAATCCTCAGCTTTGGGAGAACATAGCTGGAAAGGGTCAGATTAAAACATTGTTCACAAATTTATGGTCAAGTTTATCGGGCCGAAACAGTCTGAAGAGCCACATTGTGCACTGTCAAGTGCTTCAAGCTTGACGAACCGTTGACACTGATTGTTGAAGAAGAATCTGTTTTCCGTGTGTGATGTGGAAGTTGATTCAATGGCTGGAAATAAGAACACAATGAGGTAGTATCAAGAAACTTAAGATGAGGGCATCAAGGTTATTGGCAAATTCTAAGGGGAGGCAGGTTTTGTACAAAAGTTTAATGTAAGTAGCCAATGGTGAGAAAAGCAGGAATCTTTTAAAACTGAATTTGTAAGACTATTTTTGCCCTGTTTTGAGATCTTGGTAGCATGCATAATTGAATTCAGTGTTGACCACAGATTTTGACTTGTGTCTTGATTGTTTATTTTAATGGTGACCCTAGAAGAATTAGCCAATTGGTTGAAGCAAACTTTAAACAACTAAGCTCACGATATTTGTGCAGTTTTGCAACTATAAGTTCATAATCACACTCTTGTACACAGGAACCAATTGTTCTTTAATTGCACATGAAGATAATTTGTAACTTTCACAACACTAAAACGGCAAAACACATTCATGAGTTGCTAAAACAAGCTGATATTAATAGTCATTTCGTAGGCGAAAGCTGATGATACGATATTAGACACAATATTATACACTTCTTAGTACAGGTTCCAACATTTCAAAAGTTTCTAAATTGTTATACTTATACAGAGGCTCAACAAGGCTCGACTGTTGGCCCGACCCAGTGGCTTCTAACCTTGAAAATACAGGATACAAACATAGAACTCTTATTATCCGCTTTTACGTATAGAACGTAACTTGCCCGTGTTAGGTCTACTCTGTGATCAGCATTTCCACCTCATCAGCAGTAGTTGAAAGCTGTAAAACCAACAAAATGAACACAGATTCAGTCATGAAGCATGAGGGTTGAGTTGGTTATATTTTGCATATCCACATACAGATAAAAGAGCAACAAAGGGTTTCTCATGGACCCAACACTCTTGGAACACATTGAACAACCTTCTATTTATTACAGCAAATACTTGCAACGATAAACCTCAGGACTTAAACCAACAACATTTTGATTGAAAACCCGTGGGTTGATGTTTTCCATGTCAATGTTATTGTGACTGATTGGCTAGTACTGTTCTCCACATTCTGGGTGCAATAGGTTGTCACGAGGCAATCAAACAGAATAAAATTCACATAAAAAGCAAAAAGAATATAGACACCAACAAGACTTTATCCAGCAAAGCCGAGTAACTTTGCCAATTCGCTGAAGTTTGAAACTTTCACAAAAGTGATTAACCAAACACATATATACACCTTACAAAGTTACATACATACATGATACATACACACATATATATACTGTATACATGTGTGTGTGTGTTGAACGACTTGCATAGCAGATATTATTAGTGATTTATCGTTATAGACCAATACATATACCTCTTCTGCTTATTAACAGTTGAATGAACCAAACTGAAGATTAACCACAGAGTGAGGTAACCCGTAACCAAAACAAGACTAACCACAAAATGAGGTTGAGTTTAGGTTTGGGTTCTTATGCCAAATAGTATGTTAGGTCTGAATGTTCCCAAAATGTTAAGTTTATCCCCACTCCTAGATTCAACCAAAAATTGTAGCTGCACAAGGGACAGCGATTTAAATAGAAAGACTCGGGACAAAAGTGCTGACAGTAGAATTGCGTTAAGATGCACCCAATTGGAAATTTTGCACATTTGCTGCGTGTTGAGTATAACAAACAGACTAGTCCCCGATCGGATTATTTAACAAAAACTATATGATGTTTCAATTGTCATCTTTCTAATCAACCTACCTATCAGATTAGTTTTTCCCTTGAATCTTGATAATTAGTACATAATAATGCTGTTAATTTAATATCGCTATTTGAAATTAATTAGTGAATGATATACCTGAGAAATACGATTTGATTGTCCACAAGAGGCAAGGGCGTTATCTGTACAAGATCGAACCGTCTCAAACTGATCGATGTCAAGCTTCTTATTGATAATCCCAACAGTGAAGTAGATATTATCCGAGCTTGGCAAGTCAACCCTAATTTCATCGACATTAAACCAGAACAAAAACCTCTTCACTTGGATCCCATCTAAATCTGTAATCGATCCGACGTTGAGCTTTCCGGTGATCTTAGTGTCGTAGTAAACAAGGTAGTCAAACTGGATGTAGCACGGTTCTTCGAGCTCGACGACGAAACTTCCATCATCGGGGGAGAGAGTGTAGGATTTGACGGAATCGGGCAAAAGGCCGCTAGGGAGACCGTATTTTTCAAGGATCTGGTAGACCGTAGGTTGATCGCCGGCGAGAGCAGGGGTTGAGAAGATTACGGTGATTAGGGTAAGGAGTAGTAGGGTAGCTTTTGCCGCCATTGTAGTGGATGATAAATCGGTGGTGGTGGTGTGTGGTGTTGGCGATGAATGTATTTATTGAATAGTGACGTATTTCCGCACCGCCGTGAATTTTGATTTGGTGACCGAGTATTGACGAAATTAGAAACGTGTTTTATTTCTAGAACCATCAATCATTTGTCTTTTTCTTTCAAATTAGGGCCGAGACGAGAGTGAGCCGCTTTGGATCGGTTAAGACCCAAAGAATTATAACCCGTAGATTCGGTTATGTTTAATTTAAAATTCATCAGTTTCGGTTTATTAATGGGACGGTTAAACGATTAATGGGGTAGTTATCGGTTAAATACGACAGCTAACCAATAAGGAAGTGGTAAATCAAAAATAAACTTGAGTAAGATGAATAAGAATTTAGTATAAAAAATAAACAAAACTTAGCATAAAAATAAATAAAAAAACTTCATATGAAACAAAAATGAATAAATAAGAGACGTCGTATAAAATATATATAATAGAAAATGATTATAAAACTTAAAAATAATAACAAAAACTTCAAAAAATTTAACACGACACTCTAACGTACTTTTTTAAAAATTTTACATATAATAATCCTTAATAAAGGTTTCATATTAGTATAGATAAATAATATAAAAAATACCAAATATTTTATTGGGGCGGTTCTGTAAATAATAAGGTGGTTTTTGTAATTAACCATAACCGAATCGCCCTTATCGGTTAACTAAAATTTAAAAACAGAACCATCGGTTTTAAAAGTGGTTCGGTTAGTTTGAGTCAGTTTTGTCGGTTAAATCGGTTATGATTTGGTTATTAGGTTTTTTTCTCACCCCTATTTCAAAGTATTAAGTCTTTTACATTTAACTAATTTAAAATTATAAAAAGAAAATCATTAAACAAAAGTTAATTAAATTTCTAAATATCGTTGTAATATCTAAATCTTTAATAAATAATGTTTAAAAATACAAGTCAAGCTCAAATTAAATTATTACCTATAAGATATTAAATAAAATTACAAAGTAAATAAAAATATCTTTATAACATTATATTTCAAATATTCTATCATATAATAAATATTTTAATTTATGGATTAGATAATACGTATGACTATAACTCATAAACATGAAAACATGTAACCCCAATTTATAGAAATTTCAAATGAGTCATTAATTAAAATAAAAAGTTTAATTTATGATATATTTAACATAGGGTTGACAATTTTTTACACGACTCAAAAAACGTCACGAACCGACTCGAAAAACGACACGAATCCAAAAAATAAAATAAATGTGCTGACACGAACCCGACACGATAAAAAGTGAAACAAACACAACAACCCGATAAAATCATAAAGTTTTTGAAACGCAATATGGGCGACATCTACATTGAAACTTAAAACTTTACTAGTTTTTTTGACTTTGCTCCCTTTCATTCTCATTTCTCAAAGTGAGTAATGTAGTCGTTGCTAGTATCATTTCTCTCTTATCACTCATCTCTCGGTCTTGAGTTTTGTCGTCACCGTCTCTATTACTATCTCACGTGGATTGCTCGACCACATAAACAATTTCATAGTGATTAATTGGAGGTGTCAAAAGTATAAATAGAACTTACATTTTCCATTCGTAAATCATTGCCTTTTTTTATTATCTACATTTTCGAAGACCAAAAAGATCTCGTCCAATATCTATTGCCGAAAAAAGAGACAACATGAAACACAAAACTATAAAAGTTGACACAACACAAACCGACACGAAAATAAATGGGTTAAAAGCAGGTCGACACGAAACATGAATGGCACGAACACGATCACTCGAAACTGACACAAATTGTCACCCTAATTAATATTCTCTCTTGTACTTCACCTATAAAATTTTAAAATCTAAGAAATAGAAAACGACTAACATGCTCTTAAATTTTCCTAAGTAGCATTTAGTTAGCAGAAATCCTTATGATTCAGAATGAATTGGAATCCAATTCCTATGGATTCCTATTTTGGTTCACTTTAATGAGAGAAACTGAAGAAATTGGAGTCCATCAAAAGAAGGAAAGTGAATTTCATCACCAGATGAAGGAATTTTAAAATCTTTTGAATGAGAGAATGTGAAAGATTACCTTGTCACCCTCAAATATCTCTATAGCATTCCATCGACCTAACACTTCATTCGACTCCACTTTCTAACACCAACGTCTTCTTCCTCCGCCTCCAGACCCTCTGGCGTAACCTTCTTCCGTTGCCGCCTCCAAGCCCACCAATGCAGACTTCCTCCGTCGCCGCCTCCAGACCCTCCACCGTAGCATCTTCTTCGTCAGCTGCAGTCATCTGATTTTGTTGTTCTATCATCGCCTTCCTCCGCAGTCGCCGCCTTCTGTCTCAGTCTCAGGTGAAATCAAATTCATTTACACTATCTGCGAACAAAACAGAATATGAAATTGAATTCCAATTGCAATTCCTTTTCCTGTCAACCAAACATAACACATATTTAAATATCAACTCCTCACAAATTCCAATTTCTTCGTAATTTTCAATTATTTATAAACATTCTACGAACCAAATATCACCTAGTGATTGGCAGGAATCCTTGGGATTTTAAAGGAATTGGAATCCTATTCCTAAGTAGTCACGTGTTTGGTTCACTTTAATAAAGGAATCTGAAGGAAATGAAATCCATCAAAATAGGAAAAGTAATTTCCATCATTAGATGGAGAGATTTTAAAATCCTTTGAATGTGGAAGATTACCTTTTTACCCTCAAATATCTTTGTAGCCCTGATAAATCTCTCATTCCATCAACCTAACACATCATCCGACTCTACCCTCCAAACACCGACGACTTCTTTTTCCTCCTCCAGATCCTCAGCCACAGCCTCCAGACCCTCCCCCACAGTCTTCCTCTGTTGCTGCCTCCAAACCCTCTGTCGTAGTCTTCCTCCGTCGTCGCCTCTAGACCCTCCGCCGTAGCATTCCTCTGTCGCCGCCTCTAGACCCTCCATTGCAACATCTTCTTCACTAGTCGCAGTTTCCTGATTTCGCTGTTTCATCGCCGCCTTCCTCAGTCTAGTCACCGCCTTCCTCCCCAGTCACCGCATTCCTCCACATTCACCGCCTCAATCTCAAGTGAAATCAAATACATTTACATTGTCTGCGAACTAAACAGAATATGGAATTGGATTCCAGTTCCATTGTATGCGAATCAAATACCACTGTCACAAATTCTATACAGGTATCATTCACCTCTATAAACGAAAAAATTTATGTGGGCCTACTTATGATGATATTTAGACATTGTACACCACACATGAAGCCAAACATGGCTTTCCTGACATGCTCTGTAGCATAGATTGTACTTATTAGGCTTTAGTAAATTGCTCGGTAGTCGGTAGCATGGAGAGATCGGTATAAAAGAGGTGATAATGAGAATTTGACAATAATGCTAGAGGTTGTGACATCCCGTGATCTATGAATATGAATTCTAACATGCATTTTATGGAGTTTCAAGTTCCAACAACGACACCAATATTCTCAATCAGTCATCTTTGTTTAACGGTGTCTATGAAGAATTGAAGAAAAAGCACCCAAGTGTTCATTTGAGGTTAGTGAAGTATACTACACGCACGAATATTATCTTGCCGATGAGATATCCGGAGCAATGTACTTCTGTCAAATCATAATCATGCTCACAAGAGAAGAAAATAAATTCATGTTCACACGAGAACCGACAAGGAAAGAGCTAGAACGGGCTTTTGGTGTGCTTAAATAACGTTGACACATACTTCAAAATCCGGCACGATTATGGTCTCTGACAAAATTAAGAAATATCATGTACCATGAATATTACATAATATGATTCTCGAATAAAAAGACCATGCGATTTGTAGTTGTCATGAAAACGAACTTCTAGTGGATAATATCAAAACACAAATCAGTGGGAAAGAACATATAGCAAAAGTTCGAGAAGTCAAAAACCGGAATACTCATAAAAACATTTGATTGGATTTGATCATACATAATTTACGTATTCAACTACCCTACAATAGAGATGACTTGTGTTCTAGATTTTATTATTACAATGTTTTCTATGAAATTTTTAAAATTTTTGAATTTTATTATGCAGTTTAGATATTATTAATAATAATATTAATGTTAGAACTTTTTAGTTTTTATCATTAGTCTATTAATTTAAAACATTTAAATAAATTATAATAAAAGAAATAAAAAAGTGTGCGATAGATTGAGAAAGAAAATGAAGTTTAAAGTTTGTGAAAGAGAAAGAATTAAAAAGAAAGTAATGTGACGCTAATATAACAAAATGAACAAATGAAGGATATTACGGATAACTTAATAAACAACTAATATTCAATCTTGCTACTCCGACAGATATTCAATCTATCTTCTAAGTCTTACCTACTATCATGTTACCTTGATGTAACGTCTCGTTCATCTTCATCACCCATATTCCGACAAAAAATTAGGGCAAGAAGATATTGGGGGCTTCAATAAAAAAATTTGGGTAGCGTGGGGCCTTCCAACTTCACCTTTATTTAGGTAGTTGGTACCTTTAGATAGGGCTTGGAGATATCAGGGCAACGTCCCGTTTTATCTTTCTGCTTATTCTCTTATCTACTAGATCAAGATACATGTTAAAATTAATAGTGGTTATAAGAAAAGAAAAGTAATGGAATCCAATGTCATCTTTTAGTAAGTATGGTGATATAGTATGAACAAATAGAATTTTTTTCTTTTTTAAATGTACTTTTAAATTTTAGTACATATTATAAAAATCATATAATTGTTGTTATAGAAGAATATTCAATATAGTCCATTTTTAATTAGGTTTAGTTCACAAAAATATATCAAAGTTGTCACGTTTTGCTATTATGTGTATTGAGTTTTAAAAGTTTATATAATGTGTATCAAACTTTTAATTTGTTTTTATTATATGTATTTTGATTACATAAAAAGGTAAAAAACTTACAAGTTTAGTATATATAACAGAAATTTTAATACACACAAATACACAATAGCGACAAATTAAATGTTCGATACACAGAATAGAAATTTTTTTAACTTCAATACATACAAAAGCAAAACATGATAACTTGGATACATTTTGGTGAACTAAACCCTATTTAATTCATAGTCCTAAAGGACTAATTTTAGCCTTTGGATCAATGGTTCATATTGCATTTTAAAATTTTGAGCAGAGTGACATTTTTGTAATTCACATGTGATGCTTTTACAAATCATAACTCTGTTGTAATAGTGTATCTCTTGTATTCGTTTTAGCATGAACTTTTTTAGTTAAACAAGAAAGCACGGAGTGATGTAACATTTCGCAACTTGATCCCGGCTCACTCTATACTTCGATCTAAAATTCTTTAGTATTACATGAGGATTTGTAGTTGTATTCTACTATTCTTATTGCAACATTCACTTAATATAACTACTTTTACTTACTATAACTATCAATTTGTCATTATTGTGATTAATATTATTTCATTATAATATTATGTGATATTAAATTATTGTTGTTGTAACTTTTATTCAATTATTTATTTACAAACCAAACGATAGAAGTACACTTAATTTATTTACTTGAAAGTAAAAAACAATACATGATACATCATTATTCCAGAATTTCTTTTGTAAATTACCCACCACTTATGAAATTACTTTTGTCGTGTGCTTTTGTGATATTGGTTTAGTGTTATTAAGATCGTGATCAAGATTGTAGGATCGTAACATCTTATGATCTCACTAGTCAAAATCGTGCAAGATCGATATGAGATCGTTAGATCACCCGGAAGATCGATCAAATCATATAAATAACCATATTCCAAAATTTACTTTGACTTGAAAGCTTTTAACGCAACCGGTTTTGGTTTGTGTTTAAAAACCTCTTTAATTTCATATCAGTTTTGATATATTTCGGTACATGAAAATAACACTATAGATACCTTGAATATATACACAAATGCAAATAAAAACAGATGCAACACATGCAATCATATAAATCAATTCATTTCACCTCAAGAAATTAATATATACTTATTTCATTGCATATACAATCAAACAGATGCAATTGCCCGATTTCAATTTATTTGGTAACTAGAAAGGTATACTAACAAAACAAATTTAATTAATCAAAGCTATTACGACTTTCAGCCCTAAAAAGACCACTCATTAAGTTAATATAAAGTAAGCCCGATAATTTGGGTTGTGTTCAGGTAAAATATATTGTGTCTCTTTTGTGTTATTTTCTTGTCGACCCCATTTTCAACCCAAATTAATTTTGTATCAGGTTTGGTTTGTGTCGATTTAGTTTGTGTTTGATTCGGGTCATGTTTCGTGCCAACCTATTTTATCGGGAAAAAATCGGGTTGTCTCTTTGGAAATAAAATTCAGATTTTTGGGTCATGTTTCAGGTTGACCTAATATTCAAGAAAAACATTTCGTACAAGATTTACTTTAAAATACATAAAATTGTCTTAAAAAACTGGATTTTCGGGTCGGGTTCGAGTCCCGAGCCGCCCCATTCATGGCTCGGGTATCAGCTCTAAAAGTAAGTCGTGTAATTAGTAAGTTGAACTTAAATTTGATTTTTGAGGATTTCAATTTAATTTAAGTGCTACTTTTAGGTTCAAACTTTAACACATTTTAAACTTACAACCTTTAATTAAATTTTTATATAAGTTTATATTTAATTAATACCTTTTTATTTAATAAAACCGGGTTAATCAAGTCATTATTAGGTAAGCAAGTTTTACCTGAATCAGACCCATCTTTTTTTGTGTCATGTTCGTGTTGACCAATTTTTTACCCATTTTAGTCTCGTATCAACCCATTTCGTCGGGTTTTGGGTTCTTTTCTCAGATTTCAGCTTTAATATAAAGCTTAAATTCAAACAACCTCAATGATAACAAAATTTAGAAAACTAATTATAGACATACATAGCACACTTGTTATGTCTGTTCATTATTCTTTTGACACTAAAACAAACATAGCACCAATATCACAGAATTTTACCAATGCTATTATGGGGTAACATTTTGTATGATATTAGTGAAGGTATGATGAACCAAAATCATGCATATAAACCAGAATCCACTATAAATTATTAAACAACAATAACATGTTATAAAATATCATTTGATGGGTGTTGCTAAACCATCTAATCACTACAATGAAACAACCAAAAAAAACCTGAATTTAAAATTATTAGATGTGATATTTTGCCATTATAAAAAAAAATTGTTAACAAGAAGAGGAAATAAATAAGGAAAAGAGAGAAAGAGAGAGAGAAATTCTGTTGTTGTTCCAAAATACCCTTTTAAAGGTAATTTACTAAAATGAAAAACAAAGAAAAAATATTAGTCATCGATTAGTTTGATCTTAAGGTTAATTAGATGTTATTGTCATTCTTAAAATAAAAGGCGTTTCATTTAATCTACCTCTATTAGTATATATCGTATATAAGTAGAAAAAACACACACACACACACACACATATATATATATATATATATATGGAGCGGTTCAAACGAGAACTGTTTTTCGTACGAGAACTGCGAAAAATCATTCTTGGCCAATCATTTAATTTCATGTATTTTTTATTTATTTTAAATAGGAAAGGATAGTATGAACATTTTTATATTACCTCCTATTTTCTAAAACTAATATATCTCTCAAATGGAAATGTGTTAAATTACGAAAATTATACCAAATTAATGAGAAAATTGTGCTCTTTAATTTGAGACCGGTCCTGCTATACTTTTTCGAAAAAAAATCGCATTTGCTGGGTTTTTTTACACAGCTCTCGACATATGCACATGTGCATATCTACATCTGTGCTGAAAAAACTAGGTGAATCTGTGCATTTGCACAAGTGCATATATTTGCACATGTGCAAATGTTGAGCTGTGTTGGAAAAAAACCCAGCAAATACAAAAAAAAAATCAAAAAAAATATAGCTAAATTGGTCTCAAATTAAAGAGCATAATTTTCTCGTTAATTTGATATAATTTTCGTAATTTAACACATTTCCATTTGAGAGATATATTAGTTTGAAAAAGTAGGGGTAATGTGAAAATGTCAAAATTATTCTTAGTTAATTAAGAACAAATTTGATTAGTTTAAGGTTATCCATTAACAACTATTTAATCTTGACCATCCATCTTTTTGATCAACGCCTATAATTAGTTCTCGCAGTTCTCGTACGAAAAACAGTTCTCGTTTGAACCGTCCCCTATATATATATATATATATATATATATATATATATATATATATATATATATATATATATATATATATATATATATATATATATAGGGAATGGTTCAAACGAGAACCAATTATAGTCATTGATAAAAAAATATGAAGGGTCCAGATTAAAGGGTTGTTAAAGAATAATCTTAAACTAATCAAACTTATCCTTAATTAATTAAGAGTAATTTGAACATTTTTATATTCCCCATATTTTTTAAATTAATATATACATCAATCGAAAAGATGTTAAATTACAAAAATTAGATTGGAAATCGAGGAAAATAGATCAAATTCCAAAAGGACATAAAGGTAAGTTTAACCTTAAAAAATACTACCCTAATTTAAAATAGACAAATCTATTAAATGCTCTCCATTCTCTTTTTACGTAACCCTTCAAAGTTTAAATCGTCATCTCTCTATTGATCGACTAGACCTCCTCCTTCATTCAAGCCTATACCGGGCGCCGGTTAACCTCCTACTGTCTGCCGTTCAATCGACCACTATCACCATCGACTGTTGTTCAAGCCACCACCACCACCGACGTGAACCGAAAACCCACTAAATCTGAACTGATATCCTCCGTCGTTAACAAGGCTAACAACCACCACCGATGTAATCCGTAAGGGATCTGAACCGGCATCTTCCGCCGCAACACACTTAACCACCATCGCCGGCCACCGATATCTGCTTCAACAGCGCCGCCACCGCCCACCAATATTTGCATCAACAGCGCCACACCACTGATCTCTGCTTCAAACAGGGTCGTTGCCGCACCACACCACAACCTCAAGCTCACCACCATCGATGCCCTCCTTTTGAACAACCACCGTTAGGGTTGCACTGGCCATCACCATTGCCGCCGCCGCACACCCCTTCTTCTATGGTTTTTTTTTTATTTTTTTAATTCTGTGTTTAGTATTAAAAATGTTTATTCTAGATCGTTCAAAAATAATCTTTCTCTGTCGTATATGATTGTTCGATCTGGGTTATGCTTAAGTTAACAAGATTTTGTTCATTTTATTTGTTGTATTGTTTATCTTTATTTTTCTTTTGTGGATACGGGTTGTTTATTAGTGAACATTCATCAATTGGATCGGGTTATTAGATATGTTCAGTATTGAATATAGATATTAATAGTTGTGTTCAACGGTTTTTTCTGTGTTCAATGTTTTGGTTATTATTGTGCATTCATGAGTTGATTGTTTTATTAGCTGTGTATTGTTTATTATTGAACATTTATTAATTTTAATTTTGATTATGATTTATTATAGTTTACTAATAAATACCCTATATTTTTTATAAAGAATAAAAAGGATCTTTAAAATAAGTAGAAAAAATCAATACAGAAAAAAAAGATTACCGAAACAATATAAAACAAGAGTTATTAGTGAACAAAGTAATGATAATTTAAAACTCGTAAAGTTTTTCAGGTGTTGATCATCATTGAGCACGGTAAATTTATTAATTTACTATTGAATTATTTCTAAGTTATTTTGTTTAAAAAATGAAGAAGAGAAAAAAATAGGAGAGAAAAAATTTTTTGTTTACTATTGTATCTTTTTAAATAAAAAAATAAAAAATAAGATTAATCTATGCCAGTAGATCAAATATAAATAAGAGGGCATGATTGTTTCTCGTATTTTTCGCATTAATCCTGTATATATAGGTATGTATTTGTATATATAAAAGATAAGGAGCATTACTTTACAAGAAATTAATAAAAAGCCCGACAAATTTGGTTATAAATGACGATATAATCACGGGGCCAAATACATCCACATAACAAGACACGCGACTTGCCTCATTTTCTTTCACGGGTGCCTTATTCCTCTTTCTTCAAATAATAAATATTAAATTATTAATTAATATTAAATATTAAACATATTATAACAAGCAGTATTAACTTTGCCAACTCATTCATTGTTTATTTCCTTCCTTTTATGCCATATTTTCACCCCCAACAATTACTAATTAACACCCCTATCATAGCATAAAAGGGCACCCAACAAGCAACCCTGTTTGAACACCCCCCCAAAAAGAAAAACCATCCAACCACTCGTATCTTTGAAATGGGTTCAAGAAGTGTGCTTACATGCCTAGCCATGATGATGGTGCTTCTAAGTTTATCCAAGGGAGACTTTGACAAAGACAAACAAGAGTGTGGAGACACACTTGTTGGGTTAGCCACTTGCCTTCCTTATGTGAGTGGTCAAGCCAAGGCTCCAACCATGGACTGTTGTGCTGGCCTCAAGCCGGTCCTGCAAAAGAAACAGGTGTGCTTATGCATCTTGATCAAGGACCGCAATGATCCCAACCTCGGGCTCAAGTTCAACGCCACCCTCGCATTGGGCCTGCCCGATTCGTGTCACACACCCTCCAACATCACCGAGTGTCCTAGTAAGTTGTGTTATCAATGACCAATCTATCGAATCGTATTATTTGTGAGACCTGTATTCGATTCTCGAAAATGCTAATTTGCAAAATAATTTATTTCTCTTTTTTTTCTTTTAATCGATTTGTATTATTCCTTCCCAGAGCTTATGAACTTGCCACCAGGCTCCCCAGAAGCTAAGATTTTTGAAGATTATGGTAGAAACATTCAAACAAGCAACACCACCACAATATCTCCAATAGGTAACACATATATCTTTCTTATTTATGTAAATATTCATTCATTATTAAACTTAATTAACATTTATAACTGCCATATATAAGATATATTTGCTCTACCACTTTGCTCAAATTAACTTTAAATATTTAGCGAATTGTCAAAACTTTATTTAAGTAATTTTTGATATAAAGATTAAGTGCTAGATATATCACCAAAGTACTTGTAACCTAGCTGTATGAAAATGTTAGAATAATGTTTCTCTTGATTATATGTTCTTCTCGTGTGAAGAAAAAGTATAAAGTTAAGAGTAGATTTAGAATGATGTGTGTTCTGCTGTAAATAGAAATACTGAATTATATATTTTATTATATATAATAAAATAAAATAATAATTATTATTATTATCAGGAAGTAAAATTAAGATCAAAAGTTCCCGTTTTCGAACATGTTTTTGCGCCTATTGCTTCTTTTTCTTTCTTCTAAAAAGGGCCGCTTTTTTTCCCTTGTAACTTGTAAGCTGTAACAATGGAGCGCCACGGGTTTTTTTTTTTTTTTTTTTTTTAGGCCCATCAATTTATATGTTTGTATAACATATTTAATAATTTGTACGTTCTTTTTTATAACTTTAACATATAATATTTGTAACTATATTATTTTTATACACATTTCAATATTTACAAATTATACAAATACGAATATTTATCTATTTTTGAGTATTATATTTTAAAGGCTTCATTTTTACGTTTTATCCAAAATATTAATAGTTTTATGAGAGCTCCATTTTTTTCGATAGAACTTTTATTTGATTGTAAAGATTAGGGCAAATTGTATAAAAATATAATAAACTTTGTATTAATTATCATTGTATACAACCAACTTTAAAATTTTAAAAACAATACAATTAACTTTCATAATTCTCTCATTGTATGCAAACATTTTTTATGTGTCTGTTGTTTAGTTATCATTGTATACAATGAACTTTGTCATAACTTTCATAGTATAAAACAAGTTGCATACAATGTGAAGATTATGAAAGTTGATTATATTATTTTCAAGAAAATAAAGTTAATTGTATATAATGGTAACAAAGACAAAGTTTATTGTGTTTTAATACAATTTACCCTAAAAATTAATAATACTAAATAGTTACGTTAGACATAATATAAAAAATAAAACCTAAATTAATTTGAATCTGAACCAAATAACGTGTTGCAATTCTGAATATTAAATTTTTACTATTTGTGTTTGAATGATATTTTTTATATTTTAATCATTCTAAAAACCCTCCGTAAAGCATGAAGAAAACATAAGTCGTTATTGAAAAATTGACATGATTTCAAATCAAGAGCTTTGAAATTAATTAAGTGCACATTTAATATTTATTAGTTATTAATGTGAAATTAATTAGTAATTAATGCATGGGAGATTTTGATATTTTGGAAGGTAATGCAAGCAATGGGAAAAATGGATCAAGTGGTGACATGAAAAGTGATGGTGCTAGAGGAGATAAATGGTTGGGAGTTGAGAAGATTTATGGGGTTTTATATATAATTATAGTGGTCCTCTTTCAATTTGCATAAATCTTTTAAGAAATTAATGTTCATCCCCACACTGTTAATTATTCTACAAGTATTCTTTTTTTTAATCTATAAAGTGTTTTATGGTTAATTACATATGTAATTATATCGTTTTGATTGGAATTAATTTATGTAGTTATTTGTGGTTTAGTTCGGTGAATCTAGAACTTAAATATATTGGGGTCTAACGTAGTTCATGTTTCAAGATATGTTGGTCGGAAGAATTAGGTAACGGGTCGGATCGTTGATTGTATTGTATTTTACAAGAGTATGCCATACACATCTTAACTTTTGTGTCATTAAAAATTCATCAATTATTTTGTTCAACTATATATTAAAGAGTATTTTGGTCGAAACATATACCTTTTTTATGTGTTGTAAAAATATATTGTGTACAAATCTTTATCCAAAGCAAATTCTATAAAAGTCTAAATACATAATACCTAATATTTTTTTTTAAGATCCTGCAAACTACGCAATAGAATAAGCCAAACTTAGTGTATCTCTTTCATAGAAAAGTGGCATGCTAGAGATGCTATTAGGGTTGCTTTTGAGTTGTAGTCTTTAGACTTTTGACTTTGGAGGGTTTCTACAAACTAGTGAAGGGCAAAATCGAAACTCCAAAGCTTTAGAAAATTCTTGCTTCTTTCAAGATTAAATTTTGTGGAGTGTTTCTACTTTCTTGACTATGGAAGTAACATTGTCTATAAAAGCTTCATGTTCACATGGTCGGAGTTAAGGCGTTTGGCTCGAGTCAGGTTTGTGCCGACAAAGGTTTTGAAAGAGGGTTGGAATGGCAATTGACAAAGGGTTAGATCGAACTCAGAACCAACAATCGTCTGGACTCTGGATGACGAGGAACATAGGATATATATAAACGAGTTTTTTTTTTCAAAAATTTTAATGTGTATTTCTCAATTTAGCCTTTGGTTTGCTTATTCCATTAATCCATTGTTAAGCCCAACCTTTGAAGAGGTTCGTTTGGTTATTTAAGTGTGGTCCATAAAATATTTTATATACGGGTAACTATAAAAAAAAGAATTTAAATAGGGTCAATACACCCCATTCAACTCAACATAGATTTGCCTCCTACTGAGTTTAGTTAGTTAACAGTTAATAATATAGACTTGAATGAAAGTATGAAATTGAAGGACAAGTGAATGGATCCAGATGGCTTTATTTTTAAATATTTTATTATTGGTCGATATATAGTATTGATATGGAAATTTATGTTTGGTGTTTAATATATCCAGATAATCTAAAAACTATATTTTTTTGAATGGCAGCAATAGATTAAAATAGCTAACAAGATACTATAAGAAAATTCATCGTTATTAGTTACAACCATCTATAAAACAGCCAAAAAAATGCATCAAAGAAACTTTCGAAGCAGGAAAACTACATAAGGCCCCTAAAGGATTTAAGCACCAATCAATCCATTTAATCTTTACTTTCAAACTTCCTCTTGAATTTAGCCAAAGTAGCGATGAGCTTTGCTCAAAACCCATCAAAGATGAATCTCCAAAGGCATTAGAGGAGAAGGTTTTCCATTTCTCCAAAGGCATTAGAGGAGAAGGTTTTCCATTTCTTAATTTTCAGTAGTGATGAGCTTCATAACTGCGCTATTTACTATATAATTTTTATACTGAAATTTAGGTTAACCAAATCTATTATTTAATATTTTTTGTTTGGTTAACTGAGCCGAAATAAATTTCAGGTTTTTTATTTGGATACGGTTCATGAGTTTAAAATTCAACGATTAACCAAAAATTAACACTTTATAGTGCATTGACGGAACAAAAAGAATACAAAATATTGCTCTAGTTGTCCTCGTCTTCATACAGACACTATCCCCAATGACTAAGACTGGTCACAAGGGTACAAAAATTGCTCTAGTTATCCTCGTTTTCTTATTCTTGTATTTCTTCACCAAGGTACTTGACAAATACATTGACGGGACACCATTTCAGTGCTGAAAGGCAATGCCTTCTTATCATGGTGGTCAATCCTCCTGAGTTTTGTCAAAAAAAACTATACATCATCATATTTACCGGTGTCTTAGCTCCTATTTCACGCATCAAAAACCAGGCTTAACCCACCCTAACACAGTCAACAATCATCTATCCAAACAACCCATGCCTTTACTATAGGCATTCCGGTTTTAGCTAAACAATCCGTATCACCATTCTCTGTTCTACATGTGACCTCAAAGGTGACCTCTTTGAAGTTTGACATCAATAGTTCAATCTTGCTAACAATTTCTTGTACAATGAGTAAGCTTCGCAATGAACCTTTCAATCATCACCACAACTATCTTCAAGTCAGTTTGAACTCTAAACCCCTTCACCATTGTTCCTTAATACCAAAAGTGCGAATAATACAACTTGTAATTCACATCACACCCAACACGTCCTCCACTAACGTTTTATCCGCTAAGGTGACTAAATTAAGGTAAGTAGTTATGATTGATATCAATGGTGTTGTTAAAAACTTCAAAATCATTTGTAATTTTCACAAGAAAGCCCAACAATCTTCATAAACTAACAAAATTGAACTCTAAAGGTAGACGAACACAAACTCAACTTACAGATAATTAACTCAAATCAGAATACAACATTTAGAATGCCAAAGAGAACAACCAAAGTGATGACCTCCTAAAAACTAAATAAATAAGAGAACTCTAATTAAGAACAATAAGCAGGATCCTCATTTGATCTCAATCTTAGCTTCACCCAAAAAATGAAATATATCTTCCTAGCTTTTCACTTTGGACCCTTCAGCGTTCATATCCTTTTCCAAACAACCACTTTACAACCTGCCAAACAAATAAAAATAAATAACTAAAAACTTGTTCCAGGTTTTGATTATATCTTTAACGAGTGTTTTATGTACAAAGAAGGGCATAATAGTAAATTGACTACACTTTATAATTATTAAGGATTTAAAATAAAGTTACAAAAATATTTTTTTCATTTTCTTTACTTTTTTGTTCTCCATAATTGGAAAACAAAGTTACAAAAATATTTTTTTAATAATTAATTAATTTGTATTGGCTTTGATTTTCAAAAAAATTATATTTACTTTGATTTTCTTAAATATGTAAAGTTTAGTTATTAAAATGGAATATAAGAATCTTATTAACTATATCCAATAGTTACTCAATTTAGCTTATATGAGGGTAATTTAGTAATTTTAAAACACTTAAAATTTAAGAGTTTAAGTAAAAGGCCTAAATGCTTTATAATATAGTATAGATTAGTTATTAAAATGAAATATAAGAATTTTATTAACTATATCCAATACTTACTCAATTTAGCTTATATGAGTGGTAATTTAATAATTTAAAAACATTTACAATTTAAGAGTGTAAGCAAAAGGCCTAAATATTTTATAATATAATATAGATAAAGGGTGTGAGAATTTTTTTTCTAAATTATCGCTGGTCAATAAAATTTCACATAGATTAGTAAAATGTTAGCAATTGACTTTCCTTTAATAAAAATTAATTTATTACACTACTATACCCAGAAATACCGAGTTTCCTTTTATTGTGATTTTATACTGCTAGAAAGTAAAGATTTACATTATATATGGAGAGTGGTGAATGGTAGTTTGGTAACTTCAAAACACTTAAAATTTAAGAATTTAAGCAAAAATGTGTAAATGCATTATAATATAGTATAGATATGTTGGTTTAATAAAATTTATATAAAAGTTTTAAATATTAAGTAATAATCTTCTAATATAAATAAAAGACTAATTTGATAAAATTTATTAGATGATATGAACCATTCATTTAAAATAATATTTAATCTTGATCATTCATTCACTTAAAATTAAAAAATCAATTTTGACTTTTTAGAGTCAAAATTATTAAAGATAATTTCATATATGCCCTTATTAAATCATATAAAATCGTATTTGCACATCTTAATTTACAAATATCATATTTACCCTTTATAATATTTCAAAATATCATATTTAAATAAATTCTTAGTTTTATCATTCTAAAATATTTTATAATTATTTTAAATTCCTCTTTAATTATAACCAATAATGTTTTAACTTTATTACTATTATTAATTGTAACAATTATAATTGATGACTTATATAAGAAATACAATCACTCTATTCGTATCATGATACCACATTTTTGCCGTCAAGTGTGCCCTCCCACTCGCGTCAATGTTTCCACCACTAGTTAGAGTGTTGATGTTGTACGTCGTCATTTTTTAAAAATTCATTTAATTCACGCTTTATTGTTATTTAATACGTTTTTATTAATATTTAATATTATTAATGTTTAAACCAACCCGTGTATCACACGAGCATTTAGTCTAGTAACAATAATAATAGTTGTAATATCAACAATTAAAAATAAACTATCAAGAACATGTTTAAAATAAAAATAAAAAATTCAAGAAAAAAATAAAAAACGTTAAATATTTAATACAAATATGAAAAAAGTATAATACAATCATAATTGTATCAATTAATTAATTTCTTTGATAAAATCTTCTAATATTAAAGACTAACATTAATAAAATTTATTAAATGATCCGAGTCAATTAATTTAGATAAAAGAAAATTAATTATCAAATTTGAACCATGCATCAAATTTGATTCGGTTTTGACTTTAGTTTTTATCAAAATTATCAGGAAGAATTTCATACATACCCTTCTTAAATTATAAAATATTATATTTGTTTATCATAATTTATAAATATCATATTTATCCTTTATAACAATTCAAAAGATCATGTTTAACCAAATTCTTAGTTTTATTATTTTAAAATATTTTACAATCATTTTTAGTTCTTTAAAGTAATAACCAATAAAGAATTTACCATATTGACTCTAATTGTAACAAACTAACAATAACGATCAATGACATGTACAAAAAAAATTAATCACGTCTATTCGTATTATAACACCACACTTCCGCCTCTCATTCGCGTCGATGCTTCCACCACCGGTCTTGGTGTTGGCGCCATTAGCCGAAGTTTATTCTTATTTATTTCGTATTCTATAATTGTTTAACACATTGTTATTAATATTTGATATGTATAATGTTTAAACCAAAACATTTATCACATGAATATCTAATATAGTAATATTAATATCGAAGACATCAAAACACTACTAGAAAATACCAAATTTCCGACGGCAAAATCCGTCGGAAATATGTTGGAAATGGCCGTTTCTGACGGATTTTCGACGGATATTGTCTGTCGGAAAAAACCTCGTCGGAAAGAAAATTTGTAACGAGTTTTCCGACGGAATGTAATATTTCCGAGGAATTTATCCGTCGGAAATCCGTCGAAGATTATTGTTTACATAGAGCATTTAAATCATAATTTCTGACAGATTTCTAACAAAATTCAGATGCATTACGAATAGATTTTCAACCAATTTCCGACTGATTTTTGAGGAATTTCCGACGATTGTCCGACGAAATACCAACATATTTACAACGATCTCTCAATTGATTTATGACAAAGTTATGACAAATTTCCGACGCATTTCCAACGGAAATTTTACGAATTTGCAACGAGATTCTAACAAATTTGCAATAGATTTTCGACGGATTTTGACGAACTTCCAACAATTTTACCACGATTTTCAACCATTTGTGACGAACTTTTTGACAACTTTCTAAAGGATTTTAGACGGATTTCTAACGAATTTTTGACGGATTTTTGTCAAATTTTAAACATAATTTCTACTAATTTTCGACGTTCCTAATAAAATTTAAAACAAATTTTTAGAAAATATATAAAAAACAAATAATAAACATTAATTTCGATCATAATTATAGTGAATACATAGGAACAACCATAAACAAATATCAAACATCAAAATTCGATAACAAACTTCGAATTTAGTAAATATTCAAATATTCCAAAAAAACATTTAGTTAATTCGCTAACACACATTAAAGTATGCAAATAAGTTTTGTTTAAATAACAACCGAGATCAATAGTAGCTAGTTGGGAGGTGGGAGAGATTCTCATTCAAAATCTTCAAAATATCATCCACTTTTTCATTTGTTTGCTTAGTTTCTTCTTCTAATCGAGTCACCCGTTCTTCAGCATTATTCAACTGTTGTATCTACATAGTTAAACACATACAGATTAGTAACCATCATGAATAACTTTGTACTAACATACACGGACCGTGTTCTAATGATTTGACCCATTATCCAACCCGCTCATATTGTAAAATATTCTACCCCAAAAGTACACCATACTACTATGATTCTTAATTCTAAACAACCAACATTAAGTATAAATCGTAAAGTATGCTTGTTTGTGCTTTGTACCATGACCTCAACTATAACAATTACAAATGCTCTTAAACCTTCACTCATATTGAGATCATTAACAGCCCATTGTTAATTTCAGTTAGATATTGCAAACATATTTCTTTGTTATATAGAATTAAGCTTTCTACATCCATTTGTCCATTTAGTTTTGAACTCTTTTACTAAATAATGATTTCATGATTTTAACTAATATGATTCAAGAGGTATATGCTTAGTTTAGTTGGATACTATGTATTATGGACTCAAAGGATATATTACCATTGTCTTTAATTCATCTACTTGGTGGATTATTTGAGAGAAAAGAGAAGTGTTTTAACATATTACCTTTGCTAATACTTTCTGCTGCTATCTGCAAAGTATATGTTTCCAACTTCATCCACGTCTGCATCATTTTTGACCTTTAGAGAAACACATTCAACATTGGTTACAACATCTACATTATATAAATCACGTTTTCTCTTGTCAAACTGCAGCCCCAAAGGCCTCCCAGATTATAATGTTCAATTTATACAAATCATCTATTCAAATTATGAATTCGAAGAAAGAACCATTAACTCGGTCTATGATATCCGGATTGCTTACAATTCTAGTTCCAAACCAACAAAAAGCAAAATCCATGAATTCAAAGAAATTTAGAACATATACTATGCTATGAACAAAAAATTAACTTAATATTATATATCATCATATAGAACTAACTAAGCAAATAAAAACAACAAAAGTAAAGACTTCAGATAACAAACAAGAATGACTCCAGAAAAAGTAAAAAACAACAAATAAGAATGAATCGAAGTAAATAAAGAACAAGAAACAATATAAAAGACATTAGATTTCAATTAATTCTTCGATTGAACCCTAAATTACATTCAAGATCTGAAATCGGCCACTTCCTTCGATTTTTTAACAGATTAAGTTGAGTAATCGACACCCTCTTTCAGTCCTTCAAGAATTTTAGCCTTCAACATAAGCAATTGATGGTCTTTGCGGTACTTGGGGTTCACTTAACTACCAAATCACAAATATATATCATCATTATACAAACTGTAAATTAAAGGAACTATAAATTGCAATTTGCTTCAAACCATCAAAATATATATCATCACAAATATATATATCATCACTACCACATCACAAATATATATCATCACAGCTATATATCATCACTACCAATCAAAATTCAGTGGCCACAATTAAGAATTAAAGTTCACAGAGTATAAAAGCCATACACAACAGTTGACTATTGGGTTCAAAATTTCTTCATAAGGCTTTTGTTTTTCAACCAAAGACAAAATTCCAATCCTATTGTTTACTAATAACATCACTAATCAAATCCCTATCATCAATTATAAGTTTAATACAAATCATCAATCGATTTTCTTATTTCTCCTCACCAAACAGACACCCCCAAAACACAGGCATTCAATCGATTGAATCACTAAGAACACTATTTAAACTAATAATTAATTGTTAAAGATGCTTGGTACTTACTTGGATGATTGTCATACAAAATAGAGATTGAATTCGATGTCTTCCTTCCCTATTCTTGTTGCCGACGCAACACACAGAAAAAAAAACTGCCGCATTTGATATGATATTAGTGTGTAGGCTTTAACCCTAATGATCGCTTATTAATGTTACTATCTTTTATCTTCGTAATCTCAGTCCCTAAACCTATTATATTTTTATTTAAAGCCCTCGTAGTTCTATTCATACAAGATATAACATAGACTACTAATAAAAACAAACTAGCTTCATTAATATCATAATATATTCGAGTAACGTTTATAATGGTTTTCTTAAAAAAATAATATTAATAGTTACAAAATCCGGTCGTTATAAATAATATAATTATATAAGATATAATAAGAAAATACATTATATATAAAAGCAAAAGACTCACTTTAATTAAATCTTCTAATATAAATAAAAAGACTAATTGAGATAAAAATGTAATAGCGATCTTAATCCTTCATTTAATAATCAACTTTAATTATATGTTGTTATAATTAAAAGTACTTATAAATGACAATAGTGGTACAAGACTTCAAAAATAAAGAATGATGTATATAAAGATATGAGTTAATTTCATAAATGGTTCTTTAACTAGCCGCATATTGTAAGTTTAGTCCTTTTTTTTGAAAAAGTTGCAAGTTCCATCCTTAAACTACCATTTTGTTGCATGAGTAATCCATTTTAACATTTTCTGTTAGCTGAGTCCGTTAATTTATACAAAATGACTATTATACCCCTAACATTCTTTTTTATTTACATCTTAATAATAAATCTCTTATTATTATTAAATATTTTAACATATTAAAATTTAAAACCACTCCATCCACTTTTAATTCCATTAGCTCCTTTCCCTTCTTTCTCATTCTCTCTCTCTAACCTACCACACCCCCACCTCCCCTAATCTGAGAAAACCACCACCGTCACCCACCATCGCTATAGAAAACCACCACTATCATCCACCATCTCCCCCTCACCACCAGCGTAACCCCCTCGATCCCTCGGTCTCTCTATGTCCTAACCATCGCCACTAACCATCAATCTGTCTTCAATCAGAATAGATGAAAACCCTAAATTGAAAAAATCTGTTCTTGAAGCACGATGTACTCGGCGTTTGTGTGGGTGTGTTTGGTTGACCTGTGATTTACCTTGTGTGTGTGTCAACGTGATGATGGCAGCGGCGTGAAAACCTTAAACATTTGTTGGTGGTGATGATTTTGGTTAGATTTTATCGGTGATGGTGGTTTTTTAGGTGAAGTTCGTCGGTCGGTGGTGGTGGTTGTTTGGGTGGAGGTCGCCGGTGGTGGTTGTTGTTTGGGTGGAGCTCCATGATCAGAGTTGTTGATTTATTAATCACAATACAATGTTGTACCTCAAGATTAATTACAAACATACTCAACTAAAGTTGGTTAAAAGATCTCGATCATAGTGATCCCTTTGGTTAACTAACATAAAAAAAGTAATATATTTTTCAACAAAATTTCAATGATCACTTTCCATCAATAAATAAATTATAACTTCCTACATATTTCATAAGGACCATTTTTAGACGGAAATATGACGTTTTACAATTAGCTATTCCACTACCAGAATTTTGTTGGAATCATGTCGGGATGATTATATATTTTTCAACAAATTTCCTATAGATTAATATTTGTCAGTAATTCATCATAAATCATTCGTAAATATACCGTTATTTAATTAGCTATTCCACCCGAAAGATTTTATATTTTTTGACGTATTTACGGATCACTATTTGTCGGAAATCCGCATAAAATCGGTTGAAAATCCATCATTATATAATTAGTTACACTACTTTAGGAATTTCATCGTAAATCTATTGGAAAGATTTAATATTTTCCAAGGAAAATTCTCCTCAGAAATTCATCGGAAATCCGTCAGGATTCCGTCGTTATTGTCGAAAAATCAGTTGGAAATCCATCAAAAATCTGTCGTTATATAGTTAATTACGCAATCCTAAGAATTTAATCGGAAACCCTTTAGAAAATTTTAATATTTTCCAACGAATTTGCTACGAACCATAATTTGTTAGAAATCCGTAGGAAATATGTTGGAAATCCGCTGTTATATACTTAGCTACACTAGCCTCAGAATTCCGTTGTAAATCTGTCGGAATTATCGACGGATTTCCTACGGACCAAAATTCGTCGGAAATCCATCGGAAACCCGTCGGAAAACCGTCGTTATGTAGTTAGGTACGCTATCTTCGGAATTTCGTCAGAAATCCCTTAGAAAATTTTAATATTTTCCAACGAATTTGTTACGGACCACTGTTTGTTGCAAATTAGTCGGAAATCTGTTGGTAATCCGTCGCTATATTTTTAGCCACTCCATCGTCGGAAATCCCTCGGTATTTTCCGACAGATTATATCCGTCGGAAATATCCGTAAGAAAAAGCCATTTTTCTAGTAGTGAAACTAAAAGTAATTAAACTTTAAACCATAGGGATCATCTATGATTTTTTAACTTAAAAAACTGGACCCGCTTCAAAAATCAATACTAAATCTCACTTTTAATTAAAACACAAAAAATTCAATTTTCTATTTTCTTAAATATATCAAGTTAAACTAATAATAAACTTTAATTTCATCAATTTTAACTTTGATATAAAATTGAATTTTAATTTTTACTATTTCACACGATTTAAATTTCCTATTTTTTTATATCAATTTCTCCATTTCAACCAGACATTCTTTCTTTCTTTCATCGGCTGCAAATCATTTTCTTTTCTCGTGGTTTCTTAAAAACAAGATTGCAGGCTCCTCCAAGCATCGGTCCATTTTTGCCTATGGTATGTCTCCTTCAGCCTAGGGGTGTAACCGAGTCGAATCAAGCTCGAGCTCGACAGGGCTCGAACTCGACTCGAAATTTTATGTTAAGCTCGAGCTCGGCTCGATAGCTCGACGAGCTTTCATACTTGAAGCTCGAGCTCGGCTCGAAAGGGTACATTTAGCTCGAGCTCGGCTCGAAAAGCTCGAAATAATATAAAAAAATTAAATTCAAAAATTAAATTATTCAAAATATAGATAAAATTTAAAATTAATGATTTTTTAGTAGCTACTTATTATAAATAGTATGTATATAAAGTAAATTTGTTTCAACAAGTACTCTTTTTTAATATGTTTTAATATTAGTCCATCATATATACATATTACATATATAAATATACATATACTATACAAGGCTCGAAAAGCTCGATAAGAACTCGAGCCGAGCTCTTAGAAGTTCGAGCTCGACTCGTTAAATAATTCAAGCTCGTTTTTGGGCTCGAACTCGAGCTCGATAAAGTTCGACTCAAATGAGCCGAGCTCGAGTTACTCGATAAAAGCTCGACTCGTTTACACCCCTACTTCAGCCGACATGGTATTAAACATCATTGGTAACGAATTCAATGAATATATTATCGATATATGTAAAATTTACTACATTGTACATGTTAAAGTTTTCTTGCCATGATTTGATTCATTAACCCAAATCAAGGTTTATTCTTATCCTTCAAGGGAAACCCTAATCAACCCTTTACCGGCCTCCGTTCTTGCCACAATTTGCTTACCTTATCATCTCCTTATTCCGTTTATTTGATGAGTTCACTAATAGATTGTGATGACTTATTTGATGAGTTCACTAATAGATTTTGATTTTATCATCTCTTTCTTGATTCTCAGTTGCCGTAACTTGAGTCTCTACCGATTTTGAAGCGGCTTTGGTGAAGGTGTTCACCGTATCTCCAATTTCACATTAGGTAAGTTCCTTTAATCCTATTTTGCTGATTGAATCATCTCTTACTTTATTCTCAGTTATAATGCGCTTCCATATTTAAAAAGATATATTCCATTCGTAACTTTTCTTGGTTATTTTAGTTTTTCACTTTTTTCCTTTTTATAATTAGAGAGAATTTCATATATATTCTTATAAAATTTGTAAATTATGTATGTATCCTTACAAATAATAAAACTACATTTACGTCCTTACAAAACTTGTAAACTCTCGTTAATACCCAAAATACTTATTTTAGGGGATAACCAGATTATTTAAATATAAAAAAACTATATCTAAATTGATTTAGAAGTAGAGTCACTTAAATACCCTATTCTTATGGTATAGTTTTATGAATTTTATACATTATGTCTCCATGTGTATATTAGGATACTAAATGTTTTTGAGGTGCTCACTTGGTGATAATTTAGATTAAACCTTGATGTGGATCAAAATAATGTTGCGGATGAAAGCTCACAAAAATCGATAACTTAGTCTTCAAGTTATCGATATCTTTTGAAGATTGCCTTTATCTTAATTTTAGTAATTGAATAATGACTAATTAGACTTTGATTGGGATTTGTTTTATTTCCGTATTTTATTGCTTGAGCCTTTTAAATATTCCTTTTGTTTGGGGAATAAGGAGTTAGACTTTTTTGAAGAAATCCTAATCGAGATTTTCGATTGTTCTTGTTCTTGAACGTATTGTTGTTTCTTCATTCTTCAAGATCCCCATCAAGTGGTATCAGATTTCAGGCTCACGACGACATGGTAGGCAGAGGACGACCAAGAAACACCCGACAGGGTGCTGCAGTACTCTGTCTGTCTGGCAGTAACCTTGGCAATGTCTTGCATTACGTAATAAGATACTCACATATTACTTTCATATCTTTCTAGTTCATCTGATCCTTTAATGGGTTAATATTTATAACATAGGTTGAGAAAAATAATGTACCCATACTGAAGACACTCTCCAGCTTTTGAAACTGAACACCTATATAACCTACCTGTTTTGATTTTTAACACATATAATTAGTTCTTCCCCACTTGGGATATGAACTCGTATCCCTTCTACTCACATAATATCATAACCTGGTTACAGTGTAACCAGTCCGTTCCAATTTCTATTTGGAACTCACTCAAATTCATAGATACAAATTCACTAATGAATTTGATAATACTCATTTCTGTCACATTATACTTATACATATCCGATCTTCCTGTAACCATACTTGATTTTGTTCTAGCGTCTTCGGTTGGTATCAAGAAAACTCTTACTTCTGACTCTTGACATACTCTTCTCTTTCACTTTCTTGGGTTCCCACAATTCTTACTCATATGACTCGGTTTCCATATTTAAAACATATTAGTGAATCAAACCTGCTTTTCCCCAGTCGACGTTTCTTGTATGTTGAGTAGATAGGTAGACCTTTTGCATCATTTTCTTCTTTCGAACCTCCATTCTTGTTTTCCTAAACATCAATACAACTTTTTCTATCGGTTTCCTTTCTTTTTTGTCTCTCTAATGCCGGCTGCCTCCATCAGGGATTTCACATCTTGGTGTTTACAAACGTCTATAAATTCTCATATGCTGGACTGAAATGCTACCATATACCTATATATTTTTATCTTTTCATTACTAAGATAACCTGAATAAAATATGCATTTTTCTGAAACCTCGTGTCGATTTCTGTAATTGTCTATCATGTCTGTTCTACTTGTAGAATTCATCCATAACTCTGTTTATCTCTGACTGTGGCACCAATCGCCCAATTATAATGTCTTTAAACTCTTTTCACGTCATGCTCTCAATTCGTCTGCACTCCTTATCTAATCTATTACATATTTCACTTCATCGCCAGGTGCATACATACATATATGAAATGCACCCTCGATCTCTGAAATTACTTATGATTAACAGTCGATTTGCTAACTTTTAATACATCGTTGGTTGACACGCGGAAAATCCTTGAACGTACAACCTTCTGATACTTCACGAATAATAACTTAGGGTTAATAATGAACCCTTTCACTTTGTATAGCTAATCTTGATACCGACTCTTATCTGATCACTTCCTTGTCCTTTCAACTGTGCTGCAACTCATACGATAATATCTGGCATAAACTCTACTTCATCACTTTACTAAGTTTTCGGCACTGAATTATTCAAATATAACTTCTGTTACTTGACGATTTAAATCTAGGCTCCATATACCCCATCATACTATATCCTTATAAGGATACGTTCACTTGTAATACTGATATTTATCCCTTCGTGTCTGTGACTAAAATCACCCTTAGGGTTGTACACTACTCTTGAACCTCTTGTATAAATCATTCTGGTAGTATAGATAAAGCACTAAAGCAAAAGGTGGCTTTATCACACTATCTTATATAACAAACAGTTACTGGTATATCCACATATCAGTACACCTATCATCATATCCAAAGTATTTCTATACATACTAAGGCATTCTACATATGTTCTCAGGTGTACTACCTTACAAGTACCCATCACTCGATTCACAAGATTCCTCATGATTCCATTAAGTTCTAACATGTATCATGTGTTTGTAATAATATGGGCCCTTATATTACTCTAAACACATTACACACGTTTGATCTTAACTTTATCACAAAAATTCCCGATTCACAGGCTTAGGCCAAAGTTTATATATCATGCTCTCATATATTCATATAACAATTTAATTTATCATACATGCTCACATAAACTAACTCTTAACAATCGTATACACATATAACATATCTGTCTTAAGCATATCCTGAATTCGCATACAATACTCACATAATACATAATCAATATATATTGTTAGTATACTCACCAAGCTGCAAGCCTCCAGTTTGACAATTTTTAAAATCCGCATAACCATGGTTTAAGTCCAGAATGTGTCTTGTACACATCCAGATCCCTCAAACCGTGGCTCTGATACCAAGTTGTAACGCCCCAAAAACCAAATTTGAAATAATAAGATCAAACACTTATAAGTGTTCGCATCTCAAAGTTTAACGTAAAAGCGGAAGCAATACTTGATTGAAAAACTGATGTATCAATAGATACTCACATAAATACTGTCATAAGTTTGGTACCAAAAACTTGATATTTACAAACCAGGCGTTAATTTCAAAGAGTTTAACAATTGGAAGTCAAACCGGAGCTTTGCCCTTGCCTTTGATAAAACCTGCAAAAACATTTTAAAAAAATAGTATCTGATAAGCTACGAGAGCTTAGTGAGTAATCTAAACATAACATCGTATGAGCACACGTATACAATCACATGAAGATAATACACGCATGTCTGGCAATCAAAGCTAGCCTCTGGTTCTAGACCCAAGGCAGCATCGTAGGTCACAGTACTATACCGCATCTGAGCCATACTGCACATAGTAGTACGCTTACATATTCACATGTATAACATAGCATGTTAGCAATCTGATATGAAACTACACATGCTGCTAATATGAAGTGAAGTCTAGAAGACTCACCTTATAACTGTAATATGCAATACTTCTCAGATCACTAATGCAGGTATTATGTCAATCACCTCTTATATAACAATACATGAATAATACATAAGGCATTCTGATCTGAAATAGGGCTTACACGGGCCGTGTATCCCTACTCGGGCCATGTCCCATTAATGCTACACGACCTAAGCTGGCAACATGGCCAGTGTGGTCTAGTCACCCTACACGGGCCGTGTACCACTCATGCTACACACCCATGTAATCCTACATGGCCCTATGACCGTCTTACACACTACACGGCCGTGTACCACTACACGGGCCGTGTACCTCTTATACTACACGACCATGTAACCTTACATGGCCCTGTGACCGCCATAACTACTACACGGCCGTGTACATCATAGATCAGCAGACTGTTCTTTCCAAGAACAGTCGGATTTCACCAAGAAATCCTATAGTTTCATCATAAATCGACTAGAGGTGTTTTCCTACACCTTCTAACACTGATATACATAATCTAAACTATATAAAACAACTCTAACATGATTCCACCATTGAAACCATGTGTTTAATCTTACAAAACATCAAATACAAAGCTTGAAAGCTTACCTCAAGTTGTATACTTGCTAAATCTTGGCTATAGGCACTTGAAATTCTGTTTTGGCTTACTAAAATGGAGAGCTTATGGACTGAAGTATATGTGCTCGTGAATTGCAGGAAACAAAATGTGAAACTTTGACTATTAAGTCAAAGTTGGTGCACCATATATATACATAGTTTGAACAAATGACAAAACAGCCCCCTTGACCTTATCAAATTAGAATTTGACGGTTTTAGCCCCTCTAGTTTAAAACCCCATCTTATCACGTATATCCGTTTATAACTCGGGTAACACCTTGGATTTTCTTGCATAAACTTAATAATAAAATTCTGGGTGTTACACTTCAGCAACGAATTCGAGAATTAGAGATCCATCAGGATGACCGCACCGAGGAAACCAAGTCAGATTCAGTCGTTTGGGACGATGATTTTGACGGAGAGGAGAATCCTTTTGGCCGGCGTCCACGCCATCACACCCAACCGCGTCACAACGAAGGTGTACTCCGTTCTTTGGGGGTACGTGTGGAGATTCCAGAATTCATAGGAACCTGATGAATTCATTGAGTGGATCAGCACGGTGGAACGCGTGTTTGATCTTAACGATATTCCCGATCATCTCAAGGTTAAGGTCGTCGCTATTAAGTTGCGCAAATACGCATCCCTTTGGTGGGATCATGTCAAGAATAAACGTCGTCAACAAGGTAAGTCCCGTGTAGAAACGTGGGAAAAGATGAAGAAACTCTTACGGTCCAAATTCTTACCACTTAACTACCAACAAGATGCATTCATTGAATATCATAGTTTTATGCAAAACATTTTGTCCGTCGAACAATTTATTGCAGATTTTGATCGATTACGTATGCGTTGTGGGGCAGATGAAGATGAGGAACAAGTCATCGCAAGGTTTTTAGGAGCATTAAAACCCGATATTGCGGATATTGTCCGGTTACAACAATTTTGGACCCTTGATGATGTTGCTCGTCTTGCACTCAAAGTCGAAAAACAACTCAGCAATAAAACCCGATCAACCCCTATTCGGCCACCACCTGCTCCTCGACCTCCTGTTACATCGACATCACATGCACGTACAACCTCTACACCGCGAGCTGAGGGGCCATCTGTCGGGTCTACGAATCCACAAGTAAGCAAACGTTGTTTTAAATGTCAAGGAATAGGGCATTTTGCTCGAGATTGTCCAAATAAACAACTCGTTCTTTGATTGATGATACTTGTGCTTATGATACCGAAAGCGATAATGAAATTCCACCAGAAGATCAACAGGTTATTTTACCAGACCAAGGTGAAGCTTTAGTCATCCAACGTGCTCTTTCCACTCATGTTGACACCGCTACGGATGATACTTCTTGGCTACGAAACAATATTTTTCGTACCAAACACGACAAAGGGTAAAGTATGTATGGTAATTATTGATGGGGGTAGCTGCGACAATATAGTTGCCACGTCAATGGTCGATAATTTGGGTTAACAGTTCAAGACCATTCGACACCATATCAGTTGATATGGCTCAAGAAAGGGAATGTAGTTCGTGTGACTCAACGTTGCTTGGTCAGTTTCTCTATTGGTACCAAATACACGGACGAAGTGTGGTGTGAGGTCATTCCAATGGACGCTTTTCATTTACTATTGGGACGCCCATGGCAATACGACCGTCGCACGAAGCATGATGGATTCCACTCCCAGCACGTCCCTTTTGTCCCAGTCCGCTTTCATTAACTATTATAAAGCAACCGAGCCACTTTTCTTACTTGCACTAGTTGAGACGGAACAAAACAAGAAAATCAGCGAGATACCGCCATTGATTCAACCTTTGCTCGTTGAATTCGCCACAGTTTTCCAGTGGACATCCTGGCTGGCCTTCCTTTCATGCGTGAAATCCAACATTGTATCGACTTCTTACCTGGTGCGAGTATTCCTAATAAACCCGCTTATCGTATGAACCCAAAAGAATATGAAGAATTACATCGTCAAGTCATGGAATTACTTGACAAGGGCCTTATTAGTGAAAGCATGAGCCCTTGTTCCGTTCCGGTCTTACTCGTTCCAAAACATGGTGGTACATATCATATGTGCATAGACAGTCGAGCCGTTATTCGCATAACTATCAAGTATCGCCTCCCTATTCCACGTTTCGAAGACTTACTCGATCAATTACATGGTGCCAAATTTTTTTCCAAAGTTGATCTTCATAGTGGGTATCACCAAATTCGTCTACGACCGGGAGACAAATGGAAAACGGCTTTCAAAACATGTGATGGGTTATACGAATGGATGGTAATGCCATTTGGGCTCTCAAATGCGGGTATCACCAAAGTTGATTCTGCTACAAGTAAATTGTTAGTATTTAGTTATTCTGTAAAGATTTCAGTCAAGTGTGTTAGAAATAGATACAGTTAAATTCCTTGTTGAAACTATAGCCATGATTATGAGAGAATTCCAAACAGTAATTAAAATAGACTGGTTTGATAGTAACCAGGTTACAGTATTATGTGAACAGAAAGTGATATGAGTTCATATCCCAAGTGGGGAAGAACTATATATATGTGATAGTACCAAAAACCAAAAAGTTATATGTGTGGTTAGTTATAGAAATAGGGAGTATCCTCAGTGTGGATATACTATATCTTTAATTTGTGTTACGAGTATTAGTTAGAGAAGAAATAGGTGAGTTTTTGAAGATGCGAAAGTAGTATATGAATATTCGACGTATAAACCGAGGAAGTACCCAGGGTTACCATCAGACAAGCAGATTGTGGTCAGTATCGTTATGGGATTGTTAACAGAAATTTTGTGAAACGACAGTTTTTGCGCTACCTGAATTGATTGAAGAAATGACAGAAGTTTGAGTTTGCTTTGTACAGTGGAAGGAATTGTGTTTTAATGCAGAGGGGCAGAATTATTGCTTACACTTTTAGACAGTTAAAATAGGATGAGGATAAATACACGGACTTGCACTTGATAGTAGTATATGTGGCACGTTATGTATATGATACGTGATAGTTATACCTCGATAGTGGGTGGATATGTGGATGTAAAACTATTGTTGGTGCGCCGCAATAGCATTCATAAGTGATGTAAGACTATCGTCAGTGCGCTGCGATAGCATTTAGAGATGAGTAGATGTAAGACTACCGTTAGTACGCTACAGTAGCATTCAGTATGATATGATGAGATTATGTGTTTATGTGTGAAGTGTTGTTTACACTAAATTATAGCAGTTGGAAATAATGGTTAAGTGAGAAAGACCTGTAAAGGTGACAGAAACAGTGGTTAGAATTAGTGGAGGATTATGAATAGAATATTATGTTATTCAGAGTAAAGCTAATGGTATAGCCGACAGTTTAAACAGGAAATCAGAAATAATACTGACATGAACAAATTATCTAAATGACAGCCACGGCACTCTTATTCAGAGGTGATAAGAACAGTTCAGTGAAACGTGATCAAAAGGGAAAGATATTATAACGAAGGGATAAAAGGGGACAAACAGTCAATCAGTTTAAAAACAGTTATGATATGTTAATTGGATATAGTGGTATATGAGTATCAGGTTATGGGGGTGCGTGTAAGACACACCTATATGAAATTCATAAGTTTATAGTGATGATGTAATTAAAAGTTACTAGGGGTATGAATACCTAAGAGTGAATTCTTGATAGTTGGAGGTAAAATGAGATATAGTCAGACAAGTGGTGAAATATCCTTAAAGAAATATAACTTGTTTTCATTAGAGAAAACTTATTATTCAGAACAATTAACAGAGGTATGTGTGAAAGAAATTGTATCTTGTGGTAATACATAGTTTCTACTGAATCAGACAGGGATGCCAGTTGTGTTTTCAGAATTTGAAACAGCTTTTATATTGAGTTGAGGGATAAGTCTTATCTCAGTACAGTCGGAATGAAAGGAATATACAGTTGATGGAAATCATATGTTATGATTGTGATATCGATTCAGAAGGAAAGCCAGGGGTATAAATTTGTTTGATAGGAATTTGTGTTATAACAGATACCAGTCCAGCACCGGGATGTTAATGTATGATATTAATATTGAACTTCAGTGTATTGGGTGATGTGAGTCAGACAGAGTGGGGTAGTACAGAAATGGTACAGCGAAAGACGGAACAGATTCAGAAGGTATGTAATGGATTGTCAGATGTTCAGAATAGACAGAAGGGTTATACAGATAAACAGAGATCATCACATCGGTTTCAGTGAAGAAGTATGTATTATTGACAGTGGTACTGTGGAAGAGATGATCAGATTCAGAAAAGAGAGAAAACTAAGCCCGGAATTCAATCAGTTATACAGAATTATTGTACATGTGAGGAAGAGCAGTTTACAGATCAGAGTTGTCAGAAGAGTTGTTATAAATTCAGAACACCTTTAGTGTGTTATATTTCAGCAGATGTTAGCAGTTGAATCTAATAAACAGAGTAGAAGGGTCATGGAACCAGTAAAAGTATAAAAGAGGGGTCAGTAGATGCATGAGGGCCTGTACAGGAAATGGTGATATTATTCAGAACATAACAGCAGTTGATTTCGGGGACGAAATCATTTCAAGTGGGGAAGAGTTGTAACACCCGGAAACATTATTATAAAGTTAACGCGAGAAATGTACAAAGTGGTATACGAGTTACTAATGGATATACGTGATAGTATGTGGTTTTGAACTAGAGGGGCTAAAACCGTTAAAACGGAACTTGGAAAGGTTGAGGGACTAATTATGTAATTAGTCCATAGATATTTATATATATAGCCATCTTTGACTATTTGAAGTCAAAGTCTTCATTTTGCAAGAACCAAACTCACGTATTCTTTCAAACACCAATATTCTCTGGAGATTTTGCTCAAGAAAAGTGGAAGCAAGGTGAAATAACTGGAGCTAGTGATCATACAAGTTGGAGGTAAGGATCTTGAACTATGTTTTTGAAGTTTTATGGGTTTTTAGTTGATTCAATGGTGAATCACAGATTTCAGATTGTTATTGTTGTTATTTATGGATTAGAAGTTGTTTGGGATGCAGGAAAACATCCCAGAAGCGTTTTTATGTATTAAAGTTGGGTTTTTATAGTGTTTTGGCCGGAGACAGCAAGTAAGTCGGCCAAACTGCTGCTACCAGTTGAAGGGCACGGGCGTGACCTTCAAGATCCAACCGTGCCCTTGGCCGTACTTAAGGAGGTACGGGCGTGCCTTGTTCTAGAAAGGCCTAGAGGGTGCCTAGAGACCACGGGGTGGTCTGGGTGTAAGGCACGGAAGTACCTTGAGTAAGGCACGGGCGTGCCTGGCGAGGCACGGCCGTGCCTAGTGTTTTGTTCAGTTGTTCAGTTCAGCAGATGCATGTGTTGATGTATATTCAGTATTATTTCATGTAGAGATTTATCAGAGGCGCGTTCGCTAGATTATTATTGATTGTGGACTGTTATAGCATCACAGACTATAAGGTGAGTCTTCTAGACTACTAGTCATATTTACGGCATGTATGTTATTATATAAGGTTATTGATATGTTAGATCACTCATTTTTGGGTGCTATGTTCAGTAAGGTTCAGTAGTGTTACAGTAATGTTACAGTATATATATATTATGTGTGTTAAGCTTACTGCTATGTACAGTAAGGCTCAGTAATAGTAAGCATGCTGCTTTATGCAGTAGTGGCTCAGAAATAGCATAGTACTAGGGCTCAGTTAATTAATCAGATATCAGAAAGCATACTGCCTTGTGCAGTAGTGGCTCAGTTAATTAATTATGTGAATCAATAAGCATACTGCCTTGTGCAGTAGTGGCTCAGTTAATTACTCAGAGTTATATTATCAGTATTGTTAGTGTTTATCATATGATTATATTTATGTGCTTATATGATTGGCAGTCTAGTTTACTCACTAAGCTCTCGCAGCTTATCAGATATTATTTTCTAAAATGTTTTGCAGGTTTTATCAAAGACTAGGGGCAAAGCTTCAGTTTGACGGTTGTCATGTATTTAAGTAAAACAGTGTTTTGAAACTTAACGCCCAGTTGTTTAGCGAGAAAGCATCTTTTGATGTAAATAAGTATCTTTCAGGCTTTTGTATGAACCGAGGGTTCAAAATAGTTTTGTTGCTTCCGCTTATTTGTAAAATAAATCTTTATTTCTAAAGAACTTCAAGTATGGTTTTATTTATGTTTTTCTAAAAATTGGGGCGTTACAAACAAGCGCCCTATTGCCTTCTTCAGCGAGAAACTTAACGACACGAGACGGAAGTATAGCACATACGACAAGGAATTCTATGATATCATTCGAAGTCTTGAATATTGGCGTCACTACTTGTTGCCAACGGAATTTATACTTTTCTCGGATCATCAGGCGCTACGGTATATTCAAGGCCAAGCCAAACTGAATCCTCGACATGCTAAGTGGGTCGAGTTGTTGCAAGATTTTTCATTCGTTATTCGACATAAAGCGGGTTCCTCGAACACGGTAGCTGATGCATTAAGTCGACGTCACACTTTGCTATCTTCTGTTCGACTGCATGTGCATGGATTTGAAATGTTTCAACATTTGTATGTAGATGACCCGGATTTCTCGTCTGCATGGCAATTATGCCCAGCACCACCTTTTCAAGACTTTCTCAAACATGATGACTTTTTGTTTAGACACAACCGATTATGCATTCCACGTTGTTCATTACGTGATTCAATTATGTTGGAATATCATCAGGGAGGTTTGGGAGGACATTTCGGTAGGGACAAAACTGTCGGTCTTGTTCGTGATCGCTATTACTGGCCCCATATGGTCAAAGACGTTTCACGCATTATCGCATGTTGCCGCGTTTGTCATGTCGCCAAAACCCACCACACGAATGCAAGTCTTTATACGCCACTACCAGTTCCGAATGCACCATGGGAAGATGTTAGCATTGATTTTGTGTTAAGCCTTCCACGTACACAATGCCAAAAAGATTCAATCATGGTCGTTGTTGATCGTTTCTCGAAAATGGCTCATTTTATTCCTTGTGCTAAAACGTATGATGCCAGCCAAGTAGCACGTTTATATTTTACTGAAATTGTTCGTTTACATGGCATTCCGAAAAGTATTACATCAGATCGTGATGTCAAATTTGTCAGTCACTTCTGGCGTACGTTGTGGAAACGTTTGGGTTCCCGCTTACAGTTTAGTAGTTCTCACCATCCCCAGACTGACGGACAAACGGAGGTCACTAATCGTAGTTTGGGCAACTTACTTCGCAGTCTTATTGGTGATAACCCGAAGCAATGGGACTTGGTATTACCTCAAGCGGAATTTGCATATAATCGTTCCAATCATAGCTCTACCGGTAAGAGTCCCTTTTTGGTCGTTTATGGCTGAAACCCGTTTACTCCACTAGATCTCACACCTTCTCCGAGCACTGATCATTTTAGCGCTGATGGTGAAAATCGAGCCAATCAAATTTGTGATATCCATATGCAAGTCCGTGAGTAGATTGTTAAACACAACTTAGCATATCAGAAGCGAGCAAATGTACATCGAAAGCAAGTTATCTTTCAAGAAGGTGATCTTGTATGGATTCACCTCCGTAAGGGACGTTTTCCTGGTGGGCGTTTTGGTAAACTTCAACCGTGTGTTGATGGCCTGTTTTAAGGTTCTTAAACGCATTAATGATAATGCATATAAGATCGAATTACCGGGACACTATGGCGTATCCGCAACTTTTAATGTGGGTGATTTAACTCCCTTTGTTCCGGATGATGATCCTGTTCTTTCGGACTCGTGATCGAGTCCTTTTCAAGCCGGGGAGGATGATGCGGATCAAAATAATGTTGCGGATGAAAGCCCACAAAAATCGATAACTTAGTCTTCAAGTTATCGATATCTTTTGAAGATTGCCTTTATCTTAATTTTAGTAATTGAATAATGACTAATTAGACTTTGATTGGGATTTGTTTTATTTCCGTATTTTATTGCTTGAGCCTTTTAAATATTCCTTTTGTTTGAGGAATAAGGAGTTGGACTTTTTTGAAGAAATCCTAATCGAGATTTTCGATTGTTCTTATTGTTGAACGTACTGTTGTTTCTTCATTCTTCAAGATCCCCATGAAACCTGCGTGAGGTGTTTACTTGGTGGAGGCAAAACATCAATTTGAAGAGGAGGCATGGGTAAAACAATAGGTATCTGATATATGTATTGAGATGAGACATGACTTTTGAGGAGCTATAGTGAGTCACATTTTCATATGGGCTGTTGACTAATTCTTTAGTATGCATCTATGTGTGTTTATTAGTGGTTGTACTCAGACTGTCTGTCTGGGTAAAATTAAATTAAATTGTTGTTTAAAAAAAAAGTATTGTGTTTTTTATCTAATGTTGTTACAGCAGATCATAAAGTCGCTACTTTACTTCCCCAACCTATTGATTAGCTATTATTATTATTATTAAGGATTAAAACATAATTAATCATCTTTTTTAGCTTATTAACTTATTTTTTATGCTTATAAAAAATTTGATGTTTGACTTAACATATTAGCTTAAGCTTATAAGTTTATTTTTAGTAAAAATAAATCCTTTGATAAGCCGGGTGAAAACAACTTTTTTTCCCATCTACTTTAGCTTATCTTTGTATATTTACATACATATCGTTATCTTTCTTCTATTTTCCAACATACTCTCTTTTACAAATATAAGCGTGTCTTTTTTAGTTATTTTACAATAATAATTCAAAACAAACACTTTTTAAAAATAAACTTATTATCTTATAAGCTGGTCATAACTTAATCTACACTCTTTTCACTAAAAACCTTAAAGACTCGTAAAGCTAAAAATCAAATAAGTTTACCCAAAAACACTCTTATTCTGAATTTGATTCCCGATTAGATTTGTGCATTTTGTATAGCTGAATACCTAATTGCTATTACGATTTCTTGTTATAGATTCACACCAGAGAGTACAACTCCAAAAAATCGAATAGTAGCGATCGGGACCGAGCTAGTTAACGAGGACTGTCATCTTAACCAACAAATGAAAAGCTGATCCAAGTCAGGCATCTATAATCTCTCGAACAAACGAACTACACATGTGATGCCGATCAGATCATCATTGATTAACGAGCCATCTCAAATTTCTAACGCAAGATTCGTTATTCGATCAGCAATTCTGTCAAGAATCCTTGTATTAACTCTAACACTCATCTGGAGATCAATTCTCAACCCTTACGATACCTCGGCTTCAATAAACCCTAACTGTCTCTCTTCAAGCACTAGCGACGACCACCACGAACAGTTAATTTTATTTCCTCGCATCGCCGCAGCTATTGAAAACGGGATCGTATGGGACAGCGTGTACTTCGCTCGAATAGCTCAATGTGGTTACGAATATGAACAGACCTATGCTTTCTTGCCTCTCCTTCCTTTCTGCATTTCATTTTTCTCCCGAACAGGTTAGTTTCTTCGATTTAGCTTTTTATAGTTTTAGAATTATAGCTCAGTAAAAAGTAGGAGCTATGATGTGTATTTATGTGCAAGAGAACTTTGTAATTTGGTATGTGATATGGAAAATCTCGAGTTTCTAAGATGATGTTTGGCATCGAGTTTTAAAAGTTACTGTCTTCTGTTGTTTGTTTGATGTATGAGTGTTTGCCAACCCTTTGTTCTCGAGGTTTTGAAGGAGAGGAAAAGAAAAGAGAAGGAAGTGAATTCTTTCCTTTCAAAATCCTCTCAATTTTGAGAGGACAAGGCTTGAGGCAAAATAAGCCTAAACTCTTCCTCCAAGTCCTCCCTTTCCTCCATGGTTAAGTGTAACTCGAGAACAAACTTTTCTGGTTTTCCTTACAAATCATTTCCTTTCCTTCGTTAAAAAAACTCATGAATAGGGTTGCACTGTGTTCATATCAGGGTGTTGCACCCTGATTGTTTAGAGATATACATGTAAAATGACTCCCATATCAGGGTATAAGCAGATGGTCCTAAAGTTGGAAAATAGAACCAGTTTCACTATACTCACACACTAGAAATTGATTATGCTACTTAAAGGAAGCAATTAATGAGATAATCACTGATGGCTGACCAATATTGCAACTTGCTGAAACAGTTATTCTACTTTGATTAATCCTCAGAAAAGAGTAAGGAAACAGAGGAAGAAACAAGTAAAATAACAGAAATCAAAATTCTTCATATCATTTCCCTTTGGCTGCTAGGTCTAATTTGATAATAAACATAGGATTGTGTGCCAAGTGGCAAAACGCCAAAACCTACGTTTTACAGAAAATAACACAGGTCCAGCGTGTTCCTCCTCTTCGGCTTTTTGTTTGCTACTTGGTTACAAAATTAGACAACCATGTGGGCTTCTTTTTGGTCATTCTGCTTGGCCTAGAATGGTGTGGGCTCCCCTGCTGGGCTTGGGCTTGTGGAGTCGTGTCATTCACTCCCAGGATGCCGACTTCCTCTTTTCCAGAAGTACTAGTCACAACAGTTCAACTCATACGTGTTCTTTAAGTTGATCATCTTCCTTACGAATTGTTACTGTAAATAGTTTGTTGTTGATGCTATACATCTTCTGAAAGCTATGTCAATAATAAATTTGCAGTTCTTCGGCCATTAATTCCACTTATTGGACATAGAGCTGTGTTGGCATTGTCTGGATATATTCTTTGCAACATCTCATTTGTTTTCGCTGCACTGTTTCTCTACAGGTAATTGTCTTGACCCTACATCAAACACCCTTTGTTTTCTGTGTGTGTGTGTGTTTAATGATTGATTTAGAAATTTTACTTGACATAGTAACAATGATCCAGTAATGTTGTCAACCTACTTAAAAGTAGTCCAAGATGTTATTGGACTTATAATCATTACACGTGTTCTTTCCCTGACAGTTTTCTTGTTTTCTATCGCTAAGGCTTTCTGTTATTATTCTGAAGGACTCAGAGGCATCATTGAGAGCGTCAATCTTGTTTTGCTTCAACCCAGCATCTATATTCTATTCGTCCATGTATTATTCTTTATCTTCCTTCTATTATATAACTTTCAAAACTTCAAACTTATGATTACCATCTGAAACTAGTACTTTGCTTTTGTAGTTACTCTGAGAGTCTGTATGCACTATTATCGATTGGAGGACTGTACTTTCTGATGTCGGGTGCAAATAATTTGGCAACACTGTGGCTTGCTTTCTCTGGATGTGCGAGGTCAAATGGGGTGCTAAATGCCGGGTATATCGGTTTTCAGACTATGCATCGAGCTTATGATGCTGTATTTTTTCAAAAGAGCCCATTTGTAAGCATATGTAATAGTTACATGTTTTGTAATTCTTGAACATTATTCCCCTTTCTTCTGGATTAATAATTTCTAATATTATGTTGTCTTATGCAGTTGGTGTTTCGGGTTCTTACATCTGGAATTTTGCATTGCATATTTATTTTTGTTCCATTTGTCGCCTTTCAAGCATATGGATACTACAACCTGTGTGATGGACGCTATATAGATAACTTGAGGCCCTGGTGTAAAGCAAAGATTCCTTTCCTATACAATTTCATTCAAAGTCATTACTGGTATGTGTATGTTTTAGTTATTTCTGCCTAGCATAGATGAAGATAATCTTATCAGTGCTGAAATTAATGTGCATAATCTGTTTTGATGTCAGGGGAGTTGGTTTTCTACGATATTTCCAGTTAAAACAGTTGCCAAATTTCCTTCTTGCATCACCAATACTTTCCATTGCACTGTGCTCAATAATCCATTATGTGAAGCTAAATCCAAAGGTCTTCTTTTCGCTTGGTTTCCAAGTTACTCCAAAAATTTACGGGAATATAAAAAACAATTCTTTGTTGGAGACAGAAATATCAACAGTAAGTCGAGGTATGAATCTGAAACATTAATTCTGCTTTAAGTTTGGAAGTTACTCGCTTTACATAAGTTTAAAAAGTTTCTTTTGATCATCACTGCTAAAATAGAAGATCAGGCTCTTAGAAGAAGAAAGCATATTACCAAAGAAGCAGGTCCTAACGTGCTCACTGCTGACAATGTATCAATGGACAGATTAGGAAAATTTTCAGTTATCATCATACCGTTTGTTTTACACTTGGGGTTCATGGTGGCCACAGCATTTTTTGTCATGCATGTTCAGGTCAGTCCTATATTTTTAAATACATGTGTATGTATTCTAAGTTTTAACATCAAGGTTCTGATTTCATGCTGCTGGTACATGTATGACTTTTTGAACACTGTAATATATGTGTGTTAACAATATGAATTGTTACAGGTTGCTACACGGTTCTTGTCATCGAGCCCCCTAATCTATTGGTTTGCATCGTATGTATTGGTATCTCCTGGAACTCACAAGGGCTGGGGATACTTGATTTGGGGCTACTGTGCAGCCTACATCCTCATTGGCAGTCTACTCTTTTCAAACTTTTACCCATTCACATGAATCTTTACAAGTTGTAACATACACAAAAGCTATAATGTGATTCAGAATTCAAGTTTTTGATGTTGATGGGGGGGGGGGGGGGGGGGGGGATTCTCATTGACAGTTTGATGCTCAAACGATGGTGTTATATGTACATGATACTCATTTGTGACTTACATACCAACAAACTCATCATACTGACGACCAGATCTAAGAACTCTCTTAAGTTTTCAGCTCTAGCATACTCATTATCTGTGAGGAGGCAGCAGGGGAAGGCTTTGTTTCAATAACCAAATGTGATGTTGCAGCATACAGTTTCTCCACGAGCACTCGCCCTTCGAATTTGACAACCCCACAAAATAAGGGAAAACGTCGGACGTTTTAGACGATTGCTTGATCAAATTCACACTAAAAAATGCCTATAAGGTAAACGGGTTAGAATACCTTGTGGGAGTTGGCATCTGTGAAGTGATCATCATCTGAAAGCAAGGAAGCTATGGCTTTAAGAAGGTGACGTCCTTCGGTCATGCTTACTCAATAATTAAGTATCTCTTGTCATAAAAAAGGAAATAGAAAAAAGTAAAAGGATATTATATTTCTCACTGTCCTACTTTTGTACATCATGACGTGTGTCTCGTGAAGGCACTACCTCGAGTGGATAATATAGACATCGATTAGGGTTACTATATTACAAGATGCTAAAACTAATGTTAGTTTTGTTTTATTCAATTAATACACTGCGAATTATACGGAGGAAAGTTTAAAGCATATAAAATTAATTGTTGTTCGTAAAAAAGGCATATAAATGAGATAATACGAGGTACGATCAAGCAATCAAGGTTTCAATTTATTGTTCTTATAATCTTAAAATCATTATTTGCTAACACTTGTGTTTGACATTTTGCTAGAAATCAAATGAACAAATAAGGAACACGTGTTGATGGCTTCCTCAAACAGGTAATCCAATAGTTAAAAAATGATATATTTTCTTGATAGTAACTTAATTGTTTGATTTACTTTATTTAATCCTTAAATTAATTATAATTAATTAATTAATTTTCTGCACTTTAAATTGAATGATGCACTTTTAAAGATGCTCGTGATTGTGATATTAGCGTTACTCTATACATAAATCCAACTGATATTAATGATATCTTTGGTTTCGTTCATTATTCTTAAACATCTTTTTTCCCCTCCTTTTGTCTATGGGTGCGCATTTATTAAAGGTTATATTGTTTGTTTTTTAAATTAGGAGAGAGTCTTTTTTTAGATCCTTTTTCCTTATGTTTTGGAAGAGATGTGACAGCCTCTTTTTAAAAAATAGATGTTTCTCTTTTTGGGATAACCATCGATCTGTAGCTACTCATCCTTTATGCCTTCACCTGCTTCGGTAACCATCGATCGACAACATCTTGTTTCTTCACTTTCTTTGATTCTAGTCCGAATGTGTTTTAATATATGGTTCAAAGTTGTAGCTATTACGATTCATGCTTAGGGTTCAAATGTTTCTTCACCCTCTATCGACGATTCACACTTACCGAGGAGGATTAATGCTTTGATTGCTTAGGTTTAATCCTTGTGGTTCTGGTTCTTTTGCTTAATGCTTACTTTGATCCATGCATAGGGTTCAAGTTCTGCTTTGATTCATGCTTTCTTCAATAATGGTTTATGCCTATGGGTTCGATTCTTTTAAATTTCTTCATATATGGCGGGTCTTACTGTGTGATGATGTGAAAAAGAGGTTTTGAAATATAAAAACAAACATTATTCTCTTATTGTAAAAAGTTTGGAGTAAAAGAAACAAAGTTGTCTTTCAAGATAAAAATGTGTCTAATTGAGAGGTGTTCAATGAAATTTACATTGTCCTCCAATCACAAAACTTCGGAGTTGCTTGTCGTGGTTGGTTGATTAGTTTCCCCATATCATTGTGTGATGGCGGTGTTGTAAGTAAAGGTCTCATGGCTGTATTATATCTCTTTGGTGATGTGTTTATGTCCATTTCTAGCTCTTTCTGTTACTAGAGTTCTTGGATTGATCATATGTTGTCGTTGAAGGTTTACTCTGTACAACTTTCTGGTTATAAGGTTAGTTTGATTGCTTCATTTCGTTGTTTTTATGGTTCATTGTGTAGCTTTACCGGTTGTTCTCTTTTTTCTATTTTGTTGGTCATATGTTCGATATCTTGTAAAAGAGGGTGTTGGTTTGTATCATACTATTTTTGTATTATTGTTATGTTTTTCTGCAATTAAAAAAGAAACTGACATGACCAATTATCCGTCAAAAATCAATATATTTATATAAATATATATCACATTTTCTACATAAAAAAGTTTTTAAAGCGATTTTTTATAAATTCTTGATAAATTAGATGGAATATTATACTTTGGTGACTTTATACTCTTTATTTTGAAACAAACTGAGAGATTTTCTTAAAAAGCCTATTTATAATAGACATGAATTCAAAGGGTTTGAATTGCAATATAATCTTGATCCTATTAATAAATAAAAGAAAGATACTGTAAGATCAAGTATCGTCTTATGTTCACAAACAAACAAATTTTATCAATAAATAAAGAAGAAAATAAACAAATTTTATCAGTAAATAATGTAAGATCAATAGATTTTATAAAATTTTATCGTCTATTATAGGTCCTTTTAATTTTACATAATTTTTAAATAAAATATTAAATACATATTTTTTAAATAAAATATTAAATACATATTTTTTAAATAAAATATTAAATACAGATATCAAAATTATTAAAATACATTTTATTCAAAAAATTATAAGTTAATTACGTTTTTGGTAATGTGGTTTACATGAAACTTCACATTTAGTCCTCATAGTTTTAAAAATTAAATCATTGATCCTTATAGTTTTTATTTTGTTTTAATGGTGGTCCATCGGCCATTTAAAAAGACAAAAATGTCCTTATCTCTATATTTTTGGTCTTCGATTTAATCTTTATTCATTAAAATATTTAATTATTATTAATGAATAATTAAAAAGAAATAAAACACTAATTACTTCTATAATTACAATTAATTAACACTTAATTCTATCGCGCCTTCGTATGTTACCGCCCACCACTGTCTACCACCGCTGGAAACCAACATCTAGGGATGGCAATGGGGTCGTGGGTATCGGGGATTGCTCTCCCCATCCCCGTTCCCCATCCTCGCCGGGGAATTAACCTGCATCCTCATCCTCATCCCCATCGGGTATCGGATATCCCCGCGGGGAATCGGAGATTTTTCTTCGTCTACAAAATTGAGTTTTCTTATGACGCTTATAATACATTTATACTTGACTCTACAAAAAATATATTAGTTATTTCATCATATTAGTTTTTTTCGTTCTCTTTGTTTAATAAATCGTATGAGACGGTCATGTATGTACAAACAAAAAACTTCTTATTGATACGCATATTAATGTAAGAAAGAAAAGTTGCAAAAAAATGCATATTTATATGAGAAATTTGACTTTAAAAAATTATATGTATTTATATACACACACACACATATATATATATATATATATTTATATATGTGTGTGTGCAGGTTCAGGGCCGGGGACAAAAAATTGCCCTATCAAGCCACTGATACTGCTTTCTCTCTCTCAGATTTCCCATCAAACATCTTTAATAGATTTTAAATCAAGAACAAAAAATTGCCAACTCCAAATCAAGAAAAACAAATTGCCAACTCCAAACGAAGAACAAAAAATATCAGCAACTCATAACCAGACCATAAATCCACCAAAAATCGTCTCTGCCACCACAATCCTAGCAATCATTCGCACCATTTGCGGTGGCAAGGAGAGAGAGGATAGAGAGAATAAGTTAGAGAGAAAGAGAGATAAAGAAAACAAAGAATGAGGCATCTCACCCTTTATCTAGTCGAGCCTTTTGACAGTGCTAGAGATCACATCTTGAGCGAGAGTGGTCACCAGAGGGTGGTTGGTGATGCAACGAGGTGGTGTCCGAATGGTAGATCTTGAACAGATAGAGAAGATCTTAAGTGAAGGGTAGATCTTAAGTAGAGAGACTGACCATAAGCAAAGGGTGTTCACCGAAGGGTAGATCTTTAGCAGAGGGAGTTCGCTTGGAGGTTGGTTGACGAAAGGTGGTTGTCGGAAACAAGAGAAAAAGAGGGGGAGAGAGTCTCTGATGGGGAGTCAAAGTGGATGGTGGTGGTTGGATATTTATTTTCTTATGGAGAGTCAAAGTGGTGGAGATGATGGCGGTGACGATGACGATTATGGAAGTGTAGGTCGGAGTAGGATGGATGGCGGTAGTTAGTCGGAGAGCAAGGACGATGATGAAGGTGTTTTGCATAGAAATGATCAAGAAACTAGGGGGACACTTTTTCTTTCCGGGGTTGGGGGTATTTGTTTTTTTTTAATTTTCAGCATTAATTATATATTATTTAGTTATTTATTAAGAATATTTAAACGAATTAAAGGATAAATTAAGAAATGAGTGACATTTTTGTTTTTTCATATGCATCTGGACTAACATTGAAACAAAATATTAATTATAACAATCAATGTTGTAATTTTTGAAACACAAAGATTAAATTTGTAAAAATTAGGACAAACAATGTAATTAGCTAAAAATTTATAGCAAGTAACACACGCTATCATTTCTATACAAAAACGAGGAGTTGAATGTTAGAATAGTAAGATCATCAGCATCCATCACACACATTTTCTTTACTATATTAGCATCAAATCATTTTTATTCTATTTCATTCTATCTCACAAACTTCTACATCTATCTCACGTCACTTTTTTATTTTAAAAAATGAATAATAGAGAAGAGAGAAGAGAGGAGATAAATAGAGAGACGAAAGAGGAGAGTAAAAACGAGTTAATTTCATAAATGGTCCTTTAACTAACTACAGATTGCAAATTTGTCATTTTTTTAAAAAAGTTGCAAATTTCATCCTTAAACTACCATTTTGTTGCATGTATCATTCTTTCTAACGTTTTCTGTTATCTTCTACCGTTAAGTCTAGTACATACAAGGGTATTTAGGTCTTTTGTTTTATTTTTTAATTTTAATTGATTTCTATTGTCCTTTTTAAGAATTAAAAAAGTCAAAAATTATATTTACACAATTAAATTGAATTAAACCAACAATTTAATAAGATAAAATCTGTGTACTGCCGTTGAAACCACCAACCACCACCACCCCCACCCCCACCCCCACCCATCACCAATACCAACCACCATCACCACCTCCTGAAACCACCATTGTATACCACAAAGACCGCCTACCACCACCTAAAGTCGAGAAACAAAAGTAGATAAAAGAACCATCATACAACATCAAATACAACCACCAGAAATAATCAACCCTCGTCTACCACTCTACTAGCGCTAGAAAAAGTCGAAAATCACCAAGAACACAAAGAAAAAACGAAACCCAGACACCCAAATCGCACATGAAGATAAAAAGAAAAGACCTAAATCTCATATGAAATGAAGAGTAAAACCCTAAATCGCACATGAAGATGAAGAAATCTACAAAGATCAATGATGAATATGAAGAGCAAAACCCTAAATCATAACCTGTTACCATCGATTCCTCATATTTGTCTGGGCTATCAACATCCATCACGACGATGATGCTAAAAAGATCTTAGATCCACAACTATGGTGTGCATGATGACGGTGGAGATGGTGTTAAGTGTGATGCACGATGGTGGTGGAGATGAGAGAGACAACGTTTGATGTGGTGTCTTCTCCGGCGAGGTAGTAGGCGGCGGCGGTTAGGGCAGAAAGAGAGATTGAAGAAGTGAGAGCCTGAGAGGGTCGTAGGTGTTGATGATGCAGCGACGGAAAGATGGTACTTGACGGTGGCAGTTTTGTCTGGTCAGGGGAGTTGTCCGGTGGCATTCTCCGGCAAGGAGGAGGTTGTGGCAGTGGTACTTTTGGGGAGGGAATGACTGATAAAGAGGGGTGGGTGGGGGAGGCAGTGTGTAGAAGAAAGTGGAGTAATAATAATTATAATTATAATTACTTTATTATTAATAAAAGAAATAAAAATAAATATAAGGGTAGAATAGACAAATTGAAAAAGTTAACTGTCCAAGTTAACAGAAAACGTTAAAAAGGACGATGCATGCAACAAAATGGTAGTTTAAGGATGAAATTTGCAACTTTTTCAAAAAAAAGACAAAACTTGCAATCTGTGATTAGTTAAAGGACCATTTATGAAGTTAACTCAGTAAAAAAAGACGGACGATGCATGAGAGATTGCTGGTTCACATAACATTTTGAGCGAACCAACGCAAGCCAGCAAGAGGGGTGAGATGGTGTTGACTGGTTACCAGCGTCAACCAGCCCGCTCTCACGTAACTGATTCGGATGGTCTAACCCTAATGGACAGAAGCTTAAAAAATATGTTAAAAAAGTTTTATAAATTGTTCTTTGACGGAACAAAATTATCTTTACGGAACGAAGAACAGCCGTTTCCCCCCTTCATATCTTCCCTGATTTTGACCTAAATAATACATACAACAAACCTGTGTTCATAATCTTCAAAACCACCGATCATAAATCTTCTTTGGAAAATATCGTCGACTACCTGCAGGAATCAGCCTCTCCGTTTGGGTTTCCCTAATTGCTCGGAAATAATTGATTATGCTTAGGGTTTGATCATTGACGATGGTAGATTCAGAAGTTAGTAGGTTATTGTTTTCACGCGTCGGTTTTATGGGTAGAGAATGCCGGAGCTGCGCAGTGGAGTACGCCGTGCCCCTGCTTCTCCTGTAGTCGACAAAAAGAGAGATGTCAGCACGCCGAAGGTTGCAGCAGGGAACAAGCGATCGGAGCATTTAGTAGGTAATCACGTCAAAACTCGAGCAGCGGCTGCTCGGGAGGCTGCGGCGACTAAGAAGGAAGAGGAGGAGAAAGAGGACGAAGAGCGAGGAGTCAAAGTACAGATGGCGGATGCTAGCGGTGGTTTGAGCGCTAATAAGGTTACCGGCCAGGAGGAAGAAGGGAATACTGCCCCTTTTCCTGATATGGTACAAACCCTCTCTCTTTTTCTTTTGTGTTTTAAGAAGTTTAAAAGTTTTGTTCTTGTTTGCATGGCCTCAAGAAGGAAATAATTCTTAATTACTTGCATAATACACATGCTTCTTTTTAGTTGATTTTTTTCTGAATTTCTGAATGTATGTCGTCAATAGTAGTTGTGTAAAGCTAGGTGCATGGTGGTGTCAAGGAATCAAATTAATTACTAACCGCTTTTTGGAAAACTTCTATTCACGGTATTAGCTATCCATGATCCATTCAAGGCCACTGAAGATCTGTCTGATTATTTTTTCTTTATTTTTTTTATCCTCCCTTGTGTCTGCACTTGCTTATAGTTTTAAGAAGCAGAATGGGCAAGATAGCATAAATATAATTAATTTCTATTACTATTGTGATTAGTTTTAGAAAAGATTTACACAGTTTGGCTCATGCTCCACATCTTCCACAACCTAATCATTCCCCTTGGAAAGTTTGAAGTGATCCCTACTTCTGGAGTCACTATTATTACATCAATAGCCAAGTTGTGCTGCTATTGATACCTTAATCACCCACAATAACATGAATATAATACAGTGCAAAGTAGAAAGGGCAACTGTTTCGGGCTTTCATTTTTATTTAGGTTGCTATTGAGGTTAGTTATGGTCTAACATGAACTTAGAACCTCATTTTTAGAAGGAATTCTTGGAGAATTGTTTGCCAAGATATCTGAATATCACATGCAATCATTTGAATACAGGTTGAGCTAATATCTTTTATCGTTTGTTGGTTGATTTTCAGGTTCAAGTAGGCGGATCACCTCAATATAAGGTTGAGAGGAAGTTAGGCAAAGGTGGATTTGGTCAGGTATTTGTAGGTCACCGTGTTTCTGGTGGAACTGATCGGATATCCGGTCCAGGGGCTACGGAGGTAAGCAATAGTATACAAAGCAATCAAATTAGAATGCTACATGAGTCTTATATTCTCTGAAACCATATATGATCCAACTTATTTCTTTAATTCTCTTTGTAACAGGTAGCTCTTAAATTTGAGCACAGAAATAGCAAAGGCTGCAGTTATGGCCCTCCATATGAGTGGCAAGTTTACAAGTACGTGTTGTTTTCACGATCTTTTGTAGTCAAGATTAACATAGTTCTTTTTCTGGGAACTAGAAGTAACATAGATGTTCCTTTTGGTCAAACAGCACTCTAGGTGGCAGTCATGGTGTGCCTAAAGTGCATTATAAAGGAAGACAAGGAGAGTACTATGTAATGGTATGATAGTCACTTTCCTTTGCACCTATATGGAAAGCTATATAACATTATAACAAACGGCTGTTTTTACGTCTTTCTCACTCTTCCAGGTCATGGACATGCTTGGGCCTAGTCTATGGGATGTATGGAATTCTTCAGGGCAGTCGTGAGTTCTTTTAGCTTGTTGACATTAAAAGAAGTTATTTTCTTTCTCTTATATTATGTGGTGTTACTTTGGTATGTTGAGAAGTAGTGAAATAACTTTGTTTTAGTTTGTAGTTTTTGCTGGGTTTGACATTGCTATTTTTCTTCTCACGTTGCTCCTCTTTTTCTTATGCTTTGACCCATGTTTGTTTTTTGTTGACTACGTCAAATTTATAGGATGTCAGCTGAAATGGTATCTTGTATAGCTGTGGAAGCTTTATCAATTTTGGAGAAGATGCATGCAAGAGGGTATGATATCCAGCTCATACACAGTTACACACACGCAGTTACTCGTATATATATGTATATGTCTGTGTATATGTATGTGTTTGTATACATGTGTATGTATTTGTGTGGTGTATATCTATATTACTATATATGTACACATTCTTTTTTCTCAAATTGAGATCTTTTTCTTATTCACTGCAACAAATAGTTCTGTTTCATTTTTTTCATGCCATCACGCTAAATTAGTTCTGTTTCTTAGTTATGTGCATGGAGATGTAAAGCCAGAGAACTTTTTGCTTGGCCAGCCATCAACGTCTCAAGAAAAGAAATTATTTCTGGTTGACCTGGGATTGGGTAAGAAATTTCATTTGCTTTCAGAAATGGCTTTTGTTATTTCCTGGGTTCCTCTTTAATGCTTATATTGATGCATGAAATGCAGCAACAAAGTGGCGAGAGAGTGGTAATGGTCGGCATGTTGATTATGATCAGCGACCCGACATGTTCAGGTGAAATTCAAATTACCAATGGCTTGAAAGAAACTATTTTTATTTTTTTTAGATAGTTAATATTCATTTGAGCACAAACATATTCTTGTGATGGTCATTGCAGGGGAACAGTTAGGTATGCTAGTGTTCATGCACACCTGGGTAGGACTGCTAGTAGAAGAGACGATCTAGAATCTCTTGCATATACGCTCATATTTCTTCACCGTGGCAGGCTTCCATGGCAAGGTTATCAGGTATTGCTTTATTCATCAGAATATTGTATTTTCATATGAGATTGTTAATCAGTTCTTTAAGCTTAAGGTTTGGGGTAATCTTATATGCTGCTGTTTATTAGGGTGACAATAAATCATTTCTAGTCTGTAAGAAGAAAATGGCCACATCTCCTGAAATGTTGTGCTGCTTCTGCCCTGCACCTGTAAAACAATTTCTGGAGATAGTTGTGAATATGAAGTTTGACGAAGAGCCGAACTATTCCAAGCTAATTTCTTTGTTTGAGGGACTGATTGGTCCCAACCCTGCCATAAGGCCAATTAACACAGATGGTGCTCAAAAGGTGACCCAAATATGTTTGTAATATTATTTCAAGAGAAACTTATCTAACATTTCTGTTTTTCATTTTATTTTAGATCATATTTCAAGTTGGTCAAAAACGGGGAAGATTGAATCTTGATGAGGAAGATGAGGGACAGCCTGCGAAGAAAATCCGTATGGGAGTTCCTGCGACACAGTGGATTTCAATTTACAATGCCAGGCTACCAATGAAACAGAGGTTGATGGTTTTCTTTTGTAAATGTATCTTACTTTTTCCTGATAGTCGCATATTAAAATGTTATATAACCAAATGATCTCTTATAAGCGCTTCTTTTTTATTCTGCACAAGGTATCATTACAACGTTGCAGATGCAAGATTGAGCCAGCATGTTGAGAGAGGAAATGCTGATGGTTTACTTATAAGTTCTGTGGCTTCTTGTTCAAACTTGTGGGCTCTAATAATGGATGCTGGGACTGGCTTCACAAACCAAGTTTATGAGCTGTCTCCTTTCTTCTTGCACAAGGTAGATGCCCTTTACAGCCTGCATGGTCTGAAAGCACTTGTGAAAAAGTTATTTATTTTTATATTCCGATTTGTGTTGTAGGAATGGATTATGGAACAATGGGAGAAGAATTTTTATATTAGTTCCATTGCTGGTGCTAACAATGGAAGCTCTCTTGTGGTTATGTCAAAAGGTTTGTTTTAATAAACTTTGCCTTATTAGGTGTCCATTTTATTTAAGCACCTACTTTCGGTTATAAATACGAAGTGTTTTCTGCAGGGACCCAGTATTCTCAACAGTCTTACAAAGTAAGTGACTCCTTCCCTTTCAAGTGGATAAACAAAAAATGGAGAGAAGGGTTTTCTGTGACCTCCATGGCCACCGCGGGTACTCGTTGGGGTATTGTCATGTCTCGCAATGCTGGCTTCAGTGATCAGGTAGCACTTAAACTTCGTTTTAAACAGCTAATTAGATTTTACATCTTTTTCATATGATCATAACTATGCGTTACAATGTTAATTAGGAAGTAGAACATATTCTCAATTTCTTGCAAGCTGCATTCTCTGAGAAATGCTGCATGTTTTGTAGGTGGTGGAGCTTGATTTTCTTTATCCAAGTGAGGGCATCCATAGGCGATGGGATAATGGTTATCGTATTACTTCTACAGCTGCAACATGGGATCAAACTGCACTTATTTTGAGTGTTCCCCGTCGCAAGCCTGGTGATGAAACACAGGAAACTTTACGCACATCACAGTTTCCAAGCACACATGTTAAGGTACCCTCCCCATCTTTTAGTTTAAATCATAGTTGCACGGAACTGGGTTCGCTCCAGTACGTGGAACGAAAATGGGATCGAGGATTGGTAATCTTTAAACTTCGGTACCCCCATGTAACATGGTACGGTGTACCATATATTACTAACATATATAATAATAATATTAATAAAAGTATACTAAATTCTAAATACCAAAAGATCAATACTTCTTTTTACCAAATACCATATTAAATTTCTTTTATTGAATTGATTGTTCCACAAATGAGAAGAATTGAAAAAAGTGGAATTGTGGAAGTAACTATTGTAGAACACAAGTTGATAAAAGTCAATTGGGTTCTCAAGTTCAGCTGTATCAGAGTCAATTTGTGATTTTGGGTTCCGAGTTTGTTTGTATCACATTCGATTTGGTTTCCAATCAATACAATTACCAAGCTCTTAACTTTCAGAAATCGATTTCAGTATTCAGAAAATAGTATTTTCCCGATTAAAATCACGTTCTGTTATGAGTTAGGATCGAAAATTAAAACCGATTGGGATGTATCTTCCACTTAGCCGGTCATGATTTCCATATCGTTTAAAATGCTATTGTACTAAAAAAAGGATCACATGATCTGGAGCGTAAATCCGGGGGGGGGGGGAGCGATCCTAGTAACTATGATTTAAATACTCTGTTGGTCTCAATGGGACATTTTGTCAGATTTATGTTCTGATTAACTATTAGTCAGATAACTAAAGTTCCTCTCAATATTGATAAAGTTGGGCAATAACATTCCTCTCAACTTTGGTCATTACAATGTACTGATAATGGTACTGTCCTCGAGCTCATAATTTTGTTATTCTTGGAGGTTACTTAAGACATTGGCTAACAATCTGATTTTCTCTTAAACTATGGGAGCGAAGGATGTGTTCCAATCTTCATAAAATGGAGTATTAATTACCCAGGAAAAAAAAGATAATTATGGATTAAAGTGCAGCCAAAAAAGTAATATTGTATTTGTCTAGGGATAGAGGGAGTGTGAAATAATTAAGGGCAAATTGCATTAATATATAGCATACTTTCTGTCAGTTTTTATTTTTGGATCCTGCCTCCCAACTCCCGAGGGCGCTTATACTTGGGTTTAATAGCATAAAAGGAACGTTGTTACTGGTATGGTCCTCAACTGGTAACTGATTTTGATGTGGAAAGTAGAAACGATAGTTAGAATATTTAAACCTTTTGGTATAGATGGCATCTAGGACTGGTAATATGGCTTTCTGGTATTTGAGGCCCTAAAACGTGTTTTTCAAACTCTAGACTCCTAAATGATGTTTTTGAAAGTACGATCACCAAAATAGATGTGGACAGAAATTTAGTTCTGTTTTTTTTTTCTTTTCAATTTGCCCTAATTAAACATCCACCTTTATTCATAGTTGAACGGTGTAATATGTAATTTTGTGGATGTGTTTGCTAGTTGTTACATGTGTTTGGGTTCAAAACTTGCAGGAGAAGTGGGCGAAAAACTTGTATCTTGCTTGCATCTGCTATGGAAGAACTGTGTCGTAATAACCATGGTATGCTGTTTGATGATTACTCGGAAGCCATTTATCTTGTTTTAACCGTCTGTAATTTTGATGTGAGAATTTAAATCATTCTCATGTATGTTTGTCTAACATATTGTTTTATTTTGAAAGTTTATACTGCTTTTTCCCAAGTGTCTTGTGCTCTTACTCCTTGTTTTTCATCTGCACAGGTTCATAAACAAGCGAGTGATTTGAGAAATTTTGAGTCATGGACCACTCAAAGACTGGTCAGAGCTGAACCCAGTTTTGGGTAGGTCCATATTGGATTAGCCGAGAGTCCTAAAATGGTTGGTCCTGACTATTGTATTTATATGCTAATAGGATTCGGTTTATTGAGTTCTCTAAGCTCATGATGAAGGATCATGTCTAGTTAAGCCTTTGATATGTTAAAGACAGGTGTGGTTGAACCCATGTGTTTATTATAACAACTTATTTTAGAAGTGGGGTGGATTTTGTGAAAAAAAAGAGCATCACATTATATGTTTTGGAAAGTCATGTGGATCGTCAAAGAGTCTCTCAAGTCAAACCGATCGTGTCAAATTTCCATCGAAAAACTACACGGCGACTAATTAGCTTGTTTATCTGCTCAATAGTAGAATCTATTTTCATATAGAACGAGCGTAGTAGGGGCCTCAATGCCAAAAATGCCGATCCAGATACGCTAGATCCTGTATATATAATAGCTTTTGACTTTGTGCTATGCACAATGGATGTTGTAACCTTGTTGCAACTTTTGTTTTCTTGATCTACCCGATCGAAAATAAATCTCACTACTTTTACCCGAAAATCAATGTTATTTAAACAGAAAACAAATGGGCAAAAATCGGTAACAATTTTTTTCATAGAGAATAGAAAATATGGGCAAAAATTGGATCTCACATATGTTTTAAATCAATTGGTTAGTTGTATCTATCACATAATAGCAACATAGCTTAAAATATTTCTATTAGTTGCAATATCAACCCAATGCATCATCTAATGAAACCACCAATGCATTTTAAAAGGAAAGTCAATTAAGCGCATCTCATAAAACCAGTTGCAAGGCAATAGTAATTGTGCTGAGCATCCTATACAATCAATGCATCCAACGAAACAGATTGTACAATACAAGTCATTCCATTAACATCCGAGGTAGTTACTTTGAATGGAGTCAGTCAACATATGGTCGACTTTGGAGGAGGCGGCTAGGGATCAAATACAAAACAAGATTCAACATATCCCATCAGATTCAAAAAATCACAACTTAACTCAACAGATGTAGTTTTCAAACACAATTCCATACAATTTTGACCATCATCATGCTCACCAAACATTAACAACATTACTATGACTCTGCTAAAATACAGATTCTTGCTTAAACCCAAATCTGCTTTACACCTTTGTTTTGTTGCCATGTTCCCTTTTGTCATTTCTCAATTTCTTCAGAATTCTTTTAAATATTGTAACAGTAATTAATGAGTAGCAAGGACAGTCAGTCAGTCAGTCATTCAGTAAAAAGTGATGCTTATAAATCATTTCATTACTCTCAGGTCAAATGTGAACATAATCCCTTGCAGTTGCCAATATTAAACTGAACTCTACTCTTTAGAGAAGCTTCCTATGCTTTTGAAAAAGGTCGCACTGAAGTTTGAAGTTCTAACTCTAAGACTGTTCTTTCCAAATCCGCCCCGACACTTTGAGCTTCAGTTCTTGCCTCTCAGCACCTGAAAAGAACAATGCTATATTCCTTGTTATGATCAGCCCATCAAGACTGTCACGAACCGTCTTGTGACTGTCACGAATGCTTCTTGGGATTCCTTGCCATTTTATCTTCCTGCCATTTCCTCCGACTTCGAGGCTGTAGCTGAATTTGTTGGCATCATTTTCGTCCCCCATGAAACGCAAAAACGCCATGTAAACCGGTGATGTACCCAAATGAAAAGCTTCAAAATGCAAGCAGAATTGGTATCCAAAGCAGTTGAAAACCTGCATCCAAACTTGGGTTAGTTTATTTGCACAACTTATTAGCTTATTGTGTAATCTAACTGCAATAACCTTTGTGCTGCATAAGCTGTTTTTAGGAAAGCTTATCTCTAAATATAAATAATAGACTACTTGGTAATCTCTATTAAACAATCCTATCCGTTCGTTTTGGTAAAATTAAATCTCAAGCGTTCATTTAATTATTTAAAGTGAAAATGTGATTTGATATTGACTTTTAAGAGTCAAAGTTCTTTAATTTGAATAAAAAATATTAGAGATAATTTCGTATATGCTCCATTCTTATACCTTAAAATATCATATTTGCCCACCTTAATCTGTGAATATCATATCTACCCTTTATAACATTTCAAAACATCATATTTAACTAAATTTTTAGTTCATCATTTTAAAATTAGTTTAAATTCTTTTTAGTTATAACCAATAAATACTTAAATCTTATTGCTTCTAATTGTAACAATAATAATCAATAACTTGTACAAGAAATACAATTACTTCTCTTCGTATCATAATACGTTTCTGCCATCACACCTGCCCTCCCCCTCCCGACAACATTTCCACTGTTGGTATGGGTATTGACGGCGTCTGTCACCATTTTTTTAAACTCCCATTTATTTCGTGTTTTATAATTATTTAATAATTTTTTCATTAATGTTTAATATTTATTATTTTTTAAACCAAACCGTGTATTACACAAGCATTTAATCTAGTAAACTGATAAGCGAATAAGCACAGGCTGTTTTAAAGCCCCTTAGTCCTTGTGAGAAGTTACTCTTTAGTTCCATGTATTTTAACCAATTACATTATCAGCCCTACAGTTTTTGATAGGGTTGATCGTGCAAAAAAGCAAATTACTTAATAGCAGCATATTTGAAAATAATCTGAAATAGCAACATACTTTCATATTCGTTTACCAATCAGATCAGTATACGTTCATCTTTTACCAATCCTTAGCTACATACTTTCATTCTTCATTTGTAATAGCAATGTAATTTACCTTATGGTCACTATGGTTTTAACAAAATAAAATTATAGATGAAAATATGTTGCTATTTCTGATAATAATACATGTCTGTATGTGTATACATATTTGGGAGAGATCTTACGGTCAACATCCAAGTCGCATTCTCGATTTCGTGAGGATTAGGCTTCACATATCGGTGGTTAAAGCTAGAGCCATCATGCATATCAACATTATGATCGGCCTTCAAATGCGCCACAAGGAATGGAATATCACCAGTGACAGGACATTCTGCACCTGCGTAAGGACAATTATACCCCCGATACTTGCAATTTTCCTCGTGCTTCATCCTGCTATGGTACGGCAATATATCTTGGCAACCATAAGAATGGTACCTGCAAGGCAACTCAATGGACTCTGCAACTTTCTCCAATGCCAAACACCTTATATTCCCAAGCTCTTGCCGACATATTGGGCAAATGTTTTGTACTTTAGTCTTGCAAACAACACATATTGTGTGCCCATTTGGACACTGCATAAAAAGGTCCTAATTATGATACATTCATATATGTGTTTCACATTATCATACAAGCAATTGGTGCATAATTTACCTGATGAATGGGTGGACACATTATGTTTAGGCACACAGGGCACTCAAGTAACTCGTGTACAGCACTGTTTGATGCCATTCCAGGCCTACTTCCACCAGAAGAAGTGCATAATCGGAGGCCAATTCTTCCTTCTATATTTGCAGACTTGACACTGTATTCAACTCGTGCAGCAAGGGATTCAGTGACATCTTGGTAAACATTACCTCCAGGAGCCATATTCTTGCTTTCTTACGCACTTTGATTTGTTCCTGACAATTGAAATTTAACCAAATCATCAAGTTCATGCAGCATTTCCTTTTTTATTTCATGGAAGATGTAAACCGAAAGCAGGAAGAAAAGAAATCTACTTGTTATGGCATTAAAAACATGCCCTAAACTAGATCCTTTACATATTTAGCAGATTTCAAGCGCCTATTTATGCATTTAACAGAGCAGTACTTTCTAGCCACCATAAAACTTCAATCAAACTTATGAGTCTCAAGTGATTCAGCAAACAACTTCAATCTATAAAAAAAGAGAAAAAAAAGGAAGTTCATTTCTTTCATCTAGACAAAGAAAACGTAGGGAAAGAAAAGTCCACTTTGAGCCATAGAAATTTCGCATTTATTTCTTTCATCCTTAAACCCAAATCAATTTCTTCAAATAAAACAAATCCAGAAAACAAGAAGTTTATAAAGATTGCTAAGAAGTAAGTACTGACCAAGAACAGCAAACCCCAGATGAGAATTAGTACCTAGAAGCCAAAATCAGGAAACCCATGAGTAATTGGGGGTTTGTTCTGAAATTGTTATAAGGAGACAACGAAATTAGGTTATAAAAAGACGAGACAGATGTGATGAGCTGAATTGAAGTGATGATGAATTCCGACACTCAGAGATTCGAGTAATCTTGAAATCCCAGGATTCATTCAATATTTCGAGCTAGTGTAGAGGATGGTTGAGATGGAAATAAATATTGGGATTTATGATGAATGTTAAACAGCTAAGAGTAGCAATGGCTTTGAAATGCAAATGTTATGGTTGCTTCCTTTTGTCTTGTTTTGAAGTTAGTTTTGGCTTTTTACGAGAAATTTGCGCACGCCTTGCTCTGTTATCATCAACTTTAACCTATTCCTTATCCCTTACCCTTATTCATCTATAATTATTTAAAAATCAAGTTTATATCTAAATTTTAACATTAAAATTATTTTTATAATATTAGCAATTTAAATATATGTATGTATTGATTCATCAGATCAGTCATATAGACAAACAAGTTTGTATGCATTGATGCATCAGGTATACAATCAAACAACAAATAAAAAAATGTGGCAGTTTTTAAACCATCCGATCTATAATCAAAGGCAAAAAAAAAACATGATAGTTTTTAAACCATCCGATCAATGAAATCAAATGCCCAAAAGTGTTCTCTTTGTTCTCATTTTAAAGATGTTCTTATCTAATCCTAACTCTATATAAAAAAGTTCAATCGAGAACTATTTTTTGTACGATAACTGTTTGTAACATCATTAATGACTCATTAATAGAGGTATTCTGGTCATTTATATATTTACCTAACCGTGAATTACGTCTGGGTAAACTGTCATTAATTTACGAGACTTGATTTTCTCAAAATACCCCGTCATTAATGAGCCGCCAAAAGTTCTTAGCCATTGATTAATTTTAATCAAGGACTAAGATTGGTTTTTGCAGTTTTCGTATAAAAACAATTCTCATTTGAACCCTCCCATATATATATACATATATATATGTATGATCAATATAGAACTCAGTCTTAATCATAGAATCTAAAAAATAAATCTGGATCATCTAAATTAATGGTTGAGATTTGAAGGTGACAATTTTGTAAATTATATAAAAATTATATAAGGTAACTGCATAATTGAGGGTAAATATGTAAATCCGCTTTCTGACTCCACCTCCCGGAAATGCAAAATGATAACCAAATGCAAATCATTGAGTTATTTATATGTTAATGACTTAATATTATTTGCATTTTCGGTTATTTGCATTTTTGTTATCTTCTTTTATGTCGGTTGCATTTTTTATTTTGCATTTTCATCAAACGATTTGCATTTTTGTTATCTGTTCTTTTTTTTCATTTTCGGCAGCATTTGCATTTTCGTCAAACAATTTGCATTTTCGTAAAAAAAATATTAGAAACATTTCAATCTTGGTCTTGAATTAAAGAGGATAAAAGCCTGAATCTAATGGTATATTTTTTTTGCTAAAATTCTTAAACATGAATATATTAATTTGAAATTCTTTTTCAGTTTTGCCCTTACTCTTAATGTCACGTGTCATCATTAGGTTTGTTCTTTAGGTTCTATGAATAAGCAATGTTTATGTATAACCTTACCCTATATAATATATGGGATGAGATCAAATAAAAAGAAAATTAAAGTAAAAAGTGTAAAAGGGATGATTATTTGATCATTTTTCGGTATATATATCAACTGATAATCGTTAGTTCATCATCTTTATTGATTAAAACTAGTTCTTCATCAATTTCTTTTTGATTTCAAATACATATTTTGAAAACAAAATTTTGAAATAATTTGTTGATGAACAAAATGCTTTCATCTAAAAAGTGATGAATATGTTGGATTCATCAAAAAGAAATTGATGAAGAACTAGTTTTAATCAATAAAGATGATTAACTAACGATTATCAGTTGATATATATATATATATATATATATATAGGGTAGAGATCAAGTAAAAAAAATTAAAGTAAAAAGGGTAAAATGGATGATTATTTGATTATTTTCGGTATATATATCAACTGATAATGGTTAGTTCATCATCTTTATTGATTAAAACTAGTTCTTCATCAATTTCTTTTTGATGAATCCAACATATTCATCACTGTTTAGATAAAAGCATTTTGTTCATCAACAAATTATTTCAAAATTTTGTTTTCAAAATATGTATTTGAAATCAAAAAGAAATTGATGAAGAACTAGTTTTAATCAATAAAGATGATGAACTAACGATTACCAGTTGATATATATAGCGAAAAATGATCAAATAATCATCCCTTTTACACTTTTTACTTTAATTTTCTTTTTATTTGATCTCATCCCTATATATATATATATATATATATATATAAGACCAATTTCAATAAAATCTATTAGATAATCCTAGTAATTAAATTAAATTTAGATAAAAGTTTTAATTATTAAATCTTAATCATCCATTTTGATAAACATTAAAATCCAATTTTGACTTTAAATTAAATCAAAATTATTAAAGATAATTTCATATATGCTCTTCTTAAATAATAATGTAACATCCTCAAATATGGCCTATTCGCGTGCTCCATTTGGTATGTCAATTTAATTAAATGAATTAAATATAAATATATTTGTAAGAATAAATAGAAAATATGTAATTGGCTAGTTAAATGTGAATTTAAAAATATTAATAAAAATAGAAAAGAATTATAAAATATTAACTGGTTTCAAACGAGGTTTCCAAAAATATCCTCGTTAGTTGAAACGGTTATTCGGGTGTTGTGTTGTATGTTGAAAAGGGGAACAAAATACCTCTTAAAGGATAAATGAGAACCATGGGTCGGTTCTCACTTATAACCCAAGTCAGACAACAAACACACACACACACACACGTTCACATACACACACACAGACTTCTCATATGTTCTCTTGTTCTTGAAGAAGACAAATCAAAGCCAAGATCATCAATTGAAGCTGGAATCAAGCTCCAATAGAGTTCCCAATCTGTTCTTGATCCTTCCTTGTTCATTATCTTCTTCATAGTAAGTCTTCTTCATCCTTGTTCTTCATTTCAAGCTTTAGGTTAAAATTAGAAAAAACAAAATTAGCCAATAAAGCTTGAATTTATGAGTTGAAATCTGTTTTAGAATCACCTACAAGTAGTTTAGGATTGATTTTATGAATTAAAGATACCTTCTTGATTGAATTCTTGAAATTGACCAAATGGGTCAAATATGGTGAAATCATGAATTTGATGTTATAATAGGTTATGTTTATGTTTATGGACTCATTTTGATGTCCCATAACTAAAACAAAAGCTGGAAATAATTAAGGACAAGTTAGAGTTTAATTTTGAATGGAAAAACAGCCATTGCAGAAGCTGAAATCGCAGCTCTGGTGCTGCGTCGCGGCGCGACCCTTAAGGGTGTCGCGGCACGACGTGTGTGCAGCAAACTAATCTTTGTTTTTTCAATGGTTAATGTTATTTGGGATGGGTTAAGGTATTTGTAATAAGTTAAACATGTATTTGGGGTTAAAACCAGAATATTGAATATATGTACATGTGGTATGATTTTTAAGTAAACTTGTAATATGCAATAGATAATGGTTGAATCACTTTTGACCATTTTAGAGGCATTTAGTATGGTTTAGACATTTTTACTCAATTAAACACATAAGTAGAAATATAACACTAGTAATAGAATATGTGTTTATATGTGATAATCTAAGTGGACATATATGTGTACTAATAGGTAATTAAGCTGTCAAGGAGAGCCGAGTTCATATTGTGTTGTTTATAAACACACGAGGTGAGTACTGACTCTTATGACTTCAATTTAGGAAGTTTTGTATGCAATAACAGTTATATGATTATGATATGCCACAACTTGTATTATGAAAGCCATATGTATGCTAATATGATAAAGAATCCATGATATGCCTTGCTAATTGATGTGCAAGACATGTATTTAAGTACATGTACACACTTGATGAATAATATGTTATATGAATAAAGCATGCATGCACTTGTCCCTGTAAAGGGTGATTGATGAAACTATCTGTATGTCCGGACAATATATGTAATTAAGGTCGGCTTCGGCTGGGTCCTAGGCCTACGGGCATAATGTTCTGGACTAACGGTACTCGAGTACCGTTCCTTTCAGCAATTGAGGTGAATGCCTTAAATGGCTAAGCCTAATGAGCTTTGGCTCCTTAACGAGCATGGTGATTCACTTAGGTGATGAAACCCGCACGGATGGTAGTGTCTGATTCCCCCGGTGGTAGTGGTTTGAGCTGGCTTTGCAACCCGGCAATATAATACACTCGCTGGACATGTCAACACTCCGCTATATGTTAGGATAGCATTGATTGCTTATTCTGCTATATGACTTGTTATATTGCTAAGGACTTGCTTAATTGTTATGCATGATTGTTAGTAATCACTAGCTATATTTATATAGCTAATGTTGTTGATGTTTAACATTTTACAGATAAGGAATAGACGGCTTGGTGAGTTGGGGACACTCATGGCTGTTATAGAAGCCTTTTTGAAGGAACACTGTTTTTGGTATAATAGTATTATGGTCGGTTTAGATTATGTAACACCGGTAGACATGTTTGGCAATTTTTGGTATTGTATATTTGTATATACGTCAAACATGTGTTTTTAAACTGTAATAACTGCTTGGGTGGTTTGTTTGTTATTTAAAATTCCGCTGCATAGTTTTTGAAATTCAGTTAAGTTAACAAACAGGTAAAAGTTCAAATTACAAACGTACCCATGCAGTTTGAAAACTCAAATTTATACTGATTTTTAAAATAGCAAAGGCGGTGTTACAAATAAAATATCATACTTGTTCATCTTGATTTACAATATCATATTTACCTTTTATAATATTTTAAAATATCAAAAATTACCAAATTCTTAGTTTTGTTATTTTAAAATATTTTATAGTCACTTTAAATATATTTTATTATAACCAATAACGTTTAACTTTATTGCTCCTAATTGTAACAATCCATAACTTATACAAAAAATACAATCACGTCTCTTTGTATCACGATACTACGTTTCTGCGTCTGTCCTCCCCCTCGCTTTGATGTTTCCACCGCTGGTCAGAGTGTTGATGCGGTATATTGTTTTTTCTCATTTTATTCGTGTTTTATTATTATTTAATATGTTTTTATTAATATTTAATATTTCTTAAACCAAATCATGTATTACATGGATATTTGTCTAGTATATATATATATATATATATATTAAAAATACAAATCTCCATCATGATCTATACTTATTTTTTTCACTTAAATTATAAACGGTTCTGAGAATGATAATCGCATCCTTGGGTTGTGGATAAAAAATAATAAAATGTGATTTAATTTTAAAAAATAGTAATCGTGTCTTATGTATAGAGAGTTAAAATCTAATTAAAAGGTAAGTACGAAAAATTATAGATAAATACAAGTTGTGATTGTCATCGTTAAAAATTAAAATCGTATATTTTAAGGTAAAATTGAATGATATTTTTATGAACAAACAAAATTTTGTAATTTCATATTTGTAAACGTCTCAACATGTGCTAAACAATTAAGGATGTGATTGTTAAAGACTCGGCTTTAACAAACACTTAACTTAAGACTTAACTCTTGGCTTCAACATCAACATCAACATCAACACCAATCATTCATCATGTTTGACTAATACTTAGGGCTCGTTTGTTTTTCTAAATTTTTTTAATACGTCTTATTCTAATTCAATAAGAGATTTTAACATGCGAAGGGTGTTTGTTTTTTTTCTTGTCAATAAGAGAAACCTCTTAAGATTTCTAAACAAATCGTAGATAAAATAACCTCTTAATAGATATCATGCTTCATTTTTCTATAACAACCGGTCTTCTTCCTTCATTGATTCACATTGTTTTAACATCTATTCCTCCGCTTCTCTACATATGTGACATTATTCTCTAATGTTGTCAACTATGTATGCCATCCTCCACGGTCCTCCTTTTAGTCACCTCCGACAAACAAGATCTTTTCAATTTTTTTGTTTTAGTTCACTATAGGGTAGAGTACATAAAAATACAACGAACTTTACCAAAATTGTCATTGTATTCAACTAACTTTATTTTGTATCTAAAAATATAATGAATTTTCAAATTTTGTTCATTGTATACAACCAATTACCTAGTGAACCGGTTCCAATTTAAGTATTTTGTTTTTTTGCAATCTTGTTATATTCTTCATGATATCTTCAAATCTTTTTCAGCCTTGAAGAACAAAATTAAAAAACTAAACAGAATGAAAATGAACATGAATAGAACCAAGATCAAACAATTGAAAATCATAACACAATTGTAACACAAGCGGAATTGAAATCTAACAAAATCGTAACAAGATGAACACATAACAAGTGTTGTAACTGAAAACACAATCACAAACCATATATGTGACATTGCAACACAATCGGAACCCTGTGACATCAATCGATTGGACATCATTCGAAACCAAAAACAAGATACGTCACACGAAAACACAAGATCTGTAACCGAAAAGATGAAATCAATCTATAAAACACAGATCGGTGACACCAATTGATCTGATACAAGTACAATCAAAGCAGTCGATTGATACCAAAAACCACTTTATCCTAAGCCAATTGAACAAATTCCTAATAGCAAAAGCAAAACAAAACGATCGAACAAACCGTCAGGAAACCATAGCTTGTTGGAAGATGAAACGCAGAAAACCATATAACTTGGAACAGAAGAAGTCCCTGGAAAAAATGGCCGTAAACTATTGGAATCGTTGAATCCCTATAGTCAGAATCCAAATCACAAATTACCAAAATCGGAATCTTGAGAACCCATCAAACGTTGGAAACGAATTGAATGAAATTGTTTGATGGAAACCCTTTTCAAAATGTTGGAAAGCGTGCAATTCTCTTTAAAAACAATTATGGAATGGCAATGAAAAGAAAAGCAAAATAAAATTATTTTTTGCAATGAAAAAGGAAATAGAAATAGGAAAAAGCTACAGGAAACCAAAAACGTTGCTGAAACCAAAAAATGTCGCCAGATTTTGGGTTCGGAAAGGGTTTACCGACTATTAAATGGGTAACCTGCTATAGCAGGTCATATTACATATGATGAACCAAAATTGAAAGTTAATTGTATTTTTAGGTATAAAATAAAGTTTGTTGCATGTAATGATAATTTTAGTAAAGTTCGTTGTATTTTCTCGCATTTTGTCCTTCTCTATATATTTATGGTTTGATCATCGTTATAAAAATTTATTTTATAACTAAACAAGTTTAAATTTTATTAAAAATTGTAACAGTTGAACATGTAATATCATATGACAAATAATTACAAACACTCATATATTTTAAAAAACAAACTATAGAATATGAATGAATTGAAGACGACCATTTAACAACATATTATTCCTCAGGATTATTACACATCCTCTGTAATTATGTGTGTATGTTACCGTCTTGAGAAAAAAATGAATGAGAAAAGTGATATGTTACAAAAGAGGTGATTAATTAGTGAAGAAGACGTATTTAACACCGCATTATTTTTGCATCTTTTAATTAAAAAAAGTTACTTATGTATAAAATATATGAAGTTGGCCGGTAACAAAGTATAAAATACATATATACATGCATCTTATTAACAATACATACTTTTATATTGTAATATTGTAATATTCATATATGTATATTAATATCCTTATAAGATTATTATTTCATATAATGATATAACACCAACTATATATATATATATATATATATATATATATATATATATATATATATATATATATATATATATATATATAGGTAAAAGCTTAAACGAGAACTGTTTTTCGTACGAGAACCAATCCTAGTCATCCAATTCCCCCTCCTTCAATTGGATTGCCCACCTATGAATTACTTACATACACCCTGCCACACTTAATCTCCACACGCTCTTCATCCATAAATTCCATTATCCAAAATGAACGACCAAGATTGATTCTCGCAGTTCTAGTACGAAAAACAGTTCTCGTTTGAACCATGCCCTATATATATCTTACTTATATATAATGCATTTACCACCTAAAAAACTCTTAATTTTAAGAAGAGTAAATTTACTAAAATACCCTTCTTTTATACCCCTCTTTTACCCGTCCTTTAAGTTCATAATTAATGAATTTAAACAAATAAATATTGAAAACATAACCGACAATTAATGAATTTAAACCAATACTTATAACTGAATTAATTTTAACCATATATTTTTAATATTAACTTTTGATTCATGAGATCACCATACTTATAACTGAATTAAGTCTAATTATATATTTTTAATATTAACTTTTGATTCATAAGATCACCTAAATTCCTATTTTCAATAAATCAAGTCCAAGAAATTTCACAAACACCAAACAAATGAAAGAGTCAAAGAGTTGAAATTTATAAACATTGCATTCTAACTCAATTACATAATAATTGGAACTATGAAACATTACACACACATATACATACATATATATAATCAACAACTTTATGATTCAGCCATGCGAGAAAACTCTTCCAACAAATTAAAAGACAAATAACTTAGAGTTAGCAATTTAATTCTTAATTTCAAAGTGGCTCTCGCAAATAATCTTCACAAACTCATATTATCTTCATCTCGCAAAGAATCTTCACAAAACTCATATTATTTCTTTGTGATTATTCTACACAAAACTCATCACAACCTTCTCTTTATTCGCCGCCGTCACATTACGTGGGTACCTTACTAGTATATATATATATATATATATATATATATATATATATATATATATATATATTCTGGTTGAAATTTTTTATTACATCTTATTTAAATACGTAATTTGGTAATCATTTGTTATTTGTGTGCGACTTTATAGGTTCAATTAGTATTAGCGATATCGTCGTATATATGTTGCGTCTTGATACGTAACACATAAAACAATCTCTTATTTGAATAAAATATTCAACATATATACGCCGTCATAGATAGCGATAAACGTTTAGCAAAATGTCACTGTACATAACAATGAATGAAGTTGCTTCGTTCAAACTTCGAAGCATGCATTGGTCAATATATATAATTTAGCCCACTGGATAGATCGATGTAAGGTATATATGTATCCCTTTAATTTGTTGTTGATATATTTGATGAATATGAGACAAAGATAGTCATCAATCTCTTATAATGTTTAACTGTACTAGAGCTCTCTTGATATCATTCTCTCATTCTATTGCAAGGAACAATTTCCAACTTGATTAGATATGCCTCTCATGTTTTGTATCATTTTTTTGAACGGCTAAATACGCAAACCTAAATCTAATTCTACATATGTCTCTCATGTTTTGTATCATTTTTTTGAACAACTTGATTAGATATGCCTCTCATGTTTTGTATCAAAATCTTAAAATCCAACTTTCGAAAATGCGTTTAACACAAAACATAAAATAATAGAAAGACACGTTTGTAATTCTCAGAGACAAAAACAAAAAACACACGAATCTCCATGAAAGATTTAATATTGTTTTCCGTAGAAATTCAGAGGGGATCCACTTATGCGAGGGGCTCCACCTATCACTGACTAGTAAGCCCGATAAGGTCCGCACTTCTGTGTTCATTCATCGAATCAAACCTTATTCACAATTCTTGACTCACTCATCAGTATATCCCAGAAAGAAATGGACATCTAAATTAATTTTTCTACCAAAATAAAAAGAAAAATAGAAAAGATTATAACCTAGAAAACGTTCCAAGATCTTTGTGGGTAGAAGCCCCTTTATCTTTATCTTGAAGAACAAGAGATGAGTTCAAGAAAATTGCAAGTGGTGTCCCCTGTTCCAGCAGATATAGACATTGCAAACTCTGTTCTTCCTCTACACATCTCGGAGATAGCTAAAGATCTTAAACTTAACCCTGATCATTATGATCTTTACGGAAAATACAAGGCCAAGGTTTGTGCTTTTTGCTGTAAATTATAAATTACCTTTATTTTGCTACCGATGTAGACTGAACGAATACTGGGTTTTGAAATAACAGATCTATAAAAACATCCACCTCTAATTACGAAAGCTAAAATTTGAATTTGGATGTCAAAGTGGCCTCTTTTTACTTCAACAAATTTTGATATATCACAAAAAAGCTGCCAGGAATATCTAAATGGTATCAGTTTTGCGTTTGGATAGTAGCTGGTTACAAGTTAAAAGTCAAGTTGAATCTATCTACAGAGGGATTGTGTGACCGGTGTTATGATTTACGTATGTGATTAATGAACTTCAATAAATACTATACTATACACCTTTGACTTCTAAAGCTACCGTTGATTCTGGATGACAGATTGGCCTCTTTTCTTAATTAAACTAGATTTTTTAGAAATTATTTTTACAGAAAAGCCAAAATGGAATACTATAAATGGTATCAAAATTTCATCTGAAAAGTACTAGGTTTCATTTCCCATCATCAGTCAAAGTACTGATCTTTTCTGAGTCATTGATTTAGTGATTTGAGTGGTGTAAATTCTAGATTTTGTAGTCTGTAATGATCTGTGAATATGAAAATATTAGACTTTTTTTTTTTGTCTAAGATGATTTGAGTAAGTGGTGTAGGTATTTTGGTGTCTGATGATTTGGTATGTGATCTTTTAAGATTCTCTTTTGTCTTTGCTGATTTGGGAATGTAAAAATTCTAGGTTTTGTTATCTGTGATTGATGAACTTAAAGAAAGACAAGATGGGTACTATGTTGTTGTTGGAGGAATCACTCCAACTCCTCTTGGAGAAGGCAAATCCACTACTACTGTTGGTCTTTGTCAAGCTTTGGGAGCTTTTCTTGATAAAAAGGTAACAATTTTAGTTAACTTCGATGTTCTTTCCTCATGTTATGGATCTCATACGGATTTCAGTTCCTGTGTGAATATATCTTTATCATTAATTTCAGCATATCTGTTCTTCTTATGGATGCCTTTAGAAATGCAGTTTAGGGTTTCCAAAGAGAATGTGCTGATTGTAACAAATAATGTCTTAGTTTGATGTCTTTATTTCATTTATTGTGTCTTTTTGTCTCCTTTTTCTTGTTTTTTGAAGTTTTGATCATATCTGTAACCACAAACACTAGTGACTTGGTTTCTCGTTTGTTTGTTGTAAATTCAAATGTTCATAATCAAATTCTTGATTGCCTCCTGTGTTGTTAGGTTGTCACCACTCTCAGACAACCATCACAAGGGCCAACATTCGGGATTAAAGGCGGTGCAGCGGGTGGTGGTTACAGTCAAGTCATCCCTATGGATGAGTTCAATCTTCATTTGACAGGTGACATCCATGCAATCACTGCTGCAAACAACCTTCTAGCCGCAGCTATTGACACAAGAATCTTCCACGAGAACACACAAAAGGACGCAGCCCTTTTCAATCGCTTGTGTCCACCAAACAAAGAAGGTATCCGCACCTTCAATGATATTATGTTTAGACGCTTAAAAAAGCTTAATATCAACAAAACCAGACCCGAGGATTTGACCCCAGACGAAGTCAACAAATTTGCCAGACTTGACATTGACCCTGACAGCATCACTTGGAGGAGGGTCATGGATGTAAATGATCGTTTTTTGAGAAAAATCACCGTGGGTCAAGGCCCAGATGAGAAAGGAATGGTGAGAGAAACAGGTTTTGACATATCTGTTGCTAGTGAGATAATGGCAGTTCTAGCCCTCACTACATCTTTATCTGACATGAGAGAACGCCTCGGGAAAATGGTCATTGGTAACAGCAAAGCTGGTGATCCAGTGACAGCTGATGATCTTGGGCTTGGGGGAGCATTGACCGTGCTCATGAAAGATGCCATTAACCCAACCTTAATGCAGACTCTTGAAGGCACCCCAGTTCTTGTTCACGCGGGGCCATTTGCCAATATAGCTCATGGGAACTCGTCTATAGTGGCTGACAAGATCGCGTTAAAGCTAGTGGGGCCCGGTGGGTATGTTGTTACCGAAGCAGGGTTTGGTTCTGATATAGGAACCGAGAAGTTTATGAACATTAAATGTCGATATAGTGGTTTGAAACCTCAGTGTGCTATTATTGTGGCGACTATTAGGGCTCTTAAAATGCACGGTGGTGGGCCACAGGTTACAGCAGGAAAACCACTTGACTGGGCTTATGTTACGGAAAACGTGGCTCTCGTGGAAGCTGGGTGTGTGAACCTGGCTAGACACATTGAGAACACAAAGGCTTATGGTGTGAATGTTGTTGTGGCTGTGAACAAGTTTGCTACTGATACTGATGCAGAAATAGCTGCTGTCAAGAATGCTGCACTTGCAGCTGGTGCCTTTGATGCTGTTCTTTGCACTCATCATGCACATGGTGGAAAAGGAGCGGTTAGTGATCTTTACTTTAGGGGTTGTTTGGATTCAGATTCTAAAACCGATTGTTTAAATAAACAGTTTTTTATTGTTTGGATAAACAAACTTCGTGAAAGAAATAAAACTAACTAATTACACTTCACATTACTCTGGTCTTGCAAGACGCTTCTTCTTTCTTTCACAAGATGTCTTTTTTGGTCATTTTTTCAGAATGCAAGCAAACATTGTACTTAAAAATGCAAGGCAACAAGAATTAGCAAGAACCACTTAACAATGTTTATGTCTACCATGTTGTTAACTTGCCATGAAATGTCCACTCTGTCCCAGGTTGACCTTGGCATTGCAGTTCAGAAAGCTTGTGAAAATGCCACACAGCCTTTGAAGTTCCTGTATCCTTTGGACATAAGCATCAAAGAGAAGATAGAAGCCATAGCAAGATCTTATGGTGCTAGTGGTGTTGAATACTCAGAACAGGTATAAAACCAACTCTTCACTCGTGTCTTCGACTGGTCAGATCCACAATTTCGTGTTTATAATTCCGTTGATTCTTTTAAAATTTGCTGACAAATTGCAATCAGATTACAGCTAGTTACTTATATACTTTTAACAAAGTGATTAGTACTAGCTTCTATCAAAAGACTTTTATGATTAACCCACATGTTTGACTTTATATTATTGTTTTTTGACCCAAAAGGCGGAGAAACAGATTGAGATGTATAGCAAACAGGGATTTTCAGGCTTGCCAATCTGTATGGCGAAAACCCAGTACTCATTTTCTGATAATGCATCAGCAAAGGGCGCCCCAACGGGATTTGTCTTGCCAATTAGGGATGTTAGGGCAAGCATTGGTGCTGGATTCATATACCCGTTGGTTGGGACAATGAGCACAATGCCTGGACTTCCTACACGACCTTGCTTCTATGACATTGATCTTGACACTGAAACTGGACGGGTGAAAGGTCTTTCTTGAAAAACGTGTAAGGACACACAAACAGGGCTTGGTTGGTTGAAATTTCTTTAATACTCCCACTTTGCAATCTGAAGAAATTGAGTTCTTGTACTTCATTGCTGTGTAACATGAATAAAACTGTTTTTGGTGTGCACAATGCCCTTTTTAAAAGTATTTCACTTTTGATATAACCAAATAAATAATCAACTGAAACAATAATAAACGGGTATTCAAAAATCTACTTACTGTTGCATTTGTGTTGTTTATATGGAATGTAACTGTGTTTATGACATTCATACGGGCTGTAACTTGTAAACATGCATACGAAATTGTAATGGGTAGTTTTGTCTTTTTCCACCAGAAAGGGGGATAAGTAGAATTTAGCCAAAATCCAGGGTGTTAAGTAAAAAGCAGAGTCTATGTAGGCATTTATTCATAATTTGCATTTAGATCCTCCTAAGGTTTATGGATTTTACAAGTTATACAGAATCTTTAAAAGGGACATATCTATGAATTAACAACCCTGCAGTTCTTGCGAATCTCGCCAGCTGATCCTGTGAGTGGTTGTATGTTGCCCATTTTGATCATGGATTTGGCAAAATCATTGAAGAAAAGCTGTGGGTTGTTGCTGTAGAGCTCAACAATAGGTTTTGTAGTTGAGATGGCTTGATCACTCGAATATAGGAATTGATCAGACTCGAGAAGTCCCCGTCCATTGATCAAGTTTTGGAAGTAATGGGTGTCAAAAAGGTCAGTTGAGTTCCAATCAAGAGGTGTGGTTCTCCTACCATCTCCATTGACCGGACATAGTCTCTGAAGACCAGATACCATATTGGGGTCCATCAACGAACTATCGGGACCATTTGTTCCTGAAAAGTTGAATAATCTGTTTCCAAATGTAGCACAACTTGCTAACCCGATTGTATGTGCACCTGCATCGTTAAAACTTCAATTTATTAGGCCTCAGAATTTACCTTTGATATCTAAACAGATGAAAAGTACGTTATCGTCGTTGGGACAAATTACAGTAGTTACACTAGTTAATAAAAGTTTAATATTACTTCTATTACACCACATACAAGAGGCATTATCAAAAGGGTCTACTCCATTTAGTACTACAATTATATTTCATTCTGTATCATTAAAAGGATTAAAATGCTAATTTCTTTAAGCATTAAACAAATTTTCGTTTGGAACCAAGTCCACACACATCCTTCGAACCATTCCATATTATATTGAACTGTTTTATCAAAACAAAAACAAAAACTTGTGCATAAAAAGAGATCTTTTAAACATTAAAAAGGAACCTGAAAGGGACACGACATCTGTGAGATTGAGGCCTACGGCTTCAAACTTGAGGGTGATATTACCAACTGACTCAAAAGGTGCTGGTAACATAATATTAGCTCCGGTCTGGTTTGCCACAAGTCCATCTCTTCTTCCTAGCAAGACCTTCCATGTTGGCCCTCCACTCTACAAATCGCTTTTGGTTAATTCTTGGGTCTGATTTCGATTTTATATCTTTGTATTTTGTTTTAATACTCACCAAGAGAACTGAATCACGAGCAGCTATGGCCAGAATATCAGCACAAGAAACAACTCCACTGCATGAGCTCTCCACAGCACTTTTAATCGCATCCACCACCTCAAATCCCCTAGCAGAATTATTGTTTGGTGCAGCAGTCTTCTCTCCATCATTTCCATCCAGTAAAATCGATGCATCACAACCCTAAAATTACTTGAAAGGTATGTTAAGGATTGATAGTGAAAATTGCAAGAAAGTATCTACTGTGGTTCAACAATTTACAGCAAAAATTCAGATAGAAAAACAAGATGAAAAATTATCATTCTAAATACAACAACTACACAAATAATTGCAAATGCTAAAGCAAGACATGCTTAAGATAATCAGTTTATATGCATTAAATCAACTAGAACATGACTTACATTCACAAAGCAATCATGGAAGTGAAGCCGAAGCAAAGAAGCTGCCATTCTTGTTTCAGTTTTAATCGCATTCATAACTTGTTTACGTACAATGGTGAGAAGATTAGGGCATGAATTCGAGTAGAAATTTGTTGTTAGTTGGGAATTTGCAAGCAAACATAACATTGAGATGGTTATAAACCATGCAAAGCAAATGTTGTTTGATGTCTTCATGGGTACACAAGTAAGCGAGATAACTTTTTAAGACAAAATGGTATGCAAATTATAGCTGCAGAATCACTTAATTTATACCCAATGGCACGTCATAGTTGGACAATATATAATTCACTAAAATGCAGCCTTACAACCATTATGAAGGGAACTGAAAATTGGAAAGAGTTAAAACCAATAACTGGAATGACAAAAGAATGTAATGGACAACGACAAAGTTAATAAAACAAGTTATAAAATTGTATTACCGTGTTTGGTTGACATGTAATAATGGTGTGAGTCACTCAAATATGTTGTTTGATATGCTTGATTCAACATCTAATATAAATTAAAATTAATAAATAGAAACAAAAATGAATTTAGTCTAATTAAAGTTTGATTCAAACCTATACATACCTATCATAAGTTGTATATAAAAGTAATATGTGTTCATTTGAAATATAAAAAAAGGTAATCCCCCCTTTGGGAGCCTCCACCAACTGGTTCCACGCCCAATATGCAGGAGGTAGATCATGCAACTAGAGTTAAAAAGCATGTTCTAATGGATCCTATAGATTTCATGTCTCAATCCGCTAGGCTACCATGCGGAAACTTATTTAAAATATATATGCATACTTAATAGATATTTATTCAACTTTAATGTTCTTTTTTAAAATGAACTTAAATGGGGGTGTTTGGTTCATGGAGTGAGCAATCCTAGGATTTCAAATAGATTGGGATTTCAAATCCCATCCAATTCCCTGTTTGGTTCATATAAAATGACAATGAGATTTAAAAAGAAACAAAATTAGGGCAAGCAATAGACGTTGGTATCGGTCAATTAGGGCAGCAATTAGGACTGGTGAGGTTGATTAGGGTTGATGATGTTGAAGATCAAACATGTGATGCTGTTCGTCAATTAGGCTTAGGGCCGATGATGGTGATGGTCAAACATCAAGGATGGTGTTGGTCTATTAGGGATAGCGATTAGGGACGGTGAAGGTTGAACAACAACATCGGTTATGGTGGCGAAGGTCGAACAACCATAGTGATAACGGTTAAGGTTGACAAGTACAACAATAGTGAAGGATGATGATGGTGATGAACGTTGATAAGGACAACAACGGTTAAGGGTGACGATGACGAACGTTGATAAGCAACAATGATGAAGATGGTGAATATTTGGAATCCCAAGTCTAAAGGATTTTGAAACACTTTCCTCACCCAACAGATTTAGAAATCCCACAATCATGGGATTGTAATTCCAAATCCCTCTTCTTTAATGTTCAACTAAACATGGGATTCATGAAATCCCTTGAAATCCGCGATTCAAACTCCACCTAATAGTGATGATAAATGATTTGTAAATATATCAATTTCATTGATTTGTTTCGATAAAGATAGTGGTTTCTTATCAACTATTATAGTATATGTGTCACGTGAATACTAGTGCAAATTTTAATTTAATAAACAACTAAATTTTATTTGCTTACAAGAATAAATAATTAAGCAAATTAAATGATCAAGAGAATCTCAAACAAGATTATAATAAAATAAATGTATTCGTATCAAATAAAAATAGCAAAAAATTAAGTTAGTGTTTGGAAACTTGTATTTGAAGACATACAATGGATAGGTTGTGATTATACATCATATTCCATGAAGAAATAGCTAACGAAAACTCCACGTGATTAAACAAATGTAATTTTTCATACCATGATAATCCATTCACTTAACATTTCCATTGATTTTTCTTTTCTGAGCAAGTAAACATTTTAAATCAATAGCTTGATCAGGAAATATACATGCTTCCTAGAGGATCAAACTTTTCAGTTTTCAAACATTCCATTTCGTTAAGTTAAGAAAAATGAAAGTGGCCAGTTTCGGTTATAGAAGGTCTTTACCTCTTTTGGACGAAACAAAACCAAACACCGATTTCTCTAAAATATAAAAATAAGAACCTGATGTGAACATTTTCTTTGGTTGAAAATGACTCACAAATACAGTGCATTTTGCAAGCAGGCTATTGTCTTGACTTGAAATCAAAACTCATAAGCCTCTAGTGACAAAGTAACCTCACTAATTGGTCAAAACTTCATAAAATAATTTATTAGATAAAAGTGCATACTGACTGACAAAGCATTTTAAACTGTAGTGCTGTGATGTAGGGCGGCTGCATATTAGAGTAAACCCTGCAATCAGAAATCTGCATATAAATTGAAGCACTGCTGGTTTAAATATTGCTTAAATATATAGTTTAGTCAACTAATAGTGGCTTAGCTCCGTCAGATTGTATAAAATATATATGGATTACCACGAAGTTCATGAGTCGAAGCAAACTTAACCTTATCATGGAGCTAGTAGGCATTGCCAACCCCTTAATCTCCACTATTCCTAATCCACTATCGAGTTTTATGCATATTTTATGCCCAATATGAATCAACTTAACTACCAACTGATGGTTACCATCACTAATTGTATTCCAAGTGATTCTAATCGTTTTAAACTTTGATTCTTCTTTGATACATCGACTATCTGCTAGAAGATGTATATAACAACTTTTAATCCTCTCTTTACATAAAATTGTAGAATTCATAACCAATAAGATATTAAAGGTTACCTTGACTTAATCTCTTTCATGTTGTCCATATCTCCCCACAGGCCCACACAGGAGATATTGATATATCCTGGCTGCTAGCAGCAGACCTTATCTTCATAGGCCCATAACACTCACCATCAGCAGACATTTTCTCTGGTCTATGATGATCTGCAACCTAAAAAAAAGATAACTCGGAGTCTTATGAAAAGTCACAATTATAGCATATGTTAGACACTCAAAATTTCTGAGAACCTGAGAATACATCTCTGGCGTATGACTGTCTAGATCAATGGCTGTAAAACACAATGGCGTTTTCGCAAATATTACAAATTTGAATAGTGTGCATAAATGGGTTTAATCAAGTTACAGGGGCAACAACGGAACAAACCTGCATTCAATTTTTTAGATTTTATTAAAATATAAACTAAAGTAGCTTCATTTTAATTTTTTAGGTTAAAAACATTATTTAAAAAACTCAGCATTTTACTGTATTTATTTTACATTCATATTGTTATCTTTTTTGAAATTTTTTTCTTACTTTACATAACTACAAGATGATTGATCATCCAGTTCAGAATTGAATTTATTAAGAAAGAGATGGGAATAAGCTTGATTTCGCCCTTTCTACATGCTAAGCTCTTGCATAATTAAGCTGATTAGTATATGCGACTTGCAAGATGGAATGCCTTCAAGTTGAATGCTTTAGTTCTGGATCTTAACTAAATCATCCATATTACCATTATGTTTATTAATTTTTACACTTGAATCCACATGATAATACATTAAATTCACACGTGAATCTTATGTATAACTATTTGAATTCTCTATAATTATACACAAAATTCACATACTAATATATTAATTTCACATGTATGTATAATTACTTAAAATTCACTATAATCTGTCTTTCAAAAGCTTTTATACCTCATTGCTTGTATTTTTATACATTCATATGAAACTTACCAGTTAACCACTCAAGGCCGAAAAAATTTTTCCCAGCAAATCCTTGACTCCTCAAATACAATGGGATTTCACACCTGGCGAATCTTTCACTCTACCTCCTCTAGCCAAGTGGATCAAGGCAGTGGATTGTGAATCCACCATGCGAGGGTTCAATTCCCGTTGTTTTCCCAAAATTTAATTTTTGGATAACTCGTATGTAATAAACTGTATTAGAACCTGATTAAGATCTTAAAGAGTCTTGCAGTGATCAAGATCTGATCCAAAGTTCCAGACATAGAGACTCTAGCATTCTATAGAGTATCCATCATCGAAATAATCCATAAAATCATCCAAATCATAAGTTTTTTCCAAATCAGCAGTATCGTCCATTAATTTTTTTAGCATTTGGTGTATGTCCTGGTTTCGAGTATGTGAATGGTCATCAGCATTAAAGGCATGCAGCTGGTTCTGCACCTCTATCCAACTCCAACCTGGTACCTTCTTGACCCCCTTCTCTTTCATGGTTTTTTTCAAAACAGCAATTTCATCCCACCACCTAAGATGACCATACAACTCACATAAAAGAACATAAGTGCAATGCTCGTAAGGTTCTGATTCCAATAATAAGTTTGCCACTTCTGTCGCTAATTCAACATCACCACATAATCTACAAGCCCCCAACAAAGTTTTCCACACCATTGCATTAGGTTGAAATGGCATTGCTCTAACTAGTTTATCTGCCTCTTTCAGGCGTCCAGCCCTCCCAAGTAGGTCAATCACACATGCATAATGTTCCATCCGGGGTGAAATTCCATAATCAGATTCCATATATTTTAAAAAATTATATCCTTCTTGGACCAAACCGATGTGGCTGCATGCTGTTAGAACTGCAACAAAAGTTATATGATCCGGCTTCACATTCCTTGTCCTCATTTCAGTAAAAAGATCCAGTGCAACATGACCTTGGCCATGTTGGGCATATGCAAACATGATCGAGTTCCAAGCAACTGAGTTCTCCTTATAGGAAGTCTCAAAGGATATTCTAGCATCCTCAATGATCCCACACTTAGAGTACATAACTACCAAAGAACTGGTTACAAATTCATTAGATTCAAAACCTGATCTTAGTGCCAAAGAATGAATCTGTTGACCCAGCTGTAGGCTTGCCAGATCTGAACAAGATCTAAGGACTGCAGAAAAGGCGTAATAATCCATCCCTACATTCCCCGATTGCATTATTTGAAAAAGTTTCAATGCGTTTTCACTAAATCCGTGTTGTGAGAGTCCTGTTAACATCGAGTTCCACGACACTTGGTCTTTAAACTCCATGGTCTCGAAAATTCTTATTGCATATTCCATATGGGTGCTGGTATATCCACTATACATACACATCAATGAATTAGATATTGGTGTCACATGTTCAATTCCCCTTTTGACTACCAATGCGTGTAAAGATTGTCCTTGATTCCAAACTTCTTCTTCAAAGCAAGAACTTATCATGCTAGTGTATGTATAAATATCTGGTTCAAATCCGGATATTTGCATTTCAGAAAAAAGGTTGAATGCAAGGGCCCGTTTGTCATGTTTCAAGCAAGATTCCAGAATTGCATTCCAAGAGACAACGTCCCGCTCGCCACCTGCACCATCAAAGACCCCCTTGGCATCATTGATTGACCCACACTCAGAGTAAGCGCTGATTGTGGCATTAAGTACAGAACTGTAGGATGAAATGCCATTTTTTATGATAGCACAGTGAACTTGCATTGTTAGTTTATAAAATTCTGGGCTATCGAACAACGTCAGAAGAGGAGAAAATGTGCCATCATCAAGCCTCACACCTTCCCTGCACATGGACTTAAATAACCAGAATGAATTGAAATGGTCGCCAGCTTCTACATATCCTGAAATAAGAGCATTCCATGAGACAGAGTTTCGCTCAGGCATGTAGTTAAAACACTTATGTGCATCCGCCACTCTACCACATTTTGAATACATGTCCAAAAGGGCACTCCCTGAGTACACACTTTCCTCATAACCTGTTTTAACTATACAGGCATGCACTTGCTGTCCAGCAAAGAGACAATCATTAGAAGCAACACCCTTCAGTATACTGCCAAAGGAGTACCCATCAAAGCAGAACCCACAGTCTTTCATACGCACTAGAACCGCCCACGCTCTCTCAAGAACCCCATAGTTCACGTAACCAGCGATTAACGAGTTCCAAGAAACAGTGTCTTTTTGAGGAATTTCGTCGAACAGCTTGAGGGCATTTCTTAATTCTCTGTTTTTCACATAACATCCTAACAGGTTGTTAGTAGTGTAAGTATCGCCGATAGTTCCTAACTTGATTATCTGACAATGGGTCGTCTCAGTGGCAGACAAAGCAGACTCAGAAGCCTTGATAATGCTGCGTAATGGCCTCATTCACGCGCAAGCGTCTGGCCTTCATCGGGTCATTATAGACTATAATAGTAATTAGAGTTCGAGTTCTAACAGAGATATTAACTTCTGGAGCATATCACCATGATTCATGAATGAGTTGTTGGAAAACTCGCTTAACTTTTTCGAGCCAAATGTGATGTGCAGCCAAACAAGCTGGAACTTGGAACACATAGAAAACGGGGAAAGTGCATCGAACAGCAACCAACTACCGTCCAATTCCAAAATCTAAAAAGCAATGTTTTATAAAACAGCAGTGGCGACTGGCGAGGACGATTCCGGTTTGTTTGGTTTTAACTTTTGACGTAAAATCGAAATTAAATAGAAAATTTCGGTTTTTAGAAAATCAAAACTATAGACTGCGTTTGTAACAAAAAATTCTTATTGTTTTCTAGAAAAATTTACTAAAGAATAGAAAACCTTGAAAACATGTTTGGTTAGGTGTTTATTGTAAAAAAGAAAAGAGCATTTTCAGTTTTAAAGTAGTTTAGTTTATGATTTTTCTTCGGTTTATGATTTCATGTATATTAGTGGGGGAGTTGTTTTGGTAGGTATTAATTAAGAGGACACAAAAGACGTAATTTTGTAATTTTTATTTAGCAGGTGAAAAGGAAATGAAATTTAGATATAATTTTTATTTAGCAGGTGAAAAACGAATATTATATATTTTCCCTTTCTGAAATTTATGGAATGTTATTAAGTTTATGGAATATTCTGTTTCGTAAGTTTTGTTATGGAATTTATGGAAAGGGAATATTCTAGAATTTATGAAAAAGGAATGTTATTAAGTTTATTTTATGGAATCATTTTTTGATAGATGAGGGTAGAATAGTAATCTTAAGTGACTTAAAATTTAAGAGTTTTAAGGAAAAAGCTTAAATATTTTATATAATAGTATATATATAGGCAAAAGTTCATTTGAGAACCGTTTTTATTGTGAGAACCGCGAGAATCAATCTTAGCCGTCTAATTCCATCTCTTTCAATTGGATTGTCCACCCATGAATTCCTTACATGCACCATGCCACACTCAATCCCCCCACGCTCGTCATCCATGAATTCCATTATCCAAAATGAACGGCTAAAATTGGTTCTCGCAATAAAAACGGTTCTCAAATGAACCTTTCCCTATATATATATATATAAAAGTTATAAGCATATGGGGCGGGTACCAGCAGATATCGAATTTTAAAAACCGAACCCGCCTCGTGTTTAGCGGGTACCCTAGTTTTCGTATTTTTCGGGTTACAGGTATTGGTTTTTTCGTTTTCGGTTCATGCGGGGCAGGTCGGTTCTTCGGGTTTTCTGTTTTTTGAACACCCCTAATTGTAAGTACCAACAGTAACCACCGTTTGTCTCCTTACACCAACGTGATGTATAATCAGGCCCACAGTTGGGCCTACATTACTCTAGCACACGAACACAATCGTGTCCGCACACCATATGTCGCCAAGGTCGTTAGAAAACCCCGCGACTCGTATGTAGCTAACACTTTCTCCTAGAAGGTCACCATATACCTACTAGGCTTGTATATCCACAAATGAGCAAGTAAGGTTACTACCCGTGTCCACTAAATTCGTTACACAATCGTATAATTCGTAAATAAGCAATAGCATGTGGTTTACAATTTACATCATATGAGCTTGCATATCATATTGTACAAAGAAATCATATAAATTAAAAGTACAGCACTTAGAACGTAAAACCGTAAGATTCGTATTCATTAATCTTTCAATTGTTCTTTTCCAAACATAGCCAACATTGAACATACAATAATCATGTAGATCCGGTAAGCATTCATGTCTAACGCACAAACAACCATATAATATAATATAACTAGCACGTATAACCCATTCGTAATCATCATCTTTAATTATCAATCATTTAGCTCACATATTCACCCTTTATCCTGTCATGGTTTCGTTCTATCAAAATAGTGTCTTTCTACTTCTTTTAAATAAGCATAATAAATCAATATCATGAAAATCGAAGCCAGCTATCACGTGTGTTCGCATAGCTGTCATACTAAGCATGTATTGTCATGTAAGTCCCATCTTTCACCATTCATAATATCTATAAAAGTTCATTCAACTCAAAAAGGTCTCGCTAACACAACAGCTCCGATCACTAAGAATGCTCACAAACAATCAATTGAACTCCCTAAGAAACAAGGAATAATGGGTCGATATACAAACTAAAACCAAGACAACCATCTAAACCGGTTGACAACAAGTCGCATCACATCACAACAAAATAACTAAATCTGCGGACGATCTATTAGATGATTCGCTTTCGGTGCAAAACAAAAAACCCATAATCAACCTCAGCCCATCCGATCTAGAGGCTGTTCTACCCACTAATGATCTCTAATTTTACACTATAATCTCACAATGGCGGTTTAGAGTTTAGAAATCTAGTATTATTATCAAATTAAACACCAAACCTAATCTAAACATAATCTTCAAACCTTTAATCATAATGACCACAAACAGAAACTAAGGCTCAAAGGTATTCACTACCTCTAAAAACGTGCACCAAAACAATAGCAAAAGTGAGTCCTAAGAACAAGATCCTTCAAGCCTCAAATCCTTAAAAGTCTTCGCAAATCTTCCTGAAAATCTAGCCTTGTTTGACAACGTATATCTCGAGCTTCAAACCACAAAATCGAAATTCCATCAATCAAAACCTCCGTCTATGTTTAGGGATCTTCAGTCCAAAAATTACAACGATCCAACGGTTCAGTCTCCAAGGATCTTCAGAACATCGTGACTAGGTCTCCAAAAGCGGGAAATCTGAAAATTCCCTTTTTCCTTCTCTTTTGCACACACCCTCTCAAGAATTCTATCTGTGAAGAGTCTATTCCCGGATTATAACATATATAGAGGGTTAAGAATGTCTAATGACACTTTAGGCCCTCATTCTTGCTTAAATCCTAAGTCATATACTAACTGTATACGTCTTTAATTTCATACTTTAACCCCTTAAAGTTCACCACTTGATACTAAAACATGTTTAACACAGATATATCTTTTAAGTCGCTAGCAGGAAAAATGGAGGAATTTCATCGTTACAAATGAAGGGAAGAAGAAAGAGGAGAAGAGGGGAAAGTGATGATGCGCTGCATGTGTGTTGGTGTGTAATGCACCTACGCATGTGTGTGTATTATGTATGCAAATATACGTACAATATTAGTTTATAATGTTTATTAATGGACAAAGGATATATGTTGTTAGCATAGTAGAACTAAGTTAGCTATATGACTTTTTAATGAGTAAATATTGAATTGACAAAATTATCCTTCACTAAATAGGTATATGAGTATGATAACACTTAAGTTAGATGTTACTGCATCATACATCCTTTTCCATTTATTAATATATATATATATATAGGGTAGAGATCAGGTAAAAAGTATTTAATCCTAAAAATGGTAAGAGGCAACAACAGTCGTTCAAGGCCAAAGTCAAACCAAAAAATTCAAAATTGATGAAAATGTTGTTCCAGTTTTAAGCAGTTGCAGGGCAATTTTGGAAAATCAGATTAAGGAGAAGACGACGGTTGCTTAATTTCTGACAATTGTGGGTTTAATCTCTATATATGAAATTTCATCTTTCTTCTTCATCAAATCACACTGACAGACCAAAATCCACCTTTGACGCTCATTGTTCCATTCCTACATTTTATGCATCATTGCATACAAACGTTTCATTCCTCCATTGTATGCACCATTGCATATAAACGTTCCGTTTATCGTTTCATTCCTACATTGTATGCATCATTGCATATAAACGTCGTCTTCTCCATTGTATGCATCATTGCATATAAACGTATGGAATTAAGGGATTGATGCACAATCTCATAAATTCATCAACAGATACATAAGGAATTAATGTATAATCTCAAAACTGATAAATAAGAAATTGATACACAATTCTATCCGATTCTCCAACTAATAACCATAAGAAATTGATAAATCAAAAACCTAATGAAATTAACAATTTAGAAACTTGATGAATAGGAAGTCAACGAAAAAGAAAATCGATCAAACATTGATGAGCAAAGTTTTGTTCCAGATTTCAAACATCATTCTTGAAGGTTTGAATACCCTCTTCAACCACATTAGAACTTGCTACGAAGGCGTTGGTTGTAAGCTAAGCCGGCATCGTCACGGGGGCGATGGTTTCACACTTTCAAGGTTCTCACCATCAAATCAGCAGTGATTTTCAGGCCCCGTGACATATGAATCACAAAACGCAAACCAATCAAAAATCATAAACAACAGATGAATGACAGAGCGATGGAGAGAAATCTCATCGACATCGGCAGCGATTCAACGAAGAGGGACCCCAAAAGTCTCCGGCAACAACCCTTATTTAGAAGGCCTCAATGGCGGATGATTGAGAAGCGATAAAGGAGATAAGAGGAACTAGGGTTCATCGGCTTCAAAAAATCGACGATGAAAGAGAAATGCACTGGTCAAGAGAGGAATGGATAGAAGTTTTTTACCCAAATTGGTTATTTAAAATGTTCAAAATACCCTTTAACCACTCTTGCCATGTGTCACTTCCTAATCATCTCTCACCCTTTTTACACTAATTTACTTTTTATTTGAACCTCACTCTCTCTATATATATAGTGAAAAGTTCATTTGAGGACCATTTTTATTGCGAGAACCGCGAGAACTAATCCTAGCCGTCCAATGCCCCCTCCTTCTATTGGATTGCCCACCCATGAATTCCTTACATGCACCCTGCCACACCAATCCCCCCACGCTCTTCATCCATGAATTCCATTATCCAAAATGAACGACTAAGATTGGTTCTCGCGGTTCTCGCAATAAAAACGGCTCTCAAATGAACCTTCCCCTATATATATATATATATATATATATATATATATATATATATAAACAAGAAAAAATATAACCAACCCATAACAGGATGACACCAGGCAAAAAAAAAGTTTACTTTATCCGGTTTATAATTATAGGTAAACGTTATACATTAATGTTCGTGTGACCTTTCCGTCTTCTCAATGATAAATAGAAAAAATTACTTTATCTGGTTTATTAGGTTGCAACTATAATGAGCAGCCCAGGAGCATCAAAACCTGAGAGATATCAAGATGATACAATGACATTTCCGTCTTCTAATGATGAACAATTTACCAAAAAGCCCTTCAAACAGTTGCTGCTCTTGCCAATCAGTCTTTCCTATGCCCTAAGAATCCGAGATATTCGCAAACCACTGCTGAAAGCTTGGCTGAACAACATATGTGTTTGGATATCCGAAAGAAAAGGTAACCATGCAAGAAATGCAACTGGAGTGAACACAAGCAGACCCATCACTCTTTCATATCCACGAGCAACTGTCCTCACCGATCCCCAGAATCCAGCTACCTTCACTACCGGTTTACATGCTTGTGCTATCTGAAATAAATTAAATTAAAAAAAGGAAAATAAAGGTTTAGTTTTGATCTTGAATCTGAAAACTATGAATGTAGCATTTCAAGTCTGAATCGGATCACAATGATTTAAGATAGGTGCCACTTCCATCACAAAACCGGATCTTACTTACTGCTAGACTTTTTACTATATATTAAAACAAAATAATTTGATTTTTACTGACTTATAGTATTAGCTAGTTATTGTAAAAACATGTGATTAACGGATGTTTTGTAACTGTCAATTTTATTTTATTTTTATTATTCAAATATTCAATAAAAGGTCTTGTTCGTTAGTATAAATCTAATTCAATGGAAGTAGATATGAAAAGGGTTTGGTTCCTCAAAATGTATCCAAGTTGTCACATTTTGCTAATATGTGTACTGAACTTTCAAAGTTACCATTTAACGTATCAAGTTTACAAAAATTACCATTTAATGTATCAGACTTGCTATAGTAGGTAAAACGCTGCCGTGACACAGATTTAAGTGATGTGGCATATGACTTGGATGCCAACATGTATTTCCCTTTCTTTTAAAATAACTAGAAGTAAAATAAATAATATAATAATAATAATAATAATAGTTAAAATAAGGTTCAAATGTCTAGTGTTTCTTCAAGATCTATAGAATCAGAACCCCATGTTCAAGATTTGTGTATTGATTTAGGGTTCACATGCCAAAGGTAAGTTTCGACATGTTTCATCGATCTGTTCAAATATACTTCCGTCTACAAATATAGAGCCACCCAGGTATGTTCTTGCGAAGAACAATATAGAGTTCCATTTCTAAAAGGAATGTTCAGAAGGGCTTTTAGGGTTTCAATTTCAGATGCGGTTTGACTATCAATTGTCCATCAGTTGTTCTTGATTATGGGTTGTTTCATATTGTTCATCGTATGGTTTTTAGGGTCCTTAGGGCCCGATTGTGGGTTCACGACTTCTGAAACCAGATTTTGTTATTAGTTCTTATCAGATCTCAAGGGTGACTGCTCAATTACATTGTATGATTTTGTTAAGATTTCATGGGCGACATCTCAGGTTCGACATATTAGGGTTTCAATTCGACAAGTTTGATGAGGTGGCTATCTGTAATACCCATATACTACATCCACTGTTCTGATTTCCTTCGATTTCTACCCATTGAAGATTCGCCAACAATTTTTGAAGGTTGTTCGAAGATTTCATTCCAACCCTGGTTATGATTTTTGAGCTTACACATTCAAAGGAATCTATCACGGTCCTGGTTACGATTTTTGAGTTTACACATTCGAAGGTTGTTCAAAGATTTGTTTTTCAGTTTCCGATTTAGGGTTTTCTGTCACGATTTAGGATTATATGTTTCGATTTTCTTCAATTTTTTTGGTTCGAGCATATTTGAATTTGGGTGTTGGAACAGATCTGCATTTTCGGTTTAAGAAGATTTGAACAAATTTGTCTTTGGGTTCCAATAGATCTGTTTTGCGGTTCCAACAGATTCAGATGTGTTGTCAACTTATGGTATCGATTTAGGTTTCCAAATGTGTTTTGATCAGTGCTCTTCATATTATGGATGTTCCTCGTGTTATGAATGTTCTTCATAAGAATATGTTCTTAAGATTTACTTATGTGGCAAATATGGAAAATGATGTGGATTTAAAAATAAATATAAAATTAGAAAATTACCTGCTACCTGACCAGAAGAACAGGTTTCTTAAAATATAAAATAGTAAAGGTTTGGAAGTCCAATACATCAAATGGTAACTTTGAAAGTCCGATACAAACAATAGCAAAAGATCACTTGAATACATTTTCAGTAACTAAACCCATATGAAAACCATTGGAAAATCATAGCTAAAAGAGGAGTAAATTACATAAACCATCCCTGTCTTATATGGAAAGCTGAGTTTGATCCAAACTTTGATATTTCAAATACCCTTATTCAACCTCTTTATTTTTTCTTGAACTCTAATCTAGGTTTTAAACGAAACTCATAAAAATCTAGAACTCTCAAGAATACAAACACATTTTCACAGACATTATAAACCTAAAACATAATTATTCTCAACAACAAGCCCTAAAATTAACCATAAATCAGACCCAAAACCCAAAAATCATCGTCTTTATCCTACTTTAACCTAAACACAAGAACCTTAATTTTTTAACCCACAAAAAGTTAAGAACTCAGAAAAATCAATCGTGGTTCAATGTTATAAACAAATACCCATTTGCATACAAATTTATATGTAACCTCTCTACTTCTGAACGCTCATGTGCTCTCCAATATTTTTATAAGCTTTTGTTATTTCCAAATACAGCCTGATCTTGTAGTATTCTACCACTGATTTCTAATCAGAAAGTCATGAGAGATTGCGAGATCAAGCTGAAACTTAAACCTAGATCCTAGTAGCCCAAGATAGCAATGTCTTGAAAGATAAAAAAAATTAACCAGTTAGGACCTTCAGGGGCGGATCTAAAAGGATATAGGAATTTCGGGTATGCAAGTCATGTCCTACAATCTTTTATTGTTAATTCTTGCAGTGTGTAAAAAACTGTTTTTGCCAAGGTAAGATTAGATTTGTAATAGCTAAGCTTAACCTACGTAGAAAACATGGACCTGTCACTGACATCAGCATTGGCCACTAGTCTGCAGGAGGCAGCTTCTGACACAAGCTAGGGTCAGATCTCATCTCTTGCAGGCACAAATGTTTTTAGAGGTTTTACTTTTTTGTGTCAAATCAGGGTATGATTTTTTTTTATTTTAGGGATGGATTTCACAACATTAATTGTGATCTTGAATACGTGGACTTTATGTTTGTCTTATTGAGTTTTATGAATTTGAGTTTAAAGATAAGAGTTTAAGAAGAAACAGAGTGTAAAAAGATAAGGGTATTTTGGTCATTTTACAATCATCCAAGACCAAATTCTAACAAAGCCCTAAAGATAGGGTTGATGTCCCTCAGTTTTGAAATTTAGGGACCAAATGACATTATCTGTACATTACTCTGAACACAATTAAACAACCACTCACATGCTGACCATTTTGGTTGTTTAGGGCCGGAAAGAAAGGGGAAAAAAGAAAGAAAAAAACTTTTAAGTGAGACCCACTAGTGTTATGTGATTCATTAAGTTGGTATTCCTCGGAAATCTCACTGTATATGCTCTTAGAATTATAAGTATGAAGTGACATTAGAAGCAAATCATAATCTGAAAAAAGATTCAGCAAGCGAACTGCATATCTGTTATGAGGGACTGACAAAATTAGAATGAAAAAAGGAGGGATTCTAGCTTCAGTAAATAGTTAACTGAGTTGTACATATGTAAGATTAATTCAACAAGAAATAGAAATATTTAGGGAAGGGAAATTTTAACTGACCAGTAGTAAACCCCAGCCGGCTGGAATGAAGGCAAGAAGGCACACAACAATGTCTTGCGGTGTCATATGGGGCAGTGACATTGAGATCATGAGAATAGATACAAAAATAACCACCACTTTGATTAACCGGAAAAGGAGATTAAAGTTATCACGTAACCTCATTTGTCCAACTGATAAAACCTGGAAAGTGGAAAGCCGAAAACATAATGTTAGGATACGCATGTTCTTTTATCATTTCAGCTTTATAATATTCTATCAACCCCAAAAAAATTAGCAATCAACTCTAAATGAAATTAAGTTTAGTACAAGCCTTTGACTAACAAGTCAAATATCTAATACCCATCACTATTGACAAGATGTGTGAATAATTCCAACTTCGCCTCATTTGGGTAACAAGTTACAATGTTTTGTAAAGTACATGTCAAAAATTGGAGAGTTTCTATCCATAAATCAGTTTTATGAACCATGAAAACAAGTTTACAACTAAAAGTATCATCTACGAATTTCATAAAATAGTTTCATCTCTTTGAAACCCGAATTGATTGCAACACCATTTCTCTATTTGCTTTAACTTTCTAAATCCCAGAGAAAGCCAGAAGTGGATGCCTTGACAAACGATCCTAATAGAAGCGTATTTTCCCTATTAGCAAATGACGACCATAATTACAACTAAAAGAAATCTAATACACCCAGAAAGTTAAAAATAAACAATATCTTCTTAAAAAACTTCCATAAGGTAACCTCACCTTAACCACCAAAACAATTCCAAATGATATGCCATAAATCTGTGGTCCACGAAAGGATAACTGTTAGCAACATCGTTTGATTGTCGAGAAATACAAAAAAGGAAAGAAAATAAAAAAACACATACCTGGACACATATCTCATGCTTTGTCATATTTAAATGAGAAACAAGCCCATAGTGATAAAGGAGAAAACGTAATGATAACAATATCTCTATTATAACCCCACGCTTTCCGGAATAACGTAGGTGTTCTTGTTCCTCCTCCCACCATGATTCCCAACTCTTCTCAGGAGGCACCCCAATACCACCCGGGTTGCCAATCCACTTGTTCCAATCGGACCAGTCATCGACAATCTTTTGCCATGCAAAACCTGAGGGATTGAACACAAATGGAGCAAGTAGCCACGTGATGACCATAAACCATATTGAGATGGTGATCAAAAGGTAAGCAACTGCTCCTCTATATGATTCACCAAAAATTTGGCAAACAAGAAGCAATATCATAAGCTCGATTCCTTTGACAAAATGACTACGGGAGTAAATACGGTAATTTTCAGCAAACTTTGTATGAAACACAACAAACCCACGACTCATTGCCCTGTACTTTGCAACTCCATGTAGCAATGTCCTACCATAGTAGTGAGTCTTTGTTCCAAGCAAAAATGTGAAGAACATAGGAGAAAGATTTACTAGCATACTTATGAATTCACTTAACGCGGTCCACAAACCTCTTTCTAGACTAATTTCCATCATCATAGGCAAGGCCATTAAGAATCCAATTTGCACAAAAGATAGTGAAGCAAAAACCACTTGAAGAGATGCATTATTCTGAATGGCAGGTTGGGTTCTAAGCTCACGCTCGAGTCCACTAAGAACAAGATAAAGACGCCCATAAAGGAATACATACACAATCAATACAGCAATCTGCAAGAGGAAAGTGTGAGAACAGAGTAGAGTTGATATTACAATATGAGAAGAACGAGCAAATTACCAAGGTGCTAAAGTAGAAACCAATCGTAGTAAAGTAACACGATAACATCCTGAAAAAGTCGAGACCATGTCCAAGCCTGTATAGGTCACGGCTAATAGTCTGTTCCCCATTACCGTTGGCTGAATATGCCTCAAACATCGATATTTGATTAAGACCAACATCCCTCCCTTTACCAACTTGTATGTAGTCGTGATGTGTGACATTGCCTTCACGCAGTGTAGAATTGAAACCTGTACACAAACAGAGAAATGTAAGCTCATGCGAAATAATCAGTATAACAAGAAATATTGGAGTTTAAAAATTACCAGCAAATATATCCCCGCTGATATTTATGATCTTGGAGGCTTTGCTCACACCACCTCTTGTAAGGTGAAACAGCCTATCAAAAACATCTGGATGACCATAGTGAAAACGAACCCTGGAGAAATCAACAAGTGTCGTTAACCATCAATAAAAAAATGTGTGCAACAGTAGCATGAAGAGGGGAGTTTACTTCAAAGGGTTGGCCATCGATCTCCGACCAATTGTACCAAAGCTTGTCACTTCATTAGACATAAAGGATGCAAGAGAAGAAACACTGTGACAATAAAATAGCAGAAAGAGCTTTAAAACAAACAAACAAAAGAAACACAAGATAATATAATAATGAACTCCCTACTGATATTTCCGGATATAACTATGTTTTTATCCGTCAATACTGTGATTTTTGCCTGTTAGTTGAGCCTAATTGATCATATTTTACACCTAAGTTTGTTTAGGGGATGTTTCAGGTTAAGTGTACCAGAAAATCGAAGAAGTAGCAGAAACCGGGTGAAAGATTGAAGAAAAACAAAGTACCGGTCAAAATTCTAAAGCTCTCGCTGCGAGCCATATACGCCGCAAGGCAAGCCTTCATGTCAACAAGCAAGCCATCTCACGCCGGAGAAAAATCTCTGGAATTGAAGATTAACGAGCAATCATCATCGAGTGTCATCCGGTTTATTTAGATCTCAATTGTTATCTGAATTAAACATGGATTCTAGTAGATTTTTTTATTATTCTAAGCCTATCTATGGGCTAATTCTCCTATGTATTCATCCTAATGATCAAACCCTAGTATGATTCTACTTGATTTCGTTGGTTATGTACGGTTTGATGCTAGTTTCATGTTTATTCAATTAAAGATTCAATCTTTATTGGTTTTAACCTTCGCTTCTTGATTCATGGCTTATATTGAGTATAAATTGGAAGTTTGTATGATGCATTTGCCTCTATAAATGATTTGTCTATGAATTGTTTAAGGATTTATTCGGACAAGTAATCAGGATCTAGTTGCCATAACCGAAACTAAAAGATATGAACTTTACCATCACGGACATGATAGGATTTTGTTAAAAACGGTTAAACTTGGTTAATAAATTATGAACTAGGTTGGTTTTGGAGGCAATATTCAATCAGAAGTTGTTTACAAATCTTTTTCACAATAACTATATGAAATAAGAAGTGGATTGTAGTAAAGTCATTCCGGGTTAACCAATTAAACTGATCTCGAGAAGTATTGAACTAAGGGGAGAGATTTAGGGTGGATACGTTCTTTAAGCTTGGTTTCATCTTGCGAAAGTTCAGCACTAGCTTCGTATTTAAATTATTTAATTAGTTTTTCTAGTTTATTCACAATCTTAAATCTGAAGAAAAAAAACCTCTCTTTAGGTTAATTACTAGTCTATTACTCGTTTTTGTTGCTTGCACTGCTCTCCGTGGATATGATACCATTACTTGCCTATTGTGTGTGTGCTAGAAAAGGTGAAATTTGGACTTAATTTTATAACTTAGATTTCACACATCACCTACCTTCCAGTGAAAATATGCTCCCTAACTCCCAATATCGTAGGGTACCTCACGCCGTCATGCTTTTTAAGAAATTCTTGAAGCAAGTTCCTGATTTTTAAGGCCTCTTCCATGTAACTGTCCTACACATGGATTTCAAGTTGAAGTTAAAAGGATTGTTTAATTCATATATAGGAACAAAAGTAAAGTTTGACGGCATACCTGGTTCATGTCTATTGTCTGCAAGCTCTCTCCACGTGTGAAGATGATAGCATGATTCTGATTCTCAGGCTTTCCTTCTCCCAATATTGCAGGTCCAGGCAATTTTATCCTATAGATAACCTGCATATTGAGATCAAATCTATTGTTACCTGTTACTTGTGTTTTGACTAAAAACTACAACGGGGACTTATTACTTCTATCCCTTAAAGCAATTTTGTCCCCCACGGCCCAACCCGACTAAAGATTGTGCTAAAGAGCTTTTGACGAATCACTTCTCAAGGTCAACAAAGCAGTCGTTAGTAACAATTAACAATGCTGTACACTCAGTATTGTTAGTGCAATTAAAAATTCGGTCAGCGTGTTTGTTAATAGAAAATGAGAGCTCAGAATGAAGAATGAGATGCTGAGCGATTCTTTATGCAATGTGACACCAAATGATTCAGCATCACAGTATCAACCCTTATACCCTTGTCAGCCCTTCTCTTTCTTTGTGGATCGGTGCGCATATTTATTTCTATTTGTACTTGTACTCTGTAAATATGTTCGTTTTTTCCTAAAAAGTATACCAACTGTTCAATCGCTGTTCCCATTTGTTTTTTATTTCTATCTTCTGTTTTGTATATTTTGTTTGGATAGTTTTTGTTGAATTTGGATCATATAGTTTATGTTGTTTTTTTTCATGTTTGTTTCGGATATAAATAAGTTGTTATTGTGATATTTGCTTTTCATATGTAAGGATTAAACTGTTAGATACTTTAGCACATAATTAGAAGGTTAATATGGTAATTTACTGTTATTCAGAAGTATTGTCAAACAGTTTTTATTCAAAACTAAACTAAAATCATTCAGAGCTTTGAATCATTTAGCCTATAGAATCATTCCGCGCTAAACCGTTTTGATTTAATTAACACCACCTAATTCACCAACCTAAAAAATTTGAATGTTTCATAGAAACTTTTTAGGGACCAAAAGTTTGTAATTTAGCAAAAAGGCACACAAAAAGTCATTTTATAAAATTTAACAGGCCATCCAGATTAGGGATCAAAAGTGTGACAAGTTTCAAAAGTAGGGATGATGTTCGGAAAAGTTGCGGACGAAAAGTGAAATTTTGTACAAACCATATATATATAGAGAGAGAGAGGGAGGTTCATGCGAAAAAGGTGTTATTTGCGGAAAATGCGAGAAGCAATCTGGGCCATGTGATCATTTAATCAATGGTTACAATATCTTGTGGCATTTTAGTAATTAGAAACAAATTAAATGTTTTTTTTAATAGACAAAGTGTAAAAAGGACATTACCCTCTCCTCTCTCCAATCTCTCCTCTCTCCTCTCTCCTCCTAACTTATATCATCAATCAACCCTCATTTCAAAAAAAAAAAAAACAAACTGATGAGCATCTCTCTCTCTTCCCTCGCCGGCCATCGGCCACCATCCACCGTCATATTCACCATCGACCGCCACTATCCCTCTCTCACACAAGCTGCCGCCGCCTCCATCTAGCAACAAACAAAAGGTTTGAAACCCTAATTTATTCATCCAACCACCGCCGCCGCCGCTGCATACCGCCACCTTCACCGTCGCACATCCACAGATACCGCCACCTTCACCGTCGCGCATCCACCGCCACCTCCATCCCGTAACAAACAAAACGTTTGAAATCCTAATTTATTCATCCAACCTCCATCTAGCCGTCGTTGTATTTAGTTGTCATCGCCGCCGCCACCTTCTCTTCCACATCTAGGGTTCCGCCGCCGCATCACCATTTATGTTACCATCCACATCGTTGCCGCCGCCCACCGACGAAGCTGAATCAATCATCGAACCGTTCATCATCTCCTTTTTTTTCTTCTCGATAGTGGATCTGTGTGTAGGTTTCATGAAATGGGTTTTTTAATTTTATGTGTTTATGGTTTTATGAAAATAAACCAGATTTGTTTTTTTTTATTTTTATTTTTTGTATTTTATACGGTGTTCACACATAGATACATAGTGTTAATTAGTGAACAAATCATGATCTGGGTTGAATGATTAGAGAAATTTGGATACGTTCAATATTGAATATGTTAAAATTTATTCTAATACTCGTATATCATTATGTTGAATATTGAATATTGTAAACTTATACATTGACTGTGTTTAATTTTGAATATTGTAAACTTATCTTAAAACTAGTACAATTTTGGCTGTGTTCATTATCGAACACAAATAAGGATGAAAAACTCATAAATTTTTAGGTGTGTTCATAGGTGAATTCTGTTAAATTAATTATTTACTATTAAATTATTTTTAATTTATTTTGTTTTTTATAAAAAATCTAGGGGAGAGAAATAGATTGGAGAGAGAAAAGTTTTGCTTTACCATTATGCCCTTTTTAATAAATAAAAAATAAAAAACACGATTAATCTAGACCACTAGATCAAACAGGAATAAGTGGCCCACATCGCTTCTCGCACTTTTCGCAAATAAACTACTTTTCGCATGAACCCTCCCCTCATATAAACTAAATTGAGTAACTATTAGATATATTTAATAAGATTCTTATATTCCATTTTAATAACTAAATTTTACATATTTAAGAAAATCAAAGTCAATACAATTTTTTTGAAAGTCAAAACCAATACAAATTAACTTAATTATTAAAAAATATTTTCATAATCTTCTTTTCTAATTACGGAGAACAAAAAGTAAAAGAAATGGAAAAAGGATAAAGAAAATAGGCATGTCACCAAACAAAAATTATTCTTTGTCATTGTATTACATGAATACCATACTCTCTACGCCTTCAAAACGGGCATGTTAACGAGTAAAAATTATTTGTTACCGCCGCATTGCGCGGTTATCATGCTAGTGTGTGTGTGTGTGTATATATATATATCTATACACACACAAGGGAGGGTTCATTTAAGAACCATTATTATTGCGAGAACCAATCATAGCAATTCATTTGGTAAGTGGAATTCATGGATGGAGAGCGTAGGGGGATAGAGTATGGCAAGGTGCATGTGATGAATTCATGGGTGGGCGATGGAATTGAAGGAGGGGGAATTGGACGGCTAAGATTGGCTCTCGCGGTTCATGCAATAAAAATGGTTCTCAAATAAACTTTTCCCTATATATATATATATAGAGAGAGAGGGAATAGTTCAAACAAGAACTGTTTTTCGTACGATAACTGCTAGAACTAATCTTAGCCGTCCAATTCCCCTCCTTCAATTGGATTGCCCACCCATGAATTCCTTACATGCACCTTGTCATACTCAATCCCCACGCTCTTCATCCATGAATTCCACTTACCACTTGAATGGCTAACATCTCACCGTTCTTGTACGAAAACAGTTCTTGTTTGAACCCTCCCCTATATGTATATATGTGTGTGTGTGTGTGTGTGTAGGGAGAAGTTCATTGAGAACCGTTCTTATTGCGAGTACTATTTGTAACCACCATTAATACTAGTAGGGGTATTTTGGTCATTTATGTCTTTACCCAACCGGTGAATTGTGTCTGTTAAACCAAGATTTAAGGAATGACAGACCATGATTTATGGTCTATTTATGTAAATAATTGTTTCTTGTTTTAGTCTGTAATTATCCTATATATAGGACCTCCTATTGTAATCTTTCATACACACAATACAATACACAATTCATACCAATTATATGGTATCAGAGCAGTACGCTCCTGGGATACCTAAACCCTAAAATCGCCGACAGCCTCTCTGTCTTCTTGTTTTCCGATCCAACCAGGCCGCAGCTCTTCTGTGTTTTCCGATCACAATCAAGCCATCAATGGCCATTGTTCCATTCACTACAGCAGAGAAAACCATCCACAATTCTCACAAATTCGGCTTTAAACTAAGCCCCTCCAATCATGGACACTGGAAAACCATGATCAAACCTTTTCTTGTTACAAATGGTTTGTATGCTTATATTGATGGCTCTCTTCCCTGTCCATCCCAAACCATTACTGGTACCACCTCCTCGTCTGACAAAGACTCACAGCCATCCACACAGCAACCAAACCCCGACTACTTGGCATGGGTTTCTAATGATGCCCACATACGCATGCTCCTGCTGTCAACAATCTCTGAAACCTCCTTCAAACACATACAAGGTGAAACTTCTCGTGACCTATGGCTCTCTCTAGAACGTACTTACGCACCACACACATCTTCCCGAGAATACACACTAAAAACTCAACTTCTCAAGCTGGCGATGCAACCTGATGAAGCTTCTACTGCCTATATCACACGAGCCCAAGAATACAATGATGCACTAGCAAACATTGGTGCAGCCATGCAAGAGAAGGATGTCATTCTGCTGATTATTTCCGGTCTGCGGGAAGAATACAACATCTTAAAACCCACCCTTGTTGCACGACACCCTCCAGTAACCCTCTTGGAACTACCTGGGCTGCTTGCTGATCACGAATACATGATAAAAAGGACCGATCCTACTCTCTCTGTGGCTACCCAGGCCTTCATGGCTACAACCAGTCGTAACTCAGTCTCACAGACCAGCATTCAACTCCCACCTGAAACAGTCCAGTCACTTCAACAACTGATGACACAGTTAGGCTTTAATGTACAACCTGCACAGCAACAGAATCAGGCCTATTACAGCACCCGAGGGCAGTCTAATCGTGACCGATACAACAACCGCCGTGGACGTGGCAACTACAATAACAACAGAAATACGGGCTCCTCATCAGGTAACAGTTTCAGATTTCCCTGGGCATCTAATCAGAATACTATCTATGGTTCTTGCAACAGGTGTGGCATTGGGCATGTTCCATCACAATGCCCAAATCGTGATCCAGCAACAATTCGTCCACCACGACATGCTCCTCAAGCAAACTTTGCTGATCATCGCTCACAATCATCATCCTCTTGGCTGCCGGACACTGGTTCAAATAGTACAGCAGCACCCGATCTCACAAGCTTTGACAATGCTGAGCCTTATTTCGGTAAGGACACACTTCTCGTTGGTAATGGCAATAGGTTACCTATTCTACATATTGGTTCCACCACTGTCAACTCACCAAATAAAACTCTCACTATTAAAAATATTCTACACGTTCCACAACTCAAACGGAACCTTCTATCTGTCCAACGTTTTTGTCAAGATAACAATGTGTTTTTTGAGTTTCACTCTACATTTTTCTCCGTTAAGGATTCAATGACCAGGACCATCCTCCTCACGGGTCCAAGTGAAGACGGTCTCTACCCTCTCCAACTACCAAAGAACTATTCTGCCTCAAATGTCGCCTTTTCCACCGTTAGAGCTTCTCCTACAATTTGGCACCAAAGACTTGGACATCCTCACTCGCAACTTTTACAATCTATGATTTCTAAGAATTGTCTTCCTACTAACAATAATTCTGTTTTTCCTTTTTGTCATTCTTGTCCCATGGGGAAATCTTCAAAAATGCATTTATCTTCTTCAAATCATAAAAGCACTAATGTATTGGATTTAGTTTTCTGTGATGTTTGGGGACCTGCTCCCGTTGCTTCCTTTTATGGTCATCGCTATTTTTTACTCTGTGTTGATCATCACACCAGAAACATGTGGCTATTTCCTATTAAACAAAAATCTGATGTATTCAACACCTTTAAACAATTTCACACAATGGCTGAAAGACAATTCAAAACACAACTAAAATCAGTTCAAACAGATTGGGGAGGGGAATTTCGAAACTTATCCTCCTTCTTTGCAAAACTTGGAATTTTACATCGTCTCTCCTGTCCTCATACAAGCGAACAAAATGGCTTTGTCGAGAGACGACACCGCCATGTGGTCGAAACTGGCCTCACTCTTCTAGCACAATCTGGTGTCCCAACACGCTTTTGGAACTTTGCTTTTGAAACATCCACATACTTGATTAATCGCATGCCATCGCGTACCTCTTCTCATATCTCACCCTTTGAGCATCTTCTCAAACGTAAACCCGATCTTTCCTTTTTGCGTGTCTTCGGATGTCAATGTTTTCCTCATCTTCGTCCATATCATCCACACAAAATGGATTTTCGTTCATCACCATGTATCTTCCTAGGGTACAGTTCCTCGCATCATGGATACCAATGTCTTGATCCTACCACAAATCGCATTTACACCGCCCGACACGTACGGTTTAATGAAACCTATTTTCCTTTCCTTCAATCATCCCCCTCCCCTACCCCTACCCCACCATCACCCGATCCTTACTTTTCATCATATCCCCTTCCTACATCATATGAAGAACCATCCCCTTCCACAATCACCCAACAACCTGTCTCACCAACTTCCGACCAAACTGAACAACAATCCTCTTCCACAATAACCGAACAACCTACCTCGCCCTCTGCCCAAACCAATTCTGTCCATGAACCCACTACCACACCCCAAACCGAATCTATACAACCACCTACGGTCACCTATCAACGCCGCACAACTATGGCTACCCCTTCCACACTTCCAGCCCATCAATCTTACCAAAATGCTACCGTCCAAACCCAATCCACTTCCGACACTCAACCACGATCTCGCCCTTTAAATCTCCGACAAAATCCTAAACAACGAACTCCCTACAATGCCTCTTCTTTTCACACTTCCATTGACTCCTCTGCGACCGAACCATCCACCTTTGCCATTGCCAACGAGAGTCCTCAATGGCGCGATGCCATGACAGCAGAGTACAAAGCTTTGATGAGAAACGGTACCTGGACTTTAGTACCACCAGTCCCTAATGCTAATGTTGTTGATTGTAAGTGGGTATACAGGTTGAAACATGACGAAAATGGGAACATCAAACGTCACAAAGCTCGTCTAGTGGCAAAAGGTTTTAACCAACAACCGGGAATTGATTATCATGAGACCTTTAGTCCAGTGGTGAAATCCACCACGGTTCATGTGGTTCTGTCGCTTGCTGTTACAAGACAATGGCCTCTTCGCCAATTAGACGTTCAAAATGCCTTTCTTCACGGTGATCTCAAGGAAACCGTGTACTTACGGCAGCCAGAAGGCTTCGTTGATCCACAAAAGCCGCATCATGTGTGTCTACTTCACAAGTCTCTATATGGCCTCAAACAGGCTCCGAGAGCCTGGTTTAATCGTCTTTCAAGCATTTTATTACAGCTCGGTTTTCAAGGATCTACAACAGATCCTTCACTATTCATTTATTCACATGCTGGCAACCTGTTATATATGCTTGTTTATGTGGATGACATAATTCTCACAGGCAATAATTCCCGGCTCGTGGACGACATCATTCAACGCCTGAGTACCACCTTTGCGATCCAAGACATGGGTCGTTTATCATATTTTTTAGGCATTGAAGTAAGTTTTAAGGGTACTGACCTGATTCTCTCACAAAAAAAATACATTGCTGACATCATTCAGAAAGCAGGTCTCTCTCAGTCAAAACCAGTTGATTCTCCTATGGCCTCTAAATCTGACTTGGCACTTGGCGACAGTCCCTTATTTGATAATCCAGTGAAATACAGGCAAACGGTTGGGGCATTGCAGTACCTAACTCTTACCCGACCTGACATAACATTTGCGGTCAACAAAGTTTGTCAATTTATGCACTCACCCACAGAAAATCATTGGTCAGCGGTCAAACGACTTCTACGTTATCTTCAAGGCACATCCAATCTTGGTTTGCTGATTCAACAAAAATCAGCTCCTATAGTTCATGCCTACACTGATTCTCACAACCAGTGTCTCACTGCCTTCTCTGATGCAGATTGGGCTGGCTCTCTAGATGACCGTCGATCCACGGGGGGATTTGCCATCTACCTTGGGTCCAATCTTATTTCATGGCGTGCTCGTAAACAACGTACTGTCTCTCGGTCATCTACAGAATCCGAGTACAGAGCCCTAGCCGACACTGTTGCTGAACTAACTTGGCTTGAAGCACTACTAAAGGAACTTCATGTTTCTATGACACTGCCACCTATCTTATGGTGTGATAATCTAGGTGCCACTTATTTATCAGCCAATCCTGTTTTTCATGCCCGCACAAAGCACGTGGAGATTGACTTTCATTTTGTCCGAGAAAGAGTCGCTCGAAAGCAACTCTCAATACAGTTTATCAAGACAGATGATCAAATTGCAGACGTGTTTACAAAACCCCTATCCTCACAACGCTTTCTATCTCTTAGGTCCAAGCTAAAAGTGGCTTCCCGGCATTAGCTTGAGGGGGGATGTTAGACCAAGATTTAAGGAATGACAGACCATGATTTATGGTCTATTTATGTAAATAATTGTTTCTTGTTTTAGTCTGTAATTATCCTATATATAGGACCTCCTATTGTAATCTTTCATACACACAATACAATACACAATTCATACCAATTATAGTGTCCGAGTGGATGAGTCGTTATTAGATTGACTTAATTTTCCCAAAATACCCCTCATTCATGAGTCATTAATGATCCAATCATTAGTCATTAATGAGCCGCCAAAATTATTAGCCATTGATATATTTTTCAAGGACCAAGATTAGTTCTTGCGGTATTCGCAATAAGGATGGGTCTCAAATGAACCCTCTCATATATATATAGGGGAGAGTTCAAATGAGAATTGTTTTTCATATGAGAACTGCGAAACCAACTTAGCCCTCGATTAAAATTAATCACCGGCTAAGAACTTTTGGCGGCTCATTAATCATTCATTAATGTCTCTTTAATAGCTCATTAATGACGCATTAATGACGGGTTATTTTGGAAAAATAAAGCCTAGTAAATTAATGACGGCTCACTTGGATGCAATTCACGGTTGGGTAAATAAATAAATGAGTAAAATACCCCTATTAATGAGTCATCAATGTTGTTACAAACAGTTCTCGTACGGAAAACAGTTCACAATCAGAAATAAACAAACCCACCATGGTAGTACATAGGAAAAAGTTGACACTAAAAAAGGGAAAATTCAAAGGTTTTACCTCATCCAGGGAATAAGAACTTGGCATAGCTTTGACTAGAGTAGAGTAATAAACCTTGTGGTTTATTGTATTGTTTGTATCACTGCTACGCTCTTCAACCTCATCGATGTAGGCTACACGGAGAGATGGGTACCTGATAAGACCATTCGTAAGGGATCTATCAATCACTAGAAATTTACAAAGTCCAAGCTGAATGCATACTTTGTCAAAAGCCTCAGAATATCTCGTGCGCGTGGATCCCCAGATCGTTTTTGAATGCCATATTGAAGGCATGACACCACATATGTAAACTTGATATCAGCTACTGCTTGACACTGAGCCCACAAGGACCTTTCTCCCTTTATCTGATTGTCATTCGACTCAATCACCTTATACCCTTCCATCAAATCTGCTCAAAACCCATAACAGAATAGCAAAACACCAAATTATCTTTTTATTAACCTGAAGCAATCATTTATAAAGACAAAAATCAACACTCATCTCCAGATAATGGCAACATACCCTCATCTTTAGCCATATCTAGGAAAGCCTGAAGCTCCAAGGCTTCGCGATAATACATCATTCCCCTAACTAGCAATAATTACAACAAGAAATTAGTCCAACTAAATGAATAAGATGTTTATGGTCCTAGTTGTATGAGTTGGACAGTGTTAACTCAGGTCAAATTTTACCAGTCCTAGTCAAGGTTTGTCCTCTATAGGAAGCCCAAAGACGTAGTTGCTCCTTTGACTCATCATTTTCTAATAGGTCATCTATGCTGTAGCAACCCATTCTCTCTGTAAAGTTTTTCCACTCATCTGTTGGTCGTCGCCATTCAGTATTAATACCACACACACAAGTACATTAAGTTGGTGTCATGTAAAAGCACCACACCTGGGTAAATCTTTTGTAAATAGAAGAGGATTGATATCCCATCCTCGTTCTCAACTTCCAGATCTTGCAATGAAAAGAGAACATCCTCCATGTAATAAGGCGTGAGAACGCTGAAAAATATGCACAATACAAGATATAACGGCCCACCAAATGAACAAGTTATTTTTCATGCAAAAACTCCACTTGAAAAACACAAATTTTGTCCACATCTACACACTTCAGCATATGCGCTTTACACCCATACCAAAAATCCAGAGGCAAGTTGCATAACTCTAAAACTAGCTATTTCCCTATGTAACCGCTTAAAAACCTCCGACAAGCACACTATATATTTTAAAAAGAAAAGGAAAAACTACATAACAGTGCAACTATTTTTGCCTCTTATTTCAATTTATGAATTTATGCAACCCTCTTTTAATTTTTCTAATCAGGTACGCGAACCATGTATTTTGGTTCAATAAAGGCAATATGAGTTGTTGATGACCTCTTGAGCTGGTAACATTTTAGACTTTGACATTTTGTAAGTAAACTTTTCAGGTAACGTTCTTTTCCACTTTTTTCAATTTAAGTAAAACTTGATTTTCTATTAATAATAATATTATTATTAGTATTAATATAACAAAACTAATAATAATAAGTATCACTACTACCAGTGTTATTATAATTGAAACTATCATTTTAGGCATAAAATATTTGTTTTACTTTTGAAAATATTATCTTTGGTAATTTCTTCATCTTTTACTTTATTTGTCATTTACCATATGATTGTTGTTCATGTCGTTATTATTAGCCTCTAGAGACAAAAAAACCAATTTTTTACCAACTACAGTAACATTTATTATTAAAACGTAAGATAAAAAATTATTATTATATACTTTGGTAAAGATTATACCTTTTCGTTTGTAATATATATTTTAATCACTTGGTAAATCTTGTTTGTCAAAAGCATGGCTTATTGATACTTTCTCCCATAAACGTTAAAAATATACAACTGGTTTATTTATAGGTTTAGGTGTGTATTTGTTCTATGGGTCTTGTGAAAAAATTACGAAGAAGTGAAGGCAGCAATACACGGTGGTGACGAAGGGGGAGGAGGAGACCGATTAGGATCTTGAGTTGCATGTATGTGTATAAGTTATAGCATAAATGTGTATATGTATGCAAATTAATAAAATAAATATTGTTATTATTATTATTATTATTATTATTAAAATACTACTAATCAGATTTATTTCAAGAAAATTTCAATGTTTCTCAGATCGAAGAAAGTTTAAAAGAATGTTATACAAAATTGAAAAGGTTACTTACAAAATTGAAAATATTATCGGGTAAGAGGTTAGTGGTTGCATTTATTTAACCTGTTAAGAGAGAGTGAGACATGAAGAACTAAAATATTTCTATTATCTATGATGTTCTTACACTACACAGAAATAAGGATATACACACACACATAGAGGAAGGTTCATTTGAGATATGTTTTTCGTGTGAGAATGCCGGAACCAATCTTGGCCCTTGATTAAATTAAATCAATGGCTATAATGCTAATGGCTCATTAATGGACTCATTAAGACCACCCGTAGCGGATGGCCTGAACGCATCGACTTGGCACTCGGGTTCTTGGGGTAGCCAAGGAACACCCGTACGGGCTAGCCATCCGGTTCACTTATCGACTCCCCCAACCCAGCTTCACCCGAATTCCCTTTTTTTCCTTTGTTGCAGTTGCATAATGTTTAAAAAAGATCATTTTTTTCTTCTCTCTCCTGTAAATACACCACTACACACTTTAAAATTTACATCTCAAATCCTATATTTCTCTGTATGTTTCTTCTCTTATGCTACAAAAAAATATTTAGTTTTTACACAATATGGATTCACAACAACCCGCTTCATCAACCGCGTCATCGTCATCCGTATCGTCAGAAGAGCTCGTCCAGCATGAGATGAAATTTATAGGGTTGGTTCGAGAAGCGACAAATGCAATTTTTGGTAGCACCGCGGAATCATTAGCAAGAGTCAGAAGTGGGAACATAGAAAGAGGTCGGGTAGCTGCAAACAAGCGGCTTATAAATGACTATTTTGGCGATAACCACGTTTATTCAACGGAAGTGTTTGGGCGGCGGTTCCGAACGAGCAGACAACTATTCAAACGAATAGTTAATGATTTAGAAGCAGAGTATGCGTATTTTAAACAAAAGTGGGACGCCAGAGGAAAAAAAGGTTTATCTCCAATACAAAAGTGTACTTCCGTTGATCGGCAATTGTAATACGGAGTAGCCTCAAGCTCACTTGATGAGTAGATAAAACGTCACGGGATTGTCCACAAATTCTGCAAAGGTATAATTGAACTTTATGGTAGGAAATATTTACGTAAACTTGATATTCAGCAGTTATACACCGCGCATGAAGAAAAACACAGATTTCCATCATGCTCGGCAGCGTAGACTGTACTCATTGGACATGGGCATATTGCCCGGTTGCATGGCGGAGTCAGTTCATGAGAGGTGATCATGAACACCCGATAATGATGCTAGAGGTTGTGGCCTCACATGATCTATGGATCTAGCATGCATACTTCAGTGTTGCGAGTTCCACATCAATGTTCTCAATCAATCACCCGTCTTCAATGATGTCTATGAAGGAAAAGCACCCGAGTATCCATTTGAGGTGAACGGAGTCATAATTTCGTAAAATCATTTACGTGCCCACAAGACGATAAACGAAAAAGTTCAAGTCCGCGCAAGAATTGGCGGGGAAAGATGAGCGGGCTTTTGGCGCGCTCAAACAAACGGCACATAGTTCATAATCTGGCACGCGAATGGCATCCAACAAGACTCAGAGACATCATGTACGCATTTATCATATTACACAACATGATACTCGAAAACAAAGACCGTGCAATTTGTAGTTTCAATGAAAACGACCTTCTATCATCGGATAACACAAATAAGTGAACAAGCACGCGCGGCAAACGTTCGAGAAGTTAAAAACCAGGAGACGCATAATAACCTTCGGTCGGATTCGGTCGAACATATTTCACATATCCAACTTCCTGTCAACAAGGACGACTAGCCCACTAAATGTTTTTATTATTTATTATTTCCGATTTAGAGTTTTGTATTTTTTTATTTTCTAATAATAATGTTTTATTAATGTTATGAAATTTTTATTTTTATTATTTGTTATATTTTTATGTGTTACAAACTTCGTATCTTGATTACATTTAAAACTAAGTACACATGCCCTATTTATAGAGTATTGACCGGCGGTAAAACCGCCTGGGGTTCTCCGTCATCTAACGGCGGTAGATGGCGGCTGACGGGGGCAGACGACCGTCGGCGGTTATCTCCGGCGGTGAGGCTATGGCGTTTATATAAAATATATCATTATTTTCAACATTCACCCCCCTAATGATATAATTTGAAATCTTCTTTGTCATCATACTTTGTAAACTTTGATTGATCATAAACCTTGTTATTTGTATCATCAACTCCTTGTTCTTTAATCGTTGCCATAAGTAATGTAGGTTCCAAATCTTCTTCCACTAAATTTGATTGTTCTTTTCTGTGGTACTTTCGAGATCTTTCACGACGATGCGAGGCATAGTGTCCATATATGTTGCAGTTATAACACTTTATCTTACTGAATCTATTTTGACTTCCAAAGTGCTTCTTTGCTTCTTGCGAGGGATTTTCTTCTCTTCCATATTGTTTGTCATTCCCATGATTTCGGATATGCGGTGGAACATACTTCTCTTTTCTTCGATCTTCTTGTTGTGTAAACATTAAACCTTCTTGATTATTCACAGACCTGCTCTTATTGTACTTGAGTCTTTCTTCAAACGTCTTTAATCTTCCGATTGCTTCGTCAAACGCCATGGTGTCTAAATCTGAATATTGTTCAATGGCTGCAACTATTTGAAGAAATCTTTCTGGCATAGAATCCAGTAATTTCCGTACAAGCGTTGGTTGTTATTCCAAGGCTAGTTATTTTGGAAATAACATTTGTCATCTTCGAGGTGAATGAATCAACAGATTCTTCTTCTTCCATTTCCAATGCCTCAAAATCTGATATGAGAGTTTGTAATTTCTGATCTTCAAAGTCTACCAAACTTCTTTTGCACTTTTGCAATTTGCCACTTGTAAAGTTAGATCTTCAGACATTGCTAAGAAGAGATATGCAATTGCAGTTTTATCTCTTTTGTCATCCACTTGAGTTTGAGTAGTAAGTTCAATCATTTCTCAAAGATCATTTGCTTGCAGTATGATCTTCATTCGAATGGACCATATGGTATAATTTTTTGAATTTAACAATGGGCATTGAAAATAGGGTGTAGTTCCAATATCCTTTCTCTGATTTCTTGAATTATCCTCCGGATTGCCTTTCATAATTTAAGAACCTTTTCTAAACCCCTTCTTTTAAAAAAAAAAACTTTATTTCTTTAAAACTTAAAAGCTATAATCGTTTAAAAAACTTTGAGAAAAACTTTAAACACTTTTAAAACTTTGAATACCTTTTTTTTTTAACTTACAATCTTAAAACTTAAAATACTTTAAAAACTTTAAAACCGTATAAAAACTTACAACTTAAAACTCTTTTTATTAAAAACTTATATATCTGGAAAAAAAAACTTTAAATCTTTAAAACTTAAAATTTCAAAACCCTTTTAAACTTGTAAATCTAAAAACTTTAAACCTTATAAACCTTTAAAACTTAATAATCTTGAAAATTTAATAAACCTTAAAACTTAATACTTTAAAATCTTAACAAACCTTTTTAATAAAACCTTTAAAAACTTAAATTTTTACCAAATATTGATTTAAAACTTTAAAACTTAAATCTTGAAAACCTTTTAAATGTTTAAAACCTTATACTTTTTAAAAAACACTAGGAGAAATAATAAAAGAGGGTCTATTGGGATAAGAAGAGCCGTTTCCCCCTTTTTGTGGACTCAAGCGCCGCTCCTGCTGCTATCGAGGAAACCCTCGATGTTCTTTTGATGCGCCGCTTCTTCAATCGATGGATCCTCGATGTTCTTTTTCTTCTTCTCCGGCGATTCCCCTCTGGATTTTCCGAATCGATGCTGACGATTATTGCTCCGGTGGTTGTATTCCTCTACCTCTGTCTTGGTTCTCTGTTACGGTCGTCTTCTCCGAACTGGTACGTCCCTTTTTCTCCGATGGGTGCCGGGTGGTAGTTCTCGGTTGAATGGCCGCCCTAGGTATCCTCTTGTGATGAAAACAAACAAACCCAGAAATCGATTCTCATGGGCTGTTCTTTTCTTTCAATTTTCCGGCGAAGATTCCGGTTGCCGTTCTTGGTAGATGATGAGAACCTTGGTGTTAACCTCGGCTCTGATACCAAATGTCGATGGTTGGGGTAAAAGGAGTAAAAAATAGGTTTAGATATAAGGGCAATATAGTAAATGATTAAATAAATATATTAGATGATAAGGATTATAAATTTTTAAAAAGATTAAGTAATAATAAAATAGGTATTTGGACATATATGAGATTTAAGAGGTTTTAGGAGGATATATACGTAATATTCAAGTTTGAAAGGATATATATGTAATAATGGAAGTTTAGAAGGATATATACGAAATTATCCCTTAAAACTAAGTACAAATGCCCTATTTATAGAGTATTGACCGGCTGTTTTCCGGCGGTTACCGGCGGTTCTCCGTCATCTAACGGCGGTAGATGGCGGCTGACGGCCGTCGGCGGTTATCTCCGGCGGTGGGGCTATGTTGTTTATATAAAATATATCATTATTTCCAACATTTATAAGTATTTTATTTAATTTAATAGTTAAATATAAAATAAAATAAATTTAAAAAAAGTGGGGAAAAGATTAGGTTAGTTAGGTTAGGCAATACTTGCGTTTGGGGTGAGGGAGAGAAAATGGAGGAAAAAAGTGAATTGGGTAGGAGAGGTAATTGGGTTCTATACTCGTGGCCTAATAGAGGTATTTTGGAAAAATCAAGCCTCATTAAATAATTACTCATCCACCCCGGACACAGTTTACGGTTGGTTAAATATATAAATGACCAAAATACCCCTATTAGTGAATGATTAACGAGCATTAATGGTTGTTACAAATGGGTCCCGCGGTTCTCAAATGAAATTCTCCCTATATATGTATTGAATGATTAACGATCATTAATGGTTGTTACAAATGAGTCCCGCGGTTCTCAAATGAAATTCTCCCTATATATACATATTATGTATATATGTATATATATATATATATATTCATGGGTGGGCAATTGAATTAAAAGATGGGGAATTGGACGGCTAGGATCGGTTCCCGCAGTTCTCGTACGAAAAATAGTTCTCGTTTGAACTTTTGTCTCGATATATATATATATAGGGAAAAGTTCAAACGAGAACTGTTTTTTGTACGAGAACTGCGAGAACCAATCTTAGCTGTCCAATTTGGAGGCAGAAGATAATAAGCATTTATTAGAGTTACATGTTTTGGCAAATGCCATAGTGGAGTTCATAGTTCCTAGAAAGAGCATACTAATAGTTGTAACTGCAACATGTGCATATGAGCTCCTATGATTTTTGGCCTACCATTTCTTACATCTGTATTTGGTGTGACCAAGGTAATTTCAATAGTAGCATTCAACATTTTTAGGATCGTGAGTAGAAACTTGTGAATTTGCCGCTTGGTTATTATGACCTCCTCTAAAGCCCCCTCTATGAACTCAACGAGACCCTCCTCAAAAACCGCCACGATATACCACTTTGATAAGACCGAAGATTATCATTTCGAAGAACACAAGCAAATGTTCCCCGAAGAGAGGGTCTTATGGATTCATTCCCTTCCATAACATAAGCGGCAAGAGAACGATCTTTTTGTTCCCCACCATGATGAAGACTTACAAACACTTTAGATTCGAGAAATCTTACTTTGCCCGGAATACAAGAAATGAAGATAATCAACTAGTTCCTTTACATATTCACAACGGTTGACACAAAACTACAAAAGGCTCAATAGAGTTGACAATTTGCAAAAATAGATGAGCATCGATTGTAACCATATATCAAAATACTGCCGCTTGATTTGTCATCATCTTTAGCCATTTTCAAATAAAACCCAGCCAAATACGAACGCAAACATAAGCACAACCAAACCAAATGAAACGAGCAAACAAGCAGGAACCACAAAACGCAAACGGGAACGGCAACAATTTTCAACAAATCACACAACCAAAGCCTATCTGAACTAGCAATCAACCCAGAAGACTATCTACACACAGAATAATCACGGAACTGACAAGACATCACAAGTCGGAATTCTGAGAAAAGTCGGCATAAGAAATTCAAGATGGGAAACAAGTTGCACTCACCTGCCGGCGCGTGCCGCGTGGGAGGCTGCCAGAAAACAGATCGGCACATTGCCGGACAACAATGGTGAGAATGACGGCAATTCAAGATGGGAAACAAGTTGCACTCACCTGCCGGCGCGTGCCGCGTGGGAGGCTGCCAAAAAACAGATCGGCACATGGCCGGACAACAATGGTGAGAATGACGGCACATTCATAGGGTACTTAATCGGAGCTCCTGAAGATGATTACGGTAGAGGTGAGGGAAAACACACTATGAACAGAGGCTTCACGAAGATCAGCTGTGACCTATTTACACCAATAGGGTACAACCTTTTGATGCATGCTCTGATACCATGTTATCAAAGACTGCGAGAGATAAACTAAAATATTTATACTAGACAGTCGGTATAACCATTCCCTTTCCCCCTCATTTCTGGTTAGGGAACCCAAGACCTCACCCCATCCCACTTTCTCTTTCCTCTTTTTCTCTAATCTCTATCTCTCCCTTCATTCTCTTCCTCTCTATTCCCCTTCTCTCCCTCCTTCACTCTTTCTCTTTTTCTCTCTCTTTGATATAAATTATAAAATAAAATAAAAAGCGAGAGTAAAATCAGGAAGGGTAAAACTAAGGTTGTATGGAAGGGGAGGTGATGTGGCGCTAACGTGACAATATGGAAGGGAAAGAGAAGGGTAATGCCATACGGATGGCCTTAGACCATTAGTATAGGTCTTCCCTTCCCTATCCTTTTTTACCCTTAATCTTTCCCCCGCTTCTTAATATCTTTTATTTAAATTAAAGAGAAAGAGAGCAAAAGAGAGGTGGGTGGGGTAGGGGTGTCCGGGTTGAGGGAGCCGCTAAGGAGGGGTTTATCGGGTTAGAGTGTATGTTCTAGTGTTCCTGCTACTTTGCCGCCGGAGATCGAACCCAGTGGTTGGGGTAGGTCTTGTGCTACGGAAGGCCTTATGTATAGTTGCACTATTATGTAATTTTCTCAATAAGAAAAATAAAGTTCAAAACAACTTAGAGGATTAAGAGCATGGAAAAATATCCAAGCCATCTTCATGCGACCCAACCAAAAGACTTACGAGAATGAAAGCATATTCTGAACTTTGGGGGCTAATGGCATGTCCATAAACAATGAATTGGAGAAGAAGGATATTCGCTTTCTTGCTTCGGTGTTTGATGGCACATCGATAGCAGACTCCCTCTCTGTAAGCAATAAGTACAACCTATTGATCTGCAAAAGGACAACATGTAACAAGAATTAATACTATGCTTGAAACTAAAACCTCAAATGTCTCATTATTTTTTTTTAATATTACTTTGTCCTTCCACGATTCTGATTCAGGAATTGGGAACAGGATTGCTCCTGCATGTGCAAATAACTGGTATTCTTGATGCACTCCCTCGTAATCTGGCGCATGCAAACTATACAGAAAGAAACAAGACATTAATACAAGGTGGATAGACGTTAATAACAGAGAAAGTCTTTACTTCGGCAACTGATCCCCCATAATGTCTATTATCATGACTTCAAGCATATCCTGGAAAAGAATTACAACTGCATCCCTGTCCTCCAGCTCATTTCTTAACTATGAATAGCAAACCATATTGTGTTAGCATATGCCTATAAGCTGCTTATAGAGCATTAGAAATTGTTTCAAAAAGCAACTGTAGTTAATACCAAGTACTCAATAAGCTTGACAATATGGTTGTAGAGGGTAGGAACAGCACTCGTGTTGAATTCCATCATTAGATTGTCTTCTTCAATATGTTTGTCAATTACAGAAAATATATTGTTGATAAACCTGGAAAGGAAAACCAAGGCGTGCTACAAATAAATGGAATGAAATCATAAGATCTCAATACTTGAACTTATTTTGTAATGTGAGCATGTTGAATATATTCTCTATTGGAGACTATAATGAACTTACTCCTTCTCACGCGTGCCACGAACCAAAAACTTAATAATATTGCAGACTGATGTGTAGCATTCGCGAACAGCACAATACATATAACTGTCGATACTTAACCTCTTTTTCAGCTCATAGCCATAGCTGTCTTTCGCTATATTCAATGCAATAGGGATCTATCACAATAATTGAAAAACAATAAATAACTTTTAGAAACACCATATCCGGAAAATCAAGAACTCATTACAGGTTCAACTGAGTGTATTTAAAACAGATCTTGTCGATAAGATTAGATGTCATCTCGAAGTTTCCTGTAATACGAAAATACCTTGCCAGCAAGCAGAATAAGAGGCCACTGTATAAGGTCCAACTCTTGGTCTGCCTGATAGGGAACAAGCAAGAGATTCATTTCCCTGTAGTCACAAGAAAATTTTCGTTAAATGATAATAAAAGCAAAAAATTCAGTTTGTGAGAGGCAAGGACGTTTAAAATTCAACTGACTTCATCAAAAGAATATATTAATGATTACCTACTATTTATAAGATCCTCCTCTCGGAAACTTGTGATAATTTTGTTCCATATTTGAGCAAATCTCGCAGCTTCTTTCTCCTTAGAGGAGACCTGCAGCAATTAATAGAAGCATACCCTCAATACTCAGTTTACAACTAAATCCAGTCAACTAAAAATATCATAATGTCATAAGGTTTGTCATATTCCATGGTACCCATGGGCCCAAATGATTCTTCCATAAGTTGAAAGAAATTATAAAGGATATTATCTGAGTTATATGGAATGTTTGAAGCAGCAGAATACATCATCCTTTCAACAACAAAAGATTGGAAAATGTTTTACAAATTGAAAGAAATTATAAAGGATATTATCTGAGTTATATGGAATGTTTGAAGCAGCAGAATACATCATCCTTTCAACAACAAAAGATTGGAAAATATTTTACAAATTTATTAACATATGGTCAACTTTATGAAGCATTTCATTCTTCTCACCTTCAAGCTAAGCATAATTTCTGAGAAATTGGAAAAATATAAAAATTAATCCAAGAAAAACTGAATGAGCAATTCTGGAGAAATTGTGAAAGTCTAAATGTGAACAAAAAGACAAGATACTTGGCGCTGTCTACTGCTCATTCTTGAAAGATGCTTCTTTTACATTTCAAAAATGTGATGGTGTGCTTTCTATAAAAAGCCAAGTATGATGAATCGAAAAGCAATCACTCACTTCTTTACCAAGGGCAGACTGGTAAAACAGCAATATAGTTGGGACATGCTAATAAGAAGAGTGAAAACATTTTAGGGTCGAAGTATTACGTTCCTCTTCAATCAAAGAAAATAAAAAACAGTGTTCGAGATTACATAAGAGACCATCTCAACAAGTCATAAACCTACTGTAGCGAAGTTAAGATTAAATCCTTTCTTTCTTTCCTCAGAAGGAATCAAGCAGGCATTAATCGCACCAGGTAATGACAGAAAACGGGACCGCAGCATTCCTAAAGTTTGAATCTGGAACAATACAACGATAACATTATAAGAGCGAGATGTCTTATCCCGAAGAGAAGCACAACTGAAGATGGAATTTGACAAACCTCTCCAAGACGATGGAATGCCCCATAGACACCTCCAAATATTGTAGAGAATATAGCATACCAAATTTGGGTGTCCATATAATACACCTGTATACATCCTGGGTGTCAACAGCTACACAGCAAAGAATTCTAGTGAAATATACAGCTAAAGAGAAGATGTTTAATCCTACTAGAATGATTGGAGCCCAGAGTGCAACAACGACACCAATATTGTTCCTTGCTGCAAAACTCATGATAGCTCTTGTAGGACTCACAAGTGGCTTTATCTGCAATGTTAGTTTACAATTGTCAATTTTTATTAAACAAAAAAAATGCTCTCCAACATCATAGCAACAAGATCCTACAAGCACTAACACATGCACAAAAGTCTTAGCATTTAAACTAAATATTTCAGCTGGTTAGTACTATAACTTAACGAGAGAGCCACAGACTTGATCAATAACAGGGCACCAATTTGAACAAAACTTGAAATATTGGTGAGAACAAGACCTCTAAATAATAACTGATTGCCAGCTTCGTAAAAATAATCAGAATCCAAAATGTTGAGTACCTGAAATTTTAAAATCAATACTGATCATGTATGGAAGTATGGAACAATCTGGCTCTCGACTAATCACATAAAAATTAATCTTACTTGAAAACAGAGAATAGGCTCTCATGCATTCCTGTCCCAACATAAAGCCAAGGCTGTCATAATTTTCATATTCCGATGTTAGTACTTCCTTAACCAATAATCGAGCTGTATACCTTAAAAGTCAAAACTGAGGAATATATTTCCATGTTTGTACCTGCGAGTGAGACCACCACATCATGAGCATCACAATTCTGTGGTCTGAACTATCAAGGTAACGTCGTGTGGAGGGGAATAGAAATAACACAGCAGCAAGCATGTTGGGTAGCAAGTAGACAAAAAGGGCCAAATTGAACAATAATGGGGAACATGACCATGTAACCATTGATATTACCACCCAGGTGGCAGCTGATACAACCTTCAAAAGGTATCTTAGCTTCACATAGAAGGCCATGCATTGTCTTGCCTTCCAATTCAATACCATGTCTAGAACAGCTGCAAAACAAATAAGTTCACTCCCTTTATCAAAGAAAAATTAAGGGATTTTTTTATTTTCTTTCAGCATGAAATGCAGAAAGTGATGGATAACACTTGCAAAATCAATTGCTCAACATACCTTGACCAAGGTTCAATATGGAAGCAGTTATAAAGACACTCAGCACTTTCTCAAAAACAACGGAATCAAACATTGCGGTCATGTTTCCAGTACCATTCCAAGCAACAATAATCATAGCCTTAAACAGCAACAAGTTGTTAGTGCCAATGAGAAATGGAATGCAGATTATATTAACTTCTAGATATGAACAATAATAATAGTATCAAATACGGAAGAAGTTACCTGTAAGCACAATGTAAAGAAACTCCACATTCTGTCAAAGCTTCTGAAAATGTGCCAATATGATCGTATCTCGACAAAATTGACCTTCCCAACCCATCGATCTTTACCAGGTGGTTTATTATCCTGAATATCACATCATTCATGTTATCACTATCTTCAAATATTATGAACCACAAAACATGAATAGGTTTTCTCAAAAACCAGAGTAAAGGCAAAAAAGATGGGTTTCATTAAAAGTTATGATCATGCGCTACAATGAGGTGGATTTTCTATACAATCTACTGGATCATGTAACATGCCAATTTAGGCGGTCTTTAGCACCATGGATGGAGAAATAATTGCAGTCTCTGAATGAGGACTAAAAAGTCAATATATAAATATAAAGAGTATTGCTAAAAAAGATAACATTAACAGGTATCACTGGACTGCATTACCGATTCATCTTACAGTAGGATCTAAATAACTTATTGTTTTTTACACTCTGATTGGCATGCAGGCCCTTATCGTAAACATGTAATGTGGGGAGAAGACATGAATTGCCTTCAAATCCTCGCTGATTCATGTTTGTGACAAAATAACTTATCACTTAAGTTCTAAATATGAAAACACTTTGTTACAAAGTAGACAAGGTATCACCGCTATAGATTACCCCTTTTTTTTCAAACTGGTGTAGCATCGTAGGCTCACAGAAAAAATCGGCACCAGCACGCATTGGCCAACCTAACTTGAAACAGTCTACCGACCTGAAATGCTCAGCGTTTTCTTAGAAACTAGAACATAATACATATGTATAACTACTTTAATTCCCAAAAAATAGATAATAAAAATCATACCAGAAATACTCATTTAGATCGTCATAATTTCTCCAATGGGAATGTTCTGATTTCCCAGTTTTGCTCCTAGCAGCTTCCTATAGGACAGAGGTAATATATAAATAATTTCCATAAAAGTCATTACAAATAGAGTGAACGAATATACCTTTGCTATCACTTCATAAATAGGTGAAACCACTTTATTCAGGAAAGCTAACTCATCCCCTCCGTATACTGGTTTCACATCCTCACCAGTCATGGGACTGACATTGCCAGCAAGAAGACCATATACTTCATAAGACATCTAGACAATATGAAAACCATTGAATATCATTAATAGTGTCAGTTCAAGACAAATCTATGAGTCCATGCCTATTTTAAAGACTTCTGTTTTCCATTCATAAGATTAACGGCCCTATACAAAGTATATTTATACTAGTATCATTGCAACATCAAAAAGAACATTTTACTTCTTGCTGTTACCATCTAGAGTTGTAAAAATCAGTAATACAGTAGCACTACTGTTGTACTGTTCACATGCCCAGGAACATAAAAAAGTAATTCAGTTTATGCACTCAACAGTAGCTGAAGAAGATTGAAGGTAGAACGCAGAAGTAACATATGTAGGAGGATTATACCTTTTAAAATATTTTTTATGTAACAGTATTAAAGGACACATTGACAGCAATAATACATAAATCTAAATGTGAAAAGAAGGTAAAAATACTAAACTTCTTGTAGCAAAGAAGCATACATGATGATATATATAGCAAAGGCACTCGGGCATGAATCTCAAATTTGCAGCCTCACCCCATATAAGAAGATATAGGGCCATATATAATAATTTACGCTGTTGAACTTCAGGATGTACCGCTGGTAACCTAGATTTAGCACAAATGCACAAAATTAGTACAACAAGATATTGCAAACGCTTGACATAAGAAAATGCACTTAACCGGTCATTATCAACATTTTAACCGAAGCTAACAGCTTCCATACACCTGCTGTTACTCGGTTTCATACTTTCCCGGATTATTATGACTGTAACAAGGATGCATATGAAGCCTCACCAAAGACTACTTTCCTTGTCCAAGTATTTGCACCATTTTTTGTAGTTCTTTAGAAGTTTCTTCATCACTTCATTCAATGCATGATCATCCAGCTAACAGAAGAGAGGAACAAAAGGCAAAGTAAATAAAAAAACTGAAGTGAGAAAACACTACTCAACATACAAGTACTTTTGTTATAACTGCCTACATGCAAGTTTTGATTGTGGTTCTGATCTGGAGTCCAGATCGGATCCGGCATCATTAGTTTTAGGAAACATTACCTGTTTGATACAAACCCATTCCATACTAGGCTCGTATCATGCCATAAACCCAAGTGTAGAACTCACCCCCAAAAGCTAGCTTATAGGGGAAAAGGGCACCTAGACTTATAAGCCACCAACTTAATTTACTTTTGACCAATGTGGGATCATAACAATACCCCACACTTAAATAACCAACATCCTCGTTGGTCACGGTTGGCAACCCTCTTTTCGGGTCCAAGCCACCACTCCATAGGTCACCACTCCGAGTGTTGAAACCTTGCAAGATGGGGATGGCTCTAATACCAATTGATACAAACCCATCCCATACTAGGCTCGTATCATGCCATAAACCCAAGTGTAGAAGTCACCCACAAAAGTTAGCTTGTAGGGGGAGGGGACACCTAGACTTATAAGCCACCAACTTAATTTACTTTTGGTCGATGTGGGATCGTAACACTATTCTCTTTCTTTTGTTTATCTTGAAGCTATCCTAATGTTTAGGATTTTTAGATCTTGTTTGTGGGTCTACTTAAAGAAGCGTTATAGCCTAGAATGACATTTAAATTTTTCAAGTAATACCACCAAAGACACTTTCTATTGTTCCTCACCGACCAAATCAAGAAGATTCCCTAGGGTGTTTGCAACAGCAACTTACCTGTTCTCAGTTTCTGCTGAGAAGGAATCCCCCCTGTACTGCTCCAGTTGTGGACCAGAGTAGAAACTACCATGTGCCCTTCATGTTGACTATGAAAAAACCTTGTTCTCCTTGTACCAAAATTGTCATCAATTGTCACGATCTGTGGCAGACTACGCTGAAAATTTTATGAAAACATCCTCCCAAAACCACCTAAATGAATCAGGCACACAACAAGTTGCAAGGCTCAACAATGGTCTATGCCTCAATTAAGACTTCATATCCCTCTAAAAACATGGACTATTGATGAATGATGAAGCAGTCCAACTAGCAAAATCTCCCCACAAACAATCAAAAGACCAGCTAATAAACAGTAACATGCAGCACAGGTGTTATGGCAGGCAATAAACAGGCCACACCTAGAATCGGTGTCGAATTAGAAAACATATTGACACCACGGAAGAATAGGAAGAACAAGATGAGAACTAGAAGACGAGCAACGACTTATTAGCAACCAGAAACGTTCTCAAAGATGATGATGACAATCGGGGTCCGGCTTGCCGCTCTCAAGAAAAATGATGACACCCAACAATACATCTTATGACCAAAAATCCCAATGCAATATTAAGGAAGACGTGTTCAAAGTCATCATTAACGGTATTAGTGGTGAGAATATTCTCATCAGACATCATTACACGACTTAAGTTGTATACTTTTATCCTAGAAATTTCGGAAATTAGGGACTTCCTGTGGGTCTACTTAATGACACGTTTGCAAATTACATCCTTGAATGGCATTCAACTGTTCCAATTAATACAAGAAACACTTTCTGTTTATTCCATATCAACCAGATAAGATTCCCCACATGTTAGCAACTGCAAGTTACCTTTTCGAAGCTTATTCTGACAACGAAATTCCCTGATACTATAGTTATAAAAGACAAGATGATGTTGTAAACCAAATATTTAATACATGAGATCTTTTGGTGGTCTACATTCTGTTGCAACTGAATATTTTCCAAACCCAGTCACATAAGTCTGAACATAACTGGCTAGTTCAAGTTTTGGAAAAATGAGAGGTAATGATTACACAAATACTAATTTGTCATGTTATATGCATGAAATTTGAAGGAATATCATTGTTTGAAAAATGGAAACTAAGTCCTTCAACTCAATACGCATATGTGTGGTAAACATAATAACCGAGAATGAACGTAAGCCACATGGAGAAAACATAACAAGTACCACGACCAAGTCTAATTGCAAGTGTTGCTCTATATGGTACTTTATATATAACTCCTGATACAGAACTGGAATAATCCCTAGAAGCAAAGCAAAAGCTAAAAGATGTGAGAATTCATCTACATAGGAATTTACTGCCTGCTTTAGCTATTATAGGAGGTTGATCAGTGAATTACCTTGGGTTGTGGATCAGGTTCTGAAATTTGGCGCATATTAACATTTGCAAGCAATAAAATCAGGTGCTCCCTTTGATTCGCCACATTATCTTTCTGTAAATAAAATTTTGAATCAATTACAATGGTACTTAAAAGTTAGAACACAATATCCTTCATTCAGGAAGGATTTAAGTGTGAACGCCAAGAAAAATATGTTGATACTCTATAGTCAAACTTCCATTAACGACCTATGAAAAGTTCATGGCAATGTGTTACCTGAAACCCAAACATAACTTGAAGCCAATCTAGAATGTCGTCATGTTTTTTCCTCTTGTACTCCCTGCGCCATGGAAGTCCCCTTGTGTAACGAAGAGCAATGACAGCGGCTTGAATCTACAAGCCAAGTAAGCAACTTTGAGGAAAGCCAAGGAATGTACAGAAAAACAATACTAGATGGAAGTTCCAGATATACCTCTGGAGATCTCATAATGGTGTGATTGGCACTATCAGGATCAAGTGGTAGTATATTGTACGGGAGATATCTCTGTCTCTTTTCTGCAATTGTATCATGTGCTTCCAGCACCTGTGGGAAAGTGACACCCACTTTATCATTCAACAGCCACAAAACTTTACTATTGTGTCATTCCTAAGCATAAAAAAACAAAATAGCAAAGGGAAAACAAAAAAATGGAGTAGGAAAAACTCTTCACAAAACATATATGAACGTTTCATTTTAAGCCACCTCATCTTCAATTTCCAATGCTTGTGTGAGATTAACAGCCTTTAACACCTCAAAGAGAATACTAGCAGTCTCGTATGCTTTTGTCAGCTGTGCACTGAACCAATATATTAGTTAAGTACGGTGAAAAAGAAAGTGAGGACACTGCTTAATCCAGTTTGCATCCTAAAACACTTACCGGTCTGCACTATCAGCAGCACTTTGCAAAGCATGGATGTACTTTGAATAATAATGCTGATAAAAGCTCTGCATTTCAAGAGCGTCACTTTTTTTCAATCTTGCCGTCAAGGTTGGATCATTGTCCTGGTTTAAATGAAATATGAGTTTTTATTGATCGGAAGACTAAACTCAACCTCATACCCCGCAAAGGCAGGATTCAGTGGTGGTGGTGGTGGTGGTGTGTTGATTAGAAGGCTAAAATGCAAAAGAGAAAGATATGGAAGGAGTCTCGTGATGTGACCCCCATCCCACATCGTCACATCAGTTGAGTTATTTCCCAAAACACCATTTAGAGATTACTTACCCTTTCAAGCCGCTGAAAAAGGGCAGTTTTGAATTGACGAACACCACGCCCACCAGAAGTGGGGTCCAGTCTATGGGATTTCTCAAATGCATAGAACCGACCTGTATCAAAATCATTATCAAAGAAATAGAAGAAGAAAAACGAAGGAGTATGACAAAGTGCATAGGCTTACAAACACACGCCTGAATAAATAGCAAGAAAGAACTTGGTGTTTTCAATAACTATCTACACCGGAACCAAGAGACTTGATGAAAGACCATTGATATGATATGATATGATTGCCTACATCAACTAGCCTCAATGGGAATGCAAAAATAGAAACAGTTAACCGATATTATATCTCCAGAAGACTAAGGTGTTTTCTATACTTGACTTACGAACTAATCTACTCGATCAAAAAGAGTAAAGAGAAAGGCACCTGGGACTCTATGGGTTAGGACTGGAAAGTCTTTGTAAGCAAATTTTCCCTTTGATTTTGCATATAGTCACATCGTTAACATAAAAACAGCACACCTCACTACTTCACTAATCAGGACTCGGGTACAGATTAATAACTGGGCACAGGGCACAATTGTTTTAAAAGAAACTTACAAAGATAAGCAACCCTCGGGTTACTAGGTTCGACTTCATTAGCCACACGAAGTATGGGAGCAATCTCGAGCAACGACGAGGGCAGCACTTCACTATCAAATGCCGATTCTCCCGAATTCCATGCAGTCTGTGTCCGCAAGATCCGCCGTTGCGGCGGGGGCGGGGGCGGGGCCGCTGACCTTTGCGGTAACGGCGGCGGAGGTAGCAGCTCTTCCGTCAACGGCGGAAAAAAATAATCCCATGAACCACTGCCTTCGCCTCTCGACGTCATTTTTCCTGCACTCCAAAATCGAGGAACAGAAAAGGCAAAAACAGTAAAACTTGCACGTGAACTGTGAACACAGCAGCTTACAAACGTCCAAAAACAAAAATACAAAGAAATCAACAGAACAATTTGATACTTGTAAGTTACGATCGACTACAAGAGATTTGTATGGATTTGGTACTGCAAGTGGAGCAAGCCCTTAGCCCTGGGATAAAGAACAAAGCGAATGGGTGAAAATTGGAATCACAAGAGAGGTGGGAACCGTGTTCTGCAACTCGGTTTGAAAATGAAATGAAATGAAATGGAGGTTGACTTCCAATGAACATGAAATGAAATTGAGGTGGGAACCGTGTTCTGACTTCTGCGTATAAATTATACCACGGGGATGAAAGAAGGGAAATTTTAAATTGTAAAGTTTTAAGGAGAATAATAATAAAAATAATTAGAAATAAATTAAAATAATTTTGATTAATAAATAATTATGATCGATATATTTAAGAAATAATGTTGATTATGGCAGTAAGTTCAAGTGTATTAGTTTATTATAATTTATATCTTTAATTTTACTTAAAAATTTCATTAACTTTAATATATAGCTATTGAAAATCATCTGAAGATTAAAACAATTAAGTAACTATAAAATAACGATGGAATCATTTCTTAATCATATTTGTATATATTTACACAAGTTTATATATATATATATATATACTCTCATTATAAAGCATATAAAATGAATACAAATCTACTGGACTTTATGTGAAATTTGAACTAATTTCTAATTTAAAATTAAACGCACGTTAGATATATATTATTTAAAGGAATCCGTGAACTTGTTCTATCGTTTTCAATCGTTATTGAACTGTTATAAACAGAGTTGTTATGTGTAGAATGAATCACCCTTGATTTCTTCCTTTCTTTTGAATGCTCTTCAAATTAAGATCGTTTTGTAGCAGATGAAAGAGGTTGTTTATTCTCCATAATTAATGGCTATAATAAAAAAAATATATTACATTAGCATATGTGAATCATTTTCATGAAATGTAAACAAAACTTATTTACCTGAAGAACAGTAAAAAATGGTGCAATCTTTTCAAGAAGTTGCAAAGAATTTTGTGTTTGAAAAATTGAGTATATATACTATATAAGTCATCCGAAGATACATATAATTCCATCCACAATCCTAAATCCGATTTATATGTATAAATTAAAAAGTTTGGAAGTTGTAACCGATTAGTTTATATATGTATATATATATATACACACTTATGGTTTAAATTTAAAAGTTCTAATTATTTGACGGTAAATCAATTTTGACAAGAATACTACACTACAATTGAAGCATTTTCGATTTCAAATTAATGCTTCATGTATAATCGGGTACTTTAAATAATAGTATTGTTTAATTTAAATAGATTAGTTGTAACTCATCTAAAATTTCTCATATTTAGTTAATCTGAATAGATTAGTTGTAACTAATCTAAAATTCAAAAATTGGTTTTTTATGACGTCATTGTATTTTTAAACACGATTTTTTGTTTACTTTTTTTAAAATGGGATGTTGTGATTGGTGAAAATTTTGACAAGAATATTATACTACAATTGAAACATTTTTAATTTCTAATTAACGCTTCATGTATAACCGGGTACTTTAAATAATAGTATTATTTAAATTGAATAGATTAGTTGTAACTCATCTAAAATTCCTCATATATCCACTTATTTAGTAAAATTCGAAAGTTGTAACTCATTTAAAATAGGGTTTAGTATTTAAAAGTGTACCGAAGTTGTCACTTTTTGCTATTGTGTATACCCATCTTTCAAACCTACCATTTAATACATCAAAGTCTCAAAAACTACCATTTTATGTATCGTTACCTTTGATAGCAGGTTATAGGTGACGTGAAACCGGTTTTGCTGACGTGGCAGTGACTTGGATGCTGATGTGGCTATACATGTGGCATTTTCTTGATATAATAATAATAATATTAATAATAATAATACTAGATGAAGGTCAAAGGTTTTCTTCATCTTCATCTTCTCAATTCTTCATTTTCATCTGCTCAAAATCTCAAATCTTCATCCCCTAAATCTGCTCAAATCTTCATCTTCATCTGCTCAATATTTGATTCTGTCAGATCCGAGATTGAAGGTGCGATTCATGGTTCCAGATTTAGGGTCATTGATTTCATCTTCATTGTTCATGGATTTAGGGTTCATCGAGTTCTGCCATATCCGAGATTCAAGGTGCGATTCATGGTTCCAGATTTAGGGTCATCGATTTCATCTTCATTGTTTATGAATTTAGGGTTCATCGAGTTCTGCCAGATTCGAGATTGAAGGTCGACATATTGAATTGCCTTATAATTGCACAAGATTGTTGTGTTCATACGATTGCATAAGATTTGGGTTCGATTTATGTCCTGGGATGTTGATAGGTTTTGTTAAAGATGAAGATGAACATTCATATGTTCTTCCAGTTCTTGAATTTTAGATTTAATAATTTATTCTTGACAACAATTACTGATGTGGAATTGATTTATTATTATGATTAAATAAAAATATAAAAGATTACCTGTTACCTGTTGTATAGGTAACAGGATACATCATTTGGTAGTTATAAAAAGTTTAGTACACTAAATGGTAGTTTTAAAAGTTGGGTATACACAATAGTAAAAAGTGACAACTTCGATACACTTTTGGATACTAAACCCTTTAAAATAAGAGTATTATTTAATTTGAACAGATTAGTTGCAACTCATCTAAAATTCCTCATATTTAGTTAGTTTGAATACATTAGTTGTAAATCATCTAAAATTTATCATATTTAGTTAATTTAAATAGATTAGTTGTAAATAATCTAAAATTCAAAAAAATATACAATTGAGGTTTCCGGATTGCAATTAAAGTTTAACTATTTAATTAATTAAATATCATCCTAAAATTTGGTACAATTGAGGTTTTCCGAATTGCAATTACTTTGACCATTTGGTCATAAATTGAAGTATTAATTTGAATAGATTAGTTGTAACTAATCTAAAATTAGAAATTGATTTTTTTTATGACGTCACTGTATTATTAAACACGGATTTTTTTAAATGGAATGTTTTGATTTGTGAAAATTTAGTTTTGATAAGGTTATAAGATAAGATAAGATGTTTTAAAATTAATAACTAAACACTTTGAATACCATATTTAAGTTGATCACTCAGCTCATCACCATAATCCCAAAAAAAACTCGGCTAAACAAAAAATTACATACCAACTATTATTAATGGATAACAAAAAATTAAGAATATACTAATTTTAAAAAAGTGTCATATTACAATAAAATTTACACAAAGACATAGATAAAAATGAGACGGTCGCAAATATATAATTATTTTTTCTCTAAACAAAATATATCACAAGTTACTAAACATAATTTATAAATAACCTATAATTAATTACATTAATATACAATTTTTATAAAACTTCCTCACATTTTCTTAAAAGCCCCTCGCGTGTTTTTAAAACCCTCTCACAAATTTCATCTAGCCCCCTCCCAATTAGTTTAAAATTCCTTAATTTGAATAGATGATGTCACTTATTCTTAATTTGAAAAGGATGATGAAGTCATTATCATTTTCTTTCAATAAGGTTATAAAAAGATATTTTTGACTATCAACTAATATAGGTATTGTTAGAACTATATATCGTTTCCAAGCATACAACATGATCAGCCAAAATGTAATATACAAAATTACAAACTGTGTTAGGGCCGCTAAAGAAAATGTTGCAAGAAAATAAACATCTCTTTTAATTACTATTACCAAGTGCATTCATTGTTTTCATTTATCTATACTACTATATAAAACATTTAACATTATCTCTCCTCTTAAATTTTAAGACTTCTTAAAATTCAATCAATATATAATCTTGACCCTTCATTTAATCTAAATTAATCTCATCCACTCAATCTTTAACTATTTTATTCTCTCATAATTTACTAGAACTTTTTATTCAAAATATATTCTCTCATACTAACATGGTTATCCACCCACATTAACATAATTTTTAAAATCTTAGTAACTCTTCTCTTTATTTCATCAATATAAATCTTTTTTCTTATTTTATTGTCTTTTAGAATTTATTTCTAAAATTAATAAAATAGTTAAATGTAAATAAAAGAAAATTTAAAAAAAACCGGATATGTTGTTGTAGAAAACTTTTCCGTGACATTGAATCGCACGAATAACATATCATTACATTCTTGAAAGCGACATATTGTAAACCAAAATCTATTTACCGTTGCAGCATTACGCGGGGATGATGCTAGTATTATATAACTTGTTTATAAATATGTTGTAATAATAATGCTGACAAAGCATAAGCTCATGCAAAATAATCAATGTAACAAAAAACATTGGACTTATAAATATTACCAGCAAATATATCCCCACTGATATTTATGATCCTGGAGGCTTTGCTTACACCACCTCTTGTAAGGCAAAACAACCTATCAAAATCATCTAGACGACCATAGCGAAAACAAATCCCGGAGAAATCAACAAGTGTAGTTGACCATTAATAAAAAAAATGTATGTAACATTAGCATAAAGAGGGGAGGTTACTTCAAAGGGTTGGTCATCGACGGAGACCAATTGTACCAAAGCTTGTCTTTTCATTAGACATAAAGGATGCAATAGAAGAAACACCGTGACAATAACATATCATAAAGAGCTTAAAAACAAACAAACAAAAGAAGAACAACATGATAAGATAATGAACGCCCTGCCTTTTAGTGAAAATACGCTCCTTAACTCCCAGCATTGTAGGGTACCTCACGCCATCATGCTTTTTAAGAAATTCTTGAAGCAAGTTCCTAATTTTTAAGGCTTCCTCCATGTAACTTTTCTACACATGGATTTCAAGTTGAAGTTAAAAGGATTGTTTCATTCATATATCGGAACAAAAGTAAAGTTTGATGGCATACCTAGTTCATATATATTGTCTGCAAGCTCTTTCCACGCGTGAAGATGATAACATGCTTTTGATTCTCAGGCTTTCCTTCTCCCAACATTGCAGGTCCAAGCCTCTATGACTCATAACAGGTCCCACATTTCGATGTTACGCCATCTCCACCAACTAACCACACATGCATCGTTGGCACACACATTTCACTTATTGATAGTAGTTAACACGTATAACGAAATTAACTAACAACAGTTTACACATATAACCATACATAAACACACTTTCACATACAATGTGAGCACATATCACAATATAGCGAGTAAGTTAGTGTAAACTAACCTGATCTGCAACTTATATGCTAAACGACAAATTACTTAACGAGTATCCGAAAATTACACAATTATCGACAGACACCTTCAACTTGGGTTTCCAAGACACTAGTCATTAATTAGGGTTACACACCCTCCTTACAATAGCAAGTTATAGAAATCTCTAAGTATTACATGTAACACCGGAAAATTCTCGAGCCATTTTTTTAACGCATTGCGGAAGCTTAATTACAGAAATTTACTTTACAAACATTTCAAATATGTACAATACATAAATATCTGTTTTCAACCAACAAAACAAAGTCATGGCGTTACAAAAACAACTGGATCGTTTTCTTCTACAAAACTTATCAGAGTCAGATCAACTTTTCCTTCTGCTAACACCACAAACACAAACCTGCAAAAGCAACAACTGAGGGGAATTAGTACAAAGCTAAGTGAGTAGAGGCTAAGCACAAACGCAAAGATCATTAGTCAATATAAAAGCATGTAATCACATATCCGAGAAGATCGGCGGTTCGGCGCAGAACCTATAACCAATGACGGCCAAAGCAAAGGTTTACCGATAGCCCTCTACTGAGTTGGCACAGTGAAAATTCCCCTCTGATGCAACGTATGCACCAATAAGACTATCACTGTATAACCAACCAGTAAACGAGCCCAACCCAATTCTACATGTAGCTGACTTCTCAAACGCAACTCAATATCATCAAAAGAGCACGTATCGGCCAAATAGCCATGCAACATATATCAATCAACAATCACAATCAACAATCAATAATCCAATCAACCATCCAATCACAAACGCATGCATCACATCAATAACATCAACCATAATCTTTACCATCCGCGATTAACGTCCACTCACCTCGTTTACAACACAAACTCAGATATCTAATATCACAGAGTCTTTGGATTGCCTGAAAATAAGTTAACAACGAAATCAGTGTCGAACTTAAAATATATTTACTCACATATATTCATGTCCCAATACCCATAATAAATCCACATAACATAAACACTTAAACACAAATCAATAGATCAATCAAACAAAGTTTATAATTCTGAAAATCGTCGGACGCGTCGCGTCCAAGAACCCGACGTGTCGCGTCGACCCAAATTGTCGGATTTCCACCATCGGATTTCAAGAATCCGGCGGATTTCAATCCCGGATTCAAGTTGTCAGATTATGGCTTGCAGATTTGACTTGTCGGATTCAAACCATCGGATTTTCCCACTCGGATTCAAGGAATCTGCTAAAATTCAAGAACGCGTCGCGTCCCTCCTCTGGACGTGTCGTGTCACGTGAAACTCTGCCTTATCTTCTCCAAATTTCCAGCCGACTCAAACTTTCAAACTTCCATTTTAAGCTATGATTTCAATCCAAAACACTTCTAAACATGTATAAACATTATATAACACGTATACAACTATCATGAACATCTTAGAACTCATTAAAACACCATATTATGCAAAACTCACTTATCAAGTTTGAGCTTGAAGCACCATTAATGGTGAAACATCACATAGTCATGTAATTCAACATATTCATACATCAAGATGAATAAGAGCATGTTATAAACACTTACTAACCTTCCTTTTGATTTAAAGAACACAAGATCTTTGCTTTAGAAATTTCAAGTAACAACATTGAAGCTTTCTTCACTAGGGGTTTTTATTTCTAAAACACACACAAACACCTTTAACACTTTTGAGAAAAGGAGCAAATGACTCCTAGACAATTACTCTACCAAAATTAAGCAGGAGGTGGATTTTACATAAGATCTTTCTAACTTCCACATGCATACACACATGCGTACATACATACATACATTCCTTACAATTAACTTCCTTCTTTCAACATTCCAGCAACAAATATATATACTTTAAGTTAGATTAATCATTTTAATTAATCAATTAACTTTAACATAACACATAACAATTTAAAACACAACTAATCACATACCGCCAACCCGATAATCTACTAGCCCAGGTTTGCGGGTGTTACATTACACCTTTTTGATTTGTTAGTCCATTAAGGTTTCCGATGCGTGGTTTTCAATTAAGTTGCAGATTTCTAAACTTTTTAATTCAGTCCTCGTGGAACAAGGTTTTTGATTATGACTTCATTTTTAGAAACATAAATCGAGTTCACAAATGTAAAACAAAACCCAATGTTTAACAAAATCAAACATCAAATTAAAGGTTTCTGAAATCGATTTAAACGAAATTATGAAAAGCAAGAACCGACTAACACTTAAAAATAATAGAAAAGCACTAGCATGTTGCCAGAGAAGAACCGTTGTGTCGCCGGAGAAGATTAATTCACCGGGTCATGTGTCAACCGGGTCGACCAGTGGGTCAACTTGGTTTTTTGATTTTCAAATATATATATATATATATATATATATATGTGTGTGTGTATGTGTATGTATATATATATATATATACACATACATATAAACTACAAAAAGTAGAGAAAACACTGTTTGTAATAACAAAAAAACATAAACCTACTATATCATCAATCCAAACATATTAATCAAGTTCAACATAACATACAACACACAAAAAGTAAAATAAAATTTAAACATCAAACAACAATTCTCATAGGTTCATAATCAAACCAAATTAAAAATTTCGAGACATAGGAAAATGAGTTAGGGATTTAGGGTTAAAAAAAAATTTATTTAAAAAATATATACTAAACCGGGTCAATGTAGACCGGTTCGATTTAACCATTAATCCGGTCGGGTCACTCCGGACCATAAATTACCAATAACTCGCTTTATATAGACCCGGTATAGTCACCGGGTTTCGGGTCGACTCATGTCTTAAAACATTGACTAAGTCAGAGTATGAACCCAGGTCATAAACATATTTGTATTATTATTAATATTATTATTATGTTTATTTATTTTCAATTATATTTAAACAAGTAATATACATGTTAGCATCCAAGTCATGAGTTACATTAGCAAAACCTATGCCAAGTTTGATATATAAATTGACAAGTTACCGAGAGTTTAATACATTAAGTCATAAATTTAAAAGTCCAATATATACGGTAATAAAATATGATAAATTAGATACACTTTTATGAAGTTAACTATTTATCCAAACTCATGTTTCAGGTTTATTATTTGTTTTAATACAAAATTCTAATTCAAATTAATATTAATATTATAACATTTGCAATTAATGGGACTTAAATGGAGATTTGACTTTATTCATTTGCTATTACTGGGACATGCAAATCGAAAGTCACAAGTCCAGAATTGTTGATCTTGTTTGATACCCTTTTACGAGTTTCGTACAAAACGGGTTCACAAACGGGTTTCATAAGATCTGTTCTTTAACCGTAAACTTGATTTCTTTTTGAAATGAGTTTCACAGGCTATGCTCACTTCCAGAAAAATCTTCTATGTTTTTAGAAAAAATTTCTAAAAAAACTGAAAATTAAAAAACATGTTCACTTGCACATTTTTTCAAAAAAACAGAAAACTCAATCACTTTTTCATATTTCCCAAACTCCTCAATTTTTTCAAACTCTCGTACTTTTTCAAAAAACTTTTCTAAAAAAATACTTCAACCAAACATGTTTTCTATTTTTATTTGAAAAGGAAAAACTCCACTCTTCAACTAAACACGTTTTCTATTTTTTTTTAAAATAAAAAATCCACCATTTTTTCACAGAAAAACAGAAAATGAAATTTCCGTATTTATGAGTTTATTGACTTAGACCGAGACTACGGGGGTGTTTGTTTAAGCTTATTTTTTTGGCTTATTAGCTTATGAGATTATTATTTGAGCTTATCATGTTTTATGTGTTTGGCTAAGCTTATTAGCTTACTTTTATAAAAATAAGCCATTTTTCATAAACCATCTTAGGGGGTGTTTGTTTAAGTTTTTTTTTTAGGCTTAAGTTTATGAGCTTAAGAGCTTTTGAGAGAAAAAAGTGTTTGAATTATTTTATAACTTATGAGTTAATAAGCTTATTTTAAAAAGGGTTTACTATCCAAAAGTGTATCGAAGTTGTCACTTTTTGCTATTGTATATACCCATATTTCAAAACTACCATTTAGTGTATTAAACTTCCTAAAACTACCATTTAGTGTATCCGGAAACCTATGGTTCAGGTTACCGGTTATTTTTCACTTTTTCATTTATTTTTAATTACACATCATCTTCCACATCATCAATTGTTGCCACATCAGTGTTTATAAAAAACTAAAATCCATAATTCATATGAAATTCATAGGTGAAGAACTTGAAGCAGAAAACCTAGCACAAACAAGAAGCAAAACCCAGAACAAACTCATGGAATCATACAGATCTAAAATAAAGATTGAAATACAAACAAGAAGCAAAATCGATAAGCCAAAATCGAAGAACAAAGATTGAAAACTCCATTCAAGAACCCCAAATCGAACCAAAATCGGTGATATTGAACCAAGAAGCAAAATCGAGAACTACAAATCGAGATTCATATGAAATTCTTATGTGAAGAACTTGAAGCAGATGAAGAACATTCATGAAACCCAGCATAGACGGATGAAGAACTTGATGAATCGATTCATGAAACCATAAACAAAACCTAGAACAGATTCATGAAACAATAAACAAAAACCTTCAATCGATAAACCAAGAAGCAAAATCGAACTAATTTATGGGTTCAAAAATCAAGAAGCAACATCGCACATGAAGATGAACCCAGATTAAATCGAAGAACCCTATGAGCCCTAAATCAAAATTTGTTCAAATCTGGGTAGATGAAGAACAAATTTAATGTTCTTATCTTTGATGAAGAACCCTAATTTGTACCTTATGAGCGCTAAATCAAAATCGCACATAAAGCAAAATCGAAACTGTCGAACATAAAGCAAAACTGGTTGGAGCAGTCGATGGTGAAGCCCCAAATCAAAATCGATGAAGATGAACCCAGATCTTGAAGTCACGGATCTTGAAGAAAACCCAAATCTGTTGAAGATGTTCTAAAATGGTGTTCTTGGTGGTGTCAGCAGTCGGTGGTGGTGGTGGTTGTGCCGGCCGGAAGTCGTCGATGGTGGTGGTGCCGGTCTTCTTCTTCTTCTTCTTCTTCTTCTTCTTCTTCTTCTTCTTCTTCTTCTTCTTATTATTATTATTATTATTATTATTATTATTATTATTCTTATTATTATTATTATTAAACAAGAAAAGCCATGTCACCTGCCACGTCACCCATAACCGTGCCACGTCACCGTTAACCTGCTATCAAAGGTAACGATACATTAAATGGTAGAATTTGAAACTTCAGTATATTGAATGGTAGTTTTGAAAGATGGGTATACACAATAGCAAAAAGTGACAACTTCGATACACTTTTAGATACCAAACTCTTTTAAAAAGATAGAAAATGACGAAAAAAACTTCTTTACATTAGCTTATTAAATGTAAAATAATAAAAAAGATAAGCTCAAATGTTAGAGCTGGTCAACTCCAAATGTTCCCCGTCCTCCATCGTCGCTGCCTCTTCATCAGAAGTCGATGGTTCGTGAATAACCGAATATTTTGTTTCTCGTTTGCGTTGTCGATTGTCTTGGGTGAATCGTGTTTTATTTGTCCCGGTTTCTGTTTATGGCTCATAATCTGGGTTTTCCTTTGGATTTTGGGCTGTAACCTTACACTGTGCGATTTGCTTCCATTTCTTTCAGTTCTTACAGTTCCAAAGTTCTGATTCATACACAGGAACCAAGGTTTTGTCTCTAAATTTCGATTTTTGCGTGAAGGTTTTCAGTTATGTTATATTTGGGGTAACGGTGATATATAGTTTTGATTCAGTAACAGTTTTTACTACGTTGCTGGTGGTGTTGACTGGCGATATCACAGACTAACAAACTTTTTTGTATTGTTTATTGTTTTCTGTAACTCGATTCAATACAGTAGTAGTGTTTCAAGTTCCATTCAGTTACAACTATTTCTATCTCTTTATTTTCTCCCCACTTTGATCTACATAATGTCTTTCACGGAAGATTTTGATCACCTCAAAATTCAACTTCAAGATGTAAAATCAGCCACTGATAACTTTGGCCGCAACAAGTTAATAGGGCGTGGTGGGTTCGGACAGGTGTACAAAGGAGAACTCTCTCTCCCAAATGGACCAAAAATGTTTGCTTTTAAGCGCTTAGATCGCAAACTCGGGCAAGGAAACCCTGAGTTTTACAAGGAGATAATGATGCTTTCCAAATACAAGCATGAAAATTTGGTATCTTTAATGCATTTTTGTATTGAGCGTGATGAGATGATCCTTGTGTACGAGTATGCATCTCGTGGGAGCCTTGATCGCTACCTAAGCGATCCTAGTGTCACATGGAGTCAGCGTTTGAAGATATGTGTTGGGGTTGCACGTGCAATTAGTTTCTTACATGATCCAACTGAGACACACCAAAGGGTTATTCATAGAGACATAAAAAGTTCAAATATACTTTTGGATGAAAAATGGACGCCTAAAGTTTCAGATTTTGGTTTGTCAAAGGCTGGCCCGGCTAACCAGCTGCAAACATATCTTTTCTCTAATGCAGTTGGTACACCGGGGTATTGTGATCCTTTGTATTTCGAGACAGGTTTCCTATCAAAAGAGTCCGATGTGTACTCTTTTGGAGTGGTGTTGTTTGAAGTGATGTGTGGTAGACTGTGCTTTGAATATCACAATGGTCATTTAACTCAGATTTTAGTTAATAAGTGGAGAAAATGCTATGAGGATAACAGATTAGATGAAATTATCTTTCCTGCTCTAAAAGAACAAATGGAATCAGGTTCTTTGAAAAAGTTTTCACACATTGCTTATCGATGCATCAACAAAGATCGTGAAGAACGACCAACCATGGCCGAGGCTGTGAAAGAACTTGAGGTTGCACTTGAACAACAAGTAAGTTTTCTTAGTAAAAGTATAGATATGTTTTTAATAAAACTTGTGTACTAAAAAGAAGGCACACAATATGTTACAGGAGGTTTATAAAAATCTTGAAACGAAAGCAGATTTAGAAGAAATGTTCAAGATTGCAAATCAAGCGGTAGCTCCTTTGTCTTACGGATCCCAGGAACAACTTTTTAGGCTTCTCTTGAAAGGGATCTTTGTCGATGATGGCACAACAGTAATTAGCTTTTGTACTGTGTGTTTTTGCTTTTATCTGTTCTTTCATATCACGGGACCAATTCAAATTCATTTTTGCTAGAAGAATGCCCATGTGTTTGTAACAGAGCCACATACTTATAAGGCGAGACAAAATTTCTAATTAGTCATAATTCTTATTTTCGGGGCAAAAGTTCTTTAATTTTTGATCTTATATTGGAACTTATAATCACTTTAACTGAATACAAAAATGGAAGTAGGAGCAACTTTGTAACCTTTTTGGTATAAATAAGAGTGTTATAAATAAATTTGAAATATATGCACACATATGCATGCGCTTCTTTGTGAAACAATCGTTCTAAATACAAAAAGGTGGATACATTTACTAGTTTAAATAGAGAAGGATCAAACCCAAGTTTTCATCTTCAACTTACTAATCTTATATTAGCTTTTGTAATAATACTGAACTTGTATATTTTTACTCAACAGTGGCTTTCAATAAATAAGAATGGAGAAATTTGTGAAATGATATCTGCAACAAAATGTGTATCTTGGGGTGAACGTTCACTCGCAGAGGATTCAAGGTTAGTGGATTTAGTGCCACTTCTTTTGTTCAGATTCTGAACAATTATTTATATATACATAAAGACGATTTATATATACATAAAGACGAGGTATAATTTTATCCCTTTTATGAATTATGATCACATGCTATTACTTTCAATCCCATATTTACATCAGTTTTCTCCAACATTTATCAAATTATTTGACATAAATGATCAACTCCAGACAAAGGAAAGACTTTTATTAGGGGGGTGGGTTGTTAAATGAGGGTGAAAGTTACTTACACTATATTTTAGGTATTTTAGTTAAATTCAGATGAAAACAACGTAATGGATATCACTATGAAAGTACATGCATGTGATTAACAAATCTTCTTATACAAATGTTTAAAAGAAATATGAAAGAAAATTGATGTTTTATCTAGTTTGCCTCCATTTATCAAAATCTGATCTAACATGACATCTCAACATATTGGTGTTATCTATTTATCTGTTTATTGATTTTTCAAATGGTAACTTGTTCGAATTTCCAATTTGAACGTGTGTGAACTACTTTTGTCATATTTACAATTAATGGATGAATGAAGCTGAACATCTTAGATGCATGTGGTTGTAATATATGCAGGTTTTCGAATGTCGTAATGTGCATTTACAATGGTTTTAAAGTAAAAGTGTGGACTCGATTTTTGTCACCGCATGTCATGTACACCATAAATCTTGTATTCAAAGTTAGCTTCCAGAAGTATGAAGTCCAAAAGGGTGTGGGGACATATGTATCCTGCACATACAAGTTGGATGATGAGACACACTATTTATATTCAAGCAATGCAAATATGAGAGACGATGGATGGCTAGCTATTCCACTATATCAATTTACAAGCGATAAAAAAGAACATCATTTTAGCCTTACTATCTTTCCATTGCTATTGAATTGGCATAACACCATGTTTTTCATTGAAGGCATTGAATTTCAGCCAGTGGAGAATGTAAGTTCACAAAATGATTTTCTTTTTCCTTCTTTCTGTTTTGATGAAGATATAAGGTTTCAGGTATGTCAAAAAGTGCGTGGACAGCTTGTCTTATTAGAGTTGGAAATCTTGTCTACTGAAATGTATATAAATATTGAAAAGTTATGGAAATATAAGACATTTGGTTTGGTAAATGGGAACTCTTTTGTTGATCAAAACATGAAATAAATCAAGTATGGGTAAATGTTTTTATAGGAGACACATGAAAATTTGGAGCACAAAATTACGGAGGATATGCAACCCACATCAAGTTCACGCATTAACTGGGAGCAAAAATTGCCGGCGGACTATGTGGACTTAATTAGGTGGTCAACATATAATATACAATGGACAACTAAGAAAGAACTCTACTTTCTTCTTCGCAAAGGGTTCCTCATTGACAATGGTGAAAAGGTATCTTCGTGTTCTATCTCTGATTTTCACATTACTATATATATGTGTGTGTCTTAGTGTATACATGCATACATACATTATGTGTGTGTTTGCATGTACGTACAGGGAAACAGAGCATCAGGGGCGACATATGTCGCGCCTAATACCCTTGAAAGTCGCCCCTATTGGCTCGCCCCTGTTGCCCAAAACGTCGTGCCTATTAATGTCGCCACTATTGCCTGTTGTCGCCCCTAAAAGTGTCGCCCCTATTAGTTCTTCAACACAGCTCCATTTTTACACTAAAATACTGATATTTGTTGTATATATACAATCAATGACATCCATAAATATATAATAAATTTGCATATATTATAAACTAACCCACAAATTCTTCATACAAACCAAAAGATAGATCGATACTTGTTTTAAGTCGTTTTACACAAAACAAAGTTTACTTTAATTGTCTAACATATATATAAGCTACAGCTCATCATCAGTATCGGCATTCTCGTTTCCCACATTCTCATTTCCCGCATTCTCCGACCCATTATCACTATGAGGCGCCAACGATCGGAATAGCTCCACAATTCTTGCTGTAAACGCCGGGTTGCTAAGAATAGCTTCAATATTCTCCGGCTACAAAATAAATATAATTCATTAGTTATATATTAAACAAAGTCTAATTTATCATACATGACAATTATGACCCGTTAGAAGTGAATATAACTCATTTATACCAATTATGACACGCTAGAAGTCTATTTTATCATCCTGTAATGTCGCCCCTAATGCCCTTTGTCGCGCCTAATGCTATCGCGCCTATTGCCCAGATTTCTTGTAGTGAGGTACAACTCTCTACCTTCACGCATTGTTAGAAGTAGGGTTGAAGGTGAAGTCTGCTATCTAATGTTTGTATTCATGTTATAGTGGCTACTTTGGCATAAATAAACTTATCTATATACTATATTATAAAACATTTAGGTCATTGTCTTGATCTTTTAATTTTAAGCAATTTGAAATTACTAATTTACCACTCAGATTGAACTAAATGCAAACCATTAAATAGAGTTAATCAGATCCTTATATACCATTTTATTACTAAACCATCCATAATAAATACAAATTAAATTCAACCTATAAGATATTAAATACAGATTAAAACTTAAATGAAAGGAATCTCTTTTAAAAATACATTTTAAATGCTCTATCATATAATAGTACTTTTTAATTAAATTATTATAAAATACGTAGAACTAGAACTCATGCTTTGCGGGGATTTCTACTAGTAGGTGTGAAATGAGCTAGTTTCAAAAATTAAGAAGCATGGGACACATGAGGAGATGAAGTTTCTGAAATAATTATTGGAATTTTTTATGGCATGTTAATGAAAATTTAACTAGTTAGTTATTATGCATGAAACTTATCTCAATGATTTTTATAATTTTCACTTAGTCCTGTTCATATAATATTCATAGAAAGCCATTTTGAAGGTAATTATTTCCAAGGACGGCATTTTAGAATTACTAACAAGATATAATTGTATCACTGAAAAGTGGCTTTCTATTAGCAAAAGCATGAAGAAACGTCTTATGATACCTGCAACAGATTTTTTGCCAAGAGAGAATTGGATGCAGATGTCTCTACCAGAATCAAGGTATTGTCTTTCTTTCTTCAATCTTTATGCATAGTAGATTGAGATTTTTATCAATGCTGTTTGCTGTGTAGCCTGGGGATCATCATTTAGTTAAGTAGAGCACCAAACAAGGCTTTTATGCCATTGTTTTGCATCCTTACTGAAAGAACCCCCAATATTTACCCACAACTTTAGATGTACATGATATGTGGGGGAGGCAACTTCAGTTCATTTACTTATGAAGGTGTTGACTTGGGTTATATGGTTTATCTTTGGTGAGTTCAATGTGCAAATTTATAGATTAAGCTAAAGATGAAACGTGTCAAACAGGTTGGAAGTCCTTTAAGTGTGCTTATAATGCATACAACATATTAATCCCTTTATTAGTTAAATTAGTATTGTAGTGGTAGTTTTATGTCCACCCTGTTAGCTCACATATAATGTCTTAAAGAAAAGATTTGGACACACATTTATATAAAAAAAAAACTTGCCCTTTACTTCCTCCCTATTTTTTTCTACTCTTTTGCAGGTTTAAAGTAGTGGCCGAGTCTCCTGACATAGATGAGTTTAGAGTTGCTTTTGAAGTCAAGTCCAAACTGCTGTCGCCACAGACAGCCTATTCATGCCATCTTGTATACAAACCACCTGAAAACCACTCTTTGATGGAGGGTCCAATAGCATTGCTTAATCAAAGTTCGCATTTTCCACGTTCTATCTATTTAATCATTCCTCGTATTGCAATTATTGGAGATCAAAACTCTCATAGGGAACTGAATGCTCACAAAATAAAAGGCCATCCAAAACTAAGGAAGGATGGCTGGATGGAAGTTCAGTTGTGGGAAGGTACAACCGATACCACTGGAACTATTGGGACAGAACTTACCTTGAACGGCATGGATGTAGACAGCGACTATAATTTTCTTGGCCTTGTTGTACAAGGCATTGAGCTTAGACCATTGTAATTGCCCCTTTCCTTTTCTTCTTTCACATTGTTTACCATGGTTACTCGTCACTCAAATTTTCGCAGTTCTATTGTTATCAACGTGCCATCATTCTACGATGGATTGGGTATATAATGGGAAGCGTTTGGTTAAAGCTTGACGTGAATGTATTGTATTATATCTAATGTGTTTAACCAAGAACTTAAAATGATCAACAAATGGGGTTTTCTCTCTAAGTACCTTACATGATGTGTCGTCACAAGTCATCTAATAAAAAGCGAAGGTTCTCAAGATTGAAGCTTTACTTTGAATTGTTTTCATTATCTCCTTAAGATCTTATCTACTTTCGAAGATCGTATGGAAATGTTTTAGGGTTTGTATGTGTCATAATTGATACGAAAGAAGAATTCAAACATGATAGAACTAATAGAATACGGTTCACAGGTTCAATAGAAAACATAAGATCCATGATTGACTGTTATGATGCATGGGTGATCTTGTTATTATCACACTTGGGGAGGGTTATTACGAAAATGGGAGAACAAATCCTAGCCATCAATTAGATATTAATCTATGAGATCTAATGGTCGTAATTCATAGTTAGGTAATAAATAAAATATAGAGCCTAACGATCAAATCAAATGAAGGACAAACTTTAGTCTCTTATTCTCATCTAAATATATATTCTCATTAGAACCTTCTACTATCACACTTTGTCATTTTTATGCAGTTTAGCAACCTAAAAACCTAAATATCTTCCAACTTAATTCAATAACACCGACAAAGCTACTAAGCTAGCATATTTATACTTTTTTTAATACAAATTCAAGGAAAGCAAAAGGATTGCCACGTGATCTTACGATCTTACAACCTTGAAGATGATCCTATGCATGAAATGATCCTTTGGATTTGAAATGTGTTCATGGATTAAGATCATAATGTATTATTTTAAGCTCCTGATATTAACACCAGAAAGCACGTGACGACACAAGTGGCAACTATTGACACATGAGGAGTCCTATTACCAAACATAATAATGAATAAAATATGATTCAAAGTTCATCAAATTATGTGAAATAAACACAAGCTAATTTTCTCGTAAACAAGCTAATAAGCTTATAAAACCTCTAAATAAGCTAACCCAAACACAACCCCTATTGTACTCTCATGAAACTCGAGATCACGGTCCAAGGGTAGATTCTTGGAAACTTTCAATTTATTTGAAAAAAAAAACATGATTTAAAGAGTATAATATGCTATATTCTAAGAGCCAAGGATGTACATATTTGCATACTTCGTGTTACATCAGCACCACATCATATATGTTTCACTTCTATTTCCTCATGCTTCAACTTAGGAAATATTCATATTTCTCACACGTCACATACTTTAAAGATTTTTGAAGGAAATTATTATCTCTTTCCCCTCTCCTTCTCTGTTACATGAGTTCTTTTTACCAAGAAGCATGCGTTTTTTCGATACTTCAAATATGAAAATGGTGTTTGAGGATGATGTCGCATAGATGGTACACATATTCTCTTTTTCCTCTCTTACGTTTTTGGGGTCTATTTTGTCATGAGTAGCCTAAATTTAGGGGTGCAAACAAGTCAAGTTTTTAACGTTTAACTCGAGTTCGAGCTTAAAATATAAACTCGAAATGTTTAATGAGTTGAGCATGAGCTTTTAAGAGCTTGGCTCGGGTTTATCAAGCTTTTTAAACTTTGTATACCGTATTACCATATGTGTAATATAAATACATAATAGATTGACATTGAAATACATTAAATATTCAGTACTTATTGAAATAAATTAATAGATACTTTTTATAAAAAAACTAACTACTAAGAATTAATACTTTTGGATTTAATCTATATTTTGAATATTATGATTTTTAAATTAATTTTAAAAAAAATGATATATCCTGCTACTATTTCTTTCTACTTCATCCTCCTACTCATTACAAGATGATATGTGTACTCCACTAATTCTCTTTCCTCATCTCTTTCGCTGATTAGGAACAAAAAGTAGGAGGATATCTCGGCCGATCTCGTATGAGATCGTTTGACCTCCATAAGTAGCCATAGTTTGATTTTTAAATCTTAATTAATAATATCCCGATTCAGTTTTCTAGACTTTTAGGGTTCTTGCATATCTTGAATTCGTGTTTTCTTCCTCAACTGCATTCTGATTTTCATTCTATTTGATTTGAATACTTTGAAAATATTTAGTATTCTTTATCACTCTTTGATCGAGAATCTTAATCATTGGTTGCTTGCATTCCAACTGGCTTATAGGTTTTGGTCTACGACGTTTACGACTGAATTGTCCCTAGTCATCACGGATTTTTGTAGTAATTGGCGCTTATCACTTCAGAATTACTGAAATGGAGAATGGAAAAGATGATCAGAGAATATTAACACCACCAGATTCTGTAGAAACTTCAGGTTTGCCTTTTATATCAATTCCAATTCAACTCTCTCTAGATTTGGATGTAATTCGTCAGTAGGTATTATTGTTACTTGTTTGTTGATCAACGAGATTGACACCCTAGGACTCGCTTAGTCTGTAAATCGAATTTTTGAGTCCACAAATTCAGACAAATAGACACGGAAGCTATTTTTCAGTGTTGTCCGATGACTATAGATGCAGTTTAATGATTTAGTTGAAAGGCTATAATGATTGTCGACTTTAATTTTCATGTAAAACTTGGATTTCCTAATTTCAGAAATCAAATTTGATATGAACTTTGTCACTATGTTTCAGTTTTTGTATATCAAATTTCACAGCTGTAACTTGATCAAGTGAATTAATAGGATTTATTTATTTTTATATTTGTTTCTGGCTTTATACCTGTTCTTAGTCCTTGAATTTCAGCCAAATTTCCTAATTTTAGTTTTTTTGTTAGTGTCTCCTGCAGCAGATGATGTGAAAAGTTATAGCGTTCAACAAAGAGAAGCTCTACCTGAAGAGCCTCGATGCATAGAATGTGGTCGGTATGGGGAATATATATGTGACGAGACTGATGATGATATCTGCAGCCTTGAATGTAAGCAGAAACTTTTGCTTAAAATTCAGCAGCCCAGGTTGCCGACTAGTCTCACACTGCCTCCCATAAGATTACCCACAACCGATGAGTGCATTTATGTTAGAGATGGTAACTGTAGATTAGAGACTCGGTTATTAACCACCAACCAGACGGAATTGATTAGGGCTAAGTTTGAGATTGCTGTAAAGGGTAACTGTGTTCCACCTCCAGCGTTATCTTTTGCCGATTGCAATCTTCCTCAGAAGCTCCTGCAGAACATTGAATATGCAGGTTATGAGATCCCAACACCTGTTCAAATGCAAGCAATTCCTGCTGCCTTGAAGGGTCAAAGCCTTCTTGTTTCTGCTGAGACTGGTTCAGGGAAAACCGCATCTTATTTAGTTCCTGCAGTCTCTTATTGTGCAAATCTTAGAAAACAGATGGATATCGACCAGAAAAAACCATTAGTGATTGTGCTGACACCAACTAGGGAACTTTGCATACAGGTTGAGGAACAAGCTAAGGTGCTTGGAAAGGGTTTGCCCTTTAAAACAGCATTGTTGGTAGGTGGTGATGCAATGCCCAAACAGATCCATCGTTTGAAGTGTGGGATAGAAATGATTGTTGGTACACCTGGCAGGCTTATTGATCTTTTAACCAAACACGACATTGAACTAGACGGTGTTTCAGTTTTAGTTATAGATGAAGTGGACTGCATGCTACAAAAGGGCTTTCGTGAACAAGTGATGCAGATTCATATGGCTCTGTCTCAACCTCAAGTCTTGTTGTATTCTGCAACGGTTCCAATAGAAGTGGAGAAAATGGCAACTTCACTGGCAAAAGAGATCAACATCATCACTGTTGGAAAGCTAAACAAGCCGAACCAGGCTGTGAAGCAGGTGGTTATCTGGGTCAAGTCAAACCAAAAAAAGCAAAAGCTTTTTGATATATTGACGAGCACACAGCATTTCAAGCCACCCGTTATAGTGTTTGTGGGTTCAAGACATGGGGCAGATCTCCTTTCTGAGGCTATAACTGTCACCACTGGGTTAAAAGCACTGGCTATTCATGGAGAGAAGAACATGAAAGAAAGGAGAGAAATTATAAGTTCATTTTTACTAGGAGAGCTTCCGGTGATTGTAGCAACCGGGATTTTGGGCCGAGGAATTGATCTGTTGCATGTAAGACAGGTTATCATATTTGACATGCCAAATTCCATCAAAGAGTATGTTCACCAGATTGGTAGAGCATCTAGAATGGGAGCGGAAGGTAATTCAATTTTGTTTGTTAATGAGGAGAACAGGAATTTGTTTCCAGAATTGATTGGAATCTTGAAATCATCTGGGGCTGCTATACCCTGGGAGATTACCAGTTCTAGGTATTTGGCAGCCTCGTTGCCTAGCAACAGAGGTAACAGAAAAAGAAAGGCCAGTTGCTAAACTGTTAAAAGTATAGTCCCTGTTGTTTTTTTGCTGGATCAGGTGTAAATACAAATTGACTTCAAGAAGTATCTGTGATTCTGTTCACATTCTATCTGATCATGACAGTTTAGTGACCAAGAATTTAAAAAAGTGCTTCTTATGAAGACTGCATCCTGATGTGAGCAAATTTGAGCGAAGTAGCCTCTAGTTTCATATGAGAAGCTGACCGCATCTAAAGAAGATTGCCACGGCTTCCGTCATATATGTCAAAAGGTATAATCAATTTATCATTTCACTTTAGGGTTAAACGCACAAGATAGCAGCATACTTCAGGTGATTTCACATTTTAACCAACTTACTTCTTTTCTGTCCAATCGATCAATCGCATCTGCAAACTCTGATATACTTGCCAATTATAGAGACAACATATGAGAACAAACACAAAATATGGACTAGCAATAGAATCCAGCAAATGCCCGGTTTCTGTTTCCAAACCCAGATTGAACACTAGGTTGTTTTTATATGAACATGCCCTTCAACTTTTGTCTATTTACATTAGCTATTCAACTTTTGTCTATTTACATTAGCTAAAAGAAATCTATTTTAGCATTCACACATCAGCTGGCATTGCAGGTTCCAAACTAAACCTGTACTACAAAAATGAACATAATGTCAGAAGTTATTCTGTGCATTTAACCCTTCGTTTTATTCTCTCATTTTTAATGATACAAGGACAAATAGATTTCAAACAAGGTATTGACATGGGTATTTGACTGACAGGATTTTGGGGTGATGATTTCTGTTAAAAAGGTTTCTATATGTTCTGCACATTTTATCACAACACCTTATGAACGTCCATTGGATCACCCAGAAAGCGCTATGCAAGAAAGGGCTAAACCCGTGATCAGCCTTCATGTATTTCGAGACACTGGTATTACCAATGGACCTGATTATTACCATTATTTTAATATTGTGTACATATAGGATTTTATGTTTTTAATACTTAATGATATTTTTATATTGTTATATTTGTCAAACATCCTTTGATATTGAAGACCCCAACAAACAAATAAGAACCCTAAACCGAAGAAGAAAGAAAAAGAAGAATGTTATGTATAGAATTTTAGAACTCAAAAGAATTTTGAGAATGCTTGAAAGAAGAGAGGACTGGTTGCGATCCGTCAAACATTTTAATACAAGTGTAGGTTCCCCCATCTAGACCTTAAACCAACTTTGCCACCCAAAGCATAGTGTTGCTGCTATTGATTGAATAACACGTTTTTTTAAAACTCACATAACAACCATACGCAATACACGTGCCAAAAATAAGACTCAAATAATCAATCCCCCTTGTTTAGATTCTAGCCCTCCAAAATCTTTTTTTGAATGTAAAAACTTGTGCAATTTGATGGTAACATTTCGATCAACTTTGGCTAGTTAATTAATTCTTATTCAAACTTTTGTTTATCTTTTAAGATCTTTCAAAACATGCCCATGATAATGATTTTATAGTTTATTATAAGCTTATTAGAAAATAAAGTTTGTGATTTTGTTATAATACAATGGATTTTATTAAATTTGGCAAACGAACTAAAATCTACGCAGAACAGAACCATATAAAAAGTGGTTAGTTAACCAACCGCCCATAACCAAACTGTTTGACTATGAAAACATTAACCGAAACTTCAGTTTTTAATAAAAATAAGATAAGTATTTTTCACTCAGACTTGATAAAAACCATTAAGCTTTCAACCACTTGTGTTTCACGTCAATATCTAAACAACTCTTATGAGATTTAAAACTAGAAGAAAAAGACTAGATTTGTTAATCTCCATAAATTTTCAATAAAATATAACAATTGCATTGTTATATAAACATTGGTAAAATTACTTCCAACTGCCAATGAAGAAGTTCTAGAACAATAATTCTTTTTTTTTCTTTGAAGGGGGTTTTCCCATCATAAACAGGCTACGTCAAAAATTCAAGTTATGTTCTCATATACTCCCCCATCCAGATGTTTTCCCTGGGAGGACCAAAGCGGGTGTCTTGTGAGACTATCCGGTCCTCATTACCACTAGGCCATCTTGAAATATTAAGTCTTGTTTCTTTTCTTTAAAATATCAAGCTTTAACAAGAGGGTGATCCATAACTAAAGAGATGAATCAAGGTTCTTGAACTTGACAAGATGTAGGCACAATTAGTAGCAGGCCAGGAGCATAAAATGTGAATCAAAACACCAAAAACTGAACAGATAAGTTTCTAAATTAAGATCGATACATAGGCACACTGCTTAATCCCCTGTTTAACAAGTGTTCATAACATAATGCACAATTACATAGAACTAGCTAACTACCCAAAATGCAGCACAAAATGAACTTGCACCGGTTGCTGCATTTTGTAAATAAATTACTCTTTGTTTCTTGCTGATCGATCTTTCCTATGCCCACCAAGAATACGAGATATTTGCAAACCTCTACTGAACGCTTGGTTGAAAAGCATACGTGTTTGGAATTCAGAAACAAAAGGAAACCATGCAAGAAATGCAACCGGGGTGAACAGAAGTAGACCCATCACTATCTCATACCCACGAGCAAGTGTCCTCACTGATCCCCAGAATCCAGCTGACTTTACTACCGGTTTGCATGCTTGTGCAATCTGAAATTTAACAAAAAACTCATACCTAAGTCTCACTTAGGTCTTTGTTTTCCGAGTCCTATTTATATGGTGTATGAGGATTGAGAAGAATGAAGATCTGATCACAGGTACCATTTACTAAAAGCGAATATTGCATACTGATATTATGTTTTTTTCATGGTAAATGGAACAAACTTTTCAAAACTTTCAAAAAAGGGAACTCATGAAGCAAGTAAACTTTTAACACAAGTACGTTACCTTTTGGAGGTCAAAATTACGCTTTTTTAATTTATCACATAAATTACAACTAGATCCACAAAATGAATAAGGAAAACTGTATAAACAAATGGAACCCCAATATTCTAAGTCGCTTGGAAGATTGAAAAAAGAAAAGATTTTACTTTCCCATTTCCTTTCTGTGTTTTTGGGACCCACAAAATCGAAAATGAAGAAAATTGGAATGCTTATAAAGCTAGCTCCTAACATTTACTAAGAGGATCCATAAAATCAAAATGGGAGGCAATTTTTTTATACTAACCACAAGCCAACAGCAAAAATGACCGAGTTCTACATTTCAGTAGGATCAAGTGATTAACACACCAAAGAACTAGAAATGTATAGGGAAAGGCATACTGACCAGTAACAATCCCCAGCCAGTTGGCATAAAGGCAAGAATGCACACAACAATGTCTTGCAGTGTCATGTGAGGGAGTGCAATCAGGATAACGAGAATAGAGACAAACATGATGAAGATTGCGCCTTTAATCAGCCGGAAAACAAGTTGAAATTTTGCACTGAATTTCATCCGTCCAAACGATATAGCCTGAAGATTGAAACAAGAAAAACTCAATTTCTAGTAATAAAATTTGACCTTATAAGATATGTCCAGCTTTGTAATATCCCACCCATCCATAAACTGCACTGCCCACTATTATTATTAGTGTTTGATTAATGGTGGAATATCTAAAATACCCATGACTATTGAATCATTCACAATAGGAGAATCATTCCAAGACTCTCTGTCCAAAAAACTAAAACAAGAAAAGGCAAAAAGAAATGATATTTGAAAAATATGAAGATCATGTTTTACACTTTTACTGGATTTGAGGCAGGTCAAATAAGTGAATTTGTGTTTATTCATGAATTGATGAACCATGAAAGCGTCAATATGAATGTTAGGAATTGTAACTAGCATTTGCAAAACCTCATAAATTAGCTTTTGTGTTCAACAAATTGTTATAACCAGTTTCGACTTGCTATTTGGTTTAAACTTCTTGATACATGGAACTTGAAAACTAAAAACAAAAGACTTCCCCAACGGTTCTCTCCCTAGCTTTTGAAAATCATGATCTTGCCAATAACTAAGATGACCAACAAAATTGCAACTAAAATATAAAAAAATGCTAATTCCTCACCTTCACAACCAACAAAATGGCGAAGATGACCACCCATGATATGCCATAAACCTGTCATTAATAAAGAAAAAAACCAATTAGTGACTTTCTTTTCAAGTCAGAAAATAGAAAGTACAGAGAAGAGCCAGACGACACATACCAGGACACTCTTCTGATGCTTTGTCATACTTAAATGATAAACAAGCCCATACTGATAAATGAAAAAACGTAATGATAACAATATTTCTACCATAACACCACGCTTTCCAGAATAACGTAGGTGTTCCTGTTCCTCCTCCCACCATGATTCCCAACTCTTCTCAGGGGGGACCCCAATACCACCCTGGTTGCTAATCCACTTATTCCAATCAGACCAATCATCAACAATCTTTTGCCACTCAAAACCAGATGGATTGAAGAGAAATGGAGCAAATAGCCACGTGCCAACCATAAACCATATTGAGATGGTGATCAAGAGGTAAGCAACTGCTCCTCTATATGATTCACCAAATATTTGGTATACAAGGAGCAAGATCATAAGTTCAATTCCCTTGACAAAATGACTACGAGAGTAAAGACGGTAATTTTCAGCAAACTTTGCATGAAACACAACAAACCCGCGACCTGTTGCCCTGTACTTTGCACCTCCATGAAGCAATGTCCTACCATAGTAGTGGGTCTTTGTTCCAAGAGAAAACGTAAAAAACACAGGGGCAAGCTGCAACTGCATAAGAATGAATTCACTTAACGCAGTCCGGAAACCCCGTTCTAGACCTATTTCCATCATCATAGGTAATGCCATTAAGAATCCAATTTGCACAAAAGATTGTGAAGCAAGGGCAACTTGAAGCGGTTTATTGTGCCGAATAGCAGGTTGGGTACTAAGCCCTTGCTCAAGTCCACTAAGAACGAGATAAAGCCGACCGTAAAGAAATACGTACACAGTCAATACCGTGATCTGCAAAAGGAAAATGTAATTAGCTGAGAACTCGGATAAGTAACGATATTACCTGGCATAACTCGACCCATTTACTAGTAAAAGCATCGATTTGAGTTATATCTCATCTCTATAGTGCTAAACAAATAAAATAAAAATAGAATAAAAGTTTTGAAAAAGAAATAGGTTAGAAGTGCCTCGATGTAATTTTACATCATTTTGTTGGAAAGACGAGATTATTGTTGAAATCATACTCATTTGTAATGGTATTTGACACACTAGTGTATCAGGCCAACCCAACATTAGCCAACACACTCATTATGCCACCTCTAATATTACCACATGAAGAGAATGACTTCAGTGAGCATTTTACCAAAGTACTAAAGTAGAAACCGATTGTAGTGAAGTAACATGACAACATCCTGAAAAAGTCGAAACGATGTCCAAGCCTGTATAGGTCACGGCTAAGTGTTTGTTCCCCGTTCCCATTGGCTATTTTAGCCTCAAACAGAGATATTTGATTTAGACCGACATCCCTCCCTTTACCAACTTGTATATATTCATGATGTGTGACATTGCCTTCACGCAGTGTAGAATTAAAACCTGTACACAGCAAAGAAATGGTTAGCCAAGTCAAAACAAACATAACACAAGACACATTGGAGTTTGAAAATACCAGCAAAGATGTCCTCGCTTAGGTTTATGATCTTGGAGGCTTTGCTCACACCTCCTCTTGTAAGGTGGAACAACCTATCAAAAACATCTGGATGACCATAGTGAAAACGAACCCTGGAGAAATCAACAAGTGTAGTTGACCATTAATAAACAAGTAGGCAATGGAGGTATGAAGATAACAGAATGATTTATATCTTACTTCAAAGGGTTAGCCAGCAATCTCTGACCAATCGTTACAAAACTAGTCTCTTGATTGGACATAAACCACGCAAGAGAAGAAACACTGCAACGAGAAAGTAGCAAGGTGAGCTTAGTAAAGAAACGAAAGAAACACAGCTTAACAACTTTTGCCATACCTTCCGGTGAAAATATGCTCCCTAAGTCCCAATATTGTAGGGTACCTAACATCATCATGTTTCTTAAGAAATTCTTGAAGCAAGTTTCTCATTTTCAAGGCCTCTTCCATGTAGTTATCCTACAGATGTACAATTGATTAAAGTTCAGGGAGGCACATATACTTTTTCAATATAAATGTAGAAGTGGACTTTTGACAACAAACCTGGTTCATGTCTATAGTCTGCAAGCCCTCTCCACGTGTGAAAATTATAGCATGATTCTGATTTTCAGGCTTCCCTTCTCCCAGAATTGCAGGTCCAGGCAATTTTATCTTATAAATAACCTGCATTGAGATAACCTCTACTGTTACCAAACCACTTATCCAAAGCAGTTGAAGTTGCAATATTGCGTAGTTTTCTTCAATGCTATCTTTCTTTTACTGAATATTGAGACAAGATATTTCCATAATTATATCATTTCTACTTTCTAGGATCTTGATCAACATCATCAAGACTCCACAAAAAGCAAACTTTATAGCAAAATCACATTTAGAACTTCTCAATTATGCAAGCGGAACAACGAAAACTATAAACCTTTTCACAGATAGCTTTCTACTAGCGCATGTAATTATCATGTGGTTTCAAGGAATTGTTTTTAACAAAAATCTGGGTGCATTCAGATACTGTCAGAAACAAATAAACCCACATATAGAGTTGCATTACAAAATTAAAAAGAAGCGGGTGCTTAAAAGTGGAAATCCCAGTTTTTACCTGATCCAAGTTTTGGCCTGTCTCGGAAGCATTAGAATTTGGCATAGCTTTGACTAGAGCAGAGTAATAAACCTTGTGGTTTATCTTTTTAGTTGCATCTTTGCTAGGCTCCTCAACCTCATCTATGTAAGCTACACGGAGAGATGGGTACTCTGTCATTAGTCTCAGAACATTTTGTGCTCGAAGATCACCAGATCGCTTTTGAATGCCATATTGTTGGCATGACACCACGTATGTAAACTTCATATCAGCTACGGCTTGACACTGAGCCCACAATGACCTTTCTCCCTTCATCTGATCCTCGTTCAATTCAATCGCCTTATAACCTTCCATCAAATCTGCTCAAAACGACAAAACCCCATAACAGAATCACAAAACACCAAATCATCTTCTGTTAACTTGAAACAGTCATTTATAACAAGAGAAGACAAATTTAATGACAGGATCAGTAAGAAACAGTGACATACCTTCGTCTTTAGCCATATCAAGGAAAGCCTGAAGCTCCAAGGCTTTGCGATAATACATCATTCCCCTAACTAGCATAATGTACGTAGGGTTATTTCAACAAACTCTATAAAATGTTAATAGTGCTATTTAGTTACTGAGACAGTGACAAGTTAGGTCAAATATACCAGTTTTGGTCAAAGTTTGTCCTCTATAAGAAGCCCAAAGACGCAGTTGATCTTCTAAATGGTCATTTCCTTTTAGGTCATCTTCGCTGTTACAGTTCATTCTCTCAAGAAAGTTGGTCCACTCATCTGTAGGTTACAACCGATCAGTGTAATATGTATGTATGTATGTATGTATGTATGTATTACAATATATATGTGTTTGTGTGTGTGTATAAAGACACATACTGGTGCTGTGTGACCATGTAAGACCCTTGTAGAATATGACAAACCTGGGAAAATCTTTTGCAAATAGAAGAGGATTGATACCCCATCCTCGTTTGGGACTTCCAAATCATGCAAGGAAAAGAGAACCTCCTCCGTGTAGTAAGGGGTGAGTACGCTGCCAAAAAGAACATATTATGCACAAAACAAGGTATAATAGCCTAGTTTAGGAATAAGTTAGCAAACCATTGTATTTTAAATGTACAACTTGAAAAAGGACAAGTCAAACTAATGACTCCACACTTCAGAGTCATCAAAACTCGTATTGAACAAGTGACTGAATCAATTTCAGTGACTCGAAAATACAAATAAGTGGTTCTTGTGAAAACAGATTTTAATTGATCATGTAAGACTTGTACAGAAAGGTTCAAAAGACACGTTGCATAGAACCCTGAATATAGCTGTGTCCAATTTAAGTACTCTTAACACTATCACAGTGCTCTAAACAACTTTAGAGATTGAAAAGCTTCATGGAAAAAGCGAATCTGGAATATGCAGGCTATCAACATGTGAACCCAGCGAAAAGACTTACGAGAACGAAAGCATATTGCGAACTTTGGGGGCTGAGGGCATGTCCATAAACAATGAATTGGAGAAGAAGGATATTCTTCTTCTAGCTTCCAAGTTTGAGGGCACATCCATTGCAGACTCCTTCACCGTAAGCAATAAGTACAACCTATTGATCTGCAAAAGGACACCAAGTGAGAAGTATAAAACTAAATTCACGACTAAAACCTCAAAATGTCTATAAGTTATTATTTACTTTCTCCTTCCAAGCTTCTGATTCTGGAGTTGGGAACCGGATTGCTCCGGCAGGTGCAAATAACTGGTATTGTTCATCCGCCTCATATCCTTGCCCGTCCAAACTACACAAAAAGGAAACAAGACACGATATAAGAGATAACAAGAAGTGAAATAGACACAAATGTTTAACATTCGGGAAGGCTTTACTTTAGTTCTTCCATTATATCTCTTGTCACAACTTCATGCATATCCTGGAAAAGGATTACAACTTGATCCCGATCCTCCTGCTTATTTGTTAACTGTGAATGGCAAACCACATTGCGTTAGCTTACTATCACCATAAGGATGCGCTACTTAAAGAGCATAAAAATTGGTTCAAATAGCTACTGAAATACATACCAGGTAATTAATAAGCTTGACAACATGATCATAGAGGATAGGGAGAGCACTCATTTTGAAAACGCTCACTAGGTTGCCATCATCAATATGTTTGTCAACTTGGGCAAATATATCATTGATAACCCTGAAAGAAAACCAGGTTGTGCATCAGACAAGTATAGATGCATGATGCATCCCTCAAAATCTTGTTTCATAATAGAACTTGTTAAACAAAATTTGTATATCTTCTTTGCTGTAAAATATAGTGGACTTACTTTTTCTCACGACTGCCACAAACCAAAAACTTAATAATATTGCGAAACGATGCATAACATTCACGAACAGCGCAAGACATATAATTATCATTTTCAATCCTCTTTTTCAGCTCACGGTCTTTGCCATTGCTGTCTTTTGCCATATCCAATGCAATAGGGATCTAACCAGTAATTAATGAAACAATAAATGCCTTTTCACAAGGTTCAAAGAATAACAAATCTTAGTCTCCTGTTACAGACATACCATGCTAGCAAGAAGAAATGGAGGCCACTGAATTAAGCCCAATTCTCTATCTGCCCAATATGGAACAAGCAAGAGGTTCATTTCCCTGTAGCCACGATGCCTTTCATTAGATAAAACTTGAAGCAATAAATTAGATTTAGAGACAAACGCATGTAAATTTTCAACGCACTACCCCACAACAACTTATTCATAACTACCTGTCATTAATAAGATCTTCCTCTCGGAAACTTGTGATTATTTTGTTCCATAATTGAGCAAATCTTGCAGCTTCTTTCCCTTTATGTAAAGGGATCTGCAGCAAGAACGAGAACAATAGCCTCAATATACAGCTAATATCATCCATTATAAATATTAATGGAACATTCAATTTTACATCCATGTATTTATAAAAGCTCTCTTGAGCTGTCAAAATTCCATGGTGTTACAGGGTACAACATCACAGGAGAGAGATTAGAAGTGGATATTATCCAGAATTCCAGATTCATCTGAATAAGTAATAAACTTACCGCATCATAGTTGCGAGACAAGGTAGCTTTAAGACCTTTCTTTTTCACCGGATCACTTTTCTCAGGTGGAATTAAGCATCCATTAAACGCACCAGGCAACGACTCAAAACGGGATCGTAGCATTCCTAAAGTTCGAATCTGTAGACAACATAATATTTAGATCATAACATGAAGCAGTGAACATTTTTCCAACTAGGAGTACAAACCTCTCCAAGACGACGGAATGCTCCATAGACACCTCCGAATAACGTAGAGAATATAGCATACCAGATTTGGGTGTCCATAAAATACACCTGCATATATTCGATGTGTTAAGAGTTACACGGAAAAGAATTTGAATGAAACATACGACTAGAGATGAGATGTGTAATCCTACAAGAATGATTGGAGCCCAGAGTGCAACCACCACACCAATATTGTTCCTTGCTGTGAAAGCGCATAATTCAATTTCAGAGAACAGATATAAGGTATTAGATATTTTCATTTTTTATTTAATATCAGTATACCCTGGGGGAAGAACTCATGCCACGCATAAGTATTAATATGAACGCTCATGATTGCTTTTGTAGGACCCACAAGCGGCTTTATCTGAAATGATAGTACATAACTGTCAATTAGAAGATATAGAATAGTCCCCACCCCTATACCATACCAAGATCATACAAGACTAACACATGAATAATGTGGTTGAATTTAGACCAATTACTCCAAATCTTGAAACATAGAAGAGAACAGAACCTCTAAATAGTAACTGAAAGCCAGCTTCGTAATAATGAGCAGAATCCAAAAGGTTGTGTACCTGAAATTTCAGATCAAAAGTGGTCGTATTAATGTGGCTCTCAATTTAAGTATAAAAGCTTGTGAAAATACATGCACACACGCGCGCGCACACACACGCACATATATGTATACTCATTATATATTCTTACTTGAAAAGTGAAAACGTGCTTTCGTGCATCCCCCTCCCAACATAAAGCCGAGGCTGACACATCATACGTTAGAGGTTAGAAATTTCCAAGACAAACATTGAGTTATGGGATCTCAAAACAGATGAATAAATGAGAGAAAGTTATCCAATGTGAAAACCTGAGACCACCACATCATGAGCATCACAATTCTGTAGTCTGAACTCTCAAGGTAACGGCGTATGAACGGGAACAGAAACAACACAGCAGCAAGCATGTTGGGTGACAAGTAGACAACAACCGCCAAAATGAACAATGATGGGGAACCTTGGCTGTTTCCAAACCAGCCTTTAATGGTTTGAGCAAATCCAGCTGGATCTTTTGATGTATAAGCGTAAGTAACTGGTAAGATAATCACCCAGGCTGCCGCTGATACAACCTTCAGAAGGTATCTTAGCTTCACATAAAAGGGCATGCATTCTCTTGCCTTCCAATTTAGTACAACATCTAGAACAGCTGCATACAAATAAGTGCAGAGTCACTTTTATCCAAAAAAATCCATGTAATTATTTGTTGGAGATTACTTTGATTGTATCACTATGACATTTTATGGCAAGAATAGAACTTAGCAGGTATGGCTACGTTTTTTGCTTGAAATGAATCAGTCATCAATTGATAGAGACAGAGGATTTTAACTATCAAATGCTTGACATACCTTGACCAAGCTTCAATATTGAAGCGGTTATGAAAACACTTAGTACTTTCTTGAAAACATCAGAGTCAAAGATCGAGGTCGGATTCCCATCACCATTCCAAGCAACAATAATCATAGCCTAAAAAGCAACAAATTGTTACTAATTGTGTCTCCTCTGACATAGTGACATGATAATTAAGATCGCTTCTAGATATACACTTATAGCAGTAATATAACATATAATATATGTTCTCAAATATAATAACTGTTACCTGTAAGCATAATATAAAGAAACTCCACATTCTGTCAAAGCTTCTGAAAACATGCCAATATGATCGTATCTCGACAAAATTGACTTTAGCAGCGCGTCGATGTTTGCCAACTGGTTTGGCCTCCTGAATTTCAGTCATCCAACATAATTTATGTTATCAATTGAAGCATGTTTTCATGAGAACTATCTTCACAAACATTAGGCCACAAGATGAGTAGGTTTTCTAGAACTTGCAGTTTTTTGGAGGAAATCAATGAATAGTTGACTTCTGAATCATGAAAAAATAATTTAGCAGATAAGGCCACTGCTGTAGCTTACCCCAAGTTTTTCAGACTCTAATGATTTCCCTGGCCCGCAGAAAAAATCAGCATCAGCTCGCATTGGCCAGCCTAGCCGGAAACAATCTACCGACCTGAAATGCTTAACATATTCTTAGTAATAATATTACATAACACAATATCTTAATATTCTAACCCACAAGAACATCATACCAGAAATACTCATTTAGATCATCATAATTTCTCCACTGGGAATGTTTAGATTTTCCTACTTTGCTCCACGCAGCTTCCTATTGAGCAGTGGTTGTATATGAATAACTGATATTGCAAGCAAACAGAACTTCGAGGTCAAGGTGAGACAAATAGCATTTTAAATACCTTTGCTATCACATCATAGATAGGAGTAACCACTTTTGTCAAAAATGCTTCCTCGTCTCCTCCATAAGCTGGTTTTACATTCTCACCAGTCATTGGACTCACATTGCCAGCTAGCATACCGTAAAGTTCAAAAGCCATCTGAAAAATATGACAACCTTCAATGTCATTACTAATTAATAGCATCAATGCAAGAGATATTCCAACAAAACAAACAAAGTTTCTCATGGGAATTCAAGCAGAGAAACTCCTCAATCAATTCAATGACACCATAAAGAGATATTAAGGCATTATATCTCTTGGGGGAGTGACGAGGTCCTGAGTATTTGGACTGTATAATTTCCCCCAACTATAGCAATCCACAAATCTATCAGTTAGTGCCTCTATAAATAACTATTTGTGAATATTAACCGCTTAAATAGAATAAAAGTGACAAATCAGAAACAAGAAAAATAAGGTCGTTCTTTTATAAGATTAATGGTCCCATATAAAAAGTAATTATATTTGTCTAATTATGCCGAACTGAAATAAGACAAACATCTTGTACCACAGGAAGCATACATGATGATAGATGTAGCAGAGGCACTCAGGCATAAATCTCAAGTTTGCAGCCTCCCCCCAAATCAAAAGATATAGGCCCATATACAATAATTTACGTTGTTGAACTTCTTGCTGTATTGTTGGCAACCTATTGTTAGCACAATAGAAAACTCATTAGTACAATAAAATTAAGTTCGCACCCCTTTCACTTGAAAGAACAGAAATTCATTTTAGTGTTTCTACACAAGTCAATACTTCATGCTTGCTAATCCATTTAACCAAAGTTAGTAGCTTCCCTACACCTGCTGTTAGTTAGTTTTCCTATTATCCCGAATATTAAGGCTGAAACAAGGATGTGTGTGAAGCCTCACCAAAGACTACTTTTTCGGTCCAAGTATTTGCACCATTTCTTGTAGTTCTTGAAAAGTTTCTTCATCACTTCATTCAATGCACGTTCATCCAACTAGTGAAACAAACACACAGAACGCAAAATAAACTTGAGATAGAGAAGCATAAAAATAAATCTAATCATTGGTGCGCTCATGTGAGCATTGCCTACATGTGTTTAAAGAGCATGCTATCATTATCATAAATGTAACCACTTAATAACTGCCTGAGCACTGTTTTAAGTATTGTCCCTATGCCATAATGTAACCGGATATGTTCCAAACCAAAAGTCACATAATCATTTATTGGATTGTCATATTATTGGGCATAAAGTTTGAAGAAAAACAGTTCTATGAAACCCAAATCCTTCAATTTAATAAGAATAAAGCATATGCTTGGTAAAACATAACTAAGAATATACATGAAATTTTCTCTTTCCAGCCATGTTCAGTAAATGTAACAAGTACCATTAGATAGTTCTATAGCCTGGTGCTTTATATGTCTTTATATGTCACTCCATTTCAAAAGCTGGACCAAATTATAGATCTCAAAGTGCTCAAAATAAATCACAGTGATTTGAAATAGTATCTAATGCAGAATATTACTGCACAGTGATCTGATAATCTGATATATTACTGACCTTGGGCTGCTGATCAGGTTTAGGGATTTGACGAATATGAACATTCGCAAGCAACAAAATCAGATGCTCCCGTTGATTCGCCACATTATCTTTCTGCAATGAAAAGGTTCGAGTAATGGGAATGGTGCTGAAAACATAAACTCTGCTTCATGTTCAAGAGGGATTTATTATACACGACTTTTTGTGTGAATTTCCAAACATGATATGTTACTACACTACTTTTATTACCAACACTACAACATGATAGCAACATATATTACCTGAAACCCAAACATAGCTTGAAGCCAATCTAGAATGTCCTCTTCATTTTTCTTCTTGTATTCCCTGGGCCATGGAAGACCCCTCGTGTTACGAAGAGCAACAACAGCAGCTTGAATCTGTAGACCAAGCAAGCAATTTTTAATAGAACTATAAAAAAGATAAGAAATGTAATGGAAAACAAGAGTAGATGGAATTATAGGAGTTCCAATATACCTCAGGGTACTTCATGATGGCCTGATTGGCACTATCAGGATCAAGAGGTAGTATATTGTATGGGAGATAGATCTCTGTCTTCTGTGCAACTTTATCATGTGTTTCCAGAATCTGTGTCAATTATTTGACAGTTCATAAAAGAAGTTAGCCATAAGGTTTTACAGTAAAATTATTAGGTTACCACTAGGCATGAAACTTAAAGAATAAAAGGAAACCAAAGTATTAGCATCAATATCCTTCCTAAAACAAGAATGAAGTTTTATTTTGCACTCACCTCCCGGTCAACTTCCACTGCTTGTGTTTGATTAACAGCCTTTAGAACCTCAAAGAGAACATTAGCAGTTTGGTATGCTTTCGTAAGCTGTGCACTGAACAAACCTAGGAGTCAAATATAAAAAAAGAGAAAAAGAAAGATGCAAAAAGCAGCGAAGACGCTACTTAGAATCACTTCGGGTCTTCAAACACTCACCGGTCTGCCTTGTCAGCAGCACTTTGCAAAGCTTGGATATATTTTGTGTAGTAATGTCGATAAAAGCTCTGCATTTCACGTGCATCGCTTTTTTTCATCCTCCCAATCAAGGTTGGATCATTTTCCTAATAAAAAAGAAATAGAATCCATCACTGATTTGAACAGTCTAAAGAGAAAGAGAGGATTCATGAAGTGACTGACAAAGTGAAAAGCAACATCATCAGTTAAGTTATTTTCCACCAACCAAAACCACCACTCAGAGTACTTACCCTTTCAAGACGCTGAAGAAGGGCAGTTTTGAACTGACGAACACCACGTCCACTAGAAGTGGGATCCAACCTATGGGCTTTCTCAAATGCATAAAATCGACCTGCAGAAAAACGACATCAGAGAAATAGAACATGAAAAAAGAATACCACAACAAACTCCATATGCTAAATTGCTAACGAGCAAAAGCCAGAAAGAAAAACAAGACAAAACCCGGTGCTATCATCCACAAGCAGCGCACCATTAGCATAATTAACCATGCATAACATAAATAAACAAAGTCCCAGACAAAGAAAGTGCATGAGTTAAAGTCCTAAAAAGAAATCAATACAGTTTCGCGAAACTTAAAAAGATCAAAGATAAAACAATTTAGATAATTCCCAACATTACATGCCATTGACCCCTTCGTGGAGCAACGAAATACCATACCATATCAAAGGGTCCCCAGCAACAAAGACATAAAAACCAAGAAAACAAGAATTTTGACATCACTCAGGAGAAACTTCGTCTGGACATATGTTTATCTTACATTGTAACGTGACTTTGAAGACTACTATTATAACTCTGAATAGAAGCCAGATATGGCTTCTTCCTCTACCATTTAGGGTAATAGGAAGTAAAAAACAAGGTGTTTTGAGAACACGAATGACATGACAGCCACAAAATGAAACTAGAACCCTAGTGCAAATTAATATCAATCATTTCACCTACTAGGTATTTTTTTTCCTTTCCATACATCTCCTACCAAGAACTAACACTTGAGAATACAATCTACCTTTACTGCAATCAAGAATAACTAGACAAAGCTCGAAATCTCATACAGTATTATTATGTGTTCATCATCAATTAACTCTGCAGTGATATAAACCCCGAAAAATACATGTAATCTCTACCTTAATAACATAGAAGAGAAATGGTCACGTGAGAAAGGAAAACACTCCCTTTGTAACATAGTAACCATGGATCAGAAAACAAGTACTGAACTTCATATGGACGGATATACAACTATATTGTATTGGGCTGGTGTGCAACTATATTTCACTTGTGTTTAAAGCAACTGCCTTGTAAAGTCTAATTGTTTTGAATAGCGATTGTATTATATTGGGGTGATGTGTGTCTGTATTTCACTTTTGTTTAAAGTAACTGCTTCGTGAAGCCATAACATATCGAATAGCTACATTGTGCTAATGCATGGTGATTACGCATTAACAATCAGTGTTGTAAAACTCGGCCTAGGCGGCCGAGTACTCGGGGAGTACTCGGAAATCGGCCACCTACCGAGACGAGTCGGGGCTACTCGGCCATATAACTCGGATTCGGTCAAAACTCGGTCCTACTCGGCCTACTTGGCCAACCAAGGTCAAAATACTTTTTTTGAATTTTTCAAAGGCATACGTCACGCAAGTAACTATATTTTTTAACCTTATCAATTTCCTCTCTTCCGCTACTTATCACAAGTACGAAATCAATAGCATCTCTTCCACTTTTTCTCATGACCGTCGACTATATGACGAAATTTGAAGTTTTTAACAATTATGTTTATGTTTCTAACATATTTCTTGGGCCCTATGAACAATTTTATATATATATATGAGTATTTATGAACATACTACATGTGAATTTTTGAATTTATACATAAAAAATCCCAATCCGAGTACTCGCTACTCCCCGGTCGGCCGCTCGAGTAGCGCCTAGCGATTTTTGCAACATTGTTAACAATAACTTGAAATTAGCATATCTGCGAAATTGAAATATCTGATCCTGTTCAGTAATGCTTGAGGACTTCTCACTGATTTACAACCTAGGCTTCCTCAACCCCCTTCTTCTGTTCAAATCAAATGTTAGAGAGGGAAAAGGTTTCCCTGTTAGGAACTTGACCAAAAAAAACACCAATTCGGATGTATCAGACAGTGCATAACATGTTTCTTTGAACTAATTAAGAAACGATGCATGTTCCACAATCAATTGGTAGAAACCAAGAATAACTAATCTAAAGAGGAACTGAGAGACGTCATGAAAGACCATTCAACTTCATTCCAACCGCAACTAGCATATAAACTAGAGACTTTCTGCTGACTGCTGCTACTTATAGCCGATATATTCCTGTCAACTACCCTTGGTAAAATTCCAATATAGCAACAATGATAATGATAAAATGCATTTAAAAGGCTATTGTGGTCGTAGCCCCGAGTTTATAGAAAAGATACACTTCATTTGGCACAATAAAGTGTTAGGCATTAAATAAGGCATAAAAGTATCAGGAGCTAAAGAAGACGTGGTAATTCATTACAGCAAAAGGAAAAAGGAAGAAAATGGGATAAACGAAAAGATTTTGGTTTAGCATATAGTCACAAAATAAACGTAAAAACAGCACTACGGAAGAGATTGAACCCCAAATAAATCTTAAATAAGTTTGCAACATTGTTAACATCTTTCACACAATTGTGGCTAGAACAACAAACTTACAAAGATAAGCGACCCTGGGGTTACTAGGCTCGACTTCGTTAGCCACACGAAGAATGGGAGCAATCTCGACCAACGACGAGGGCACCACCTCACTGTCAAATATCGATTCTCCGAGATTCCCCGCCGTCTGTGTCCGCATGATCCGCCGCTGCGGCGGCGTCGGTTGATCAGACGAACCACTACCTCCACCTCTCGACGTCATTTTAAAACTTTGAAGTCACCAACTCAAATACGTCAACAGCTCTTCAACATTGAACTCGAAATCTACTTCAAAATCAACAGACAAACACTACAAATTAACTTAAATGTATGCAAATATAACTAAGAAATAACATAAGCCTACAAAAACACCGAAAACAGCAAAAGTCGAGGAGATCAACAAAATAAGTTGATGCTATTAACTTACATTCTACTAGAATAGCTTCGTGTGGGTTTGATTCAGCAAGTGAAGCAAACCCTAGGAGAGAGAAAATGAGAAAAAGGTGAGATTCGAAGGGAGGTGTGGAGGTGGTGGGATAGGAGTGTGTACTGCAACTTTAAGCTACTTCGAATGCCAGCAAGCGTAAGCTCTATAGAGAGAGATATGGAGCCAAAATAAAATTAAAATTAAATTTGGAATTTACTCCGTCTTGGTTTTCTAATAATTTACGAACGTGCCATTACTGGTCCCTGAATTGATTAGATCTATGGATGAAAATTCGGTACCTTTGTGACCCTTTACATCTCTGCCGTTGATTCGACATCAATTACTCTGCTTTTGTTATTATTTAAAGAGTTAATTATATTTTTGATACATGTGTTTTACGCCCTTTTTTCAAGTTTAATAAAGGAAAGAGGGGGAAAAAATACTTTTTTAAATTATTTTAAAATTGGGAGAAAAGATTTAGAATCAAAATAAACATAAATTTTTTCTTCAAATCCCTTTCTTTTATTTTTTTTTCTTTTTTTTTTTTGAACAGCGAATTTAGTGAGCTGGATTCGCAGTAACATTCATATAGGGCAGTATGCGAGCCTCAAGCCACGCACCATGAAAGAGTCATACCCTCCATTTTTTAGAATACCCCCGCTGCCTAGACCGGAACCTAAGACCTGAGAATGAGGTAAAACCCCTAGGCTGCGCCACATTAATTCCTTTCCTTCCTTAAATGAAACTCAATAACACTTTTTACGTATGTTTTCTTTCAAATTCTTTCCTTTACACTCTAAAAAATCCAGAGAACATGGCGTTAGTGTTTTTAAAGTTTTGGTTACTAGCTTTTAAATTTTATGGTTTTATTTTTAAAATGACTAAGCTTTTGTAGTAAGCGTAACACTTCGAAAATGAAAGTTTAAAACATAAAGTCATAAACTAATTAATTGAGTAATTGATGAGTTATGTCCTAATGTAAGTGTTTATGAAATAATTGAAGTGTTAAAATAAAAAGAGTTTATATGATTAAATGAGTCAAATGACACTGTTGTAATTTCTATATTTAATAGTACTAGCATGGTACCTGCGTAGTGCGGCGGCATCAAATAGTTTCTACTCGATAACTTGTCCATTTTCGGTATACACTTAATACGGAGACAACGAATTATTTTATTTTGGTAACATGTCTATTTTTTTCTTTTTTTTTATTTTTTCGTTCTTAATCAACTGTTTTATTATTTTTAAAATAAACTTTGAGAATAATTAAATAAAAAAATCTCTACTTATAAAATATGATAAATTACATGAAAACACAGAGTGTAAATTAGTAATTTGAAACTACCTAAAATTAAGAAAATAAAGTAGACTAATTTGAAACTATTGATTATATAACCTATTTAAAAAATATATGTTTATAAATTTTGATTATAGGTTATTCAGGTTTATAAGTTCTACTTGTACATTTTCTGATAATTATGTTAACATATTTATTACGTGGTAGAATATTTAATATAAAAGGTTTGATTATAAAAATATTTTTTAATAAGTATGTTAATTTGTTTGATTTTTTTTAATATGGAATGTTTAGTTATTAGATTTGAATATAAGAATTTTATTAACTCTGTTTAATTGTTACTTCATATAATAATTTTTATTTAGTTTATATAAATTCAGTAATTTTAAAATACTTAAAATTAAAAAGATTAAACAAAAGGTCTAAATGTTTTATAATAAAGTATATATTTGTTAGAGATAATTTTGTTGTAACACTCCAAAATTTATAAAAGGTATTTAAAATAAGTTGTGGGACAAAAGTTGAGATAACAGGTAAAAGTTATAAATTATTAAATAATTTTAAATAATAATTTTATATATATCCTTGTCGAGATTTTTTAGATAGCTTATGAACAAGTTGTAAGTTAAAAAGGAAGCGGGATACCCACTTCCTTAAAACCGGCTTAAAGAGGCCGCCCCTTTTTCTTCTTGTGGAAGTCACACCTTCTTCCCTTTCATTTTTCAATCAATTTCTTTCTTTTTTTCTTTGAAGAAACATCCACGCACACACCTCAATTATAAAAAGCTTTTGAGTATTAATTTGAAGATTTGAAAGAGGAATGTTAACATCTACCATTGGAGGATCAAGTAAGGGGGTGTTTTTAGCTTATCAATAGCAAGGTTGTAGAAGTCGTTAGGCGGGAGCCGGGCGGTAGGCGGAGAGTAGTGAGTACTCGGCTTAGGCGGGGAGTACTCGGATTGGATTTTTTAATGTAAAATTTTCAAAATTATATGTAATACATGTTCATAAATAGTCAAATATATATATATATATATATAATTGTTCATAGACCCTCAACATACGTTTAGAAAATAAAAACACTAATATAATTGTTCAAGACATTAACTACTAGTTCAAACACAAATTTCATCTACTTCCTTGTCACTCATCTTCTTGCCCGTATTGTTCAATGATATGAACCCCAGTTGTTGAATGACCCTAATTTTTATGAGGCTTTAAAATATTTAAAAAAAACTTTCTTTTGACCATTGACCCGCCTAGACCCGCCTAAGACCCGACTTTGACAAGGACCTTGGAATTAGACCGACTAGCATGTATACTGCAAGGTCAATGACCGCCTAGCGACTAGGCGCCGCCTAGCCCGACTTCTACAACACTGATCAATAGCTTATTTTCCGGACTTATTTTTCATAAGCTTGTTTTTTTCGGTTTGTTTTTTATGAGTACGACTTATTTTTTTCTTGTAACTCATAATAAGCTTAAAATCGGAAAAAAAACCGGCTTATCAAAAATAAGTCCGGAAAATAAGCCCTTAATAAGCTAAAATAAACACCCCTTCAATAATATTTTTTTAAAAGTTTAAAGTGTTAATGGAGTAAATGGGTTATTGAATTCATAGTTTTTGATGTTGCTAATTGAGAGTTTGATGTTATAAAGGTATTCTAATAGGTCCCAAACTATATCTGTAAGGTATTCAACAATGTTTCCAATATTGGACGAGATGCCTGAGTGGCAAATGAGACGCTTAAGTGGCAAATGAGATGTCTGGTTGACAAATGAGATAGCTTGAGTGACACATGATAGACTGAGTGGCATGTAGAGGCATGAGTGGCACTGTCTAATGAGTTTACCCTTACTTGTTATATTTGTGATTTGCATATTTTGTTGAGTACTTACTGGGCTTTCTAGTTCATTCTTTCCATTGTTTATTCTTTTTAGAATTTGTGACAGATGAGACTTCCACATGGACATGCTAAAGATCTTTTATGCAACATCAAAGGAAAACTATTTTTATATTACATGTGCCGGTTGTTACCTTATTTTAAATAAAGTATTATTTTTTGTTTCCTTGTTGCACACTTAAAAAATCGAGTGTTACATTTGTGGCCAAGTTACGAAAGATATAATATGGGTAATGTTGTCAAATATTCAAAGTGCATAAGTATATAAGTGATGAAGTTGACTTCATAAAAGTCAAAATTCAGTTGAGGTTGTGTGGAATATTCGAGAAAGGAGAGAGAGCGGTAGAGAATGTTGAACTTATGAAAAACCGAGTCTTAAATGAAGAAGTTTGATGATTCAAGTGTGCAAGGTATGTGTCTTAACCTTGATTTAGTATTAAACTTGTGAATTTACTCGATTCAAAAGAGGGATGGGTGTTCTTGGTAAAGCTCCGTTAACAAGTTGAGTTTTGATTCTAAATTTTCTTACTTATGTAGTGTTTTTTAAACTAAATTCATAAATAGCATGATTGATATTAAGTTTCGGAGTTCAAATGGGTCAAAATTGTTGTTCTTAAAGGTAATTTATTATCCATGGGTGATCAAAGAATGTTCTTTGGGTGTTTTATAAGTATCTTAAATGCTATTTGGTGTTTACTTAGTGTTTAAATCCACTTAATTGTGTTATTATTGAGTTGTGGATGAGTTTGGTTGGATTAATAGTTGTTATAGTCGAACAGATTGCTTACAAACATTGGGCATGAGCGTGTCTTAGGTGGACACGGGTCATGTCAAGTCCTACATTGGAATACCGTACTTGGCGATATGTCCCATGCTTTTAGGGTTAGGCACAGTCATGTCTATGTGGCACCGGGTGTGCTTGAGATATATCAACGTGCCTTAGTCATGTGAGTGTGGGCACGAGCATGCCCTTCCCTTGTCTGGTGTCATGCCTAAAACTACCAGAGTTTTAAAGGAGCATATTGTAATATAAAGATTATATTAACTAGCTGTAGGTGACCTTTGATTATTCCGAGCAGAAAAATAGTGTGTATAATGTGAATCTTGATGACCTAAATAGTATGTATATTAACTAGCTGTAGCTGACATGAATTTTGTATAATGTCATATTTAATTATATAAAAAATATTAATACATGTATATAAGTAAAAAAGAAAAAAGAAAAAAGAAATATTCTATCAAAGCTCGTCTAGATTCGGCTTGTTTCGAGATTTTAACAACCTAAGCACCGATAACTCGCTAGCAGCTTGACTCATTTATATCCCTAGTAACTTCTCAGTGACTCCCTAAGAACAACATGGTTTGCGCGCAAGGCAGACCTGCACACAACAGGGTTTGTGCACAAAGCAAGCCCGTGTAGAAGGATGGTTCGACGGGCAACCGTGCAATAGAGCAATATGATTTTTAATTCTTCACCAAAATTCATGAATCATGTACCATTATTCTCATAAATCACCAAGGATTAAACCCTAAACAACATTTCTAGATTCAAGTGTACAAATCCCATAAATTTTGAAGGTTTCACGTTCAATAGTCTCCTAAAAAAAACATTTGATTATCAATTGAACCTCCAAAATCTCTAAAAAATATAACTTTAGGAAATTTACTTGGATGATTAGCTTACAAATAACCTTTCATTTCACCCTTCTTCTTGATTGATTTCTTCGACCAAGAGCCACACACACACACAATCAAAACTGTCGTATAATGGAAGTGTGAGGCTTCCAAGTCTAATCCTAACCCTAATATTGGATTAGTCCCTTTATCACTTGGATAATCCTTTAAGTTTTCCTTTTCATCTCCTTTAGTCCTTAAACTCTATTTACTTTTTTTTATACAACTCAAACCACTTTTAGTAGCAAGCTTGACTGGTGGCCAGCTAATCACTAATAAAACCGACAACCGACCCGTTAATTGTTTTATTATTAAATAACGTGAGATATTACATTAGTTCCTTATCGCGTCTATTAACAAAAATCCAGTCGTTACATGATATTTGATATATGATGGCCTGAGTGGCAACTTAACAACACGAGTGATGGAATAATCGCCCAAGTGGCACAACTGTGCTGATATGAACTTAATCGATGAATAACATGTTTATTAGAGATTACATGTGTATAATGTATGCTCACGTCCGTAAGTGTTAGTGGTGACTGTGTACTCAATAGGCCTTATACATAACAAAATTGTTTACATTAATATTGTAGGAACTGATCATGAGAAGCTCCGGTTAAAGAGTAACTCATGCTTCCGCTTGCAAATACTTTTGGCGCATACATTTTGTTAATCACACATGGGATTAATTTAAGTTATTAGAAAATATGACTTTTGTACTAACGTGGTTACCTTATATAAAATGTAAGATAAGAAAAAAATGCGGTCTTAAGTAAGATTTGCATATCTCAAATCTATATTATTTAATAGGATAATCTTTTTCGAAATCTATTTAACTTCACACGTTTTGCTGTCACGTGTATTGAGTTTCAAAAAGTTTATATTATGTGTAACATGCTTTTAATTTTTTACTATTGTATGCACTTTAGTTATATAAAAAATGAAAAAAACATACAAGTTTAATACATACAAATAGAAAGTTTAATACACACAATAACAGTGAATTAGATGTTTGATACACACAACAATTTTTTTATAAAGTCCGATACACACAATAAAAATAGTGACAAGTTTGATACATTTTTATGAACCAAACCCTATTCAATAATGATAATTATGTTGGACCGGTAAGGTAGGAGTTACACGAGGAGTTCAAAACTAGTGACAAGTGTTTTGCTTCTTTTTTTCTTCTTATAAAGTGTTGCTTTTGTTAGGGACTACGTACATAATAGCTATATGATATTACAACCAGTATAATAGGACACTCGAGGGTCACATTAGTGAATGCTATAATTCAAACAGTAGTAGCAACCATAAAACGAGAGATATTATTTTGGGGGATTTACAAAATAAAAGGATACTAAATCAAAGAATTGTAATTCACTGTTTATTTATCTGAAAAAATAATTAATTATATAAATAAATACATACAATTTAATTAAATGTTTTGTTAATTATTTAAGTGAAATTTTGGTTATATATATATATATTACATGGCCGAAATTTTAAGGATAGTTAATTAATTAATTACGATTATTTAAATAATATGGATAATAGTTCGTTTGTCTTATTATTTAAATAGTTAACATATATTTTAAGTTAAAGATTTGGATAAATAGAAATTCTATTGTTTAATATAATATAATCCTATCCTTATTAGACTAGGATTCCTAACCTTGTAAAGAAGGGTCTTAATTTAAATGTTTCAGTTGCTACAAATTATAAACTGAGAATAAATTTGAATCTCTCTCCCTCGTATTTTCTACGCCAAAACCAATAAGATAATCAAGACTCGGTTTTCTAGTTTTCGACCAATGCTATATATAATCTCAAGGTTTGAGATTTGTTCGTTGTTGCGGTTCTCTGGCTAGTAGGAGTGATCATTTGCATCATCACGTGTGGACTTGGCTTGAGCAATTCGGGTAAAGTTTATCTAAACCTTCTTATAGGTTTATTTGTGCTCTTTAGGTATCGCAAGACTAGATTCGTTTTTGGGTTTCTAGAATTTCGTTAAAATTAATTTTGCTTCAGTTATTTGTAAATTTTGCTAAACAAAGTTTCCAAATTAGATCCAAGAATTAAAATTTCAAATTTCATAGTCAAACTAGCTCCAAAAACCCAACAACTCCTTTCTCTTCCTACTCTATTTCTTTTGCACAATTTACATATTATATTTATCATTGTCATTTTGTTATAAAATCAATTTTATATATTACTTGTTTTTCTTTTGTAACTTTTAATATATAGTATTATCCTATAGTGCATGGACAAATTTTATGGATCATGAGGAGTCTAGAGAATCCCGATCATCATCCTAAGCCGGTTTACACCATCAAAATTGTTTGATCTTGGTCTAGTGGTGATGAATTTACGCGAGTTTTGTATGTGTGTGTGTTTATATAGGTGTTCTTTTAAAGCATTGTATGTGTAGATTTCAATAACTCAACGAGTTATGCTTATAAATACAAGGAAAATATAGTTGCAAGTATACAACTTGTTCAAAACGTTATGATGAGCAAACTACTTGTATTACTATATAGTATTTTGCTCATTTATGAATCATAAATAACACAATGTCTAACTAAGAACTAGGCATGAGTTATGATATTTAAACAAGGTATATCATGCCTGCGCATGACGCTGGGTTGATATTTACATAGTCACATTCATACTAACTTAATTTATATATAGTATTATAGATGGTTATTAGAATGTAGTATACTTACATATTATTTAGTTTGATAGTCGTCTTCTAAGCAAATTAAAAAAAGAGTTGTTTTTTTAGCAAATTGCACTTTAACATGCAGTCAACTAAACTAAAATTAGTTGTTGTAATTTGTTGCAGGGTGACTGTTTTCTAAAAAATGACCAGGACTTTTAATAAAATATACAAAAGAAGTGTGTACTGTTGAGATTTCATATCTAATTTCATTTATCAATTTTTAAATATTAGATATTACACTTTCTGGTTTATTTCTAAAGTTGAAAACCACTTCTCTTGACATACCATGTCCACATTTTTTGAAAGTTTGCCTATCTACTACGTCATCAATTGTGATAATACAATGTTTTTGTTAATATTGTAAAGAACCAGTATTTAATATATTTTAAAACCATGTAATAGACATGTTAAAAACAATAAAACTGAAATATAATTCATCTAATTATTTATGTATGTTTGTTAATAAATACTAAATTTGAAATATAAATAAGAAATTCATTGAATTATAATTAGATAATATTTACCTAATTATTGAAAAAAAATTATTATGAATGAGTTGAAAAACTTTTATGTAACCTGTATATACAAAGAATCCGGTCATAAGACTTGATATTAAAATGATCCACTAGACTCTAAAAACATGTAAATAAAAGCAACAAATATCTTTAGTAGTAACATGTATATATTATGATCATATATGCTATAACTTAAATAGACATATTTACGTATGTTTGTGTGTATCATAAGAAAAACCCTACATTTTATTGTACTAATCTTTTAGACGTTGTATTTAATTTTGTTTAGACAGAATAGAAAAGTAAGATAAATTTGGTATATAAATAAAAATATGATAGGTAAGAGTTTGTTACATAATATATATATATATCCAAGCAACGCACATACAAAGTAAAACATGTATTATATAACTTAACTTCTTATCCTCATATTAGGATATATCATAAATTATAGATTGATAAGTAAAATGTAAAATTACATGACTAATTTACTTTTCAATTAAGTTTGATTTTATTAACATTACTTAATATTTCTCCAACATATGTAGGTGTATACTTGAATACTTTACGATATTATTTACAGTATTGTTTTATTTATATATAGTACAACCAACCCGATTTAGCATTCGAAAGTGGCTAAGTTAAGCCAACAGGCATAGTAAAAACCAAATGTATTATTTTAGTATCAATGTCACTTTATTAAATTAATCTAAGTAATTTTCAATTGTTAATTTATTGTCTCGTCCTATGCTGAATTCTCACTTACATAATCTTACGTGCCTAGCACATTTACTTATACTTTTAGTTTTAGAGTTCTATAGGATCTAGTTCGGTCCAAAAACATATTTAATAATTGTAACGATAACAAAAATGAATAATACTCATTATTAAACTATAAATTATGTTATGAGGTAAAATATAATATTGTATAAATTGAAGGTGAAAAATAAAAATCTATTTATGAGAAAAAATAGACATTTGAATATCAAATGTAACATTTATAAGATAAAGGGTGAAAATAAAATTTTGTTAGTGGGGTTTTTTTGTGAATTAATTATAAGGGATAATATCAAAACACATTTTTAATAGATTTTATTTAAAGTGAATGAATATAACTATTACCTACCATAATCAATAAATGATTGATGTGCTTACTATTTAACTTAAAAACGTCAACTTATTTTTGTTTAATTATTACCTTATTCAACGTTGTTTATCAAAAAGTGACATAACATATATCAAACTCGTGTCCTTGTATTCTAAACCTTTTTCTTAAACTAAAAAAAAAACTTTATTAAGAAAACTCACTTCCAAGCGTGTCTCGAAAGGGACGAAAAATAAAGAAAGGTATGAAACATTACTACAAAACATAACAACATAACTTATAACTTTTTAAATTTTAAAACCAGTAGTCAATAAATAAGTAATTATTTGTGCATGGGAAAAGAAATAAGACCATCTTTAGGCTATTCAAAATTAAATAGGAAAATTTAGTAAAAGGATATAAAATCTTTATTTTAATATGGCTTATATGTAACGATGTTTGACCACTTTAATATCCTGTGTAACAAATAAAAAAACTTCGTAAAAATGAATTTTTGTTACTGAAAATTACATTTTATGTAACTTTTGTTGCCAAAATGCACATTCCGTGTAACGGTGACGAAACTAACACAGGTTAGCCGATCACATTTGATTTTTTTTTCATATTTTTATACTATTTATTTCATTTGTTCCTTATTATTATTATTGTTGTTGTTGTTGTTATGATTATTGTTATTACTAGATTAAATACACGCGATATATTAGTTGGTTTAAAAAATGGTAATTATTACACATTAATAAAAATATTAAATAATTATAAAATGCTAATAAATGATGGCATGTGACATCAATACCCAAACCAACGGTGAAAGTGCCGACATGAGATAGATGGCAGGCGTGATGTCATATCCGTGATATGAAAAGACATGATTGTATTTCTTGTACACGTCATCGATTATAATTGTTACAATTAGGGGTAATAAAGTTAAATATTTAATGGTTATAATTAAAAAGAACTCAACATTTTTAGAAGATATTTTAAAATGACAAAATAAAAATTTGGTTAAATATAGTATTTTAAAATGTTATAACAAGTAAATATTATATTTATGAATTAGGATAGACAAATATGATATTTTAACTTTTAAGAAAGGCATATATGAAATTTTTTATAAAATTTTTGATTCAAATAAAAAACAAAATTGAATCTAAATTTGACCGAGAAAAGACAAAATTGGATTTTAAATCTTACCAAAATGGATGCTCAAGATTGTAAAATTAAAATAAGTTATTAAATCAAGGGTTAGGGTTGTAATATAAATATGATTCTAATTAGTCTTTTATTAATATTAGAAGATTATTAATATTATTCTTTTTTACATTTCTTACGCTCAATCTATTTCCCCTAAAACTCTCTTTCTATCTCTCGATCCTCCATTCAACCACGCCACCTCCATGAAACCATCATTGTCGCCTCCAACCACCACCGCCACCTCCATGAAACCATCATTGTCGCCTCCAACCACCACCGCCACCACCTTCGTATGAAACCACCACAGCCACTACATACTTCTTCTTCAACCACCACCACCATTGTCACCTCATTCATCTTTAATTCCCACCACCACCACCACCGCTGCCTCATTCGTTTTCAACCACCACAACCACCATCTCCCTCATCAGTCTTTAAGTTATTCAATAGTTAACAAAATCGAAACCCTTATAATCGACACCAGAATCCAAGTTAGGTTTCTTACTTTGGAAATCGACACGACTACATCTTATTCAGCATTGTAACTAAGATCTGGTTTTGAGATGGAAGGTCACTATTACAGTATCAAATTAGTCCGATTTCAACCCATATTTGTCCTATTTCAACTCAGACGTGTTTAAGATCGATTAAGGGTTTTCAATTTCATCTATGATTGTGTGTGTGTGAGAGAGAAAGAGAGTCTTGAAGAACCACCACAGCCGATGAACACCACACATCACCTCCATTTGCGCTTTTGACATCCATCTTTCTTTTATACTCTCTCTTTCTATCATATGATTTGAACAATCTTGGTTGATTCGTGCTAACACGCTAGATCCTCTTGAAGGTTTTTTTTTTAATTTTTCCCCGTATATGTATATGAATTCCAATTTGTACACTTTTTTTGAATCGATCTTTAAACAAATGGATTTTTGATTTTGTTAATCGATGGGAAGAAATCAACAGATTTGTTAGTCGATTCATATGCAGGGTTCCAATTAGAATCAGTTTCTATCTGACTTGGTTAGGGTTCATTTCCATGAGTGAAAATTGGGTTTGAAAGAATGAACTTTTCTTATTAAGGTTTGAATGTTTTTGTTCATCTAGGAACCTACGAGAAATCGACGAAGGTGAATAATCGCGTATCTAAATTTGGAAAGGATTTGGGTTTAGATTACATGGGTAACGTGTGTTTGTTTGAATGGTTCATCCTTCGTTGATGATAACTTAGTTGAACATGAACAAGCAAGAACTCAAATGGGTTTTCTTCATTGATATAATAATAATAATAATAATAATAATAATAATAATAATAATAATAATAATAATAACACAACAACAATAATAAATAAATGGTAATAAAAAATAAAAAGTAACCCACTTAACCAACAATTGCACGTTACATTACATATAATATGAATTTCGAAAACTTTGTTCTATTAATATCAACAAAGTTTAGTTCATTATGTAAAATATTAAAATGAGGATACTTCATTACATTTTAGCACTTAACCTTATAAACATATAGTCTTATAAATTATAAAATTAAAAAAGACATAAAATGATCATTTTTAACGGGTTGTGATATAATATGTATGAATACAGTTTGAAGTACATGAAAGCCCTTGAATTAAGTGACTCTTTTGGGATGAAGTTTTGTTGTAAGACAATGTGTACCACGAGCGAAGGGATGAGGTAACATTTTGGGTTGGTTGGCTTCATCAGGAACACCTCTATGCCCCTCCTAAGCTGATCGGCTCTTTCTATTTGGTTCCCACAACATGAGCTCTACCCTATCCCCACCTCACCCATGACACACTTCACTCCACTCCACTTTCTCTCCATCTTTCTTCTTTTTCTCTCTTACCTTTATCCTCTCCCTCTCTCCCTCCCTCTCAACATACATAATAAAATAAAATAAAATGTGAGAGTAAGATTTAGACTATACTAACTTTTGGGTTGGAATGAGAAGAAACAAAAAGGAAGACGATACGATACCAGTATGGAAGCTAGATTGGGGAATCCATTTGAGTGCGCTACAAATCAACTAAAAGGTTAGGCATGATATTATTGGTAATTTTAAAATTGAAAAAGGCCATAAAAACTAAAAAGTGATCAAAATTGGATAAAACAAGGGCACAAGGGATACCAATGATGGATCTATTACATTTTAACGGTGGATTTATTACACATGAGAGATGATATTTCTAGTTATGAAAATTGATTCATTCATGAAAAGTATGACACTATTGAAACAATATTACAAGTTAATAAAACATGAAAGAGCAAATGAAAAAAATTGAAGACCAAAATCAAAAGATTTCAACAATGTCCATGGTACAAAATGATCATACATAATTTCCTCAATAACAAAGTTCTACATCAAGTCAACTCACTCTAATTGGAAATCTGATAAATCCACACTTGGTTTTTAATAATGTTAGTTTTGACGTGTTAACTTATGATTAAAAGTTTTTTTTATAATTCAATACTTTTATAGTTTTTCTGCATCTAAAACATTTTATTGTTTTATTTCATTTCGCGATGTATAATTGGAGATAGTTACTTTGGTGTCAAAACAAGTCCAAATTCAAACGGTAGATGCGAGTGAGACAACTACTCAACGATCAAAACACTCTACTTTGTAATGTATTGCACCTTGGTTTTACATTTCTAGTCCGCTTCGAGGCTAAAATTTATCGTTTACTATTGTTTTAGTTGGTTTCATAATTATAGTTGTAGCAAGGGTTGATAATTTTTGTCACGGCACGAAATTTGAACCTAACGCGAAGTGGGTTAACACGATCACAATAAAAACAAGTTGGGTCATTAATTGAAAATTCAAGCTATTAAAATATTGAAAATCAAAACGTGAAAATAACGTTTGATTGTTAAAAAACAATAAAAAAGCAAATGATACGTGTAGTCAACAACACCTATGTTAGGTGTTATTAGACTCACATAACACTTAAATAATTAGAAAAACTCAAATAACTAAAATACTCATCATTTAAATGTTATGTGAGTCCTTAACACTTCACATGTCATTTTCCCATAACAAAAAACGCTAAATCATCTATATCCTCTTTAAAACAAGATCTATCCTATCCTATGTGACATTGTTAATTGAGTCCTGGTTGCAAAATTAAAAGTAATTAGAGTATATTGTTTGATGATTTGTCATGATTTAAGAACTTTCATCTTTCACTTGTATATTTATTCTGGGCTTGAGTTTCTAGACCTAAATTAAAGGTTGAGAGTAACTATGTTTCACTTGTCATGATTGTTACATGATCCTAAGCTTTCCCACTAATTTAGTACACCCATTAACAATAACCAATTGATCCATTAGTTATGAAAACTCCTTATAATCTTGCAAACAACCCATTTATATCACCTATTAAGTGCCTTACAAAATAGATGTCTATTAAAGATTAGTTAAAATACAAATATATTCTACCCATGTCTTAATAGTGTCACTAGCCACACCATATACTAAACACAAATAGAAAATATTTTGGGTTAAAAATTCTAGATCAAGTCAAGAATTCAAGATTCATTCCTAAAGACAAATATTACATCAAAGAATTTATACTATATGCTTATGAGTTATGACATAGGCACACACAAAGATCGCAACAAATAATTATGCTTTGACTTTGTTCCGCTCTTTTCATATTTAATTGTCCTTTCTTCTATCAAAAGAACAACACAAGATAATGTTTACAAAATTCATAAGTATCATAATTTATGGTTTTTAGGGTTTTAGGTAAATCATAAAGTACTTTTATTTCTACTGATTGATCTCTAAACAGAATATTCATTATCACTTGTTTGGTTTCATCATTTTCATTATATACATTTACTTACTTTTGTACTTACAGTCTGTAGATATATTAAATTTGTCATACAGTACTAGAAAACATAATCACCATACCTGGTTACTTTTGTACTATTTGATTTTTTTATCAACAAAGTTAGTCCTTTTACCCGGTTATTAACAAATTTTTTAATAAATGAAACAGGATCTTCCAAATTGGGTACAATAAAACTTTGGGGAAAATATTTCAAGATTTTTTGAAAATCTTAAACGACAAGATTGCAAAACAAGATTGTGTTAAATTTCTATTGTTATGTTTGATTATCATAATAATTCTTAATTTTAAACCATATCTCGAAGACCTTACATGATGACCCGTGTTTAAACAAGATTGAAACCTAGTTCTTAAATAACACAACATGAAAATGATGTTGGTAGATTTACCATATTCGGAATTTAGGGTTTTGTGCTTTTATCTCACTAGAGCTGCTTCGTAAAGAGAACGTTACTTTTGTCTCCACAATTGTGAGCAAACCTTAGCCTGGATCATTTGACTCTATACTTGTTACGTTTAATTATTTTGTAATGAAGTAATCTCCAATTTATATTTTTCTTTATTAGGTCATGATATTTAAATGTTGTTATAAAAGTTTAGAATAATTAATTTTAAAAAACCCAAAATTGGGTCCATACGTAACCCTATCCAAAATCTGAAATTTCCCCCCAAATAACGCAACCTCCTTTTTTCAAGAAAATTGAGGTGACACGAAACACGGTTCAAACCAAACATAAGTTAAGTGACACAGAACAAACACGTCTACTTTAATATTCTCAACCATAAACTGTTTGATCATTAACCCACAAGACCTTGAAGGAAACAACATACAACTACCTTATTGCAAATTTATTTGCTGCCAACGTCTATCTTAGGTCTTATTGATGGTTTATTGCTCTAAACATTGCTTAGTTACTGCCTTCGATAGGTTTCCAAATAGTTTTAGCCTTTAACTTTATTTTGTTAAGTATAAGCGTAAGTACGAGTGTGTTTATATAGGCTTAAAAATGGAAGAGGTGCTTCATGATGGCCTCATCGGCACTAATGCACTATCAGGATCAACATCCTTCAAAAAAAACAAGAATGAATTTTATTTTGTACTCACCTCCTGGTCAACTTCCACTGATTCTGTTGGATTAGCAGCCTTTAGAACCTCAAAGAGAACATTAGTAGTTTGGTATGCTTTCGTTAGCTGTGCACCGAACAAACCTACGAGTCAAATATAGAAAAATAGAAAAGGAAAGAGGCAAAAAGCAGCGAAGACACTACTTAGAATCACTCAGGGTCTTCAAAAACTCACTGGTCTACTTGAAAAGAAAATGTAAATAATTCATGATGCTTCCTCTTTTATCAAATGGTTTTATATAAACCATATTTTAAAAAATGAGTTTTGAAAAGTTTAAACTTAGACTGAAAATCAGGACGTTACGATGAGCAAACCTTAGCCTAGATCATTGGAATCTGTACTTGGGATATTTAATTATTTTGTAACGAAGTTATCTCCAACTTATATTTTTCTTTGATGGGTTATGATATTTAAATGTTATAAAAGTTTAGAATAGTTCATGTAAAAAAACCAAAAACGACCTTGTCCAAAATCTAAAGTTTTCTTCCAAAATACGCAACCTCCATTTTGCTAGGAGATTGAGCCGACATGAAACACATTTCAAATTTAACATGAGTTAAAGCGACACAAAATATACACATCTACTTTAACATTCTAACTTTTTCAACCATAAACTGTTATTCATTAATTCATAGATCATGAAGGAAACAACATACAACTACCCTATTGCAAATTTATTTGCTTCACATTTATTACTCTAAACATTGCCTGTCCTTGATAGGTTTCCAAATAGTTTTAGCCTTTTGGCTTTATTTTGTCAAGTATAAGTACGAGGTTGTTTATATAGGCTTAAAAATTGAAGAGGTGCTTCACAAGTTTCATACTTTATGCTTTTTAGGATTTTAGGTAAATCATAAAGTGCATATATTGTTGGTGATTGTTTTGTAAACAGAATATTCGTTATCACGTGTTTGGTTTCATCATTTTCATTACATATATTTACTTACTTTTGCACTTACAATTTGTAGATACATTAAATTTGCCATACAGTACTAGAAAATACAATCATCATACACTTCCAAATTTTAAGAAGCTTCAACCATATGACTATTTGATTTTTTTATCAACAAAGTAGTATTTTTACCGAGGTATTAACAAATTTTTAATAAATAAAACAAGATCTCCAAGATTGGGTACAATAAAATATTGGAGAAAATAGTTCAAGATTTTTTGAAAATCTTGAATGAACTAATGACAAGACTGCAAATCAAGATTATGTTAAATTTCTATAATGATATTTGATTATCATAATTATTCTTAAACTTAAACCCATATCTTGAAAACCTTACATGATTGTCCGTATTTACATGGACTTGAAACCTAGATCTTAAATAATACAACATGAAAATGATGTTGGTGTTCAGAATTTAGGATTTTGTGCTTTTATCCCACTAATGTTGCTTCGTAAACAGAATGTGACCGTTCACAACTGTGTGCAAACCTTAGCCTGGATTATTTGACTCTATACTTGGGACATTTAATTATTTTGTAATGAAGTAATCTCCGATTTATATTTTTCTTTGATGGGTCATGATATTTAAATGTTGTTATAAAAGTTTAGAATAGTTAATTTAAAAAAACTCAAAAATGGGTCGATATGTAACCTTGATCCAAAATCTGAAGTTTTCCCCAAAATAACGTAACCTCCTTTTTCCTAGGAAATTGAGCCTACACGAAACGGTTCAAACCAAACATGAATTAAGTGATACAAAACAAACACATCTACTTAGAAATTCTAACATTCTCAACCATAAACTGTTTGATCATTAACCCACAAGACCTTGAAGGAAACAACATACAACTACCTTATTGCAAATTTATTTGCTGCCAACGTCTATCTTAGGTCTTATTGATGGTTTATTGCTCTAAACATTGCTTAGTTACTGCCTTCGATAGGTTTCCAAATAGTTTTAGCCTTTAACTTTATTTTGTTAAGTATAAGCGTAAGTACGAGTGTGTTTATATAGGCTTAAAAATGGAAGAGATGCTTCATGATGGCCTCGTCGGCACTAATGTGCTATAAGGATCAAGAGGTGGTATATTGTATGGGAGATCGATCTCCGTCTTCTGTGCAACTTTATCATGTGTTTCCAGAACCTGTGTCAATTATTTGACAGTTCATAAAAGAAGTTAGCCATAAGGTTTTACAGTAAAATTATTAGGTTACCACTAGGCATGAAACTTAAAGAATAAAAGGAAACCAAAGTATTAGCATCAATATCCTTCCTAAAACAAGAATGAAGTTTTATTTTGCACTCACCTCCCGGTCAACTTCCACTGCTTGTGTTTGATTAACAGCCTTTAGAACCTCAAAGAGAACATTAGCAGTTTGGTATGCTTTCGTAAGCTGTGCACTGAACAAACCTAGGAGTCAAATATAAAAAAAGAGAAAAAGAAAGATGCAAAAAGCAGCGAAGACGCTACTTAGAATCACTTCGGGTCTTCAAACACTCACCGGTCTGCCTTGTCAGCAGCACTTTGCAAAGCTTGGATATATTTTGTGTAGTAATGTCGATAAAAGCTCTGCATTTCACGTGCATCGCTTTTTTCCATCCTCCCAATCAAGGTTGGATCATTTTCCTAATAAAAAAGAAATAGAATCCATCACTGATTTGAACAGTCTAAAGAGAAAGAGAGGATTCATGAAGTGACTGACAAAGTGAAAAGCAACATCATCATCACTGAAGTTATTTTCCACCAACCAAAAACACCACTCAGAGTACTTACCCTTTCAAGACGCTGAAGAAGGGCAGTTTTGAACTGACGAACACCACGTCCACTAGAACTGGGATCCAACCTATGGGCTTTCTCAAATGTATAAAATCGACCTGCAGAAAAACGACATCAGAGAAATAGAACATGAAAAAAGAATACCACAAGACAAAAACATGTACCGAGTTTTGTTTTGATGTTATCTCTTGGCCAGGGGTTGTTCCCTTTACCCAAAAACGATGTATTGTTAAATTTTTTCACACAATTGTGCCTAGAACAACAAACTTACAAAGATAAGCGATCCTGGCGTTACTAGGCTCGACTTCATTAGCCACACGAAGAATGGGAGCAACCTCGACCAACGACGAGGGAACCACCTCACTGTTAAATATCGATTCTCCGAGATTCCCCGCCGTCTGTGTCCCCATGATCCACAGAGGCGGCGGCGGCGGCGGTTGATCCGACGAACCACTACCTCCACCTCTCGACATCATTTTTTTTTCACTTTGAAATCACCAACTCAAATACGGCAACAGCTCTTCAACATTAAACTTGAAATCTACTTCAAAATCAACAAACAAGCAACACAAATTAACTTAAATGCTTGCAAATATAATTAAGAGACAACATTAGCCTACAAAAACACCGAAAACAGCAAATTAAATACGAGGAAATCAACAAAATAACTTGATGCTATTAACTTACATTCGGCTTGTCTAGCTTCGTGTGGGTTTTAATCAGCAAGTGAAGCAGGCCCTAGGAGAGATATAATGAGAAAAAGGTGAGATTCGAAGGGAGGTGTGGAGGTGGTGCCATAGGAGTGTGTGCTGCAAGTTTAAGCTACTTCGAATGCCAGCAAGCGTAAGCTCTATACGGCAGATATGGAGCCAAAATAAAATTAAAATTAAATTTGGAATTTACTGTTGCTAAAGCATAGACGCACTGTCTTTTTTGTAATAATTTTCGAACGTGCCTTGTGATCCTCTACATCTCTGCCGTTGATTAGAAATCAATTGATTTAGATTAGAATCAATTTAATATATATATTGTTAACGACGTCATATGACATGAATAAATAGTAGGCCGTGATTGGTAGATAACGAGAAGAAAATATATTACCTTTAAATTCAAAAGGGTTTGGATGTAAATTATGAAGGGGCTGTATGAAATATGTCAGGAGGTTTTAAGAAAATTATATATTAATGTAATTAATTATAGGTTGTTTGAAAATTTTGTTTAATAACTTGTGACATATTTTGTTTAGAGAAAAAATAATTATATATTTATGACTGTCTCATTTTTATGTACGTTTTGATATAAATTTTATCGTAATATGACGTTTTTTTAATTAATTTATTGTAATTGTTTTATCCATCGAGAGCAACGGGTAGGTAATTATTAGATATTTTATTCGTTTTTTATATTTGTTCTCTCTACATAATATAGTCGATATAATTACTGATATCTTTCGATAAAAAGAATTAAAAATATACTATTTTTAAAATTTTTGTCGTATTACCAAAAATTTTATATATTTGATAACCATTTAGTGAGTCTTTTAAAACCGTTGATTTGTGACATAAAGCAGTTTACAAAACTACAACTACCAGTTTAGGGATCTTTAAAATTGATTTTAGGTGTTTGAGTAAATAATCGTAAGAAACTATAAATCTACATAATTACTGTGTAATGAAACAACCATTTCATGTTAGTGTGTTTTAATGAGTTTAGTTCACTAAAATGTATCTAACTTGTCATGTTTTACTATTGTGCGTATCGTACTTTAAAATTTACTATTGTGTATATCGAACATTAAATTTGTCAATATTGTGTGTATTAAACTTTCTATTGTATGTACTAAACGTATACATTTTTTTTCCTTTTTTATGCAATCAAAATACCTACAACAAATTAAAAGTTTGATACACACAATAGAAGCTTTTAAAGTTTAATATACATAATAGCAAAACTTGACAAGCTGAAAACATTTTGGTGAACTAAACCCCAACTTGAAATGTTATATAAAGATTTTAATTATCTAAGTTTTCTTACTTTTTAACTAATAACTTGGTAAATAAAGTTAAGGTTATTATTACATGGATATTTAAATTTAATGTTATCTTGTGTTTTGAATTATATTTAATTAAATAATAAATTATACTTAAAGCAATTTACGCATGTATAAATATAATCTATTCTATGTTAAGATCTTATTTTTATATGATCTAATTTGTGTATACTTAGCATCATTATTTAATATTTAACAAATTTAGTTTGCAATTCCAAAGATTTAAATATATAATTGACTAATATAAATGTCTTTTAAGTACTTGATATTATAACATCAACAATAATATATATTATGGTTATGTCTTTATAGTGTTGGGATAAAGTTCAATCACAAGAAACACATTAATATTATACTAAAAAAATTTTAGACATGTAACATAATTTTATATTTTTTTAAAAGAATATGTATAAAAAGTATTAAATATAAAAATTTTATTTACGTACCCGAGCACCGCATGGGTATAACACTAGTTGCTCTTGGTGGTGGATCCAGAAAATCCGTTTAATGGGGGTTTTTATTATTTGGTGAAATTTTTTCTTCATTCTCATGCTATATAATGTTTTCTTAATCTATATAGGTATTTAACAACTTATAATGAATCCTTTATATTAAAATAAGAACCACACCAAGTGAAAAACGATATGAAATTTTCTAAGAGTAGATATCCCCTTTAATGGTTAATATACTATTCAATGTACTCTTAAACTACAAGTATTGCTCTAACTACTCTTAACTAAAACTTAACTATTTCCCACCATCCCTTTTGATAACTTATCTCACACTACCTACATTGAAATTTGACTGACCGTAAGTATTCATCAACTTTTAACTCTAATCTGAAACATAAACAAAGCTGCATATTCTCTAGACCCAAACAATAAATTCACCAATTTAATAATGTAACTTCATAGTTCACCAATTCAACCAAATTAAAGTTCATAATGCATAACTACATAATTCTAAGCAATCAAGGAAACATTATGCAATATGTTTAAAATCAAACACCGATAACTACAAGGGCACAATTTCACATATTGTATATACAAACTTCATAACTTAATTATTTTAGAACAAGAAAGTAACAAGCCAACAATGTTGGGTTGGACTAGCCTTTCTTTCTTTTCGTTTTCATTCTAGGGGCCTTAGATAATTTAATAGGGGGCATTAGTTTGGAAGTCCAACATGTATATACTAGTTTTTTGGAAATCATTGGGGTCCTTTCCCCTCCCCTACTACATTGGATCCGCCGGTGATTGCTCTGCTTTTGTTATTACTTTTAGGGGTTGCATATGAGTATGCATTAAATGAACTGTATGATATATGTGTTATGTGATATAATTGTTATATGTATTCAATGTGTAGCAACATGGTACGGGGTTAAGCGCGAGATGTAACTTCGTGCCTGGTGTATAGCTATACCGAGGTGTAGCTATGCACATGAAAAACAACATGGTACAGAGTTACGCGTGAGGTGCAACTTTATATTGAGAACAATGTTATGGTATATAGCCACGCAGGTGGTGTAGCTATATACCAAAGCAGTGTAAGGGGGTATGGCTACGCATGTGGTGTAGCTATACTCCCGAACAGTAGCGGGGTATATAGCGAGTTGTATACCAATAGCAGCTGGGGATAGGCTACATGTGAGGTGTAGATAAGCCCCAGTACAGTAATAATTTGTGCAGGTTTGCAGGTGATACAGCTTGGATGTGAGACATTCTGGGGATACTTTACTCCTGTTGTTATAGCTTGGATGCGATACATCCTGGGGAGATTTTACTCCTGTTATATGTTGTATATGTTCAACTAGTATGTTTACTAAGCGTTAGCTTATGTTTCAGTGTTGCATGTTGCAGGGGGCTCAAGTTTCAGCAAGGGTAAGGCCCCAGTATAGTGATCAACCGGATAGCTCACAGTTTTCAAGAAGCAAACTTTTAACACTATTTTTTTTAAATGTTAGCACGTGTGTACTTAGAAACAGTATTTTTTAAAACTCTGGTATCTTTTCGGTGCTAATTTATAAGATAATGTTTTTGAGCTAAAACTGGAAAAGTGGTGTTACACGTTATGTAAATCGGTGCTGGAAAGTGTAACATCCTCACAAAGGGCCTAGACGCACGCTTACGTGGTACGTGTATTAAATTAATAAATTGAATAATATATATATATATATTTGTAGAAATCAGGGAAAATAACTAAAATAGTTATTTAAATGAGTCAATAAGATATTGAGAAAAATATAAAAGAATAAAAGAATATTAAATGATTTAGAATGAGGTTTTCAAAAATATCCCCGTTAGTTAAAACGGGTATTCGTGCGTTAAGTTGTAAGTTGAAAAGGAAAACAAAATACCCACTTGTGGATTAATATTACCCACAAGTAGGCACCTCCTCTTCATTCACGTGAGATATTACAGAGAACTCATTTCTCTATATTGTGTTCTTGTGTTCTAAGCCCTTCAAGAGAGAATTCAAGTAAGAGAGCTATCAAGCTTCAATTTTGTTGCTGTAATCGAGTTTGGATCAAGCCTTAATCTGTTCTTGATCATCTTCTTCATCCAATTTCTCTTGTAAGTTCCATTTCTCCATGTTCTTCAAGAAATTAGGTTTTGGTGGGTTTTTAGGTCAAACCCGAATTTGACCATTGTGGTCTGATTTTGAAGCTTCTAATGCTTCCTACAACTCATATAGATGCTAAAGAACACATAACATGGATTAGAATTGCTTGATTTTATCAAAATCAAGATTTGACCAAATTGGTCAAAATAGCCAAAAACGGGTCAAACTGAAATTGACCCTCAAGAACTGAAATTTTATGTTTTAATTGTTCTTATGAAGTTTTAGGATTGATTAGAACACATATGTTTGATTAGAGGTAGTGTTTATGCATATGTTCAAAATTGGCCTAAATGGGTCAAAATGGCCAAAATGAGTTGAATATGTTTTTACACATCAAGGACTGATTTTTAAGGTTATAATAAGTTCATATGACTTGTATGAATTGATTAGAACAATGATTTTGAATTAAATTAGTGGTTTTGCTTGAATTGGTAAAAAAAAGTGCTAAAATAGGCTTTAAATAGCCAAAATTTGGAAAATACTATCAAACAGAGGTTTTAAATGAAATGGTCAGTTCCAATAGCTTCAATAAGTCATTTGGAGTGTGAATGATGCATTGGAAGTGTTGGAATTGATGTGTTTCAAGTTTTGGCCATATTGAACACATTCTTGCTATTTAAAGCTTGAATTTTGTATGGTTTTATTGGATAAGTGTTAGGGATGTTAGAAAGCACATACAAGTGCCAAATGATGTTATGGAACACTGAAAATTGATTAGAGCTGAATTGGTATTGAAATGGACCAAATTGGTACTGCTGTGCAGAAACAGTATCTGTGCACTGCTACACGTGACGCGACGCGTCGAAGGCTTGGACGCGACGCGTCCAAGCAGTTTCTGCACACATTGCTGTTTTGTGTTGTCCTTTCGCGTAGAAGTGTTTTGGTCATGGATATAAGTTAGCAAACAAGTTAGGAACATTGTTAAAACATTACTCTTGATGTCTTGATGATTTTCTTGCATGTTTAAGTGTCTAAACGTGAATGATTTGATATAGGTGCTAAAGGCAACTAAAGCAAGCCGGAGTCGTGTAATTACCTGTTAAGCTCAACAGGTGAGTAACAATTAACTCGAGTATGATATTAATAGTATTAGAAGATGTTTTGTATGTTACAATCCATGAAATTGTAGATATGCATGTTTAGAGATTTATGAACTAAATATGAGAACCAAATGATATGTATGCATGTAAAAGACCTTGTAGGTCATTGTTGATATGTGAAAATGCCTGTTTAGGTCACTCTTGATATGTAAGGGCCGGAGTAGGCCATTGTGTTTGTGATGAGGCTAGAGTAGGCCATTGTTTGAGTGCCGGTACTACATTGTAGAGATTGTGGTGCGGGATTCGATGATCACGAATCTTGGTTCTAGCTAAACCGCCACCCTCAATACTAACTCGGGGCTCTCAGTTTTCCCACTGATCCCAAATGGGACATGATCCCGAAGAACGCAATGGTGGACCGTTACCCGCTTCTCCACCGGCGCGGAGGAAGTAACGGTTTCCCCAGTGAGGATCATTGAGCCGGGTTTATAGCCCTGCAAGACGTGATGCCTGCTGACAACCGGAACTTCAACGTGTGTTAGGATAGACTTGAATGAAGTTATGTGATGCATGAAATATGTTATGATACTGTTAATGTACTGCTCTTGCTTTAATTGTTATTCACTAGCTATTTATAGCTAACCCTCTCATGTTCATTCCTAATGCAGGTAAATAGACTAAAGGTGAGCACGGGTACCTACAGGGATGACATGTTTGGTTCTTGGGGAACACTGTAATAGGACAATGTTATGTAAATGTTTAGTGTAATGGTCGATCTAGTTCGTAACGTTGGAAACTTTGTTAAACAATACTTTTGTAATTACAACTTATATTTATATAAGTTGTATAATGTGAATAAATAATTCGCTTCCGCACGCATTTTAATAAAAAAATATATACTCTGAATTTTGAAAGACCGGCGTTACAGAAAGTACTTCATTGTAATTCATGTCTCGTTATAAAGCACCAATAAAGGTGATTGATGGGATTGAGAAACTAAGGAGAAGATTTATCTGGGGTGTTTTTAATGTCAATTCAAAATTCCATTAGGTGGATTAGCAAATGTTACGGCTCCTAAGGACTTAGGTGGTCTTGGCATTGAATCTTAAAAAAACAGCCAATATAGCACTACTAATCTGATGGTGGTGGAAACTAAAGGTTGATGGTAAAGCTTTATGGGACAAGGTGATCAAAGTTATTCATGTAGTATGGGGAATAGATTATCTATCAATAGCCAATTCTTAAAAAGTGGGAATATGGCTAAATATAATAAAATCAAGTAATTCACTTACACCCCTTAACTTAAACATTGTGATTTCTTTACTAGAACTATGAGAAATAGAAACAACACTCTTTTTGGACCGAAGATGAATGGGAACAACCTTTTTCATGTCTATTTTTCTATAATTAGTGCATTGGAACATGATAAACAATGTAAAATAACGATTGAAAATAGACTTTTGGGTGCTTTAGAAAATCTACTCTAGCATTTAGTCTTAGATGATGGTGAGGATACATTGAGATGGGATGACGATCCAAGCGGGCCATTCTCGAGAAATTCACTAAGAAACATCATTGATAATTTGTCAAACACATCGAGCTCTAGCCGTAGTTTATGGAATATATGGTTACCCCCAAAAGTTATTTGTTTTGATTGGTGTTTGTTTTAAAACGTATCCCCATCAGATTGAACTTAAACTTGAGAGGTATAGTTCTTCATTCGGTTTTATGCCCTTTTTGTGATGGAGTATAGAAACAGAGTAACATATATTCCATTCCTCTGTAATGGTGAATAATTTATGGAATCGGTTATTGAAATGGTGTGGTACAAACAAAAAGAAGAAGGAAATTTATGGAGGCAGTAGTGAGAAGTTTGTTGTGGTTTATTTGGACAACTTGAAATAACTAAATGTTCAATAGGAAATGATTTGCGGCTTCTGCGGATGAAATTCAAGCTACTTTTTTTATATGGATTAAATATAGAGTCAAACATAAGTCATTAGATTGATTAATTTAGTGTTATAATTATACTATTTTCTTTTAATCACTATGTAACACTTCTATCAACTTGCTAGAACTTATTAATAAAATTTGACAATGCTAGGCGTTCAGGCGTTTGGCTAAATATTACCAAAGCTGGTATGTCTCTATTATCTCTAAATGTTAATTTAGATGACTTTTTTACTCGGAAAGTGGGCAAAGGTGATTCAACTTTATTTTGGGATGATAGATGGATAGATTCCACCCCTCTCAAAGAGATTTTCCTTGATCTTTATGAATTAGATGCGATTAAACAATGTACTGTTGCTTCTCGGTTTTCACATAGTCCATTGATAGGTGTGGTTTTTTAATTGGACTTGGGTTGATGAAACTGAATCAGTGAGACTTTCAAGTCAGATTAATGAAATTGAAGAATTGTTAAAACATGTTTTTTTATCTACATTTACCGTTAAATCTATGTGAAAGATCATTCAGAATTCGTCTTACTCATCTTCCACTGGTAGATCGTTTTGGAACAGTTGGCTTCCCCCAAAAGTTAATTGTTTTGTGTGATGGTTGTTTCTAAAACGAATACCTACCAAACTGAATTTATGCTTAAGAGGAATATATTTACCTTTAACTGTTTGTTCACTTTGCGGTAGTGAATTAGAAACAGAAGACCATTTATTCTTATCTTGCTCGTACACTAACGAAGTTTGGAAATGGTTTAAAAAGTGGTGTGATATTACTATTGATGAGTTTTCATCCTTTGATCTTTTCCTGTTCAATCTGTTACAACAAGGTAAAACCAAGAAAAAGCGAATGTTTTTGGAGGCTGCAACGGGTTGCTTGTTTTGGTGCATTTGGAAGGCTCGGAATAATTTGGTATTTAATGGAAAGAGGTTTATTGTGCAGGCGGTCATTGTGGAAGCTCAAGCTACTCTGTTTACTTGGATTAAATTTAGAGCCAAATATAGTTTATTGAATTGGTCAATATGGTGTTGTAACCCATTATCTTTCTTCTAGTTATATTGTAACTCTTATGCTTTGAGCATCTTGCTTAAAGTATTTTTATTAATTTATTTGGGTTTGCTAAGCTTGAGTGATGACCATGCCAAAGCTCATGGTTTAGCTTTCCCTTTTCGCTATTAAAAAAAATTGAGTTCTAGGTAATAAAATACTAAATCACTTTGTCAAGAGTTAGCAAACTTGATTTTTAGAAAAAAAAAGGGTATCACACGTTTTATTATGACATTGATTGTTCAATATCATGTACTTATGCTAAACACTGTTAGGACAAGTATATTGGACTTGTCATAGCGGTAAGAGAGTTTTTTCAGTGAAGAAGAGGTCTCGAGTTCGAGTCTCTATGAAGGGTTTCTTCGTAATAGTAGTTGAGGGTCTGTCTGGTGAAGCAGGCCTACCGAATTAATTAGGCGCGTGTTCAAAGTTTTTAACGTTAAACCCACTTCCAACCGATTATTAGCCACGTGTTTTCGTAGGTTTGATCAATTCAATTCAATTCAATTTAATGCCGATGCCGAACGGAGGGACATTCTACGAACAATGCTACATCGACCGAGACGAGGACGGTTTTGGAAACTTCAATAAGCTTCAAAACATGCCATTGATTCGGCCGGCAACATACCCGAATAAACTAATGCTCACCATGATTCTTCTTCAATCGACCCTGTCATCTTCCATTTGTCGCAACCTCTGTTACCTCCCTCTATCATACTACCATTTCTTATATCTAGTAGCCAATGGCCTTCACTCACTCGTTTCTTCAAATTTTCTCGCCAATAAACCATTTCCCTTGTTACCCATCTTGCAAATTTGCACTTCTCCTCCGATCATCGTAAGTTCTCTGATGCTGGAATCATTTTTATGTTTTTGTGGTATGCTCGGTTCAAGTTCATATCAAGAAGATTAAGGCTAAGGGTAGGTGTTTAAATCATCGACTTTTTTCTTTCTCGTACGAATTCTAACATGCTCATCACGTGCTCGAGAAAATACCCAACTGACTGAAATTCTTTGACAGACTTAATTTGAACTTTTGTAGTGGATAGTTGCAAGACTAGAGAACATGGTATTATCATAGCTGTTTCAGGAGTTAATCTTATGTTAAGATTTATCTTGTTTATGCACGCAAGTCAACTTACAACAAATATCTTGGGCAGTTTAAGGGAATAGAAGAGTAAGAAGTAAGTTTCTTTATCTGTTTCAGTTAGTTTTTAGTAATTTCATATCTAGATTGCGATGCTTGCTGTTCTTATACGAGATCATATGTATTCTTAGGTTTGATGCTTTAATTAATACAACAGACTCTTTATTTGGACTGTGATTGCTGCTTAAGAGGCTGCATAAGTGCATAATTACTGTAGTCACTCAATCAAAGCTTCAAATACCGATAAGCCATAATACTTTTAAAACAGGGGCCGTTAGAGTACTTTGTAGTTCCCTCAACTGCTGTATCAATAGATCTTTGTGTATCATGGGCGCAAGTCCTGCATGTGTTCAATTGCAGATATGAATTGAGATGTATATTCCTAGTCAAGTGGATTTTATAAATTGGCATTCTTTGTTCAAACAGGATTTTGTATCAAAATGGCAATGTCTTTGGAGGATCTTCTTGCTGAGGAGGGTTTCAAGAGCAGTATCTCAAAAAGAATGACTAGAGCTTCATCTGGACCCGTAACAACAAGAATCCCACCCCGCCCACTTCAAAACGAACATAAATCTGGGATTCCAACTCGTTTGAGAAAGACAGAGAGAGCGTATTCAGATACCCGTCGATATGATATCCGTGTTGAATCTCCAATAACCAATAGAGTCAAGGGTAGGAGATCAGTAGATATTCTCCAAAGGGAAAAACTGGACAGAGGGTCAAGGAATGAAAGGAGGGAGAGACACATTAGAAGAGGTTCTCAAGACACGGGAGATCTTTCCAGAGGCAGTATCGAGTCATCGCAACAATTCTCTCTTGACGAGATAGCTGAGGTCAAACAAGGTATTCGGAAAGTCAAAGATGGAATGGTGGATAAAGGAAGGTACAGAGATATATACCTAAACAGTGTGTTTAGCCCCCCAATTAGCATGAATAAACAGTATGAGAACATCTCAGGGAAGGATGTGCAGATTGATAATGGTTATGTTAATGATTATGATGATTATCAGAAAGCTGGGAACCAACCTGGTTCATCATCTAGTCGATCAAATAGAAGTACACACAACAAAGAAACTGTTCGTGATAGCAAGGCCCGCAGACCAGCTGAGATCGAATCTGTTCCTGAAGTAGCTCTTGATGATGTTGCCATCAGAGCAGTGATATCCATTTTGAGTGCTTACATTAAAAGATTTTTAAAAGATCAGGATTTCAGGACGTCAATGTATCACAATTGCTTTGCTGCCCTTAATTTTTCAAAGTTAGAAGAAGAGATGGTTGCTGAAAGCAAAGTTATATCCAACCTTGATCAAGCTATAGAAACAGTTGAAAGAGCTGTAGAGAATCGTGCTAATGCAAAAGAGTTGAAGAAAGCTTCTTTACAGCTTAGTGTGATCACAGGTCTAAATGCAAATGATTTGAAAGATGGATTTACATCTGGGTTTCCCAATTCCATTTTATCAGCTTGTGGTCACTTGTATTTAAGTGTGATATATCAGCTACAGAAAAAAGAGCGCATATCAGCCAAACATCTTTTGCAAATCTTTTGTGATTCTCCCTCTGCAGCCCGAACCACATTGGTTTCTGAGCTGTGGGAAAATGTATTTCATCCTCATTTATCACATTTAGAAGCGTGGTACAATCAAGAAGTTCATTCTCTAGCAGATGACCCACACAACACAAGGAAGTTAAAGCAATTAAAAAAAGTTTATTATGAAATTTTAGACTCGGGTACATACCAATTTGCATTGTACTACAAGGATTGGCTCACAGATGGTGTTGAAGCTCCCTTGGTTCCTTGTATTCGTGTTCCATCAGTTTTGGTTCAGGGAATTCAGCATGAGGGTGTGAATGGAAGCAGTTTAGAGTTTACTAGCCCATCCTTTTCATCCCAGCCTATTGTCAGCAAGAAGTTATATGATTCTGTATTTGGCCGGATGCACAAACCAGTAACTGCTGAAGTGGAAGTTTATCAACATTCACAGAGATCAGATGATGATATTTATAGCTTTGATGGGTCTATGGAAGATAAAAGGACGCTTACATATCCTTTGGAAGAAGATGGCGAATACAAGGATTTATATGTTAAAAGGGATGAGGAGCCCTTTCAGGTAAGTTTAATACAAATACTGATTCATCGGTTAGCTTGTTGGCACGAGTTATTTCATACTAATCATTATGCTTCTTTTCATGTCATGAGCGAACACTGTTATCTTTTAAATATTAATGCAATATTCTTTCAATACAAACTAAATTTAGGGGGTATTTAGATTTGTCTTGTGAAACTGATTATTGCAATTTATAGTTGCAATAATTAGATGTCTGGATAAACAGATGCTGCTTATGACTTAGGGGTTAAATATTCATGCAATAATTCGATGTCTGGATAACAAAACTTGTTATCATAGGGCAAGGTAAAATTACCTAATTTGAGACACTTTTATTCTCATATTGCAACACGTATCTCACCCTTTCACAATAGTGTTCTTTTTGGTCATCTTGTCTGTTAATTTCATAAATAATCAGAAACAGTCAATAAGCCGGAGGTCTGTTTAGAAGCAGTTTCTTTACCCTTGGGTAGAGGTATGATTGTCTACATCTTACCTTCTTCATGCCCCGCTAAGGCGGGATTGGTGTATTGTTGTTGTTGTGATTACTTGTGAATCAGAAACAGTCAAACAGTTGACTATCTGGCTATAACAACTTCAAACACCAAAAGTAGATCCAAATGCCATCTCCTTCAACCCGTTTTATTACAACTGATTATCTCTTATTCTAGTTATTCAATATCACATACTCACTTTTAAAGCTCACATCTAACACAACAAGGCCAAGTCAATCGTTCCATCATTAATCATGGGTCTTGTTCGGAAGTTATATGGTTGCAGCACGATTTACTCTATTTCCCCATTTATAGTTATATTGCATATTTGTCATTATCATTTGCATATCCATCTAGCTAAGTAATGTGTAAATGCTCATAATATTCTTAATATAGCAGGATGGAATAATAACCCAAGAAGAACTGGAATTGCAAAGAGCAAATACCTTAGAAGGACTGGAGAGCCCTAATATGTTGCAATCACTTCCAGTTGCGAAAGTCAATGAACTTACTCTCAAGAGGCTAGCAAAGTTTGTCTTTGGACAGCAACAAACTGAGAGATCTGTTGATCTTGTTGACAATAATTGCTTGTCACAAGTAGACGATGCAAATTATCCCGACTTCTCGGTAATCATATCGAAACAACCATCGAACCTAAGCACAGTACTTTATATAACACGCTTTGATTTTTCATTCTAATTGTAATTTTCTCTTCTTTGATGCAGCCAATAAAAACAAATGCTAATGGAGGACATTCTTTTTTGAATGCCCCTGAGGATTATATATGCCCTCTAAGTGGACTTCTTTTTGAAGATCCCGTGACTATAGAGACTGGTCAAACCTATGAGCGTGCAGCTATCGTGGAATGGTTTAATAAGGGAAACACAACATGTCCTGTATCTGGGAAAACATTGGAATGCCATACTATTCCATTCACCAACTCTATTTTGAAGCGAGTCATTGAAGGCTGGAAATCAAAGCACTCCAGGAAGATATTAGCCTCTGCTTCTCAACCTTGGGGAAGCCCTGGGGAACAAAAATATATGGCTGAGGCTGCGGTTTTCATATTAGAGCAGCTGCTTACTGTATTTGGTAAAGACGAAAATACAGCAAATGCTAAGCATCTACTTGCTCTTGGGGGTTTACAGTTTCTAATTCAAAGATTTGGATATGGAAATTTGGATGAAAAGACACGTGTAGCAGCGTTGCTGTCCCGCTGTATTGAAGCAGACTCTAGTTGCAGAAATCATGTAGCCAGACACATTGAAAAGCAGGGTCTGCTTGAGCTACTCCACTGCAAGGGAGTAAAATCAAGAACGAATGCGGTGTTTCTGCTTTTTGATCTAATTTGTCTGAGCAGGTATTTCAATTGTTACTCAATAATTATAATATGTGTGAAAACGAGACTATACACGTTGCAAAGTCAATGTATGCTACCTGGTTCATGTTGGTTAAGCTGATTACTTTTATTCATGGTTTGTCACTTTAGGAGAAAAGATGTCCGCTTTTTCTTGAGTGGCTTGCAGAAGGAGAGTATAGTGAGCTCGATGCACATTTTGCTACTCTTTCTTCAGAACTGTTCACCCGAGCAAAGATCATTGGTTGCTGTGCTTCTGTTACACTTGGACCTTATGGTATATATTTAAATATATAAAAAAGCTTTAACTTTTCTGCATGTCTTTTGGTAACTCTATAGGTGGGAAAATGGAAAAGATAATGTAATTAATGTAGGAGAATTGGGAGCAAATTATGATCCCATAATTGGTAGGTAATCCCATGAAATCTGGGATTCTCCATAGAATAGTTTCCTTTTTTCTTGTCTTCCTTGCTTATTTATATTGTACTCTTCTCAGTAATAGAGATACAGAAAACTAAAACTGTTACTAAATAAAGCTTCTATTTTGACCATCTAATGATACTAAAAGGCTTGCACCTATGAGCTTTCAGCAAACATTTAAAATTCTTTTGTGGTAAAATTTTAATGCAAGCATTTGATTGTTACAATGTCTATATTCCAACTTAAAGGTGGATCAGCAGAAGTATAGTATATATAGAGAGGAAGCTGTTGATACAATTACATCTGCTCTTGATGCCAGTCTTTCTAATGAAAAGGTCCGAGAAACATGTTGCAGAGCACTCCTTATTCTGGGAGGACGAATCTCTTTCTCAGGAAAGGTAATCACAAAGGATTGTATCCTAGAGAAAGCCGGTTTCTATAATAGATCTGAATCAGATCTTTTAGAAGACAAAATCACAATCAAAGATGACATTTTGCCGGTAATTTTCTCTCTTTCCAAAGTTCTTAAGAAAAATAGTTATTTTATTATGGTTAGGATTAAGTTCATGTTGTGTTTTACTTCATGCAATTATAGTGGTTTTTAATTTTTTTAATGAAATGTGGATACACTTCATTATCATGTTCGGTAAATGAATCAAGTTTTGAAGATAATTAAAGCTCATTAAAACGTCAATTAAGATTACAATAACAATTTAAAAAAATTCTAGTTATTTTGGAGTCTAAAAGGTAATTTAGTTAGAAATTTGGAATTCATAAAAAGAGTTATGTTAATTAATGATTACACAAGTAAAACTGAGTTAACTTGCAACTTATCTTTCCATGCCATGATGAAGGGGAAATATCACCTCCTGCCTGTGGGATGAAAATCAGGTAAAGGAATGAATCACATTCCTTCAGGAGTGGGCCATGCCATGCCATTCCATGAAACAAAACAAACACATTGCCTTCTTTTCTTTCTCTTTTTTTAATATATTCCAATCACCAATGGCATGGACCATTGCATTCTTTTTTATTCCAGCATATGAAACGCTACCTCAGAAAGTCAGAATATAATACAGGACAATTCTAACATTGGTTATGGCATATAGGATAATGAGGAGGAAGAGGCTGTTGATGATTGGTTGACTAAATTGTCAGCATCTCTTCTTGGTGACGGGAAAAAGTCGTTTTTGGATTCACTTTCCCAGTGCTTAAGTTGTGGACACCAAGATATCGTAAAAGTGGGCTTGACAACAGTTGTGTGGTTCAGTTCTTCACTTGCTTCATTACCTGATTCTGAATCCCAGCTCTCAGCCTTCTCGCTTCTGATCTCTAAACTGAAAGAAAATCTTGAAAATAGTGAATGGATAGAACACAAGATTCTTGCTGCAATGTCTCTGCTTAATCTTACCAAATTCCCAGGTTAGCATTTTCTGGCCATTTTCTTTGATATTACTTAAACTTCACAATGTTAACCATGCCATATAGTAGCCTTATGTTTAGTGAAATGTTTAACAATTAGCAAGTAATAGTCCTACTCTGCTTGGGTGGGATCGAGCATTGTTGTTGTACTTGTCCTAAAATAAGTACATTGTGTGACTGGGTTTAGGGCATAATGTTAATGAAATGTCTGCCAAGTAATCCAGTGTATAAATACCCATCAATAAACATATACAAAAGAAATTGCCAATGGGATCCCCAAAGGATTTTTTTTTTTTTTTTTTTGCATAAAACATTGATTTTTTTAATAAAAAATTCTCAAAAAAACCCTTCATACTTCATTTAAAAAATGAGATTTGGTCCTTAGACAATTCAACTGGTTGATCATGCTGAGGTTGATTGGTCCTTTTATTCCAAAAAAATCCTATGTACTTTTAATGAAAAAACAGTTAAGCCCCTTTACTTTTGTATACGTGGCGTGTAACCTATACGTCAGCTTGTTAAACTAGTTTAAACAGATATTTCTGTATAAGCATATTTTTAGCATGTAGGTTGTGTGTGTGTGTGTGTGAGAGAGAGAGAGAGAGAGAGAGAGAGAGAGCGCAACCCTTACAAAACATGCATTGCAACTTGCAAATCTTAATGAATAGAAGGATTCACAAGACCTGTGAATGTGAATGGCTGCAGATTGCATGAACCTTTTGATGACAATGGCCAATGAGATTGCAGCACCTATCAGGAACCTTTCAGAAGCAAGCTGGATTGCAAACGAATTGTATGCCTTAATCTCTCAGGAAGATCTATAATCTTTTCCTAGCCAGTTTTCTGGTTATGACTAAAAAAAAAGAAAAAAACATAATCCTGTAGCCTGTCTCATCTCCTTAAACCTCGCATGGTTTGCTCATAGTTATGGACCCAAATAAACGCATATGGTGCTAGCTGTGCCTGACCCTTGGCGTTGGTGTTGGTCCTTTTGACATCTTATCCGGAATCACAGCCACCGGCTTTGGTCATTTCAGTGTCTTATGGTTGGTCTTGGCAATCTCTACTTGTGAATGATATGTTGGTGATGGTTCACGGCGATTTCTATTTGTAAATTTGTTAATATATAGACTACCGCTCGTCTCCCCTTTTCGATTGGTTTGTATTGTACAATGACCGTGTATGTGTGTAGAACATGAAGAGAGTTTTTAGGAAATGTATAATAATTGAGTTGTGTTCACGTACCAATGCCATATAATTTGCTTATATATGTTGGTAGAATAGATAAAGTAGTTGTTATATTTTTAGATTTGTCCATCTCAACCAAGTAACCACCTACACCAATTCATGCTACAATAAATATCTTATTTCTACATCTTTTTAAAAGGGCATACAAGTTCGCATTTATATATATTATAGGCGTGTACCAGATGATTGCAGATCGATTTAAACGTGAACAAATATAGAAAAGTACAAACTTATATAACGAAGTCATTTGCATTGACATTAAAACACATACAACGCTTTAATCTTACATTCATCCTACACATGAGGAACCATAACCACATACACCTGCAGGTCCCCCCCACACATACACACAAAACAGAACCAAGATACTGCCGGTATTCATAAACATCCTAAACTAAGCAGGCTTACTACATGATCTTATTCTTGTACCAAAACACACCACCTTCATCCTCATCTGGCTCCACAAACAGGCACTCCTTGGCCTCTCTCCACATCGCAACATAAAACGGAGTCCTATCACATCGATAATACTCACCGAGCAAAGGTCTCACAGCTTCCGTTGCTTCCATCGCCTTATAGTGAGGCATTGTTGAGAATAGATGGTGCACCACATGTGTGTCTGTGATGTTATGGAACACCTTGTTCAGCACACCATAGTCACGGTCCACTGTTGCCAATGCACCCTTCAGCCATTCCCACTCCGATTTATCATAGTGAGGCAAAGAAGGGTGTGTGTGTTGGAGGTACGTGATTAACACCAGAAACCCATTCACGATCAGTAACGGGAACCCATAGACACACATCACCCAATCTAAGCCTTTTACAAGGGAAACACGATATAGGATGAATGACATGGTGATGATCCCGATGTCAGAAAGGAAAATCTGGAGGCGTTCTCGCTTGTTGTATATAGGGCTATTGGGTGCATAGTGGCATGCGAACCGGTCATAGGGCCTTCCAGATACATTGAAAGCCAAGTACAAGGGCCAGCCTAGAGTGAGGGTGGCAAGTATACTTATGATACGGCCTGGTGGATTGTTTAAGTATTTTGAGTACCACGGCATTTTTGATCGGGGTTTTGGGACAAAGACTTCATCGCGCTCAAGTGAAGCGGTGTTGGAGTGGTGGCGGCGGTGGCTGTATTTCCATGAGAAGTAGGGGACAAGTAGAGACGAGTGGAGTATGAAGCCCATGGTGTCATCGACCCATTGATAATCACTAAATGCATGGTGGCCACATTCATGGGCTATGACCCAAACTCCGGTTAGCACGCAGCCTTGGGCTACCCAATAAGCCAGCCATGCAAGGGTGGAGAAAGGGGTTGGAAGATAGTGGAAGTAGGTGGTGGCAAGGTGGTAGAGGATGAAGGTCACTGTGAGGTCAGAGATGACGTATGAGAAGGAACGGGTTAGGGAACGGTGGAAACAGTGGGGAGGGATGGCTTTTTTGAGGTCGCTGATGGTGAAGGGAGGTTTTGCGTGAGGGACTCGTTTGAGTGGGTTCTTCTTTCGCTCAGTTTCGGTTTTGGAGACAGACATGCACCCTCCTGCTCCCATTTTGTTGTCCAACGCCTGTTGATGTTGACCCACTCTTCAACCTGCAAGAGATCATATAATATGTTTTACCCCTGTATAATCTTTATAAACTCCACGGCTAATTAAATACATAAGAAACTTGTGTATTGACGTTGAATGTTGTAAATCAAGTAAATCCATAAACAAATATAGGTCTAAACCACATATGAGTGAGAGTGAGCCATTTCTGAACTCGGTGATAAGGGCAAAACTTAAAAAGCACTACTGACTCGCACCTTTGTGTGTGACGGGACATTTGTTAGGATTAAGATGACACAAACAAAACAACCAGATAAGAAAACGAAATATTCCAACAGTTTGCCTAAATGAATAATTTTGCTAACAAACAGACATTTTTTTCCTTTTTGGGATTCCACCACCTAGTCACCGGCTATTAAGAGCACCGGTAGTGGTAACTGAAACACATGTAGTCATCACATGCCCATGACACTGAAATCTGGACCCATGTTTTGTTTTTCTTTGATTGCAGACACAAAAGAAAACAACCGATCACACTCGTTATCACTTTGAAGAACTGAATGTAGTCATCACATGCCCATGACACTGGTTAAGTTTTGTCTCCCGTCAAAAGATGTTGGCAATAAAAAGTAAATCAAAGCTAGCTCTCTAGTCTCTATAAGGGAACGACAGAGTATGATTCAAGAATTTAATTAGACTTTATGTATACAGATGTTAACACATCGACCATCAAACAATTAGGTCTGCTGGGAATACAACATTAACAACCTAGATTATTTTCAAGAGTAAATACAACGCAATTGCCATTTGTCAAAGATATCAACACATTTCTATAACTTAAAGAAATCTCCAAAAAATTTATAGGTCTTTAAAGGTAAAGCAATGAGTAATTGCAGAATTTGTATATAAGATTAGCAAGAAGACATATGATAGTACTCTCATATTTAATAAATTACAGCAAAAGTTAAAAAGACGCAGACATAAATAAAAAAAACTACTATTTCGTCGGTAATTAATAACTGAAAAAACAAAAAATTGCATGCATCAGAGATAAATGCCCAATTTTACATAAGAAACAGAGTGAGATGATTGGAGTTGAAAACCTAATGGACTCTAATTTACAGATTATAGCTTTACTGAGAGTGCATCAGCTCAAAATAAACTTACAAAGGTTGCAGTTTAAATGAACTTACCGTCGAATAAAATCAAACGGTCAACTGTCTATGAATTAAAGCAATAAAAAAAATCTAAAATAAGCGGTAATCGTTAAAATTACAAACACGATTAGGCAAGAACACAAACGTACGATTGATAACATCCTCAATTTTTGATAAAACCAAGAGCACAAAACGAAGGATGCAGTCATAAATTACAAATTTTGGAGTAATTCATCATACAAGAGGAAACAGAATTACATGCAACACAGAAAAACCCACCAATAACGATCGAAATATATCGAATCGAAAGCACAAAGGGCTGTAATCGATAGATCAAGCCATCAATCAATAATGCAGCTAAATCAACAACAAGAAAAAAACGCGATAACCATCGGTTCTCTGAAAGGAAATAGTCGAAATGGAATTCGTACAAACACACATACATTGATGATCAAGAATGGACGCAGATAAATATTACCTGAATCGATCGGGACACAGAGCCCTGGTAAGTTTTCACTTGAATCAAGCAATTTGTAGAAGCGGTTACTCGCTCAATTTCCTCTCTGCGTGCGAAGAAGTGCTTCTTCGTCACCGTTCACAAAATGCGAAGCTGGTTTAAATAAAAAAATTATTTTTAATTACGTGCCCCTGAGGCTTTACTAAATAACGAAAGAACCTTGATAAAAGAATAATGATCAGAAGTAGACACAGAGTCTTTTAAACTAACAAATTCAACCTTTAGAATGTTGAATTGGTAGTACAAACCTTGTAGTGCCCGGTATCATGAAACTGTGAACCTTTAAATCAATATAAACTAGTTTTCGCGAAGAGGTACTTCAACTGCAAAAGGATATTGTTACGTACTTAGGTCATGTTCGTTTTCTAAAATTCAAAAAATTGAATTGAATTCTTTAAGAATTTGAGATTTCGTAACATGTACGTTTGTTAAAAAAAGAGAATTCAATTCAATTCAATTTCAACCATATAATTTGTTTGGTTTATAAATTTGTCGGAAGATTTGTAACGGAGTTATGTCAGATGATCAAACAAATAGGATATAGGAACAGAATTTTTATTCATTTCCTTCAAATTTCATGGATTTCTGCGAAACAAATGTTATACTTAACTCGAGTTATAATTTAAATGGTTAAAAAAAATTCAATTCAAGAGTTTAACATTACAAAAAAAAAATATATTAGGCCGTTAGTTATAAAAGCTTTAAATAACAATCGAAACTTAAATTACAAAATTGTGGATTAATTTTGAAGAAATTCTTTAATGTTTTGGGTATAGTTTTGATTCAATATTAATGGCTGGTTGTTTATTAATCAAACCTTGATGCAACTTGTATGTTCTGTCTTTTTTCTCTTTCTTACCTAAATGTCATATTATCGTCATATTACTTTTTTCTTTTCTTTTTTATTTTTTACTTAAATACCTAGTATAGCTTAACTCAAATTAACTCAATCTTTTTTTAATATAATATGTGTGTGAGAGAGAGTTGAGAGAGATATGTGAGTTACAATCGGGTGTGGAAACCGAATTGTCAAGTTGACGGGTTCAATGGAGGGACGTATGGGTGTTTGCTGTTTACCCGAAGAAGCCAGCTACTAACCCGCTACCCATCCGAAGAGCCATTTGCATGGTCTAAGTAAAAAAAAAACCTTCGGTATCCTTAGCTGTAGTTTTAATTGCTATATTTATATCGAATTATAATTATAAACATAGAATATAGAGACAAAACGTGGTGTAGGGAATGAAGTGTAACGAATGTATTTCATGAAGGGCGTATATGTAAGTTTTCTAGAGGGTGCTGAATCATCTTACTTGTCAAAAAATACATGTAAGATTGTAAGGATTGCAGTGAGGGTGGGACCGAAAAGCATGCACGGAACTACACGCGTGAAAGTTGATGCTTAAACCTCCACACGTCAACCCCCGTGGCCAAAATACAATTGCCTAGGCTAGCAAGCCCCAGATCGATATCAAACGGACAGTCAGTCGTCATACCACTACCGCTCAAAGAACCACAACCGGTTACACATTTTCCAAAGATTAGGTGTGTTTTTATTTTATATAATATGTTTTAAGTTAAAAAAAATTCATAAAAATTAAAAAATTCTACTTTTTCATCGTTTTTTATAATTTAAAAAATATCAAAATTCTTTGTTCAAGATGTTCCTCTTCCTAGTGTTAAAGAATTTCAGATTTGATGCTAATGATATATAGTTGCAAACTTAAAATGTAACTATTTTAATCGTGAAACGTACATACTCGAAGATACATTATATATACGATTAAGGAAAGGGTGCTACTATTTGGATCACTCTTTCTCACATGCCAGACATGAGACATCGATCAATTATAATTTTATGTGTGGGTTATACACTCACATGCGTCACATTATAATAGATCAATTTAGAATTACAAAAGGTCTAGATAAAATTACCCTTAAAGAAAGGGGTGATTTGAACACAACAATGTTTTTGTCATACACAATAAAAGTATATGCTTGGACTATAATACTCATAAATATATGATTGGGAAAATTAGCTAGTGAGTTTGTAAAAATATAACAAATCATTATTGTTATGTATGACAAAAAGTATTATTATGTACACATCACATCCGTCAAAGAAAATGCGTAGTTAGGAATTAAGATGAACCCCATATAGAGCCTAACGTTATGTCTAATATGATAATTAATAGCTAAGAATTTAAGATCGTATTTCTTGATAGTGAAAAGACCCTACTTGTTGGAGTTTTGACCGTTGCAGTCTAATAAAGATTTCTAGAATAAAGCTGACTAGTTGAGCAGCTTGGCACGTGTGTTTACCTAGTCATTAGCTATTTCCGTTGGGGATTAGTGGGTCCTGGTTTCTTGTTTTACTTTCCTTCTTTCTAGCTTAATTTTGTTACTTTCTGCGTTGTATTTATTTTGCCTTTTGGCTACTGAAATGAATTGAGTTGAGAAGAGTAAAATACCAGTGATAACTTTTATCATTTGGTATCAGAGCAAAAGACGAGAGAGTGACCATGATGAGTGATGATAAGATGAAGGTACCGGTATTTGATGGCCACTACGAACATTGGAGCGAGATGATGGAAAATTTGCTGCGGGCAAAAGAGTTGTGGCACTTGATTGATCCAGGCATTCGAGAACCAGAGGTTGGGATTGCTCAGAGTGAGGCACAGAAAAAGAGATTGGAAGAACTGAGATTGAGAGACATGCAGGTCAAGCATTATCTGTACCAGGCAATCGACCGGGTTACATTTGAACAAATCCTTGATAGACGAACCTCCAAGGCGATGTGGGACTCCATGAAGAAGAGGTTTTCCGGTAATGAAAAGGTAAAAAGGTCCATGTGGCAGAAGCTGCGAAGAGATTTCAAAGTCCTCGAGATGAAGACAACGGAGACTATTGCAGAATATTTCGGTAGGGTTTTGATGATCTCCAACCAGATTAGAAGTAACGGAGAGGTCATGGCTGATGTCAAGATCGTTGAAAAGATTCTCCGCACTTTAACCGACAAGTATATGTATGTGGTAGTCTCAATCGAAGAATCAAAGAATGTTGAAGAGATATCCATAGAAGAACTGCAGAGTACCTTGGTGGTTCATGAACAGAAATTCAAAAAGGATGAAAGGGAGGATGATCAAGCCTTGAAAGCTGAAACTAGTTTCAGTTCATATGGTTGCGGACGCGGGAGAGGTCGTTCTAATAATAGGGGAAGAGGACGTGGTCGAGGACGACTTCCATTCAACAAGGAAACGATAGAATGCTACAATTGTCATAAGTTGGGGCATTATTCTTATGAGTGCCCTCAACTTAAGGAGGCAAACTATGCCGGTTTTGACGAGAGTGAAGAAGTCATGCTTATGGCAGAGGTAAACTTGGAGGCGAGTGCTTTTATGGCTAACACAGGAAGCGATAACAAGGGTCTGATGTGGTTTTTAGACTCCGGCTGCTCCAATCATATGTGTGGTTACAGAGACAGGTTCGTTGATATTGACTTAGATTTCTCGAATTCTGTCAAGCTGGGCAATAACACACGTATGATGGTTAGTGGAAAGGGAAATGTCAAGTTAATCTTGAATGGAGCAACGTATGTTATCAGGGATGTTTACTATGTTCCGGAGCTTAAAAACAACCTACTTAGTGTCGGTCAGCTTCAGCAAAAGGGTTTGTCCTTTCTTTTTCAATCGGATGGCTGCAAGGTTTACCATCAGGAGAAAGGTCTGATCTTTCAGAGTTACATGAGCACGAACCGGATGTTTCCCATCAACGAGGACTTTGATACAATTGCTGAACAGAAAACAGATGGATGCATGTATACTAGTGATGAAGATAATGCTCGACTATGGCATGAACGTATGGGTCATCTTAGCGACACAAGTATGGAGACACTTCAAAGGAAAGGAATGAGTGAAGAATCAAAGGCGTATCGGTTAGTTGATCCACAAACAATGAAGGTAATTGTGAGAAAAGATGTCGTTTTTGAAGAACACAAATCTTGGAATTGGAATCAACCTAAGGAAGGCAATGATGAAAAAAGGTTCACTTGGGGTGATTACGATTCTTTCAATGAAGATTATGAGTTTGCAAATGAAAAATCTCTTGGTCAACTCAACGAGGCTGAGCATAATGAGCAAAGTGGTGTGTTCTCTGATGTTGGTCCTAGCATTCCAGCAGTTGGGGAGGGAAGACAACAAAGGGCAAGAAGACTACCTGCTTACCTGCGTGATTATGTTACTGAAGTTGATTTTGATCCCGAGTCAGATAGCGAAGAGGTAAACATTGCTGATCTTGTTGATCAAGATCCTATCCGTTATGAAGATGCAGTCAAAGATGACAGGTGGAGGAAGGCTATGGATCTCGAAATTAAGGCAATTGAAAAGAATCACACTTGGAAATTGGTAGATTTACCTAAGGGAGCCAAATGTATTGGTGTTAAGTGGGTTTTTAAAACCAAACTTAATGAAAAAGGAGAAGTAGAGAAACACAAGGCAAGGTTGGTCGCAAGGGGGTATGGCCAAGAGTTTGGGGTTGATTATGTTGAAGTATATGCACCAGTTGCTAGAATGGATACGATTCGTTTGATGATTGCTCTAGCCGCTCAAAGAGGCTGGTATATTTATCGAATGGACGTTAAATCTGCTTTTCTTCATGGGATTTTGGAGGAAGATGTCTATGTGCAGCAACCTCAAGGATATATGATTAAGGAAAGTGAGCAGAAGGTGCATAAACTTCAAAAGGCCTTGTATGGACTTAAACAAGCTCCAAGGGCTTGGTTTAGTCGTATTGAAGCTTATTTTATTAAAGAGGGTTTTACAAGTAGCAGATCTGAACATACTTTGTTTATTAAAACAACACCAGATGGCAAGTTGTTGATTGTAAATATATATGTTGATGATTTGCTCTACACAGGGAATGATGAAAGGTTGTTGGAAGATTTCAAGTGTTCCATGAAAAATGAATTTGAGATGACTGATTTGGGAAAAATGAGGTATTTCTTGGGTTTCGAAGTGTTCCAAACTCCAATGGGAATTCATGTGTCACAGCAAAGGTATGTAGTTGAAACTTTAACCCGTTTCAACATGTTAGATTGTAATGCTGTTGTGAATCCTATTGTTCCTGGCTGCAAGTTAAAGTTGGAAGAAGGTGAACCTGTGAATGAAACGCTATTCAAGAGTTTGATGGGAAGCTTGATGTATATTACTACCACACAACCGGATATCCAATTTGTGGTGAGTTACATCAGTCGTTTTGTGTCCAAACCAACGGAGGATCACTTTGCAGCTGCAAAAAGAGTGCTGCGGTATCTTCAAGGAACACTGGACTATGGGATAAGGTATAAAAGAGGAGGAAATGGCAAGATGGAGGTGTTTACCGATAGTGATTTTGCCGGTGATCAGAATGATCGGAAGAGTACTTCAGGATACTTAGTGTTGTGGAATGGAGCTGCTGTTTCATGGTTATCAAAGAAACAAAGTATAGTTACTTTGTCTTCGACAGAAGCTGAGTACGTGGAAGCAACAGCGTGTGCCTGTCAAGTAATATGGATTCGTGGTGTTCTTGAAGAACTTGACATGAAGCAAGAAGGCTGCACAGTGATCAAGTGTGATAACACTTCAACAATTAAGCTCTCTAAAAACCCAGTGTTTCATGGCAGGTGCAAACATATCGATGTAAGGTTTCATTTTCTTCGAGATTTGGTTGGTGGTGGCACAGTTGAGTTGCAACATGTTGGCACTAAGGAGCAGATTGCTGAGATATTTACCAAGCCTTTGCACCGAGAAGTTTTTGTGAAGCTAAGAGAGAAGCTTGGAGTTTGTTCACTTAAGGACAAACAAGACATTGATGTCTAGTTTGGGGTAGGGGTGTAATCGAGCCGAGCCGAGCCGACACAGTGCCAAGCTCGAGCTCGACTCGGTTCCAAAGCTCGAGGCTCGAAACTCGACTCGAGCTCGGTCGAGCTTTAATTTTCAAGCTCGAGCTCGACTCGAATAAGTAATCGACACTCTCGAGCTCGACTCGACTAAAATTAATTTAATAAAATTTTGTAGCAACAAATGTTAAAATACATTCCGGAATTCAAATTTCACATTTTCGAACAACAATTAACAACTAGCTACTAAGGGTATAAAAGTAAATGGTGTATATGTAAAAGGGTAAAATGGTAATTTAGTACAAGCTCGATTAGGCTCGCGAGCCTGGCGAGCTGAGTATTTATGAGCTCGAACTCGGCTCGACACCCTACTCGAGTAGCTCGAGCTCGAGCTCGACTCGGTTCAGCTCGAGTCAATTTCGATTATTTTCCGAGTCGGTCTCGAGTAGCTCGCGAGCTGCCTCGGCTCGATTACACCCCTAGTTTGGGGGAGGGTTTGTTGGAGTTTTGACCGTTGCAGTCTAATAAAGATTTCTAGAATAAAGCTGACTAGTTGAGCAGCTTGGCACGTGTGTTTACCTGGTGCTTGTTACGTGTGTTTACCTAGTCATTAGCTATTTCCGTTGGGGATTAGTGGGTCCTGATTTCTTGTTTTACTTTCCTTCTTTCTAGCTTAATTTTGTTACTTTCTGCGTTGTATTTATTTTGCCTTTTGGCTACTGAAATGAATTGAGTTGAGAAGAGTAAAATACGAGTGAAAACTTTTATCACTACTAACATACCATTTTTGTTAATAGATAGAACCCTAAAACTTACAATCGGGGTTGTTCCCGTCATCAAAAAGTAACCTAATCGATCTTATGAAAAACTTATATATATATATATATATATATATAAAACTTATATATATAACTTGAATTCTGTAAGAATTATATAGGTCACAAATAATAATAATAATAATTATTATTATTATAAAACTTAGAATAATTTTCAAGAATGCATGTGCTTATGTAATCATGATGTTAAGTGTTACAATACAACTTGAACAATATCGTCAAAAGTGAGTGTTAAGTTTATTTAATTGAATATTAGTATCATACTCGCGCAATGCTGTGGTAACAAATGGTTTTTGGCTTACAATATGTCACTTTCAAGAATGTAATGATATGTTATTCGCGCGATTCAATGTCACGAAAAAGTTTTCTACAGCAACATGTCCATTTTTTTTTCAAATTTTCTTTTATTTACATCTAACTATTTTATTAATTTTAAAAATAAATTCTAAAAGACAATAAAATAAGAAAAAAGATTTATATTGATGAAATAAAGAAAAGAGTTAATAAGATTTTAAAAATTATGTTAATTTGAGTGGATAATTGTTTTAGTAAGAGAGAATATATTTTGAATAAAAAGTAAAAGTAAATTAGAAAAGAATAAAATAGTTAAAGATTAAGTGGATGAGATTAATTTAGATTAAATGAAGGGTAAAGATTTTATATTGATTGAATTTTAAGAAGTTTTAAAATTTAAGAGCAGAGAGAATGTTAAATATTTTATATAGTAGTATAGATTAGAAATTCAATGTTAGTTAAACAACACGTCAATTTAATTCAAACAGCCTTGTTAATTATGTACTTCCGAAACAGCCTATACAATTTATTACTTACCATAAACGCAAAATGCGATATCATTAGTTAGTTTTCGAAACATATATAGATTCATCTCTAATATCTAATTATGGATATTTTTAACGGTTTATTTTAATTAAATTAAATCTTAAATATTTATTTTATTTAAATTTTTAATTTGATTTTAACGTTTATAAGTTAACGTTTTTAAATTTTAATCTAAATTATTATAAATAATTTCATATCATATTTGCTCATTTTAAATTATAAATAGCATATAGGCAAATTGTCGAGAAAGGTAACCTAAATATCAAAAATTGACAATAAAGGTAACGTTTAATTTTTTTGGCCGAAAAAAGATTATAAATTCAATTTATAACAAAAAATGGTATAATGTGTGAAATTTATATTTTTTTTTTGTTACAAATTGGAATTTATAATCCTTTTTTTTGTTAGGACTAAGATGTCATTATACCTTTTTTTGTTACAAATTGAAATTTATAGTTATTTCTCGGTCAAAAAAATTAGACATTACGTTTATTGGCAATTTTTGATATTTAGGTTACCTTTCTCAATAATTTTCCCATATCATATTTATCCCTTACATCATACTTAACCAAATTCTTAGTTTTATCATTTTATAATTGTTTAAGATTATTTCAATTATAACCAATATATTTGACCATAGTGCTTATAATTGTAACTCGATGGTTTGTATAAGAAATACAATCACGTTTTTTATTATCATAATACTACATTTCTATTATCATGTATATCCTCTCCTCTTGCAACACTTCCGCCAATGGTCTTGTGTTGACGCCTTCTATCGCAATTTTTTTAATCTTATTTTTTTTTGTGTTTTATAATATTTTAATATTTTTTGTTAATTTTTTTAACCAACAAGTATATCACTAATCACATGGTAATTTTCATATTAATTTTTGTTATACTTGATATATTTCTACGATTTATGCTGGATAACAAAAAAGTGTTTGGACAGGACGAAAATTAGGGATTTGATTATTGCAGAAAAATGATGAAAAATGGTAAATCTTTTTAACCTATCTTTACATATATTGAATATTGTTACTAGATTATTCATTATTCCCTACTTTGTACGGTTGAAAACAATTTATTGATTATTTAATGTACTAAGTAGGTTATGATAATTAAATAAATTTATTAATTAAGAATTATTACAAAATTTCGAAAATTTAGGCATATATAGCATTGATAAGTTGTCATCGTAAAAAGAGACACGTGACATGCTAAAAATAAACTTATTAATTACGTTATAATAACTAGATAAAATTAAGAAAGAAATAGACGTCTTGTAAACGTATATCCAAGATTTTATTAGTAATGCTTTTAGTAGGAGCGAGTAATCAGTCGGAACTGGTTTGGACCGGATTGGATCATATTTGAAACCGGAACTAATTTAGATAAACACCGAGAACTGAAAACCAAACATGTTAAATTACACCAGTGACTATATTGGTTCCGGTCCCAATGCCGATGCTGGTTTTCGGTCAAATAACCGGTTGGAATTGTTATATGTTCTTATCCAGTTAGTACAATTAGTTAATTCTTTGAGACAAAGGACTTTAAACAAAATAGCCCTCATAGTACTTCTCTGAATATTATAAATTAATGTTGAAGTAGAAAGTTACATGATGACATTATGCGTACGTGAAATTTGAATAAAAATATCTTGAGCTTCAATAGAAGCATCCTGCAATAACTAAGATAGACAGACACACATATACGCGTGTGTGTGTATATATATATATATTAAATAACTTAAGAGTTTTTTATAGATCAAAGATGCTTAAAAATTACTTAATTACTTGTCTTTTTTTCATAGTTGATAACACGTTCTTTATTTATTTTTTTCTCTAAATGTAAAGAGACCGCATATGTTTTAATATTGACTTGACCGATGCCGAACTTAGAACAATAAAAACGACCACTTAATTAAAAGTTAAAACAACCGAAAATACACAAATATTGATACATGAAATATAGGTTCTACAACAACAATTAGTCTTCAATAACCTAAAATAATACATTTAGTCTTATGAAAATAAGTGTTCAATCTTTATAATAAAATAAATAATAACACATGATTCCCAGTAAAACATATGTTATGATTTTTTGAATTTGAATGGATTAATATTAAACTATGAGGTTATTAGATTATAAAATTGTTTTTCCTCGTCAAAATAACATCCGAGTTGGTCCCGGTTCCTTACCTAGAATCAGTGGCACCGAACCAGTATGGAACCGGAACATAATTAGGTCATTTTTAAGAACCGATAATCAGTCCGCTTGATGTTAATCGGTCCGGTCCCAGACTGGTCCCGGTTCAGTTTGGTCCAACTGGGTCAAATGCTCGTCCCTAGCTTTAAAAAAAAAACTAAATTTAGATTATTACAAAATTAGTTAATTTTATAAATAAATAATGTTGGTAGTTTTAAACAATTACTAAAATACGTCTGAAAGTAATGTCTCTATTGTTTACAAACTAATTTGTTCTGTTTCGCTTTTTATAGAGAACCTTAATAATAAATATTTTATATTAAAATTTGTATGAAAGATTCAAATATGAGATTTTTGTCGGTGGGATAAAATGCAATTAAGTAATTTTTCTATGTACGAAAATCGTAGTATATTGATGATGTGATATAATATTGGGTAATTATTAAATACTTATCATCTATTATATTAATTAACTAAATTATGATAATTATCTAATAAAAATATATTGAAAATTAGAAGAAAATACACTTGATATGGTAGGAAGATGACGTGTATCTCATGATCATACATTTATTCACACACTTTTTTTTAACGGAGGTTTACTCACCCGTATTTCACGAGGATAAAATTACTATTTAAATTTTTTATTTTATTTAATATTATTATGATCTACTTTAAAAGTGAAAGAACAACGAAATATTTAAAATCTATATAGAGTAATCTAAATAAATGAATTTTAACTAAATAAAAAGATGAAGAAAAACAAAATAAAATAAAAATTGTGTGAATTTAAGCGATGCCCTGGAATAAGTGTTTTTATTTGAGAAATAATAAAGCAGCGTTTGGTATGGATGGTTAAGAGAGGGAATGAAATAAGTTATACTGTCGTAATAGAAAAAACTTGTTTGTTAATCATACAAGAATGCAATGAACCATTACACAAGGAATGCGATTTCTTCCATTTCATTCTATTGAGAATGGGTGTTTTTTACTAGTTAACTAATTTTTAAAATCTTTTTATGCTTAATCTTTCTATCTAATAAATTATTGATCTACATACTTTTATTAAGGGGGTGTTTGTTTTAGCTTATTTAAGGCTTATTTTCCGGGCTTATTTTTCATAAGCTTGTTTTTTCTGGCTTATTTTTTATGAGTCTGACTTATTTTCTTCTTGTAACTCATAATAAGCTCAAAAGTCAGAAAATAAGCCAGAAAAAACTAGCTTATAGAAAATAAGCCCGAAAAATAAGCCGTAAATAAGCTAAAACAAACACCCCCTAAATTGTTAACTAATTATGAATAAAAATACATATTAGAATGTGTGTATAAAATATAAAATTTTGATAAAGAAATTATTATTTTCAAAAAAATAGATCAATAAAGAAATATTTCATCTTTCTCTAAAAATGTCGTATATAATAATTATTCTATCAGAAATTTCATTATATGTATAAAGACAATTTAATTGAATGACTCATTACATTCCGTATGTAAAACAAACACGATAATAGAATGCAATGGATCATTCAATTTCATCACTCATTCCATTACCTTGTTCATTCCATTCTTTAATCATTACATTACGTCCAACCAAACACACCCTAAACTTTCTTTTAATAGAACACGCAATCATCCCTACAAAAGTAACGTGTGATAAGCAATTAAGCTACACAAAAAACTTTTAATTTTTTTGTAATCGCTTAATCGACCAAATCTATGTGTTGTTACTTCACCTTTAAAATCTTTTAATTTTTTGGTTATCGATTAATCGACCAAATCTTTGTTTCATTCTTATCTTCTTAATTTTAGATTGTCACGTGTCTTTTTAACTAACTAGTTAGGTTTTTATTTATCTCAAAAGTGTTATATATATTATATAGGGGGTGTTCGTCAATGTGCTTATGGGATTATAGGGACTTAAAATTCTAGTTTTTATAATCTTTAGCCTTTAGTCTTGTTCGGGTGTTAAAATCTTGAGGGGATTACTAGAAACATAATCTCTCGTAAGCTCAAAAAATAAAATTCTTTTTAATTTGCTTATGGTTTGAGTTTGAGATTATTAATTAATCAGCCCAGGCTCAACTCCAGCCCCAGCCTCTTTCACCAAACACACCCGTAGTCTAAGTAGAACTCTATTTTCAAAGCTCTAGGTCAAAACTCAAAAGTTGACATGATCCAAATGACAATGTAGAACCTTCTTATTTCAATATCCAATATTTTAAGTTGAAATCGAAAAAATTCAAGGAAAAGAAACAACAAATATAATTTATACTTACTCGTGGATGTTCTATTATTATAAAAAGGGGGAAATACACGTAACTATATTATTATGAATTCGGGCAAATTGTACGAAAATACAACAAACTATGTCAATATTGTCATCATATGCAACAAACTTTATTTTGTATCTAAAAATACACAAAACTTACGAATTTTGTTCATTGTATGCAAGTTACCTATTATAACAGGTAACTTACCTGTAACATGAAAAAAATAAAAGAACTTTGGTACCTAAAAATACAAAAAACTTTCAAATTTTGTTCATTGTATACAATGGATAACCGGTAACCTGGTAATCAGGTTACCAATTGTATACAATAAACAAAATTTGTAAGTTGTATGTATTTTTAGGTACAAAATAAAGTTAATTGCATACAATAGCAATATTGATAAAGTTTTTTGTATTTTCACACATTTTGCCCATTATGATTCAGTATGCATTAATATTGCTTTACATTTATTTAAATGTATTGTAATGTAGTTTTATGTTAAAACTACTTGGATAAATCAGGACCAACAATCCCAACCAAGCCTAGTTTGAATTGTCTTAGCCTATAAGATCCGATATTGATATGGACCAGGACCAGCAGACCCCTTCCATTTGACCATTTTCAGGCATATCTTCTTCCATTGTGACAAGAAACAACTACAAATTCGCAACAAACCGTATGCTTATACAGAAACCTGAATCGGTGGCTAATGTTGCTAACATATAACAATACAGCTAACTAAGAATGCCTAATATATTAACACCTGCCTCCTTTAATAACCTAAAAGATTAGTATTTTATACGCACCATTTATCTGCACAAAAAAGACATCAAAATTTACATCTTCTAGCTAATTAAGCACGTATAACTCGCGTCCTACTCTTACAGTGATCAATATTACACCAATTCCCTGATACTCTTCAGCTTTATTTGATTTCTTGATTGTGTTTTTTACGGCGGTACGTCATTGTAGTTGGATTATTGTTTGCTTTTAAATCTGCTTCGGATTGACAACCACCACAAGGATTCAGCATGGTCCTACGAGGCATCAGCTCGGAATCTTCGGGCACTGAATTATTCATTAACTGCATTTGCCACATTGTATCACATTTAGTTTCTCTATATTGCCTTTGATACTGTTGTTCATTTTGCATCTCTCAATTTGATTTCTCCCCGAGTTAAGTAAATGGTAACATATAAAAGATTAACTATAAAATGAAATGTAAGAACAACGTATGTACCTTCCAGTCATTGAAGTCAAACCTAAAGATGAAATGAGAGTATGCTGCCTTACCCGACATAATCATGCCAGAAGCAGGAGCATTCCTTGGTGCTGAAAACAGAAATATCAGTTACAAAAGAAAAACAAAAACAAAAAATTCTGCAAAAAAAAGGAAGAAAATAAACTAATACTGGTAAGTGGTAACATATGAAACGTGACATACAGACATAATGAGAGCCTTTATCATCCACGGCAATCACAACTCTCCCATCTCTCACCAAGAAGGACAAAGCAAACAAGTTCTCCACAGTTTGTGCAAAAGAGATCCTGTTTAAAACGAGGTTTTCAAGGTAAACTTTTTTGTTGGTTTTAAGAATGTCAAACATGGTGGCAACGATCTTCTCGGTTTCTTTCTTCTCTTTAGAGACAGTGTCCTCAAACTGTAAATGAGAGCATTATTATATTCACTTCCAAATGATTAATGTGAAGTAAAACTTTAACGTTGACACAGTGCCAATTAACACGCACAGAATCAGCACAGGCTGATTAAACATCGCATACCTCTTCTGGTTTCACCTTTTCTTCCTTCATAGATGACCTACGGCGTTTTCTAGCAACTACAACCTTTGGTGGTTCAGATTCATGAGTTACAGCTCCAAGCCTTCAATGAGAATCATAAATGATATAATTAAAGATAAATTGAACACAATCTACTGTAACTGAAAAAGATCACTGCACAGTAATCTGGAGTCAAGTTCCCAAACTCACATTGTGCATGAACCCCTACAAATCATGAAAAGTGGCGAAACATGCAAACCAATGTCTTTCCAGGAGATCTGCACCTTTTTAGTCATTCCTATGCTCGCATTTTCCCCATGTTGAGTGATCAGACTTGAGATAAACACAGATGGAGTTACACTTCCGGTGCTATGCACCCTAATGGAAGTGACCAGTGTGTTAGCAAGGTCTCGTAGTGCCTCTGCATCGGAAACTTGCTCTCTTGGTTTTTTAACTGCACACGACAGAGGCATAATTAAATAACTTAAAGACTAAAAACATTCACCAAGATTATATAAAAGGTTTTTCCCAGAAGTAACCAGTAGACAAACAACCAAGAAAACTCAGAACCTAAATGGACATCCAAACAATATGCACTGAATATGAAGTATATAAATATCCCTCAATAGCTAAGTTGCTCTGTTGGACACTTGTATTCTCCCAAGTTTGGCGACTACGGTTTTTATTTGATAATTTTGTATTGTAACATAAAGCTATTTAATATAATTAATAATCGATCATGCTTAGGATTGAACTTTGTCAAAGAATCCTAGACTACTTATATAATATTTGTATGTATAGTGTTTGGGTGCATGTACACTATACTAATCAAACCTTATCAAAAAATGTACAATGTTAAAGGGAAATAAAAGAGGCTCTAAACAAATAAATATAATCCAAGTAAGCTTACATGGGCCTTAAACAAACCAGACGTTCAACAGACCTTTTGATGGAAAGTTCATTTATTTATTATATGAGTATGGACAAAATTTTATCTCCATTTAATACGATTAGCAAACATGAACAGGGGACTCGTTAGTTTATTTATGATAGTGAATGTTCATAATCTGTTCATTAAAGCTCATTTACGTTTGTTCACAAGTGTTCAAATACTATATGCTATAATAATTAGGATAATTAAATAAGTGTAGCAAATTATGTTTTTGATTGTTAGTATTAGCAACTTAATAAACAAACATAAACGAGTTTATTTTCCTAACAAAAACAAAAAGAAGTGTATTCTCTTAGCGATGAACACAGACAAAAAAATGTTTCTTTGTGCATGGGTGTTCAGTTTGTTTTTAGCCCTAATCATACAAAATTTGAGAACAACATCATAATCACAAAACAGCAGTGCTTCGTAGTATACCGAGATGATGCATTCCGTCGACTTCGTTAATAAAGGAAATGAAATTCTTCGGGCTGGACGCTGCAATCTCATCTCTTTTATCTATACCATGATTAATATAACTCATTAACATACGAAATCAACACAAATATTATATATACAAACTACTTGAATACTTTAAAAGTAAATAGCGAAACCTACCACGAATGAAGTTCTGGATCGACAGATAGCCGGAGCGAAGAACTCTGCGCTCGGTAAAATTATCATCACGAGACTGACCTGTAACTGTAACTTCGGCGTCCTCCTCTTTAAGCCGCTTCTTCTGATCACCGTTTATTGACATCGTTACTTCTATCGGAATTCAAAATAGAAAGAAGAAAACCCTAGCACGATCGTTTTACTTAGAGAGATGGGTTCGTGTCGATTGGGTTCTTCGTATCGGACGTTGAAGCTTGCAAAAGAAGCAGTGTAAGTACGATTTCCCTCTTTACGAGATTACGTGCGCTGGCCTGGAGGTATATTTCCCGCTTGCTCCCGGAAATGAATTTTGAATGCACCTATAATAATATAATTTTTGAGTTAATTACATTTTATTTGTTACTTTGGTAATTTTTATTTTTTACGTTTGTGTTTTCTAATTATATATATTTTTTTGATTTGGTCTCAATGTCTAAGCTTTTCACGTTTTATTCCTTGGTCAAAACTAAAATGATCAAGTTGTCTCTTTACCTTTTTATTTATTTTCTTAAATTTTAATTTATTACAAAATAGAAAAAGTAAATAAAGATCTTGGGTAAAAGATGGAGAACTATGGTCAATAATGATGATGAATCAACCAAATTGTTTTTTGATAATGGAGGAAATGAATAAATTTTTAAATAGTGTGGGTTTAAAACTTTAAGTACATGCACAAAAAGGCACGAAGCTGAGAAATAAGCAAATGTAATAGTATATAACTTCTAGCGTGTATAATTTTGAAAGGGGAGTTGATCCGTATATAACAACTTTTAGCCGAGTACAAGCAGTTAATACACATAGTACAATTTAACAATATATAAAGTTATTGTGTATGACTGCTTTTTTATATAAAATGGTCTCCTCCTTTTTAAAAACTTCATTATATAATTATTTGAAAGTTTATCTTATATCATAAGAAATATAAATTGATATATATTATTTTAAGTAAGAATATGAGTTTATTAAAAATTAAAATAGTGACATACTATTTGAATGGACGAGTGTTAATATTTAGAAGATATAAATTGATATATATTATTTTAAGTAAGAATATGAATTTATTAAAATTTTAAATAGTAACATACTATTTGAATGGACAAGTGTTAATATTTAGAGGCATGAGTTCTTTTTATATATGTAGGTAGTTCCGTAGATATCTTACTTATTTATAATACATTTACAACTTTAAAAACTCTTAATTTTAAGTAACTTAAATGTACTAAAATACCCCTTTTTAACTCTTTCATTATCTCTCATAATTTACTTTAATTTTTAAAATACCCCTTTTAACCATTTCATTATCTCTTCTAATTTACTTTAACTTTTTATCTATTTAAAATATCTCTCTAACACTAAAACACCATCTCACACAAACACAATTATCCACCCACTTCAACATAATTTTCAAAATCTTATTAACTTCTCCCTCTTTATTTCATAAATATAAATATTTTTTTTCTTATTTTAATGTCTTTTAGAATTTATTTTTAAAATTAATAAAATAGTTGATACAATTTAAAAAAAATAAAAAACTGACATTATACGATACTTTTTCGTGACATTGAATTGCGCAAATAACATATTATTACATTTTTAAAAGAAACATGATATAAAATAGAAATTATTTGCCGTCGCAGCATTATGCGGGTACATTGCTAGTACACTTCAATTAATTTAAGTTTGGCAGACATGGCAAGAGTGACCCCTTGACTTTGAAGCATATTTAATTTGAAGACATTTATGTATCAACACAAACTCTAATCACCTACGATTGTACGATAGTATATAAACCACCTGCGACGACCTCCGACCCTTGCCAGAATGCCAGGGTTTGTTGTTCCTAGTTCCTAAATCAGCTTTTGCTAATTGCTAATCTGCTCGTAGTTCGCGGCAATTGCTTAACATTGCTCGTAGCAGGGTTGTGCTAATCTGTAGTTTTGCCAATGTAGTAAACGTTTACCAAATTTAGGGTTCTTAATCTTGTTTCCTTGTTCAAATGTTGTTAAATTATCTGAAGTTATAAGTGAGAAAGTGGTTTTTGTGTGTGTAGAAGTTGTTAAGTGTGCAGAATATGTGGTAATATGGGATGACAGTGAATAGCACTAAAGAACATGATATATTTGCGTGGCAAACTTTTGTTGATTTGATGCGTGGATGAAGGCCATATTCCCAATTTAGCTTCAGAACTCAAATGTTCACCGGTATACTAGAATCTCAGCCATCAGAATAGAATGGTATTAGTAAGAAAAGTTAAAATTATAGGAGCGATTTCAACCCATTTACTAAGAAATTGTTTGATTTGGATAGTGATTTACCTCAAAAGGGTCATGTCAAAAGTTAGCTAAAAGGGAACACAAATAGGTTGAAGGGGTGGAAAGTCATCCCAAGGCAAAACGAAGGGGAGTTTACAAGACCAGTTTCTTTATCTTATGTTGTGTATAAAGTTGTTTATTTTGCAAATCGTTATCTTATCTTGTGATTCCTAGTCAAGCATGCAATTTTACTTGTAAAACGTGGTCTGCTAGAATCATATGAAAAATCAAAATTGTAGTTGTGGTTTGCTGCATAATAATCACACTCTCAAGATAGGAGATAGATAACCATGCAAGTTTACAAGACCAGTTTCCACATTATAAAGCTCTACCATTTCATCTTATTTGCTCTTGATATCTTATTATCTTGTTATGTTATTTGAAATGATATTGCGCGAGTTTTCTTTCATTCTTCCTTTTGTTCCAGGATGTATTGGTATAAGTGCATAACCGTTTATGATACATACAAGGCGTTAGGTGTGTAAAAGATTTTAAGAACTGAAGGTTTCATTTGACAAGAAGCCCCACGAAGGTAACTTCACTTCTCTAGACTTCCCGCACAACTTTTGATTTTACGAGGTTTTTTCAATTAACTGTCTAGGTTTTGACATAATCAGCTTTTGTTAATTTTAGCAGCATAATCCCACCAGCAGCGTTGATCGAGTATTGTATATATTAATAATCTTCAAGGTTTTTCATATGAATCATATGCGATATTGAAACCACCTAGAGTATTATATAACATGCAGACCATTTTCATTTGAGTTTCTTACTCCACCGACAAAATAGTATTTGGTTAATGTAAATTTAGCTTATCTTGGCACCAACAGTAATTGCATAGACTTACCCTATTGATTAATAAGTTATTCATTGCTATACCTGTTTGCTTACTAAATTTTATTCTCGCGGGAAGTTTGGCTGATTACCAGAAATGTTCTTGACTTCTTGCAGGAATAATGAGGGGATCGTATTCATTAAATATCCTCATGGCTACTGGACCGAGATAGTAACGGACATTATGTGTCTCTGCTAATTAAAAAGTAGATGTAAGAATTTGGTATCGTTTTTAGATATTTTATTGAATTTGGTACCATATGTTAGATATTATGTCAAACTTAGTATTTTGTTTGTCCAATGATAAATACTAGATATAACATGAATCACCACAAATTAAAAATTGATTTTTTTTTTAAAAAAAGCTGCATTTTTGTGAGGGCTTTTCAAAGGATTTGCGAGGAAACACTCTCCTACAAATCCCTTGGAAACAACTTGCCTCTCACCTCCCTCACAAACAATTTCCTCACAACTCGCTCGCAAATTATGCTCTCACAATTCCCTTGCAACTAAATACCTCACAAATCCCTTGCAAATCCATCCCTTGGAAATCCATGGCAAATCCATCGGTAAATGTCGTCCTAGGAAATCCGTTGGAAAATTTCCTTGGAAATCCCTCGCAATTGATTTTTGACGAGGAATTTCCTAGGGAATCTTCCCTCAAAAATCATCGCTTTCCTAGTAGAGCAGCTATGTATTCTTTATCGTCTTCAAGAAGGCCTTAGGGCTAGGGCATAGCAAGCATCTATGTGTAATAACTTTGTTCTACTGTTGTGTCACAATAAGATTAAGAGGTTAGAAAGGAAATGTAGGTCTCCCAGCTATGTTGAGCTGTGGGTGTTTGTACTTTGAGAATCTTCTTCTTTAGTTACTGAAATCAGGATTTAAAATACACAAGAGGGAGGGTAATTGGTATCATGTGTTGAAGTCACATGACCACACATGCTATTTATTATTCTATACAGATTTATGCACAACTGTGAGTAATATCACTATTAGTCAAATCTGATTCACATGATAACCTCCTGAAACTTTCCTTCCAACTTATTATAAAACAAAACAAGATATCACGCACCTTATTTCACACCGGTCAAACCAAACCAACATCCCTATTTCTAATTACACTCTTCTTTTTTAATCATGTTATCGGTTTCACATTTTGTAGGTACTTAATCTGCATGTTTTATGTAAAATTGTAAAGCCATCTCTCCATATAAACCACAAATTTTTTATTATCATTTTAAACGGTGGCGAGCCCCAAATACGTATTTTTTTCCCTACAGTTGGCTGGCGGGGTTCAAACCCAAACATTGTGTTCTCGAGTTTTAAACAATACGAAAGAAAAGGAATGTTTTCCTTTCTCTTTTTGGAAGGACATGATCGAGGAAAGAACTTAGATTACACTCTCTTTAAATTCCAAATACTCTTACTAATTTCCTCCCATTTTCATTCTACAATGAAGCTCGATCTTTCCTAAATCCTTACCTTTCCGTCCTTAATTAAAAAGAACTCGAGAACATAGTATAAGTTTCCATTGAGCTACCCATTAATTTTGGGTTTTAGACACTTTTGTTAGCGATTGATCCACAATTCGGCTTGTATGATTACCAAATTTATGTTAAGAAATAGTCAATTACTATAATGCACCTGTGTAGACACCCTTTTCAAAATATCCTATCCTTTCATACACATTCAAACCAACAAGCCTAAAGTAATATGAAAAGGGTAAAAATTACAAAGTGCTGAATCTAGAAGGCCCATATAATGCAGAAAACATATATACATTTTCTGTAATCTTAAAACTTAGTATTCTTTCCTTTTCTATTATTATTATTCTAAAATATGTTTATAAGAAGCCAAATCACACATGTCTTGTCAGATTTGAGCACAAGCTCGCATCCAATAACCATATATTTCCATCTTCTTTAAGAAGAGATCTTCCATGTGAAGAGTAACTTCCATGCTTTCTTCTATACAGTCAACTTCTTTGCTTGAACATTATCAAATATCATCACTAAACATCAAAATTCAATCCCATAACACACAGTAACCATGAGTTTCAAAGCAGTTTTCTTCATCTTTTTCCTGATCTTCCTTCATCTTAGGGTAATTTCATCATTAGGCTATGAAAACCCAAAATTCCCAAGAGAAAGATTTCAACCTAGAAGACTGATGGCAGCTTCATCTCTCAGTCTCACCACGCTTTCTACAGATCCATCTAAGCTCAAGGGTGCAGCCATGAATGAGCTACAGACATCGATGGAGGAAAGTTTGAGGAAGCGACCGCCTAGCAAGTCAAACCCGTCACATAACTAGTGATCTGTAGATCTTAATAGTGATTTGTGTAGAGATCAAGAATAAATAGATTATTTTCATCTCTTTTTTCATTTTTCTTTGAGTTTAGCACTTCTTTTTTGGTCTGCGTGTAAACGCCCTCATGGTAACTCACTCGACTATATTCAAGCATGAGATGAGATTCAAACTCAAGTGCAAGCCATTGGGATCAACCCAATTGGATGATTTTTAGCTCTTTTTCTTGATAGGGAGGGAGATTTCAATGTAGAAAGTTTTGAATTTAACACATATGTTATTTAATTCATAAATGAATGTGATTTAGCTATTGTGATTTGTCAAACTCTTCACATGACTCACCCAGTCACATATCTATTGTTTAGTAGTTCTTTATGTAGAGAAAATGAAGAAATAGAATCCCATAATCCTCTTTTTTTTCTCTTTCCAGCATGTTCTGCATATTATACACAGATCTCTTTTTCTTGATACAGTATGGGATTTTAATGTATAAACTAACTTTTGATCTCTAAATTTGTTAGTATGATTTTGTCCCTTTGTGTGATTTTGCTTTCGGTTTAGATCTTATGGTGTTTCTTTTTTCTTAGTTCATAGATAAAGATAGAAAAACCACATGTAAAAGGTAAATTATGTGCAAGTTTATTTACTAATTACCAAGTCATAGCAGTACTGAAGGTTCCTTCCTTTCTTTCTCTACTTGTGAGATATTAAAAGTCGATAATCGCGAATTATTGATACAAAATTTGTACCATATGTCTCTGTACATTAATTATTATTTTATGTGATTGGAATTAACAGCAGTTACTGAATATATGAGTTGTAAGACGGTTTTATTACGACTATACTTAGATTTTGTAGTTGATCACTTGTCGAAATCTAGACCTACCTTATTTTGTTCTCTTTTAGATCAAGTTTCAAGTATACATAATGAAATTATTGTCCTTTTTTGTGGATACTTCTTATCAGAGATTTAAGTCCATTCATTAATTTAAACAGGTTTTAGATGGGCTTTTTTGTTTTATTGTTTTGCTTTCAATTCCTATACTTTATGATGATTGATGTCTTCTTCTTTAAAAATATATAATTCTGATAGATATTTTCTTGTGTTTTGTGTTTTCATGCTGCAATTCTGCCATGCTATATGTCCATTATTAAGCAGTGGTTTCTTGTCTGCTTCTTAAGCCATTAGTGATGCACATTGTTCAAAAGGGTATGTCTTTGGCTGACTGAACGAAGTGCAAAATCTCAATTATTGACGGTACGAGATAAGTTATTGGAAGAGGCCGAGGGCCATTAGACACAATAATAAAGGATTCATGATGTATCAGTCAATAACAGCTACATTATGAAAAAGAGATCTCCGATTCTTATGAGGTCACATTGACCAAACCACATGGTTTTTTTTGGTCGTTTTTCTTGTTTTCTCTAGCGCATATCGTAACAAGAGTAATTTACAAAGCGTGTTCATAAAATTATCATGATCCTTTTAAATAGCTAAAATTGTTTCAAGCTCTCACACCATAACAAACCGTTGCCTTTAAAATAAATCAAAACTAAAGGAAACCTTTCTCTTAGTGACCAACATAATTACAAGAAAAACGTACAAACATGCTTTTCAATTTATAAAAATCACAAGTAATAAATACATTTTTTGAAAGGCAATAAAACATATTATTAATAATATTTTATTATATATTATCTTGTGACACTTATTCCTGTATGGTATGCTGTTTACAAAGGTTTCCAAGTCCCACTTTTGGTCTGGTGTCGGACCTATTTTGTCATTCAATTAGCAGACCATCAGCAAAGATGGGAACCGGTATATTTGGTTAGCAGAAAATGTCCATTAATTCCAACTATCGACGTGACTTGGAGTGTTAGTCGTACAAATAGTTGGTGTGAAAGCTTTGGATCCTTTCTTCCTAAAATTCTGAGTTTGAGTCATCTGAGTATTATCAGAATTATTAATATTGATATTTTATTATAGACCGTTTCACTATTTATAATATTGTAATCGAAACATCAGATTTAGAATGGAAAGTTACTACTCAAATGTCTTAGTTTTTATATAAAGGTAATTTTACAATTTTAGGACCAATTAACATAAAGTTCTATGTTTAAAAATGATAACGATAGTATGACGGAACATATAAAGATTTATATTAGTAATTAGCTTATTATGATTTTTTATTTTAAAACAAGATTTACTTTTATATGTCACTTACTCATTTAGCTAGTTTACTTTTATTATATACAAATACAAATATCATTTATGAATTTTAGTTTACTAACTCGAGCGAGCTAGCTATAAGATCAGATATGATTAAGATTATATGATCATCCTGTAGTCGATATTGAGATCTTATGTAAGAACCTATTTCGGGATGGTTTAACAAGTTAACGGATAACGATGTTCAGTTATTTGGATTACTCGTAATACTTAAGGTTCGGTTATCGGTTTTTAAAAATGAGTTCGACAATACTTGATCACCCGGTTTTTTTATTTATAAAAAAACAGCCCATCTAAACTACTTCTCCAATAGTTCAATATATCTATAAAATATTTAGCCCACAATCACAGGGCCATCTAACCTACGGCCCCAATGACCCAGTGCATAAGAAAGTTGTTTCGTATGCTTGTAGAGTTGTACCATTATCTAAGAAAGTTGTATCTTATTCCTTACCAGTTACCCCACACAGGCCGTTAGATCCATCTCCACCGTGTGGACGCGTAACACCTTAGTAAAACAACCTTACTACTCAGCCATCTTACAGAGTCAAACGTTCTCCGCGCAGCTAAAATAATTCCCGCCCCTCGAAACCCCTAATTTTGGCTGATCGGAAAATTCCTTCTATGGACACCGGAGACAGCAGTGAGGAAAGTCCGATACAAGCTAAGAAAGGCAAATCCAAAACTCCCAAGAAACCTAAAGCAAGCACTCTTAAGCAGAGTTAGTATCTCTCTTTCAATCTATCTAACCACATATATATTTCGTTTATGCTACTTTAATTTCTACTTTTGGTTCGTTCAGAATCTCCCGCCGAATTCTTTGCGGAGAACAAAAATATTGCTGGATTTGACAATGTGAGCTCAATTTTTAACTCCGTATATGTTCATTTTACAATGAATTATAGTTATTTTTTCTGGGTATGGTGAAAATATGGAAGTTTAAGAACCTTAGACCAGTTTGAATGAATTTTGCATCTGGACTTGGTACAGGTATATTAATTCATGGGAGGATATTGAGAAATGTGATTTTTGTGTTTTTATTCTGTATGAAATTAAGCAAAGAAGTTGTGTTTGTTTTAATGGATATCAGCCAGGGAAGTCCCTTTACACTACTGTCAGAGAACTTGTTGAAAATGCACTTGATTCTGCAGAGTCTATCGCTGAGCTTCCGTTTGTTGAAGTAACAATGTAAGTGAATAGGTGTTTGTATATATACCTGTATTCATGGTATGAACACATAACCATGCACTCTAGTTATATTTATCACATTCTTGTGGTATCACAGTGAGGAGATTAACAAAACCAAGTTCAATTCCATGATTGGTTTGATTGACCGGGAGCGAATTGATGAGGCACTATATGGCGATTTTGAGACGGTCAAGGCTCGTGAGGTTTTTACTTTCTTGATTTCAACAATGAATTGATTGATGAATTGATGTATATATAATTATATACAGGGGTAGGTTGCATTTTTATGCTGTTGGCTCGAACCATGTTTTCAATTTAACTTTTCTTTTCATTTTAATCCATGTCTCTAAAAATAAAGTATAAACGATGAGGCCGTTTTAATAAGGGTTCAGTTGATATTTTCATCAAGGATTGAAAGGAATGAGTTATACGTTCCATTGTTATGTTTGAAATGTTTTACAAGAATATTATATCAGTCCAATTGGAGTTAAGGAAGTCTACTAGAAGGATTCACAAAATATCAATTTGTATCATATCAAACTGGAAATCATTTTAATCATCATGTACACACGTTAGTGAATAAGTATGAAAAACTAAAAATCATAATATCTTCTGTTAGGATCAAGGTGCTTACCACTAGGCCAAAAGGAATTCCTTGTGGTCAAGGCGTTACCACTTTCTTATATATTAAGTAGCCTAGCTCGCCCATGAGTCGAATTATTTCGGAGATGTTGTCCCATACCAACATTCTCCCCCCAACATCTGCTGCAAATGCCTTAGACTCATGGGATTCCAACTCGTCACAACCTACAAGCGGATTTAGGAAGATGGCGGCCAATGACTCATCCAATTTCCCCCCATCATTTTTTTGCATGTTGTGGGATTCGAAGTTTCGAACCCATGATCTCGCTCTGATACCAATTGTTAGGATAAAGGCGCTTACCACTAGGCCAAAAGGAATTCCTTGTGGTCAAGGCGCTACCTCTTCCTTATATATTAAGTAGCCTAGCTCGCCCATGAGTCGAACTATTTCGGAGATGTTGTCCCATACCAACATCTTCACGGCTATAAACAATTGGAAGTTGTCTCAACCTAATTTTGTTTTAATATTTCATTTATGTTTGTGATCCTCCTGAATCTTGTTCTACTATTAGAAAAGGCTTGCGAAAGAAGCTCGTTTCCAAGAAATTCAGGCCAAAAATGTTGCCCTTGGGAAGAAAGTAAAAGAACAAACTCCTGCAAAGGCCATCAAGGGTCGAGGTGAGGCCTCATTTTACAGGGTGACTTGTAAGGTCCGACACACTTCTGTTCCGAGCCTTTTTTCATTGAGATTCTTCAGATTTTGTGATACATTTGTTTTTAGGTACATAAACTTTTTGTCCGGTTCAGATGATGACCTACATTTTTTCTTTGTAGGATAATGGAAGAGGAATGCCCCATGATGATATCCCGAACATGTTTGGACGAGGTTTAGTTATCTAGTTTCATACTAAGTGTTATTTTTGTTTATTGTGATTATGCAAGACATGATGGCATAGTGACATTTTTGTCTCTTAGTCCTGTTTACTTTCTAAGATGTAATGATCATGCAGTTTTATCTGGGACAAAGTATGGCTTGAAACAAACACGTGGAAAATTTGGACTTGGTGCAAAAATGGTACGTTCTAGATGAGGCATATGATGGTTACTCAATTGTGTATGTGATTTAATAATGTGTGCCAGTGTGTTAATTTAGTCATCTGTTTTTTCTTTGACCGCAAGCATACTAGTTAGCCAGTTAGGTTTGTACAAAGATAGATCATCTAACATTGTTTCAATTGTGTTGAGGGTATTTTTCTACATCATACGTCCTGTTACCGTGATTAAAAAAGAAAATATATTTTGTGATGAAAATGATATATGTTAGTTCTATCTTTGTTTCTTTCAGGCATTAATTTGGTCAAAGATGAGTACAGGACTACCTATTGAGATATCCTCATCAATGAAGGGTCAAAATTACACTTCATTTTGCAGGCTGGATATAGATATTCATCGGTATTGTTCTGGTCTAAAGAGTATTGCTCATAAGACGCTGATCAGTTTCTTTTTTAGTGCTAAAACTGGTGCGATGATATTTTGATTCTATTCCTCCATTATCAGAAACATTCCCCATATTCATTTACATGAGAAGAGAGATGATAAGGATGAATGGCATGGAGCTGAGATCCAAGTTGTTATTGAGGGAAACTGGACAACGTATCGTGTATGTATTGCTTGGTGGTTCTGTTCAGTTATTTGTTATATGATGATTTAACAATCAAATTAGTGTTTGTATATGATGTATGACATCATCTTGAGACAAAGAGGTCTTCAATAGTTTCAGATCATGGGCCATAGCATGTGATTATCTCTTAACTGACATTTTCTAGTTTCTTATGTGTTTACAGTCCAAGATATTGCATTATATGCGTCAAATGGCTGTTATTACTCCATATGCCCAATTCATGTTTCGTTTTGTATCCGACACATCAGAGTATGCCCTCTCTCTAGTATGCCTATCCAGCCCATGTTTGTCTTTAAATCTTGTTGGTTAATGGAGTATTTTGTATTTTTGTTACTTATCATGTCCAGTTAATGCTCGTTTTCTTCGAATTTTTGAAGTAAAAATGTCAGCATAAGCTTTGCGAGAAGGACAGATGTAATGCCTGAAGTTCCTCTTGAAACAAAGTACCATCCATCAGCTGTAGATTTGCTTCTCATCAAACGCCTAATTGGTGAAACATCAAAACAGAACCTTTTGCAATTTCTCCAGCATGAATTTGTTAACATTGGGAAGTCGCATGCTGAAAGATTAATTGGTATAAAATTTTCACCACACACTTCTACTATCATAATGCAGACATGCAGTTAGACAACCTGGAAGCTATGTTATACAAGCAACACATATATGAACACATCACATATTGGTGTTAATACTTGATGTTTGTAAAGGATAATTATCATATAACAAAAAAAAGTATATATACAGTGGTTCAGCTTAGTTTGTTCCAGAATTGCTCTTATCTCCATGCTCATATTAACCATAGATCTAACTAACGTTAGCATTAAATTATCAGTAAAGTGACATTGGTTGTAGTTTTAAAGTGTTTGGATTAATTTCTCAAGTTATTGTTACATCAAGAGAGATTCACTGCATATGAAGTAAAGTTGTTTATGCAGTTTTGTTGCTTTGTTAACTAAATTTACTGGAGGTCAGTTGTCATAGTGGCTGTCTTATTTCCATAAGCTAACCACAAGATTTTTCTGTGTGTTAATTGTTATCTACATTAGTTTTTTTTCCTTTCGTTTTTATCTCACTAATTGCATGACCTTCTCCTCATGTGGGGTATTCAATGTGCTAAATTCATGTAATGATTATATTTTAAGCTGATTTTTATAACTCTATATATTCAGTTGAGCTTTCTGTTTCTGTTTGTGTTAAGTAGCAATAATTGCTTGCTTTTTTAGTTTTGGTAAAAGTGATTTTACCATGTTACAGGAGAAATGGGTCCAGATTTCAGCCCCAAAACACTAGTCAAGTCGTTGACTTCACAACAAATTGTTCGCATTCATCAACTGTTTCGGCAAGCCAAGTTTGATGATCCTAGCGGTGATGTAAGATGTTCTGTGTTGTTTATTTTGGGTTCTATATTCAAGAAATTAGTTATATATTTAGCTTCTTTTTTCAAGAATTTACGATTATTGTGCTCTGAAAAAATTTGGTATTCAATTTGTTGAAATCCACAAGTAACAATGCTCCTTAATAGTGTCTTAGTCCTGCAGGGGAGTACAACCTCCGCTTGGGCATCATAAAGGAACTTCACCCAGACATGGTTGCAACATATACTGCTAGGTATTAGTTATATCTGAAATTTTACTGTGGCACCTAATATGTGCAAAAGGCCCAAAATTAGTATGGAATTGAATGCATTCGAAACTACTGTCAAATTGCAGTGCGCAAGTATTTGAAGGGCACCCGTTCATTGTGGAAGCTGGGGTTAGTCTGGGAGGAAAAGATGTCAAGCAAGTAAGTTTATTGCTTACTGTTAGTTTACGGGTGATCCTGTGATATGATTTCTTTGTGTCGTGTCAGATCGTGCTTTATATTTTGAAAAAAAGAAACTAATATTAGTTGAGCAGAACTATGAAAATCCATCTAACTTCTTTCATGTTTTTGTTTTACTACTGGAAGAAAGAAACTTACAGTAAAGCAATAGCTTGATTGAGATTAATTTTTATCATTCGCTTTTTAATTAAGCTAACAGCTTATGGTAACATTAGCTCCCTGTTTCACCATTTACTTCTTGCTAAATTTGTTTATCCAACTTTTTTAGGGTTTAAATGTCTTCCGGTTTGCAAATCGGATTCCTTTGCTGTTTGAGCAAGGTGCTGATGTTGTCACCAGAACTGCAATGAAGAGAATCAAGTAAGAGTTTAATATATTAATATTTTTCTGTTGCATTTGTGGGGTTACTTTTAACTTGAGGCTAGGTTATTCCTACCAACTTTCAACAGTAACTGTCATGATTCTGTTTTCTTTCAGTTGGAACAGTTACAAAATTAATCAGACACAAGATAAAATTGGCGTTTTTGTTAGCATTGTAAGCACAAAGATCCCTTTCAAAGGGACTGGAAAGGAATATATTGGAGATGACATAAGTGAGATTGCTTCTGCTGTCAAGGTGGGTGTGCCTTAATACTAGTTCTAAAATAATATTAAAGACTCCTTAAGTTAACAACCCATGTTTCCAGACTTCCCTTAAACAATGCTGCTCCCAGCTTAAGTCAAAAATAGTGAAGAAAATCCAGGCTCGTGAGCAGCAAGAGAGGAAAAGAAATTTAAGCAAGTAAGTTTCAACACATTTTATCTCACAATGTTTATGTATATCAAATACTAGAATAAATTTTTTCACTGACCAAAAACAATAACTCAATTGCGTATAAATATTGGTTTTAGGTACCTTGGTGATGCTACAGGTGCTATCTATGAAATATTAAAAGAGGCATCGCAGCTGCATGCAAAGAAGAAACGCTTGGAGATCAAGGATGAGGATGCAGAGTTACTTGGCAAGGTCAAAAGTCGTTTGATTACAAAAGAAATCCTGACCGAAAAGCTTGCTCAGCATGTTGAGCAGGTAAGCAGTTTTCTTTCTTTAAAAAAAAATCTATAAAAGATTTAGATAATTGAAACGTTTCTTAGATATTTGACTACTTGTCAATATGTCGTACAATTGTTCTTTTACGTGGGTGGATGAATGGTAGTTTATATACATAGGACAGATGAGAAGGTTGAGTTGAGAACTCTGTTTATTAAAGTTTGATGCTTGATGCTTGATGGTGGTTACCCAGGTGGATTACGAGATGGCTATGGAATACGCAACACAAAGTGGAGTGAGAGAGGAACCGAGAGAGAGCATATACCTACAGTCAATGGAGCCTCAAAAGAACTTCATGGACTTCCATACTCCCATCTTTGTGTTCAGGCTCTTCCACTAGGTAAATAAATTATCTTCATATAATTGTCAACACCATCGAACTTGAAACTGCCAAAATTTGAATCTAGATTTATTTGATGGGCTTATATATCTGACTGTTTTTCAAAATTAAATCTTCATCTTTGAATACTGAATTCGACAAGTTAAAACTCTCTCTCTCTCTCTCCCCCTCCCCCCTATGGCTATGCGTGATGTCTTTTTTCTATACCGTTGATGAGGTTATCAGATAGACTTGAAGTACCGAAGTGAACAGGCCGAGGGAGAAAGCAATGTACTGGACAAAAGTACCGGACAATGTAATTAGCGGTGAAGAGGAAGAGAGTCATTTAATCAGTTGACCGAAGGTCTGTTTTTTTCTAGTCATATTGTGCTGAATGCTATGGAAGGGATCTCATACACTTTTTATGTTTGAGATTCTCACACATTTCATTCGACCAACTTTCTCACTTGATTGTGTATTATGTAATTCGGACTTGTTGTTCACTCATCTTCTTAAGATGATGTCCATTAGTCCTGAACGGTGAACATTGTGTTGTGATAGATTTACATAACATTCAACAATTGATTATTTCCTCAAATTGATTGGTTCTCGCGGTTCTCGCAATAAAAACGGTTCTTAAATGAACCTTCCCCTATATATATATATATTACATACATACATATTTACGGATTACATTCAGTGGCATCTTAAAACGGGGGCCTGCACCAGGGGAGGTATTAAGGTGATATTAATATTATTTATGATATTTTGATTCACACCCACCTCTTGAAGTTTCCTGGATTTTAATTAGAGGAGTGATTAGTGTGGTAAAACTAGAGGTGGCAAATGTTGCCCATTCTTCCACTTTTGGGTCCATTTGGACAATTATTTTTAATGTTTGGATTGAATGGGTCCAGCCTTTTTTATCCGTGGGTTAATATGGCTAGCAAACAAAAATTAGGTGTGAAACTTACGGGTTGATTTGGGCTGCAAATGGGTTGATTTGGGCAGTCCAGGAAAAGAGGGGTGGTATTGGACGGGTCACGGGTTCCAACTTCCAACTCAATCTCATCTCTCATCTGTGCAAAGTGCCCTTGATAACTCAAAATCTCATATAGATATCTTGATTGATACTCGGTTGAAACATCGAATCATCGTCATCAGCTCATCACCTTCATTCTCTTAATCTCTTGATACTCGGTTGAGACAAAAGGCGAAGCCTCTGCCCTCGATAACTCAAAATCTCATATTGATATCGAAGCCCTCGATAACTCAGATAATCAGATTGATATCTCGATTGATACTCGGTTGAACCCTAGATAACTTTTCATACAACCGATTGAGCCTTACCCTTGATTGATACACAACAAATTGACTCCTCGATTGCAGCCCTTGATTGATATTTCGATTGAACACAACTGATTAACTCTTTGCAAGTCTTTCTCGATTGATATATTTACAACCGTAACTCTCTGTAACTCTGTACATTGGTGCTAGTTTTGGGCTTTTCTCTTGCATATTCTTATGTCTTTGGTTGAAGGTTTTCTTGTTTAGCAGAAAATGTGAACTTGTTTTGTTCCTTTTTCATTTCAGATTTCATTATTTGTTTGATTATGAGTTCAATATGAATAATTTGATGTGATGAATGTCAATTAGGATTGTGGGTCTCTTACATTATTTGTTTGATTATTTCAAGCTCTACTTCTGAAAACAGCTGCAACAACTTTCTTCTAGGCTAAAGTTACTTTTGATAGAAATATTTTAGGTTGTTTCATATTTAACAGATATCAGATAACCAAGATTAATATATGATGGAGAAATATGTTTTTTTCTTTCTTTGATCATGTTTGGCTGTATGTCCTGCATGTTCACCAAGTTGGTCATATGTGTATTTGCCTCATGTTAATTATGTATAATTTTGACTTATTTAAGAGTCAACTACTTAGTTGTTAACTTTGGCTTATTTAAAACTCAAACGAACCGCTTAATTTTAAAATCAATTACTTATCATCTGTTTTTTTTGCTTTGGTTAGTTTCTTTGGTAGTTTGGTTAACAGTTTGGAATCTGCATTTGGGCTATTAGTTGCTGTTGTGTTAGCCTTCGGTCCATGCTCCTTTGTGGTAAACCCCTCTTTTATTTCAAGTTTGTTGTGTAAATCTTGAACCATATTCTCAGCTTGTTCTAGCAGCCCGTTTAGATGCTCAATTTCATGTTGATTAGTAACGGGATTTGAGATTTTATGCTTTTTGCTAAAAGCTCAAATGCTGTTATTTAATGTGTAAATTGTAACAAGTGATTGAGTTTTAATATATTTGTAATTAACAATTCATGGTGATATCTTCTTAATTGTAATGAAAGTCAAGTTATTGGTATCATTTTTTTCTTAAAGCGACCCGTATGGACCAAACCTGTTTGATGCTTCTTTTAAAATTACCCGTTTGGACTCGAACCCGTTACCCAATCCGACCCAACCCGTCCGTTTTGCCACCGCTAAGTAAAACTAAGATGATCCTAATTCATAATTAATTAGTTCTAGAAATTAATAATAAAAAAAGTTATCTGGTTATATATTATAATTTCTTTTTTCAAATAATGTATGTATCAACTCAGTTTTGAAATAAGTGTTTACGTTTAACATCAATTTGAAACCTACACAAGTAGCAGATTTTTTTTTTTTTTTTTAACTTTTAAACAAGGAATAAAACATCTCAATAATGAAAAAAGCATGTGAAAGGACGCAGTTACTTTGTGTTTCTCATCCCCTGGAACTTATTTTAATTTTAGTTGCTCATTGACTATTAATTTAATGACGAGAGAATAAATATTGGTCACTTTTAAATCAGGAGTTAAAAGCAGGAATTAGGCTTAACGCCCACTCAACGTCTTCTCATTTTCTTCCTAAATTAAACTTGAGGGTTTTTTTCTCTTCCCAAATATCTCGTTTCTTGAAAAAAACTCGATAACAAGATTTCTTAGGTCTGACATCACAAGTTATATTATAAGAAAAGAGTGATGATTTGTACACTAACTTTTTACAATACACAATAATTAAAACCTTTTTGCCCCACCAATTCGCTATCTATTAATCTCATCCACAAATTCATGGGTATAATGGTCTAAGAGATAACTTTTTTGTTGTGTATAACGAAAATAGAAAAATGATGTATTCTTATACTATTTCTTCCTACTTCATCTTCCTATTCACCATAAGATGTCATGTGGAATCACTAATTCTCTTTCTTCACCTTCTTCATTGATTTTAACACTTATATTTGATCTTGTAAGTAGGAATAAATAGTAGGAGGATATATCAGCTCTCATCATATAATTCTCATTCTCTTTCCTTTATTTAAAAGAACTCCTAAATATAAGAGTTTAATATCTATACACAAATCATTAGAAAAGTGATTTGTACACAATACAAAACAACTGCACACAACAAAAAGTGATTGTTTGAACTATTATACCATTGAATTTGTGGATGTAAGTAAAAGATAACTGATTGGTAAAGATATAAAAGTTATGATTATTATATATGATTAATTTGTGTTACGGACAAATTATATATGTAAGTACCTAAATTATATATCGTTTAATTTAATATTTTATAATAAAAAAAAACAGAATGTAAATAGACTATCTATTTATGGGCTAGGCCCAATTGGGAACCGCAGACTAAAATTTGGCAAGTCCCTTCTGAACTAAAATTTGGCAGCACTTTTATAGAGATCAGTTAACTACCAACTGATCAACTTTTCCATCTTCCATGATTGATACGGACACAGAGATCAAAGCAAGTGAATTCAACACTCAACACTATTAGTCGAAATCATCGAAAATCATGGCACAAAATCCACCCCAACTCGCTATTGCAGGCGCTGGAATCTTTGTCAAATCTCAATACATCCCTGTACTCGCTGAGATCTCAAATCTCGTCTCGCTTAAAGCTATTTGGAGCCGCACCGAGGTAATTTGTACATTTTTAGGTATCCAGAATGATTATGGCTTCTAAATAAGTATAAGAACGTTGGTTTTATTGGTAATTTGAATGGTATGATGATTCAACAAAATCATGTAGTAGAAATCGGCAAAGGAGGCTGTCGAGATTGCCCGGAAAGTATTTCCCAATGTGGAATGTAAGTGGGGGGATCATGGAATTGATGAAATTATTCGAGATTCAGACATTTCAGCTGTTGCTGTTGTTCTTGCTGGTCAAATTCAGGTTTATTTCTGTTTGATTCTCAATGGATTCGTGTTTTTGTGTCCATATGTGTGTGTATGAGTGTGTTTGAGTGGTGCAAAATATATACCTCATGGAAATGAGAAACTGAAAATGTTTGCCCTCAATACATATATGGATGCATGCCATTGCATGTATCATAGTTGCGCATGTAATAGGCGACCCTGTTAAGAATAATTAGAGTTCTTTTACGTTAGAGTTGCCCATATTTGGTGATATGTTATAATGCTATAAACCTAAGATTAGCATATATATTTTATAAAAAAAAGTATGATCATAAGCTACATTTTGCTAAACGATTCATTCCAGAGTTCGTATTATGCCCTTCCATGACATGGTTGGTGGTCTGAGTCTGATGGCAAAAAAGAGTTCCTTAGGTGTCATTTGAGCTCAATATACAATGTATACTATAGTAAAAGTTTGTTTTATGACCTTATGGACTCTAATTTTCAAGAAATCAATTTCACTAGTTATGATATTGAACTATGCCTTGAATCCTTGATGCAATATAATCAAATGCATTGGTTGAATTCTAAATAATGACCAATTTATGCAGGTAGATATGTCTCTCAAACTTCTGAAAGCAGGGAAGCATGTTCTTCAAGGTAATTATTTCCTAAACTTAAATGGCTGCATGCTTCTAATATGGTGGTGACGATATCTTGTCGTTTTTCTGTTAATCTGTCCGTGCAGCAATCTGACATTTCTCACTGTTTTCCTGCCTTGCATATCTTCTCACCGGGATTGTGTCATTGAAGAGAAACCAGCTGCTGCTTGTAAGTTACATCCTGTTTCTCCCAGACAGGTTCTTTTGCAATATGCAGTGAAAAAAGCTGTCAGAACATAACTAAATTAATGTTGCTAAATAAAATCAGTACATACTGAATTAGTAACCATGTGGTTTACTTCTGTAGTGCAAAAGGTAATATATGTATATACCATGCTCCTCACTGTCTTTTTACGTCATTATTTAGCATGCAGTGAGGTTGAAGCTGCACTGTCAAGCTTTGCTTCTCTTTTCAACACTCCATCTGCTCAACCAATATGGGCTGTTGCTGAAAATTACCGGTTTGAGCCTGCCTTTGTAGAGGTACTTGTGTTTTTTGTCCATCTGTTTGCCATTTATTTTAGAAACATGCACTTTTTCTAGTAATGATCATTGTTGACCTAACAGAGCAGAAAGTTGGTTTCTGAAATTGGAGACATGATGAGCGTTCAACTTATCATTGATGGGTCCATGAACAGTTCAAATCCGTACTTCTCAAGTTCATGGAGGCGAGATTTAGTTGTAAGGCATCTGAACCATATACCATTGTGATTGCACTTTCTAATAGGATTATTGATGGTTCATAGAGTTGAAATAGACATTTGTATACTGATGAAACACATTAATTTTGATTATTAATACCTTAATTAGCCAATCATAAGTTGTGCCAGAAACTGGCCCTCGATGTATGTGGCAGGGAGGATTCATTATGGACATGGGTGTGCATTACATTGCAGGTTTAAGAATGGTAACTTTTTAATACCATTTTCCGTCTTCCAGAAGAAAATATATTAATTACTTTAAAGCAGAAAATGAATATTGATATACTTAGTAGTACTAACTACTAACATTGTTTTCTATCTGCTCAAAAAGCTTGTGGGATGCGAGATAGCTTCTGTGTCAGCTACGACATCTCATGTTAATACAGACGTGCCTCCACCAGATATCATCTCTTCGTTATTGTAACTTCAAATTGTTATTTCTTATTATGTTTATTTGTGATCCTCTCAAAGGTTGTAAATTGTGAAGCTAGTTTTTTTTTTTTTAAATTCTTATTATTGTGTTTCTAGTCAACTGGAGAATGGATGTTCTGGAGTTTTTGTACTACTGGTTTCCACGAAAAATCCAAAGGTTACAACTTGAATCCATTTATGACTCATAAATTATCTATTTGTTTTCTACTGTAAATTTTGTTTTTTATTGGTGTGACTACAGATTGTGTGGCGAGTTGTTGGCTTGAATGGGACGGTTCAAGTTGAACGTGGAAACAAAGATGGCAAACCTGGTTATGTGGTAACGCAGAATTAAGATATTCTTTTAATAGCGCTTACATCCCCCTACTCTTTCCATCGTTTTAAACATACATAATTTACTAGTGAAACCAATTTTAGTGCTGACATGTGCAGACTTTGCTTAACTGGAAGCCACATGCACAAAATTTCTTCCCCATGCATTTAGTTTCTGAAGATACTTTCCTTTGACAATTAAATGCTATATTTCAGGTTACTCTATTTACTGCCAATAAAGAAACACATAGCAATTTTTACCCATACAGTGGTGTGATTGAAGAGTGGAAAGCTTTTCTAAGTGATGTATCTGGGGCTAATCTTCAGGTAGTATATCACAAATAGCCGTATGATAATTTTACTCTCTTGAAGAATTTATTTTGTTAATGTAGTGGCCCTAATGTAGAATAGAGTTTTTATAATTTTCAAGATTCTGGAATTTGTGCAATATGACTACTGAAAATGGGCTGGTTGGGTCTGTTATGGCCCAAAACCGAAAAGTTCAGTTAATGAAAATTGGGAACTGAGTAACTGACTGGTTTTGGTTGATTTATCATTTGCTTACAGTATGAGTCAGTCTCGGTTAGTTCAGTTATTGACCAAGAATTTGCGATTAGACCCACAAGCACCATTTCTTCATTTCTTTTGTCTACATTTTTGGGCTTGTCTTGACAAATTTGGATGTCTCAGTTAAAATTGGCTGCTTAATGATAAAATTATCAAAATATATAAATTTAATAAGATATTCAATTGAATGACGCATATATATAAATTGCCTCGGTTTCAGTTAATGAAACGACTGAAAGTTTAGGTAAATCCTAAACCAAAAACAGTAGGTTTGTGTTCCGGTTGGTTATTTTAGGTCAGTTATTTTACTTAATTCAGTTTGTGGTTCGATTTCTTCGCACCCCTTAACATGACATGTTTGTTACTTTCAAACAGAAGGCTAGCAAGTATGAAGCGGAACCTCGCTGCTCATATGTTGAAGGTGCACGAGACATTGCAGTTTTGGATGCGATGCTTGAATCCGGAACAAAGCATGGAGCATCTGTGAAAGTGAAAAACTTTAGGCAATAATCTCTCCAAATAAGGAATTCAAATAATCCAACTTCTCAAGAAGATATGATTATGATTAGTTAATTCGTTAAATAACCAAATCGGTTTACTATATGAATTATGACCAAGTTTGATTGTATAAGCAATAACTTGCAGATGTTGAATTCTTCAAATGGAATCCATTTACTGTAACTAACAAATTATCTTCGGTCATTGGTTTTGAAAACCATATATGTTTCTGCTTTCCAGTAGGCCCGGTTTTTATTTTTTTCTTGTTTAACCTCTTACACTGGGTTTGATCTCCATATCTCAACTGCATAAGCATGACCTTTTGAGTGTCAGCAAATAAAGCTAGGATTAGGTGTGATCTTCACAAATCAGTTTCCCGAGTAAATCTCAACTTAAAAAGGTAACTGCCCCCATCCATCTTCTAGATGGAAATATAATACAAATTGTTGATTTAAGGGTCTTAACCGTATAACATTAATACGAAGAAGACGGTTATTTTTGGATAAGAAAAGGTGAAATGAAGATATAAGATTAAGGAAAATAATCCCTAGCTAGATGCTAAAAGATCATATTTTTCTTGAACAGATACTATAATTAGGCACACCTTAATCATCATAATTAGCTATTTTTATGTTCAAACAAGCGACAGTATACAAAAAATAACATGTATCCAAAGGGCAAATAGTCAAAGGTGAGATAGGTGGGCTGACTTAAACCAAACACACCTAACTTACAAAAATTTTAATCACTGTTTACTGTAATAAGGTCTAAATCATTGCAGCATTTTTACTTTTACTTAAGGAAAACATTTTAGGTGACACCTAACTTGTAATTTTCATGTTGTTGAAAGTTACCTGATAATTAATAAGTTATAAGTTGAATCATGACTTAATCTTTTCCTAATAAATGATCAAAGGTGTGTTAAACCACAAAAAGCTTTATCTTTTCTTGAGCAAAATGCCAAAATGGATTGAAGCATTCAAAAGAAAGAAGGAAAAAGAAGATGACTGAGCCATTGATGGCAGGTTGAGTCCAGCAGTTGGTTTTGGACCCATGAAAGCTGCCCAATCATATATAGATTTTCTTAAATTTTGGACAATTGGAATTATTTTGTTCACCATCACAGCTTGCTTCTACTTCACCTTTCTTACTTGATAAATTAATTAATTTCATCAGTTTTTTATATTAATTATATTGACATTTTGGCATTATACATGTTTTTTTAGCTTAATTCAAATTACTACTATTACGGATTTATGATAGGGACATCCAATCATTTAATCTCACAATCAACATTCAATTTCCACAATGTGTTTAATAAGTTGAACAAGTTAAAAGTCGTCTAAAATGTATTTTTACTATGTCACTTTATTCGTTGCTCTTACCTTTTTGGATAACACTCTTAATAACTCACAACCATTTAATTTTATATGCACCTAGCTATAATACTTTGAAAGATAATAATTTTGTATATGCACCTCTAATAACTCATCCATTTTTATTAAAATACGGTTTTGTATATTCATTTATTTGTGAAAGTTGAAACACTATATATTATTATAATAATAATTATTAATAATTAAAATTAAAAAAAATATATAAGATGAAAACGTGAGTTACAGTACAATTTATTGTTCCAATCTCATAGAGTAGTTAAATAGTTGTTGGGTAGTTACAACCTCGTCAGTTTTGCTATATATATTATGCATTATATATCCTAAACCAATTCAAATGTTAGATTTCTGAATCATAATTTTTTTTTCATTTATTATTTCACGAGTTAACTTTTCATTATCCTACCCAAAACGATAATTAATTTATTTATTTTTTCTCATTTTTCATTTTGACACTGTCGTGTGTTGAAGTTTGCTGGCAGTAGCTTGAGTGTTGCGTTATTTTTGAAATCTATCACTTTTTCATGCAATAATTTGTCTTTTTTCTCCAAAAATCCCGTAACATTTCAAAGAAACAAAATGAATATCCCAGAAATATCATAAGGAACCAATCCTTTAATGAATTAATTATTCTCGATCTCCTGACATTTTCAACCTTAATTTTGATCAAGATTCAACATGCAGCGTTCAATGCCGGATGAATTTGCCATCAAAGAAACCTCCCCAAAGATCGCCGGATCCGGCAACTACTCTGGCGACAAGCTCACCAGCACCTATGATCTCGTTGAACAGATGCACTATCTCTACGTTCGAGTTGTCAAAGCCAAAGAACTCCCCCCAAAGGATGTTACCGGAAGTTGCGACCCTTACGTCGAAGTCAAGCTTGGAAACTATAAAGGAGTCACCAAACACTTTGAAAAGAAATCTAACCCGCAATGGGATCACGTTTTCGCCTTCTCCCATGATCGAATTCAGGCGTCGTTTGTCGAGATTATCGTTAAAGACAAAGATGTAGTCATGGATGATTTCATCGGAAAAATCTCATTTGAGCTTAACGAAGTCCCAAAAAGAGTCCCGCCGGATAGCCCACTCGCACCACAGTGGTACAAATTAGAAGATAAAAAAGGGGAAAAACTTAAACACGGCGAGATCATGCTCGCCGTGTGGAAAGGAACTCAGGCCGACGAGTGTTTCCCGGAGGCATGGCATTCCGATGCCGCCGCCGTCGTGAACAGAGAAGGCGTATCGAAAATCAGGGGAAAAGTTTATTTATCTCCGAAGCTTTGGTACGTTCGAGTTAATGTAATCGAGTGCCAGGATTTGATCCCCAGTGACCGGAATAAGCCGTTGGAGGTGTGTGTAAAGGTGGCGTTGGGGAATCAAGTGACGAAGACCAAAGTTTCTCCTGTGATGACGGTAAATCCTATTTGGAACGAAGATTTAGTTTTGGTGGCAGCAGAGCCTTTCGAAGAGGCGTTGATGTTAACCGTCGAAGATCGAGGTAATAAAGACGAGGTACTCGGGAAATGCTTGTTGCCGCTGTACACCGTTCAACGACGGTGGGACAATAAAGCCGTTCAGTCACGGTGGTTCAACCTCGAGAAACACGCCATGGTTGACGGCGAGAAAAAGGAAGTGAAATTCGCGAGTAAAATTCATCTACGAGTGTGTTTAGATGGAGGGTATCATGTTTTAGACGAATCGACAAATTACAGTAGCGATTTAAGGCCCACAGCGAAGCAGATATGGAAATCAAGTATTGGGATTTTGGAATTGGGGATTATTAGTGCAAAAGGGTTGTCACCAATGAACACGCGTGATGGTCGGGGGACAACGGATGCGTTTTGTGTAGCAAAATACGGGAATAAATGGGTTCGAACACGAACAATTATCGACAATTTTTCACCCATTTGGAATGAGCAATACACATGGGAAGTTTTTGACCCGTGTACGGTCATAACAATTGGAGCATTTCACAACGGGTATTTACACGGGCCGAATCAAGATTCAAGAATCGGGAAGGTGAGGATCCGATTATCAACTTTAGAGACTGAACGAGTATATACACATTCATACCCGCTCATTGTTCTACACCCTTCGGGTGTAAAAAAAACGGGCGAGTTACAGTTGGCTGTGAGGTTTTCATGCACATCGTATTTAAACATGTTGCACAAATACTCACAACCAATACTCCCTAAAATGCATTATGTGCATCCACTATCAATGAGTCAAACCGATATACTAAGGCACCACGCGACTCACATAGTGTCGACTAGGTTAGCCCGAGCCGAGCCACCGTTGAAGAAAGAGGTGGTTGACTACATGCTTGACGTCGGGTCACACCTATGGAGTGTGCGGAGGAGCAAAGCGAACTTTTTTCGAATAGTGAATGTGGCTAGTGGATTCGTTGGGCTAATTAAATGGTTCGACATGATTTGCCATTGGAAAAATCCGCTCACGACGCTTCTGATTCATGTACTCTTTGTGATACTCATAGTGACTCCACAACTAATCTTGCCAACTATTTTCTTGTACCTATTTGTTGTTGGGATTTGGAGGTACAGATGGAAACCGAGGCACCCGCCTCATATGGATATCAGATTATCGTATGCGGATGCAGTGAACTATGACGAGTTAGATGAGGAGTTCGACACTTTCCCAACTTCTAAAGTATCAAATATAGTTCGAATGAGGTATGATCGTTTAAGAAGCATTGGAGGTAGGATTCAGACCGTGGTTGGGGACTTGGCGACTCAGGGTGAAAGGTTTCACTCTTTGTTGAGTTGGCGAGACCCGCGAGCCTCGGCATTGTTTGTGACATTTTGTTTGATAACTGCAATCGTGTTGTATGTGATACCATTTCAAGTGGTTGCACTTCTTATCGTGTTTTATGTGTTGAGACATCCGAGGTTTCGGACCAAACTACCTTCGATGCCTGCAAATTTCTTTCGAAGGCTCCCATCCGGTGCAGACCGCATGTTGTAGCAAAAACATATATTCTTCATTTGTCTAGAATAATATTTGTATTTAAATATTGTAGCAAAATTCTTTCCTTAATTATGATGAACATTAATCGGTTTGGTCTCGTAGCTGATAGTTTAAATGTTGTTTTGGAATTTGGAATGTTTAACATTGTAGCTTCCGTCGTCTAGTTGTAATGTGAAAATCTAAATCAATAAAAACACGTAGAACCAATAATGAAATTAATTATGCTAACGTGATAGTCAGTAACACACAATGTTTTCAAAACCGGCCGGATCGGTTCAACCGGGAACTAAACATGCCTACGGTCTAAAACAGCTTGGAAAACCGTCCTTAAAATAACCGGCCGGTTATCAAAAGAACCGGCGAACCGGGCCGGACTGCTGAACCGTCGAACCGGAAATTTGTTTGAAATCTTATTGTTTTCCGATCGTAGACTCAAATGAAGTAGAAAAGGTTTGAATAATTTATAGCTAGTAACATATGAGTGGCTACAATATTTACCTACCATATGATGATAGATGAGGGTTACAAACACTCTTACTATACTACTTTCTCTATAATGCTCACTGATGCATAGAAAAGTTGGTGGTTTGTTGAAAAAAAAGAATTATGTGTATTTTGAAATAATCTTATAGCAATGTGTTACCAATGTTTTAAAAACTGGACTGAGCATTGAACCGTCATCCTACTGGTTTATTGGTCGGACTAGCCTGACTGGGCGACCGGATGGAAAAACCGGATGATGTCATAATTATTTAAAAATAAAAAAATATATTGATTTCTAAAAATATACTCTATTAAAACACATATATTGATTTCCATCCGGTCGCCCAGTCGGGCTAGTCCGACCAATAAACCAGTAGGATGACGGTTCAATGCTCAGTCCAGTTTTTAAAACATTGGTAACACATTGCTATAAGATTATTTCAAAATACACATAATTCTTTTTTTTCAACAAACCACCAACTTTTCTATGAATCAGTAAGCATTATAGAGAAAGTAGTATAGTAAGAGTGTTTGTAACCCTCATCTATCATCATATTGTCATATCAATTTTTTTTCTCATCACTCAATCCATTACTTAGTTATATAAATTAGTATAGTAAGAGTAAACGGTATGATCACACCCACCACATTGTCACGTTAGCTTTTTCCTCTTATCACTTAATCCATCACTTAGTCCTGTAATAATCACTTTTTACCATTCTCAATCACATCAAATTATAGGACCCACTTAATATCTACTACCAATCAAAAATTAAAAATGAAAAAAAAGAAAAAGTTCTATCATACACCCTAAATTGAGGTGGGGCACACTTTATTTACCTACCACGTTGAAATTTGATGTGGAGTAATCCACGTAAAACCTTCAACCACTCAATTAAGGAGCGGAAAATTCCGTAACCACGGCGCTATCTAGTACCACATACATCAAATTCTTGTCCACTCCAATTACTCTAATGGTCACTCTATACCACATTAAATTCTGGGACCCACCTAATATCCCATTATCAATATATAAATAATATTAATGTGAGAGGAGCAATTTAATGAGGCCCACAAACACTCTCCCCTCCATGTGATACCCACCCCCACACTCTCCTACCACAATTATATGATGTGGATACCTCTTCACCACACCTCACCCCCCATCGCATCGCCCTTCCCCATACCGTTTACTCTTAGTAGTATAACTATTAATACATCAGCACATATTTTTTTCCCTTTTGAGGATTTTGCTCAGAGCTGTGTTTTAGCATATCTTATTTTCTAAAGATTTTCCTGAACAATATTCTTTATAGGAAAATGATAATCATATCCCTTGGAGCTAAGGATAAAAGTAATAAAATATGATTTTAATTTTTAAAAATAGTAATCGTTTGTCATGTATGAAAAATCTGAATAATAATTAAAAGATGATTAATATAAATTTTTTGTAAATACAAAAGCTTGATAATGAAACACGAGTTATAATTATTATTTTTAAAAATTAAAATTACTTCTTTTACGTTTATTCACAGCTTGAGGGTAACTGAAAACCTTTTCCCCTCACATGGTAGCCCGTTGGGCTATATTTTAGTTTTACACCCATTATCCTTTCATAATGATCTTGATCCGTTTCAATTTAATTCGATTCCTAAAAGGAAATATATATGTTTAAGACATTTAATTAAAAAAAATTAAAAGTAAAATACAAAAACGAAAAAACATAAACAACTTGAATAATCGCAACATATGATGTTTTAATGTTTTAATAATAATAGGTTTTTAGCTATAATATGCTTTGGATCCATCCTAAATCCAAATATCACTATTTACATTTCATGTATAGTAGTTTGAGTTTCTTTCTTTTTTTTAATAGCGAAGTTATGTTTGTTGGAATTCTAAGATTGTTGGAAGTCTAAGACGTCTAAAACAAGTTCCTAGTTTTTAGCAAGTTGGCTAAATATTAGGTTTTCTAATCCTACTACAAGTTGGTATCTAGGGTTATATATATTCCTTGTTTTCATCGAGTTATGATGTACAGAAACAAACTGTGAGTTTTGAGTGATTTTCTTATAATAATCAAAGAGTTATTTTGGTTAATTTTGTTCATATACTCTGATACTTTAATTGGTATCAGAGCGGGGTTGACTTATCATGGAGGATAACCCGCCACTGCCGAAGGGGAATGAGGTAGGATCGATCTCCGTCCAGTGTCCGATGCTCACGTCCACAAACTACACGGTGTGGGCGATGCGCATGAAGGTGTTGTTGCGTATTCATAAGGTATGGGAATCAATTGATCCTGGTACTACCACGAATGCAAAGAAAGATGACTTGGCAATGGGTTTGCTATATCAATCAATTCCAGAAACCTTAATCATGCATATTGGTGATCAAGATTCATCCAAGATGTTATGGAATGCAATAAAAGCAAGACACGTTGGGGCTACCCGCGTGAAAGAAACTCGTTTGCAAACCCTAATGTCTGATTTCGATAGACTCAAGATGGCAGATAACGAGTCAATTGATGAATATGCAAGGAAGTTATCTGAGATTGCCTCGAAATCAGCAGCGCTAGGAGAAGCTATCGAAGAATCCAAGCTTGTGAAGAAATTCCTTAAAACCCTTCCGCGCATTAAATTTATACAAATAGTTGCTGCCCTTGAACAGGTACTGGATCTCAACGCCACTGGGTTTGAAGATGTTGTGGGTCGTTTAAAGGCCTATGAAGAACGAATAAGTGAAGATGATTCCAGGGACAATGGTCAAACGAGGCTATTGTTCACGAAAGGGGAAACAAAAGATAATTCAAAGGGGGGCTGGAAAGGTGGGAAAAACAATGGTAAAGGCAAGACAAGTGGCCAAGAAAAGTCACAAGCTAGTGATAAACGAGGTGGTCAAAATAAGGAGAAGAAAGACCGCTAGAAACTTATATGTTATCGATGTGATAAACCAGGGCACTTTGCATCCCAGTGTCCAGATCGCAAACAGAAGTTGCATGAATCAAACTATGCCGAAACTGATGATAACGACGCCACAATATTCTTGCATGAAACTGTGTTTTTAAACGAAGAAAAGGTGATACCATCACGATATGACACAAAAGACAACGGTGTGTGGTATCTTGATAATGGAGCAAGCAACCATATGACAGGTAATCGGTCATATTTTTCAGAACTCAACGAAGGTATTACTGGGCGAGTAAAGTTTGGTGACAACTCGTGTGTTGCGATAAAGGGAAAAGGTGCAATACTTTTCCAAGGAAAATATGGGCAACAAAGACTAGTGACGGAGATTTACTATATTCCGGATCTCAAGAACAACATTATCAGTCTTGGTAAACCACAGAATCCGGATGCGATATCCGAATGAAAGATAATTATCTTACCATGCATGATGCCAACGGATGTATTTTGATGAAGGTACAAAGATCTCCTAATCGTCTTTATAAGATTCAGTTAAAAATTGGAACTCCGGTGTGCCTTCATTCAAAAATAGGCGAGAATACATGGCTATGGCATGCGAGACTTGGACATATTAATTTCGAATCTATGAAAATAATGTCTAACACGGGCTTAGTTAAGGGATTGCCAAAGATTGATCATGTTAACCAACTGATCATGTTAACCAACTCTATGAGTCCTGTTTGGTAGGCAAGCAAACTAGAAACTCGTTTTCAAATGCGACTTCTTTTAGAGCATCTGATCCACTCGAGTTGGTACATGGTGATTTGTGTGATCCAATAACACCGGCTACTATGGGAGGTAATAGATATGTTTTCACTCTAATTGATGATTTTTCTCATTTCATGTGGACATATCTCTTGAAAGAAAAAAGCGAGGCTTTCACTCACTTCAAAAGATTCAAGACTTTGGCGGAGAAAGAAATAGAAAAGCCATTGAAAGTGTTTCGAAGTAACCGAGGGGGAGAGTTTACCTCAACAGAATTCCATGATTATTGTAATAAAGAAGGAATCAAAAGACATCTCACCGCTCCATACACACCCCAACAAAATGGGGTTGTAGAACGACGAAATCGGACTCTTATGGAGATGACGAGAAGTATTATGAAAGCCATGCAAGTTCCTAATAACTTGTGGGGAGAAGCGGTAAATCACTCGACGTATATAATCAATCGTATTTATACTCGAGTGTTAATTGATCAAACTCCATATGAAAAACTCAAGAAGAAGAAACTGAATCTTGAGCATATTCATATATTTGGATGCCTGGCTTACACCAAAACCGAACCCATGAATCTGAAAAAGTTGGATGCAAGATCAAGACCACTAGTATATCTTGGTTCCGAACCAAACTCGAAGGCATATAGGCTATTTAACCCAATAAAAGGAAAGATTGTAATAAGTCGTGATGTTATCTTCGACGAAACAAAGGGGTGGACTTGGAACAACAATCAAGAACCCGATGATGTAGCTCCAGGCTCCTTTACATTACAGTGGGAATATGATAACGGCGAGAACAATACTTCTGGTCAAGAAAATGATGCATCCGAAAACACAATTGAAGATGAATTAGTTGAACCCGATAATATGGAGCCCAATAACACAGATAATATCAAACCCAACTCACCACCCTCGTTGGTCACGCCACCTGTTCAAACCGGACCACGAAGATCCCAATGACAATCCGTACTTCCTAGGCGACTTCAAGATGATTATGTGCTCCTTGCAAATCTCGAGTATGATGAACTTCTATTAGCCACAAATGAAGAACCGGTAACTTTTGAAGAAGCAAATTCACAACCAGAATGGGTTAAAGCTATGAATTCAGAAATAGAGTCGATAAACAAGAATGGCACATGGAAGCTAGTTGATAAGCCTATGAGGGTGAAGCCAATTGGATTAAAGTGGGTGTTCAAAGTCAAGAAGAATGCGGATGGATCGATTAACAAAAATAAAGCCCGTTTAGTAGCAAAAGGATACGTACAAGAACCCGATGTTAGCTTTGAAGAAGTATTTGCTCCGGTAGCTCGCATCGAAACAATTCGACTCCTTATTGCTATAACCGCTACAAATTGGTGGGAACTCCATCACTTGGATGTTAAAACGGCCTTTTTACATGGCGAATTGAAGGAAAATGTTTATGTTACGCAACCACAAGGATATTTAAAAAAGGGTAGCGAGAATAAGGTGTATCGGTTAGCAAGAGCCTTATACGGTCTAAGGCAAGCACCGCGAGCCTGGAACACAAAGTTGGATACAATTTTGAAAGGCATGAAATTTCAAAATTGTGCAAAAGAACCTTCCGTGTATCGAAAAAAAGAAGGTCAAAACGTGTTGATATTAGCAGTTTATGTTGATGATTTGTTTGTCACAGGTACGAATTTGGAAGTGATCAAGAAGTTCAAAACTGAAATGTCTAATACTTTTGAGATGTCGGATCTCGGGAAGCTAACTTATTATCTTGGCATTGAAGTCAACCAAGAAAAGTCAGGGATCACGATCAAACAAAAGGCCTATGCTCAACGAATCTTGAAAGAAGCTGGTATGCATGATTGTAATGCGACTCATGTTCCTATGGAGCCGGGATTAAAGTTGTCGAAAGCAGAAGAGGAGCCAGAAATTGATGCAACTCAATACCGAAAACTTGTGGGGTGCCTCCGGTACCTATTACAGACAAGACCAGATATGACATATTCGGTTGGAGTTGTGAGCCGATATATGCAAAACCCGAGACAGTCGCATTTGACAACAATCAAACATATTCTAAGGTATCTCCGAGGTATCACGGGGTATGGTATCAAGTATCAAAAGATGGGACAAAGACTACTTGAAGGTTATAGTGATAGTAGTCATAACATTGATCCGGACGATGGAAGGAGTACAACAGGTCATGTATTCTATTTTGGATCATCCCCGATCACATGGTGTTCACAAAAGCAAGATATCGTTGCTTTGTCATCATGTGAAGCAGAATTTATGGCCGCCACAGCAGCCGCGTGTCAATCGGTTTGGTTACAAGAGTTGTTGAGCGAGATCACTAACAAGAAACAAGAGGTGGTGGTCATACATGTTGATAACAAGTCTGCAATAGCACTCACCAAGAATCCAGTCTTTCACGGGAGAAGTAAGCATATTCATACTCGATATCATTTCATTCGTGAATGTGTTAAGGATGAGTAAGTGAAGGTTGAGTATGTGTCGGGTGAATTGCAAAAGGCAGATATCTTAACTAAACCATTGGCGCGAACGAGATTCAAGGAAATGAGAAGCTTAATCGGGGTTGAAGACCTCTCGAAACCGTCTTAGGAATTCGGGGATGATTGTTGGAATTCTAAGATTATTGGAATTCTAAGATTGTTGGAATTCTAAGATTGTTGGAAGTCTAAGACGTCTAAAACAAGTTCCTAGTTTTTAGCAAGTTGGCTAAATATTAGGTTTCCTAATCCTACTACAAGTTGGTATCTAGGGTTATATATATTCCTTGTTTTCATCGAGTTATGATGTACAGAAACAAATTGTGAGTTTTGAGTGATTTTCTCATAATAATCAAAGAGTTATTTTGGTTAATTTTGTTCATATACTCTGATACTTTAATTAACGGGCTGGATCCGCAGTGACATTCAAACGAGCAGTATGCGAACTCTAAGGCATGTGTGATGAGGTAATAAAACCTCCTCTATCTATTTCCGGAAACCTCATAGTGAGACTTGAACCCAAGATCTACACTATGAGTTAAAACCTATGTACCATTGGGACAAAAGCCCGTATGAAAATTAATTTTTAATCCTTTTTCTTAAAGTGTTTAATTCTTTAAACACTCATTAATTGTATATAAAATATTAAACAAACGAGTTTACGATTATCTACTAAGAATTCAATAAGAAATAAATCTTCATCAACGTCAATCATCAAAACTTGGCTGTTCATCATGTAAACGTAGTTTGTGAAAAATTAATTTCCGTATGTACACTTGCGCCAACAACCTCGAAGCATGAGGTTTCCATTAACAAGAGGAAGATATTGAAGTAAATCTTTATATTACTTATCAAGCAATAAGAGTTTGTTTTTATCTAACGATGATCTGAATACTTTAAATAATGTAGTAGAGTTGAAAAGAAGAGAAAAAGTTGTAAACTCCAAAAGCATTGTCCAAGCAAACTAAACGAAAGTCAAATAGCTATAGACCACGCATTCCCTTCTCAATGCTAAATAGCTCACGATCTTAATACTCAATACACATACATTTATTTAGTTCTTACGCATTTATGTATCATGCGAGTTAATACAAAGTTGATCGTTATAGTGTTAAAAATAACGTAAAAATAAGTTTTTCACTAACTTTTGACATATATGAGTGTATATCTAATACCTTGATACCACTACGCTACGAAGTTTATTTTCATCCAAAAAAGACAAAGTAATTTGACTTAAAAAATGGTAACATATTTGAATTTTTTTTTGAAAGAAAATAAAGAATACGAAGGACATTATATGGAGTTCTAAGACGTTTAGGGACTATGTTTGCGTTTTTCTTATAGTTTTGTTGATCTATCAAACGCCGAAATCCACCCACACTCACCGGCCAAACGAGGTTTAGGGTATTTCTTCCCTGTATTCACCGCCGCTTCTCCCGGAGCGCCGCCGTGAACCACCATGGCCTCTCCTCTCAGAAAATTCTTAATTAAAAGTCGTTCCGGTAATGTAATTGTCCGGCATGAAATGAGGAGAGCTAAATCCGACTCTACTACGAAAATGCAGATAATGATTCGATCTTTCGAGTCAATTGATAAAAACCTTCACTGGGAGCTTCCACCTGACACGCGAAAGATCCGGTTGCCTTCAACACGCTCGCTGTTCACTGTCAACAAATCACCACATGTTCATAAAAAGGCAAGAGAACAGTTTCAAATGAAAATCAACAAGGAGATGTTGGTTATGGAAACAAAACGGCATGAATTGCGCAAAAAGTTCTTCTGGTTAAAACGCCAGCGGATCTTTGGAGCTCAATTTGAAATACTGTTTTCTTTCAAGACACGACTGGATAAAGAAAAGCTCCAGAAAATTCTTCTTCAGCCTGGATTGAAGGATGTTTCAAAAGAGACCAAAGTTGAAGAACGTCATGTAATGGCAGCACTTAATTCTTTGGTACATGAAGGTTTTTACTCGGATGCCTTGGATGCTTCATTAAACTCAATTGAGTCTTCTCTCCCAGGAAACAATACTGGATCATTTCCGCACGGCCTTTCCCTAATGCTTCCATCTGTTGTAAGCTAATCTTGTCTGTTGTTTCATTGAACTAGTTTTCTTCTTTAAAATCAAGAATGCTATTCCTTAGGAACCTTACCCCTGTTTTTTTTGGCTCTGTTTCTAACAGCCAATGCCAGTTCTGAAAGCTAAAGTAGACAAGGAAGGATCAAAAGCTTTATCTACTAAATTGATAGAAAAGTTCATTTTGAATAATCCTCATCGTGCAGTTGTTGATGTTCAGGTAATATTCACTCAACTCAGATTTTCAGTTGTAAAGTATACAATTGATAATGAGTATCCACATACTGTGATCAGCCTGATCCAGAGAAGGCTGCTGAACGTGAATCGGTAGAGAGATATAACTTTGAAAAACTTAGAGAAAGTATGACGGAAAAAGATCTTGCTGAGTTAGCTCGTGTGACACTTGATCTCCAACTTAACCCGCCAAAAGGTCTAAAAGCTGTGCCAAATTTGTCTCTACAAAACATTCGCAGAAAACCTAAGGAAATTCCAATAGAGGTAATATAAAATCATCATATGTCGTATGTTTTATTCCATGGCTTGATTACTTTAATAGACCTTTGGTACTGGGGATTGTAGGTTGGAGATATCAACGGGGTAAAAGTATTGCAGCATGACCTCTTCACGAATGATGTTCTGTACGCAGATGTAGCATTTGATATGACTTCACTGAAGCCTGAGCTTCTTCCCCTGGTTCCACTTTTTTGGTAAGATGTTCTACGTGGGTTTCCTACAAATAGTTTCTATTGAAGTTCTATTGTGGACTTTTGTATCAGTGTAAGTTTCAAGCCTGCAAAGTTAAACTAGTTAAGCTATTTCATTGCATTTGGTTCCTTCTCTTGGAGTGATCCATTGCTATATTTTTCTCACAAGTGATCCTTCACTTTAAGGTCGATCATGTTGTTTGTCACATTGTTAGTTTATCCTCTTCGTCATCACAGACAAGGTTCTTGTAAGATTAACATTAAAATTGCAGATACAAGTCATCTGTTTTTTTGGTGGTTTTCTTTGCCTTAATCTTTCGAGGGTTAAAGTCTTTTTGTTGCTTACATACTCTTCTAAACAGTTCTGATTGCTTGTACATTACCATATGTATAGAGGTATACGTATCAGGTGTGTTTATACATGTGTCAGTATGTACATATGTATACACACTTGTTATCATTTATAGAAGGAAAAGGCCATACTCAGTCATACTTCTTGTTTTATGGTCAATTTTAAGCCACACTATTGTTAACATGGTTTTACTATATTGCCTGAACAGTCGGTCATTACTTGAAATGGGTACAAAAGACCTAAACTTTATACAACTTAATCAGTTGATTGGAGAGAAAACAGGGGGAATATCAATTTATCCTTTCACATCATCAAAGCAAGGCTCAAAGGATCCTCTCAGCCATTTAATGGTTCGATGCAAAGCCATGTCTGCAAGCACTGAGGATCTATTTAACCTGGTATGTCTGTGTTTAATGGCATGAGAATTGAAGTTTGCTTGTGGCTTCAACTTCATCGAGTCATATTGCCTGATTTTGGTTGATTTCTGGCATTTTGTCTGTTTCAAGGTGAAATTTGAGTTGTGTACAGCTTAGGTGGATTCTTGTTAGCCTTTTTAATAGATTTTGATGTTAATTTAGAGGTCATAGGCATACCTTCAAAGACTTATCGTCATTATTTGCTTGTTGCTTCTGCCTTCTAGTGTAAATCTATGGCTACCACCAAATTTATCAAGACTGCAATTCCTATGTTTAAAAAAACATGTGATTGAAATTCAATTCAATTCAATTCCTTGATGGTAGCTACACACTTGCTATTTCTTCTATGGTATAACGCTATCATTTGAACCATCAATGATTTTAGGGCAAACTATACTGGAATGTATCCAACTATACACATTTTAATATCATATATATTGTACTTTAAGACTTACCTTTTGATATAGCAAACTTTTAGAACTTGTCTATTGTATGCAATTAACATTTTTGATTAACATATATATAACCAAATTACATCAAAAGGTAAGTTTTGAAAGTTTAGCATATTAAATGGTAAGTTTTGAAGTACGATACATTCAATAGTAAAACGTGTATGGTTGGATATATCCTGATGTAGTTTACCCATAATATTAAATTGTATGGACCACCACACAGAGCATGAGTAACTTTTAATAGGGGAAGTTGGTTTAGTATCAGCATTTTTATGTTATAAAGTTACAATTCATGATTACAGGAATAAAACATAAGGTGTTGGCACATGAAGGAAAATACAATGGGTGAATGATAGATGCAACCCCTGGCCTTGAAACTTGAATGAAAGAAATGGTGCAATTTGTTAATTGTAATTCATTGTAAACGTGATTTTTTATGTCTCATAGATCGGTAGATGCATACGTTTAAATATTATACATTGTCTTATAATTGTATTTTATCAATTTCAGTTATATGTTGTTGATTCATATGTTGAAATGAAGATATTAGGAATTGATTTCTGTATTTGATGTGTCCACTATTGTTCAAGTTTATTATATGAAGTTATGGACAAAGTAATTTGGAAACAAATCCTGAAAACAGTAGATAAGAAAAATAATAATAAAGTCAGCAAATATCCTTGACCTCTAATAGTGGCTTCCAGTTGAATGCAATCCTATCCCTAAAGCAGAAGGAAAGATAATGACTAAACTGAATTCTGTTGAGTGCATATAATTAAAATAGCTTATAGATCTTTTTTTTTGGTTTGTAGATAATGCGTGTTCTTAAAGAAGCAGAATTTACAAATCAAAAGCGTTTCAAGCGGTTTGTCCTGCAAAGCAAAGCTAAATTAGAGGTATTTTTTGTTGAAACTGTGGACAGTTTATGTTATCACAACTATTTCTCATAAGTGGTTTCATTTCATAATTTCTTTTTGTAGAATGATTTAAGAGACGGTGGTCATGTTCTTGCAGCTGCAAGGCTGAATGCAAAGTTAAACCATGCAGGATGGATTGCTGAACAGATGTCTGGTATCAGGTTCGACTTTATGGGTGTAAAGATGTGCACCTTTATTCATGGCTGTTCTAAGATTTTTCAATTGAGAAATAACCTAAACTCTACTTCAAGGAAAAACATATATATAAACCAAAAATTATGTAAAAGAAACATACCTCCATGAAATAATGATTATTCATGCAAACTTGTAAATGCCAATGTTGTTTTCTAGAGAGGTCAGCTTTGACCCATTTACTTATCAATGTATTTGGGTTGTTCATATGTAAAACACTTAAAATCAGAAAATTTATCTTATAAGGGAAATGGGTTGAACTGGTTGAATGTTGTAAACTCTATATCTTAATACATGCAACCTCCAAATTCCAAAATCATTTTATATATTTAGATTATTATTGTAATAGTTCTATATTTATAATCCTAATTAATTCTTTGATTATTTATCAATAATGGCCAAAAAAAATTTAAGGGTCACCCCCACCTCCAAAGAGAAAAATAATATATTTATTGCCACCTCTGTTGTTTTCCTTTGCCTGGGAACTTCTATTTTTAGGCCAGGTTTCTTATTATACAATAGTCTTGGTTTAGATTGCAAACATGCATTTTGATTAGTTTCTAGTGCAGTTATCTGGAATTCTTGAAAGACGTTGAAGGGAAAATTGAAGAGGAGTGGTCTGAAATATCTAAGTCCCTTGAAGAGATTCGAGAGACCCTACTCTCTAAGAAAGGTTGCCTTGTAAATCTCACCTCTGATGGAAAAAACCTTAAAAGGGCTGAGCCATTTGTAAGAAAATTTCTTGACTTGCTTCCGAGTACTTCCCCACTTACATCGTCTACCTCTAATGCACAACTTTCGTTAGAGAGTGAAGCATTTATGATACCTACTCAGGTTACTTTGTGTTTCTCAGTCATTGGTTTCTGTTAGAGGTGGCAAATTGGGCAGGTCAGACCGTCAGACGGGTGGGTAATGGGTCAAAATGGGTGATTTTTTTTACAGGCCGTAATAGACCGGGCCTTTGGGTTTCCCTGAACATATCTTGTCCAAGTGCGAGATATGATTCCAGAAGTTGTTTTATTTCAATAATAATCGAACTTATGGATAAATTGTTCTAAGATTTTTTAAAATAATCCTTTTTCTTTATTTTACCCGCTAGTGATAAAACATAACCTGGACCGACCATCGAAATTGCCACCTCTTGCTCTGTCACCTGTCCTTGTTAAACTTGAAATCTGATTACAGGTAAACTGTATTGGAAAAGCTGCTAATATATATGAAACTGGATATCAACTCAAGGGGAGTGCCTATGTTATATCTAAATACATAAGTAATACATGGTTGTGGGATAACATTCGAGTTAGTGGAGGGGCAGTCGGAGGCTTCTGTGATTTGGATACTCGTTCAGGTAAAATCAAGCTGTATCACTCTTACGTGAAAGGGTCATGTTTATCTAGTTGTAGCACAATGGGCTGGTCGAGCGGGTCGGGTAAACAGAAAAAAAGGGCTCAAGTCCAACAGGGAGAGTATTAATGTAGGTCTAAAGGGTTTTGGTCAAGTTGACCCACAAGCACTTGCTTGTCTTCTATTTTTCAAATAATTATAAATAATTACTTAATTAGTTTGCAGATATGATCACAAAACTGTATTATTGCAGTTATAATTTAATTTCTTAAACAAAAAAACTTAAAAAGGTTTTATGCATTTTAAATACACTTTGGGTGTTTTTCAACCTATTCAAACCATATGACCTGTTTTCATGCTATCTGATTTGTTAAGTTTTGTCCATTTGACCCGCGAGATTAAATATAACCCAAATTGGTTTTGATTACCTATATATAGGTCAAATTTGCCTCCTCTATATTTGTCATTATTCTAAAGTTTTTAACATTTACTGTCTTTTGTACAGGAGTTTTCTCATTTCTATCATACCGGGATCCTAATTTGTTGAAGACACTAGATGTATATGAAGGAACATCTGATTTTCTACATCAACTTAAAATAAATGATGATAGTCTTAAAAAAGCCATTATTGGGACTATTGATGATCTAGATTCCTACCAACTACCCAATGCCAAAGGTTATAGTAGGTATGCTCTTGTTGCTCTTTTTTCCATGCATTCTACTTTCTTTCTATGTGTGAGAGTTGCAAGCAAACTTTCTCCACAAATTATGCTTCTAGTAGTGGAAGTAGTATTCCAACTGGAGTGATATCAAGTGTAACTAAAAACACTTTGTAAGGAGATATCTATTACTTCATCTCAAAATTTAAGGATTTCCTCTTTTTATACGTCTGTATCACCTGCACTATAGAAATGTTGTTCACTTGTTTGCAGTTTATTGCAATACTTATCAGGCATTTCAGAAGAAGAAAGACAAGCAAGACGTGAAGAAATATTATCAACAAGGTAGAATTCGCAATCTTTCAAGATTGCAGTTATTAAATCTAATATAACCGGTCGGTCCCTTAGGCTGTTGTTATTACCTTTTTTTTCCTTTTGTGACATAAAATCCCAACTTTTATTTCGGAAGTATATATACGTTAAGAAAAAACTGATAAGAAACACATGTTTATGTATCATCCTCTTTGCTTTAATCTGAAGGTCAAGTGACTTCAAGGAGTTTGCAAGCGTAATTGATGCTATCAAGGATAAAGGTGTGATTGTAGCAGTGGCATCTGAAGATGATGTTCATGCTGCAAACAAGGAACGCTCAAACTTGTTTCAAGTGAAGAAGGCCATATAGAGGTATCATATCAGCCAACAATACTTAAAGTTTCATGTTTTCATCTTTGGGACACCTTATGTCCCCAGCATGCGGCTTCAGAAAATGCAGCCAGATCTTCTTTCGTACATAATTGGGGTTCAGATCGGTTTTTGCCACACTAATCGACAGTTTTCTAAGTTATGTCTGTAACATTGTGTGGGAATCTGATACGGTCTAGACCTTGATCAACTTGCAAGGGGAAGGTAAACTTGAGCGTTAGTTAGAATAAGCACCTATTCAGATTTATGCGGTGAGCAAAGTTGTTACGTTTATAGAATGACTTCAATTTTGAAAACTTTCCAAGGGCCTCATAGCTTAAGCTTTTTGTTTACTTAGGGTGATATGATATCTGGATGCTGTTTAAAACGAGCTGGTTGCTGAGTGGCTTGTTGTTATGAAATGTTATCAACTTTATCTGAAAAATCACCCGGTCACGGTGATAATTTGTGCACAAAACCTTTTGCTATACATAATAAAAAGTGGTTGTTTGGATCATTATACCTTTAAATTGGTAGATAAGAATAAAAGATAGTTCATAAAAGTCTTAATTGTTGTGTGATAAAAAGTTCTGCATGAATAATCAACCAATAAATAAAGATAAAAGCTTGAAATTCATTGAATTCCATTATTAAATTCTACTATTGGAGGACAAGTGTAATTAAAAAAGAAGATATAATCTTGTTATTTCAAAAATTACAGTCTTGATTTTTTTAGCATGTAAAATCTTTAGTTATCGCGTAATAACACGAAAAACCCAACTCAGAATAAGAAAATATTGTGAAAAAACTATGAAATAAAATAACTACCTTTATTATAAAACATTCAACAATTCAAAAAATTAAAAAGACTATTGTCAGTTGTTACTCATAAATAGTTTTCATAATTTCAGAGAAATCAAATAATCATTTAAGAAAAAACATATTGTAAAATAATACATTCTTAACTGGAAAAATATCAAAGCGATTAACTGTACACTACTTCCTCAAATAGTGCCGGACCTAAGAGGTGACGAGCTCAAATGAGATTTCAGTGATAACTTTAAGTCTAATTACTGTATTACCAGTGGTCTAGATCCGGTTTGAGGTGGGACTACTACATCCGTGTTGCTAGGTGTAATGCTATATCCCACTCTCGTGGTTTGCTGGTCCCGGCATGAGCAGCAGCCATGCTTCCACTTCTCCTTGTGTTCACTATACTAAAATTCACAATTGTCTAGTATAAAGCAGGATAGATATAGGTTTCCTACTTATTTTACTCTAGTGAAGCGGTAAACATTTCGCATGCTGATTTTTCTAGTCACCTATTACCTCGTGCTTGATTCACAAGTCCTTTATGACTTTATCAAGTTCAAATGTATACCATATATTTATAATAGTATGGACCGTCTACTATTTTAAACACACTATACAAATTTATTCTTGACTGTACCAACAAGAGTCCTGGTTCACAAGCTCAAGTAAGGTTCACTCTACTCAATTTCACATATACCCTATCACATTTAGCAGATAATTCAACAACATACCTAATTCAGATATCCACATGCAAGTTTTATGTCAATTACAACAATTTACACTTACAGTTCAAGGAATTAGCACATAATTCAAGTACTCATGTTAAATATGGAATAATTTACATCAACACTCAACAAATCAATTTATCAATCAATCAATTAGTTGCGATGTAAATCATTTAATCTCTTATCATATAATCCGTATGCTCACCAAGTCTTCAGCTTCAGTTGATGGCTCCACATTTTTTCAAAATCTTGGTTTAAGTTCAGACAACACAACCTTGTATTATCCGTATCTCTTAAACTTTGTCTGTGATACAAAGTTGTAACGACCATTTTTTTAAATATGAATATATAAGAACTAATATTTTTCAGGTAATTTCAACAAAAGATGAGAGCCTGTATAGTGCTATAGTTTAATTACAGACCATATGAGATTATTTACACACAAAGTTTTTAATAAGAGTCTCACAAAAGACGGGAGCCATCATTCCATATCAAGAAGCTGGAGTCTTGTCTTTATTCTTTCCTAAACCATTTACAAATGGTCAAATACACTCTGATAAGTTTCCGCTTAGTGAACATACCCAACTATCAATTACTGTAACATGCTAATAGAAAGGTCATATAATAAAACAACTCTGAAGGTCCAATAATGAATACTAGACATCAAATCTCTGAATCCGATACCTGGCAATAACTTAAATGCTCAAAAGAGCACAATCACGTAGTAACACATTAACATATACCATAGTTACAAGTTCTGCTACATGGCTTGTACTACATAAGGGTTGAACACGGCCCATGTTCCTTCTCACGGTGTACTATATGGCTGGCACTCATGTACACATCTCGTGTTGACCAAAAATAACTACTCTAACAAGAACATTTCCATCTTCAATTCCCTTCTATATATCCATCACAAAATTAAATGTCTTTTAACATAGAATATCATTGACATACCAAAGATAACATAAGTTAACGCCGTTCAGAAAAAAAAAGATAATAGAAATTGACTAAGCAAAAAACTCAATATATATATATTGAGCATAAGATTCTGTAAACCGTGTTAGAATAGTTTTATGACTTATCGGTTATATACTCATTATCTATAGCGTTTATTATCGTGTTGAATGAATCGCTCTAATTTTGATATAAAGTTGACTTGAATCATTCAACACATAATAATAATAATAATAATAATAATAATAATAATAATATTATGTATTATCTACATATACACCTCTACTTAGTAATGAGTAGTCTCAAAAGAATTGTATAATATTCAACTAATTCAAGATGACGGTTATAACTAATTTATAACAAAATAATTTAATCACATTTAAGAAATAATTAAAAGATTTTATAGTCGAGAAAGCCATCGATCTGTTATTTTGCTTAAGAAAGCAACAGAGTATCAGATCTTGTTATTATGAAAGTGGTAATAAAATATTAATATCGATCTTTAATTAATTACTTAAATAAGAGGGAGGATTTATTAATTATTTTTCTTTAATTGTTTAATTAAAAATTAATCCTTATCATTGTGATCACTGTTTGTCGTTGGTTGGCACGGCAGGGAACATCATAAGAACGTAAACAGTGATGCCATTCGAACCCCAGTTGACAACACAACTTGTACGGTTGTAGTCGACCCATTAATAAAAATAAAAAGATTATACAAATTTTTAAATTTTCCCTGATTTTGTGAGAAAAAGATATACATTTATTAATTTTTTTAAATTTCTTTAAATGTATACAAGTTCACACTACATATACAAATTGGTCAAATAGGCCTGCAGGATTATGAGTGTGACTAATTAAGCTCCTAAAATACATACAACTAATTAAATATACACGCAAATTAACTAGCTCTAATATATCCATGTAAAAGAGAAGAAGATATATTGAACATATAATATATATATATATATATATCCCGGTCGTACATACTGTAAAATGCATTTAAAAGCACCAAAGTGAGGCTCGCGTTGTGCAAAAATGTATATATTTACGGCGGTTTCAGAAGTTTAAGTTATTGTATTTTGTATCACCTTTGAATTAAGAAAATATTTTACAAATAAAATTAAATAAAACACACACATATATATATATACATGTATATATAGGTTATTCTTTTGTTTGTCCAAGTATATATCCTCGTGGTTAATTTCTTTGTGATCTCCTTGGAATCCAAGTAAAATCTCATTTTAAATCATTTTTGGCGATAAATCCAATTAACCCGACTTTCGTGAAAGTTTTTTCATTGATTATATATATATATATATAGTCTATATATCACCATATCACCATTTATTTAATGTTATTATAATATGGAATGGAATGCTTCTGGATATATATATATATATATATATATATATATAGGGATGAGATTAAATAAAAAGAAAATTAAAGTAAAAAGTGCAAATGAGAGAGTTAGGATCAAATGAGAACACTTTTAAAATGTACGACAATGAGAATACTTTTGAGCCTTTGATTTTATTGATCTGATGGTTTAAAAATTGTCACATTTCTTTTGGACCTTTGATTTCATTGATCGGATGTTTAAAAATTGTCACGTTTTTTGATCATTTGTTTGACTATATACATGATGCATCAATGCATACAAAAGTGTTGTGATTTGTATGCATCAATGCATACACATCTTTAAGTTGTTAATATTATAGAAATTATTTTGATTTTATGATTTAGGATGTAAACTTGACTTTTGGTAGTTATGGGTGAACATAAACGTAAAGGAGAAATGATAAATTACAAGTTTATCCAGGTTCTCACTGTCGTGCATTTTAAAAGGGTTCTCCCTTGAACCTCACCCTATATATATATATATATATGTGTGTGTGTGTGTGTGTGTATATATATATATATAACTAGGATCAAGTAAGAGGTAAATTTTAATAAGAGGCATAAGAGACATTTTAATAGTGTTATCTATAAAGGGGTATAATAGATATTTTTATAATAGTGTTAATTAATATTTCCTAGAATTCCTCTCTCTCTTTCTTCAAACAGTAATCCCTTTCTCTTTCTCCTAGATTTATCTCGCCTAATTTCCACCGAGCCCTAATATTCACCTTTTCTTAATCGATGCTCCGAAAATGCAAATTAACCATGGAATCATCGTCGCCCTCCCCTAAATTATTGTTGATGTTCGTTGCCGTCATTCTAGGGTTTTGTAACCACACGCTTCTGTTCGTTTTTATCCTCGTTGATCTATGATTTTGCCGCTGTACCCGTACTCCAAAAACCCCCGTTGATGTTTGTTGGTGTTCGATTGGGAAGAATATTGAGATAGAATTGAGTTTCTGATTCACAAAAACTTGATTAAAAACAAGAACCCTTCGATTGGTTCATGGGTGGACAACCAAATTAAAGAAGGGGAATTAAACGACTAAGATTGGTTCTTACAGTTCTCGTTTAAACTTTTTCCTATATATATATATATATATATATATATATACACACCTCGTGACGTATTGCTTTTCTATTTTACTATTTAGTATAATTTAATTTAATTTTATATATATTCACATAATATTAATTGTTTAATAGCTTAAGCATTTAAAGTGTTTTTTTAGTAATTAAACATACATATAGCTTATTAATTAGAACCAACTAACCATTGTACGTGACCATGTTGATCGATTTTCTGTATTTGAAATTTTGAAATATATTTACTACGATGCTTTTAAATATTCGATCGGACATATAAAATGCAAGTTGAAGCTAAGAAGTCATTATTAGGAAAATATAACATCTTCAACAAAATTCCTACAAAAGAAGTTTGTTAGATTTTTCCTACAAAACAGAATTCCTTACTTATTTTAACCCTAAACCACAAAGTAAATTACTTATTTAGCTAATAAAAAAATAAATTAATAACAAATATTTCTCCCCACATATTTAGTCACTAGTCACTTAATTAGTTTATTATATAAAACCAAATAAACCAATCAAATTCTAGGGAAAAACTAGAAATTTAAGAAAGTTTGTGTCTCATGCGCCACCACCCCGAACTAGGGTTGTGTTTGGTGATTTTATTTTGTTCTCGGGTTATTCACTTATTCAGGTAATTTTTTTTAAATACCCGTTAAACAAATTGTATAAGAATTAAGTTTATTCGGTTTCAGCTTTGGTTCGGATAAAATTTTATTCGGGTTTAGTTGAATAAGATTTATTGCATTTCTTTTCTTGTTGAGTTTTTCTACTATGTTTGTTTAATGGATGAACAGAGAAATAAAAAATCATCGATATAGTTGTAAACTCTCGGAATATTTCATATTTGTCTTCTCATATATTGTAATACAACTATCTAGTAAATATAATTATACAATATAAATGCTTATGAGTCTCCAAAGGATTTTTTAATAAACATATTTAATTAGGTATTTGACTAAATTAAACAAATAAAGTTACTTGGCCAATGTAAAATGCTTCATTAAGTTTATTCGGTTTCAGCTTTGGTTCGGATAAAGTTTTATTCGGGTTTAGTTGAATAAGATTTATTGCATTTCTTTTCTTGTTGAGTTTTTCTACTATGTTTGTTTAATGGATGAACAGAGAAATAAAAAATCATCGATATAGTTATAAACTCTCGGAATATTTCATATTTGTCTTCTCATATATTGTAATACAACTATCTAGTAAATATAATTATACAATATAAATGCTTATGAGTCTCCAAAGGATTTTTTAATAAACATATTTAATTAGGTATTTGACTAAATTAAACAAATAAAGTTACTTGGCCAATGTAAAATGCTTCATTAAGTGGATATTTGTACTATACTTGTCAACTTTTTAGTTTGTGACGTGGAACCAAATAGGATGTTTACAAAAAACAAATATGACGTGTAACTAAATATGGTGCTTACGAAAACCGAATATGGTGTTCACAAAAACTTAAATTAACAGGTCTTAATTCTAAAGCGAACATCTCAAAAATATTGAAACTCTAAATTAGCATACCCTAATTTCAAACGCCATTACAAGATTTGACAATTAAATTGAATCCTTAAATGTTTTATTTATTAATATTTATGATCAAAAGATACATAATGACTAATTTATTAACTATTATGGTTCATCTTCTTATAACAACTTCAAGTGATAGTGTCTAAAAGAAAATATTTCAAAAGTTTAAAACTTATTTAGTTATACCCGAAACATGTTTTTATACCCACCACCCAAACCAAATTATCTTCTTTATCCAAATTACCCAAACAAAAACCCGATAACTGAATAATCCGAATTTAATTTTTCGGTTCAGTGTATTCGAGTGAGGAGAAACAGTGAAGAATGATTTAGGAGGGTGTTTGGGATTGCGATTTAAAAATAGATTATACGTTTTTTATAATCAAAATCAGATAATCAGCTGTAAGAGAATGTGCTACGGAATAATAGTGTTTACATTTGATTATGCTACTTCATATCGCAATAATCAGATAATCAGTTTTTTTGTGCTTAGCAAAGTAGATTAATTGATTTTTAAAGGTAAAATCACAATAATCAAATAATCGGTTTTAAAAACCAACTCAAAAATAGATTCTCAAAACTGCATTTTGTAATCTCCAAAACGTAAATAATTGATTTCTGAAAACACAACCCCAAACACTTTAAACTAATTATTTGTGATTTCAAATCACAATAATCAGATAATCAATATTTAAACACGATCTCAAACGCTTTCTTAGAATCTTTTAAAGGTACTTCACGATTATTGTTGTAGGGAGGTGGATTATGATGTATGGGCAAAAGTTTATTTGAGAACCGTTTTTATTGCGAGAACTGTGAAAACCAATCTTAGTCGTCCAAATCCCCCTCCTTCAATTGGATTGTCCACCCATAAATTTCTTACATGCACCCTGCCACACTCGACCCCCCACACTCTTCATCCATGAATTCTATTATCCAAAACGAACGGCTAAGATTGGTTCTCGCGGTTCTCACAATAAAAACGGTTCTCAAATGAACATTCCCCGTGATGTATGTTTAGCTATAATCTTTAGTTATCCACCAAATAGTCAGCCTCATATGCAAATTATATGTGCAAAAAAAATAATCATGTATTCCGTATTCGGATATACCCGAATTTTAAATAATCAAACAGATAACCGAATCGACTTTATAACCTGACAACTGAATAACCGAATTTATCTACCCGAAACGGCGAAACTTGATTAAATTGGTCAGGTAATTCGGGTAACGGTTATTTTCAATACCCATACCCTGAACTATTATATGGAAAAAAAATACCCCACAAATCTTAAATTAACCATAACTTAATCATATTTAGAATTTTTAATTAAAAATTATACTATTAAGGTTCAGTTTTTTATCCTCTTAGAAACTAGACTCAACATATATCTAATTTTTTAAAATGCATGTACATTTTAGAATATGTAGGTTTATACAAAGTTATAAAAAGGGGGTTTAGTTTACTAAAATATATCTAATTTGTTACGTTTTGCTATTTTGCCTATCAAACTTTAAGAGTTTCTATAGTGTGTATGAAACTTTTAATTTGTTGTTATTGTATATATTTTGGTTACATAAAAAAGAAACATATGTATAAGTTTAGTACATGCAATAGAAAGTTTAATACACAAAATAACGAAAAATTAAATGTTTGATACACAAAATAAAAATTTAAAGTATGTTACTTACAATAGCAAAACTTAACAAGTAGGATATATTTTGATTAACTAAACCCTATAAAAAATTACACCATAATCTTTTAATGTTGATCTAACATCACCGTACTCAAACACCATCAAAATGCAATTTTACAATTAACATTCTACGCAATTCACAAATTAACATATAAGAAGTATGCATTTTCATACCAGATGTTCTTGTGTCCATTTTAAGCATATTAAACAAATAGAACCCATGGTGAATCATATAAAAACATATATAGATGGTGAAATAAATTTGCAAAAAAAAAAAAATAGATCAACTTGAATGTCTAAATGGTGAAGTAGATCAAAAAAACCAACCTGATTTCTTCAAGTCGGTCTGCATGTACCAAACAAAGTTCATCATTAAAACCTTCAAACTAACAATTAGATTTTATGATCGACCTCTCAAATCCAGCATTCGCACAAATGTGTGAGGTGGGGGCGAAATGTAGGTGTGAGGTGGGGGCTGCAGAACACATGATGGTCGGCGATCGTGGGGCCACACGATAGTAGGTAATCTAAAATGGGTTCAATGCGGAAATAGATCGGAGATCTAGTGAGACCACTGGAGATTGGCGCGGGTTCTCACAGATTTGCATAAGGTTGCCAGGGTGGCACACATTTCTAGTTTTCCCCTGACCATTTTACCATTCCCAATCTCCATTAATTCTGAAAATCAAGAACAACAAGATACTATTTGACTTTATACATAGGTGAAATTACAAGTTTAAGGAAGCCAAGCCAAATTTAAAGTACAAATAAAAGTTAAAACTCGCAAAGCTAACCTAAATCGAATCGCTTTATGGTATAGTCTTGTCAGTTTGGTTTTGTAGTGATTCGGTTTGGTATTGTAGTGATACGATTTGGTATAATTTTACTTGATATTGAGGTTGCCAATTTGGTTATTAGTTTTTCAACACAAACCTATTAAACCATACTATAAACATTCCTACTTATAGTGTTTTTATATCTAAATGTACCGATAATAATACTAATAAATTAATAATCTAATATTTGTTCAAAAAAGACATGTGTGCGGATAGTGCCTTCATTCAAACACTTTATGGGTATGTTTGGCGGAAATAGCTGATAGCTAGAGCCGGAAGTTATATATTTTAATTATATATGTGTTTGACAAATTAGCTGGTAACGGGAGTTTAATAGTGTAAAAAGACAAAAAAGAACAAATTATAAAAATAGGAGGAATTATAAAACAATTAAATAGTGTATTTAAGTAACTTGATATATAAAAAGCTTCCAGTCTTTTCATCCGAATATAACTTATAGTTTTTTCTTTCAAAACAAAACGCTACCAACTCCAATAAGCTACAAAAAATTTCATACCGAACATACCTCGTGTCTAATCTAACTAGCTATTTCATTTTGAGTGTACAAAACTACAAATTAATCAAAACATCATTGTTTTACATCTTGTTAGAAATGGTTGAAAAATCTAATTCGTGTAAATTGAGAAAGGAGAAATCATGCTTGTATCTTTTGAGTTCTACTTCTTTTTTTCATACGCATATCTAAATCTATTAATAATCAACATTTTTTATTTATTATAAGATTAGAACTTATAAAAAAAACATCTTAATACTATTAGACTACAAACTTTTTATCATCCGTTGAGTTTTACCAATAAATCTCCAGGTAAACAAGTAGCTACCTGTTCTTTAAATTTAGTTGGAAATAATAGAATAATAAGTTTATCACGTAAAACAGCGGTTTTCCCAACTCCGGATATATCTTAACAGAGGACACAACTCAAGTTTTATTCCAAAAGGGTCCATTTCAATTCATGGAATATGTGTGTGTGTATATATATATATATATTTTATCAAGAAAAACAAACCGTAGATTGAGAACTCATGCGTAATCCAATCTCTCTTTCAAATCATCAAACCCTAAATAAATAATTCATTGGACGGAGTTCACAAATGGCATCGGGAATCAACTGCCTGCCAATTCTGGAATATCTGGTTACAATATACCTAAATTCCTCAACCAATTTACCTCTCATCGTTAGACTAACAGCCTTTTAGAATTTACCGATCCTTTGTCGCTTTTTATTTGGATTTCTCTATTTTCATCGCTATTTAAATCTAATCTCAACATGATTTCATCATCACTTGTGTTTCGTGGAGGTCCGGTCAGCATTTACAGTCAAATCTCTCTCTATCTCTACTCCTTGTGCCATTTGGCGCTCTTTTTCGACTTCTATTACTATTGCTACAGTGATCTTCTTCGCTTGCTGATTACGACTCTCAGGTTGGTTCAATATTTTTATGTTTTCCATTTATGTATCATCTATTTCACTGACCAAATTGGTTGATGATCTTTATTCATTTGTTACATCAGGCGCGCATTAGAATTAGAATTAGAATTTTTAATATTTGGGTAGTTCAAATATTATATTCATTTGAATTTGATGTTTGTGCCGGTGCAGTCCTTGTTGTTCAACAACTTGCAAATTAGTACCTTCAACTTCCTTAACTAAAACATTATACTGGAAATTTGATATTCTTGGTGATTTGCTCTTTATATTCGTTAACCCAATTTGGTCATTGCACAAATTAAGTTGATCACGTTGTTAGGATCCATACCTTTGGCAGTTGCAAAACATTTGTTTAAGACTGTTTTAGTAGTTAAAAGTCGAGGTATTTGTGGAATGTAGTGCGTGATCAGTAACATGTTAATTAGTGGTTAAGATATGAGCTACCTGCCACGTAATGAATTCCATGCATTGGGTAGTTTGATCTAGCTATTTATTCAAAAGAATTGAAGTACACAAAATGATCAGGAAAACTTTGTATATACCCAAGAAAATTATAAAACTAAAAGTGTACAAGGTTTACTCATTACGTGTTGAAATAAATTATAGTAGAAAGCTTTACTGCTGTTTACATTTTAGTTGGAACCAGAGGGGTATAAAGTACGTATTCCAAAAACACAGGGATTGTCCTAAACTATGTTAAATCATACAGGGTAGATGTGAATTATAATATATATATATATATATATATATATATATATATATATATATATATAGAGAGAGAGAGAGAGAGACTGACATCCAATGAATAAGTATTTAGAATTCAATTTTTTATATACTTGCTCAATGAGAGGATCCTTCTACAGGTTTTGTAAAGTTAGAATATGTTGTAGGAAAAGAAGGCACATAATGATAGAGAGAATGGTTTTGTAGATTATAGAATTCTTTTTGGCAGGACAGAATGTTCACATAATAAATTTCTGCAGTTTGCAGGAGTTAACTCATTGGATTAACTAGTAAATCTTGGAGTTTAAGTGTACTCCGACATGTTTAAGTTTCTACTACTGTTCCAAGTAACAGCTTCTGTTGTTCATGCATTATCGGAATATCTACTCACACTGGCTTGAGTTTAGTTGACAAAACTGGTTAGTCCATACTCTTCTCATCCCCTTACGATTCTATTTACAATTATTACGTGTTTCAGCAAAACTATTTGCAAAAAAATTTTGTTTTATATATGTATGTTTGTAGATGAAACTGAAATTTTTATTAAGCGTTAGCAAAACGTTCATATTTTTTGGATAATTCAGAACTGCATTTCTTTGTAAACATCGACAAGAACTTGGTCTTTGTTTTGGGTGGCAGAGTATCAAAAAGAACACTTATTATTTTCCCATATTTTGTATTTTGTCATTGTCTTTCTTAGCTGTGATTTTGCTAGAAAGACAAAAGAATAAAAATGGTGCAGGCACCCCTTTAAGAAAGTTATGAAATTTTTTGTAAAAAAGACCATTGTTTGATTCCAGAGCGTTGTTTTTTACGCAACGTTTGTCTGATGTGAAGCCTCGTCTTCCTTGTTCTTACGTGCATGTTCTGTGGATATGAATCCTAGCTTTTTGATCGTGAACCCTTCATCTTCTAATAATTGATTAATTGGTAAAGAATTCAATTTTAGGCTGGGTGTATAAAATAACAAAATTTGACATGTCTTTCTATATTAACCGAAGTTCATATCAATTATCTTCATTCATTATCATCATTATAATTGTTAGCCTTGGTAATCTGATTGAGTCAATTAATCTAGCACAATGAGAATCATGTCCCGGTTTTTCACTTGTCCTGAACAGGCACTGACATTGAAAGACTAACATATTATTGAAGATGGACTTGAAGCAGTCGGTAGCAGACAAATTTACAAGTTTGCATCCATGTATGCCGGTGAACACAAGTATCGCCATACTAGGAGGTGGTCCAAGTGGTTTATCAGCTGCTTATGCACTTGCTAAGCTTGGGTATAATAATGTGACCCTTTTAGAGAAGTACCACACAGTCAGTGGAATGTGTGAATCAGCTGAGATTGAAGGCAAGATACACCTCTTTTACATTTTTTCTAAAGTAGGTAACTAGTTATCTTTATATGTACCAAACTTTATTGTTACAGGAAAAATATATGATCTTGGAGGCCAAGTTCTCGCAGCAAATAGCACTCCCACTATTTTTCACTTGGCAAAAGAACTTGGGTCTGAGCTGGAAGAAATGGACTCACATAAACTAGCCCTCATAGACAGTTCAACTGGGAAATATGAAGACATTCAAGTTGCTGATGATTATGTAGCTGTGATTTCATTGACCTTAGAACTCCAGGTTAAAATCATTTCTACATATTTGGTTATTCACTTTCAACTGGATTATCGGAAACTGAAAGTAATTTCTATTTAAACATTCTATTTTGTAGGATAAGGCTAAGAATTCAGGACGAAATGGAGTCCATGCCATTAGTGAGCTTGCTTCGGAACCAGTTTCTGATTTTCTGGAGAGTAAAGGACTGAAATATGTTCCAAAATCAGTGGCATATGGATATACTGCTTCTGGGTATGGTTTTGTTGAAGATATGCCTTATGCTTACATTCATGAGTTCACACGAACTTCAATGGCTGGTAAAATAAGACGTTTCAAGGGAGGGTACATGGGATTCTGGCAGAAGTTAAGTAACTCTCTTCCTGTAAAAGTTCAATGCAACACTGAAGTTTTAGCTATTAAACGCAACTCCTCAAGTGTGTCTGTCAACACTAGAAATAGTAACGGGGAAGTCAAAGTTATGGAATTTGATAAAGTCATCATTTCCGGGGCTTTCCCTTTTACAAATGGAAAAATCTACAGATCACCAACCTATATTTCAGCAGGTAATACATTTATGGATTTCTCTCTGTTGAAATTTTATTTGTGTTACATATGAAACTAATATTTTTCTCTTGCAACTACAGAAACTGATAATGGATTGATGGATTTGAGTGATCTTGAGAAGGAACTATTCTGTAAGGTGCAGACAATCGATTACTATACAACTGTCATAAAAATAAAAGGCCTGGATCATTTGCCAATAGGATTTTATTACTTTGCCGAGTTCATGGATGACCCTGCAACTATAGGCAATCCAGTGGCTCTTCAGAGATTCTATGCTGATACAGATATTTATCTTTTCTGGTCTTATGGTAATGCTGTTGATATTAAAGGACCAAGGGTCACTCAACTTGCAATTGAAGTGGTTAACAGAATGGGGGGTCAAGTTGAGAATGTAATATTGCAGCGAAGGTTTAAATATTTCCCACATGTTACAAGCCAAGGTACGGTTAAAAAATTAATATTTTCATTTGTAGACTCCGTTATAGAATATCAATCACAAACACTTGTCAAAATACAGATATGAAAGAAGGATTCTATAACAAAATGGAGAATGAACTTCAAGGTCAGCAGAACACTTACTACGTAGGCGGTCTTGTTGCATTTGAACTTACAGAGAGAAATTCATCCTATGCTATGAATCTAATTCGCAAACACTTTGCTACTGATGATCCTTTGCCAAAATTTCCGTATGTGAAGGTAAATTTGAATATATATGAATTGGAACACTATTGCTAGAGGTGGCAATTTTGACCTATTTACTTATGAATGGATTGAGTTCTATTTTTATCTTCAATTAGTCAAACAAGTAAAAAAAATAAGTAGCTTTAAAGGATGCAGGTCAATGGTTCGCAAGGGTTGGAATTCATCCTAAGTGTTAAAATACTCATAAAATATTTTCAATATAATATATTATTGGTGAAATAATATAATTTTGGTTTTCATATTAAAACTTATATAATTTACACAAAATTTGAAATTTTTGAGCAAAAAGTTTTTTCCCTGGTCAACTTAACCCGACAAGCCCATTTGACAAACTCTAGCTATTACATAATTACTATCATTTAGTCTGGAAGCTGGATCAGTTACTAACTGGGAGTTATATTTCGCTCTCTTTTGCAGAGATTGTTTCCACTTTTATCAAAGAGGTGGGACAGGAACCCAGAATGGTTGGATGAATATCCTGGAATTACATTTCCTGACTTGAGTAGCCTTGATGGGTATTTGAGGCACTGGGGAACTCATGAAATCACTCGAGAGAAAACACTCTACACTTGGATTAATGATGAAGGTGAAGAGGCATACAAGAGGACTTATGGAGAACTTCATGCCAATGCTTCTTGCATTGCTCAGAAGCTGTTAACAAGCTCAAAACCCGTTATCAGTCCTGGAGATAGGGTATTGTTGCTCCATGTTCCAGGGCTCGATTTTGTAGATGCTTTCTTTGGTTGCTTACGAGCCCGGGTACTCCCGGTTCCTGTTCTCCCGCCTGATCCCATTCAAAGAGGCGGCCAAGCACTTTTGAAGTTAGAAAATATTGCTAAATCATGCAATGCAAAGGCAATTTTATCAACTGTGCTTTACCATGGAGCTGTAAGGGCCGGTTCTGTCAAGAACTTGATCTCATTATCTAGAAAAGGCGGGAAAAGCTCTGCAAAATGGCCTGATCTTCCATGGATACATACAGATTCTGTTTTGAAGAATGCCAAAAGCATTAACATGGCATGCATTAAGCACGATTCGGAACCAAAGGGTGATGATCTTTGTTTTCTTCAATTTACTTCTGGATCAACGGGTGATGCTAAAGGGGTGATGATAACTCATGGTGGGCTAATTCATAATGTGAAATTGATGAGAAAGAGATACAGGAGCACATGTAAAACGGTATTAGTAAGTTGGCTTCCTCAGTACCATGACATGGGACTAATTGGTGGACTTTTCACGTCTCTTGTTAGCGGCGGATCTGCAATTCTTCTATCCCCAATGACATTCATCAGGAATCCCTTATTGTGGCTCCAAACCATGAGCAAATACCAAGCCACTCACAGTGCTGGCCCGAATTTTGCATTCGAACTTGTGGTTAGAAGGTTAGAGAGTGTTAAAGATAAGGTGTTGGATTATGATCTATCTTCTATGAAGTTCCTTATGGTTGCTGCGGAACCTGTTAGGCAAAAAACTCTCATGAATTTTGTTCAGCTAACTGCTCCTTTTGGCCTTTCTCAACAAGTATTGGCTCCTGGTTATGGTTTGGCTGAAAATTGTGTCTATGTTTGTTGCGCATATGGAGAAAAGAAGCCTCTTTTAATAGATTGGCAAGGAAGAGTATGTTGTGGGTATGTTGGTCAAAGTGATGAAGATGTTGACATCAAAATAGTTGACCCAGAAACTGGTTTAGAGCACAATAAATCCGGGAAAGAAGGGGAGATATGGATCAACAGCCCAAGTGCAGGAATTGGGTACTGGGCTAAGGAAGAGTTGAGTCATAAAACTTTTAAAAATTTGCTCAAAGACCATCCTGGAAAATTATATACAAGGACAGGGGACTTGGGAAGGATAATAGACGGAAACTTATTCATCACTGGAAGAATTAAAGATCTTATTATTGTTGGTGGAAGAAATATATACTCGGCCGACATTGAAAAAACAGTAGAAAGTGCTTCTGAACTTTTACGTCCCGGTTGTTGTGCTGTAATTGGGGTCCCAGAGGAAACCTTATCAGCAAAGGGGATATCGGTTCCAGATGCTTCTGATGAAGTTGGTTTGGTTGTGATTGCAGAGGTAAGAGATGGTAAACCTGTTAGCAAAGAAGTAGTTCAGCAAATTCAGGCTCGGGTTGCAGAAGAACATGGTGTTTCTATTGCTTCTGTTAAGTTGATCAAGCCGCGAACCATAAGCAAAACTACATCAGGGAAGATAAAAAGATTCGAATGCCTTAAGCAGTTTGCTGATGAAACTTTGAATCTTGTACCAGAACCAATTGTTACCAAAAAAAGGTTGATGCGGTCCTACTCCACCGGGACATGTAGGGAAGGGAATACACCTAGACCTGAACTCGTGACGAATCGCCCATTGCCACCTGGCGGGCCAAGTCACAAAGAGATTGAAGATTTTTTATTGGGTTTAGTTTCTGAGCAAACGGGGATTTCTATTAGCAAGATATCGACAACCGAAAGTTTGACATCTTATGGTATCGACTCGATTGGTGTGGTTAGAGCTGCACAAAAGCTTTCAGATTTCCTTGGGGTTCCTGTTGGAGCTGTTGATGTATTTACAGCCACCTGTATCTCTGACTTAGCAAGCTTCTCAGAAACTCTTTTAATGAAATCTCAACCAAATCACACAACTAATCCTTTTTCCGTTCTTCCAGAACACGAATACGACACTAGTTTTGATTTCATGATGGAGGTCTCAACACTTCGGCAGTTGGGTATCTGGACCTTGCAATTTTGTGCACTTGTGTATATCTGCATGATGCTTGCTCTTCCTGCTTATCTATCGGTTTCCGTGTTCATGAACTTGAATTCTCTTGGACATTCATGGATGGATTACATTACTTCTTTACTAATTGCTCCTATTGCTTGGATCTTCTGCATATTTGCTACTTGCATATCTGTGGCTTTCTTTGGTAAATCGTTCCTCCAGCCAAATTACGCTTTGACTCCTGAGGTTTCCATTTGGTCCATTGATTTTGTCAAGTGGTGGACACTTTACAAGGCCCAAGAAATTACTTCTAAGATCATGGCAGTTCATTTGAGGGGGACTGTGTTTTTGAAATACTGGTTTGAGTTGTTTGGAGCAAGACTTGGTGCTTCGGTTTTGCTAGATACAGTCGATATTACAGACCCCGCTCTTGTTTTTATAGGAGAGCAGGCTGTGATTGCAGAAGGAGCGCTGATTCAAGGACATGAAGTGAAGAATGGAGTTTTGAGTTTTCTCTCAATTCGGATTGGCCAAAGGTCTGAAGTTGGTCCTTATGCTGTGATTCAGAAAGGAAGTATTATAGGGGAAGAGGCTAAAGTAGGAACTCTACAGAAGACGGAAGCTGGAAAGCCTGTTTTCAGATCAGGCCGGCGCAAATATGTTCAAAAGGTAAACTTTAACTTCTATATTTCTCGCTCCAACTTTTATGGTTAGTACAGGCGGACATTTGACCCATTTACTAATGACAGTTTAAATTCGGGTTATGTTTTATCCCCGATGGATCAAATTAAAAAAATTAGCTTATAAAAAAACTAGTCAAATGGGCTAAAATTCGGCCACAATGTTTCTAAAAAAACGATTATTATAGAAATTATATAGTTTTTGTAATCATATTCTTTACTTTTTGTAGTTAAAAAATATTTAGAAATATGGAGGACCTGACATGTTTCAGTCCATCCCAAAAATATTTAGAAATATGGAGGACCTGACATGTTTTTGTAATCATATTCTTTACTTTTTGTAGTTTTTGGGCCAACGCGACCTGACATGTTTCAGTCCGTCCCAAAAGTCACCGTTGTTTCAACATAAACCCATTTGACCAATTACCTAACCTGCATGGTTCACCCATCTTGACTACTTTTACGGTTAGAAAAATGCTAATGTTTAACATTTGTGGATGTTTGGTCACAGGATGCAGCAGATGGTACTCAAACTGAGCCCATCTATCACCTGATGGGTATTTATGTGGTTGGGTTTCTTAGTTCTCTTTCATCTGCAATAGCTTACTTCCTTTACATCTCGTTATACCAAGAATCACCATCTCTCAAACACTTCTCGTTTCTCTGTGTTGCTGGAGCTTTCCACTGGCTTCCTCTCACGATTATTGCCTTTGCTACCATGATTTTGACTACCTCGGTGCACCCACTGACCTTTGCCATGACATTAGCCGCTGCTTACTTGGCTCATGGCTTGATCCTCAGCTTCTTAACCTGCACGATTACATGGTTCCTTGACAAAGAAGAGGAGAGCCCGTTTAAAATATGGCTTCGCCACCGAATCAACATCGCTTGCCATCTTAGATTTGCTAAACTCCTCTCTGGAACCGAAGCCTTCTGCATGTACCTAAGGCTGTTGGGTGCAAAGGTTGGAAACCATTGTTCAATTAGAGCCATCAACCCAGTTTCTGACCCAAAGCTGATTTCAATTGGTGCCGGTGTTCATTTGGGTGACTTTAGCAGGATCGTTGCTGGATTTTATTCGTTAGACGGGTTTAAAAGTGGGAAAATCGAAGTAGAGGATAATGCAGTAGTCGGAAGCCAAAGCGTTCTGCTTCCTGGTTCAGTTGTTCAAAGAGACGTCATTCTTGGTGCCCTTTCAGTTGCTCCAGTTGACTCCGTTCTCAAAAGGGGCGGTGTTTACATCGGGTCTGAAACTCCTGTAATGATAAAGAACACCATGCATGATCTAGATGAACGCATAGAAGAAATGGATGTTAAATACAAGAAGATTGTCGGGAATTTAGCTGCTAATCTTGCTGCCACTACACTTAAGGTCAAATCAAGATACTTCCATCGGATTGGAGTCAGTGGTAAGGGAGTTTTAAAGATCTATGACAACATTAAAGGTTTCCCTAATCACAAAATCTTTTACCCCGGGAAGAGTTACCCTGTCGTTATCAGACATAGTAATAGCTTAAGTGCAGATGATGATGCAAGAATCGATGCACGTGGTGCAGCTGTGAGAATACTATCAACCGAAACCGAAACCCCACTCCTTGACCTGACTTTGAAAACGGGTAATGCATTCTACGCGAGAACTATCTCTGATTTCGCCACGTGGCTGGTTTGTGGGTTGCCAGCAAGGGAGCAGCACGTGAAAAGGGTCCCACATGTGCGTGATGCCGTATGGACATCACTTAGAAACACTGATTCATTCACCAACCTGCATTACTTCTCAAATATATGCAGGCTTTTTCGGTTTGAAGATGGAAGTGAAATGTATGTAAAGTTCAAGTTGAGACCTTTTGATGATAAGATCACTGAAGAGTCAGGTAAGGTTGAACCTATCGGAATTCTTCCTCCGGAAACAGGTGCAATTCCAAGAGACATTAATGACAAACGACCACCTCTTTTTCTTGCTGATGATTTTAAAACCCGTGTGGGTCAACCAGGTGGGGTTCGGTATATTTTCCAGTTACAGTTCCGACCTGTACCTAAGGATGAAGTCATTAACGACATTGCCCTTGACTGCACAAATCCCTGGGACGAGACTGAGTTCCCATATATCGATGTGGGAGAGGTAACAATTGACCAAATTAACACCCAAAAACAATCAGAGGAATTGGAGTTCAATCCTTTTCTCAGATGCAACGAAGTGGATGTAATTCGTGCCACATCAGCCTCACAAAGTGCTTCAATCGATCACGGTCGTTCGTTGATATATGAAATCTGTCAACATTTGAGAAACGGTCAACCACTTCCCGAGGCTTGGAGGAGTTTCATAGAACAGTCTGATGTCAAAGTAGACCTGTCAGGTTGTCCAATGGCAACCATGTCGGCAGTAACAGAAAACAAGAAGTCAACCACAGTGACTCTAGCAAGAACACGGTATCAAACTTTATGGACACTGTTTGGTCAACCTTTGTTACAGACATTCTTGCCTTATTACCTAATGGCATTACTGATCTCGGGTCCTCTAAACTTAATGTTTTACATAAAGGAAACAATGGGATACCCAATTCAGTGGCTTCTGCCTCTGTTTTGGGTGTGTTCTGGGGTGATGGCAGGGTTAGCATGTGTTGTGGCCAAATGGGTAGTGGTCGGAAAGAAGAAAGATGGCGGGAGTGTGCTGATTTGGGGGAAAGAAGTGTTTATGGACACACTATGGCAGGCGTTTAGGACGTTGGTAGGGGAATATTTTATGGAAATGGTGAGCGGGTCGTTTTTATTTACACTGTGGATGAAAATGATGGGATCTGAGGTTGATTTGAATCAAGGGGTTTATGTGGACAGCATGGGGGCTGTGTTGAACCCAGAGATGGTGGAGATTGAGGGCGGTGGATGTGTGGGGCGGGAGGCGTTGCTCTTTGGGCATATATATGAAGGAGATGGTGGGAAGGTGAAGTTTGGGAAGATTAGGATTGGGGAAGATGGATTTGTAGGGAGTAGAAGTATTGTTATGCCTGGAGTTGGGGTGGAGAATGGAGGTAGCCTCAGTGCACTCTCACTTGCATTCAAAGGAGAAATTATCAAGTCAAAGTAGTTTATGTTTTTTACATCTCTCTCTCTCTCTCTAAGTATATGTGTGATGTATAACTTTTACATCCTCTATATTGTTGTAGTATCAAATAAAACATTTCACACTTATAAAAGTTATAGAAAATATGTTTTTTGATGGAATCTCTCTCTCTCTCTCTCTCTCTCAAGTTTTGTTGAAAACACTGAGTTGGAAGTTGAAACAGTTATGTGAAGACCAGATCTTGTATGTATCAAATAAAACATTTCCCCCTTATTGTGTGGTTTTATCAGTCATTAAAGTACTAAAACTTCCAGAAAAAGATTGTAAGCTTATAAAGATATGAACCTGATGGGGAAGGATGCTAGTGAGGAACTACTATCTTATGCAGATCCTGGTTTTTTAGTAGTTGAGGTCTGGAAGGCAGATTTATTCTTCTTTTATCTAGTTTATGGTGAGTTGTTTTGATTTGTTGGATCATTCATTTAGAGATAATCATCAAAACATGTTCATTGCAACTATGTTTTCACTTTTAATGTGTTAACTAACTTTTCTTAAATAAAAAAAACGCAGACGAATATTAAAAATCTTCAACAAAGCGACTAATTTCATGTAAGGAGTACGGATGACTAAAACTGTATCTTGGGAGTGGAAATGCATCATATTTTTTGTTGTTTATATCATGCTGATTGGTATGTCAGTTTACTAACTCTTTCAGTTTAACTCTTGGAAATTTAAATTAATTGAGCAGGGATCTGAAATCGGCAACAGAATCACTGAACCTGGAAATCCAGTCCAAGGCATACGCTGAATTTGCTGTAGAAAATCATTTAGTTAGTAGACAAGATTACAACAAATTAAATCACATAGTGCCAAAGTATGAGGATTTAGGAGGATAAAAATGGTTGATGAAGTAAGTTTCTTAAGTGGCTCTTGCTTAAATGAGTCGTTGCATGCAACTACTTTTAGGATTATTGCTATGGAGCAGATGACAGATTGAGTCTGTGTTGAACAAAATGCGATTATTACAGGGTTTTTTTTTGGAAAGAATTGATTATCAAAACTTTGATTTGGATTAATAATGCTTAGTGGTTATTAGTAATGTCTAAGGGATCGTTTGTTGTTTAATGAAGCGTTTAATGCATCTTAATATGATTGGATAAGAGGTTTTAAATATAAGGAATGTTTTTTTCTAATAAGATATTAATATCACTTAAAATCTCTAAATGAATAATACATATAATTATCTCTTAGGGGAGAGTTAAAATTGTAACAGTTTTTATGCGAGAATTGCGGGAATCAATTTTAGCATTTGATTAAAATAAATCAATGTCTAAGAATTCTAGTGACTCATTATTGGCTCATTAATGAGAAGTATTTTGGTAAAATTAAGTCACTCTAATAATGACTCATCCAGCAGGACGTAATTCACAGTTGGATAAATGTATTAATGATCAATATACTCCTATCAATGACTTATTAATGGTGTTAGAAACAGTTTTCGTAAATTTCACATGAAAAGTTTTCTCATTTGAACTTTTCACTTATCTCTTAATACCTCTAAACGACTAAACCTACGAAACAGATTCTCGTTCTTATTCCAACCTACTCTACACAATTGTATTCCCCCAACTATGAAGTTGCCCGTCATTCCTAGTTCTTCCGACTCTCCTTCTAATTTCTTGTTCTTCCGACTCTGTTCTCCTCACTGTGGTCTGTGGTTTCAAATTTCTTCTCCATAAGATAAAAGGTTTTCTCTTAATTTGTCATTCCTATTTCTTCCAATATTTTTTTCTCCATTTGGCTCGGCGATTGTAGATGCTTTGCTTTCAAATTTGTTAAAGAGCATTCTAGTCATTTGCTTGTTATCCTTGTTACTAAACACAAATTCCTCTAAAATTTATTAGAAAATATAAAATCGAAAAACCCAAACACCTCTCTCTTATTTGAGGTGCACGCACACACAACCCTACCGGCCACCATCACCAACCACCACTTCAGGCCACAACGCCTTCACCTGCATGGCTCCACTATTTCTCACTCCACCATTCTATCTCCCTGCCATTTCTCTTTACAATAAAACCGCCACCATAATCACCTACAATCTCTCTCCACCACCACCCAAATTGCTTGTAATCAATTTAGGGTTTTATGTATATTGACTAATAGTTAAGGCAACTTTTGTAGATCTTTTGTAAAAGCTTTTAAAATATATGCATGAAATGGTCAAAGCTTCCACGGATTGTTTATAAACTTTAAAAAAATCAAGGTGAAGATTTCTAAAAACCAAGGTGTTACCATAATGATCTGTGTTTTTTGGTATTTTTTTGTGTGTGTTTATGCGTTTCCACTTAAAGAGACACACAAAGCAGATCATATAAACCCCACTACCACTTCTGAGGTACATTGTACATACACATCAAAACCGTATGGAATACACAGTCTCAGAATCCTACATGGCAAAAGTCTTCATAATTGTAACAGAATGTAATAATGTTAGTTACTAAATCTGTTTGTTAGTTAGTCACTTGAGTAGTTAGCAGGTTCATCTACTTGTATATATATTTGTTGTACGTTTCACTTCAAGGTAATGAATTTCATAATATCATTACATCAATATTCTCTCTACTAAATTCTCTCAAGTTCTTTACATGGTATCAGAGCTTCTCTGATCAGCAGTGCTCTACGATCCAACAAATCATCAAAATCATCCAAACGATTATAGATCCATCCAACAATGCCGACACCTGAGTCATCGATTACAGAGGAGATCAATTCCATTAATCATCCGTTGTACTTTCATCCAAACGATCACCCAGGGCTGGTCCTAACCTCGAAGAAACTGACAGGTTCTGAAAATTATAGTTCATGGAAAAGATCCATGACAATCGCATTAAACGCAAAGAATAAACTGAAGATCATCAATGGAGATTAAATAGAGCCAGATCTTGAATCTAACCTTAGAAGCCACTGGGAGAGGGCGAATGACATGCTGATCTCATGGATACTAAATACAGTTTCAGATCAGATAGGTAATAATCTGAGCTTTGTTAATTCTGCACGAAATTTATGGAATGGATTGCATGAGCATTACTCTCAACTTGATGGACATAAAATATATCAAGTGACTAATGAGATTGTGCAATTACAACAAGGAAATGGAAGTATTGAAACTTACTATCACAAACTTAAAGGTTTATGGGATGAGTTGGATGCATTGGAAGCATCATATGCATGCATCTGTAAATGTACATGTGAAAATGGGAAGTTAAACGGTGAAAAAGATCAAAGAAAAAGATTAATACAATTTCTAATGGGCCTAGATGAAAGCTACACTAATATTAGAGGTCAACTCCTACTAATGCAACCACTACCTATGACCTCAAAGGCCTACACAATGCTGAGACAGGAAGAAAAGCAAAGGGAGGTACAAAAGCAACCCTTACCTACTCCTATTGCATTAAATGCAATGTCAAATGGCTATAAAAGAAACACTGTTTTTCAAGGACAAAAGTCAAATGAAAATCTGCAAAATGAAAGGAAATCTTCATTTAAAAAAGGAGTGATCTGCACTTATTGCAACAGAGAAGGTCATATAAAAAATGAGTGCTACAAGATCGTTGGGTACCCACCAAACCATCCTTTACACAATAAATTTGTGCCACTATCACAAAGACAAGGTAATAAAGGTAAATCCATCATTATGATCATTGGTGAGGAAGAAACTCCTGTCACCATGGATGAAATAGAATCTGATCCACTTCCAGCTACAACAAGTAATGATCCCATTATACACTCAAGAATGGATCAGTTACAAAACCAGCTTAATCAGGTTTTGATGATGCTGCAATTCAAAGAATCCTATGACAACAAATCATCTCAAATGGCAGATACATACTCATTCATTGCTTCATCTATTTGTAACTCAAAAGAAACTTGGATAATAGATAGTGGGGTAACTGATCACATCTGCAATTCGCTTTCTCTCATGCACCACACTAGAAAATGTCAACCACCTATCTTTGTTAAACTGCCAAATGGTCACACAATCGAAGTCCACATCATAGGTTCTGTCCATATCACACCCAATCTCATTCTCCATGATGTCCTTCATGTTCCATCCTTCACATACAATCTTATTTCCACAGGCAAAATTCTTCATTCAACTCATTCATCAATTACATTCACTTATGATAAATACATTTTCCAGGACCATGATGGCAAGACATCGCAAGGAAACTATTCTGGTGGACTCTACACTTTAAACAACTCACCAAACCAACATCAACACACAATTCTTGCAAGTTCCAGTAGTACACAACCTTGGCATGCAAGGCTTGGTCATCCATCAACCAAAATTCTTCAAAGAATCAAACCAATACTCCCATTTATTTCTAGTACTTCTGAATTTCATTGTACTGTTTTTCCCTTAGCAAAACAACACAAATTACCTTTCACTCTGAGTCAATCACATGCCAAGGATTTGTTTGAACTTCTGCATGTAGATGTATGGGGGCTATATAAACATTCAACAATCAATAAATGTAACTACTTTCTTACAATTGTTGATGATCATTCAAGGGCCACTTGGACTTATCTGTTACCCAACAAATTCCATGTCACATCTACTTTAAAGAATTTCTATACGTATGTTCAAACTCAGTTCCACAAAACAATCAAAATAATCCGCACTGATAACGGAACTGAATTTCTCAATGAGTTTCTTTCTGAATTCTTTTAAACACATGGAATCATTCATCAAAGATCATGCCCATACACCCCACAACAAAATGCAAGAGTTGAGCGTAAACACAGACATCTTCTATAAATGGCAAGGTCTCTACAATTCCAAGCACAATTTCCAAAACACTTATGGGGCTACTGCATTCTTACAGCAACCTATCTCATAAATAGATTACCAACCAAAGTCTTAAACTACAAAAGCCCCTATGAAATCATGTATCAAAAACCCCCAGAACTCCAACATCTTCGACTAATAGGATGTAGGGCCTATGCTCACTCACAAACCACAGACAAGTTTCAACCAAAAGCCATTCCTATGATTTTAGTTGGCTATGCTCAAACTCAAAAAGGCTACTCCCTCTATGATATGACAACACAAAAAGTCATAGTCACTAGAAATGTTACCTTTGATGAGACCCATTTTCCATTCAAAGATTCATCCTCTGAGACACACAATCTACCATCACAAGACTACACATCACACTCCACACATAATCAGAATCCTTTCATGCCATACCACAACAATTCCCATTCACCTAATCCACCATCTAATCCATCAAGCTCTTCAAACTCACCATCCAATGATTCAAACCCACCAACTCCTCCATTCATTCAAAATCTCAATGTGCCAAATGAAAGAAGGCCCACGAGAATCAAACATCCACCAACCAAATTCAAAGACTATCACTGCTCCTCTTCTGTCCATAACACTACCACCAAATATCACCTTTCACAATACATGTCTTATAACAACCTCTCTCCAAACACATTCAGATTAATAAATTCTGTAGATAAAACAGTTGAACCACAAACCTTTATTCAAGCTTCAAAAGATAACAATTGGATTGAGGCAATGAATAAGGAAATACATGCACTTGAGAAAAACAATACTTGGATTCTAACACAGTTACCTGCAGGCAAACAACCAATTGGTTGTAAGTGGGTTTATCGTATCAAATATCATGCAGATGGCTCAATCGAAAGATACAAAGCACGATTGGTTGCAAAAAGTTTTCATCAAAAAGAAGGAATTGATTACAAGGAAACCTTTGCTCCTGTAGCTAAAATGACTACAGTAAGAGTATTACTCACCATTGGAATCAACAAAGGATGGACCATTGAACAACTTGATGTCAACAATGCTTTTCTACATGGAGATCTTAATGAAGAAGTATATATGACAGTCCCTCAAGGCTATTCTACTCCAACCTCACCAAATACTGTCTGTAAACTTCAAAAATCACTTTATGGTCTAAAGCAAGCAAACAGGCAATGGTTTGAAAAGCTCACATCATTCCTCCTTTCCATTGGATTTCAGCAAAGCTATATGGATACCTCCTTTTTCACTTTCAAAGAAAAAGGATGCTTCACTACCCTACTTGTTTATGTAGACGATATTATTATTTCTAGTGATAATATCTCTCACATAAAAAAGGTCAAAGCACAGTTGCATGATACTTTTAGCATCAAAGATTTGGGAGCACTTAACTACTATCTAGGCATTGAAATACTCAGAAACACTACTGGCCTCACAATGTCCCAAAGAAAATATGCACTGGATTTACTCAAGGAAGCTGATTTACTTCATACTAAACCTGCTTCATCACCACTTGATCCAAATGTCAAACTAAATCATTTAGATGGTGACAAACTTGAAGACCCATCACATTACCGGACATTAGTGGGAAAGTTGATATACCTAACACTGACAAGACCAGATATAGCATTTGCAGCACAAACTCTCAGTCAGTTCTTACAAGATCCAAGAACACCTCATATGAAAGCTCTTATTCGCACTCTAAGGTATATAAAACTTTGCCCGGGTCAAGGTCTATATTTTCCATCATCCAGTGATCTTACACTCACTGCCTACTGTGATAGTGATTGGGCAAGTTGCCCAAATTCTAGAAAATCTATTACTGGGTACACAATTTTTCTAGGCAAAAGTCTTATTTCTTGGCAATCAAAGAAACAAACAGTAGTATCCAGATCATCTACTGAAGCTGAATACCGAGCATTAGCAGATACTACATGTGAAATAACTTGGATCAAAAGCTTATTACATGATTTCAACATAAAGTCAACTGATCCAACTCATGTATTTTGTGACAATGCTTCTGCCATAGCACTTGCTTCCAACCCAGTTCAACATGCAAGGACAAAACACATTGAAATAGATTGCCACTTTGTAAGAGATAAGATAAGGACAGGCATCATACATCCATCATTTGTGTCCTCAAAGCATCAAACAGCTGACATTCTGACTAAAGGTTTACATAAATACATGCACTATGTATGCTTAAACAAGTTAGGCATATGCAATCCTTACAGTATGCCTACTTGCGGGGGGGATAAAGAGACACACAAAGCAGATCATATAAACCCCACTACCACTTCTGAGGTACATTGTACATACACATCAAAACCGTATGGAATACACAGTCTCAGAATCCTACATGGCAAAAGTCTTCATAATTGTAACAGAATGTAATTATGTTAGTTACTAAATCTGTTAGTTAGTTAGTCACTTGAGTAGTTAGCAGGTTCATCTACTTGTATATATATTTGCTGTACGTTTCACTTCAAGGTAATGAATTTCATAATATCATTACATCAACATTCTCTCTACTAAATTCTCTGAAGTTCTTAACACCACTTGTTGGTTTTAAGGATGGATAAACATGAAAAAACTTATTTCCATGGTTCCATTTTAGGATTTAGTTTGGATTTTGATTTTGGCAATGGGTTGTATCTATGATGTGTTATGATAGAACTATTAAGTTGTTATGGGTTTGAGCTAATGGTTTTTTTGTGATCGGTGATGCCGTGATGGTGGTTGTTGTGATGATGAAAGATGAACAAGATAAAACTTTGATGGATAAAAAAATAAAGTAGGAAGATTAAACTAGAGTAAATAGAATTTATATTTTTTTTGTTGTATTCCTATACCCATTTTACAAACGCTAATACCTATTAAACTAGTTTTAATATAAATTATCATTAGTAAAAAAAATCAAAATCCAAATACAGTAACTTACAAAATAAAAACTCGTCAATGACTTGTGATGTGTGAAAACTAAACATATAATAAATATAGAGTTAATTACAAAAATGATCCTTGTGGTTGTCATGAATTTCATTTTAGTCCTTTAACTTTGAAAAATATGAAAATAATTACTGTGGTTGTCACTTTATTTCACTCTTGGTCCTTTACCCTAAAATTCTATTAAATATCACCATTAAAGTATAGGTATGTTGGTCAATTTCCAATATATCCATGTTACCAAACACTACTCTCTCTTCAAGTATGTATCTCCCTGTAATACAAACACCCCATATTATATCTTTATCTCTCTCTCTCTCTTAAATCCACAAACACCTATATCTCAATCTCTCTCTCTCTTCAATCAACATAGACATCACCGCCGTCTCCCTTCGATTCGCCGGCCACCACCGTCGTCTCGCTCTTACCACTGACGCCACCACCATCTATCTCACCGCCTCACGCCACCATCTATCAACACAGTCGCACTACCACCACCACCGCTCTATTTTCCAACTAGCACCACCATCTCGTTCATACCATCGACGCCACCACCATCTATCTTAGTGCCTGACGCCACCATCACCGGACATCACCACCACCAGATCTCTCTCTAACAAGATGAACTTTCACCACCTGACGCCAACACTACTACCATCGACGGTCGATGTCCTAAATCCAGATCTCTCTAGCCCATATGTGATTTGTGTGTGTTTTCTTCTTTGAAATCGAAGTTCTAAACCTAGATTTGGTCTTTGATTCTGTCGATTTAGGGCTTGAAGTAGTGGGTAGATTATTGGTTCAAATTTGTAAATTGAAGACACTTCAAAAAAAATCCTTTTTTGTTGATTCAAACATATTTTCATTTTTGTTGCTTGATTTCAATTTCAAGTTTCAATTATTGGTTTAAATTTGTATATTCAATGTTTGAGTTGGTGCATTGAGATAAATGGCTCGATTAGGGCTCGATTAAAAACAAATGAGTGATTATTTCATATTAGTGTTTGAATGTATGACTATGTTTTAGATTTGTAGATAGGATTTAAGCTTTAGATTTTGATTTGCATATCTCCATATTTGACTCATCTATCTTATTCTTGTTCTTCAATATCTTCAATGTTTGTGTGTGCTACAGATTCAATGTATTTTGATTTTGATTTTAGGGTTTTGCCCTCTTGTTCTTCAATATCTTCAATGTTTCCGCCTCGTTTATTTCGGTTTTTCCCGTCGGATTCGGGTTTTTTTGCCATCCTAAGAAATGATTGTTGTGTAATAAACTTTTATTTTACTAAATAATATATTTACTATAATTAAATGCAATTAGAAAGTTAAATAAGAACAAAAAACGAAAAATATTGTTTGGAAACAAGGGTATGAAAGAAAAGACCAAAATACTATTCGACTAACGGTTAAAGTTAACTGAAGTTAGTGTAAAGAACCAAAAATGAAACTAAATAACAACCGGTGAATATCTTTGTAATATTTAAAATTAAAGGAACAATTGTGAAATTCTATAACAAGGGAACTATTTATGTAAGTAACTCGTAAATATATTAATTAATTGATTAATGGTGTTGTAGATTATTGGTGTTGCTTTTGTTTTTCATCAACAATGGAGCTTGAAGGAAGTCTTCCATGGCCGCCACAGAAGAACCCTTGAAACCCTGCTCATCTCTTGTAGCTTCCTCAATTATCTTCTTTATTTCAATGGCATTTTTCCTCATCTCCTTCCCTTTTCCATTTTCACTCATCACTTCCTCAATCTTCTCCCTCAAATCCTCACTTCTCACCTCAAAATTAGTCCCTCTTGCAACCTCCACACAAACCTCTGCAATCTCCACCATCATCTTCGCATTATAAAACTGCTCCGCCCCCATCGGCCACCCCAGCAACGGCACTCCACAGCTGAGCGATTCAAGTACCGAATTCCACCCGCAGTGGGTCATAAACCCCCCTACAGATTTATGAGACAGAATCTCCAATTGGGGTGCCCATTTTTCTACAATTACTCCTCTGTTTTCTTCTTCTATCTGTTTTTTAAAGTTTTCCGGCAGCCACTCCTCTGCTCTGAACTCAGCGTTTATGTCGAATCCTAGTGGCGGCCGGACTACCCAGATGAAGCTTTTTTTACTTTTGTCTAATGCTTTAGCCAATTGCATCATTTGGGATGCAGTGATTGTGTTTTGTGATCCAAATGAAATGTATAAAACAGAGGATGGTGGCTTTGAGTTCAGAAATTGAAGACATATTTCTCTATTGGTTCCGCCATTTTTTCCGGCACCGTTTACAGATGAATTTATCGGGCCGATTGCCCAAACCGGTCGCCGGAATTTTCTTCTGAAGTACGATAAACCGACTTTATCTAGGTTTTCGATTGTGTTAAACAAGAACCCATCAGCATCCCCCCATGCCGGGAGGTTTTTTTTCTGGAATACCGACCAAGGGTCGTCGCCGGTGGCGGATACAAGGCTTGGAGTCAACTGGGTCACCTGTAGTTTACCGGCTTCTTGAAAATCCGGCAAAGTGAACTCACCGGAATCACAATTTTTGTGAGGTAAATGAATCCAAGCAGAGAAATAGCACGCTAACCCAAACCCACCAGATCCACTAAAGATGACATGAAAGATTTCAAACTCATGGGACACCGCCGCCGACCACCCAAAGAAAAAGTCAGCCACCACACAAAGCGGCGGAGCTCCGGAGTCAACGAGGTTTTTAAGGATATTTCTGAAGGCGGGTTTGAGAGCGGTGGAGGCGACAAGGAGGTCGTAAATTTGGTTGGGAGGGAGAGAATCGGTGTTCTCCGATTGAGGAGGGAGGCCGTGGTCGGCGGGGTTGAAGGGGATTTCAAGGAGGCAAACGGCGGAGGACGGCGGAAGAGAACGGCGGAGATTAGCAATGTTGAGAGGGGTGTTTATGAAGGTAATTTGGTAGCCCTTTTGTTCCAGTTGAAGAGATAAAGATAAGAAAGGGATGAGATGGCCTTGTGCCATGAAAGGAAACATGATAATGTTGTTGTTGGTGTTCGCCATTGAAACTTCAATTTTTGATTCAGTAGGGAATGAATATGAAGTTGGGAGTAGACGCTAGAAGTAGTAGAAGCAGAAATGGAGAACCTGCTTTCTCCTTCTAGATACAAAACAAGAGATGGTTTGTATCTTAATATAAAATTAAAACAAGTATTAAAATTAATAAAAGATTATTAAAAAAAATAGATAAATTATACGTCTAACGACTAGAATAATAAAATAGAAGAAATAAAATTTTCTATAAAACAAAAGTAATCTTCTTGTAATGTTTGACAAACTTTCTCCGACTACTTTTCACAATCGAACCGTGGAATAAAATGTTTCTCCTACGACTCATTCAAGTCCACTTGGACCACTTCCAATAATCAAAACTTATTTTTTGATCAAAACAAAAGTAGTGTTTACACTAGAATGCACACACATGCATGCATGCATGCATACATACATACATGCATATTGAGCGATGATCCATTGGTGTTGTGAGCAGCCAAATGGTTGACATGAAGGCTTATCATGGCAGTCTCCGGTAACTATTAAAGACAGAGATTGAAGGAGTAGCAAATTAAGGATGTAAATAAAGATTTCACATCCACCGCATGCAACAAACGATCAAGAACACGCTAATTTTAAACATGTTTCCATGTCTCTTGTTTGTAGCTAGTTTTAGCGATGTAAATATCTTTTTTAAATATTCTTTTTATCTTAAATTCTGTTTGAAAATTGATAAACCACTTAAGTTTTGTTTGGTTTCTGGTTTCGCCTTTTATTTACCTTCAACTAGTTTGATTGCCTAAACTACATTTTTTTTAAAAATTCTTGTTGAATGTGTAAACAAGATGAATACATATCTAGACAACACAAATCGACCGAACAAGATTAGAAACTTCGATTAAACAAAAAACAAGATCAAAACACTAATCAAACCTAAGTTTAGAATAAAAAAACACCAACCCACACATTTTCTAATTTGTAGAATATATACACTCAATACAATCAAAAAACAAACTAAAATCGAAAGCAGCCATAATTGAAGGTGGTGGTGGTTGATTTATTGTTAAGAAAGAGAAATAGATGGGTGATGTGAGAGAAGAGAGAGAGAGGATGGGTGTTTGGCTACAAGGGTAAAGGATTAACCTATAAAAACAAGTCATAAACAATAGATTTCTTAAAACTTTGAAAAGAATTCAACAAAACTTATAACGGTTAAACCGAAATAAAATGCAAACATTAAGGAGCCATATTTACCCATTATGAAATATTAGAAATGTGTGATAAATTGGCAAAAGGAACTATTTGGTGGAAAAATCAACAATAAAATGATGATTGAATGTTTTAAGTAAATATAAAGCTCTACATACCAAGACCATGAGACATGAGTTAAACATTCCTCGCTTTTTTTTCTATCTTTTTTGACATATCAATATCATATCACTCTTTCATCATCTTTCTTCCAATCTCTGAAACTAGGAGATACCTCTCTTCTATCCATTTATATTAATCTCATTATCTTATATTAAATAACCTTATATGTATGAGAGATGTGTTAGAACGATTGTTTCAATTTATTATCATGTTTATAGTTTGCTTCTAGTTTAGTATTTCTAGAAGTACGAGGATTAATTGTGTAACTGACTGGATGTAAAAATCATTAGCCTTGTAAACCCTATAAAGTTTTTCTAATTGCAATACACTCACCGTACATTGTGATATTGATTGGGATCCTACAAGATAAAAAGGAAAAGTTTGAAAGAAAATGTGAGAGAGAAGAAAGGCAAGGGGAAGCCGCAAGGCCGACTTATGGTGCTACTACTCCATCCTGTAGATCCATCTCCTTTCCACCATCATGTAGGAGACCCTTACCAGAAGGAAGTGATTATCTTTCCTATTCTTTGCATATTAGATTAGCACCCCCCCCCCCCCCCCAACACACACACACACACAAACGTTGTTGAGATTTAGATAATGAAAATAAAGTTTGCGCGACTTAAAAGGTCACCTTGGTTATAAAAGTATCCAATTAAAGTTGATTTTTGTAGAATTGTTTTTCTGTTATCACTCAAAGTTCATAATCTCCAACAAAATGCATTTCGGTTATAAAACATCTTTAAAAAAACCAGGAAGAACAGAAGAATTGACCGACAGTCTGGCATGTTGTATATATAGGTTATACTATAAGATCATTGTACCGAAAAAACTTTATTTATCTAAAGACACCATCTTCAAGATATCTCATTCCTCTATATTAACCCCCTCAGACTAGCCGATTTACAGATTGAGGGTCTACCATCTTCATCAACTCTTCTCATCATTATCTCCTTTCTTGCCAAGGTGTTTTTGGGAAATCATTAATAAAGATGCTTCCTAAAACCACCAAAATTCCTACGTTAGCCTTTTCACGATTCCAACAACAATACAACCACTAAAAGAGTAACAATATACAAGTGTATTATGTATATACACACCGCAGTTCCAGCAACAATGGTGCCATTAAGGGGATGAGTGGTGCAAGCTGTAACACGTCCAGATAATGGTACAAATACATTTTGCATACACTGAAACATCTCCTTGGGATTCCTTGACTCACTACAGCGAGAAAATACACTGAAACCTTAAGCTGTAAGGGAAAAAGAAAAGGTGTGTGAAGATACTTACTCGGAATCTACATGGCATGGGGAGCTTGTGTCTGGATAAAAATCTAAAAGGTGAAGACCATTGCTTGACATCGACCCAACTGCATAAATCTGCACATAGATCATACAATAATTGAGGCGTGCTTTTGTTAAATATGACTAGTTTGAAGTTGTAAGAGTTGACAGTCTTTATATTTTCTTCTTTTGATTAAAGATATTAACTTTTGATGGAACTGTCATCCAAGAAACATCATAATGGACAGCCAAATCAACCAGAGAATTTTATATAATTTGATGTTGGGAATTTAGCAGTGGTGTCATAGAGCTAAAACGGTTGAAGAATCACAATCCTCCTACTACCCATTCCCGCCAAGGTGGGGCATGGGGAAGGTAAGATGAAAACAGTTATATCTCTACCAACAAACGAAATTAATATATTAATTAAAAAGAAACAAATATCAAATAAAAAACAAAGGAAACATTTCTTACTGAGTGATTAGGTAGCCATGATGGTTTCCTTGGTGGGTATACAGGAATTACAGGATTCGATTCAGTCCTAATTTCATAGACAAACATGGTAAATGTTATAAATTATATTATTCCTACCGACATACATGTCCCTTGAACTACTAACTTTAGATTGTCATAATTATATAATGGAAAAGAATTTATAATGAAAATAATAAAGAGAGCTTTAAAATCCATAAAGTGACAGAGAAGGAGAAAGAAAAACTTACAGCCAAGGAGGGGGAGGACAATGGATATGTGACACTTGGAAATTATGCATGTCAATAACACCAGACCTAAAATTTCATAAGGACACCAAAATAAGTGACTTATGAAACACAAAAGGAAAAAAACACACTAATGAAGAAATTAAAGGTATACATAAAATGACAAAGTTCTTTCCTGACTTACCAACCATCGTCAAGATGGAATCCCAACTGATTTGGACAAGATGGATTTATGTCAATCGACTGTATTTCCTTTGATAGAATATTTGATTGTGCCTGCACATAAAACATAGAATAAAAGAATATGGAGCCTAATTGATTAAACCAGGTTGAAAAGAAAAAAAGAAGCATGGTCCTATAATAGCTTTTCATTTTTTTCATACCTTTAGAGGCCCAATTTTATTCAGCATAGATGCTAACTTTACAGATGTTAGAGGAGACGAGTGTACCTGCTAGGGCAGGAAAAAAAGGGGGTGGGGGGTATTGACGAAGAATTTACCATTTCAAATAGTTGGAAATTATACAAAATCAGAAAAGTTAGGAGCACTAAAATAAAAGCTGGTTCTATATATTTAATAGTACAGTGAAAATTATATGAAAAAAGAAAGAGCACCTCCTTGTGACTTTGAAAAGCAGCTGATGATCTTCCACCACGTAGATCCCATATATATATAAAGCCACTCTTACTAGCACCAATCACACACTGTTATTTAAACATGAGGTAAGTCTTGATAGAATCAATTCAAAGAAAGTTTCCACAAACAGACATGTATAAAGTATAAACCCTTTATATGCATAAATTGTTGGCATTTATATTACAAAATGTTAAAATAGTTTACTTGATCTCCATCTAGCTGTATGCTGGTAATGCCGCTATTGGTATTCGTTGTAAGCCCAGTTTGTGGAAGATTGCTCACTCTTCGGTCCCAGATACTTATAGCTCCACATGTGTCAGAAGCAAGTACCCTTTTAAACAAATCATGAAAGATACATCCAATTCAATGTTGAAACATACCACTACAATTTTTATTAATATTCAATTTTTGGTATTTCTTTGTTTACAAACCTTGCATCATCTTCAAATAAGGCTACATCAGATAAACCTTGGCGAACACCACGACCATGAACACAGACATTAGGCCTCTTTCTTAATACCTGCAGATTGATAAGCAGGACAAACTGAAGTTATAAAGGTTTCTCACTGAAAAGAATTATGTTTGAAAGGATTTTGAATAATGAATTTGGCCTAGTTGGATTTCAACATTCAAACAAAAATCATACAAAGGTCTGCTAGAGGTTGGCAAGTGACTTGCTAAAGAATGAGTATTACCATATGAGAACAGAAAGGGAAAACATACCTCGCTTGGTTCAGAAGAAACATACCCAATGTCAAAGATATGAACTTCATTATTGCCCAGGGATGTACATGCAACCTGAACAATATGCAACTTAAATCTTAACCCAAACCCATTGACAACAATACAGAATATAATAGCAAGACCAAAATCTGCATTTTCAAATAGAGTAACTGGTAATACTTTTGTGGTTTTGGAACCCTTTTCTTATGAATATCACGTAGAACAGCAAAACTAGAAACAAAAACTACACACACACACACATGTGGGAGGGTTCATTTGAGAACGATTCTTATTGCGAGTATCGCGAGAACCAATCTTGGCCCTTGATTAAAATAAATCAATGGTCAATAAAAATGACAGCTCATTGATGACTAACGGTTCATTAATGACGCGTTAACAAGGGTATTTTGGAAAAATCAAGACCCGCTCTTTAATGACGGTCCACCCGGACGCAATTCACGGTTGGGTAAATAACTAAATATATAAAATACCAAAACCCCTATTAATGAGCCATTATTGGTGGTTACAAATGGTACTCACGGTACTCGTAATAAAAACCATTCTTTTGAGTACCATTCTTATTACGAGTACCGCGAGTACCATTTGTAACCACCATTGATGGCTCATTACTAGGGGTCTTTTATATATTTACCCAACCGGCCAACCGTGAATTTTGTCCAGGTGGATGAGTCGTTATTAGATTGGCATTGATTTAATATTCCTGAAATTAATGAGCCATTAAAGAGTCATTAATGAACCGCTAAAATTATTAGCCAATGATTATTTTAATCAAGGGCCAATATTGATTCTCGCGGTACTCACAATAAGAATGTTTCTCAAATGAACTATCCCTTATATAGGTAGAACATTCGAGAACCGTTCTTATTGCGAATACCGCGAGTACCATTTATAACCATCATTAATGCTCATTAATAGCGGTCTTTTGGTCAGTTATATATTTACCAACCGTGAGTTGCCTCCAGGTGGATGAGACGTTATTAGATTGACTTAATTTTTCCAAAATACCCCTCATTAAAGAGCATTAATGAGAGCTCATTAATGAGACATTAGCATTATAGCCATTGATCTAATTTAATCAAGGGCCAAGATTGGTTCTCACGGTACTCTATACACATACATATACATGGAAAAGTTCAAACGAGAATTGTTTTTCGTTCGAGAACTGCGAGATTTGTTTCTAACACCATTTATGACTAATATGATTCGTTAATAGGGGTATTTTAGTCATTTACATATTTACCAACCGTAAATTATGCCCAGGTGGATGAGTCATTATTAGTTTGGCTTAATTTTTCCAAAATACCTCTCACTAAATAATTCATTAACGAGCCATTAGAATTCTTAGTCATTGGTTTGTTTTAATCAAGGGCCAAGATTGATTCTCATATGAAAAACAGTTCTCATTTGAACCCTCCCCTACACACACACACATATATATAGAGAGAGACACACATATAATTAAAATGAACGCAAGTAAATAAAATGACAATAAGAAGAAAAGGAAGTAATAACGGACCTCATCCTGGTTAGCTGGATTCCAGCGAATAGCATTGGCATTAGTAAATAGAGAAATGTGCAACAACAGTTTCTTCACATCTTCCCTTGTGCCTATAACCAAAAAAGAGCGTAAAGAGGAAAGTAAACAATTAATAGTTTAAAGTTTAAGCAATACGATATCAAGGTAGCCCGTATCATGATGCTATGTGACTGCCATATCTAATGTCTCTAGAATATAATCGCTCTTGATATCGGTGTAGATAAGATGTTACACTAGTTTAATAATTTAACCCAATTACCATTATTAAATTTTCTCAGATGAGCATGACATGGTTAGAATTAGTAAAATACTTTATATAACAAGTATTTTACCCGCCAGATGGGACGGTATACAAAATATCATTTGAATGAGTTTTGCTTTTTTATTTAATGTAAAGTTGTAGGAACAATGAATGATTGTTCATTTGTTCCTCACTTTATAACAGCATGAGTTAATGATAATGGGCTATAGCTAGAGTTTAGAATTTTATCTTTATTCTACATTGTAACTAAATTCCATTCTATAACCAACCAATGGCTTAATTTTCATTCATTATAGAGCTTGAAGATTGGTTGCTTTAAGATATTGTAATACATGCATGATATGTTGCACTACTTAACTTAAAATAGGTCTTAAAATATAACCTAAACGCATTATAGAGTAGTAGAGATTGGTAATAACTAACAACACTACCCAATCCCGCCAGAGCAAGGTATGGGAAGATAAGATGTAGACAGTCATACCCCTACTCAAAGTAGAGAGACTGCTTTTTGAAAAACCTCCGGCAAGAAGATGAAGCACACGAGGTGCCAATTACTTGGAAAGTATTATAATACTTATTAGAAATAGGTTGATATATACAATTGTGTATAAGGAAAAAATAGAAATAATATGACTTATTTTACCACTATAGTATATTTCTTCGACTTATCAAGAGAAAAATTATAAGCCTTAAATTTATATAACAATATATAAGAGTGTGTGAGAGAGACAAACTTAACCAACCAACCTATCATAATGCAAAAGAAAGGCGTTTGTCTTCCCTATCCCTAAACCTCAATCATAATCCTAGTTCTCCAAGTATTTGTATTCGATGTCATGTCCTGGGGGAGCTATAAGTCTATAAGTGCTCCACGTCGAGTCTCAACCTATCTTCCCATCGTCTGCAAGGGTGTCTTCTTCTCCTAGTTCCACTAACTATAACTACTTCTGCTCTCCTGATAGGCTCTTTGTAACGTCTCCTCTTAATGTGGCCAAACCAACACAATCTTCTTTCTCTCAACTTGGCTATTATAGGCGTAACTCCTAATTCATCCCTAAAAGCTCAATTTGGGATCATGTCTAGAAATGTCTTGCCACAAATCCACCTTAACATCCTCATTTCTGCAACATACATCCTCATCTCATGCGCTTTCTTCATCGCCCAACACTTTGTCCCATAAAACAAAGTTGGTCTAACTGCTACTCCGTAGAATTTTCGCTTCAACTTCAAAGGGACTTTCCTGTCACATAGCACTCTCATTAACGCTCTCCACTTGACCTAAGCGGCACTAATACGGTGGGTCACATCTTCATCAATTCTACTTGTCCTATGAAGAAAGGAACCTTAATACTTAAAAGACTCATGAGGGTGCAGGACTTGATCAACGATGCATACTTCATCTCTATCACCACTTCCTTCTTAACAAAGTGACATGAGTTGGTTCAAGTCAAGTAACGATCTGAAAGAGATGCTTTGCACATATCATGTGGTTCACCTTTCATGGAAAAAGCACTGTTCTTCTACCGATATTCTTATCAATTTTCTGACTAAATTTATTCTATCACTACAAGGCTGACAAATATAATAGACATAATTCAAAAACTTACCAGATCCATTACTCTGACAGTAAAGAGATTCAAATTCATGTATGGTCAAGCACCCGGATCTTGTCACGGATGCCAAATAGATTCCCTGAGAAAGAAATAATAACAAATATAATTATTATTCCTGATCCTATCTGGAGAGAAAACCGAAATGAGACCTGAAATGGTCTTCCCATTTCTCTCTAAACTGGTGATAATAAAACATGAACATGATGATTAATTAACTGCTAGATTCTAAGAAGATACATCTTAAAATTGAAACTTCCATAGTGGTGTTGATGAAACATAAGATCACAGATTTTGTATTTGTCCAGCCAATGAAGCAAATTTACCTTTGTGTCAAATTCCAAAGCAGAGACACACGCACTGCATAGTGATTTTATTAAGAGAAAGAGTGTTAGTGATTCTTTGAAATTGAACCAAAAAATAAGGAAGATTGTCACTAAATAAAAACATGTTATGTTTCAAATTTAGGAGATCGTGGCCATATCATACGGTTGTTTATTAATGGGATTACTCCTTACAAGTTCCACCCTGTCAATACGAGTATACATACATGTATATATATTTCATTACATGCTTCTGTTTGTAGCATTTATCATCAAGTAAACGCATCACACACACGCTAACACATGTGTGTGCGAAAGCATCTATCATCGAGTTAAAGGCATTACACGCACATATGTGCGCAGGCTTTCATGGACAATATGCGTATGTATAATTATATATTAGCAAAGGTAGACAATTGATGTAGAAGTAGAGTAATAAAACTGACTGTCTGCAGCCGCTTCCGCTTATTATAGGTACAAAGTGAATCGCAAAATTCTGCAAGAAATGGCATTTATCTATAAGTCATCCACCATGTAATTCTGCTCCCTTAATCCCAAAATAAATTAATGAATCCAGCTTGTATAATTTGGGACCAAGGTAGTATCTTAATCGTTTTCCTTGATTTGAAGAAAATGGAAAAGGATGCTAACACGGGGATGGGGATGGGAATGGAAATGTCTCATATGTGTTCCGCAAAGTGATCCGTCGAAGTAATAATGGTGAGGAAATGCCCCAATCTCCCAAAGAAAACAAATCTAGGGTTAGTAATTTAGTAAAATAAAAGCATGTTGATAGACCGTCGAAACATACACAGCGATTCTTACTTCGGAATAAGATTGCATTAGCAGCGGCGAGACGCCGTGAATGTGATTGCGATGAAATTTCCCGCTCACTTCGATGAGACTCCTTTTCCAGTGAGACCTTAGTTTCAGGTAGTAAACAGAATAGCGATTAGCGAAAGACTAAAACAGCCAAAAGAACCAGGAATAAAAGAGCTTACCTTGAAATTGGCTTTGGGTTTTCACCGATCGGAGCTACTGGAATTGCATACTTCTCCATGGCGGAATATGTGAAATCAGTCGAGGTTTCGGGGTGACGGAAGCCAGTGATATATATAGAGTTCCCGCCTTTTCTATAAAATTTTGCACCCAATAAATATTTGATGGTAAAATTCCGCCGGCTGACGTAAAACAGTATTTGGGTAATCAGATTACAGTATTACACCGTAAATTACAGGGGTCGATATCAAATAAAATTTAATGCTTTTGTATTTTAGTCGTATATTTATATTATATTATAAAGTATTTATATATTTTTTTATTTAAACTCATAAATTATAAATATTTTTAAGTTATCAAATTATCATTCATCTCTTTTTATATTTAATGTAATCATTTTCTTCCTAGTAATATAAAATCATAATAAAAAGAAATTTAATATTTTCAGTCATAATAGTATAATAAATTATTTTTTCTTAAAGTAAAGACAATAATTTTCATAGTTTAAATTGTATATAAATATGTGTTAATAGCAAAATTAATTCAAGCTACAATCTTATGTATGAAAGTGATAAAGAATAAGAAGATTTTTAATTGTTCTTAACATTTATTTTTTACGAGTTTTCTATGACCAACATATTCTTCTCATATAAAGTAAAATAAATATATTACATTCTCTCTTACTTTCAAACTTGTTGAATGTTTCAAAATTTCATACCATTTTTAAAATATACAAATTTTATGGATTAGATGTTTTAGAATTCTTGAATAGTAATTATCGTAAGATTTGTGAAGATTCATAAATTATATAAGAAAAAATATAAATCTCCATTAAAGTGGTTATTTATTTATAATTGAACAAAAGCGAGGAGGCGAAGCCGCTTTACCGAATTAAAACAACAATAATTAATGATGATAAATTCACAATAAACCCCGTAAAAACATACCTTGGTGTTTGAATAAGCAATATTAGTGAAAACTATTAAATAGATTAGTAAATATTAGAAGTTATATATCTTTAATAACTCGAAATTTCATAATAACTTTTAAAAAACCAAGTCAGCACAAATAACCTAATTTTAATAACAAATTATAGCTAAACCTTTCATTTTGAATATTCTAGATTAATTATTAGAAAAATACGTATAATTATAATACGTAAAGTAAATAATCTATAGCTCGAATTAGTTAACCTTTCTAAAATTTTTAAATGACTCATAAATAAAAATAAAATTATGATGTTAAATTCACGGTAAATCCCGCAAAAAGCATACCCTGATGTTTGAATAAGCAATACTAGCGAAAAATATTAAATAAATTAGTAAATATTAGAAGTTATATATCTTTAATAAATCAAAATTTCATAATAACTTTTAAAAAACCAAGTCAGTGCAAATTAACCTAATTTTAAAAACAAATTATAGATAAATCTTTCATTTTGACTATTCTAGATTAATTATTAGAAAATACGTATAACTATAATTTGTAAAGTAAATAATCTATGGCTCGAATTAGTTAACCTTTCTAGATTTTTTAAATGGCTCGTAAATAAATTAAAATTATAACGCGCTATTTTACTTCATTGTTTTGATCTCTTAGTTTTAAGTAGTTTAAGATTACTAATTTATCCCTCATCAAATAAAATGAAACTCATAAATAGAAATATAGAATTAATTATATCCTTATATACCATATTAATAATTAAATCCTCCACAACAATGAATATATACGTAAATTAAATTAAATTCCAACCTATCTTAGCTATAGTATTATGCATTTTAACATTTTCTTACTCAACTTTTCAAGACTACATATTTTTAAGTACCGATGACCGATTGAGAAATTACAATATAGCCTTGATAGTTTATAAAAAATTGTCAAATACAGTCCTCCACACCGGCATACCTAGGGGTGTAACCGATTCGAATCAAGCTCGAGCTCGACAGGGCTCGAACTCGACTCGAAATTTTATGTTAAGCTCGAGCTCGGCTCGATAGCTCGACGAGCTTTCATACTTGAAGCTCGAGCTCGGCTCGAAAGGGTACATTTAGCTCGAGCTCGGCTCAAAAAGCTCGAAATAATATAAAAAAATTAAATTATTCAAAATATAGATAAAATCTAAAATTAATGTTTTTTTGGTAACTACTTATTATAAATAGTATGTATATAAAGTAAATTTGTTTCAACAAGTACTCTTTTTTAATATGTTTTAATATTAGTCCATCATATATACATATTACATATATAAATATACATATATTATACAAGGCTCAAAAAGCTCGATAAAAACTCGAGCTGAGCTCTTAGAAGCTCGAGCTCGACTCGTTAAATAATTCGAGTTCGTTTTTGGGCTCGAACTCGAGCTCGATAAAGTTCGACTCGAACGAGCCGAGCTCGAGTTACTCGATAAAAGCTCGACTCGTTTACACCTCTAGGCATACCTCTCCAGCTGCACCAACATAATTGCTAAAATTCTACTAATCCATATAAAATTTTATTAACCAATGATAATTTTAAAAAAAAAAACTCACTTTTTTTTAAAACAGACATAGTATCGAGAAAAATCTATTTGTCGCTGCTACACTATGCGGGTTCCTACATAATAAATTACAATTAGTTACCATAGAGTTCTCGAGTTTAATAAAGAAAGAAAAGAAAATGGAAGTGAATTAATTTTTTCAAATACTCTTGTTTTTTTTGTAAATATATATTTCATAGCAGAATTATCTTAAACTCCTCATTCAAATCCTTCTATTTCATCCCCTTTAATTAGTCAAGTAATCTTCAATAACACAACTATTTTGTTCCTTCAATTCTTTCATTTACTTCCTAAAAAAAACTGGAAACAGTGTGTAAGAAAATATGATCTTTTTATTTATCCTTTTTTCATAAAATGAAAAGAATATGCACTTAAGGTTTCTGGACCAGTAAACGCCAATAACTTAGCTCATTGACAATGGAGTCGGATGAGAGTGATTTAAAGTTGAAGCGGTGGTCTAAAAGCTCAAACCATGATACTCAAAGCTAGTAATTACCAAAAAATGCTCGCATAATTGTATGGACCACACTCGTTCCTTTTAATTCGCTCTCGAGCAACAAGAGCAGATTCTCCATGATATGATATTGAACTTCATAATCCAATGCGCTTGCTCCATTGTTTCAAGCTTTCTTAACCCCTTTGGTTCAACTATACAAGGTGGTGTGCGGACAAATTCAACAAGAAATTTATAAATTTGGACTATTTTTAAGAAGATTGTTTTTTTAAATTTATATCGTGATTAATTAAATTATTATAATTTCAATAAGAAATAAGTTGTTTATATTAAAGAGAAGTAATGTTTATAAATATTTAATAAGATACAACAAGAAAACATGATGCATGATGTTAACATTACCTGATATAAATGATGTTGCTCTTACAAACTATTTAAATGAACAAATAATAAAATGACTAGACTACTATTTATTTAAATGGTTTGTAAGAACACTATTGCCTTAATTTTGTTGATATTTCGTTAAAAAGGTATTACCTAACTAAAATTGAATAGTCCATCGAGTGGTGAATTGTATATTAAACTTTATTTTTAAAGGAAAATACATAAAAACACAATTAACTTTTGAAGTTTATCATCGTATACAGTCAGTTTTATTTGTACCAAAAATTACAACAAAAATTTAATTTTGATTCATTATATGCAATTAGTGTCTGGTTGTCGCTTTGGCTTCATCGCGATTGCTTGAAGATGGAAAAAACTGTAATCACACAAACAAATAATGAAGCCAACACGACAAACAGTCTCTAACCTAAGTCTAGTTGAAGCCGAAGCAGCGAGGAAACCTTGATTGATCCATATATGAAGTTGACAGTTAAATGAACATTAATATCGTCATATTTAGATATACATTTTAAGCGATATCTGTTTTATTTTAGCATGTTATTTTTCATAAATAAGTCAAAAGATAGTTATTATCTTGAGTTGTTGAATTTTAGGTCAAAAGGGCGAATGATAAAAAGTTTTGAGTAAAAACCAAACAAAGTGAAGAAAATAAGAAAAGTTGTCAGCTCTTATACGCATCCACTATTTTGATCATATCTCACTCATACAAACTCGTATTGAGATTTCAAGTGGCTACGAAAACTAGACTCAAAGCGCTACGTTATCACTTTTAAGGTCAATGCTTGAAAACAGAAGATTCTGACGTGACTGAGCATTTGTCACGATGCAACTGGAATCTTGATCTGATTCGTGCACATCAAACATGGTTTTACCATATATGGGAAATGAAGTAGTTGAAGCATGTGGACTCAAATCGTCCTTGTCTGCTCAAAACGAACGCTACATGAAGCACACACATGAATGAACAAGTTCCTAAAAGAACCATAACCATAATAATTAACCTCGTATCTAAAATTAAAAAAAATACATAAAAACCAATCGGTATCTAGTAATAGAATCTAAATTGCATACATTTAGCCAAAATTAAAAGTTTTATACCAACATTTGTATAAAAATAAAGTTTCATAGCAGATAATTTTTTCATATTGCAACTTTTACAAATTAGAGTTTTCTAGAAATTATAAAGATCGAAAGTTTTATACAAACCTTTATAAAAAGTAAACGGAAATTATCCTTAATGTTAAAATCATTTAAATTAAGTTATGTTATACTTACAAACCACTTTAATGAATGATGACTTAGTCACTTATATCTATATCTATTTATACTAATATATAAAGCATTTAGCTATTTTTTTCCTAAAAGTCTTAATATCTTAATTTTAAGTAAATTAAAATTACTAATTTACCATTTATTTAAACCTAAAAGGAAACCATTAAATATAGTTAATTAGATTATGAAATATTATTTTAATAACTAAACATTTTATATTAAATACTGTTTAGAAATATCAAGTCAATTCAAACTAATTGTAACCTATAAGATATTAAATACAAGTTAAGAATTCAAGAAAAAATATTCGCATAAATAATATTTTAAGTATTCTATCATATAACAAATATTTTAGCTTAAGTATTAGAAAATACGTATGACTAAAACTCATAAACCTGATACATGTAATCAAAATTTATAAATATTTTCAAATTTTTATAATTGACTCATATAATTAAAATAAAATGTTTAATTTGTAGTGTATTTATCATTCTCTCTTTAATTTACTGTAAAGTCTTAAGTAATGAAAAATGACAAATATACTCTTAAATATCATTACATTTTTTTAAACACTCAAACCCAGTAATACACTCTCTCGTACCAACATAATTCTCCATCCACATCAACAAGATTTCTAAAGTCGTGATATGGTTTCATCATCATATTTTATAAGTAGATATTTTTTCTTATTTAATTATTTTTTTAAAGATCTTTTCATAAATCAATAAAGGAGTTGATAGATTAAAATTCGGACCACATCAATAAAAGTCATATTTTAAAAATCAATTAAGTCGCGATACCAACACGCACTATAAGCTAAGTCAGACAAGCTACACTCTAAGCTAATCTAGACAGAATGCACTATAAGCTAAGTCGGACAAGCTACACTATAAGCTAAGTCAGGACAATCGTCAAGTCCCCCCCAAGTCGGACCATCATTTTGGTCGAACTACAAGAACAAATCATAATTAATTTTTTCTCCTCTCTCAAATTACTTTTTTTCTCTCTAATTAATTTTTTTCAGATTTTTAGATTTTACTTATACTTTATTATAAGTACGATGTTCACTGCTGAACACAACCAATGATTTACAAATTTTCGTTATGCATATAGTATTCATTAGTGAACAAATCCACACTCAACAGTTATCAAAACCATTAATAAAATTTTAAACTGTATAATTCAAAGTTCACCAATGATTACATGCATAAATACCAAATGTTTGAAAGTTCTTTTTTCCGGTATTCATTAATGAACCATAGACAATTTTAAAATTTTGATATTATGATTAGAGAAAATTAACAACTAATAATTATATTCAACAATTGATAGAAAAATTTAACAAATTACAACATTAACTGGTATTTCTATATTCGCTAATGAACAATGCATAGACAACCTAAATAAAAAAATATCACATCAACCAAAGTTTCTATATTCACTAATAAACAAAATAATCGTAGCAAAAATCCATTCCCCGATAATAACAAACATCAGCTCATATTCTTTTAAAAACTTCCGCCCAAAAAAAAAAGAAAGAAATACAGAATTGCAATACTAGCGGCAGTGCACAGGGTGTGTTGTAAGAAGCCTTTTTCCATGTTTACGGGTCAAAAACCATTATTAGCACAAAAAAAAAAACCTAAAATTGGTACCATAAAGAAAGAAGTTAAAAAAAGAAAAAGATGTTGATTGATTAACAGATTTGTGGCGGTGAGACGCTGGGGAAGACTTGATGCGAACCATTTAAGTAGACGGTGGTCGGTGATTGGATGTGGAGGTGTTGATAATTAAGATGCACGGCGGCAGCGGTGCCTCTTCTACTGAACGGCGATAACGGCTGTTGCGCGCCTCATCTTCTAAATGAAACCGCCATAGATCGATGACCGTGATGAGGCTATGATGTACTTATTAGTTCACTGTACGTTGAAGCACCCCATATTGGCGCATAAGATCGGCGATAGTCAGATTTGTTTATCGGTGACCCATCTTTACCGACCCTAAAACTTGAGAACGAGGGAGATTGAAATGGACCATTAGCGGCGGAGGAGCCTAGCCCCGATCACAGGCCTCGTTCACGGTGTACCAGGTGCGACGACGAACTGGTATCTTCTCCGGTGGCTACGACCATGGAGGCAAAAAAGGCGGTGAGGGTGGAAGTGGCGGCGGTAATGGTGGAATCGTAAGGGTTAGAAGTCGGCAGTTGTTGGTAGGGAAAAAGAGATATTGGAGGTGAAATAGGGTTTTAAGGAAAAAAAAAGAGTGTTGGGAATTATTTGTTACGTAATTAAGGGAAAAGATTTTTAATTAGATACATTTTAGTGTAAAATGTCCACTTACCCCTTTGTTCTTTAGTTTATTCTCCTTAAACGTTTATTTAATTACAAAAATGCCATGATACATCTTAGCCATAGAATAAATCATCTAATGGTTGGAAACATTTCTCGTACTTGGCAAAAAAAAGTGCTTCTCGCATGAACCATTCTCGCTCTCTCTCTCTCTCTATATATATATATATATTCCTTTGTTGGGCCAAGCCCACTCCCTATGATTGCCTAAGCCTAACTAAACTTGCAACTTTTGAAATCCATTAACAGCAACCATAATAGTGTTCACAACTCAATTTTCATAATTTTAAATAACAATTCTAATATTTACAATTCGATTTACATGACATATAATTACATTTGGGGGTTGGGTTATTACATTTTTAAATATTTGTAAACAATGATTATATATGTCAGCGTCCAAATTAGATGCCACGTTAGCAAAACATATGCCACATCAGCGTCATCTGTTGAATAGGTAACCGAATACGCTAAATGTTAGTTTTAGAAAATTGAATATATTAAATGGTAGTTTTCAAAGTTGGATATATACAATTACAAAAAATTAAAACTTCGATACACTTTTAGAAACTAAAAACCTTAATTTTAACGTATTATTTGTAAATCAAATAATCAAGCTTTTACTATTAATACAAGACTAGCATTTATAATTTATATTAAAATGACCTTACCCATTTATTTAAATGCAAATTTTAATTATCAAATTTAAACAATCAATTTTTATAAAAAATAAAATCTAATATTGACTTTTGTTTTATCAAAAGTGAATTCAATATTGACTTAATTTGAATCAAAACTATTAATAAAAAATATCACATATGTCCATTTTAAACTTTATAATATTGTATCTGATTATCCTAATTTATAAATATCATATTTACCCTTTCATATAATTTCAAAATTTTATATTTAACCCAATTATTAGTTTTATTATTTAAAAATATTGCACAACCATTTTATTTTTTTAATTATAATAAATAAATAATTAACCTTATTGCACCAAATAGTACAAGAACTGTAATACCCATAGTTCGTAGTGTATTAATAATAAAGACTAGGTTGTTTCATTTTATATTTGGCATTTTAGTTATAAACCTTGAAGAGAGAGACTAATATTGTCATTTAGAAAGAAGGAAAGAGTATTTAAAACCCTAAATTAGGGCACAGAGCCCAATAATTAATAATATAGGTTTGAATTCTTGATTTAGGTCTTAATACATGTTGTTTGATTGTTGCAGTAGGGTGTGATAAATTACTTGACTATCTATATTTAATATTACATCGAGACGTGTCTTTAATGTATTTGACATGTTTAGCGACCTTATGTATTGTTTTAGCTAGAGTGGTTTAGCATAAGTGTAACATTTCAATTTTTTTTGAATATAATTATAATAATTTGATATATACCAGCCATTATTAAAATCAACGGTTACAAATGTAGCATCACCAATGTTAATTGTTTGTTACAACGGAAGTGAATAGAAATGTAAAATTGTTTGACTGGCAATTGAGTTAAAAACATAAAACGCTATGGTCGCCGCCATCATGCCGGAGCCTTGCCCTTGTCCAACCTCGAGGAACCTGAAACATAACGAAAAGTGGTAAGCACAAAGCTTAGTGAATCACCATTACCCTTACCCTTTTGCAGGGATCACATCCTGCCACCTTGTAACACATAACTAGGGACTCGTCCTCTGCCGCATCTCGGGTCCCACCCGTTTGATGCCTAAACCGGGCCTCGCCCGCTATGACTCATTACAGGTCCCACCTTTAGATGAAGTCATCTGCCTCGACCGACCACGAAGGCACGGTTGGTTACTAGTATTTCACAGCGATAACACATAATAACCGATCGTAATTGAGCACATACATTGCAACAATAAACGTCTTGCATATCACTTGCACATTACGAAAATAAAGTAAGTTAGGGTAACTCACCTGGATGGCGACACGGTAAAGTCATAAATATTTCTCAACGCTGCTTTGACTAACTGGGTCCTGACGGCAAACCTACAACACAGTTGCTAAGTCAGTCAAGTACCATCCTCCAAGTCACATGAGTTAAAAGTCGCATGGACTAAGTTTCGCATAACTATATGTCGCATGGGACCAAGTGTCGCGTGGACTATGAAAGTCGCATGAACCATGTATCGCAAGAGCTATGAAAGTCGCATGGCAAGTGCCGCATGAACGTAAGTGTCACATGACACAATAAGTCACATGGCAATGAAAGTCGCATGGACATAAGTGTCGCATGAACACAAGTGTTTCATGACACGAGTGTCGCATGGCAAGTGTTGCACGACACAATAAGTCGCATGACATTGAAAGTCGCATGGCAAGTGTCGCATGAACACAAGTGTTGCATGACACAATAAGTCGCATGTCAATGAAAGTCGCATGAACATCTCCTAGGCCAAAAACCCAGTAACGCAGTCTAATTTTAATTTTCCGAAATCTTTCAAAACTTAACCAATTCATGTCAGTTTTGTTCCAAAAGCTTCCTAACAACAAATAAACAACTCATTTTGAAGATAAACAATTACCATCTCAATTTTCAGGCCTAAAATCTCATTTTTGTTTCTCAAATGGTGTTTCACTAAAAACCCAAGAACAGGGGAATAAATCCCAGCTAAAACCCTCCTTAAAACAAATTGAATTTGCTTAACTACTCACAAAAGATAGAGTACAAGTTTTAGAACCATTACCTGATGATTCCTTGATGGTTTGGCTTAAAATACTTGCCTTGCCTTCTTCATCCTTTCCCCTGGTAAGAACACATGTACACACACTTCTCTCTCTCAAGGTTTGAATGAAGAAGAAGATGAATGGAACAGTAGTAGGTTCTTGGAGGCTGTGCCCTAATCATATATATATATATATACATGCTCTAGGTTGGGCCAAACCCATTTCTTTACTCTTTCTTGGGCCAACCTTTGTTCATCAAGAAATGGACCCAATCCACTAAACTTCATGCATAAGTCCATTCATACAAATAACCACACATTTCTAATTCATGAAAGCGAGGCAATGTAACAATGATAATATTCAACTCGTGATATAATTTATGACAATAGTCGAATTTACGAATTTCACAAATGATAATGTAGGATTCCGAAAATGGACATTACAATAAGATGAACACTGCGTGATGCTTATGCGTGAAATCTTATGTGATACATGGTGTAAGCCTGTGAATCGGGATTTCCGACGATGATGCCAGGATCGAAACTTCCTAAATTGCCTAAGCCATTTTTAAATTCTTATTTATTCGCGTCTTGTAATAATTTATATTCTATTAATGTTTAATATTTATAGTTTTTTTTTTAAATTAAGCCATGTATCACATGACATCAAAATTTAGTATATTAAATATGTACTTATTTCAATCTCTTAGTTTTTTAGTCTAGTCATTTAGTTTAAACTAGATAAACTACCCGGGTATACACGGGTTGTTTAAAAAAATTATCAAATATTAATAAAAAGATATTATATAATTGTAAAACACGAATAAAATAAAATTTTTAAAAAATGATGATAAACAGGGTCAATACTTAGACCACGATAGATACATCGACGCAAGGTGGTATCATAATTCGAATAGAACTGGTTGTATTTATTGTACAAGTCATCGATCATTATTGTTACAATTAGGGGCAGTAAGGTTAAGAGTTTATTAGTTATAATTAGAAAAAATTAAAATGAATATTATAAAAGTCAAATACGATTTTGTAAATTAAGGTGAGTAAAATATGATATTTTAAGGTTTAAGAATACATATATAAAATTATATTTAAGATTTTTGATTTAAAGTAAAGTTAAAATTATGTAATAGTTTTTATTAAAATTAGTCATTTATTTATTTATATTAGAAGATTGAAAGATATAATATTTTATTGAATAAAAATGTATTAACGGAATATAACCTTGTTTTGAACAAATAGAGTTTGTTAAGTTAATTTATTTTCATATAATACGGATCCCGATCCGCTTCAATTTGTTTGAAGACCGTCCGATTTTAAGTTAATCTGACGGCTCACTTCATTTCCACAAAACTTTGAACCTCCAAAAATTTTCACAATATCCCGCTCACCGCTCACCTGAAAGTTTCTGTCATAAAAACCCAAATAAACCCCTTTTGAAATCCACCATTCACCACCATCAAAATCTCTCTAAAGCTTCAATACCTTCAAGTTTTCTACCTCTAATTCCCTGCAAATGGCTCGTACTAAGCAAACAGCTAGGAAATCAACCGGAGGAAAGGCTCCAAGGAAGCAACTCGCAACCAAGGCGGCAAGAAAGTCGGCTCCGGCCACCGGAGGAGTGAAGAAGCCGCATAGGTTCAGGCCTGGAACCGTTGCCCTGAGGGAAATTAGAAAGTATCAGAAGAGCACCGAACTGCTAATCAGGAAACTTCCGTTCCAGAGGCTTGTGAGGGAAATCGCTCAGGATTTCAAGACTGATTTGCGTTTCCAGAGCTCCGCCGTTGCTGCTCTCCAGGAAGCCGCCGAGGCTTACTTGGTCGGGCTTTTCGAAGACACAAATTTGTGTGCGATTCACGCAAAACGAGTTACTATTATGCCAAAGGACATCCAGCTTGCTCGTAGAATTCGTGGTGAACGAGCTTAGATCTAAGGTTCAGTTGAATGAACGTTTTGTGCGACTGTTCTGTTGTTCAAAATTGGTAATCGGTCGTGTTTATTTGTTAGCGATATCAATCCCGGAATGATGAATAGTTCATTTTATCACTTCAAATTAATTTTAATGATTTTGAATCTCGGTTTTTGGAGTAAATATAGTTGGATGCTAATACTAATTAGTGAAGATATGAAAAGCCATTACTGGGTGTTTGGGTGAGCTTAAGTTTATACGCTTAATAGTTTGTGAGGTTTATTAGATAAAAAATGATTAGATTAGTTTATGACTTTATTAAATGATTGTACGATAAGCGTGTAATAAAAAATATTAAATAATTATAAGTAGTGAATGAAATGAGAAATTAAAAGATTTTTTTAAACAACAAGAAAAGTTACACTAGGAAGTGTTTCAGCATGACTATTACACACCTAGAGAAATTAAAAGATAATGATAGACTAGATTGACAATCAGAACAACAGTGAAAATGTTGACAGGAGGGGGAGGACAAATGTGATGATAGAAATGTAGTATCATGATACGAATAAACATGATTATATATCTTTACAAGTCATCAATTATTATTATTATATTTAAGGGTAATAATATTAAGTCTTTATTAGTTATAATTAGTTAATTTTTTTAATGATTATAAAATATCTTATAATAATAAAACTAAAAATTTGCTTGAATATGATATTTTAAAATATTATAAAGAGCAAGTATGGTATTTTAAAATTAAGATGAACAAATATGATATTTTTGGATTTAAGAAGGTATATATGAATATATCTTTAATAATTTTGATTTAAATTAAAGTACAAGTTAAATCCAAGTTTGACAAAAAAAAAAAGTCAAAATTTGATTTTAACTAAAAAAATAAATAGTTAAGATTTGATAATTAAAATTTTTATTTAAATTTATTGGTTAAAATTATTTAATAGATTTTATTAAAGTTAGTCTTTTATCTATAAGAAGATAATAATTATGATAAGCATGATAAAATGGATGATATACTTATCTTCAAGCCAAATGTAAAATTATCAAATTGTAGGTGTCTATCTAATAAGATAAGTCGTACATATGGTATATTTTTGCTTGAGATGTGAAACTTCTACCGGTAAGAATATAGTAGTTTGATTCTAAAAAGTAAATATAGATTTTTTAATTTTAACTGAATTAATGGACAATATTAAATATTTTATTAAATGAAGTCTTTAGATAATCTAATTAATGTTTTTAATTAGTTTTTTATTTATATTAAAATATACACTCTTTTATAAAAGTTGTTTAATTTAATTTATATTTGTAAAATGACTAAAAAGAGGAAGACGACTACTACAAAAATGGGGAAATGGCAAAAATAAAGATAAATATCAAAGATGTAAATGTACAAAAATATGTTCACCTAATTGAAAAAAACTTGTTAGCGGCTTATAAAAATAAACTTATTTACCTAAAAAAAAGATTATAAGCTTAACCAAATACTATATTTTTAATAAGCCTAAAAAATAAGTGAAAAACCTATATAAGCTAAAACAAACAACACCTAATTTTGGATTGGGACATTTAAACGAGTTAAGAATATTCATCGGTGTCTTAAAGTGCAATGGGTATCAAAAAGATGAAATAATCGGTGCGAGTTTCCCCTGAACAAAACTTTCATAGTTAAATTTGTATTATTATATTGCGTTTAATATGCAACGCATATATACATAATTTAAAATAATATGAATGTTTCCTAAATGGATCAGGCGTATCAAATGCTACAATCTTCTTCATGATGTATTTATGTGTCATATTCAAATATTTGTGTTAATACCAGTTTCAGTGGGTTAGGTTTCAATAGTAAAGGTTTGCCACTTTTTAGCTCTTTTTGCTTGAAAACTTTTAAATCAATCTCATGTTTAATTTTATATGAGAGTTTTTATATCCTATTACTAAATCTTCATATATGTTTTTTTACTCATTTGATTAATAAAAGTGTCAAATTCAAGAGACAAGATATGTAAAAAAGACAAATACATTTACACAGGTTAACTATTAAGTTGGCAAGCAAATAAAATAGGAGGGAATTGAATTCTTCTTAAAGAAGACTCTTCGCTAGTGCGATCCGTTTTGGTATCCGAGTGGTTTTGGTGAAATATGTGTTAGATGAAATGCTTAGTTCAGAAGTTTTAGAATTCCATTCTAATAGGCTTGTATATGTACACATGTCGGTTACTATAGTAGAGTTTATTTTGTATTGCCCTTTAACTTATGCTCTTACTTTCCTGTATCTAGTATGACTACTCGGATTTTAGGTAATGAAACCACATATTGTAACAAATATACACTAAGTCGGGAGACTTCTACTAAAGAAAAATAGTGTCCACTCATTTGAGAAAAACCAGACCCTCTTATAAGCAGATACATTTCAAGACGAATTGTACCCTTAACCAGACGTAGCCATCAAAGGTGAGGATCTCGGCAAGACCAAGACAAGATTCTTTCTTTCGCCTATGCAACACTACTTCTTAAACCGAGTTCCTTTAGCTACACATGGCGATTAGGGTAACAATTCTTGTAGGTTTGAGAAGCATCTTAAATTTATAATTATATTTATAAAACTACCTAACAAATTCAACCATCAATTTGTATGAAATCACGTACTCATGTTTTGGTTTCAAGTATATTTAGAGAACTAGGAAACTTAAGTAAGTCTAATCAGGATTGTTTAAGGAATAAGTAATATTCAAAATCGTTTACATTGGGTAAAGAGGAAACCGATAACTTCCCATTTAGAGCATAGGAATTTGAAGATTGCCTAACAAATTCCTTAAAAGACAAGGTAAATTGGCTTTCTCTTGGCTTATTGCTAAGGAAACCTGTGGCTCAGAAAACACTGCATAAAGGTTTTCTTCTTTTTCTTTCTTTTGGTTTTTCCTCATGATGTGAGACCACCATTGGCAATAAGTGCAGTGGAAGTCACTATTGCTAAACCCAACTTGTGCTTGTGCTCTCCCATCTCTATCTCCCTTCCTTCAAGGACGGGGAACCCGGACCTATCTTTCACATAACACGACAACTGATCATTACCAACTCCACTCGTAGGAATGGCAACGTGGCATGTTCAGGGCAAGTTTTGGTCGCCCCGTCCCCGTTCTCCGTCGGGGATTGTTTCGGGGCACCCCGTCGGGGCGTTTGTCAAACCCGACCCTAAAACCAGGTGATAAAACCTGACCTGACCAAAAAGGCAAGAAAAAACTAGAATGAAGACTGCTATTAGAAACAAACAGTTTACAAAATTATGTCAGTGAAGTAAGAAACTACACAAAATATGTAAAAACAATTTCAAGCATATTCAATGTTATGTTAATTACGTGTACCACAAAATTATGTTAGTGAAGGTAGAAATTACACAAAAAACTTAATAAGAACCTGATATGATTATTTTATTAATAAGAACATAAGTATCATCATTAACTTGAATAAAAAACTTAATTAATATAGAACTTAAAAGAAATCAGAGGATCAAAATTCAAAATTTAACAAAAAAAACTTCTTCATTAATAGATATATAGTCGTTCTCTTCATATATTCATACACATTATTATATACATAAAAATATAAAACTTATATGTATAGAAACATATAAAATATATATACACAAATATTGGGGTGGGGCGGGAATTGTGTGCCCGGCCACGAGCCCGAAAAATTCCCGATCCGACCCTAACCCGAAAATATCATCCCCGACCGGACCCGACCCAAAACTAGTCAGGTTCGGGTTGTTTTGCCATCCCTAGGCACTCCCCCATTGTTAGACCCCAGTTGGAATTCTTTTTGGCCTAGTGGTAAGCGTCGTGATCTTAACACCCATCGTCGGGAATCATCTTTCTAAAACTATAAAAAAAACCCGACAAAGTAGATAATCACAAACCTAAGATGTCCCTGTTTCCCTCGTCTGAGTAAAGGATAACTACAAACTTTTCAGAATAAGCAACTCTTTTGGGGATTTCATTATCACATCATTATCTTGTGCTTTCAGGATCCAGTAACAATCATATGAACTCAAAAGATCAAATTATTCTCTGAATCTACTACAAACACAAGTTTATCCTGTTTCATATAACATCACATCTAAGTGCTTCATCTCTATCAAGTATTCCATTGAACAATGAAACTAGCAATATTAGCATTTGGATCTTATTTTTTTATGACAGCCTTAATTACATGTTCTTTAGAGCGACTATACAATTGGCTCAATGTTACACAACAAATAAAGTTTCTTAATCTGCATATTTCTATCTCATTACTAGAACAAGTTTCTTCTCCTTCCTCAAAAACTTCCATTTATATATCATGTACAGACGGGGGATCAACATACCTATGCTTAAACTTGTGTTATAGTTCCTGATTCCGTGGACATGTACACTTTTTGCGACGGTCTGTTAGTGTCTGAAATTACAGCAGTGAAACAAAACAAGTGATATAAAACGGGGCCGATAGGGAGATAATTCATAAATTAGCGACATGTTTCTCAAAAGTGCATACCTCAACATGATTCTGAAGTTGTTTGATATAATCGACAGCCAAATCCAACATGTCTGCTGTGCTTGTTTGCTGCAAATATATAAATAAGAAAGCAAAGGCATTAATCTTGCAACATTGTTATTACATTTTTGAGGATGAGAATTACATTATCGAGGATTATACCTTGTCCATATTTGGGACAAGATCTTGAAGTCTCTTCATTCGTTCACTTATTCGTGTTCGCCTTACCTACATATGTAGAAAAACAGGTTTTGATCATCTTTGCCAAAAGGTAGAAGTTCCAAATGACCGGTAAAAGCATAGAATTACAAAACGGAGTATTCTGTGGTTAAGAATGTTAAAAGAATGAATCTTTACCCTTTCGGCAATGCTTCTTGGATGAGTAGCACAACCCCTTTTAGCCCTGCTTCTTAAAGGCGCACTATCATGAAACTGTAATAGCTTTTCTGTTAACGACAACTCTGTTGAACTCGTTGGCAGACTTAGCTGATGAGTCAAACCAGTGGGAGCATGAATTCTCCCTTCATCACCCTGTTCATCAAGATAATTATCTATAGTTATGGAATCAATTAAAATCTAAGCACACATACAATATCAAAACACCACCTAATTTACCTGATTTTCAGATGTACTTAATGGACCACTTTCTCCAAATTCGTTCAGGAACCTATCAGTTAACATTGCTGATTCTTCCCAAGAACCACCAGGAAAGACATAGTCACCATTGTTATGGGCCATGGTTTTGCCATCATTTTCAGGGATACGAGAAAGTAGTCTGGAAGATGAATGTGAACCTGATGAGGAAGCCATTCCTCTTTTCGACCTGTTTGCAGAAGAAATCGATGAATCTGAAAAACAATTCCATTAACAGGCTGAGATTCATCCATTGATTTCAACACACAGTAACCGAAAAAGAATAACGAGCAATGCACAAAACAAAATTGGAATCAAATCATGTGTAGAAAGCACAACCTTCGGTATTAATGTGTTTGAAAAATCCAGCTGGCGAACTACTTTGACGAAGTAGATTAGTTGGAGCACCATTCGCCATTAATCGATCATTAACTATGGTGGAGCTAGAGCTAGAAACAACCGAGTTAATATTATTATGAACAACTTCCTGAGATTGAGTGTGGTTTTGATACATCATCCGTTGCTGTTCCTGAAACTGAGATGAAAAAGTCAGTTCCTGCTTCATAGAATCCATAAACTGCAGTTCGTTTCCCCGAATTTGACCTAGATTATTATGACGCGAGCTTGGATTGTCACCCCCGTCACCGTCGGACATGAGTCTCGATAAAATCCGTTCAGTTTCAGGGCTTGAAACCCGAGTGTTGAAAAAGGGGTCGATATCTTCGTCCTCATACATACCACTGTTAATCAAATTCGAAAAGTAGGAACTCGGTGCTGATCTGTATCGCGTCAAACCAGAGTTCATGTTTTGTTGCTGCTGCGGATGTTGCTGTCGTTGATTATGATAATGATTAAGACCGGGGTCCATTCTAAGTTTAGAACCCTAGAACCTGCTACTTCTAAACTACAATATACCAAATTTCCTCGACAGAACCTTAAATTAAAAAAATTAACGTAATTTAAACACACTCATACGCTTAAACTTAATGTAATTCTCAATACCAGAACCTAATTTGACAATGATTCTTCAAAATAAACTTAGGAAAATTCGTCAGAAAGTAGCTCAAAGCTTGGCGGTCGATTTGAATACATACAAAGCTGTAGTGAAATCTATTTTTGGAACTAAAAAGATACAGAGATTAATGGCGAAGGAGAGTCGCAGATGAACTAAGACTTATTTAAGAGGAAATTTGTGGAGAGAAGGAGATGGGTGTGCGTAACGGAAGGGAGGGGGTTGAAAATGGGAACAGAGGTCGGATGGAGGGAGGGAGGGAGGAAGAAGACGAAAGCAGACATTTTTAGATTTTGCCTTTTTCCTTTTTGTAGGTGTCCGAGTGCGTTGCAGCCAATACAATAGGATTAGCAAGAGAAAGCTGCTTTCACATTTTGGGTCCACTATTTCACGCGAATAATAATATTATTTCTCTTCCGATAATAATGCCATGGGTGTGATTAATTGGATATTGTTCGAACCGTTTAAAAATCTAAATTAACTTTCTACGATGTAATTGGTGTATACGAGTTTGTATATGTATTAAAAATTACTAGAATCGTACCTGCGCAATGCTTCGGAGTCGAATAGTTTTTGTTTTATAATATGCCGCTTTAAAAAATGTAATGATATGTTATTCGCAAAATTTAATGTCACAAAAAAATTTCTTTAGCAACATGTCCCATTTTTTTCAATTTTTCTTTTATTTGCATAAACTATTTTATTAATTTTAAAAATAAAATCTAAAAGACATTAAAATAAGGAAAAAAAATCATATTTGTGAAATAAGGATAAAGAAGTTAATAAGATATTAGAAATTATGTTGTTATGGGTGTATAATTATGTTTGTGTGAGAGTATATTTTAATTGAATAAAAAGTTAAAGTAAATTAGGAGAGAGATTGAAATGGTTAAAGATTGAGTGAATGAGATTAAGTTAAATAGAATGAAAGGCCAAAATGTTGTTTTAATTGAATTTTAAGAAGTCTTAAAATTAAGGAGGAGAGAGAGTGTTAAGTGCTTTATATAGTAGTATAGATAATCGAGTTTGAACATCTTCCTAATTTAAATTGATCATGTAATATGAAGTATGTGATTATGTGACATGCATTGAAAATTGTAACTGAACGACGTGATATGTCTGGAATTTAAGAGATAGGAGGACGTCTTGAAAAGAAAAAGGAGTTTTTTTTTCTTCATCAAGGTGGATGTTTTTTCTTGACAAGGCGTGTAGCAGCGTCGGGATTAAAGAGATGTATCGTCCTAAACTCCTCATCACCATTTCTTAGTCAATAAAATTTCAAGTTCAATGTGCGTATTGAGTGGCATTTTTGTTGCAAGTCATTTGGTTGATTATGTTAGTTATGATTTTTGCTACTTTTCATAAGCTTGTTTTGTATTTAGACCCTCCGCATCGGTAGACATACACGATGTTGGGTTGTCTCGGGTAGGCCGGGAACACCATCGCCCCAAGTGGGGTTCGGATGGGTTCGGCACCCGTCTAGCCGTGGAACCCGAGCGGGGGGTTGTTTTTTTTTCTTCTTTTTTTCTCTCTTTCTCTCTCATTTAATATATATATATATATATTATTAATATTTGATATGGGGTTGAATAGGGTTGGATGTGAGGGTTTGTGGGGTAAGTTGGGTTGAAGGTAAAAGATGATGTGGATGCTGATGTGACAGTAGAGTAAGTTAGATAACATGAGTTAGATGCAGATGATCTTATAGTAGTTTTCTATTTGAGTCTATGGCTACAGTTGGAGCTGGTCTTCAAATTGATGTTTGTTGGTCTATAAGTGTGTGTAGGCTTATAGTACAGAGCTGGTTTTATACTTGGTATGATCTAATGACCACAAATTAGTCAACAAGTAGATTGCCTTTAATTTTGTAAAGATTTTTGTTAATGTAATTGTGTGCTTCTGTTATAAAAATAAAATCACGTGAACTAAAACTTAGACCCGTAAATTGAGTTCACCGAATTATAATCACAAGATATATTTTTAATGAAGATAAGACAAGTAAATTAAGTTATTTTTTTTAACAGTAAAATACCCGTAGATTCTTAATCTTGTTCTAGAATTTACATCTTCTGTTAATGGGATTAGTGCCCATAACTTAAGAGAAAAACTTTCTAACACCTTGATACCGTTAGACTGCAAACCCTTTGATTAATTAAGTTTTGCTTTAATAGGACCCTAAAACTCATCGAGACAACATTCTTTCGCGACCATTTTCACGACTTGTTGGAGTCAATCAAGTGAGCTTGGTATCCGTAGAAAAAATGTTTCGTTAACATAAATATTATAATGCGAAAAACGCAATCCATGTTGAAAGATAAGTAAATGAAAGGAAAATTTTATTTATTCCTACTATATACTTCAACCATATCCCTTTAATCCATTCTTCAACTCACAAAAAAATAACATGTTAAATCTACTAAGTCACTATAACAAGGCAATGAATATAAAGATAAGTAAAAATATTTTGTAATAAAGTATAACACCTCTCTAAAACAGTAAAACAACTTTTAACAGGCATTTTATTTAATCCGGTTCGTTGGTTGTAGATTAGGTATCATCGCATGACATCTCACTAAGTCACTATAACCACACAATAAATAAATAAATAAATAACAATTTAATAAGTATGTAACTTAACGATCTAGTCCAAAAGGTCAATGTGGTCAAATTGTCGGCTTTAAAAGTATAAATTTAATTTTAATAGTATAGGAAGAGGATTGACTAGACTTTGATTGGATGAACGGCGTAAAGATTTGACCCGAAGGCACATACATTGTTCAATTTCAAGATCATCGTAATTATTCACTAGAAAATATCGAACTAAGGGGTATCAACAACTTTTTCTTTCATTTTTTTTAATCCTCTAATCAAACACACGTACTTTTCTCAATCTTATTTATTAAAAAAAACATAAAAGAAAATAGAGAGAGGTGAGAGAGAAATAAAAAGGAGAAAGAAGACAAGATAGCCCGAGTTAGAGAAGGGGGTGGATGGTAATCCCACCTCTCCGGACCTCTTTAGCGAGTTGGTGCAAATGACCTAATATTATAGTTGCACTAGAAAATATTGCAACTAGAAAATTTGATTGTTTTTTTGGGTTTAATGTAAGGGGATAGATGGGCAAGAAGTTAATATGGTTCAGCTAATGTTGCAACCGTATGTAACAAGTTCTTTTTGATGTATTAATGTCATTTTTTTGTGCTTTCTAGCTACCTGATGGTTATTTCTTTAATGAAATCATCTGCCGTTAAAAAAAACATGATATTTTATAATTAGGTGGCATTTGGTTGTAGCTAGCTTGTTGAATGGAGCAAAAGTGGAGGATTGTTGGAGTTTATCATCTTGTAAAGGGTATGATTTATCTCTTCGGGTCTAGCCGTCTAGAGACCTATACATTTTAATAATCTAGGATCCGATAAGCATATTATTTTGTGAAGACGAGAATCAATTGTCTAGTTGACTTTATTGTCTTTATGAATACATAGTAATGTCCAAAAACAATATTTTGGGAGTTAGTTTGTTCTTTATCAGAATCGTATATTGAACTATGTGTTATGCTGAATCTTAGCACTATTAAACTGTCGTTGCTATTGCTGAAAGGTCAGTACCGCTGAGATGGTTATTGTTAACAATGTTGTGACGCATTTGGCTTAAGTTGTGATGTCACGAGCCCGTGTGCCTAGCAATAGGCCAATAGCAAATCAATGTTTGTATATAAATAGCTCTCTTAGTATCTTTACAATCCCAATTAATCTGAACAACAAAAGACTATATATTTTACAATACGTAATAATATCTCTCTAGTTCACCTATAAACATAACACAATAACTCTGATCGTGTAAACCACATAGATTTATCATGGTCATTTCGTTTTTGTGCATTGTTTATCAGCAGTTTATCTTTAATATACATAATATCAGTTTTTACCAAACACTTTGATTAGTAGGACTTGTTGGAATTTTTAAACGCACATCTTTACCCCTACGTGACAAGAAGGTTACAGGATTGATCCGAGTCATTGAAAAAACCTCTTAGCATAGTGTAATGGAGATCAAGACTCAAAAGACTTCCACAGGCCATCCCTAACTTGCTAAGAAGTTTTCTTGAATCCTTATTTAATTTTACCTCCCTATTAGTATATACTATCTAGTTTGTAGAAATCTTTAAAATTAAATTCCACTATAATACTTATTTATATATTTATCTATTTGCAGGTTTGGCCAATCCAGGTAATACAACCGAACATTCGAGTGTATACACAATGCAATCATGATCATGCTCTCAAAGTGCTTATTTTCCTTTTCTTATTTCAGAGTAATTATGTTTGCTTCATTCATGATCATTTTCATTATGTACATGTTTTACTTTGTAAGAGTGAGAATGGTTGTTAGAAAATTTGAATAACGGTTCTTTTATTTATACTTTTTGATGTGAAATTAGTTGGGTTTATTCACTAAAATGTATCCAGGATGTTACGTTTTGCTATTGTGTGTATCAAATATTAAAAGTTTGTATTGCGTGTATCAAACTTTTAATTTGTTGCTATTGTATATATTTTGGTTCCATAAAAAAGTAAAAAAATTACAAGTTTAGTACATATAATAGAAAGTTTTATACACACAATAGAGACAAATTAAAAGTTCGATACACACAATAGAAATTTTTTAAGTCAAGTACATACAATAGCAAAAAATAACAACTTGGATACATTTTGGTGAATTAAACCCAAATCAGTTTGATTAATGCGAACCTTTAATTACAATTGGGTCAATCTTTAAAATAATACTAGAACTAAGCTGCATAAGGCAACAACGACGGATATTTTTTCTTGACAACTTGTACGTTTTTAAAACATAGTGTCATGGTGATGTGTATATTGTCTAAATTATAATTGAGTTAATAAAATTTCATATGGATGGTAAAATCCAACAAGAGTATTTATATTATAACTCTATGCTATTTTAATTATATAACCCATTAAAAAAATTTAAAATTTATGTAGGTTATATGTTATTTTGATTTAATACTTCTAGTTATATGTAACTTTTATTAGTTAAGTTAAAATATTTATTATGTGGTAGAATATTTAATATGAAAGGTTTAATCATTAAGTTAATTTGCATTGATTTGAATTTTTAAATATTCTGTATTTTGAAAGGTTTATTTCTTAAAATGGTATATAAGATTGTCATTAATTACACCAAATAGTTACTTTATTTAATGGTTTCCAACTTTCCATTTAGTTTAATATTAAAGGTAAATTAGTAATTTTAAATTATTTAAAATCAAGACAAAAGACCTAAATGCTTTATAAAATATTATAGATTATTATTTTTTATTTTATATATTTTTATCTTGAAAGCATTTATGATGAATCTGATAGAAAATACAAAAAGAAAGAAAATATTTTTGTTAAAAACATTTTTTTTGTTTTCTAAAACTTAAAAAATGGAAACTCTATCCCATTTATTTGAATAAGTTTTTAGAATTTCGAATTGTTTTCCAAAAAATAATAAAGAAATTTAAGTGTTTAGACACAAAAATGAGAAAACAATAAAATGGGAATGAGGGCATTGCATAATAATAATATTATTATTATTATTATTATTATTATTATTATTATTATTATTAAATGAAGTTCCAGAAACCCCTCTTATAAAAGTCAAAGGTCCAATTATTGGTACTGGGTTTCAACAAAAGAGGCTTGCTTATTCATGTCACAAATATCTGATTCTGTTTTCACAATTCCTTTGTTGATTCGGTAAACACCTATAAAAGGAGACTTACTTACTCTTATATGTTGCGTGGCTCGCATACTGTCCTATATAAATAATGTAGATTCAACCCACTAACATATTTTTACTATTAAAAAAAATAATAATAACAAAAAAATGAGAAGTAAACCCATAAAACCATGCATAAGCTATGGTCAAATGGAATCGGGTAAATATTTAGGTTGATTGGACGAGTATAAAACAGTCATCCGCTCTCTCCTAACTTGATCAGGTGAAGCCTTTTGGTTTTCACAATCTAAAGATCACCAACTCCCTTCTTTCTTGCTGGGCTGTAAACTCTTATTTTCCTCTAGCATCTTGCTAGTACTCTCTTAATATATTTAGGTCTTGCTAGGAAAGGGTGACGGCCGAACCGAAGCTTTTTCCTATCGGATCTTTTTGTTGCCATTCAAAAACAAATCTCTCCTCTCTCTCTTCCCCTTCAATCTTTTTCTCTCAATCAACTAAAATAAAAAGTCAATTAGAGTTAAAGTTATACTAAATTGATAACTTTTAGGTTGGAAATGTAAAGATATGAAAAATAATGTGACACACATAAGTTACGACTGGATTGAAAAACCCAATCATGACCTAAAAGTCAAGCATCCTTTCTTTCTTTCTTTCAACTTCTTCCATTCAAAAAACGCAAACCAAAATTTCCAAACCAATGAAAAACCTCAAAACCAAAGAATATTAAACACGAAAGAATCCAAAGCTATTCACCCATTTTTAATTATTATTAAGGGTAAATTGCATGAAAATATAATGAATTTTGTCTTAATTATCATTGTATACAACTAACTTTATTTTTTTAAAAATAATAAAATCAACTTTTATAATCCTTCTATTGTATGCAAGTTATTGTATACAATGGAAATTATAAAAAAGTTTATTGTATACAATGGTAGCTAAAGACTAGACACAGAAAAAATTTGTTTGCATACGATGAAATTTTTTTAAAAGTTAGTTGTATTATTTTTAAGAATTTAAAGTTAGTTGTATACAATGACAATTAAGACAAAGTTAATTGTATTTTCATGCATTTTGCCCTATTATTAATTATACAAACTCAAATAATAATAATAATTTAATCAAAGAGAATCGAAGAAAGAGACATAGCAATTAGCAAAACACTCTTAATACTTGACGACGGTTTGAACAATCCAATTTAAAGCCCGACAAACAGCCTCTAAAGAGTTTATTTAATAACTAGACTAAATGCCCGTGTGAGTTGTGATACATTAGTTGGTTTAAACGATAATAAATATTAAATATTAATAAAAAACACATTAAATAATAATAAAACGAAAATTAAATAAGAAGTTAAAAAATAACGACGTACGACATCAACACTAGAGTCAAAATTATTAAAGATCATTTCATATATACCTTTATTAAATCATATAAAATCGTATCTGCCCACATTAATTTACAAATATCATATTTGCCCTTTATAATATTTCAAAATATCATATTTAACCAAATTTTTTAGTTTTATCATTTAAAATATATTATAATCATTTTAAATTTCTTTTTAATTGATAAATTATATAAGAAATACAATCACGTTTCTTCGTATCATGATACCATGTTTCTGCCATCAAGTCTGCCCTCCCATTCGCGTCGATGTTTCCATCGCTGGTTATAAAAAGTCAAAATTGATTTTCTGATTTTAAGTGAATAAATGGTCAAGATTAAATATTTTTTTTAAATGAATGGTTCAGATCGTATAATAAATTTTATCAAATTAGTTTTTTATTTATATTAGAAGATTATAATATTATATTGAACAAAAAGTATATAAACTAAATCATTCAAAGTTGGTGTAACTAGCTGAGTTGGAGCTAAAATTAGAGATAAAATTTTTACGAGCATTTTTTAAAATTTAAAATTGAAACTTATAGTTTGTATAAAAGTGTTGTCAAAGTAATTTTAATTAGACCTTAAAATATAAAATGACATAAATAAAAATTCTAAATAAAATACAAAATTAATTGAAATGTATTTTTGTAATTTGGTTTATCAAAAACTTATTCAGCTTTTGAAAGCTTCATGAAAGTAAAGTTTTGTTTTGGAACTTTTAGTAGCTTATTTTTTTTTTTAAAATAAAAGATTAAGTTTGTATTTGGTTGTGAAAAATTGTTTTGAGTTTTCTTGAAAAATAAAAAAGGGACAGAGTTTTTTCTAGAAAAGAGATGGAGTTTCCTTTTTTATTTTAAAAAATTAAAAAAATATGTTTGGATGTATTATTTATATCAGTTTTCATTTTCCATTTTCTGTTATTAGATATATTACAACATTTAACATATCCGAACTTAAAACTAAACAAAAATGTAATAATGAGATTAAACATAAAATTCAATATATGATCCAAATAAAAGTAAGAACTTAAAAAAATATTCCCAACAAAAAGGTTTTCATAAAAATTTGCTCATCCATATTTGTCAAATCACCACCTTTAAAAATTGGAGTCCATTCAGCAAATATCTCTAAAAAGAACTTCTCACGATCTTATGGCTAATCCATAGCATCGCCATTGTATTCACTCATCTATATTTCACTCACTAAAGGGTATTGGCTTAGTGGTATTAGAGTTTGAAAAAGGTGCTCCCCAACCTTAAGCTTGTGGGTTCAAGTCCGGGTTGTGAACATATGGTGTAAACTAGGTGTGTGTGTGTGTTTAGTTAAAAAAAATCTATATTTCACTCATATTTATATAACACCAAACAATTATCTATACAAGTTATAAGAAGCACCATATACAAGTTATAAAGAACGCACCATATAAATTTGTCTATATTTCACTTATATGTGTGTAAGTTTATTACTATAGTGTAACGTGATTAGTGAACTTGTGATTACTTACAGACCATATGAAGTTGTAAAGATTGTGATTTATGAATAATCAATACATTTATGAATTATCAAATATCAATATACCAAACTACACCTGTTTTATTAACAGAATTTATCACTATTTTAGCTACTTTAGCGGTCTGGCCTGTTACTCAAGATTCTCGATTATTTCATTTCTTGATGTTAGCAATGTACATTGGTCAAATGGGATCATTTTCTTCTCGGAACCTTTTACATTTTTTTCATAATTAGAATTAATTTCGGTTTATCTACTTCTATCCAAACCATAGATTAAACAATTGTGGTTACCTGTTGATGATGAATAGGATTAATCAATTGTATTGTGATTACCATGTTTACTGTGAAATTGAGTTGTAAATAGTCAACCGCATATACAATCGTGATTACCTTTACAACTTACAAACATAGATTAAAAAACAGGCTACAAACTCACAATTTACAAAGTTTACATTAGAAAAAAAAAAAAACCCCTACGAAACCTGTTAACTTACAAACGATATGTTACACAAACCTCCAGCCCCGACATTACACGCAAGAACAACTTTGGGTTATTGTGATCACAACACAAATTGAAAAAGAAAAAAAAAAGGAGAATGACGTACCTGTAGTCAGCCGGAAGAAGCAGCTAGCAGAGCGAGACGTCGACGGCGATTGATGTGTGGAGGAGTAGAGAGAAGAAAACGACTGGCAAGTTTGGAGTTTGCGATGATTTGATCAACAAAGGAGAGGGACGTGCGTTTGTTTTTGTATATGGCAAATTGTTTTGAAAAAAGTGGAAAAGAGAGGATATGAGTTTTTCTAAATTTTTAGGAAACTGTAAAAGTGAAAACTCGTTTTTTTGAAAGTTTTTAGAAAATACATTAACTACACAAGAATTTAATTTTTTCAGTTTTTTCCGGTTAGAGTTTTTTTTTATCTAAAAAACAAAAACTCCAACTTTTTTAAAATTTGAAAATCTCCTTATCAAACACATTAAAAAAGTATACTCAAGTGACTTAACGACTGGGTTACAAATAACTGATTAGGTTAAACCAATACGAATAGTTAATTAAAGTAACGTAAGACGTGAAAACATAGTCAAGTATCAAATTTCAGGAGTCATAATGTTTTTAAGGTTGTAATTTTATAATTGTGTCACGTTTAACACTTGCACCTCGGAATGTGCTTAACGGCGGAGTCATGCCTAGCACATTAGCGACTCCATGACATACTTTTTAGAACAATGATTAAAATGAGTATTATATTTTAATAAATATAATAGAAAGCATTCAATATAAAATATCAAATCATAGATCACAATTTTAATCCTTAAATGCCAAGTGCCAACAAAAATCTATTGGGCCAAGGCCTAAGAGCATGCATATCAATTGGCAAAGCCGTTTAAAAAAATAAAAAAATAAAATATTATATAGTTTAATAACATACACAATTCAAAGGTTTTGAATATACTTTACTGTTTAATAATTTGATTATGTATGGATACTTGAATTATGAAAGAAAAACAACATTTTAACCTTCAGAATAGTTAAATGTTAAAATACCATAATAATCTAAAGGTTTTGACACTACAAATTGAACCTTTCTTATCCAACTTGCACAAAAAGTGTCAAGATTTTTTTCTCAATTTTAGGTGCGTTTATTATTCAAGTTTTCTTCTCTAAGCCCATCTGGCTTTCATGCTCAGCTCCTACCATGTTAAGTGGGCCTTAGATGAATTAACTCGACCCATAAATCCACAATCCTTGAAAATGGGCCAAATGGGCCTTTCCTAGTGACAACTGCCGAATATCCATCCAACACCTAGCAAGCACATGCACAACTGATTTTTTCCCTCATTTGGTAATCCGACTAATAATTCTCAAACCAATTGTTTTTTAAACACCTACATACGGAATTTAGGCCGGCGTTATATCCATCTTTCTACCTTTTTATCATATTAGCGTCACACATATCCACGTAATCTATATATATAGGTAAAATTTTCAAAGAAGAACTGTTTTTCGTACGAGAACTGCGAGAACCAATTTTAACTGTCCAATTCCCCCTCCTTCAATTGGATTGCCCACCCGCGAATTCTTTACATGCACCCTGCCACGCTCAATCCCCCACGCTCTTCATCCATGAATTCCATTATCTAAAATGAACGACCAACATTGGTTCTCGCAGTTCTCGTACGAAAAACAGTTCTCGTTTGAACCCTCCCCTAAATATATATATATTTTCGTACGAGAACTGCGAGAACTAATCTTAGCCGTCTCATTCAATTGGATTCCCCCCCCCATGAATTCCTTACATGCACTTTGCCACACCCAATCTCTCCACTCTCTTCATCCATGAATCCCACTTATCAATTGAACGGCCAAGATTGGTTCTCGTACGAAAAACAGTTCTCGTTTGAACCCTCCTCTATATATATAATCATAACAAGACTTGAACTCTCAACCTAAGGCTGTAAACGAACCGAATATTCATGAAGCGTTCAATATTATTTAATATTATTTTTATTAATAATTAATATTTATCATCTACTAGTTTACACGTAAAGAGTTAAAAGTCGAATGCCAATTTATTATATTTAAGGGCCAAATGCCCAACAACGCATCAACGTTGCTGTAACTTTTAGCCCAATCAAATGCCAAATTCCAATATAATTATGGGCTCATTTGTTACGTCTTACATTTTAAAAAATGATTAGTTGAGACATCTAAATAACTACCGTATACGATGTAGAATATTCATTAGCCGGTTTTCATTCTTCCTAACAGCATATGTCGGTAGTCTTCATATACTATAATCGATTTCGACACAACCATCAAATTTAAAATTACAAAAAATATATTTAAATAAACTAAGATCTAGGATTAGGGATTATATTTTATTGAGAAGAAAGTGACGATCAAAGAGTCAAAGTCTTAAACGCTAATCGACGAAGATGGAAACCTCGAACAATTGAACAATTTGGCGGATTTGCAAGTTAAATATTTTGAATCGGCGTGTGGTAACGTCGTGCAAAAGATCACGTCTTCAAATATTCATCATTTGTTTACTGAGATTGAATTTTAATTGTATGTTTTTTATTACAAACCGATATGCTTTAGCTCTAGAACAAATTGATGTTGGGCTAATTAGAGTAGACTTAACACTCTTCAACCCCTGCTTTGAATGCATGGAACAGTTTGTTAATTAAAATGCTTGAATTTTGAGTTCATGAATTCATTAGAAATATTGGTTAAATGTGTATTATGATAATATGATAAAAGTTCATACCTCATGATTTTGTTTGGCTTAAAAAAAGAATTATTGCTGGAATATGTTATCCAAATATCTAAGTTTAATACTCATGAGTGGTGTATGATAACTTCAGCAATATATTTTATTTATGTAAATTCTGAGAGACAAAATTATGAAAACAATAATAGATGGTTGGTGGATAATCAATGCTCTACTTGGAATTATATCAAGGTTAATTAATTAATACATGCATGGGTGTTGTTTGTCACATTTCTTTTATCAACTTATTTCTCATGTTATTTGTTCAAGGAAACCGTACATTTAATTAATTAGTATATAAAAAAAGTTAACGTATTATCTTATCTTATATTTAATATATAAACAAAAGTTCAAACGATAACTGTTTTTTTACGAAAATTGCGAGAATTGTTTTTAACGCCATTAATGACTCATTAATAGCGGTATTTTGGTAATTCATATATTTACCAAACTGTGAATTGTGTCCATATGAGCCGTCATTAATTTGCGAGACATGATTTTTCCGAAATAATCCTCATTAATGCGTCTTTAAAGATCTGTTAATTAGTCATTAATGCTTGCTAAAAAATCTTAGCAATTGATAAAGTTTAATCAAAGGCTAATATTGATTTTCGTACGAAAAACGATTCTTATTTGAACCCTCCCATATATATGTTTATTTATTTTAGAGTCATAGTCATTTCACTTAATAAATTTACAGATGACTAATAAAATTTAAATTCATTTCTTATATAAAATTTAAAGTCATTTAATTCTCAAAACGCTGCCGTACAAAAACCCAAAATTCAAATTCTCTGTCATGGCCATCCTCTTCTCCGGACGTCGGTGTAAGCCGGTGGTACGGAGAACCTCCCCTGTTCTCCTTTTGCTTTCCTTTTCTTTTTGAAGTTTTGATCGAGAGTGTTAATTGTAACCGGTCGATGTTCGAGTTCAATTTTGGTTCGAATTTCGTCTTTAGATTATGGTTCAAGTTTTCGATTATATGTGGTTAGATGTTGTGCAGTTATATATATATATATATATATATATATATATATATATAGGGAGAGAGAGAGAGAGAGTATAATGTCCTTTATTTCATTTTCTTGTGACGATAACACACTCGAGGATTCTCATAGGGAGTAATTAGAAGTGTGCTTATCGTTACTTATAGATAATAATACTTCCTCTCTCCGTCTCTCACATCATATATATGTCACACAGTCACACTCATATATAATTACATATGTCCTTATCTAAAGGTTGACTGGTACGTAACAATCCCTTCTCTTTTGTTCTAAGATTTCAACTCTACAAACTTTTTGAAAGTAATCATGTTTTTCTTTTAGGCTAATTGCATAAAAATATAATGAATTTTGTCTTAGTTACTATAGTATATAAACAACTCTAAAATTTTAAAATACAATTAACATTCATAATTCTCTTATTGTATGCAAACAACTTTTTTATGTGTCTGTTGTTTAGTTACCATTATATACAATAAACTTTGTCATAACGTTCATAGCAATGTGAGGATTATGAAAGTTGGTTGTATTATTTAAAAAAAATAAAGTTGAGTGTATATAATGGTGATTAACACAATGTTCATTGTGTTTTAATACATTTTACCCTTTGTAATACAAACTAAAACATAAAATACAATAGTGTTAAAGCATGATCTGGGTAAATAAGATATTTTGTAATTTGAGAAGGGTATATATGAAATTGACACTTTCTTCAAATATAGAAGGAAATTTTCATTTAAACAAAATGAGGACACGGGGGACCTCAAGAAGGAGGCCTAAAACACTTTTATTTATTTGAAAGGCAAAACATTACTTTGTTATTACTCAAATAAAAACACTATGCAAATACCCTACGGGATGGAGTCAAGATTTTAAGCTACAAGTGAGCTTACTTCACATTGTTTTACAATTACGGTATCAGACTAATCACAGCTTGTCATTTGCCAATGGAATTACATATGCATTTAAGGGATATTCCTCGAGTCTATTAGGATCAGACTCAACTCACTAGTCAGGGCTTCATAATGATTTATCTAAGCTTTATAATGTTTATAGAACTGATAATAATATGGAATAGAGTATTATGATATGTGGGTTGATCTGATGGTATGAGCGAGACATTGAGTACATAATCAAGTAACACTATTGACGGGATAGGAGATGGGAAGATGAACTCCAAGTTTTCAAAGGGGCGGGGAAGGAAAGAAGTGGACGGTGTCGGTTTATTGTCATATATATGGTCTCAATGACATTAGAAGGGGTGACGTACAATTTGTTAGGTGGAAGTATTCTTAACTTTGATCTGTTAGAGATGCTGTTTTATTATCAGTTTATCCAACAAAAAATATATATATGATAATAATACATATGGAAACTCATAACATTAGAAGGCCATTTGTACGATGCTCGACTGTACATCGCCCCCATCCTTTTAAAGTTTATAAAATTATGAACAACAACTAAAATTGACTACTTTTGGTTTGACTTTTAACATAAAACAAATGAGAATATGTTCTAAAACGTCAAACATCACTATTGCCTGAAAATATAAGACAAATATTAAGTTGTTTCAAGTGATTTAAAGAATGAATCAACAAGACATTTCATGGTATGAAATTAAGAGTTTTTTTGTTTTGTTTTGTGTGTGTGTGATTATTTTTACTTTGCACCCTACACTTTTCGGGATTTATATTTGTTTCAAGTCTCGACCGCTTAAGCAGTTAATCTAATTTTAAAATAAAACTATTATATATAGATCATACATGGTATAATATGCCTTTTGAAGTAACAGAAGAGATTACATATTTTATACAGAAAATTAAACTTTCTATCATAATATAATTATAATAATTCTCGTTATTTCACATTTCATATTTTTAACTAATAGTTAACTTATCCGTGCTTCGTGTTAAAAAGTAATTACTTTTAATCGAGTTTGATTAGATTATTCATCTATTATTTTTTATTAAAAACAAAATCTTAAACCCTCAAATTGTATGGTATATATAATAGGAGTGAATTAATATTTATTACAACACTAACGTAGTTTAATGTATCTTTAAAAAATTCATTTCCTTTTACTATTTTTTATATTTAATTATCTTACTAATCATAAGATATCACGTGAAATATAATAAAATTTTTCAACTCATCCAATAATTTGAACACTTTCTTTTACGAATAAAGGACAAATTGTTTGGGTACCCAAAGCGGTGATGGCGAGGTGTTAGTATTTTGTCGCTATGTTCTTAATTTTGATGTTCATTATTTTTGTGAGTAGCGGATCAGTGGCAGTATTTTTGGATGAGAGTGTGGGACCTTTTATCTTTATGACTTGGTCCCGCTTTCTCAAAAGCGGACAAATGTGGTGCTCCACCAAACTGTTAACTAAAAAAAAAAAAAAAAACTCTACGTATATATTTTTTTATTATCATATACCGAAACATTACAGATTAGATTATATGTATCTAGACTGTGTTTGGTAGGGAGTAAAAGAAAATGAGAAATGAAAATGGGGGGTTATCTTTTGTTTGGGAGTTTTTTGGGCGGATAAATGGTTTCTCCTTTAAATTTTTTTTTCCGGTTTTTTGTAATCTCATTTCTCTCCATTTTGTGGAGAAATGGCAATGTCTGGTTTGCCGTTGTCTGTTGCGATGTTTGGTTCAACTGAACCTTAAATCGCCGTCCCCTTCGTTTGAAGCAATGTCTAGTTCGATTGAACCATAAATCACCTTCGCCGTCGTCTATTGCGATGTTTGTAACGCCCCAAAGTTCAAAAGTTGGTATGATTAAGTGATATAAAAGGTTACAGGTATTTATTAAAACTAGAGGGGCTAAAGTTATCATTTTGAAAGTTAATACGTCCAGGAGCTGTTTGATAATTCTTGAAAAGTGGTTATATATGTGTTACTTATTTGATTTGTGATAGTCAAACTTTCCAAAGTACACAACTACATACATAAGCAGCTTGATTTCATGTGATCTTTGATCAAGAACAACAAGGTTGGAGTGTTATAACATCCAAGTGATTCTTACTAACAAGGTATGTGTTTTTGATTGAGTTTTGTATGTTTTGGGCCAAGAAGGTGATTTCGAAGGTGAAATCATTGATTGTTGTTGATCGTGGTGTTTTTAGTTGTTGTTTAGTAGTTTCAGATGTTGTAGCATGCTTTTCAAGTACTGGAAAACATTTATGATGAGTTTGAAACCAAGAACAACGGTTGTGTTCTTCACAGAAAGTTGCAGGTCAGTCCTGTACATGGCCTATGTAGGTGTATACAACTCGTGTACATGTTTTAAAGACGGTGACAGACCATGTAGCTAAACATGGTCGTGTAAAGTGTAAGGTACACAGCCCGTGTAGGGTTTCACGACCCATGTAGAGGTCAAAGGTGTAACACCGTGATTTTGAGAACCAAAATTTTCTTTTTAAAATACAATTTAAGTTTTCAAACTGCGTGGGTTTGACTGTAAATAGAACAATCAAACCTGTCTTAAAATTTAGAAATGCAGCGGAAGTAAAAACACGTGGCAAACTATATAAACAGTCAAAATGATGCCACAAACGACAGTTGGTGTTACGGAATACATAACCGGCTGACCATTATCTTAAACAAACATAAACATGATTCAACAGAGTTTAAACATAAAAGCAGTGTTCCTCCCAATACATATAATTACTCTCAAGCTCCCGAGCTCACTGACGATTACCTGCACATGTGGAGTGTAGCATATGTTAGCTATAATAGCTAGTGAGTACCAAATAGCATGCAATCAATATAAGTACATCACATATCATAAATCATGCTCAGATAGTTCTATCCTAGCATCTCGCGATGAGCTGGCGTAGTCAGGAGGTAACATATCTTACAGGGGAGCTAACCCGGCTCAATGCACCAAACTGGGGTACTAGACACATCAACCGCTCCGGTGGGGGAGCTGTTAAGCGTCCACCGTTGCGTTTTGGAATCAACCGATTCCTTTGTTGTATAGCATACGCCATACCCGAAGAGGACAACTTTGTCCTTAAGTAGAACAACTTTGTTCTTATGTTGGACAGCTTTGTCCATAAGATCCGGACCAATCACAAACAAATAATCTGATTCAATCGAATCATCAATCAATGCGCGCATATATTCTATTATCGTCATAGCATACACCTAATCAAGTGCTTACTACATTGTGTCAACATGGTATATTCTAGCATCATCATGCAATCCTACACTTAAACAAGTGCGTGTACAAATCATGGTGTACAATTCCGTGATCATTGTTAATATATGTTATAGGTATATTAATTGTTATGTCATTCGACACTCACCTGATAGGCTAGAATAAGCAAAGACCTTGCTTTGGCACACACGGATTGTCAATTCAACCTATAACACCAATATCTACGCATTAATCACTTGAACATGCGAGGAACGTCTAGGATACTTGAAACAATACCCTAATGGTGCAATTTAACTATTTATTAACTTGTTATAATAGTCCAAGCATCAACACGCGAACGAACAACGCAAAACAGCACTTTGTGCAAAAACAGGGCTGACGCGAAGCGGCCAGTGTTGGACGCGACACATCCCATGCTGCAGTGCAATTTTCATTGCTTTTGCACAACAGTGCCAATTTACCCCATTTCAACTCCAAATCAACTTTAGTAAAGTTCTAGTGTTTCATATGACAATTTGACACTTGTGGAAGCTTTCTAACATCAAAAACTCTTATCCAATTAATTCATACGAAAATCACAATTAAATGGACAAAGACGTGCGCATAATGGCCAAAAATGATGTAGACCAATTCCAACACTTGCAACACACCATATACACCTAATATGATGTATTGAAGTTGTTGCAACTGAGCAAAACCTTTAAACTCATTGTTTGATATCATTTTCCAATTTCTTGCCTATTTATGGCCTATTTTTCACTATTTTAGCCAATTCAAGCAAAACAACCATTTCAATTCAAAACCAATGTTCTAATCAATTTATACAAGTCATATGAACCTATTAGAACCTAAAAAATCAGCTCTTGATGTGTAAAAACAGATTTAGGCAATTTTGGCCATTTTGACCCATTTAGGCTAAATATTGGATTTGTGCAAAAACACCACTTCTAGTGCACCAGTTGAGTTCTAATCAATCCTAACAAGTTATAAGATCAATTAGAACACTAAATTTTAGTTCTTGAAGGTCAAAATTAGTTTGAACCGTATTTGACCAATTTTGACCCATTTGAGCCAAAATTCAAAACTCATCAAGAACACTACTTTAATTCATGAAATTGATTCCTATACACTTATAAATGATATTAGAACCTATTTCAATCATAAATTTCAGTTCTTGATTGCTAAATCAAAGAACCCACTTGTAAACCTAGAATTTCAAGTCTTGAAGGCATAATCAAGAACAAGGATGAATTGGCACTTACAATGATCAAAAGATGTTTAGGAACTGATCTTGGAGTGATTCTAAGCCTTAATTCACTGCTGGAACAAAGCTTAGTGAGTTTTTCTTCAAAACTCAAAAATCATGAACATGGTGTTTTCATGGAAGGAAAGCTTACAAGGAAAGGTTGAAGATGATGAAGAAGAATTGTTACAGCAGATTGCAATTGAGTTCCAGCAAAAATCAGATTGGTACATGAATTTCTCTTTAATCTCCTTCAAAGCCAAGAACACCAAGATAAGAGAAAGCAAAATGGAAGTTGTCTGTGTTTTGTGTTTGGCTATTCACGTGAGGTAGCTGCCATATGTCCACTTGTGGGTTATTATTATCCACAAGTGGGTATTTTGTTCCCCTTTCCAACTTACAACTCATATCTCGTTTAACCGTTTCAACTAACGAGGATATTTTTGGAATCCTCGTTTGAAACCGTTCGATATTTTATAATCTTTATCTATATTTATTAATATTTTTAATAACCCTTTTTATTTATTATTTTTCATATTTTATATCATTTCTTAGAATATATATTATTTAATTAAATTAAATAATTGACGTACCATATTCGGACACGTTTAGGTCCGTTTTGAGGATGTTACAAAAGGCGGTGATAGACCATGTAGGGTTACATGGTTGTGTAGCATAAGAGGTATATGGCCCGTGTACAGGGTACACGGCCCATGTAGGTTTACACGGCTCGTGGAGGCCCCTTTTTCAGCACAATTTCATCAATTTATGATGTTTGGTTTATTCACTAGTATAGGAAGGTGTCTGGATACTTGACAACACACGTTACTTGTTTAGCATATTACTCGGTTGTCAGGTGAGTTTACTATTCCTTAGTACGAGTAGCATATGAGTATGCATTAAATGAACAACAGGATAATAGTGTTATGTGTTATAAATGTTATATGTATTCAATGAAAGCAGCAGGGTATAGAGTATGCACGGAGTGTAACTTTGTACCCGAGAACAATGTTATGGTATATAGTCCTGCAGGTGGCGTAGCTGTATACCAAAGCAGTGTAAGTACCTATGAATTATGATATGTATGCATGCACAAGATTAATAGAATGAAATGATATGACATGACATGATATGATATATGATATGTATATGTATATGTGATGCAAGTACAGGTGTGTAGCCATGTCGTGAGCATAGTTATGCACAAGAACAATGACACGGTATACAACGAGTTGTGTACCAATTAGCAGTTGGGATAGGCTACATCCACGAGGTGTAGATAAGCCCAGCACAGAGGATACCTAGTTACGTGCAAGCCTAGATTTGTGTCCAGTAAAGTGAAAAGGGGTATATTGAGCTCTTTATACTCGAGAAAGGCGCTTGGGATATTCTACACCGAGGTGTAGATAAACCCTAGCACAGTAACAGTTGTGCAGGTGATACAATTTAGATGCAGGACATCCTGAGGATATGTTACTCCTGTTATATGTTGTGTATGTTCAATTAGTATGCTCACTAAGTGTTAGCTTATGTTTTAGTATTGCATGTTGTAGCTGGCGCAAGTTTCAGTAAGAAGCAAGCTTTTGACATTACTTTTGTAAAAGTTAGCTCATGTGTACTTAGAAATTATATTTTGTGAAACTCTGATATCTTTTGAGGTGCTAACAAGTAAATAATGTTTTTAAGTTTTAAAACTAAAAAGTGGTGTTACAAAGTTTGGTTCGACTGAAGCCTAAATTGTCGTCGCTGTCGTCTATAGCGATGTCTGATTTGATTGAACCCTAAATAACCGTCGTCGTCATCTATTGCAATGTCCGGTTCGATTGAACCCTAAATCGCCATCGACTGTTGCAATGTGATTCCGGCGAGGCCGCATGTAACACCGTATTTTTAACCTAAAAATTTTCACTTTAATTATACCACGGAAACGTTTTTAAACAACTAAGTAATTACAATAATTACAACCACTGTTTACAAAATATCAGTATTACAAAACATGACTCGTCACAAATACTTTATCAGAGTCCTAGGTGATTACTCCCCAAGCTAACCACTCTCAGCCGAGCCGCCGACTTACCAAAACCTGTAACTAGAGTGAGAGGTGGGGAATTAGCACAAAGCTAAGTGAATGGAGTATCACAAAACAGATATATCAGCCAGAACCGCATGATATCAACAACCACAAATAAGCACCCTGGGAAGACCGGCGGTTCTGAAGGAACCTACAACCAATGCCGGCCAAAGCAAAGGTTTACCGATAGTCCATTTGATATTCTCACACAGTATCATCCTCTGTTAGCAACAAATGCATCCAAGGTCCTGATACTGCTTAGCCAATAGCAAATGAACCCAGCCCATAAGCCCAGTCGTAAACTGACTTCCCTTCCAACATGTATACATATCACAGAATTCATCAATTAACATTCACAGTTAATTATCCAACAGATATACAATCTATCCAACAATAGTTGCAACTAAACCAGTACAACTAATATCACCCATGAGCAAACCTCCACTCACTTCTGATTCTCAGCTATTCCACTCAGTGATCTAATGTTACTAAGCCTTGTCTGTTCCTGAGAACACAACAAACTGAAATCAGTATTCAATTCATAAATATATATACATCACATATATTTATTTCCATTTAATCAAACATAAACATGTAAGATTCACATATGCATGCACATTTATCACATAACATCAAACAATGCAAAACAACAATCCAAAACTGTCGGATTTCACATGAAATCCGACACTACTATCGGATTTGCACCAAATCCGCATCCACCATTGGAATCCGCTTCTATGTATCGGATTTAAGAGAATCCGATACTTCCTTCGGATTTCCACACTTGCCTCTCAACTTGGTATCCATAATCGGATTTCATTGTTTAGGATTCCACATTCGAATTCAAGCCATCGGATTTCAACACTAGGATTTCATAAAAAGTCTCAGATTACATACATCCGGATTCAACACCCGGATTTCACTTGGAATCGGATTCTACCTTCGGTTTTCATCATCATCACCAAAATCCGCAAACTTCAACTTACCAAAAATCCGACAACTTCATAACTTGCATAATTCATATTTCCAGTTTATACAATTCACATGCAATTTCATATAAACACATATAAACATGTGTTAAACATGCATCAAAACACCCTTAAACCCCAAAAACACCAAATCCGATACATTCATAGTGCATGAGCATATGATGTTCATATCAAATCCCCTCAAAACAGTAGCATGTTAATACCAATCAATAGCATGTTAACAAGAATCATGAAATACTCAACAACCTTTGAATCTTGAATCACACAATCAAGAAATCACAAATTCCGATTGTTGCTTTATTCCTTCTTTCTTCTTGTTGCTCTCGGTTTACACACAAAACACACACACATGCAAACTTCAAAGTGAAGTCACCTCTCTTAATCCCACGTATATAAACTAGATAGCATGAGGTGTCATGTTTTAATTATCTAAACACATGCACACACACACACACCCGTACATGCATATACATATATCAACACATATATATAACATTTAATATAAAAGATTAACAATCAATTAAATTTAAACTAAATCAAATATAATTCACGTGTAGCATACCCCAAACCTACGTTTCTACTAGGCCCAATCTCAGGATGTTACACCGCAGCCGACGTGCGGTTCGATTGAACCCTAAATCATCTCTTGCGATTTTGCGATGTGGTTGCGATGATGAGTAGTCCGACATTTCTGGCGATGATGAGTAGTCCGGCGTCGGCAAGGCGGTGTTGTCGCTGCCGCCGACGAGTTTCCGGTGACCTGAGCTACCATTTCTCGTTTTCATTTCTTGATGGTACGAAATAAGAGCATTTTTTACTAATTTGCATTTCTAACAATTTCCATTTCTCTCCTATTTCCATTTTCAATTCTCCCCTTTCCTTTTCTCCCTACCTAACACACCCCTATTTCATAATTTTCTATTATCACATTTGCATTATATTATTTTTTTTCTTCCAACCCTTTTATCCCACTAACCTCTACATCTATCTCCATCTTCTTCTACCATTCTCTATTTTTTTAAAAATACTTATATTAAGAGAGATAGAGATAAGAAGAGAGAGAAAAGAAGAAAGAGAGAGGATTTTCAGCGTGAGTAGCAACCATCTACACTCCTCACTCTGAAATTAAGGGGGTGGGGGTGAAAAGAAGACGTGTAACCAATTTTACTTAAAATTCGCATCCAACTCAAAATTCACAGCTTAAGACTTTTAACATTAGAAATTCTTCAATTTTTAGTCATTTTAGAAATAAAGTATCACATGTGATTCAGTATACAATAACATGTGATTTGTAAAAGTATCACATGTAAATTATAAAAAATTACGAAAATACCACTCCGCCTAAATTTTTAAAATTTAATCTGGATCATTAATGACATTGATCTAAAGGTTAAAATTAGTCCATTAGAACTATGACTTAATTATGGACTATATTGAACATTCTTCATCTAAAATAATATGTTAAAAGTTGCAAGTGGTACCGTATTTTTAAAACACGCTAATTATCCCATGTTGTGCTTATCAATATTAAGCAAATAAATATAAAACTATAAAATGTTTTGACCTAGCAATTTGTATTTTTACAAAGTATGTTTTTTCGATTAGGGCTTCATATAATAAGTTGAAGATTTGCTCAAATATACATGATATAATAATTATCATGAACATTCCTAACCACTAGCTCCTAAACATCTTTGATTGAAACTCTCCATAGATTAATTAAAACCGTAGACCTCCGTTATGAGAAATTAGTGCTTTACCTGATAAACCGTCATATGACGAGCTCCAATTTTTATTTTTTTTTGTTTTTTTATTTTTTTTTTTGAATGGCAAAGAGATTTTCATTAAAATGCTAACACTATGCTGGATCAAAATGGTACAAATTAAGAAGAGCAACACAACACATGCACCATAAGGGAGGGTTACAACACTACTCTAGCCAATTAAATTTTGACACCTCTAGGTCCTCTACTACTCCTATGTCAGGAAAAAAAATGAGAGAGCTTGAAGCTTGGAGAATAACCAGCACACATGGGAGGAATTTTCAGACTTGAACACTTTCTCATTTCTTATCTTCTAGTTCCAAATCAACCAAAGAAGGTATATTTTACTGCTGTAAACATTCTTAGCCTTTCACATTTCATATTTAATTCATAACTCCAGCCGACCAGCCCAACCAAATTCGAGATTTGTGTGATTGAAATGCTCCACTATTTGTAGATTTCGCCCAGTAACATCCTTGAAATATTTTGCATGAATACAAGAGATATATAATGTACTGTTTCAACTTCCTGATTACATATATAAGTCCGGACAACATGTACCACGCTTGAGGCTTGATTAAAATAACCCACGTCTAAAGCCATTTCCGCACCAGAGGGCCAACCAGTGCTGGTTGGCTCCTCTACCCGCCTGGAACACCATCGTTGGTGGGAGGGTGGGCTCGGGTTGGATGGCCGGCTAGCTTCTGAATCTGTAGCGGGTAACACACTTTCATTTCTTCTTTTTCTTTTCTTTTCTTCTCTCTTTCTCTTTTTTAATTAATATATACTTTTTATTAATATTTAATGTGAGTTGAAAAGGATTAAATGTGAGGGTTTGTAGGATAGAGAGGATTAGAGGTTAGAGATGATGTGGATGCTGATATGGCAGTGGATTTAATAGGGTTACTGTGGTTGGATATTGATGGTCTAATTCCCATCCGTATATGTTTACTTTGCTCGCTCGGGATCAACTTAACTCACAAAAAAGATTGGACTGTACGTTAATTAATCTTACTTAGGCTCACATATATAATCAAACGCCCTTCTGTTCTTAACGATGCAACACCAAAAGATTTGTATGTTTCCTAATTTCCTGATGCATGGTATACATACAGTAAGGCGTGAACTCAATTAATAGGACCTCGATAAGCACATGCACGCGGTTCCATATATTACCTCATGTCACCCTCAGTCACCCTCTCTTCATTATTCTTGCCATCCCCATCGTATCCCTACCCACGTTGACCTGTTTACCCTATCTCACACACCACACGTGAGGGTTACTCCCGTCTTTTTACCTCCACCGTTACTATATAAACATCCCTCTATGCTTCCCCCTCATCTCAAACTAACCACCTCTCAGCTTTCCCACATGCACGCCGTCACAGTTAAAAAGCACACAGTACTAGTATAGTGTGTGATACACAGAGAGAGGGAGGAAAAATTGAAAAAAGATATGGGTGGTACCTCATTGTTGATTACAGCTGTTTTAGTCTTGGCTATCGGGACCGCCGTTAACGGCTGCCCGCCGTCGGACAGGTCAGCGTTGCTGGCCTTCAAAGCTGCCTTACACGAGCCTTACCTGGGCATCTTTAAGTCATGGACAGGCATCGACTGTTGTCATAGATGGTACGGTGTTAGTTGTGACCCGACTACAAAACGGGTTGTCGACATTAACCTCCGTGGAGAGTCCGAAGACCCGATTTTCCAGAAGGCTCATCGGACCGGGTACATGAACGGATCCATTTCACCAGCTATTTGCAAGCTGGAGAGGCTGTCCAGTGTAATTATCGCTGACTGGAAGGGTATTTCCGGTATTATACCGAAATGTATTACCTCTCTGCCATTCCTCCGTATCCTTGACCTTATCGGTAATCAAATCTCCGGTGAAATCCCCTATGATATCGGCAAACTAAGCCGTTTAACGGTTCTTAACGTCGCCGACAACCGCATAACCGGTAGGATGCCGAGATCAATCACAAATTTATCCTCGTTGATGCATTTAGATCTCCGAAACAACTTGATTTCAGGAACCATACCACAAAACTTCGGGAAGCTTCGAATGCTGAGCCGTGCGTTATTGAGCGGTAACCGGATCTACGGACCGATTCCGTACACGATTTCTTACATCTACCGTCTCTCCGACCTTGATTTGTCGCTGAACAGAATCTCCGGACCAGTTCCTGAATCACTCGGGAGAATGGCGGTGCTGGCGACGCTGAACCTGGACGGAAACATGATTTCCGGTAAGTTACCGGCAACATTGATGAACTCGAGCATTAGCATCTTAAACCTAAGCAGAAACGCGATTGAAGGCAACATACCGGACGTTTTTGGCCCTAGATCTTACTTCATGGTGATGGATTTGTCTTACAATAATCTGAAAGGAACGATTCCAAAGTCGATAGCGTCGGCGTCGTACATCGGACACCTTGATCTAAGCCACAACCATCTCTGCGGGGCGATTCCGGCGGGTTCGTGGTTCGATCACCTTGAAGCGTCGTCGTTTGTTAACAATGATTGTTTGTGCGGAAAGCCTCTAAAGAGCTGTTAACTGATTTATTAGTTTAGTGAAGGAGTGGCAGGCAAAGTTGACGGAAATTGTTTCAGTTACGGTGGCCGGCCATGATGTTTAAGCAGTTCGTGCATATGACGTCGTTTCATTCGTGCACCAGTGAGAACTGATGGATGGCGAAGATATTTGAATCGGATGATATTAAATATATTATATAAAATCTATGTTATATGGAAAATTATATTAATTTGTATCCTATATTCCTACGAATGTACTTATTTTATTAGTCTTTTGATTTTAATAATTAATTATGTACGTAAACGTTTTTTTTATATTATTTTTAATGCTCTATAAGACCATGAGATGAGTCGTGGTTTTTCAAACTAAACTCAACCCACATTTCACATCAACTGTTATATCGTCTTTTTTTTCTCTTTTCTATTCGAAATTTAAATAGCACTCACTATAAACAACTTATATATTTTTTTCTCCTTACTCTCTATAAAAAAATCTGTTGAGTTTGGTTGTATGAAGTCGAAGAACCCGAAGCACTAGTAGTGGGGAACCCGAATTTACCCAAGACCTCCTGAATGCTTCGGCGTGACCACTACAGGTGGTCTTATAATTATTCAATTAGGTTAATTTAATGCATATCATAGCTGTCACCACCCAATGATTAATCACACACATAAATTTACTCTTTTTTGTCAAAAAAATCATCTAGATTTCGGTCAAGAATGCTTTCATATCATCAAACCTATTTGAGCAATACAATTGCACTATTGGAGCACATGGTAGTAAAACGTCGTTGACCTGGGTTGACTACTTTCTTAATTTTGGGTGAAAATTTTGATTTTTGATCACCATGCAACATGTCACATTTTCTCTACAACTATTAACTTTTTTTATAATTAAATCTACTATGTGTTAAAATATGTTAAACTTATTATTTTTATAATCTTATATAAAATCTTTCTACTTATTTTTTTAGTTACAAAATTAAAATAAATGTTAAAATTAATGAATAGTATAAGGAAAGATAATTAAATAGTTAATGGATTACTCATGTCATTATATTATGAGAGAGATGAAGTAGAAATAAAGAATAGAACAAAATAGAATTTTCGTTACTTAATTATATAAATTATCTAGAAAACACATGTAAATTTCACTAGAGCATATATATTATATATGATCTTAGTCTTTTATATTATATGTTGGATGTTGGATGGATATAATCCGAATTTGATTAAATGGACCCTTGAGGCCTTGACCCAATTACTTTACAAATTGGATTAATACTCTAATTAATATTATAAATGGATTTTTATTTTATATATATATATATATATATATATATATATATATATACGAAGAATGTTTAATATAGTCCATGCTTAATTAATAGTTATAAGAAACTAATTTTAGCCTTTAGATTAATGACATCAATGGTATATATTAAATTTTAAAAATTTGGACAGAGTGATATTTTTGTAATTCACATGTGATTCTTTTACAAATCACATGTGATTGAATAATTAAAATTTTAGTATTATGTTTTTTACATGAACTTTATTCAACACAACTCATATATATATATATATATATATATATATATATAGGAAGGATCCGGTAAGAACATTTGTAGGCCAATCATTTAATTAAATAAATAGGGAATCTAAAATTAACCTACCTTAATTAAATCAAATCATTAAAATTCAACATACCTTAATTAACCAAGATAAATCTCAGCCATTAAATAAAGATCATCCAAGGGCTATAAACTGTTCTTCACGTTCTCACATTAGAAGGTGTTCTCATTTGATCCTACCTCTATATAGATATATCTTACTCCTATATAATGCATTTACCACCTAAAAAACTCTTAATTTTAAGAAGAGTACATTTACTAAAATACCCCTCCTTTATACCTCTCCTTTACCCCTCCTTTAAGTCCACAATTAATGAATTTAAACAAATAAATATTGAAAACATAACCGACAATTAATGAATTTAAACCAATACTTATAACTTAATTATTTCTAACCATATATTTTTAATATTAACTTTTGATTCATGAGATCACCATACTTATAACTGAATTAAGTCTAATCATATATTTTAATATTAACTTTTGATTCATGAGATCACCTAAATTCCTGTTTTCAATAAATCAAGTTCAGAAGATTTCACAAACACTAAACAAATAAAAAAGTCAAAGAGTTGAAATTTATAAACATTGCATTCTAACTCAATTACATAATAATTGAAACTATGAAACATTACACACACACATATACATACATATATATAATCAGCAATTTCATGATTCAGTCATACGACAAAATTCTTCCAACAAACTGAAAGACAAATAGCTCAGAGTTAGCAATTTAATTCTTAATTTCAAAGTGGCTCTCACAAAGAAATTTCACTAACTCATATTACCTTCATCTCGCAAGGAATCTTCACAAACTCATATTAGCTCTTTATGATTATTTTGCACAAAACTTATCACAACCTTCTCTTTATTCGCCACCATCGCATTACGAGGGTACCCCGCTAGTATATATATATACACTACTATATAAAGCATTTAACACTCTCTCTCCTCCTTAATTTTAAGACTTCTTAAAATTCAATCAAAACAACATCTTGGCCTTTCATTCTATTTAAATTAATCTCATCCACTTAATCTTTAACCATTTCAATCTCTCTCCTAATTTACTTTAACTTTTAATCAATTAAAATACACTCTCACACAAACATAAATATACACCCATAACAACACAATTTCTAATATCTTATTAACTTCTCTATCCTTATTTCACAAATATGAATTTTTCCTTACTTTAATGTCTTTTAGATTTTATTTTTAAAATTAATAAAATAGTTTATGCAAATAAAAAAAATTGAAAAAAATGGGACATGTTGCTAAAGAAATTTTTTTGTGACATTGAATTTTGCGAATAACATATCATTACATTTTTGAAAGCGACATATTACAAAACAAAAACTATTCGGCTCTGCAGCATTGCGCGGGTACGATGCTAGTATATATATATATATATATATATATATATATATATATATATATGGGAGGGTTCATGCGAAAAGTGTTTTATTTGCGAAAAGTGCGAGAAACAATCTCAGCCACTTATTTGTATATGATTTTTTTTAATTTAAAAAGGCATTATGGTAAAATAAAACTATTCTCTCTCCAATCAATTTCTCTTTCCTAAAAATTAAAAAAAACAAAATAAATTACTAGTAAATAATTAATTTTATAGAATTCACCGGTGAATATACCCAAAAAATTTACGAGTTTTTCATCATTATTTGTGTTCGGTAATGAACACAACCAAAACCATACTAGTTTTAAGATAAATTATACAACATTCAATATTGAACACGGTCAAAGATTTATGAGTTTTTAATCAATATTGAACACCGTCAAAACACACATTATAAAACGAATTTTTAATCAAGCGCACATCGTGTACAAACAACAAAATTAACGAACATTTATTTGTTCACAAATGAACAAAACAATACAACCAAAAATCACAACTTACATTAACCCAAATATTTTATTCATTCATTGACGAACATATAAATACAACCGATACAAATACAAAAACAATAAACATAACCTTTCTCGTAATACACTATGTTCACCGATAAACATATTTAAACATTACAACATTTTTTTTCATCAAATATTCTATAGTGAACCAACAACATGAATTTCTTAATTCAAGAAAAAAAAGACAACAAAATTATATCCTGTAAACAACAATAAAAAACAAAAACAAGATCCATTACTTTTAGTTCCTTCATCGTCGATGATGAAGGTTCCATCGCCGGAAATCAACGCTACATCTAAGATCCTCCAGAGGTGGTTTCGTCATCGGAGAAAAAGAAAAAGGGTGGCTGTGAAGGAAATCGAGATGGGGGCGAGTCTTGAAGGAAATCAAGAAGGTAGATTGCAATGGCTGTGAAGGCAGCGACTTTGAATCGAAGTGAGGTGGCGGTGGCAAAGGCAGCTTTAGGGGAGGCGACTCAGATCTCTTCATGTTAGGGAGGTTTTAGGGATACGCCGCCGCAAGGGGAAGAACCGAAGAGCTTCATGTTTCGGTGGTAGACAGAAAGGGGGAAGAGGACGATGGCGGTGAGGGCATTGGTCATGGGCAGCAATGGCGGCAGTCATGGCAGTGAGGCGGTGAGGCACCGGTGCTCGTGTTGAATGGAGGCTGTGAGGCACTCGTATAGAGAGAGATAGTTAAATTTAGGGTTTTCAAATATGATGTAGGCTGTGGAATTTAAATAGAGGTAATTGGGGAATAAATAGTAAATTAAATATAGTAAATAATATTTTAGTGTAAATGTCTATTTTATCCTTTTGATTTTATTTAAAAATCCATAAAGATATAACTTAATTACTGAAATGTCATCCATGATCCTAGCCTTTGATTAAATGATCTGATGGTTATAAATGCTTCTCGCACTTTTCGTAAATAAAATTCTTTGCGTATGAACCTCCCTCTCTCTCTCTATATATATATATATAGGGGAGGGTTCATGTGAGAAGTGCGAGAAGCATTTTCATCCATTGATTGGTTTTTGATCTTGTGGTTCACATTAATCATAATTAAAATTTTTATTTAATTGAAAAGGGTAAATTAGTAAACAAATTTTTTTCTCTCTCCTCTCTCTAATTAATTTTTCCAGATTTTTAGAATTTACTTATACATTATTATAAGTACGGTATTCACTACTGAACACAACCAACGATTTATAAATTTTTTGTTATATATATAGTATTCACTGCTGAACACAACCAACGATTTATAAATTTTTTGTTACGTATAGTATTCATTGCTGAACACAACCAACGATTCATTGTTGAACACAACCAACGATTTATAAACTTTTTATTATAAGTACGATATTCACTGCTGAACACAACCAACGATTTATAAATTTTTACTTATACATTATTATAAGTACGATATTCACTAATTTTACATGCATAATACCAAATTTTAGAAAGTTCTTTTTTAAACCATAGATAAAATTAACCTGTATAATACATAAAAATTAACTAATATTATATTCAACAATGAATGAAAAAATTAACAAATTATAACATTAGCCTGTATTTCTATATTCATTGTACATAGACAATCCCAATCAAAATCTCTCGATGATGAATGATCGTCTAAAACAACCATAAACAAAACTCTAGTTTCCTAGTCTAATCCTTTATTGATTAGTGTACATAAAAATAAGAAACATGCTTTATGAAACATAGCTTTTACAGGAAACTTTATTTGTTAATGAACATATATAAAAACGACGACTTGATAATTTAGAAAGAAGACAAGATAGGCGGCGGTGGCCGCTGAGCAACACCGTAGGCGGCGGCGGCGTGCCGGAGCAGTTAATGGGGCGACGGAGGTGCTTGTCGGCGCTAAGCTTCAGATCTGACTCGATGTGGTGCTTGCGGTCATCGGCGGCAAGAGGTATTATGTGTCTATCAGTGCTTGTCACCCCAACAGTTGTCGACGACGGTTGTGGTCACCGAGTAGGGGCGGCGGCGGCGTTTGGGGTTGGCGTCGGCAACCAGATGTGTAGAAGAATTACGGAGGTGTTTTTTTGAAGCAATGGTGGGTCGGCGATGGGATGCATTCGGGGTTGGGGTCGGCGATGGGATGCATTTGGGGTTGGGGTCGGCGGCAGAATTTTTGGGAGAACAAGGGAGACGATGGGTATTAGAGTAGATGTTTTAGGGTTTAAATTAGGAACTTGGAGAGAGAGTGTGTATTAATAAGGAAAGAATTTTATTCTTTTATTAGATTAATAAAATGTCTCTTTTACCCTTTTATCAACTTAATTAGTGTCCTTTAATATTGAGTTATTTACCAAATTACCACAAATAATCCTAACCATCAATTAGTTAATCCTAGGGTCTAAAATGCTTCTCGCAAAAAAGCTACTTCTCGCATGAATCAACCTTTATATATATATATATATATAAGACAAAAAACAAATTGAAAGGAGGGAGCATATTATCCAAATTAGAGAGATTTATTCTTCTTGGTTTTTCACTCGTACACATATTGAACCAAAAATTTCTCATGTAAGGTTTTATTTATTATTCGTAGCTTTATGTTACGTTTTAATAACATGTGTTCTTAAAATCTCTTTATATTTTTCTTATATAGTGGTTTCATAAGTGTACTCATGGTTTTTTTTCCGCAATTGTTTTTTCACATTAAATTTTGATGTTCTTGTTTATATTATTTATTCGTTTTTCGCTTCTACTTGATTCATTATATTTATTTTAAAACAATTTATTTTAAAACAATTTGTTATATATCTATACTACTATATAAATCATTTAACTTTTTCAATCCTTTTTAATTTTAAGAGTTTTTAAAATTCTATTAATACAAAATCTTAATCATTTATTCTATCTAAATTAATCTAATTCACTTAGTGTTTAACTATTTCATTCTCACTCTTAATTTACTTTAACTTTTTATTCATTTAAAATATAATCTCTCACACTAACACAGTTTTTCACTCACATCAACATAATTTCTAAAATCTTATTAACTTCTCTCTCTTTATTTTATGGGTTTACTTATCCAAAATGTATTAAACTATATCCTAATTGTTAATGTGTGCATCCATCCTCCAAAAATGTTATTTTATCAATATAAAAACCCTTAGTTTTTTTAACATTAGAACACACTAATATACTAATTATATAATTTCAAATTTAGAAATTTGGGTGATATTTCGTCAACAACAAAAATTCTTAATACACATTTATACATTATCAACTTGTATAATATAATATTAAAATATTTATATTTATTGTATATGAACAAATATTATTATATACGAATCATTTTTATAAAAATTTAAAATTTAAAACCTCAAATCCTTTGTGTTTGACGTTTTGGTTCTAAACTTTGAATATTTTTCCATATTATATCATCATGCTTGTTTTTACAGCATAGCCACCATCTCGTTTTCTAAAATTATGTCTCAATCATACTTTACGACCAATATCCATTGGACTACTATTCTTTCGCCCGTAGGTTTTTTTCCCCGAAGACTTTGATGTTATCAGTTTGTTGTTACTTCTTTGAAAGCCAAAATTCTACTTATTAATTATTATTTTTGGGCCCATAATCTATTGTATTTCACATGTTACTTTACTTGACTTCCAATAATTGGATAAGAACAATTTTGAAAGCTAATTGCTATCTATATTTTACTTAATTTAATATAAGTAAAACACCTTCTTGAATAAAATTTATTAGATAATATTATGTATTTATTTATATAAAAAAATTATTTATCTAAACTATCTATTTTAGTAAAATTAAAATCTAATTTTAACTTTCTAGTCAATAATCAACATTTGAAAATTACAAAAGTAATCTTTGTTTAATATATATATTTTTTAATATCAGTCTGCTATATAGCAAATTTAACTAGAGAATGATATCCTATTTTTTAAAATCTCACTCAAACTTGATTCAATATTATATTTAATATTCGATTGTTTTATTTGTTTCTAATTAAAGTTTAATATTTTTTAAAAACCAATTTTAACTATAAATGTAGTAAGACGTGGGTTATTACCAAATTTTAAAATAAACCAATTAGTTTAAAATATAAAATAAACTCTATTAAGTTATGTTTCAATTTAGTGCCCTAATCATTTGGTTGATTTGTAAAGAGTTTAGTTAATTAAAATGTATTTAATTTGTCACATTTTACTATTGTGTGTATTGTAATTTAAAATTTTTTATTGTGTGTATCAAACTTTTAATTTGTTATTATTATATGTATTTTGGATACATAAAAAAGAAAAAAATATTAAAGTTTAATACATATAACAACGACAAAATAAATGTTTCATGCACACAATAGAAAATTTTAAATTCCGATTCACTCAATAGTAAAATGAAATAATTTAGATACATTTTAGTGAACTAAACCTATTTGTAAACCATGTAGTATATAGACATTTCTTTATTGTTTAAAGATATTATTTTTTAAATTCTTGTTATCTATCATTATTTTAATTTCTCAACACTTTCGTGTTTTACAGTTATTTAATATATTTTTATTAATTTTTAATTTTTATCATTTTTAAAAAATAACTCATGTATTGCACAGGTAACTAATCTAGTATCTCTTAAATGACTTGATGCTTAAATCTCTTCTTATTTGATGTTGCAAATTCGTCGGTACTAGACTGAGTTATGTGTAAACCTATAGATTGGTAAGCAGTACATAAAGAAATAATCCTGAGTAATAATTTGATAGTGGAAAATTACAATACATTTAAGAAATGTGTAAGCATATATGGAAGTGAGATTCCGTTAATGGATGAGTCTACTTGCTGGATTTGACCCACATTCTAAAAGTAGATTGTATGAACACTTGTGCAACCTCCAAAACATGGATCTTTGTACAATCAAACACTCGACAACAATTTTCAGACCCTCGTGACAAGATAACACACTAGCCAATGGATGATCGGTAAGTTAACACGAAGCCTCTAGACATCATGATACAAGCGGTTAAGGAATGATTGTAATATGTAGTATCTCTTTAAGGTTCTTTCCTTTGTCTAGAACCTTGATCATCCGATGTTATTTAAGAATCTGGCCATGAGAAAACTTGTAAAAATATTGATTTCATAATTGTTTGTTATTATCAGACAACGTATACTTATTTTTCGATTAGTATCAACGTGTATCATGAAAATTCTTTGAATGATAAGAATCAAACACTCGTCGTCACGCTGATTTGTTAGTGCCATTCTCCCGTCACAAAATCCACCACACAACACATAAGGTGGTCGCTTCTTACCACACAAAGTCATGCGATTCATGATCCATCTACCACACGACCACTAATCAAAATATACAAATGAAAAGTTGGAAAACTATCATGTGGACCTCCTCGCTCCGTCGTGATCAACACAAGACCACTAGCTTGACCATCACCGCATGATCATCATGGTGTGGAGACCACTTCTTCTCACCGCGCCCACTGTACGTGATCCTATTAAGAATTTGGAACCTCACAAATCAAAACGAAGATATATGCAATGATATGATTTGACTTCACAATCATACAGGATATTTTTCGGGTTATTGGGTCGTACTTGGACCTACAAGGAGCAGTGAGACCCATGGTCATATGCATGTATGATATATGTATGCTCTGGCATGCATCTCATATGTATGATGAATGCCCATTTATATATAGATTACCATTATTTTGTTTAAGCAAGTGCCCATCATTCACCTTTTATTTTATTTTATTTTGGAAATTGGGTAATTTATTTATTGTCTCTGAGTTTTTCGGACCATACTACACACAGTAAACAATTGCAGAAAACATGATGTAAGGAAAGAAGGCTGTTTCCAGATTCCCAAAATTTTGTTTTGCAACTTTCGTGGACATCTTGCAGCATACCCATACCATACATCTACCAATTAAATTAAATAATCTTCCGCCCTTTATTATTTTAACAAAAGAAGTAGTTTTATACGCAAACATTTTTGTTACATCGGGAGATCATTCGCACATAATAATAATTGGTCTTCATAAGCTTACAACAATTATGAAATTATTATATATTATTCTTATAATTAAACTTGTTATATTTTTTTCTCATTCATATATTTAAAAATATTTTTGTCAAACACATATATTTTATTATGTATGACAAAACCTTTTCGCATACAAATCAATCTCATTTTTATTATATATAAATGACTGAACCATAATAAAACAAACATGTTTTTTCAAAATAACTAGCATATATATATATATATATATATATATATATATATATATATATATATATATATATATGTAAAGATAAAATATAAATATCCTCCTTATCTCTTCTTAATTAGGGCATCTCTTTTTTCTTTCTTACGTACCCAAATATCAAATCATGTTTTTTCCCCTTTCTCTTTTTTACGGACATACCTACTATAGTCTAATTTAAATAACACAACCTTTTTTTTTCTCTCTCTCTATATATATAAGAAAGAGAGAGAGAAAGAGAGAAGATGGGAGAGAGAGGAGAGGGATAGAAGAGAGAGAGAAAGAGAGAGAGAGAGGGGAGGTATGATCGATTTGGGGAGCCGAGAGCCTCACCCGATTGAAATTAAAATGACACCCGTATGGTGTAGGTGTAAACCCAAAGGCAAACCTGATCCCAAACCCGAAGACGGTACGCATAGACTAAGGATGATGTGATATATTGATTCTAAGTGATTTGTAAACTATAAAAATCATTCATAAACAACCTCTAAATATTAGAAAAAATCATTTGTGATCTAATAATAATACCTAATTTACGTATTATTACACTCGCTCACAGATTATTTGAATGATGAATATTAACGTTATTTTAGTATGTAATAATTTAAGCTATTTATGATCTATGAGTATAATACCTAAGTTTGTGTTGTTAGAGGCATGCATGCAGATGATTTCCCCTTAACAAATACCCATAACTAACAAATCTTTGGTTTCTTCTCATTCTTTAGTGTGTTCTTTAGGCAATATTCTTCAGGTATTTAAAACAATTTTGAAAATTTGAAGATGATCCAGTAATATTTTATTAATTTTCTCAACATTGTGTATTGTAAATGAACCTATAATTTATTTGTCTTTCATAATATTACATTCTCCTGCATTATCATTCTTATGAACTAATGTCAAAGTACATTGTGTAATGCTCATCTCTCAACCTAAATAATGGTTATAGCAGAAAATTTCTTCTCAACCCTCAGGGGTGGACCTACATACAACGTGGTGGTGGCACACGTTACCAGCCAATTTTGTGTGCATAGTGTAAATTTCAATTTTTTGTAGTGTAAATTCAGATTGTTTCGAGGTGGTGCTACCACCCATTGCAATAATGCCACTACCAATTTCAAATCCTGAATCCACTCCTTCCAACTCTTTGTCCACGAAGCTAATAGAACGGTAATGCTTAATTCCATATTTCCATCACGAACCACAAAGCTAGTCGCTTTTATAAACTCATCACCCGATCAACCTGAATCACATTCCAGCTTTACCATTCCCCCGGAATTGCACACAAAACAAACTTCTTCACTTTCGGCCTCTAGTCTCTCGAAACCACATATATTTGAAAGGCACCATTAACCATATGAAATACTAAATTCTGGGTAACAGAGTAATAGTCAATTCCAAGATTCCTTTCACTACAAGAAAAAAGACATTTGGACATGGTGAACTTTCAGCGAGGACACATGTCCTTGCTAAAACCTCACTACAGGACAAAAGACAACAACTTTTTGACTCTGTCAAGTTGGAAAAGGGTAAAAGGATTCGGCGACGACTTTGTCATCGCTAAAAGGCGATTTTAATTTTTTTTAATTTTTCCTTTCCCATGAAATCACTTTTAGGCGGTAGAAATCCCGCTCTTTTTTTTACAGCCTTTCCGCGACGACTTTTTGGGTTTTCGCGAGGACTTTGTCCTTGCAGAAAGTCACAACCTAGTTTAACATACCAACCCCCTTCTTCTCTCTTCATTTTCACCCCCTTTTCACCTCCATTCTTTTTCACGGTTCAACATTGGTTAGGAAGCTAAATTTCGTGTTTTTACCAAGTTTATGGGAGAAATGACAACGACAAATGCTTGATTTATCATCATCTTCCTTTTCTTTGTCAAAACCACCATTGATTCCGGTGAAAGCTCCAATTTTTCTGGCCAACTCTTGAATATCGGTAAATAATAGTGTATTGCTTTAAGTTGGTGTTTATTATTTGATATATCCATCACTCCTCCATGTTTTTTGTTAGTTTAAAGTTTTCTTCAATTTTCTGGCGAGACTCCGGCGATCAAAGAAGGTAATAAGGTTTGGATTTTGTCATAAATTGCTTATATAAGTGCTTAAATATATTATGTATAACATATCACTTTATATATATAGCTTTCTCCGTTTCCGGCGACATTCCGGTGAAATTCCAGTGAGTCTCCGGCAAGTGAATAAATTCAAATCCTCCACTCATGTAAATTTAAAGGTTAGTTTGAAAATGGATATATATATATATATATATATATATCCCTAATTAGCTTTATTGTGTATATGATATATGTTAGGTTGAGGTAATTAAGTTGTTAACGTATGTTTGCTTACTCGAGTAGGAAGATAAAAAAACCAATGTATGTACGTAGTTTTTTATATACATTTTGTTTAATGTGTGTAGTTATAAAACAGAAATAAAATCAAGTTGTTCAACTAAGTTAATTTTGAATTAATGTTTGGAAGGATCAATTTGTTTAATTTAGTTATAACATAGAAAATCTAGTGGATAGGCTAAAATATATAATGATAAACTAAAATATTTGAATACTATATATATATATAAGAAAACTAAAATATAATGAAACGAAAATATTTGAAACTATATATATAAGAAAACTAAAATAAAATTATAAACTAAAATATATACATTATGTATACACATGCATAATGCTAAACTAGAAATATAATAATAAATAAAAATATAATAATACAATAAATTTAAGAAACTGAAATATAATGATGAACTAAAATATATATATATATATACATTATATGTATGCACACTCATTATACATACACATAATAATAAACTAATATATAATTAATGATAAACTAAAATATAATGATAAATAAATATATACATATATATACGCACTCATTATATATACACGTAATCATAAACTAAAATATACAATTAGTTATATATATATATATATTTTTTGTTATTTAATTATATTAAACTAGTCGGTAAAAACGATACTATTGATTTGTGTAAAACTATGTTTGTGTAAATATTTTGTTAAAAACTGGTATCAAAACAGTTTTAGCTTTTAGTTTTAACAGGTAAATATTGAATGATTAAAAAAATATAAAAAAAACTTTTAGCGACGACAAGTCGTGTCTAAAAAGTATTTAAAATATTTTTTTTAAAAAGGTTTTCGCGACGACCATATCGTCACTAAAGGTTTCTGCGACAACTTTTGTCGTCGCTAAAAGTTTTTTAATTTAATTTTGCTTTTTTATTGAAAATGGCTTTTGGCGACGAATCCTGTCGTCGGTGAAAGGTGTTCCACTTTCGGCGACGACATGTCCTGTCTAAAAAGTATCACAGACGAGCATTCAGCGACGACACTTTGGCGACGACTTTTGTCGTCGCTAAAAGTTGATTTTCTTGCTATATCTGTATCACCGACCATCAATAAAAGCCCACATTAATGATATCTTCACTACCTGAATACACTTTTTTTTATTAAAGAAAATAAACAAAGCTGTTACTTGTAAAGACTAAAAAAAAAGGGAAAAAGCCCGTCATGGACTATGATAGGGATGACGGATGAAGATTATCTCAGAGCATCACTAAACCCATGAAGTAGTTTACGTTCAGTAATGGGCATCATGGAGTGCTCGTGATGAGCTAATCGGTCCACTAGCCCACTCTAATTATACTTTCGCTTGATACCCTATTTTCGTAATACAATCTAGGGATGAGCAAAATAACCATATAAACCGGACCGAACCGGATTACATATAAGCGGGGCAATTCTCGGTTCCAGTTTTAATGTCAAAAAAATTACGAAAGTGAACCAATGAAAAAAATTAGGTCGTTATTGGCAGATCAAGATTAACTTTTCAGTTGAGCTCCATTGTTTTGAGACTGAATTTATGAACTCTATGATCGAAGCTACAGATTTTTTCAACTTTTATGTTCATCTTTTTAGAGGAATGGGTTGGCCATTAAGTAATCTTGGGCCCATTGTTATATATGTAAGTAGCGTTAGTTCAGCTCTCGACCTAAAACGCCAAGGCGTACATCACCACCACCATAGAAGCTGGAGCCACCATAGATGATGGAGCACGTCGCCGCCATAATCCTTAATTACCTGCGAACATCCCGTCTTCTCTCCTCTCTGCTCAATTTTGGATCAGGTACCACCACGAATTAAGCTTTGATTTTAATTTGAGGTGCATATAGCTCTAAATTTGTGTTCCTCTATGCTCTCAGCTCACTTCTAAACCCTAGGCACCACCACGAAACGTTGATTTTGGTCTCTCTGAGAAATTTTCAGTTGTTTTATGTATCCTTATTAAATTGTGCTACTAATCAAAAGCTAACTATTTTCATTTTATATGATAAAAAATAACTATAATTTTTATTATGAAAATCATTAATAAAAAAAAAGAGAAAACAATACTTTATAACCACAACTTTTTTCAAGGGGAATCAAGCTTGGATTGAGAGGCGACAAGCTAAAGCCTTTTACCGGTGTGATATACACACATTTATGGTTCGTATGGAAATATAGAAATGAAAAAGTCTTCCCCAAAGCTCGCAAAAATAAAGATAATTGGTAAGCAGTCAAATTCAAGCATTTTCGTATTTTTGGATTAAAAATAGGGAAAAAAAGTGTATCTTAGCAAATAGATGGTCGGACTGGTGTTTGGATCCTCAAACCTGCATTTAGTTCAGTTATGTTATTGATGAGCCAATAGGTGAAAAGGGGATAGAGAGGATAGTAGAGTTTGTAATGTAATCTTATACTACTTTGTCCTGTAATTTCTAGCTTCTTGCTAGTATCGTTATAATAATATTTGAGTTCGCTAGATAGGGGTGATGGCCAAGCCGAAACTCCTTTTCTTACATTCGTTAAAAAAACCAACATGTGCGGAGCTTGAAAATAGAAACCTAGCTCAATTGGTTTAAATGGGTTTTATATCTAAGATTAATGATGTTTACAAACATAATTAGTGGGTTCATGACTAAATGTTACTTCAATTATATTAAAATTTCACTAAATCATACAGAAAAAATCGGTTAAGTATTTTCTACGAAACTCTCTCGACAATATATAGCTCCGCGCCTTATAACTAGCTCAAATCAATTTGTTTGTTTACCTCTGTCCACTACTTCACTTAAAATTAAATAATAAAGGTAATGATATAACCATCAGCGGCCCACTAATACACCATTTAGATCGTGTACATCAGAACCAAAGATTTACATTTTCAGATAATCTGAAAAGAGAAATGCCTCTCTTGGAAAAATGGTATAACGGGCTTAAAAAACTATGACGGGTTATAAATGCGGCCCGTTACTAAGAGGAATGAATAGAGGAAGAATACAACGAGCCACAACACAACAGCAGCCGGTAGGCCCAGTAGTCCGACGAGGAACAAATAATAAGTGTTATAGATAAATGTATAGTATCATCTATTCATCTTTAGTTTATATTATATGTTAGAGTTAAATATCTTTATTTAAAGCCTTAAAACAAATACATAAATATCTTCAATTAAAAATGTCCTATGCTGCTTTTCTCCAAACAATGGTTGATGATATTATATAGCTAGAGACGAGTATATATAAACTACTAACTAGTAGCTTGGTTTTAAAGTTTTACTATTAGAGTAAGGAGTTGTTTGTTTGCTGTCGAATGGAATCATTCAGCGTTGAATGTTGAATCGTCTAGCATTAAGCTTGTTTAATTGCCGCCTCTTAGAGTATGCTGAATGAAATAGAAGAACGCTTCTGAATGATTCCATCTTAAAATACATCATGAATTATTAAGCACAAAGTATTTTACTTTAGGGTTTACATTTCCAAAATGTATTAAATTATACGCCAAATGTTAATGTGTATTTTCATCTTCCAAAAATGTTATTGTGTGTATTGAACTTTTAATTTGTTTTTATTGTACGTATTTTGATTACATAAAAAAAATAAAAGTTTAGTACATAAAATAGAAAGTTTAATATACACAATAACACATTTTTTGAAAGTTTGATACACAGAATAACATTTTTGGAAGGTAACTACACACATTAACATTTAGAGTATAGTTTAATACATTCTGAACAAGTAAACTATTTACTTTGATACCCATTTTTTCACACGTTGTTTTGTTAAACAATCATAATATAATAAATCACTAATATGGTTAAAATGGTAATTTGTATCATTCAAGACCCTTATCAAACAACATATCTCATTAGGAGCCAGTTTCATACAAAGTCTTTAAATTATTCATACCATATAATCGTTTAGTGTTTAATTATTCTTTTTTAACAAACAACCGCTTAAACTTTCTTTACCCTCAAGGTTTACTATTTTGTGAATTTCTCCCTTTTTATAATTAGTTAAAGCTAATTAATTGTTCTAAATATAACACTTGTTATAAAACTTGGTTAATGTTAAAAGTTGTACGCTACTTCATGTTAATCTAAAAAGTAAAATTATATAATCCAACAATTATCAAGACTTGATGTGATACGATGAACAATAACTCTCTCTTTTTATTTTATATTTATAGTAAGCCAAAATTTAAACAAGTATAGTATAACGGAGCTCGTTAAAAGCACATTCATGTGAGAAAGGAGGCCCAGGTTCCCCCTAATTCCCTGCCCACTAATCTATTTTCAATTATATGTTTGTATTTAAAAATATTATCTTAAAATAATTAATTATGTATATTATTTGTTTTATGTAACTTTTACAACATTCGAAGTAAATATGAATACATAATTGTGATTATATCATTTTTTCCTACATTTTAAATAAATTTTATCATAACACGAAAGTTCTTTTTTTCCTTCATTGATTATGTTAGACGTAACATGAATCCTACATGTTTAAGTTTTTTGCCATTTTATTTTAAAATATGTTTGTAAGTTTATTTCTATACCTTTTTATCATAAGCCCTGTTGTTAGCGTACAGCCAAAATTAACTCATTACTTACTAAACAAGAAAAAAAATTTGTTTTTGAAAGGAATCAAGAAATTTTTATGAAAGAGAACAGATGATTGATATAATGCTCGTTAATCATAGAAATAAAGTTTAATAATTAATTTTTAGACCACTTGGTTTTAATAAATTAAAAAAATTCTTACAGTAAAAGAGGAACTGACCTTCCATCCATCAATGCTATGTCCTCTTTGTGATGATCGTGTTGAAACCTTGGATCATTTCAAGTGGTACCGAGTTGATCGAACTCTATTCTCCGACCTGTCGATTAGATTTTATCATTTTATCAACTTGAAGCAAGTTATCTATTCTGTTCTCAAAAGCACAAAACAGTGGTTGGGTATTGAGTGTTTGGGTAGGAGTGTTCTTGACTTACAAAAGAATTGTAGATTTGTAGGATTTCAGTTGTATCCAGTATCAGTATAATTGAAGCAAATCCACAATAATTATGATGATCTTAGCAATATACGTGAGAGCAAAAACTAAGAACACAAACAATTGATAATATTGAAATGCATAACGAATTTGGAATAAGTTTGATTAGTTCAAGGTTATCTATTAACTATATATATCTATACTATATTATAAAGCATTTAGGCATTTTGCTTAATCTCTTAAAATTTAAGTCTTTTGAAATTACTAAATTACCCCTCATATAAACTAAATGGAAACTATTATATAAAGTAACTATTAAATAGAGTTAATAAGAATCTTATATTCTATTTTAATAACTAAACCTTCCATATATAAAAAATTCAAATAAATGAACTTAATTATTAAAAAATACTTTCATAACCAAACCTTTTATATTAAATATTATATCATGTAATATAAAATTTAACATATTTATCAGAAAATCTGTACAAGTAGAACTCATAAATCTGAATAATCTATAATAATAATTTATAAACATATATTTTAAAAACTTTTAAATAGCTCATATAATTAATAGTTTCAAATTACTATTTTCCTAATATTTTAATTTTAAATAGTTTCAAATTACTAATTTACACTTAGTATTTTCATACAATTTAACTTATTTTATAAGTAAAGACTTTTTTTCTTATTTTATTGTTCTCAAAGCTTATTTAAAAATAATAAAAGAGTTGATTAAAAACAAGAAAATAAAGAAAATAGACATGTTACCAATGTAAAATTATTTGTTGTCGCCGTATTACGTAAATTCCCAAAACGAACAAGTTATCGAGTAGAAACTATTTGATGTCGCCGCATTGCGCGGGTACCATGCTAGTGTGTGTGTGTGTGTGTGTGTGTGTGTGTGTATATATATATAGGGGACGGTCCAAACAAGAACTGTTTTTCGTACGAAAACTACGAGAACCAATCTTGGTTATTCAAGTGGTAAGTGGAATTTATGGATGAAGAACGTGAGGGGATTGAGTGTGGCTAGGTGCATGTAAAAAATTCATGGGTGGACAATCCAATTGAAGGAGAGGGAATTGGACGGCTAAGATTGGTTGTCAGTTCTCATTTCAACTTTTCCATATATATATATATATATATAATCTATTATATACTTATTATTTCAGTCAATCAAACTAATTGTATGTTGAACGAGTTAATTTAAGCCTGCGCGTTAAAGCGGGATCTTAGGACGAACAAAATATAAAAATTAAATTTAAACATAAGTAGTTAAACTAAAGTAGGAAAAAACATAGGATTTTACACTTGTAATGCATCATTTGGTTTAAATTGAAATCATTTCATGTTTTATTTTTTATATTACGTCAAATATAAGGTATAGGGTTTAGGGTTTTATATTAAGTTTTATTTGTTATATTATGTCAAATATAACTGTTTAGTATTATTAATCCTTACAATCGAAAGTTTTGTTAGTATACAGAAAATATAGAAATTAACATATGAACATAAATATTTTAAATAAGACGGGAGAAACGTAAACATTTAGGATGTTGAAATTCAAACTGATTTAAATTTTATTTTCATATTACGTCTAACAATTTATCTCTTATAAGTTTGACAAAAAAACTAAACATTTAGGATGCTCAAATTTATATTGGTTTTATTTTTACTTTTCATATTATGAATAACATATTTTTCTCTTATATGTTCTGAGGCATAATGTTTGTTGAGAACCAAAAGACACCACTAACAATTGAATAATAACGTAATATGGTAATTATGTCGAAATACATTTTATATATTTTTAAAAAGTTGAGGACGTAGCCAACCCAGCAGTGATCAGTTTAGCAAATAGCAATTGATAAAAGAATGGTTTGTCAAGTATTAATTATATACATTATTTTTTTAGTAACCGATCTATATAAGTTCTTTGTACAAACATATAGGGGTAGACTTACTAGGTAACTCCTAAAATTTCTACACGTAGTGTTAAATTTTATCATGATTTTAATCGTTTTATTTAAGTGCTAACCCTGATTATATATTTACAACTCGTGAATCATAAATACGAGCCCATCTTTGCAAACACATGCATCGTATTAAATATTTTTGTTTTCGAAATATTTACGAATGCCTTGAAGGAGTTGGAGTTTAAATTTTTGACACTAATCACCTAGAGAATGATTACACTCTCGAAGGGGATCTTTTATTATAATTAACATTTATTGACATCAAGTTTAAATTAATTCTTTGATAGAAAGAGTTGTTCTAAAATAAAAGTTAAAGTATATATATATATATATATATACTACTATATAAAGCATTTAACATTCTCTCCTTTTAAATTTTATGACTTCTTAAAATTCAATCAATATAAAATCTTGACCCTTCATTTAATCTAAATTAATCTCATCCACTCAATTATTAACTATTTTATTCTCTCCTAATTTACTTTAACTTTTTATTCAAAATATATTCTCTCATACTAACACAATTATCCATCCACGTCAACATAATTTTAAAAATCTTATTAACTTTTCTCTTTATTTCATTAATATAAATCTTTTTTCTTATTTTATTGTCTTTTAGAATTTATTTTTAAAATTAATAAAATAGTTAGATGTAAATAAAAGAAAATTTGAAAAAAACGGACATGCTGTTATAGAAAACTTTTTCGTGACATTGAATAGCGCGAATAACATATTATTACATTCTTGAAAGCGACATATTGTAAACCAAAAACTATTTGTAGGGGTGAGCATGGTACCGGAACCGGTACCGACCGGTACCGGTACTGGTTTTACCGAATACCGAATTTGGTTTAAAGATGGTACCGAATACCGTATCGAGTATTCATACTACGGTACCGGTACCGGTACCTATTTTAAATAGTTTTTTCGGTACTAGTCCCGAATCCCAAATACCGATTTAGCACTATTTCAATTACCGAGTACCGGACCGAAAACTCTAACTCGGTACCGGTGCCGGTACGGTTCGGTATTTTCGGTAATCATGCTCACCCCTAACTATTTGCCGCCGCAGCATTGCGCGGGTATAATGCTAGTATATATATATAATAAAAAGAACTAGATCTGATATGAAACCTGGTATTAAACTCGTTTGACATAAAAACCCCTAAGTTAACCACCGATGACTTCTCTAACCATTTATGGAATTCATGATGTGCGTAAATCAGATTAGGTTTTAAATTTATAAATTTGAATCACAAAAGTACCGACTACAACACAAATAGGCAAGTGTATCTAATCGTATCGTATATAATTCTGGTAAGACCGAGTGTCGAACACTTAGAGAACTAGTATGATTTCAAATTTAAAAGATTTAATTATTAATTAATTAGTGTAAAGAACGCGAGTAAATAGGGAATATGGGAATAAATCTAAGAATGCAATAAATATTTAAACTAATAGATAAACTAAACAAAAAACAATTCAAAAGTAAGATAAAGATGAGGGATTGGAATGAAAACAATTAATATAAAGTATTCTCACCTAGACTCGATTACCCCCTCGTATACGGTCAATATCATGAAAGTGAAATGGATATTATTTATTATATACCGATTTCTAAATTGGCTAGATCTCTTGGTCTCACTCACTAGCTTTATAATTATAGAAACATCAACCAAATGGTTATGACATTAACTATCCCTATAATTAGTCAATAAATTCGTATCAAGCAAGATGTAATCTATTGATTTGTATTGTTCACAAAATCAATCAATTAACACCAAATGGTCATTGCATACAATTGTCAAACACATTGAAGTTAATTACTTTATAACCTACCCCTAGGATGTAGTCCATCTCAAGTCATGATCCCTAATGTTCATAGTAAATCATGATACAAGCAAACATAGTAGAATGATCACCTTAACTATGAAAAACGTAGCAATAGTTCATAAAGATATAAACTTAACACAAATGGATCTATGAAAAAGCTAAACAAGATAAATTATACAATTACTAAACATTTGGGTCCATAGAAATCAATTAAACCAATAAATAAGGGTTCATTAATCAAGGTGAAAACATAAAACCTAGCTTATAGACATACTAGAATACATAAAAAACAAAGATACACAAAACTTGCAAACCATTATAGACTGATGGTGGCAAAACCGAGTCAATCCCATCAAAGTTGTAGTCTTTCTCTTCGTTATTGAGCTCCAAACTTTCTCTCAGGCCTTCAAATCACTAATGGACTTTCTCAACCATCATATTGGAACCCTAGAATCGCATATATGTTTCTTAGGTAAAAAATAGGACTGAATTTATAGATTTCACGTTTCGGAAATGACGCGTCGCGTTACCCTTTAAAACGTGTCGCGTCAGGTAATCAAGTCGCGACTTTATCGACCCGGGCACTTGACACATCGCTTTGGAGGTGGATGCAAAACTTCTTCCAGTGTGGTTGTAGCCCTCTGAGTCTAGTTTCCGTGACCTTTTGAATCATCTCAATCCGAATTCGTATGAGCGAGATATGATCAAAACAGTAAAGTTGTATCGAAGCTGACAACTTTTCTCATTTTCTTCATTTTCTTCAATTTTTGCTCAAAATTTCTTATTATCTGCCTTTTTAACCTGAAAAGTAAAAAATAATTTAAAAAGTCTCTAAAGTACAAATTATATGTTAATGAGCAAGTTCTTCTCTTCTTATGAGCAATAGGAAATATGATACAAACAAAAACTCAATAAACAAGTATGATTCACTAGCTTATAGTCAATGAGAAGTGATTAACATCATTATGAGATAACTAGATTGAAATGACTAATCTATCACGTAATTAGACAGATATATAACCACTATAAAAAACAATTATCGTATAGCTTAATCATCGGATTTAGAATTTAAGTAGAAATACTTAAAATTGAAACAAGTTCTTTCCATGATAAGCAATCAACACCTTATTCCATATCTTTTTATTCGATCTTTTGTGATTCAAGGAGAATGTCTAAGATCTTATTTTGAAACTAGAACAGTTTCATAAAGAAAAACTTAATTGATTTGCGATGCGATTAGCAAGTAGCCGATGTTGACTATGAGCTTTGTTGATTATGAGTCTCTGACTTCAATTGTGATGAGTTTTGGCGTTTTTTAAGTCTGATTTAAGGCTTACTTTGTTATTCTAGATTTAGATAAACAACTCTGCGATTCACACCTCAATTCCATCTCACATTCTGAATTAAGCGGTGTCACTAGACATCCCCGTCAGAACACAGCGGCACCACTACACACCATATCATATTTCGACAACCAAACATACAAACTTTTGATCTCAACCCCCTCTCCATGTATGAAAGTTTCCCTTACCCCAATCAGTTTCATCACCATAGAGAAACATCTCCATCTTATTTGATCCGTATAAAATTTGGTTGTGCTTTTTAACCAATATGTTGGCGTTAGTTACATATGTGCGGGTGTGCTAATTTGGATGTAGTTGTCTACCAATCAATGGTTTGTAATTGCAATTTGTGTCTGATTTTTTCATTTGCATAACCAAAATCGGTTATGGTGTGTATGATAGACCATTTGGTTTGATTTCAACTAGGGTTTTATGGTTTTATGGATCTGATAAATTATATGGTTTTAACCAGTCAAATGATGCGTAGGTTGATACATCAGTTGAGAAAACTAACTTTAGAGGAACGATGAAGTGAAGAGGTTGCCTAGGTTGCCAACAATTCCTATGGTGGTGGGGCGGTTGTCGAAGAAGAAAGAAACCAATAAGAGAGATTATGAAGGGAGAGAAAGAAGGGCGGGGAGATTGATATTTTATTGTTTTGTTTAATTGAAAAGTGTATTGACTTAAACACTTTACGTTAGCGATGGTTTTAGATAGAAGATAGAGTCGAAGACTATAGGTGAAACAAAGATTTAAAATTAAAGACATTCATCGTAATTAATAAAGTTTAGAAACAATATACATAATTAGTGATAAACCACGAAGATCATATATGCAGTTTACTCTAGAGAAAATGAAATAACAAAGAAAAGGTTCGTATCAAAGAGAATGGAGTGCTCTCGTAATATGTTCGTTATTTGGCCTCCATGATGTTTGTGAAGCTCGTGCGCTACTTCCTTATGTGTGTTATCGTCGTTTGTGTTACTTATTTTTTGCGTGAGTGCATGACGCCATGACCAAAAAAAATCTTTTCTTTTTGTTGAGTATCTTTTCCGTGGGTCCAAGATGTGAACCGTTACCATAAGATAATAGTCTTAAGTTATTATCTTTTAGAGCATGGGGGTTTGGGTTTAAGCATGGTATCGGCATGCTTAGTTGGCATGCAATACCAATGCTAAATATTACCCCTATCATTTTGGTATCGAAGCAAGTATTGTTTCTTAGCATTTGACTACCAAAGAAGAGAGATGAAAGAGGAGATATAAGAGTGAAAAAAGAAAAGAAGAGAAATGAGAAATTATTTTTTTTTAAAAACCCGAGAATCAAAATCATCTTCTAAGTTTAAGCATGTTTTAAGTATGAAGTAGTGACTAGGACACTATACTCCTACGGATATTTTTGGAATTTGGCGCAAGTATAATTTGTTGGACAGGGCATTCCTTTTTTCAGCCCGTTTTGCTGTTGTCAAAACCGAGTAAATTAAGCAGAAGGGTACAACCGTCATTTACAGCATACTTTTCCATAGCTTTAAAGTTAATCCCATGTCCCCCCACCTCATTCTCTCTCTGAAATCGCAACTCTCTCTCTCTCATCCCAAAAGGTATGGCTCAGAAGAGAGAGAAGGAGGAAACCGAACTCAAGGTTCCTGAAACCTTACCCATATGCACACCCCCAATCACCGCCGCTTCTTCAAATATATCTGCTTCTGATGACCGTAAATCGTCACCAGATAGGTCGGATCTGATGACCGGTGTTCTCGTTGACTTTAGACCGAACTCCGCTGCCTCGCCGGAAAAGCCAGATCTGCCTAAAAAACGGCGATTGGAGGCGATGGAGCCGTCGGACAAGAATATGAGTAACGCGTCTAAGACACGCAAGGTGAATCGGTGCTCAGGTTGCAAGAGGAAGGTCGGATTGATGGGATTTAGGTGCCGTTGTGGCGAAATGTTTTGCTCCGAGCACAGATACTCCGATCGACATGCCTGTAGCTACGACTACAAGGCCGCCGGACGTGAGGCTATAGCTCGTGAGAACCCGGTTGTTAGAGCGGCGAAGATTCTCAAGGTATAAACCACAAGACGAGAGAGAAACTACGTCGTTTGATTAATTAATTAATCTTCTTTTCGGACCTCTCGTTGTAAAAATCCGGCGCCAAGCTCAGGACCAGAAAAGGAGCGAAAAGTAGGTGTTCTTATGTCACGGTTTCCGATCAAGAGATTGACTGTAGGCGTTCACGGTGGGGGAAAAAGGAGGAGGGGGGGGGTTGTGATATTTGATGAAAGCTGAGGGTTCAATTGTTAAATTTGATTTATTATGTTAGTGGAACTTTTTTTTTAATTGATATATATATGGTGCTGATTTTTTAATTAAATATTATATTCGTTATCTCGCTCTCAAGTTTCGGCTGGCAAATTGGAAAATTAATAATAGGAAGAAAAAAGTCAGCAAAAGGATAACATAGCGCATGGTGGATGGACCAGCATTTCCATCAAACTATGTAGTTGCCACATGACGCTAATTTGTTGACGAAGCAACCAACATACATATAATTTTTTTAAGGCCAAGTAACTATTATATAGGAAGTTTCCTTTCCAGCGAACTTTGAGAACTAATGTGTAATTACTCTCTTCCTTCTAATAATATTATCTAAAATCCAATCTAATTTAAAATATATACAAAAAACTAATTATATAAAATTTATTAGACGATCTAAACAATTTATTTAATAAAATATTTAATATTAACCATTTATTTACTTAATAAAATATTTATAGTTATACTATCACATGTAAACTTTTGAATAACCCATGTAATCTTATGACTTTAATTAATCTTAAATAAAAATAAATAATAAAAACGATTTCTCATTTGTACACGTGGATACAAATTTAAACTATCTTAAAATATTGAATTTATAAAATAAATACCATATTAATTAACGCCTATTCACAAATTTAATTTAAATTCATATAGGTGGCTAATATGAATTATGGGCATTATATGTATTTAACTTAAATTACAAAAAGATAAGGAATAGTTGTTAGTTGTATTTAACTTAAATTACAAAAAGATAAGGAATAGTTATATTTATTAAAGAAATTCAACTTACAACACATTTAAAGTATTTATATGTATCTAACTTATTTATTTACTATATATTTTTTAAATCTTATCCTTCTAACCATCTTTTACACATTTTACAAGATAACCAATAGTTTTATTTATTAAAAAAAGAGTTAGTTACAAAAATAATCCTTGTGATTATCATGAAATTTTACTTTTAGTCTTTTAACTTTAAAAATTTAAAAAATAGTCCTTATGCTTGTCATTTTATTTCACTTTCGATCCTTTAGACTCACTGCTGTTAACTTTGACCGTTATCAAATGGTATTTTAATCTTTTCTGACCTTATCCTTGTTACCAAACACATATCACCTACTACAGTTATTACCAAACACCCATTCCTTTAAGCTTATTGCCAAATACTCATTTTTAATTCTTTTTTAGTTTCTAACACATATCACCTACTATAGTTATTAAAAATGAGTGTTTGGTAATAAGCTTAAAGGAATGGGTGTTTGGTAATAATTGTAGTAGGTGATATGTGTTTGGTAATAAGGATAGGGTGAAAAAAGACAAAAATACCCATTGACTAAAGGTCAAAGTTAACGGCAATTAGTTTAAAGGACCGAAAGTGAAACAAAGTAACAATTTCAGTGACTATTTTTGTAATTTTTAAAGTTAAATGACTAAAGGTGAAATTTCATGATAAGCACATGGACTATTTTTGTAACTAACTCTTAAAATAATTTACTATCTTAATTACTTGCTGTAACGAATCATTTACACCAATACATATAATCAGATATTACTGACTTTAATAAATTAAATTTTATTGTCTTAATTTCTAAGTATTACGTTAGTTATTATTTAATATCAATTATTTCTTCTTGTTCGTGTTATACACGAGACACTTATCTAGTTATCTATTTTAAAAATAATTATCTACTTTTAAAAAATGTTATCATTAATTGTTTTTTATATTTTATTTTTAATTAGTTATCATTATCAAATGTAGCGTTAAAAATGACATCTTTGCTTATTAATTATTACATTAATTACACAATCTTAAATATTGTGTTTTTTTGGTATGTGAACAATAATTCTAAATTTGGGATGAAGAGACTCAAGAGAGTATTAATTTGAAATATCATAACTTAAAATGAGAGGAGAGTTAATAAAAAAACAAAATGTAACATCCTGAGTTTGGGCCTAGTATTTGTGTAGGCTTCAGTAAGTTATTACGTGAATTATTAGTTGAATTAATAATTGATTAATTATTTGATAATTAACTCTTTATTAAGTAATGAGTTTATCATATATTGATTAAATATAACTATGTATGTACGCATGCATGTTTACGTGTGTATGCATTGAGTGGGATGTTGACATGTAACATCCTCAACTTAGGCCTAGTTGTAAATTGTATGTACGCGTACGTAGTTAATATAATAGACGAATGATTATGTAAGTATTTGTGTGTATTTGTTGAATTAATTGAGATTAAATAAATATGTGTATTTGTATTTGTGTATTTGTATTATATATATATATATATTAGTTAGATAAAGGAAAAAGAAGAAAGAAAAGAAATAAATATTCTTGTCCAGAGGCGGTTTGCCTCTGGATAAGATAAGAATGATATATATATATATATATGTATAAAAGGTGATATTTGACTTGCAAAGTCAAATATAGAAAAGCTTGAAAACACACTAGCTCTCCATTTCGTGAGCTTCTGGAGAAGAGAAGATTGGAAGTTTGAATCTTTGAATTCAAATAAGGTGAGCATGTGTTTGTAGTAGAGTCTAGACATGTTTTGTATTGGTTTTGTGCTTAAATCATGGCAAAACTTCAAGTTCATTCAAGAACACCATTAAAGAACATGAAGCTTGCTTCATAAGTGGGTTTTGGTTGATATGGTGTCTTGTTTGGATTTGATAATTTATGAAGCTTATGTAAGTATTGTATGAAGTTTAAAAGTGTTTTGGAAGTAAAATCAACATGTTTAAGATTCTGGTTTGGTTTTAAAAGTAACCTACTGTGTGCCTGATGGGTTATACGATTTTCCATATATCTGTCATATAGTTCAAGTGACTGTCGCATGGTTACTGGAACCATGCCGTGCGACTGTCGCATGGTCCAGTTGACCATATCATGCGACTGTCGCATGGTAGGAAGTGGTGCCATGCGACTTTGTTGAGTATCATGCGACTGTTGTATGGGGTAAGTACAAATGCCATGCGACTTTTGAAGAGTTGTCATGCGACTCTTGCTTGTTCATGCGACTGTCGCATGGATTGAGAAGCAGGCCATGCGACTTTGTCATCTGATAGTCGCATGGAGCTATGCGACTCTTACCTAGGCCATGCGACTTTTGTAGCCTATCATGCGACTGTCGCATGGTGTAGCGCGACGCGACGCGTCCGGTGCTTGGACGCGACGCGTTGGGTGAATTTAAGAAAAGTTCAGTTTCAAATAGGACTTAACGTGTGCAAACGCTTAACGCGACTGCCGAATGATTTAGATGAACGTGTCAGCTAAACCAGCACTAAGTGAACGAACACTGTAGGCAAATCAGGTGAGTGCCTGCTTTCAAGAGACTCGGTAGAGTAAGGCCTTGCATGCTATGTGAATGTATATTGTGTGTTTGACTTCCTTTTTGCAGGTACGCTTGAGGAGGTAAGTGTATGACTTGTAAGATGTTAGAATATGTGTCAGAAGCATGCCAGTGGGTCCAGTTTGGAACCACTTAGTTAATATACGATGCTATGTATGAATAACTGTTGTAAGATGTTATATGTAAGATGACGGATCCCTGTGGGATCAAATGTACGTATATGTGTATGTGAACTATCTACAGACTATCTGAAGCATGGTTAAGGTCAGCCGGTTGTAGCTGGATCCTTCGGGATTTCACGGGGATTCAGGAGGCATCCTGGATCATAGGTTCTGCAGAACCACCGTGCCTTAACGTGAGTGGTGATCAGCCGGTTGTAGCTGGATTACCTGTGGAGTCTTTGACTCTGTGAACGATGCTTGGTGGACTGCCTTGTGCTCCCCCACTAGCGCGGATTGGTTATGTCTGATTCCCCGGTCTGAGTTATTGAGCAGGATTGATTACCCTGCAAGACCTGATTCTTACGGATCTTGTCAGCACACCGCTATGTGCTAAGCTAGCAATGACTGTTTATGATACGATGCATGACTTACTATATTGATGCTTATTATTGTATGTACTCACTAGCTAGTGTAGCTAATGATGCTATGATTTCCCTTTTCAGGTAAAGACTAGATGGCCTGCGAGGCGGGATACTTTTGGGAAATTTGTTGCCCCTTGTGGGTGGAACACTTGTAATTGTATGATGTAATGTATTATGATACTATGGTCGGTTCTTGAACTAGGTAACACCCAGATGTTTTGAATGAATGACATTGTAATTAACTATTGGTTGTTTTAAAAAGAAAAATTTCCGCTGCTAAAATCTGTTTTGTCATTAAAGCAACTGAAATAAGAAGCGGTGTTACATGACACCTCCTGCTTGTGATTTCCAGAAAGGTTGATTACCTGGATAGTGTGATATGTAGCTCATTATTATCAATTACTTGTGTGTGTGTGTGTGAATTGTGTGAAAAACGAGAGAAGCAAGAAGAAGAAAAGAAGCAATCGGATTTTGGTATTGACTTCGTGAATTCAAGTTAAAGGTTTGTTGAATTCTTGTTTGAAGCATGAAACATGATTCTTGATTAACATGCTGTGATTCTGATCAAATAAACATGTTGGGTTTTGTTATGAACACCAAGTTATGAACATGATAGAAAACTTGATAAATGGGTTTTGTTAGTTTGATGCTTTTAAAGGATTAGAAGTGTTCAGGATGATCTATGATATGTTGCATGAAGTTATATGTATGTTAGGGGTGTTTTTAATCGAGAAATATAAGTTGATATGAAGAAATATGAGTTTTCTTGGCTGGAAATCCGACAGCTGATCTGCTAGAATGAAGGTCGCGATGCGACACTTGAGGGTCGCGGCGCGAAGAGTAGCGGATTTCAAAAATCCGGGAGTTGCAAATCCGATAAGAGAAAACCGATCCTAAAAATCCGAATGTACGAAATCCGACATTTGAAATCCGATAGCGTTGCGGCGCGACACAAGGGCGTGTCGCGGCGCGTCGGGGCCTGTTTCAGATATGTTGTTTGTTTTGCTTTGCATTTGTATGGGATGTGATGGGTTATTAATTGTATGATTATTCTATGTTGTTTACGAGTTATATAGAGATATAGATATATATATATATATTTAAGAGTCAGAGATTGACTTCAGTTTCTTGTGTTCTCAGGATTTGCAAAGACTCAGTGATATTAGACAACTGAGCAGACGGGAACGAGGACCGAGGTGAGTGGATGTTTACTCACGGGTGTTATTAGTTGTAACCGGTTGGTTGCAACTGTTATTGGTTTGACGCATGGATAGATTGTGCATCTGATAAATGATTAATTGTTGAATTGATGCATAGATAGACTGTTGTCTATTAATTGATTAACTGTGATATGTTAATTGATTGTTGCGCCTATTGTGAAGTCAGCTTCCGGCTGGGCATATTGGGCTGGGTTTGTTTGTTATCGGCTAATCAGTATTGTGGTCTTTTGATGCATTTGTTGCAACTTAAGATAATACTGTGTGAGAATAGCAAATAGACAATCGGTAAACCTTTGCTTTGGCCGGCATTGGTTGTAGGTTCCTGCAGAACTGCCGGTCTTCTCGTGAGGCAAAAGGGTGTTTATGTGTTTACTGTTGTTGATATCATGCGGTTATTTGCTAGTATATCTGTGGTGGTTTACTTCCATTCACTTAGCTTTGTGCTAATCCCGCACCTCTCATTACTTTTACAGGTGTCTGGTGAGTTCTGCGGTTTTGTTGTGAGGGGGTGTAGCCTGGGGAATAATTGACAGGCACTCTGATTAAAATAATGACGAGCCGTAGTTTTTATAATACTGTATTTTGAACAAGAATGGTTTTGTAGAACCTGGTTTATGTAGTGTTGTAAATATTTTTGGTATTTAATTCGCTTCCGCAGTGTATTTAAAAAGTGAAAATTTTATGGGTGAAAATACGGTGTTACACAAAAAGTCTATAAAGTGATTTGTAATAAGTCTAATGTACAAAAACTATACAAAGCAAACTTAGGATGTGTGTGTTCGGCAACGGGTTTTGAAGGATTATAGAGACTTGAAATTGTAGTTTTTATAAACCACAACTATCTAGCCCTGTTCGGGTGTTAAAATCTTGAGGGGATTATTAAAAACATAATCCTTCACAAGTTCAAAAAATAAAAGTCTTTTCAAGTAGCTTATGGCTTGGGCTTGGAGTTATTAATTAATCAGTCTCAGCTTCAGCTCCAGCCCCAGTCCCTTTCATCAAACACACCCGATGTGTTCGGCAATAGGTTTATGGGAGATTATAGGGGCTTAGATTCATAACCCTCTAGTCTTGTTCGGGTGTTAAAATCTTAAGAGGATTATTAAAAACATAATTCTTCATAAGTTCAAAAAATAAAAGTCTTTTCAAGTAGCTTATAGCTTGGGTTTGCGGTTATTAATTAATCAGTCTCAGCTTCAGCTCCAGCCCCAGTCTTGTTCGCCAAACACACCCGATGTGTTCAGCAATAGGTTTATGGGAGATTATAGGGGCTTAGATTCTAGTTTTTATAATCACTAGCCCTCTAGACTCGTTAGAGTTTTAAAAATCTCGAGAAGATTATTAAACATAATCCATCGTAATCTTATAAAATAAAAGTTTTTTTAAGTAGCTTATGGATAAAACATGGAATTATCAATTAATCAGTAGTAGTCACAGTCTCAGCTTCAGCCCCATCTAATTTCGTCAAACACATCATTATTTTGTTACCAAACACAAATTTTCCTTTCAACTCCGTTTATCCTGTCGGTTCTCTCTCATATACTTAATCTCTCTCTACCCTCTCTCCAAACTCACAATCTAGTATTCCTTCTTAATTAATTTTTTCAAAACTTCATCTCCCAAACACTACATGTCTAAAGCCCTCTCACATTGAATAAAGTAAAATCAATATAGCTACTTCACCTTTAACCAAATGCTTTGTTTGGTTTCATCTGTATGCAAGATCTCATCTACATTGAATAAAGTGAAATCAATATAGCTACACCACTTTCAACATCGCTAGTAACGAAGCTAGCCAAGAATCATCTTCCCCTAAAGTTAGCTGCATCGGTCAAGTTCGTGCCAAAACTAGCACCACCGGAAGTCCAGAACCACCGCTGCCCGGAGGAGTAATTGGCACCTGAAATTGAAACGGTTGTGGTTATGTCGACAAACACGTTTTTCTTGACGAGATCTAGATCTAGACCGTACAAATCATCGTCCTTGGCTAGTAGATTTTTGGAATCAACAATAGAGAGTGAAGACGATGATGATGCTGAAATAGGGGAGAACGTGGGGAAGAAAATAAGGGTGGTGGTATTAATGGTGATATTGTGAGAAAATGGAGAAGATGAAGAAGGTTCTACTAATGGTGATATTAGGGCTTTGAAGAGATTAATTAAGAAAGGGACCCGGTGTTTCGTAACAAGAATAAATTTGGTTAAAAGGGTAATCTTGTTTGGAAATAAGGATAAAAAATAAAAAGATTAAAATAACATTTGGTTAACGGTTAAAATTAACAATAGTTACTATAAATAATTAAAAATGAAATAAAATGATAACTATAATTAGCATAAATGTAATTTTTAATATTAAATAATTAAAAGTTAAATTTAGTAACAACCTCTACCATTTGTGTAATTAACTCAAGATATTAAAAGGGTTAATAATGGAAAAAATCTTAAACTTTGGCTTACGTTTTGGTTTAAACCTTAATCTTTGTTTTTTAAATGATTTAAACTTTAAACATTGAATATATTTCTATTTAACCCATAAACTATTACTTAGTTAATTAAAATAGGTAAAAAGTAAACCTACAACCTAGTAAACCGGTTGCCTCGTCTCCCCCATTAACACACGTCTTGAAAAATCAATTTGAGCAGAAAACCTAATAAGCCAACGACGTGAACAAGGGTAGGGAGCGGCAAAATCGACGACGGGTAGAAAGGGAGCGAGCGACGAAATCGACGACGGGAACAAGGGGAGCGAGTGGCGAAATCGACAACGGGAACAAGGGTTGTGAACGACGGGGAACAAGGGCTTAAATGGTGATGTGAGACTGGCATGTCCAGCATGGGCAATACCAAGATCAGTATAACATGTTGGTGGAAGCTTTTCGGGTGCTACTTTGGATGTTAATGATGGTTCTAAAGTTAATTAACCAATGTCTAGATGTTATTGCTCGAGTTTTTTTGGTGTCTTTTGAAGTTATTATGGTTGTGCAGATGTCTAATTCCTACAAATAACTATACTCTTGAGCTTATTTTTGGCAATGTGATTCCTAGCTTTGGTTATTTATTTGTTAACGTATTGGGTGTTTTTATACTTGGGTTAACGTATTGGGTAAAAACAAATTTAAGGTGTAAACCAACAAGTAAAATAAAGTTTAAGGTTTAAATTATTTAAAAACAAAGATTAAGGTTTAAACCAAAAATTAAGTCAAAGTCTAAGGTTTAAACCAACAAGTAAAATAAAATTTAAGGTTTAAATCATTTAAAAACAAAGATTAAGGTTTAAACCAAAAAATAAGTCAAAATTTAAGGTTTTTTTCATTATTAACCCTACTTAAAAAGTTTCAAGAATGAATTTTTTTGGATAAAGTGTATGAAAGTATAATAAATTTTATCAATATCACTATTGTCGTAACACAGAACAACAAACTTTATTTTATACCTAAAGTTATAATCAACTTCCAATTTTGGTTTATTGGATACAACCTGTTACCCGCATAAAAGGTTACAGGTTAACATATATATATATATATATATATATATATATATATATATAAACATCATATCTGCGTAATGCAGCGGTAACGAATAATTTCTACTCATTAACATGTCTGTTTTCAAGACGTATGAAGTATGGTATTCATGTAATACAATGACATCGAATAATTTCCTTTTGATAACATTTCTATTTTGTTTATCTTTTTTACATTTCTTTTACTTTTCTATTCTCCATAATTGGAAAAAAAAGTTATGAAAATATTTTTTAATAATTAAGTTAATTTGTATTAGCTTTGACTTTCAAAAAATTGTATTGACTTTGATTTTCTTAATTATGTAAAGTTTTGTTATAAAAATGGAATATAAGAATATTATTAACTATATTTAATAGTTACTTAATTTAGTTTATATGAGGGGTAATTTAGTAATTTTAAAACACTTAAAATTTAAGAGTTTAAGCAAAATGCTTAAATAATTTATAATATAGTATATATATATATATATATAGCAAGGTATTCGTGCAATGCTACGACGGCAAATAATTTCTATTTTACATCATGTTGCTTTTAAAAATGTAATAATATGTTATTCGCGCAATTCAATGTCACGAAAAAGTATTGTACAATGTCAATTTTTTATTTTTTTGTATTTACATCAACTATTTTATTAATTTTAAAAATAAATTCTAAAAGACATTAAAATAAGAAAAAGATTTATATTTATGAAATAATGAGAGAGAAGTTAATAAGATTTTAAAAATTATGTTGATGTGTGTGGATAATTATGTTTGTGTGAGAGGGTTTTTAGTGTTAGAGAGTTAGTCTTTTAAGCTGTGTTACGCACAGCCCACAACGTTTTACGTTGATTACTGAAGAATGGTACATGATTTTGTAAGAGTGATTCGGAAAGTACAATAATAAACCCAAATACATAATATGATTTACCAAAGGTGATGCTACAAAAGTTCTAGTATTCAAAGATTATTAAGTAGGTAAGTAGCCAAAAGGAAATGTCATATGTTGGTTTCAAAAGGGAAAACATTGCTATTTTTATAAGGGAAGTCTTCTTACGCGCATAAGAAGATAACTATATTTAGATTGTTCATGAATCATCATTTCACTACCAATAAACTAAATCCAAATTGTGGACAGAAAAAATGATCCAAACAATCACGCAAAAGAAACTTAAATATTTGAAAATTGGACATGGTAAAAGATCATATACACCAGGATCACTATCCCTAATCTCTAATTCTTCCATCTCAGAAAAAAAAAACCAATTTAAAAGGGTAGTTACAGAATTAGATTCAAAATAAATAGCTACATAATTAGCACACTACATAGAGCCATCACCATATCAATCTTAGACGGGTACAATTAGCAAAATTGAGGGTATATGGCTTTTTTCTATAATAGGTAGATATATATACATATATTATGTTCTTGTGTTCTTTATATGCTCGTATGATATTCTTATGATACTTTTGAACAAACCACAAAAAACTATGAATATCAAACCAAAAGCATGAAACCTACCGATAACTCGAATTATACATGTGATCGATACGAGAAACGACCGGTTGATACGAGAAATGAAAAGGCATGAAACCAGCCCACAAAATCAGATGATACCGGAAATTAAAAGGCAAAAGCGTAACACAAAATTGTAAACTACTTCGCCGATTTATACTAGAAACGATCAAAACAGTTGATTAATACCAAAACGAAATCATTGGATGAAAACCTTAATCTCAAATCAAACATAGTTAGTCCGAATGAAACCGTCCAACGAAAACCCTAAACCAACCCCAAGTCTCGAATCAAACATAATAGTCAACAAGAATTGAGATGAATAAATATTCATCTGCTTTAAAACTTTATCTGAACCGATATGAAAAAAAATTGGTGAGTATGGAGCTTAGGACTGCTATTTGATTCTTGTTTCCGGTACATGAGCACTATGTGTTGTATATCCATGACTTTTTAAAATTATGAAGAAAAAACCAAAAAAAACAAAACAAAGTGATTTTGTTCCAGGAAATTGGAAACATCGTTGGAAGCTAGAAACCATCATTGAATATGCCTATAGATTTATGTACAATATGCGAATAGTAATATAGATTGCAAATATGCGACCGATATCATGACCATAGATTTATGTACAATGTTATCCTTAGAGACTATGCTGGTGGTTGTGTTTCTCACTTTACAAAATGTTTGCATGTATGTACACAGTACATTACGGTGGTGTGTAACTGCATCGATAACTCTACGAAATGCCAAAAATCGTTTTGTTGGTTTTGCATCTTAAATGAAACATGGAAGTTAAAGAAACCAAACAATCACATCTTAATTTGTCATTTACAAATGTCTTTTGTTTTGTATTTCAGTTAAATATGTTTACTGTATTATTGAAAAATGTTGACAACAAAAGCGTAGACCGGTCTTAACTCTTAACCTAGTATGTTGGCAAGATTTGGACAAACTTAAAGAACTTTGAAAACATCTAATTACTAAAAGTGAACTGTTATTAGTCCCTAACCAAAAACCTCCATGGCCCCCAATTAACCATAATAGAATAGTATGAAATGTCAAAAACTGATTTTTACAAGTTGGATTCACTTTTAAGAATTAACCGTCCCAAACAAACCACGCTTACCCATGTCACATTATATTTCTCTTTTTCTAGAGTAGACAAGATTGAATGTTACTATTGTGTTATTCATTTCGTATTTCATTTGTCTAGAGTAGGCTTGAGAGGTCAAATCAATGAAACTAACGGTTAAGGACCAATCCCAAAGTTTTATTTAAGGGAAAATTTCATAAAAAAAGTAACTAAGTTTGAAAATTGTTTCATCAAAGTTATCCATGAAAAATTTCACAATGTGAAATAAAGAGATGAATGACCTTTGTTGAACGATTTTCAAATTGGTTACTATTATGTGATTTTTCCCTTTTATTTAACAACAAACTCACACACATCTTAAATTCTACGTCTTTATTTCAAGTGAGAATTGAACCTTCAATCTTAAAGAAAGAGCAACATTTTACACACTTTAATACCGTAGCTGGCTAATAGCCCTTTGGTGTTTTTGTTGTTTCGTTCTCCTACCATTGTTTCAATTTCTTGGAAACATAATTGGGGTTTTATATTCTTTCTTTTTGTTTTTTGAAAAAATAAATTAAAATTGGGTTCTACAGAAAACTGAGTTTTAACAAACATAAAGTATCAACATGAAACTTATCGCTGAAAAGAGCATATCTATCAAGTTTGAAACAGGTAGCCATAGAATTGAGGTTTAGAAGTCCAATCCCAATTTGTTTACAATTTCTGGACTCCTGCGGAACTCGCCCATAGCCCCATACATTACATAGATTAAACCTCTACTTGATGGGCCTAATTCTTACACTACTTTCATTTGGTTCTTGGGCCAATGATACACTTTCATTTTGTGGCATTTTTAGGCAGTTACTACTTTATCAGTAGGATTAATTAATAATTAGTTAATTACTTCTAATATTCAAATTCTTTTTCCATTCTAGTCCAAATACATAATTTCCACATCACTTCCCGCAAAAAAACTTATAGTTTGTCCATCGATATATGATTACTTTCTTGTAAACTGCCGGCATAAACGCGTCCAATTATACCGAAAGAAATGGCTGTTTTTCTTGGATCATTTTGCAATTTGCTGTTAAATAGCCAAATGCTTATGGTCATTCGATAGCAAACTGAAAAAAAAAACACAATACGTCACCATAATTGGCAACTGCAGTGTGGGTGTGTGGGTGTGGGGGGGGGGGGGGGGGGTACTATTCAGCCAAGCAGTCCCTTGTGCTATTTTTCTACCAACCAAGTATACCTTTTTCAACTTGCAAAGAGCAAAGGTTGCTGATTAGAAAGAAAGTGTGTTTCAAACTTTTAGCATGACTGGTGGGAAAGTAGATAGAAATCCCTTTTAGACTTCTTTGTTTTCTTCATATTTTTGGTGGTCGTCGGTCGTGGGTCATAAAAGGTGTTATAAATGATCAATTTGGTTGATAAAAGTCCCAAAAAAGTTAGTTTTTGTGCAGGTAATATGTCTTTTGACCATAATATAGATCATCATTACCAGAATTATTCAATCATCCTTTTGCACGTGATCTACTTCCTTACATTACAGGATGTCGTTGTCGAAATTTAAGGTCAAACAAACAAGTTTCAATTCTAATAATTGGTATGTATACATTTAACTTTTGGTGAAAGTTTGATTGCGACGACGTGAAGAGTAATAAGTGCTATAAGCAGGTCAAAATTCGGTGCAATTAGAATCTAAGAATATAAAGAGTTAAAAATGTTGTAAAACACACATTTGACTTCCGAAGTCAAAGCACGACAAGTATACTGGATAGAGGTCTAGAGATAGAAACAAGCAGTCGAGAGTCAAGACCATGTTCATCAGGACGGCCTTAATGTCTGAACGTAGTTCAATCTAATATTACTTTAAAGATGCATGTTGACTTATGAGGTCAAACAGTGTGATTTTTGATTTTAAAATTGACTTGAACGACATTTCTTACCTAACAAATTCTCCAAATTTTTGGTCTTTTTATTCATAATTTTGGCGTGGTATCATCTTTTTTTTTTAAAACTACATATATTTGGACGTAAAAGGAATTGAACTATTTTGACCGGCCAATTAAAAAATGTTAGCTCTATATATTCTTGGAGATTTGAAAATCATAATTTTGTTTGAAGCTCAAATAATCATATCTTCTATCTTCTAATCTTCTAATATAAATAAAAGACTAATTAAAAAAAATTATTAAACGATCTATACCCTTCATTTAATAAAACATTTAATCTTAGCTATTTATTCATTTAATTTTAAAAAAAACTGATTTTGACTTTTTAGAGTAAAACTAATGTTTACTTAAATTGATTTCGACTTTAATTCTTACTCTTATCTTTAATTAAATATTACTAAAACACTAACTTTAAGATCAATTTAATTCACTTACTTCATTTTTACTGTTTGGAAATTTGGATATCATTTAAAATCAATTTAATTCACTTATATAATTTAAAATCAATTTATATATATATAAAATTCATTTATCTCATTTGTACGATTTGGAAATTTGGATATCATATTAATTATTTTCTCGATTTTCAAATATATTAATTAATGTTACTTACATCATTATAACATATACAGAGACCTGTAATAACATAATCATTCTATAACATCCTTTGTCATTATCAACTACATTTAATTTATTTGGCTAAAAGATAACTATAACCTCCATTTAATTATACTTATTAAAATCATAAGAATCTTCTAATCTTCTAATATAAATAAAAGACTAATTTTAATTATATCTATTAGATAATCTTAACCATTAAATTTAGATAAAATTTTAATTATTAGATCTTAACCATTAATTTTGATAAAAATTAAAATCCAATTGTGACTTTTTTGGTTAAAATTAGATTCATTTTTTATTTTAATTTTAAATCAAACTTCTTAAAGATAATTTTATATATGCCCTCTTAAACTTCAAAATATCGTACTTTACCCACTTTGAATTACAAATATTATATTTTCCATTTATAGTATTTAAAATATCATATTTAAATAAATTTTTAGTATTATCATTCTAAAATATTTTATAATTGTTTTAATTTTGTAATCATAACCGATCAACGTTTAACCTTAATACCCCCTTGCACCGATGTTTTCACCATAATTTAAATGTTGACACTATTTGTCGTCATTATTTTATATTCTCATTTTATTTACATTTTATAATTATATAATATCTTTTATTTAATATTTAATCTCTATTATTTTTTAAATAACCCGTGTATCACACGAGTATTTAATCTAGTTTCTTAATAATATTATCATTACGTGGGTTTTTAGATTTCATTATATGATTAAATATTAAAATAATGCAATTATCTAATATATAACCTTAGCCAATAAATAAAATGACTTACTAATAATAACGCAACTAGCTTAGATGCATGGTGATACAATTTTAAGTATAATTATTTTTATCAAAAGTATTAAATATAGTATATTTAAAGTGAGAGTAAAACCTCTAACAAAATAAAGTCAATGGATTGAGTCATTAATTAGAATAGTGTCTAACAAAAATATATGTAAATTTTCTTAAATGTACCCCCCTCTCTCTCTCTCTCTTTATAGATATACTATTAAGGTACTCACGTAATACTGTAATATTAAATAATTTATATTTTATATAATGTTACTTTTAAAAATGTAATAAAATATTATTCGCGTAATTTAATATCACGAAAAGTATCGTACAATGTCAGTTTTTTATTTTTTTATTTGTATCAACTATTTTATTAATTTTAAAAATAAATTCTAAAAGACATTAAAATAAGAACAAGATTTATATTTATGAAGAAGAGAGAAGTTAATAAGATTTTAAAAATTATGTTGATGTGGACGGATAATTGTGTTTGTATGAAAGAGTGTTTGTGTGAAAGAGTGTTTTAGTGTTAGAGAGATATTTTAAATAGACAAAAAATTAAAGTAAATTAGAAGAGATAATGAAATATTTAAAAAGGGTATTTTAAAAATTAAAGTAAATTAGGAGAAAGAATGAAATGGTTAAGAAGGGGTATTTTAGTTCATTCAAATTACTTAAAATTAATAGTTTTTAAGGTTGTAAGTGTATTATAAAGGAATAATATATATATATATATATATATATATAAATTATGAGTTTTTAAGATTGGTTCTCGTGTTTCTCGCAATAAAAACGGTTCTCAAATGAACTTTTCACTATACACACACACACATATATACATATATATAGGGGAGAGTTCAAACGAGAACTGTTCTTCGTATGAGAACTACGATAACCAATCTTAGCTCTTGATTAAATTTAATCAATCGCTAAGATTTTTCGGCGGCTAAATAATGCCTCATTAATGTATCATTAATGACACATTAATGAGAGTTATTTCGGAAAAATCAAGCCTCGTAAACTAATGACGGGTCATCCGGACGTAATTCACGGTTGGGTAAATATATAAATTACCAAAATACCTCTATTAATGGGTTATTAATGACGTTAAAAACAATTTTTGCAGTTCTCGTACGAAAAACATTTATTGTTTGAACTTTTGTCTATATATAATGGATTAATAAAGGTTTTATGTTTAAACATATAACCCAAATGTCAAATCTAGACCATTAAATTTTTTAAATCAATGATCAAGATCTAATAATGACATTATTGTAATTAAGTAAACAATTATAAGATATAATTATAGAATGAAGGGTATTATGGGAATTCTTCACCCCATAAATTTCGCCCCTTCCTTTCTTTTCAACTTCCAGCACCGAAAATGATAATAATTTCAGTTGAAAATGATATCATTTTCCATATAAAAATAATAATAATATACAACATTTAAAGTGATAACATTATCCACATAAAAAATGATAAAAATAGACTCATTTTCGGCCGAAAATGATATAAATATACATGGTTTAGCCGGAAATAATATAAAAACACATGTTTCTAAATGAAAATGATATAATTACACTACTTCCAGCCGAAAATAATATAAATACACATGTTTTTAGCCGAAAATAATACAGATACATATGGTTTACAGCCGAAAATGATAAAAATTCACATGATTTAAAATAATAATATTTTGGTATCATTTTCATATGGTTTCCATTTTCGAAATAAAATTTTCAAAAATATGGGAAAGTGGTCTTGTTTGAAAGATGATTAAAAAAATGAGTAGATTGGTATAATTTTTTTTTGCTCAGATTCTCAAAATTGAAATAGTTATGGTCATTTAAACATTTAAGAGGTAAATAAAAAATGAAATTTTGGGAAAATCTTATAGGATGCGCGTGAGTTTTTTTTTTACAATTCCTATTTTGCCCTTATAAATGAGTGATTGAGAACTGGCCTTTGAGTTCTATGTTTAAGAGCGGGGCTATGTGGATCATTATCATATATATATATATATGTATATATATATATACGGGAGGGTTTATTTGAGAACCATTATTATTGTGAAAACAACAAGAACCAATCTTAGCCGTTCAATTGGTAAGTGGAATTCATAGATGATAAGCGTGGGGAGATTGAGTGTGGCAAAGTGCATGTAAGGTATTCATGGGTAGGCAATCCAATTGAAGAAGGGGAATTGAACGGATAAGATTGGTTCTCGCAATAAAAATGATTATCAAATAAACTTTTCAATATATATATATATATATATATATGTGATGTTTGGTTCAGTACAGTCCTAGATTCTTAGGGCTACAAATTGGCGTCATGAATTGAAGCTTCTGTCTTCGCAATTTTGATTTTCAATCGAGTTTGTTGTTAAAATTATGAAAGTAATGTCACATAAACATTGGACAAAAAATGACCTTGTAATGTGATTAATAAGTCACTTGGACTATTCTACTTATAAGCGATAGATTTTGAGCGAGAATCCACAAACTTATATGGTATTGGAGCAACTTTCAAGCGTGGTTGGTCAAGGAACACACAAACTTCACATCATCCATAAGTATCTATGCGTTAGGCGTGAAACAAGAATGCCACACGTGAGCGGGAGTGTAAAGTGATGTCTCAAATTGGACGAAAAATGACCTTATAATGTGCTTAATAAAGATACTGAGCTGCTACTCCACTTATAGTCAATTAGATTTAAGTTAGAATCCCACAAACTTACAAAAACTATGAATTTGTGTTATTTGATTTTACTGCTCACTCTAACATCACTCAACAAAAATTCAACCTATAACGAAACATAAGGTGGTGATGTATCTTATATAGCGAGAAGTTTTATATTGTCCTATAAAAATTTTCTAATTATTAGATCAAGATAAGTGTCAAAATAATAAAAATAAATTAGAAAAGAAAATAAGTGAATTACATTAATTATCATTTATTAGGTGAGAGAATGATATAAAGTAAATAAAATTTTTGTTTATATATGATTAACATGTAATAGGTCTAAGCAATCAAAACTACTTTTTTAAAAGAAAAAAAAGAAGTAATTGATTGACAAAAATCAAAATAGTAATCATGAGCTAATATAGATCTAAGCAATCTTCCCATGTGAAAACCTGTACGTGCTAGAAGCCAAGAGTAACATTAAATTTGGATGTGTATTGTACTACGTTAATGATTTATGCGCATATCATTTAAGAGTTAGATCAAGTTAAAAGACTTTTGTGTATATATATAACTTCAGTTGCTTTCATTTAAATAAACAACTGTTAATTTTGTAGACCTAATATTTTATATGCCTTAAATAACGCTTAAATTGTCTAACTTTTAAAATAGAGGATGTTATATCCTCATTAAATCTTCTTAATTACCCGCTAAATCAAAACAAGTATATATTAAACTCAACAGAGAATACAAAAAAACAAAACTAGTCAATTCGATCTACATATCATCATTTAGCGGGTAAAAAGATAAAGTAGAGTATTTTAATAAAAAAATTATATTTGTTCTACAATTAATATAACAGTTATAATATTTATATACTCATAAACCTATTATAAATTATTTTTATCCAAGTATTTAAAAATATAATTATTTAGCTAAGCATTTTTTATCAAGTATATATATATGAAGGAGAAAATATTTTAATGTATAATAAATGATTTGTCTTTAAATAAATAAATGAAGTAGTGGGTCCAGAATTAAAGAAGGAGGATGAATGAAGGGGTGAAGCAAGCAAGGTGTATCTGGACTGGACTGGACTGGAAGGAGCAGTAGTACTTGAAGGAAGGCTGATGAATGTGTTGGTATGCCTTGACATGACATTTCACTGCGCTTTGCAAAACATCCCTTTTGACCCCCCATCCACACCCACACCCACAACCAATCCATGCATCCACTGTTACAATCACACCACTCCTCCTCACTCCTTATCAATGCAACATCTAATATCACCAAACCTAGCTTCACTGCATTATGAATAATCATAACACTTTTTTACATCTTTAATACATATGTATATACAATATTTACCAACATATTCCGTCATAATCTCAACCACTGATCTCCAAATTGACTTTATAGATTCTGCATATAAAGCTGGTTTCATATTAAACCTTACCTTATATATGTAAGCAAAATCAACGAGAATATATTTTCAGAAAGAACAGATTTAAGCCCTTAAAATCTTGATATAAGGGCCAACAAAAACTTAACGCGTCTACATAAATTGGATTCATCTACTATATTTATCACCTTTTACATCTTTTTTTTAATATTTATTGTTTTTATATTATTGTGAATTAAAAATGAAAGTAGTTTCGTCAATTATTGAATAATGTGTTGTGTGCACGCTTATGGTAGCTATCTTACGGCGGCACGGAGGAGATCAAAGAGCAAGGTTGGGGTCGGGGGTTGTTTGCCAATTGCCATAGGACTAAAGGTAATAGAAGATGCTCATTGGTTCGAAAAGAGAAATTAAACCAGGGTTTATAATTAATTTATTCCAAAATTAAAGAGGTATTTGATTTCCACCTCTTTTTCAATTTAAAAAGAGTAAAATAATACTTTAGGTAACAAACATTTTTTTTTGTCTTTTAAATATCTTTATTCGTCTATATACATGAGTGTTAAGAAAATAATATATTGTTATAAGTAATAAACAAACACCACCTTAATTTATACTAATATATAAATGGTATAGTATTTTCTCTTCTTTAACTTATTAATACTACTTAATTTTAAGTATTATATATTTTTATGTAAATAATACAAATAAAATACCTAAAGCAAAGTTACTTAATCATCTCCTTAAGTACCTCGACTAATTTATGATAATTGTTCTTTAACAACTCATTAAACATAATGATATATCTTTTTTTTTCATTTTTATTGTTTTCCAAAAATTACATTAAAAACTAATAAAAGAGTGATTAAAAAATAGAGATATAAAAAAAATAAATAGGAGAAAGAAAACGGATATGTTACCCGAAGAACCGATATGCTAATATCGCATTTCGCAAATATCATACGCTATATTCTTAAAACTAGATATGTTGTAAAGTACAAATTAAGACGTCACCGTATAACTAATAAAACATACAAACCATTGTAAGTATGAGGAAAAAATTATGAAAGGAAAATGTATTTTGAGTATCTAGATATTTTTCCAGAATTTTAAACAAGAGTTTTCAAACCAAATAAAAGTATATATTTTTGAAGAAAAAAGTGTTATTTTTGACCAATTATTATGTTTTTTTATGTCTATGTAAAATTACCGATGATGATTTTCATCAAATGAATTTCAATTGTAATGATTATTTACTTGAGAGGAAAATCAATATTTATGAAAAAACAGAAAAAGCAATACATACATACATATATATATATAGGAGAGAGTTAATGTGAAAAATGCTTTATTTGCGAAAAATGCGAGAAGCAATTTCAACCATTGATTAGTTTTTGATCTTGTGGTTAACATTAATCATAATTATTATTTTTATTTAAATCAAAAGGGTACATTAGTATACAAATAAGTTTTCTCTCTCATCTCTCTACTTAAATTTATTCTCTTTCTAATTTATTGATATTTCTATCTCATGTTTTTCTTTCTCCTAAATTTTAAATTAAAATTATAAATAAAAATAATTTTCTAGTGTATTTATTATTTTGAAGGTGTGCACCAGTGAACACAACCAAATGTTTACTAGTTTTCTATCGTTCGTTCTATGTTTACCGTTGAACACACTTAAAGACAAATTGTTTTAAGCATTTAAAAAGAAAAATAGAACAAAAATATCGTGTTCACCATTAAACACATGATAACAGTTATAGAAGTTGCGAACACATAAATTACACAAGTCAAAGATAAATTATTTTAACCATTTAAAAAGAAAAAAAAACAATATCGTGTTCACTATTTACGAGTTTTTCATTATTACTATGTTCAATATTGAACGTTACCAAAAGTGTACGAGTTTTCACATAAGTTCATGATCGAGCCGTCTAAGAAACACTAAAACAACACATTCACCGATGAATATAAAAAATTAAATAGTAAAAGAACTATATTCACTAGTAAATACGATAATGAAAAAGACATAAAGAAAAATGTTAATTGGTGAATATCATAAACAAACACGTAATTACGGTCCATCAGTTCTTCGATTTCCATGATAATTAAAAAAATAAACCCATTTCATCAAACAAAAATAATGCTAAAATGTAAAGTGTAATATTCAATATACCAGAGTAAAACTAACAAAAGATCATGGGTTCTTACCAATTAATACAAATACCACCAATTTTTTTTAAGAAATCCTTTGGATCGAGATGAAAAAAAGAAAGAGATCAACAGATTGATCGAGATGCAAAAAATTGATGAACAGATTGCTTGGCAGTGGTGACCTACGGGTTGTCGGTGGCAGCTTTTAACTCCAACCACATACTTCTTCGATCCTCGATGTCATCCGCATCTCCGCCGCCTTAGACCGAAAATATTACAACCACTGAAGAAGGAAGAGAGACCGCCTTAGACCAACACGTTGACGACTTCAGATTTGCAAAGTTAGACAAGGCTCGACGACTTCAGATCTGCGGAGTTAGACGAGGGTTGACGACACTAGTACAAAACTGTGATTTGGTCACACATAGTCGGAATTATACGGCCACACATTCGAATATTTATGTGGCTAAAGGTACCAAAATAAATTTCACGTTATTAGCTAGCCACATATGAATTCCGATCGTGTGACCATTCGGAAATGTATCGCCACACCTTCGAACATTCATATGGCTAAAGGTTACTGCTATTTTTTTGCTGATTATTTAGCCACATATGAATTTGGAACGTGTGACAAATGAAGAGTAAGTTAAAAGCATTAGTCACGATATACATATAAAATGTGACAAGTTTATGTCACACACTTTAACACTGTGACCAAATACCATATATGGTCACATTAACTAATTGTTTATGTGTCTAAATCATAGAGTCGAGTTTTGTCACACATGATTTAAGTGTAGCCAAAATCTGTTACATATGGTCACGTAACTTATTATGTGTGTCTAAGGTTTAGCGTGTGTTAGCTTGCCAGAAGCTAATGTGTGGTCACATTTATTTTAGCTCGGTCATGTGACTATATGGCTTTATAATAGCCACACCATATCACAAATGTGTATCTTAATGATGTTTATGGCAACATTTTAGGTGCTTATATATGACCAAATGCCATATATGGTCACATGAAATAATTGTTTATGTGTATGAATCATAGAATCGAGTTTTGTCACATATGTTTTAAGTGTAGCCAAAATCCGGTACATATGATCACGTAACTTATTATGTGTGTCTAAAGTTTAGCATATGTTAGCTTTCCAGAAGTTAAGGTATAAAGTCACATTTATTTTGGCACGATCATGTTATGGCTTTATAATAGGCTATAGCCACACCATATCACAAATGTGTATTTAAATGATGTTTATAGCAACATTTTAGGTGATAATATGTGACCAATATATGCATAACAGTCACGTCGTGAAATATTCATGTGGCTATTATTTTGAACAACAATAAACAATTATCATTAAATTTGATATTCGTCACACATGATTTCAGTGTAGCCAAATGTTAACGTGTGTAGTTAATAATAAGTCTTAGGTTTTCAAATCGAAGTAACATTTAGCTCACTGGTCTAACACATGTTTCTTTGTAGAGATGGATGGGATGTGACTCAAGTTTGAATCCGACTTTCAGCATAAAATTCATAAAATTGAATCGTTGTGTAACTAGAAATTACAAAACGCCACACAAACATAAAATTCATGTGACAATTGGATGATCAATAGTTACACAAAATACACATTTAATTGACTTTAAAAAGCATATGGTCACAGTTATTAACACTTTTAGCCACTTTTGGCTTAATTGTATGTGACGAAATCAAAAAAAAATCGTTGTGTGACTAAATCATCGAAGATGCCACATATATTATATATTCATGTGGCCAAATGACCGGTAAAGGATATTCTCAAAAACTGCTTGTGTGACTATAAAGTGTTTATGGTCACTAAAACTATAAATCCAATATAAACTCGTACCAATCAGTCACACATTTTATGGTTTTGGTTACTATTTTTAAATAGATACGGCCACTAACCCGCTAATGTAACTGTATGTACCCTATGGTCACTCGACCTTTCGTCACACATACACTGAAAATGCAACTGTGACTATATGCATATCTTCACACTTTTTTGGTGTAACGAAATCACATATTTGTTCTAGTGCGACTTCAAATGTACAAGCAGCGACTACGACCTGCAGTGGTCCTTTTTATGTCGAGATCCAAAAATGGTGGATGACAAGTAGCTACATTGTGTTCGTAACATCGGTGGTCGGCGATGGTCGGCTCAGCGGTCGCGGTTAGCAGAGAAGGAGGCGTTAGAGTGGCAGATAAGTGGTCGACCGGCGTCTGAGGCATTAGAGGGGTAGATATGTGATTGACTAGAGGCGAAGGTGGTGATATTGAAAAGGGTCGGCTGGAAACTTTTTAAAAGGGAGAGAGGATGTGGAACATTTATGTTTGATTGTGTGGAACAACTAGGGAAGATACGTGATATAGGAGATAGGAGAGAGAAGATGGAAATCATCTTTAATTGTCCATTTTAGCCTTGATTTTCCTAACTTAGTACCATTTAGCTTACTCTTAATTACGAAATTGCCACCAAAGATCATAGCCATTGATAAGTTAATCCAAAGGTCTACAATACTTCTCGCACTTTTCGCAAATAAACTACTTTTCGCACGAACCATCCTCTCTCTCTCTCTCTTTATATATATATATATAGGCAACAGCTCAAACGAGAACTGTTTTTAGTACAAGAACCACGAGAACCAATCTTAGCCGTCCAATTCTCACTCCTTCAATTGGATTGCCCACCCATGAATTCCTTACATGCACCATGCCACACTCAATTTCTTCACGCTCTACATCCATGTATTTCATTATCCAAAATGAATGGCCAATATTGGTTTTCGCAGTTCTCGTACGAAAAACAGTTCTCGTTTGAACCTTCTTATATATATATATATACTAGCATCATACTCGCGCAATGCTGCGGCGGTAAATAGTTTTTGGTTTACTATATTTCGCTTTCAAGAATGTAATGATATGTTATTTGCGCGAGTCAATGTCACGAAAAGGTTCTCTACAACAACATGTCCGGTTTTTTTCAAATTTTCTTTTATTAACATTTTACTATTTTATTAATTTTAGAAATAAATTCTAAAAGACAATAAAATAAGAAAAAAATTTATATTGATGAAATAAAGAGAAGAGTTAATAAGATTTTAAAAATTATGTTGATGTGGGTGGATAATTGTGTTAGTATGAGAGAATATATTTTGAATAAAAAGTTAAAGTAAATTACGAGAGAATAAAATAGTTAAAAATTGAGTGGATGAGATTAATTTAGATTAAATGAAGGGTCTAGATTTTATATTGATTGAATTTTAAGAAGTCTTAAAATTTAAGAGGAGAGAGAATGTTAAATATTTTATATAGTAGTATAGATAGTATTGATATGGGGTTAAAAATTGAGTGGATAAGATTAATTGTCACACCCAGAATTTTATTATTAAGTTTACGCAAGAAATGTACAAAGTGTTACACAAGTTAGGAATGGATATACGCGATAAGATGTGGTTTTAAACTAAAGGGGCTAAAACCGTCAGATTTCAAGTTAATTAAGTGCAGGGGCTGTTGTGTACAAAGTTGAAACTTATATATATATACACCAACTTTGACTACAAAGAAGTCAAAGTTTGTAATTCTTTCTGTTAGAACCTAGAGGGGGGGTGAATAGGTTATATGCCCACTTTTTGAAGTCTTTAACAATATTTGCAAGTAATTAAAGAGTTTAAGGAAGAAAGATATCACCAATGAAGTAGTTTGGACACAATGATTTAAAGTGGTTCAAGCAAGGGTTAACAACCTTGCTCTACATCCACTCCTTGGCCTCACCCACCAAGAGTTGCTCCACTAACTTCTCTCTTTGAAGGTAGAGATAAACCTTTTACAACTTCTCTCTAATTCTAAGGCTAGAGATGATCCTCACTTCTCTCTAATTCTAAGGCTAGAGATGATCCTCACTTCTCTCTAATTCTAAGGCTAGAGATGATCCTCACTTCTCTCTAATTCTAAGGCTAGAGATGATCCTCACTTCTCTCTAATTCTAAGGCTAGAGATGATCCTCACACTATTACAAATATATAAGAAGGTAATGTAGTGTTTGAACTTTGAATGCTTTCACTCTTGCTTCATTCTTGATCTTGAAATGTTGAATTTGTATCAAGAATATGAGCTCACAAGTTTTTGTATATGTTCTGTGTTTTTCAGATTGCAAGAGGTTAGTAAAACACAAGACTTGAGTTGCTTTAAATAAGGAAAAAGTTTGATGCTCAAAAAGTGTCCAGACGATCCACGGTCGATCCACGGTCGACCGTGGAATCGACCGTCGCACTGCTGGAGATTTTTGAGCCTTGTGCGTATAGACGTTGGGCTTTTACCAAAACCACACACAACCCATTTTTACCATAAAAATGCACTGAAAAGAAGCTTAAGAAAAGTTGGGTTAGTGTCATACTTCTTAAGTTTGAATTTAATCATAAAAATGGTAGTTTAGAAACCAAATGCACAAAGCATGTTGGAAGTTTAACTGTTTGAGAGATTCCTTTTGCTAAATATGGTTTTGGCTTATTTCAATAGAAGATTATGTTTAGTATTTGCCAAAATAGGAATTCATTTGCTTTGACTACCAAGCTTGTGATTTTATAAAAAATTTCTCAATTTTTATAAAAGTTTTTATAGAAATTATTTTATAAGAACTTAAACTCATTTAATTATTTATTTTGTAAGCTCATAAACTTTGAACGTTTATTTGTAGGAGACTTCAACATCGGCTTCTACTTGAACTCGGATCTTGACGATTGGAGCTTGGCCATTTGATGAAGCTTGTTTTGTAGATTATAGATGAGAATATATTTGATTGAATATATATATATATGTATATGTGCACATATGTTAATGTTAATACATACAATTATATAAACAAGTTGTATATTTTTGTGTCAACAAAAGAGGATATATTTATAAGCATATTTTTCCCAACACTTTCTCTGTAACTCACGAGCACAAAGATCAACTTCTGGCAACTCTTAGTTTCTTTGAAGTAGAAGCAGAATCACTAGCTTATTCAAGAGTATAGCAAGTAATCAAGTGGAGGTAAGGTTTCAAACCATTGTTCTTATGGTTTTTATGGATTTAAACACATGATTCCATGGTGGAATTATGTTAAGGATGTTTTATATTGATTAGATCATGTATATCAGTGTTAGGAGGTGTAGGAAAACACCTCTAGTCGATTTATGATGAAACTATAGGATTTCTTGGTGAAATCCGGCAGTTCTAGCTAAGAACAGTCTGCTGGTCTGTGATGTACACGGCCTGTGTAGCGGTACACGGCCGTGTAGCAGTATAGGCGGTCACAGGGCCATGTAAGGTTACATGGTCGTGTAGTATAAGAGGTACATGGCCCGTGTAGCGGTACACGGCCGTGTAGTGTGCAAGGCGGTCATAGGGCCATGTAGGGTGACTAGACCACACTGGCCATGTTGCCAGCTTAGGTCGTGTAGCATATAAGGGACACGGCCGTGTAGGCCCTATTTTAGATCAGAATGACTTATGTATTATTCATGTATTGTTATATAGGAGGTGGTTGACATAAAACCTGCATCAGTGATCTGTGAAGTATTGCATATTACAGTTATAAGGTGAGTCTTCTAGACTTCACTTCATATTAGCAGCATGTGTAGTTTCATATCAGATTGCTAACATGCTATGTTATACATGTGAATAATGCAAGCTTACTACTAAGTGCAGTAGGTCTAGAACCAGAGGCTAGCTTTGATTGCCAGACATGCGTGTATTATCTTCATGTGATTGTATACGTGTGCTCATACGATGTTATGTTTAGACTACTCACTAAGCTCTCGTAGCTTATCAGATACTATTTTTAAAATGTTTTGCAGGTTTTATCAAAGGCAAGGGCAAAGCTCCGGTTTGACTTCCAATTGTTAAACTCTTTGAAATTAACGGCTGGTTTGTAAATATCAAGTTTTTGGTACCAAACTTATGACAGTATTTACGTGAGTATCTATTGATATGTCAGGTTTTCAAATAAGTATTGCTTCCGCTTTTATGTTAAACTTTGAGATGCGAACACTTATAGGTGTTTGATCTTAATATTTCAAATTTGGTTTTTGGGGCGTTACAACTTGGTAGCAGAGCCAAGGTTTGAGGGATCTGGATGTGTACAAGACATATTCTGGATTTAAACCATGGTTCTGCGGATTTTGAAAATTGTCAAATTGGAGGCTTGCAGCTTGGTGAGTATACTAACAGTTATATTGATTATGTATTATGTGAGTATTGCATGCGAGTACAGAATATGCTTAAGACAGATATGTTATATATATTTACAACTGTTAATAGTTGCTTTTATTGTGCATTCAAGATGAATTTAGTGTTATATGAATAGATGAGAACATGATGTATTAACTTTGGCCTAAGCCTGTGAATCGGGAATTTTTGTGATAAAGTTAAGATCAAATGTGTGTAATGTGTTTAGAGTAATATAAGGGCCCATATTATTACAAACACATGATACATGTTAGAACTTAACGGAATCATGAGGAATCTTGTGAATCGGGTGAGGGGTACTTGTAAGGTTGTACACCTGAGAATATATGTAGAATGCCTTAGTATGTATAGAAATACTTTGGATATGATAATAGGTGTACTGATATATGGTTATACAAGTAACTGTTTGTTATACAGGATAGTGTGATAAAGCCACCCTTTTGTTTTAGTGCTTTATCTATACTACCAGAATGATATATACAAGAGGTTCAAGAGTAGTGTATAATCCTAAGAGTGATTTTAGTCACAGACATGAAAAGATAAATATCGGTATTACAAGTGAACGTATTCTTATAAGAATATAGCATGATAGGGTGTTTGAGCCCCAGATATAATTGTTAAATATCAGAACTTACATCTGAAGAATTCAGTGCAGAAAACTTAGTAAAGTGGTGAAGCAGAGTTTATGCCATATATTGTTGTATGAGTTGTGGAACAGATAAAAGAACAAAGAAATGATCAGATAAGAGTCAGTATCAAGATTAATTGTAAAAGGTGTGGTAATAAGGCAAATTTACAGATGTTATGTACATAAAGTTATTATGAGGACTAAGGAAAGTAAGTTAAAACAAAGTGGAAAGAGGTATGTATTGGTATGATCTACGATATTATTCAAATACGGTAAATGAGTGGAGTATTTGTGAAATAAAGGCAAGTATAATGGTACGAGATGTGATTGATATTATGACTGACCAAGAATTGTTTTGTTACAGTGTAATGGATTGCAATGCAAATTCTAGAACAGAAAATGAAGTAAGGAATGAAGGAAACCCTGACATGGTTACTATAGGAGAGGTGGAAGACTATATTTCCCTTTACGGGGAAAGGCGTGGAGCCATACCTACCAAACACCTTAGGGGTGTCGTCGCGAATGAGTTTGAAAAGTGTATTAAAACAGTTATGCCGTCCATTATGACTGAAATGAAGAATGAGATACGAAGTATAGTCCGAGAAGAATTTCATATATTGAAGGATGAAATTATTAATGAGATAAAAGAAGATAAAATGGAGATAAAAGCCGAGGGATCCCATAGAAGAACAGGATGCGAGACTTGTGGTAAGAACCATACGGGCCAGTGTAAGTACAGAACTAAAGGTTGTTATACGTGTGGAGAAGTAGGACATAACTATAAGGATTGTTTATCTTTGGGAAAATTTTGTTATGATTGTGCTCAGTACGGGTATGAGTCCTCAGAATGTACTAACTAGCTGGAATTCGTCAGTAGAGATATTAAATAAATAAGTGGAAACGATGTAAGGTTTCTTTTATTATGTATGTAAATTATGTAGAACCGATATGTACTTTTCTTAGATAATAAATTATTGAAAGAGGTAGAATCACAGAAGATTTTGTGTTATTGGTTGAAGTACGGGTGAGGAATATTTTGTACCTATGAATATGAGTGAGTTCCAAATAGTAGTTGGAATAGACTGGTTAAATTATAACCATGTTATGATGTTATGTGAACAAAAGTGATACGAGTTCATATCCCAAGTGGGGAAGAACTAAATATATGTGCTAATATTTTAAACAGGTAGGTTACATGGGTGTACAGTTTCAAAAGCTGTGGGAGTATCTTCAGTATGGATACATTATTTTCCTCAACCTATGTTATAAATATTAACTTATAGAGGATCAGATGAGCTAGAGAGGTATGAAAGTAGTATGTGAGTATTTTGTTAGGTAATTCAAGAAATAGCCAAGGTTACTGTCAGACAGACATAGTATGTTTAGAATTTGTGTGGTGTTGAAAGCTTAACTAATTACGAGAACTACGTACAGACTTACTCCTTCAGAGATACATGAATTATTGAAATGATTTCAAGAATTATTACATGTGGGGGTTTATAAGACCCAGTAGCATTTCATGATGTGTACTTATGTTATGTGTATTAATTATTGTGGGCTCAATAAAGTGATCATGAATATATGTCCGGTGTTCAGAATATGAGAATTACTTGATCAGTTATAACGGGGTAAAGTGGTTGTCAAAGCTGACTCCAGATCAGATTTTCTTCAGCCTGAGATCAGAAGGGATGGTATTCCTTAAATTGTGTTCAGAAACGTGTAGATGTTTTGAAGTAGTTATAATACCTGTTAGCCTTGCTAACGCACCGGCAGTGATTATGTATTAAAAAAATAGGGTGTATAAGTCAATGTCAAGTAAGTCAGTAATTGTGTTCTTCAACGATATATGTATTTATTTCAGAAGTTTATCAGATCATGAGAATCATGTTTGAAAAGTTTTAGTGACACAGAGCAGAAAATAGTTATATGTTAAGTTTTCAATATGAATTTAAGATGTAAGGAATGAAATTCTTTAGATAATTTATTAGTAGGAATGGGATCGAGATGAATTCTGAGAAGTAGAGAAGGTAATGAACTGGGAGCCGCCAAAGAACCCGACAGTAATCAACAGTTGGATGGGATTAATTGCATAAACTATGTAAAGCAACAGTTTGCACTACCTGAATCGACTGAAGAGACGATAGCATTGTGTGATGACAGTGCACTGATTTGGATGGATGCAGAGGGGCAGAGTTATTATTTACACTTCTAGACAGTTCAATCGTATGAGAATGAGTATACAGACCCACACTTGATAGTAGTATATGTGGTATGCTAGTTATATGATATGTAAGGATATTACCTCAATAGTGGGTGGATATGTGGATGTAAGACTATTGTTGGTGCGCCGCAATAGCATTCATAGGTGGTGTAAGACTACCGATAGTGCGCTACGGTAGCATTCAGTATGATATGATGAGATTAGGTATTTCTTCATGTGTAGAGTTGTTTACACGAAATTATAAAAGTTAGAAATTATTGTTGAATGAAAAAGACCTTTAAAGGCGACAGAAACAGTGGTCAGAATCAGTGAGGGAATTGTGAGTAGAATATTATATTATTCAGGGTAAGGCTAATGATATAGCCGACAGTTTGAACAGGAAATCAGAAATAATACTTGTATGAGTTAATTATCTAGATGATAATTACAATGCTTATATTCAGATGAAATGGGAACAGGTCAGTCAGAAGAAATCAAAAGTGAAAAGTATATTAAAGAATGGATGAGAATGACAAGAAATAAATCCGATTAAAGACAGTTGTGATATACTGATTAGATATAACCGTATGTGAGTATCAGGTTATGGAGATGCAAGTCAGACACAGTTAAATGAAGCTCACTAGTTTGGATTTTCCATTCAGTCAGAAGTTACCAATTTTATAAAGACCAGAGGGTGGATTACTGATGACCGAATATGAAACAAAATATAGTCAGATAAGTGGAGAAATACTTATAAAGGTGTACGAAAGAAAGCCAAACGTCCGAAATTATAACTGGAAATATTAGTATGAAGCTGAATGCCAAATTATCCGAAAACTCTTCGAAGTTATAATGTGTTATGAGTGATTGTAGGCAGGTTAAATAAAAGTGTATATGTAGTTTCCATTAGAGAAACTCATTGATCAGAATAGTTAACAGATGTGTATGTGAAGTAGATTGTATTAGTTCATAGTATGTTAGTGTTTATTGATTCAGACAAAGATATCAGATCCACTTCTAGAATTCAGAACATACTTCATATAAAGTTAAGGATTAAGCTTTATCTCAGTACATTCAGAATGAAAGAAATATACAGAAGATGGAAAGCATGTTTTATGATTATGTTATTAAGTCAGAAGAAAACTGGGGTACATATTTGCTTGACAGAATTTCGTATTACAACAAATACAGGTTCAGTACCGGGATGTCAATGTATGAAATTGTATGATATTACTGCCAAACTTCAGTATATTGGGTGACGTGGGTCAGAAAGTGTGGGGTAGCACAGAAATGATACAGCGAAAGACATAACAGATTCAGAAAGTAGGTAGTAGATTGTTTGACGTCCAAAATAGACATAAGGGTTTTACAGATAAACAGAGATCATCACATCAATTTCAGTGGAGAAGTATGTATTATTGAAAGTATCACTGTGGAAAGACGTGATCAGATTCAGAAAGGAGGAGAAATTAAGTCTGAAATTCAAATGGTTGTACAAAATTGTTATATATGAGGGGAAGGACAGTTTATAGATCAGAATTATCAGAAGAGTTGTTATAAATTCAGAACACCTTTCGTATATTATATCTCAGAAGATGTTTAGCAGTTAAATCTATAATAAACAGAGTAGATGGGTCAAGTACCGGTAAAAGTGTAGAAAGAGGTCAGAGTATGTATGAGGGCTTGAACATAAAATGATAATATTTATTTAAAACTCTTCGGCAGTTGATTTCGGGGACGAAATCATTTCAAGTGAGGAAGAGTTGTAACACCAGAATTTTATTATTAAGTTTATGCAAGAAATGTAAAAAGTGTTACACGAGTTAGGAATGGATATACGCGATAAGATGTGGTTTTAAACTAGAGGGGCTAAAACCGTCAGATTTCAAGTTAATTAAGTGCAGGGGGCTGTTGTGTACAAAGTTGAAACTTATATATATATACACCAACTTTGACTACAAAGAAGTCAAAGTTTGTAATTCTTTCTCTGCAACTCACGAGCACAAAGATCAACTTCTGGCAACTCTTAGTTTCTTTGAAGTAGAAGCAGAATCACTAGCTTATTCAAGAGTATAGCAAGTAATCAAGTGGAGGTAAGGTTTCAAACCATTGTTCTTATGGTTTTTATGGATTTAAATGTAGGAAATCCATGCACGCCAACACCCGTACGCAACGGAAGCAACGACATCAAAAACCGGGGTTTTCGGGTATCAAAACCGACATGCATGTATTCCCCAAGTGGGGATCGTGACTACAAACGAATATAGCAACTAAAAGAAACGAGAGGGAGGAGAAATTATACCATCACGAGGCTGGAGCTATCCACCGAGCTAGAAAGATCTTCGAGAACCCGAAACCGAGCACCTATATTGATAGTCCACACCAAGTAGCCGAGATCCCGTCTTTCTATTGACCCGACACACGAGCTCCTCTATTGATAGTCCACACCAAGTAGCCGAGATCCCGTCTTGCTATTGACCCGACACACGAGCCACACAAAGTCCTCGTGCTTCTGGAGCAGCAACAACACTAATAGAACTCCTCTTGCTCTTGATACACTCACTCAACTCACTATATCACTTCAACTAGTATATTATATGTGTGTGTATGTACAAAATGGCAAGAGCTCTAAATGAGAGAGAGTCATATGCCTTTTATAAAGTCTGGAGAAGTTAAAATGCCACCAGAGTCGGCCACCTAGCCACTCTCTCATTGGACCAACACAAAGGTCCAATAGAAATAAAGTGTCACTTTGACTTCTGCCTTCACGTGCTCTCACGAGCCGTGAAGCCCTCGTGAAGGCCTCATAGGCCGGGTTCCACCGCTCATTCTCATTGGGCCATCGAGTGGTCCAATTAAAAGAATGGCGCCTGCCTTCACGGGCTCTCACGAGCCGTGAAGCACTCGTGAAGGCACTGCTCCCACAACTACTTTGTCCGGGTGGTGAAGGCTCGTGGAGGGTTTCTCTTCACGACCTCTTCACGGCCCGTGAAGGTCGCCAGAAACCCTAATTTCATATTCTCTTATGTTTGCATTGTGCCGCCGGAATCTACCCTTGGCGTGTGACCCAATAGGTTCGTACCTCATCAGTAGTGATGCTAGTACACGTGTATCAGTGGGCATATTCCAACATTAAACACATGATTCCATGGTGGAATCATGTTAAGGATGTTTTATATTGATTACATCATGTATATCAGTGTTAGGAGGTGTAGGAAAACACCTCTAGTCGATTTATGATGAAACTATAGGATTTCTTGGTGAAATCCGGTAGTTCTAGCTAAGAACAGTCTGCTGGTCTGTGATGTACACGGCCTGTGTAGCGGTACACAGCCGTGTAGCAGTATAGGCGGTCACAGGGCCATGTTAGGTTACATGGTCGTGTAGTATAAGAGGTACACGGCCCGTGTACCGGTACACGGCCGTGTAGTGTGCAAGGCGGTCATAGGGCCATGTAGGGTTACATGGTCGTGTAGCATGAGTGGTACACGGCCCGTGTAGAGGTACACGACCCGTGTAGGGTGACTAGACCACACTGGCCATGTTGCCAGCTTAGGTCGTGTAGCATATAAGGGACACGGCCCGTGTAGGCTCTATTTCAGATCAGAATGACTTATGTATTCTTCATGTATTGTTATATAGGAGGTGGTTGACATAATACCTGCATCAGTGATCTGTGAAGTATTGCATATTACAGTTATAAGGTGAGTCTTCTAGACTTCACTTCATATTAGCAGCATGTGTAGTTTCATATCAGATTGCTAACATGCTATGTTATACATGTGAATATGCAAGCTTACTGCTATGTGCAGTAGGGCTCAGATGCGGTACAGTACTGTGACCTACAATGCTGCCCTGGGTCTAGAACCAGAGGCTAGCTTTGATTGCCAGACATGCGTTTATTATCTTCATGTGATTGTATACGTGTGCTCATACGATGTTATGTTTAGACTACTCACTAAGCTCTCGTAGCTTATTAGATACTATTTTTAAAATGTTTTGCAGGTTTTATCAAAGGCAAGGGCAAAGCTCCGGTTTGACTTCCAATTGTTAAATTCTTTGAAATTAACGCCTGGTTTGTAAATATCAAGTTTTTGGTACCAAACTTATGACAGTATTTACGTGAGTATCTATTGATACGTCAGGTTTTCAAATAAGTATTGCTTCCGCTTTTATGTTAAACTTTGAGATGCGAACACTTATAGGTGTTTGATCTTAATATTTCAAATTTGGTTTTTGGGGCGTTACATTAATTTAGATTAAATGAAGGGTCAAGATTTTATATTGATTGAATTTTAAGAAGTCTTAAAATTTAAGAGCAGAGAGAATGTTAAATGTTTTATATAGTAGTATAGATAGTATAGATATAGAAGGTACAAATGAGAAAATATATTTAGATGAAAATTGGAGACTTAATCCTGGCCCTTCATTTGATTTAATTTGACAGTCTACATGACCCTTTATTTTATTCATTACCCAAACATTAATTGTGACGGTAATGAATTGCATCTTTTGAATTGCGACCATTAGATATAATATATTAATATTGAATTGATAGACATGATTTGTTCATGAATGAAGAGCGTGGGAAAATTGGGTGTGACAAGGTGCATGTAAGGAATTCATTGGTGAACAATCTATTTGAATGAGGAAGATTTGGACGGATAAAATTGATTCTCGCAATAAAAACGGTTTTAAAATGAATTTTTCACTATATATATATATATATATATATATATATATATATATATATATATATATATGTTACATCAAATCCATAATCAGAACAAGGAAGAGTCTCTCCCAACCCAACTTTACCCAAAGTCATATTTAAAAGCTGAACACAACCACCCCCAGGAATGTCCAAAGGAAGATATACTCATAAACGCTAATATTTACTTAATTAATTTAACTACTTTGATTTTTTTTTTTTAAAAGGCAATCAATTTCATTTAAAAAAACCTCTAAGCAAGGACCTTAGAAGTTAGAAACAGCAATAACCAAAAATAAGAGACACCTAACGATTTGCTAGATCACTTTTAAAGTTTTAAAAGATTTTACAAAGGTAACATACTATCACTAACATAATTAACCGTAACATCAGTATCAATTACTCAATACTAACACTTTGCAGTATAATCATATATAATTACAATCACTAACCGCTATGTTAAAATCAAAAATTCTTTTTATTTTATTTTTTATAAAAACTCATGATATTATTAAAATAAGAATTGGATTATTATTGTAAGAATACAAATTAGCTAAAATACAATAAGATAACTAAAATTGCCTCAAAAATAAAATACTACAATCAATAATTGACTAAACTTACAAGAAAATAAACTAAAAATACATTAGATTATGAATTAGATATATCAAAACCGATTCAATCACTATATATCTCTCGGATACAGTTTGTTTCGTAAAATTCAAAATAATAGAATTAATTTAAATGTAATCAAGCTCAACTATGCAATAAAAATTTTATTAATTGAGAGAATATAAAGATTCAAAGAATGAGATTTATTCAAAAACAATTTTACCAAACACAATATAATATGAAATTTGAATTCAGTTTCATTCCGTTTCTTCGAATTTACGAAACAAACAGGAATTTAAGGATTTCTTAAAACTTGCTTATCATGTTATAAACGGATCGGCAATTAATCTTGTAAAACTCGAAAAATTAATCTTATAATTAATTAAGAAGTATAGTAGTGGGAAAAATTATATACGTATATATTATTATTTATCATTTTCGTTGGTAGTGTTTGCCCTTTTTCTCGACAAGCTAGCGTTACGTCTCAATCTTTTATATTATATATATGTCATAAAGTATATATATATATATATATATATATATATCCAAAAAAATTAAAAAATAAAATCATGAGAAACTAGCTAGAACCAAGTAATAATATATATCGATCTAACCTTTAGATAAAGATTCAAAATTCGAATATTACCAACGGGTAATACTCAAATATTTATTATGTTTTGAATGACTTAAATATTGCTCCAGGTGTTCTAACCAACTCATTGCTGACATATATATCCTAGCACAATACGCGTGTAATGCGATTGTTAGGAATTGTTCACACTTGATAACATGTCAACTTTTGATAACGTGAGGTCATATCACGCATCATGATGACATTGAATAATTTTCGTTCGTAATATATCTATTTTCTTTCTTATTTTTTCATTTCTTTTATTTTTCTTTTCTTTATATCTCTTTTATTTATTTTTAAAAACAATAAAATAACAAACAAAAAGAATATTAAATATATAACTAAATTAAACCTTTTGTTTTAATTATACGAGTCATTTAAAAAATTCAAAAATATCTATAAATTTAGGTTACATGTTATTAGATTTATGAGTTCTAGCTATACGTATTTTATAATAGTTAAATTAAAATATGTGTTATATGATAGAATATTCAAACTATTATTTCTATGAAAATCTTTTTTATTTAATTTTAATTTGTATTTAATATCATATAGATTGAAAATTAATTTGCATTTAGTTAAAATTTTTAAACATTATTTATTATAGAAGGTTTAGTTATAAAAATGACATATAAAAATTTAATTAACTCCATATAATAATTTTCTTGTAGGTTTAAATAATGAATAAATTAATAATTTCAAATTATTTAAAATTAAGATATTAAGACAATGAATTAAATACTTTATAATATATGAGTCAAGATTAAATGAAAACACCTTTTAAGGTAAGAATTTGGAAAATAGTTTATAGCGATTAGATGATATTTATTTAACGGCCGATATTAAACTTGGTTTAATTAAAGTATGTTGAATTTTTAATTATTTGATTTAATTAAGTTATGTTAAGTTTATAGTTTTATGTGGCCATTTTAACAGAGTACGTGAGCTGTTAAAAACATTTGTTAATTTACATACTAAAAATGGATTTTGTTGTTTTTGAATAGAGATGGATAACCGGGTGGGGATATCGAACATCGTACTTCCCAATTCCCATCCTCATCTTCCCTGATCCTAGAAGGTTTCAGGGTTCCGGCTGGTAGGGAATAGGGATCATCGAATTGAAGAACTTTCCCTGTTAAGTTTACAAAAATAGTTTAATTATTACACATGATAATCTTCGTATAAATTAAGAAATAACAAATCCAGCCGTACTCTAACAGCTTCACATGGCATTCTAATATAAATAGTTTTCCATATTTTGATTTAATTGTAATTAAATTAAATTAACTATGTATGTACGTACAGAACCGGTACGTACTACCTAGCTTCTTTGGTACATGCATGATTCTTGCGGTTCTTGCGGTTCTCATACTAATAATGGTTCTCAAATGAATCCTCCCATATATATATATATATATGGAAAAGTTTAAACGAGAACTGTTTTTCATATGAGAACTGCGAGAACCAATCTTAGGCGTCAAATTCCCCCTCATTCAATTGGATTGCCCACATATGAATTCCTTACATGCACCTTGTCACACTCAATCCCCCCACGCTATTTGTTAGATGAGAGAGAGGTGAAATGTTTAATGAACTGATGGATGAGATTAATGTGAATAAAATTAAGGGCGGAGATTTAGTATTGATCGAAAAATTAAGAACTTGTAATTTTTAAAGGAGAGAGAGTGTTGTATACTTAATATAGTTGTATAGATTTGCCGTAATCAAGAGATTTATTTGTTAAATAAGAGAAAGAGGTGAAAAGTTTAACGAATTGATGGATGAGATTGATGTGAGAAAAATTAAGGGTAGAGATTTAGTTCTGATTGAAAATTAAGAACTCTTAATTTTTCAAGGAGAGAGAATGTTTTATGTTTAATATAGTAGTATAGATTAAAAATATACGAGAAAGTTCAATTAAAAACTATTTTTCGTACGGGAACTATGAGAACTATTTGTAACACTATTAATAACTCATTAATAAAGGTATTTTGGTCATTTATATGTATGTATATACTTGTACCTAACCGTTAATTGCATCCGAGTGAGTCTTCATTAATTTGCAAGGGTTGAATTTTCTAAAATACCCTTTATTATTGTGTCTTTAATGAATCATTAATGAGCTGTCAAAAATCCTAACCATTGATCATTAAATTTAATCAATGACTTATATTGATTCTCGTACAAAAACATTTCTTATTTGAACTGTCCTTTATATATAGGGTAAGGGATAAGAGACAATCTGGACAATTCGTTTTTACCAATCTACAATTTAAAAAAAGAGTTTCTTTTTTAAAATTTAATTAATAAAAAATGGCAATGAAGGGAATTATAGACCTTTTAAAATTTCTAATTAAATGCAGTTACAAATTAATGTTTCAATGAAGTAATTCAAAATTTGACGACCTACCAAATTCCTTGAAGAAAACTTTGATGAATACCTACATTCATAAAAAAAAGATGAACGAGTACTTTTCATAAATTAAAATTTATGATTATCCAAATAATATAAGATCACGTAAAAATTATTCAACTTAAATATTAAAGCAAAATATAAAATCTAAATCATTATTGGACTGAATTTGATACATATAAAAATGAACAATCCTTAAAAAATAGAAACCGAAGAAGAAAAACTATACTAATGAACAAAAACCATACCCTTGATAATAATACAAACACTAGATGAAAAAAAACTAACATTTAAATAGATCTTGGTGGTGACAACAATTTTGGGATCGAAAATGGGGCTATAATCGATCTTCGAACTGCTATTACAAACGGCATGGTGGAGAACCTTGCTAAAAAGTCTTACATATGGCTCGGTGAACGATGGACCTGTGGATGATGGCGCAGTGGATCAGAGGCTGATGGACCAATAGTTATCGCTGACTTCCTGATCTAAACGATGAACAATTTGATAAATTCATCATCTAATACGTAAAGAAATTGATTCACAATCTCAAAACTTGTACACAAGAAATTAATGAACAATTCAACAAGTTCACTTTATGATGCATAAGAAATTGATGCACAATCTTGACACTGATACATTTGAAATTAATGAAACAACTAATACATAAGAAATTACCAAGTCTGAAATCTAATGAATACGAAGTTGATGAAATAAAGAAAAACATTTATTATGTTCCAGGTTTCAAACATCATGAGGTTTTGAAAACACTATGGAACCTATGTGTGGTGTTGGTAGTTGGAAGCTTAACGTCATCATCAGGGCCTTTATGTGCGACATCGGTAATTGTAAGCTTAACAGCATCCTCACACGGCGGCGGTGGTTGAAGCTTAGCGACATCTTTTCATGCTTAGCATCATCACCATGAAATCAGTTGCACTATTGAAAGGGCGTGGCTTTAGGGTTCAACGACTGCAACCTGTAGAAATTAGTGATGGAACAACCGATTGGAAAATTAGGGTTAAATGGTGTGGCCATCAACGGTGGTTTAATGGTTCATCCCGTATAAACTAGTAAAGGAATCGTTGATAAGAGATTAGGGTTCATCTGTGTGGCCATCAACGGCACTTTCATGGTTTCATCGGTGGAGGAAGATGTCGAGGAAGGTAGACAGAGTTTTAGGGTTGTTCCTTTGTTTATACTTGACTCTATGTGTGTGAGAGAGAAATTAGCATTAAATGATCAAACGATTATATAATAGTGGTATTTTATTATTGATTTAAATGTGAGGTTAAAATGTCTATAATACCCCTTAACCATATTTGCCATGTGGATCCCTCTTACACATTTTACATTCTTTTACCTCTTAGTTGATCCCTCCCCTATATATATAGTGGGATCAAGTGAAAGTCCATGATTAAATCTCCTATATATTCTCACCTAGATATACATTCTTATTAGAACCTTCAACTATATATATATATATATATATATATATATATATAGGGTTAGGTTCCATATAGTCCCACCCTTAAATATAGTCCTCAAAGGCTGAATATTGACCATTGGATCTTAAGATGGATGGACAAGATTAATTTTAGAAACCAAAAAAATTAACTCCAAAATAACTCCCTTTTATATAATAAAAAGGGTAAAATTGTCAAGAAACAATAAACTAAAATCCACTTTCCATTTTTTTGGCAAAATATGCGGGACCGAATCCCCCACTTTCTAAAAATCATTCCTCGTCTCCTTATTTTATGTAAATGATGGCTGCATAAACCATTTTCATCATTTTGAGTCCATTTACATTATTGTGTGATACAACTTACATTATTTTAATGTTCAATGATGGCTGCAGAAACCATATTTATCATTTTGAGTCCATTTACATTATGATGTGATATTAATTACATCATTTTGATATTCAAACATGACTGTAGGAAATCATTTATACCATTTTGAGTCTATTTACATGATCATGTGATACTACTTACATCATTTTGATGTTCAAATATGGCTGTAGGAAACCATTTATATCATTTTAAGTCCATTTATATCATTTTCAGTCCATTTACATGATCTTGTGATACTACTTACATCATTTTGATGTTCAAAGATGACTGTAGAAAATTATTTATATCCTTTTTAGTCCATTTATATGATGGTGTGATACTACATACATCATTTTGATGTTCAATGATGGCCGCAGAAACCATATTTATCATTTTGAGTCCATTTACATGATGATGTGATACTAATTACATCATTTTGATGTTCAAATATGACTGTAGGAAACCATTTATATCATTTGAGTCCATTTACATGATCATGTGACTACTTACATTATTTTGATGTTCAAAGATAGCTGTAGGAAACCATTTATATCATTTTAATTCACATGATGGTGTGAAAATGATGAAAATGATAAATAAGCTAACAATTCATTTGCAATCACATTTTCATGACACACAATTGTCATCATTTTCATACATCAGATACATTATATTGATAAGAAAACTGAAAATATCATCATTTTCGCACAACAATATACAAACGACAGATGACTTGACGCATAAAAGTTTATAAATTTCAAAATGATGTGATATCAAATCGTTATAAAACAAAACCAAACCATGTTATCATTTTCATTCAATAGCATATAGTGAATACTAACAGAAAGATAACATACAGTTGAACGAAAATGATGAATAAGCTAAAAATGATATATGTGATGTAAGAATGATTAGTTCATGGTTGCAAGCATATGATACATCAGTTAAAATGGATAGATTTTAACGTGTAGAAACTGATGTATGAAATGATGACAATTCATAACTCATCAAATATAATTCATAACAGACATACATTGATAATACCATCATTTTCATGACACACAAATATCATTATTTTCATACATCAGATACATCATATTGACAAGGAACTGAATATATCATCATTTTCGCACAACAATATACAGATGACAGAAAGCTAACATACAGTTAAGCGAAAATTATATAAATTTCAAAATGATGTGAATACTAACAGAAAGCTAACATATAGTTGAACGAAAATGATGAATAAGTTAAAAATGATATATATGATGTAAGAATGATTAGTTCATGGTTGTAAACAAATAATACATCAGTTAAAATGGATAGGTTTTAACATGTATAAACTGATTTATGAAAATGATGACAATTTATAACTCATCAAATATAATTCATAATAGACATACATTCATAATACCATCATTTCCATAACACACAATTTTCATCATTTTCATACATCAGATACATCATATTGACAACAAACAGAATATATCATCATTTTCGCATAATAATATACAAATGACGGATGAATAGACACTGAAAAGTATATAAATTTCAAAATGATGTGATATCAAAATCATATAATAACAAAACCGAACAATATCATCATTTTCGTTCAACTGCATATATTGAATATTAACAGAAAGCCAACATACAACATATACATAACATCAAAACAAAACAATATCATCATTTTCGTTCAACTGAAAATGGTGAATACCAACAGAAAGCTAACGTACAGTATATAAAGACACACTAATTCTATGTGAATAAATACGTCATATACATAACATAACAATTAGAAAACAATGTTAGTGAAAATCAACTTCAAATGAACAACATACAAAAGAATAGCGAAAAAAATACCATCGTATACATCATCATCATCGCTGTTAATAGAAAAAGAATCAGAAGCCATCAACAATAGCAGAAAAAATGAGGCGCTGATCAAATAATAGGAATGGCTGAATCATCAAACGACTATGGTGGAGAAAACATACTACGAATGTTGATATACTAGAAAATGGAAAACGAACGTGAAAAAAGGAAACTATTACGTGAATGGTAACTGCCATATGGAACCAAAATTGAAATGTCGATCCTACCCTTTTCGAATCTACGAAATCAATGGATGTAAATGGGACTTCAAGGACTATGTATAAGGAGGGAGACTATGTTGATCCATATTCTATATATATATATATATATATATATATATATATATATATATATAGGGATGAGATCAAATAAAAAGAAAATTAAAGTAAAAAGGGTAAAAGGGATGATTATTTGATCATTTTTCGGTATATATATTAACTGATAATCGTTAGTTCATCATCTTTATTGATTAAAACTAGTTCTTCATTAATTTCTTTTTGATTTCAAATACAGATTTTGAAAACAAAATTTTAGAATAATTTGTTGATGAACAAAATGCTTTAATCTAAAAAGTGATGAATATGTCGGATTCATCAAAAAGAAATTGATGAAAAACTAGTTTTAATCAATAAAGATGATGAACTAATGATTATCAGTTGATATATATACCGAAAAATGATCAAATAATCATCCCTTTTACCCTTTTTACTTTAATTTTCTTTTTACTTGATCTCTACCCTATATATATATATAGATACTAGCACTGTACCCGCGCAATGCTACGGCAACGAATAATTTTTGTTTTGTAACATATTGCTTTTAAGAATGTAATGATACGTATTCACGTACTTCAATATCACAAAAAAAGTTTTCTTTGGCAACATGTACGTTTTTTATTTTTCTTTTATTTGCATAAATTATTTTATTAATTTTAAAAATAAATTCTAAAAGACATTAAAATAAGAAAAAAGATTTTTCTTTAAAGACATAAGAAAAAAGCTTAATATTTATGAAATAAGGAGAGAGATGATAATAAAATTTTAAAAATTATGTTTATATGGGTAAATGATTGTGTTTGTGTGAGAGTATATTTTAAATTAATATAAAACTAAAGTAAATTAGGAGAGAGGGAGTGCAAAGGTTAAGATTGAGTAGATGAGATCAATTTAAATAAAATAAATATCAAGATGTTGTTTTAATTGAATATTAAAAACTCTTAAAGTTGAAGAGGATAGAGAATGTTAAATGGTTTACATAGTAGTATGTATATATATATATATATGTATATGGGATGGTTCATTTGATAACCTTCCTTAGTGCGGATATCGCGAGAACCAAATTTGACCTCCAATTAATATAAATCAATATCTTATAATTTTAATGGCTCGTTAACATCTAACGACTAATGATTACTTGTTGGCTCATTAATAATAGTATTTTGAGATAATTAAGTCAATCTAATAATAAATCATCCACTTGAACGTAATTCACGGTTCGGTAAATATATAAATGACCAAAATACCATTTTTATTGAGAGTAAAACGATAACCAATCTGAGTCGTCTAATTCCCCTTCCTTCACTTCATCACTAACCTATGAATTCATCCATTCACCTTGCTACACTCTATCCATCAATAGCTAAAAAATTTGGCGGTTTATTAATGATGCATTAATAAGGGGTATTTTGTGAAAAACCAAGTATCGCAAATTAAAGACGACTCACCTGGATGCAATTCATGGTTGATAAATATGTAAATGATCAAAATACCCCTATTAATGAGTCATTAATTAATGGTGTTACAAGCATTTTTCATATGATATATATATACATACATACATATATATGAGAAAGTTATTGTGAGAATGTATATTTAGATATTAATCAGATAACAAATTCTTGTTATCAATTAGATATTAATTTATTAGATCTAACGATTACAATTCACCCGTTTTAATTCATAATTGGGCAATTAATAAAATAAATATCAAATTTATACCATCCGATCAAATCAAATAAATGATAGGATTAAGTTTACAATTTTCACTTAAATATTTATTTTTATTTGAAATAAATCATACATCTCACTCTCTCTCTCTCTATATATATATATATATATATCTATATATATGACGTATGTACGTACCTCTAACATAAACCATGTCTCTCTCTCTATATATATGTTTATATATACGCTTTAAAAACTATAGTAGAACTAGCTAATTATATAGAAAATTTACAACTTTTGATTTAAATTAAAGTCTTACACAAAATTATAATTAAAGAAAAACTTAATTAACCTAAGCAAAAACAAGGAAAAAGATAAAGTTTAATTAAGAAAAGTGAACATGCAAGAAAATCGTAGAGGGTCCCTTTAAAAGTGATTCTGATATGATCACTATAGAAACAGTAGCTAGCTAGCTAGATTGATTAAGAGACAATTAAACACTTAATTTTGATTAATTAAATATCACAATGAGATGATTCATTGTCTTGTTCAATCTCAGAAGCAGCTTCTTCTTCTTGATCTAATTCATAGCAACAATCATCAATCCCATAAGCTGCATGCCCATTCCCAAATGCCTTTATATGATCTTTCAAAGATCTTTTGTGTTTGAAATCCGATCCGCAGCTGCAATACCAGAGCTTCCCGCAGTTCTTCTCATGCGTTCGCCAATCTCCTCTTACTGCAAACGCCTTCCCGCATTTCCTGCACATAAACGGCTTGATTCCGTGCTTCCTTTTGTAATGTGTCTGAAGGGTTCTGAAATCTTTGAGCGGTTTAGCCCGCGGGTGGTCGATGTTGTTTCGACACCCTGGTGCGCAGCAGTAGCATGGTAGCCTTAGCATCGCTGTTGGCTGTGTTCCCCTTAGGGATTCTGGGCCTCTCCTATATTGAGATCCATGCCCCCACATGTGCATCTGTATATATACACATTAATCCATTTTAGAGTCGATCACATATAGCTAGCTAGGAGATATTATGTGTACGTAATAAATGTTACATTCAAATAATTAGTAGATTTATTTATCAAATAATCAAAGTATATATATATATATATGTGCACACACACACGCACTACACTTTATGACATGCATTAATCCTAAAATCTCATACTAGTTATATATCTAGATTTGTCCCAGAATGCGTTTTGCACTATGAAAAAGGAAATATATTAGTACATGGTAACGATATTGGAGACTAAAACCTTGTTATATTTTTGTAACGGAAAATGATTAACCTAATTAAGAATTTGTGATTTAAACTATATGACAAAACAAAGGTGACAATAAAAAGAGATAGAGAAAATGTTTGTGACAGAAGTTATGTTTTGAATGGATTAAGCATCTAATCTTTAGGTGTATACATCATTAATTAATTACATGGGTTAATTTAAAACTTATTGATGAAACAAATTAGGGTGCATTAAAAACTTTTAGTTTTATGGGTGCTCTCTAAATTCATCTTGGACGTGTCAGGTTTTTTAAATCGATCAGGAACTACTTTATATATCTACTTCTACCGCAATAAATGGAAGTAAAGGAAGACAAATGTATGTGTACGTATTAGAACTAACATCGAAAAAGAGTACAAATACGAAGGACTTAAATCTGCTCGATCTCTTTCAATTCATACAGAATGAAAGAAAATCAAGAAAATGCTATATATTTAAGGTTATTTTTTATGAGTCTATAACATATATAGTCTCCCAACCAACCAAAAAAGCAGGTTAATTTTGTGGGGTTTAATTAATATTTGATGGGAATGAATTTACATTTTAGATTGAATCTAAGTGGTCAGAGATTTGATGATTGCAGAAAAGAAGGCTTCTTTTTCTTTTTACATACAATACATGCACACACACATATATATATATATATATATGATGATAAAGACCATATCATATATATTATATCCATCTTTTTCAATTAGGTGGAGCAGAGGGATTATATATGGACATATATAGAACGAGATAAAGGTTTAATTTGTTTCAGTTTTGACACAGCTGCCAAGGAAATTAAGGAGTTGAATGAAGAAAGGAGAAAATTAAAGAAGAATACAAACTCCAAGGAACAAAAAGCATAATCCTTGTCTTGTTCAATCACAGAAAAAGAAGAAATTGTTTTTACACCACTACTATTTCTGACCAGTATTGATCAATTGGACCAAAATCTTGATTTGTTCAAAATCCCCAAAAAACACAAAAATCATGCAGAGATGGAAGAAAAAGTTTATGAGACTGAGAACAAATTAAATAAATGGTTGATTAACTAATTAATTAATGATATATACAATAAAAAGAACTTTTTAAACTGAAAGTGAAGAAAAAGAGGTAACTAACCCTAACCCTAGCTAAAAAACCACCCAATATTATACATACATATATACACTTTCTTTCTTCAAAGCTTAAAGTGAAAAATGAAAAAAAAAAGCTAGAATAGTTGAAAATTTGCAAGAAAAGAAGTGTACAAGGAAAGAAGAATATGGGTTTTGGCTTTTTCTTTTTCTTTTTGTAACAGAATTGAAGAAGAGATTCAAAAAAAAAAGAAAGAAAAGGAAGTCATAAGATAGTATAGAGCTTTTAGTGCTGTAATACTACTTACCTGCATGTTATTGTATCTGTTAAAGGTTTTGAAACAAAGAGGGCAAGAGAACTGAGTTGGTCCAATCAGAATCTGAGCTGGAGTTGGGATCCAATACTGACCCTTGTTGAGTGCGCTTGTAGTAAGATACCCCCCATTGCTGCTGTTTGTACCTAATTCATCCTCCTCCACTTGTTTATGATCATCATCGTCACCAGCTTCTTCTGTGATATTATTATTAGTGTTGTTGTTGTTTGAAGAATTATAAGTGGAGAGCCTTGGGATGAGATCAGCTTCAGAAAAGCTACAAGGGCTTGGGAGCCCAAGATGTAGAGCTACAGTCACATGATCATGACCATCAGCATCATCAGGAGCAATTTTGTCCATCTTGTGATGATGAAGATGATCTACTTCCATGGTGGTGGTTGTACTAGATGCATCATTGGTAGTACTATTATTTGGGTAATTATCTTGATCTTGGTGGTTTGATGATGGTCTTCTTGTTGGACTCAGACTCAACAGAGGAAGAGCTTCCCTGAGGGGTGGAGATGGTGGTGATATTGAGGTTTGCTGATAGTAGTACTGATGATGAGTAGTGAAATTGCTGGAATAAGAAAGAGGAGTAGGAGTAGAAGAAAGGTAGTAATAGTTGTTAGGGTTGTGGAGGTTAGGGTTAAGATTGAACCAAGAACCATTGAAGTAAGTGGAGTAAGGATTATTGCTGCTCATGTTTGCAAAAGGTGGGATAACAAAGCTCAGATGAACAGCTAAGCTAGAGTTATATGCAGAGATACATAGAGAGAGAGTGAGTATGTGTGTGTGTGATGACCAAAAAGGTGAAAAGTTGAAGACTGAACAAAAACACCAAAGCTAAAAGAAGTGCAAGGAGATGTTTTAACAAGGCAAATCAAGGTTCCTAAAGTATTTAAAGCTCCTCCTCAGATTAAAAAATTTAGATAGATAGACAAAATTTCACTAGCTCTTTCAGATGTGACTAAACAATACAGGTACATACTTGATGAGAGAGAGAGAGAGAGAGAGAGAGAGAATTAAGAGTAATGGGGGGCAATGAGAGAGATAATGTTGGGACTTGAAAGAACAAAGGTCTGTCTTTGATAACACTTTCCTGTGTGGAAAGGGGAAGTTTGTAAATATAGAAAAGTACTAAAACAACCCTTGCACTATTCATATTTTTTTATTTCAGTATCTTACTTTTAAAGAAGCCTTCATTCAACTATTCTAGTCCTAATTTTGTCACATTTTCACAATAAACACTTCTAAAAAGGTTTTACTATATTAGGATATTTGTAAACAAAATATCTTTAAGCTCTAGTCTATATATAATGGTTACAAGTCAGGACCAATCTTAAGTTTTTAATGTCTAGACCAAACACTAGTAAAAATATTTGATCTTTCATACACCTTTAATTCTGGATTTTCATATCAAAACTTCTTATGCACATATTTGATGCTTAATCACACATCTAACTATTCTCAACGGCCGATGACAATCTCATAACTTTGATGTGCTACTCTCCAAAGTTATAATAAGTAATAGACCCGACCTACAAGTCACATAAATCCAATCCGTAGTTCGGCTCCCCTAATCTCATCATCCCTGAAGTATGAAGATAAGACAATGAGGCTATCACAAGTCCAATCACAACCAATTAAGTATTCATTTGTCTTGTGTTGTAGATCTTGTTTTTGTACTTTAGAAGTATTTTGTTAGTTGTAAGCTCTTAATTTATGATGATATTTGCTAAGCGGAATTTTAAGACGATTAAAGTTAGTTATAGAAGTGTAGTAAATTAAATTTATGTAAAGCAATTCTACATGTCATTTTTTTTTGAAAAAATGGGTTGACATGATCCCAGACCTAAAAATACCAAACTTGTTCCTCGAAAACACATCGCGGAATTTTTCCATGAATAAAAGTTGAGCCAGAACGCTACTAGAACCGAACACGAATTAAGTTGTACAAACCAAATTGGCATGAAATTGAATTGAATTGAAAATGGCCAGGTGTAGACACGAAAGTGAGATGACCTATTTAATTAACACGAATACGAACCGAATTAACATAGCTATAAATAATAAGTCAAGTTTAGTTTTAGGAATAAAAAATTCAAATATCCATTAGACCTTTGAACAAATTTCAAAAAAGAAAAACTTTCAATTTGCAATCATATATATGTAGCTATATAAAGATTCAATCACGTACACATATATAGAGAGATATATAGGGGTTGATTTATGTAGGCCAATTATATTCATTCAAATATATATTAGTCATAAATAATGGTTGATGTGAAATTAACTTTCACACGTTAATTGAAGTTGTAAAGTGGTGGTCACTCTATCTAGGTCTCTTCTTCTATCATTTAATTATATTGATCACCAACGACAAAAAAAATATATATATATATATATATATATATATATATATATATTGCCTGATTTACTACGATCGATTTGTTTGACGATAAAATTGATCGACTAGCTAGCTAGCTAACTAGGTGAATATAAATGTCAATCAACCAAATGAGTATTAAGTACGGTATATATAATACATACCATTATCGTCTTTTTGTTAACGTACTGAAAAGAAAATTAATGGCAATTATATTTTATTTTATTATAAAAACTCAAAGTCATTTAATTAGTTCCACGCACCCTCAGCTAGCTTGCTTGAGGCCATGAAGATTGATATGATATATATATATATATATATATATATATATAGTATTAAACGATCCCCAACTCCAAATTTTAATGAAACATAAAAGAGCGTAACTTTGATGGGACTACTATACGCACGGACTAACCACCAATTAATATTTACTTACTGGAAGCAATACCTACCAGAAAATTAAAACACAACTAACACAAATCAAAGCCAAACAAAGAATTTATAAAGGACTCTGATCATACACTGCACGTACGTTCAATTCACACGTATAAATAAATTATAATACGCACAAGATATATGATTTTAAAGAAGTAGCTAACTAGGTAGGTGATGCTTTATTAAAACCTTTGGGTTTATATTTGTATAGTGATAGAAGATGGGGGACTGGTATGTAATAGAAGAGAGCAAAAAGGACAAGGTCATGAAATTAGGGTTAGTTGTTGTCTCCAATATATATGCATCAACTATACATACATATATTATAATTTTTTGTGTATGTATGTATTTATATTGTATGTGTGATCTTTTCATTGTTCCTTGGGAAGCAAATAGTGTAAACCCCAGCACTCCGGCAGTCAGCTTCGGATGTTGTGATACGGTCGCCTTCGCTCCATACACACACTTTTTCACACACACACACACAATTGAATCGATATTTCATCTTTCTTCTTCTACAATTTTCTTCTTCCATGCACATTAAACCTACTGTCTACTTTTTTCACAATAACACACACACACCTGCACACACTTAAAATTAATGCTACATGGTAAATAGTTTGAGACAGCTAATTAAGTGATATGTTAGTAGTTAATTTGTTTATGAAAAATTAGATATGTTACTACTAAATCTTTTTACTTTATTCTCCTAGCTACCCACTAAATGATAACATATGAAATCCAATAATTCTACTTATATCTCTCGCCGTCTCTCTTGATTTGTACAATTGTCTCAATCTAAGAGTACCCGCAATGATAACTAGTTTTACTATAATCACTAACCACCACGTCAAGCATCACTACTTATCACTAACTACCACGTCAAGCATTACTACTTATCACTGACCACCTGCATTGATAACACTCAACACTACCATTACTAGATCCACATAAAATTATTTTATCTCAATTTTTCTATTGTTTGAAAAAATAAGAAAAATAAAATAAAATGAATAGCGAGTTTGGCGGCTCATCATAGGGTATCACAAGCACCTATTGTGGGTATCACGGCTTGTTGTCTTCGTTTTTTCACGTCATAGGGTATCACGAGCACCCATTGTGGGTGCTCTACCGAGCAAAAAGATGAGTATAGTAGAAAGATTAAATAGGAGGGTGTCTATGTTTACAAATATATAGGATAAAGTTCTAAAGAAAATTGTTTTTCATGTAAGAACTGTTTGATACAGCATTAATCACTCATTAATACGAGTATTTTGGTCATTTATAAATTTACCTAATTGTGAATTGTGTCAACGTGAACTGTCATTTTTTAGTGAGCTAGCCTTGATTTTCTCAAAATATCATTTGTTAATGCGTCATGAATGAGAAATTAATGAGTGCATTAATGAGCCCTTACAATCAATAGCCATTGATTTGTTTAATTGAAGGAACAAGATTGATTCTTGTAGTGGTTGCACGAAAAGAAAGTTCTCGTTTAATGGTTGAGTTTATGACCGAATATGCTTTTTATAAAATCTACAAAATAAATCTCATCTTTTAGATTTGCATGATCAATGTTGAGATTTCAATAGAATATGCATTTTACGTAAATCAATTATGCAGTCATAATCTAAACATTTTATCAACCAAATCTAAATGCTGAGAGATTTGGTTCCGTGGGTTTTGTAACTAAGGTTGGTTCTGTATTAATCCTTGTTCTACATCTCTCTCTCTCTATATATATATATATGTGTACATATATATAAGGGTAGATTAATTCGAGAACTGTTTTTCATTCAAAAACCAATCATGACTCTTAATTAAATTCAATTAAAAGCTAATAATTGCATTGGCTCATTAATAAGGCATTAATAACTCATTAACGCGCTGATTAATTAATGAGTCACTAATGAGGGTATTTTAGGAAAATCAAGACTCTCATTAATAGTGGTCTAACCAGACACAATTCACGATTGGGTACATATAAAAATGACCAAAATACTCTTATTATCGAGTCATTAATGATAAAACAATTCTTGCAGTTCTCGCACGAAAAAATCTTGTTTGAATTGTTTCATGTATATATATATATATATAGATGAGATTACGACCGAATATGAATTTTACATTTATGTAATCAATGGTTGAAATTACGACCAAATATGAATTTTACCTAAATCGAATATGAAGTTTCCCACCGAGTACGCAGTGACGTAAATCGAATATGGAGTGGTAATATCAATCATTGATCATCCAAATCTAAATACACACACACACTTAATGTGAGAACCATTTGTAACAATCATTAATACTTACTAATAGGGGTATTTTGGTAATTTATATACTTACCGAACCGTGAATTGAGTTCAGATGGATGAGGGTTGATTTTCTCAAAATACCTCTACTAATGAGCATAAATGAGTCATTATCATTATTACTCATTGATTTGTTTTAATCAATAGTCAAGATATGTTCTCACACTTTTCGCAATAAAAACGGTTCTCAAACGAACCTTCTTATATATATGAAAAAAATTCAAACGAGAGCAATGTTTAATGCAAAAACTATGAGAAATATTTGTAGCACCAATAATTAATACTTTAGTAGTAGAGCTCTTTGATAGTGACTTCTTTCGGGGCGACAAAAGGCTAGTTCAATCTAGAAACCAGAAACTCGAGAGGGTCGCCACTAAATAGGGGTATTTAGGTCATTTATATATTTACCCTTCTGTCAATTAAGTCATGTGGACTGTCGGTAATGAACGAGATTTGATTTTCTCAAAATACCACTTATTAATGTGCTAGTAATGAGTGTATTAATGAGCTCTACGTACAATAATTAACAATTGATCTATTTTAATCAAGAGACAAGCTAAGAGTTTTTACACGAAAAACTGTTTTCATTTGAACCCTCTCCTATATGTATCCACATACATATACATACATATAATATATTTTCATATATTTTAATTTATTGATAAGGATAGATACATAATTAAAAATACATACAACTATTTTATTTCGAATGTTAGATGTTTAGGGTTTTATTTCATAGAATAGCAACAAGTTTAAGTTATTTTCTAATTAGGTAACTCATAATTTGAACTAGTCTAAACATAGTAACCAAGTATTAAAAGTTTCCTATTATTGTGAAATTTACCTTTTTTCAAGTTATCACATAATTTGATTTATTTAATTCACACACATGCACATGACACACTATACACAATGCACTAATAGTCACAACATTATATACAATATATTATATTATTTATATATAACAAATTTATATGATAAATAAACCAAGTTTACCTCTTGTAAAAAATGTAAATTTCATAAAAATTAAATACTTTTAAAACTTGGATACTATTTTCAGGTTATTTGAAAGTATGAGTGAATTAATTGAAACTTAATTAGCATTCTATAAATTAAACCCGAATTGCATTTACAAATAACACAACACCTAAAACTAAATACTAAAATTTAGCAATTAATTAATGTGACTATATATTTTATTTATATAATTTGTGGCGCTATTTAATGAAAAATAAGTTACATGCTAGTATCAAGGCTTTAAACCTCTCTCTATTGTCAAAATGGTGGTGGAGACTGCATACGAAAAAACAGTCTATTTAAGTTCATGTCATCTGTGTTATTCATGGTTATAATCGAAGGGTAGAAGTAGATCCGTTCAAAATAAAAATGAGTTGCGCATGGAGTATGATTTCAAAAATTGTCAACACCTTGCAAGATGTAAGTGTTAACTTAAATGAGTTGTTTGCTCTTTAAGAAAGTATATTGAGTTAAGAAGAATTGTGCTTCATTATCTTTTGAAACAGAATGGTTAAAATCACTTCCCTCTAAAGTGAATATCTTAATATGGAGATTAAAAAGAGGCTTCCTATTTTATGTAATCTTTATGTTAGGGGTATTTCAATTGATTCATTAGTGCTAGCTATCTAAGCAAATCGAGCCCCGAAGCTGAAGAACACCACTTCGGGCAGTGTAAAGTGTTTTGATCTTTTCGGAATATGATCGATAAATGGTGAGGTGCAGACATGTTCAGAGTTACTTCGATTGATTCGTTACTCTCATGGGGCTCTATTATGGGAAATAAGGGGAAGGTATTGGAAGCTTTTAATACTATGATTTTCACGCTTTGTTGGGTATTAATTGGAATCTTTTAATACTATGATCGATAAGTAATTTGTGTTGTAATCAATTTATGAAACTCGCCTTGTAATTATTTTTGTGGCTTGCTAGAATCATTTTTATAATAATATATCTTTCTGTTATTGTTTAAAAGAAATTACATGCTGAAACTTTGATTAATAGACAGTAAATAACAAAACTACAATTAATCAAAATAGTTGTAGACGCGGTTGATGTAGTCAAGGATATCAATTACTTTAAATCAGTATACAAAATGCAACAAATTTGAAGGGATTAAAGTTTTTTACTAAATGCTTTATAATAGAAAAAAAATATATGATTTTTAAGAATAAGTAAAGATAGTAACCTATGTGGATTTGTAAAAATTAATAATTAGAAAGAGTAGTACATGCATGCAATAATTTGGATTACTTTCCTTTTGATTGAAATGGTGTTGTTTCTTTCATAATTAGTTTAACTTTTGAATTTTGACTAGAATTGTGTTTGTTGCAATGAATAATTGAAAAAAAAAAGAAGAACAATCTTCCATTGATAACACACCAAAAAAAAACAGAAAAAAATTGAGAGAAAGAATCTCGTTTGAAGTGATTGATGTGATGATATATAAATAAAGATGTATAACCCAAACTCACTTCTTTTGATTCCTTTTCCCTTTTCCTTACGTGTTCTTTGCTTTTTATAGAAACGTAAAAATTATTTTAATTAATTATTATGTATTTATATTATATATGCATCAACCAATTGGCTTCAAAGCCAAACTATAGCTTTACTACTATATTTAATTACGTAGGAATTTTGGTATCAAATATCAATTATATAATAATAATGTTAATTTCAGATCGTATGTATATATATGAATGAGAGAAGATACGTCGTCTAAGAACATAAAGTATATTCTCTTTCTTATAAAATTATTCATATTCATATTTTCACTCGGATATATGATTGTCTTTTTCTAAAATGTAAATTATACATTTCATTCATTCCTTTGATTATCTGGTTTTTGTTGGTCACTTGTTTGTTTAACATGCTTAATTAGTATGACTTTGTGACATTGAAGTTATATATTCTTCAATTCATTCTATCAATCCAATTAGCAGCTACTTGAATTGGTCATCTTATCATTCATGCATTTTCATTAACTTTACAAGTATCATAAATTACTATATATACATATATATATCAAACAAGAAATCTCTCTATATATATTGAGTGAGAATATATATTCACGAGCTCAACGTGCTCTTTTTTTCTACAAAAAAAGAAGTTGTTCTACGTGGAATTACCAGCCAATACTCAACTTTCTTATGATCATTCATGCATGATCATCACATTGCAATATTTCCAATGCTCTAGATTTGGTAGATTTCTTTGATGAATAGATCAAAAACTTAATGCATGAACATTAAGCAAACACTAATACTAACAAAAATGACTTTTTAGGTCCGGTTCTAAATAACGTGCGGCATTAGCGTGACGACATAGTCAAACCTCAAACCTTGAAAACCATGACGAGGTTACGACGTTTTATAAGGTGAGAATTTTGAATATAAATCATAAGTACATACATATAATTATACAAATAAGAAAAACATGATTATATATTTATATCATAATTTATTGTTATTTTCTTCGTTTTCAATATTCCAACAATTTGTTAGAACTAAATAACTATATATCTGTCCCATATAGCCCGTACATTTAACATGCTTAAAAAACACAACTTATAAACGAGTAAATGAATACCTAGTTAGGACTTTTGAATATGCCAAAATTTAATCCCAAGTCTTGGATTTATTTTCATAGCAACATATTCAAGCTTGACGAGCTTTCTAAAACAGTAAATCCTTGCAAACAAACCATAAAGAAAAGTGTTTCTATGTATGTATCTTAACCATTGTTCTAAAAACCCCATTTTGGCTTCGCAATGGCTCCTTCAAGGCTTGAGTCTTAATCATGCTGTCACGACATGGTCCAAGGCTTGGACGTAAGGCTTGGCGTACGCTAAGGTCCTGTTTGATATGTCTTTACTTGTTATAAGTCGTGTTTTTTTAGGTGTATTAGAGGTATTGAACTATATGAGTTGAATAGATATAATTATTTAGATATAAAGATAGCTAGATATACCAAAAAAAAGAAAAAGGTTGATGAACTAAGTTATAAACTTATAATTATATGTTTTTATATTTGTTTAATAATTTTATATAAATAATTAAAATTTATATACAAAATTATCGTCTTAAGTTACACCTTATAAAACGCTTTAATTCAATATATCTTTCAAGACTTGAGGCTTTACCTTTCACTTACACAATCTCTCACTTTATTTACAACTAACATTAACCCCACCCAATCTTAAATTCACTACCACATGCAAGTACAATTACCCCCTTCAAGGAAAATGAAAGTACAACTATTTTCTTGAAATGAGTAGTTCGATACTCAACATTATAAACGACATCATTTATAAGAAGGTGATAGTTTTGAGCAAATTGTTGTCATTGTTAGATAACCCGAGTGTTCTACAGCTACTCTTTCTTTTTCTTTTTTTTTTTTTTTTTGAACAGCATTCTACAGCTACTCTTGACTGTTGATATATACATAAATAAATAATCTAATACATATACCCTATGCAATGTTTGTTTGTACCATTCCATCAATGATTTAATGTTGTCGAACATATACACGCATTTTGTGCTTGTACAAAAGTGCAAGTCGATGACAGCCATTTTTGACTGTTCATGCACACATGTATATCATTATCTACTTGTACCATTGAGTGAAAGTGTGTGGTTGTTCCAAGGGTGTCAAGAATATCTAAAACAAATAATTTGAGTGACTCGAACAACCTGAAACCTGATTTGAAAGGTAATTGAGGTGTGCCGGTTGAATAGGGTGTTTAAAATAATCCAAATTCGAACATCTGAATCGATTATTCAAAAATCTGATTTGAAATTATCTGAAATTTCGGATACCCGAAATTCGGATATCCGAATTTTAGGATTCGGATAGTAAAATTTTGAAGTTTCGGATATTTTGAATATCCGATATCCTAAAAATATTTTTTATTTTTATATTGCTTATTTATTTGATTTTCTTAACACATATAGTTATATATATATATATATATATATTTCATTTTGAAGCATACTTGAGCTATTTTTGGTGATTAAAGTTTAAAATATGGTTATTTAGTAATTATGTTTTAAAAAAATTATATAAAAATATATGTTTTTTGAAATTATCGGATATTTCAAATATCAGATATCCGAATCTGAAATTTCGGATTCGGATACTGAAAACCAATTGTTTGAAATTTCGGATATCCGAATTTTCAATATATCTGGTTTTGAACACCCTTACGGTTAAATGGCCGCACACGGTGTTCTCTAGAAGAGGGCCCAATTTTTTTATACAAAATTTTATATATATGTATTTGTGTGTGTAATTCTTTTTCAAGTTTACTCAATAAAAAACCATTTTAAAGCTCTTAATTAGCATAAGTATTTTATACAAATTAATGTAGCATTAATGAATTTTCCTCATATATAAGAAAACTGTATTTAAAGATCCATTTTTAGGTTTTTTTTATAGTAATAATATTTATCGTAAAATTAATAAATTTTGATTATATAAAAAATTTATATTATAGACCCAGAGTAAAATAACTCTTCGTAGGTAACCTCTCAAATCTACCCTCGTCGATCGAGTGCGTGCGTATACGCATAAGATGGTTGTACAGTAATGTAAAGCCACAGTGATAGTTGACCGTTCATACGCGGAAGTACGCATTATAAGATTGTACAATTGTGCAAAACGACGATTTGTTGTGGTTGGGGAAATAGTATTTGGTAGGCAACAGCTGATTGTACCCTTCCCTTTGGGCCTATTCATTTAATTCCACACATGGCACATACATCCAAACCACTCCACTATTCCCTAAATTGACCTTCCAACGTCTTTATTTTCTTTTTTTTTTAAGAGTAACAAAAAAGTCTTTTAAGAAAAAATTTTGATATGTCTATCACCCTATATTAGCAAGATCTATATGTACCTAATAAAATCAATCTAGCAAGATGCTAGAAGAACAAAGTTACGTCTCAGCAAGAAGAAAATAACATCAACTAAAAAGATAGAGAAACTACATATGGAAAGAAATCTTTGGGTCTGTACATCAATCAACCCAACTAATATTTTTCTCCTTTGAACTTCTTGTATTTAATCCGTAGCAAAGAAGTACTTTGTGTAAACCTCGTAATACTTGAGTCTCTTAGGGTGTGTTTGATAGAGAGAAAAGAAATGGGGATAATTGGTTTCTTTTGTTTGGGAGAAATGATTATAGTTTTGGGAGGAATAATGGTTTCTCTACCCATTTTCATTTCTCCCCTTCCTTTGTATTTTCATTTCTCCTCAAATTGTGGAGAAATGGAGAGAAATGACAACCAATGTCTATTCATTATTGTCGATGTCCGGTTGCGATATGTTTCCGGCATTCTAATCATCATCGTCGACGTCCGGCAAGGCGGCCAACGCCGCAACCACCGACCGGTAACTTGAGCCACCAGAGAGTGAAGAGTGCGACCGATAATACCTCCAGTTTTTTACCCTTCAAACCAATAGCATTTTCCCAGTTAAGAAACTCCTCCACCGAATTGAAAGAAAATCTATCTATGCTCCACCACCTGCGAAAGTCCTCAATCACAGCTGAAATTATCAAACATAAACAGAAAATATGCTTCATACTTTCGGGAATCAAACTACAAAAACAACATAAGTCCGCTACAATAGGAATATCCCGTTTAGACAAATTAACCATGGTAGGTAGTCTGTGATGTTGTAATCTCCAGGTACATATATTGACTTTGCTAGGCAAAGTCTTTAGCCATTTAGTTTTTAATCCCCTTTATTTTGTAGGAGACTATGTCGTCCATAGTTGCCTGAAGAGAAGAAACAGAAAGAACACCAGACTTAGATAAAGCCCATTCCCAGCCATTATTTCCTTCATCGTCTAACGAATATTGAATCAGTGCTCTAAGATCAATATTAAAATCATTGATAGCATTAATAGAAGCAATTACTGACCACGTACCTCCTTTTTTAGAGGTAAGAGGGTCCACCTGTTGCAACTGATTGAAGCCATGCAATGCAACCATGACCTGCTGTCATAAGGCATGTGGTTCCATCTTAAGTCGCAACCACCATTTAGCTAGAAGAGCAAGATTAGGACTTTTAAAACTATTAATCCCAACCCACCATTCTCCTTTGAAGCTATAGAATCTCTCCATGCTATCTAGCTTATTTTCTTATTATCTTTGTGGTCACCCCAGAAAAAAATGGCATCTCAAATTCTTCAATTGTTGCAACACCTTTACTGGAGCTTTATAAATTGAGAAAAGATACACGCGTGGAGATACCAAAACTGATTTGCATAAAGTAAGCCTTCCTCCAATAGAGAGAAGAGGAGAAGGGCCTTCCAACATGAAAGCTTCGACCGGAACCTTTCTATAAGTGGTTGCCAATAACAAGAACGTGACATTGAGGCCCCACCCGCCAAGCCCAAATATTTAAAGGGCAGTGAAGCAGGTGAACAATTTAAGTGAGCTGCCATATTTGATACATCAAGATCAGAGACACCAACACCCATTAATGTCGTCTTTCATAAGTTAACTTTTAACCCCGATGCAAGGTAAAAACATCTTAGGAGTCTCAACAGGTTTGATGTATTGTCCATAGGCCATTTCCCCACAAAAAGTACATCATCCGCATACAATAAATGAGATAAATATGGACCATTGTTTGGTAGAGACACTCCTTGAAAAATATTTTGATTGATGGTCTCCTTCATAGACATATTAAGGCCCTCCGCAACAATGATAAACAAAAAAGGTGCAAGTGGGTCTCCTTGACGGATGCCTCTAAGCAATTTAAATTCCTTTGTAGGAGAACAATTTAGAAATACCGAAACTCGTGATGATTCCAAACAAGAACATATCCATAGTCTCCATTTGACACCAAAATTCATTTTAGTCAAGATAGAATCAAGAGAGTTCCAATTAACCGTGTCAAACGCTTTCTCAAAATCAATTTTTAGAATAAAAGCTTTCCTTTTTGTTCTTTTGACCTAAGAAATCAATTCATAATAGTGGTCCATCAAGAATGCTTCTATTTAAAAAAACACTTTGTTCCACTCCAATGACTGAGTCAATAACTTTTTTAAACCTATTAGCAAGGACCTTAGCCACAATTTTATAGAAACACCCAATCAAGCTTATTGGCCTAAAATCCATCAGATAAATTGGATCCATAACTTTAGGAATCAATGAGATAAACGATGAATTAGCACATCCATCCATAGAGGAAGATGAACAACCCTTATCACATCCGTCCCAATTATATCCCAAAACTTTTTTATAAAAGAAAAGGAGAATCCATCCGGGCTTGGACTTTTATCACCCTCACAACCTCAAACTGCCGTTTTATTTCTTCAACTGAAAAGTCAGCTTTCAAACTATATTTTTGAAAATTAGTTAGTTTCTTGAAATTATAACTAACAAAAGATGGGCGATTAGAGAGGGGCTCCATGAACTTATTCGAGAAATAATTAAATACTTTTGAATATAAAATTGATGGGTCAGTGACCCATTCCACATTAATCGAGATACCAATCAAGGGATATCTTCTTTAATTGAATTTTAGAGTGTTATGAAAAATTTAGAATTTTCATCAATTGCTGATGCCCACTGAATCCTGGCTTTCTGCTTGGTATCTAACAGTTTCTTTTTCTGCAAATCATAAATTTTCTGTTACGGTTCCACACTGTAACGTCCCAAATATTTTTTTTAAACAAATGAATTTAGAAATATAAATGCATTCAACATAAGGTTCTACGAGGTCACGCACCGGGAACTACCCGTAGCAAAATGTATTTAAGTAATATTACAGACATTGTTCTAGCAAAATGTTTAAGTATCAAAACAGCGGAAACGACTTAAATAAGTGATGAGCCATCTTCACATTGCTGGAGCCTCCCCACGATCAGGTCCTGAAAAAGAATAAGTTCAACAACAGTAAGCATAAAGCTTAGCGAGCACTCTAACTTACACACCACACTAGGCATGTACATGTCACATCATAACACAAATCCATGATCACATATAATTACACATACTACCGACGCAGTGCACTGACGACGATTTCACACTTTGGGTCACAGTTGACTATCCAAGCCGTACCAATGATTTCACACTATGTCTGACTGTGCCCGAGTTACGTTTTCACCACAACATAACGTAACCCTTCACTTCACATAAATCACATCAGTTAAAACATCACATAAGAAATAACATATACATTTCACACTAATATCATGTATAAGTTAGGGTAACTCACCTGATTGCAGCACAGATAAAAGCAACAGGTTTCACAAGCTGTAAGTTAACAATTCCAGTCGCAAGGACCTACAACACAGATATCTTTACTGATTAGCTTTGGGTATACTACAGACCCTAAGTCGGACCTCACTAGGTCGGACCTAACAATTGAAAGTCGCATGGCACCATATCCCAGCTGAAAGTCGCATGGACTCTCACTGAAAGTCGCATGGACATTTATCCTATCAATCTAAAGGTCGCATGGAGCCTTGCTCTAGCTGAAAGTCGCATGGACATACCCACCCATCTGAAAGTCGCATGAAACCATCACACCCAACTGAAAGTTGCAGGACACTAGTTTCTTCAGCTGAAAGTCGCATGGACACTCACTGAAAGTCGCATGACTTGTGAAAGTCGCATGGACATAGGCTGTAAGTCGCATGAAGTAAATTGGTATCTAAAAGTCGCATGAACAACTTGAAAGTCGCATGGGACTTCCTGAAAGTCGCATGGACCATCATCTTCTCTGCCAGTTCATCTTTTTGAAAAACCCAGAACCTTAAAACTCCATTTTCAAAATCATAACCTTCCCAAAACTTAACCAAATCACTAAATTTTTGTTTCAAAACATTTCTCCATTCATTTGAGCACTTCTTACAATATTTAAACACAACACAACAAGTATTCAAGTTCCTAGCTCAGATTCTTTACCATTGTTCTTCATAAACCCAAAACCCCATAAAACCCAGATCTTATCCAGCCTAATAATCATCCACACAAGGTAAAATCGATGCCTACAACATCATAGAGATATAGGAAACATTACCTGATGATTCCTTTGACAATTTCTTGAGTTTCGAAATCATTCTTGACCCTTCCTTCTTGCTTCTCTCGTGGGTTTGCACACACACAGACAACACACACTATTTCTTCCAATGCAACAGTGTATTCCTTGGAGGCTGCACCCTAAATCCTCCTTTTATACTTATTCTAACAAGGTCTTGGGCCCAAGATTGGCAATAGCTTTGAGCCCATAAGGCTTAATTCCTTCACACTCTATTCCATTTCTCTTAATTAATAAGCCCAACCATAAAGTAGCCCAATTACTTGTTCATTCAATAGACTACATAATCCACCAATTCAAAACACTTAGATTTCATAAATAATTAGCAAATTCCAATATATATAAAACTCGCATCATCAAATAAAATATTCGTTTTATTTAATATACGGAAATAGGATATTACACAGACTGTAGATTCTTTCTTCATCAGTTAACACCTTTGATTCAGCCAGAAGATCGAGAGACTCCATTTTTTTCTAAGTTCCATTAGGGAATTGGGATTGTTCTCCAGCTCTCCATGTTTTGATGTAATTCTTCAAGTGCTTTAGACCAAACGTAAGACTCGCTATGGGTGAAATAGATATATGGAATGAATCCGAGGAAATTCAACATCTGTGAACCACCCCTTCTAGATCACCATTTAGCAACCATGAATTGAAAAATCTAAATGGAGTTCCAACGTCTTTATTCATTTATTTTAAATAACACAAATTAATTTTAATTAAAGATGAGCTTGGTTTCAAAATCGGACCAAAGCTGATAATGGTCAAAATCTAGATCCGATAATCTTCTGTTTAGGTTTAATCGGCTCCGGTTCTTCAGTTCCAAAACTTGTAAAACCTGAAATATTTGAAACCTCTATTAAAATTTTCTCTATCTAAGCTTGCATGCTATAGATTACATACCAAAAATATAAACCAAGTTTGATTAATTTATAATAATTGTTGAAAGGTTATTTTCTACTTTTATACATTTAAAAAATATCATACGTGAATAATAAAGCAAAAAGAATGTATCACTATCATCAAAATGTTATTTTCTACTTGTAAGAAATCAACAATATTAATATATTTCTATGACTTTCAAAAAAAAGATTGGAAGAGATAAGCGAATATGAAGATCACATACAAACTTACTTGAGTATCTTCCATGGAAGAGACAAACCTAATTGTCCATCAATAGCATTGAAAGGGGTGAAGAAAACTAAAAAAAACATAAATCTTTTGCACAAATGACTTATGGATTATGGAGAAGATGAAAACTATTTAGGGTTCGGGCACGCTATCGACGTGAAATAGGGCTGCTACTGTCGTCTATCGACGTGATGAAGAGGATGAAGGTTCACGATGACTGTGTTTTTGACTTATTGGTTCTAGTTTGTTACATATTAATTAAGGACAAGATAATTTAAAATGTTGTTTAATTGTTTAAAAATTGTCAAAGTGATTGACCTTTTATATTACAGTCCGGTTCTGGATAAAAAACCGAACCCCTTGGAACAAGAACCAAAAGAACCGAACCCGAAAAAAGAAAAAAACGAAACCAAGAACCGCCATGCTTATGTATAATTCAGTTCGGATTGGTTTGGTCCATAGAGTTACTTTGCTCATCCCTATTATAAAATTTAATAATTTAGTTATTTTCATTCTTTATCTAAAAGAAATAGATACTATAAGTCGTTAAAAAAAGTGGATTTGCATGTGTGTTCAACTCATAACTATCTAAACCCTTTGAGGTTTAGGTATATATCACTCATTTAGGAAGAAAAAACTTTAGCCTTTTGGGATTGATGATTAATTGGAAGAACTTTAATCTAATCCATCATCATTATGAAATGTTGTAGTAAGAATCAAGTTGGGTAGGGATCTCGTTACGTGTTCTCTATATCATGAAAAGAGAATTCCCGTACGCTTGGAGGGCTATCCATGGTATCGAAACAGGCCTCAAAGAGGAAATGTGTAACACCCTGATTTTCAGTCCAAATTTAAACTTTTTAAAACTTATTTTAAAACATGGTTTATACAAAACCTTTTAACTAAAGCGGAAACATTATAATTCATATACAGTATTTCTACAAAATACATTACAATTTTAACAATAAATTCCATAGTCGTATATGACCCAAAAGTTTTTGGTGTTACCATAGTCAATCTCACGACCATAAACATACGAATAGGAAATCCAAGATTACCAGTAGCTAAAACAAGACAAAGCAATGCCCAAGGCATCTACCCACCTCAAAGGCCACTAGTCTGCCTGCGGATATAAAACACTTATACGCTTGTTAGCTATATAAAACATAGCTAGTGAGTATAAGCAAAAAATTAATCTTATAGAAACCAAGTCATCATCTTTTGAAAACACAACTTTGGCAATATACATTTCATACTTGCATACACATAAAAGCACATAAGGATGTAGGTCTGCCCATTATGTTACAATATCTCCATGTGGTAGCTAGCCATGGTCAACACGTGCCCGCATGGGGATAACCACATCTCCCAGTCAAGGTGGGGGAGCACGAAGTAGTCCACCATACAACGGTTGTCAAGAGTGAATGACATGTTCCCCAAGTCCACTTGTGTATACACTGGTTCGGCTCGCTCGTCAACATGTTGAACCACACGGTCATAATGGGTACTATCATTCCCCTCCGCCAATTGCTTCATCCCTCAATGATACCACCCGCGTGTCTCTTGGTTTGGTTAGCCGCAGCCTCTTGAACCACACTCACACGCCCATAATGGTCAAAACACAATTGGATGTGCTATAGAAACCACACTAGTCCGGACTATAACTCAAACCACAAGGGGCACATAAAGCACATGTCATTAACGCCAAGTAACCCAAGTACTTAAGCTCAACAATAAATAAATAGATGTCACATAACTCATAGCTCTTGAGCATAAATGCTCAATAAACAATATCGCATTTGACATCTCAATACCCATATCACACTCTAAATGTAAACAAAACTTGGCAATTCATGTCACATGAGTTAATGCAAGATCATAACTCTTAGCTCTTACATAGAGTGTCATATCACAAAACATTATCAGCTAACATGCCAATAACATGGACCTCCTCCTAAGTGGAGTATTGGTCTCACTTTGACTTCCATAATTATGCTCATCAACATAGAAAGATTACACAAGTTTCATATCCTTTCATTCATTAAGTTTCATAAAAAAAATTGCCAAACATATAAAATTACATTTATGATGACTTATAATCTTTTACTAAAGTTATGTATCCGCAGGGTGTATTTTCCTAAGAGTGTGATAAGGATCACAACCCAACTAACCCACAATAGCTCATTAAATGATCATGCCTATGATTAAGAACACGCAAGATCATCTTAGATACTTAAACCAAAATAATACTCCTCAATAATCTCAAGGTCTAAACCATAGTTCAAACACATGTTTGAGCAATATAATACTCCATTTAACCTCTTTAAATCAATAGAATCAATCCCCAATCAATTAAAATGTCAAAGGGGTTAAAATATGTTTTTGGGGGTTTCAATGAGGCTCACGCCGCGAGGTAAGAGAACTCGCGCTGGGGAAAAAGTTCTGGAAAAATCACCTTGCGCAGACCAGTGGCTTCGCGCCGCAAGCTCACGTATTTTGCTTGTTTTTCATAGCCAAATCGACCAAAATCATTTTTTTCAAACCAAACTTATATGCAACATCAAATAGGGTCTAAATACTACCAAAACATGTCTAATATCACCATAAAACTCTCCTTTGAAGATTCATACCCTAATTTTACTATAAAACTCAAAATGACCCATTTGCAAAAGCTTTTAACACAAAAAAACAACAAATCACCAAATACTTCATATATTGCTAAAATTAAACACAAAACAAAGTTAGAATTGAACTTACTTGATCACCAATCCCAACTAGAGTTAGCCTTCTCCTTGCACAAGATCAAGCTTAAATGATGATCTCGTGTGTTTCCTATATGTGAGATTATTCCTATTTAATATTTATATGTAAAAGCAATAATTAAGTATGACGTGCATGGCTTAAAATTCTGTAATATTTTATTTCATCAAAAATAATTAAGTCGTACGTAATGGAGGAAAATTGTTGAAAAAAGTTTTACATCTATATATATTATATCGCTTGTGGCCTGTGGGTCTTAACTCTTAAGTACAATTAATCTTCTAATATAAATAAAATACTAACCTTCATTAATTTAATTAAAAGATCTTGATCTTTTATTTAATTAAAATTAAATCATAATCAATCATTTTATCAAAATCAAAAGTTTAATTTTGACTTTTATTAGTCAAGATTGAAAACTCGATTTTTAAAATTCAATTCTAGAAAAAATAATATAGTTAGTAAAAAAATATTATTTAAATTTGAAAAGAACGTAAACATATGTGTTAGACAATATATGTAAATTAAGATTAAATATAATAAGATTAAAATAACATATATACTAATTTAATATAATATATAATATTATTTAGAGTAACCATATAATATTTAAAACCCAAAGTTTCATACAAATCAATTTTACAACTTAATTTTGATTTAAAATAAATTTAATGTTGTGCTACAATTTTTATTTAACTCAAACTTTTTATTCACTACATTAATTTTGAAATAAAGGTTCAAGCTTTTTATCATCATTAATTCATTATCTATGATTATTATATAATACAAATCTTATCGTAATTAAATCTTACATTATTTTTAAAGTTATCATCATTTACTTTTTTGTGTCAACTAGCTTTAATATAAAATTATTTTAGTTTTCAAGAAAGTTTCATAATGTGTTTCTTTCGTCGATTATATATTTAAATAAACAAATATAAAATAATTAATCGCTAGCTAGTATGTATATATATATATATATATATGTGTGTGTGTGTTTTTGATATTATCTTAGAGCTAGCAATATTAATCCTATTAATTAATTTCTCCAATTGATCATCGAGTGTGCGACAATTAATTCTTTTGTGGTGTACGCCTAGGCCCAACATCAAAGGAATAATAATATAAAGCTATTTGTAACTTTAATCAGTATTAATAGATGGCACATGCATGATGTTTTTCTGGCTTTATATATATATATATATATATATATATATATATATATATATATATATATATATATATATATATATATAGGGTTTAGTATCTGAAAGTGTATCGAAGTTGTCACTTTTTGCTATTGTATATATCTAACTTTGAGTGTATTCAACTTTCTAAAACTAACATTTAGTGTATCCGGTTACCTTTTCAACAGGTAACCAGTAAAAAATTTTATTTTTCATTTTTTATAATTCCATGTCAACGAATAATTGCCACATCAAGTTGTATTTTTTAAAATTTAGATCGAAAATCAAAGTTGAATGGAGATGAATCTAGAATCAAACCAACAAACACGCATGATTGATGAACATGGATTGAACAACTTTGTCATCTTAAAAATCTTCATTCTAAATATTCAAGAACTACCATAGCATAAACAAAATATTAAACATCTTCATCAAAAACACAGATCGAAATCTAATTACATATGAACTCAAATTTACATCTTCATAAACATCGAAATCATAAAGATCATCAAAAACACATCTGAGAACAAGAACCATCGAAAAAGAACCCTAAAAGAACTCATATTTGGGGACAAAAATGGAACCCTAAAAGATGAACTCAGATTTACTGATCTAAAATCGAGAAAAAACTAAAATCAAATCAAAGAAACCCAATCGGAAAACAAATGAGATGAAAACCCTACACTTACCTCGCTGTTGAAGAACTCGCCATTGATGAACTCGCCGTTGAAGAACTCGATAATCGAAACTTACTAAAGTAGTACAGATCTTTGAAGTCCATATCTCGCCCCAAATCATAACAACCAAGTCGACCTTCAATAGAAACTAACCTTTTAGTGAAAACCCTAAATTCAAAGAAGAATCATTGGTGGTGGTGGTGCCGGATTTAATCGATGGTGGTGGTGTTAGAAGTCGGTCGGACATGGTTATGGTGGAACTCGATGTATTTTCTTAGGGGAAGTCAATTGAAGTTGAATGAGGAAAACAATATATGTTCTTCTCATTATTATTATTATCATTATCATTATTATTATTAATTAATGTTAAATAAGGAGTGAATTATTGAAATGGTCCATGTATTTTGTCAAAAGTTACTGTTTTGGTCATTTAAAATCAAAAATTACATTACATATCTGTATGGTTGATTTTTTGTTACTAAACCGGTCATTTAGCCGTTTAAACTAACGGCGCTAGTTTCGGCGCTAGTGTTATAAATATAAAAATGACCATTTCGCCCTTTTGTAACATCACAAACTTGGTCTCTATGGTTTTCAAATAGTTTCGCATTTAGTCCTTTAACATTTTTCAATAATCTATACATTTATGTATGTGTGTGTACATGTATATAAATTTAGTATTTTTATTCTAGTATTTAGAATTATATTTTATTCTTATTATTATTTATTTTTATTGATTTTAATTTATATTTGTTATCATACAACAACCCATTAGAATTAATATTATAATACATTATTATATACTATCTTAACTTTTTGTTGTTTACCTTTTATCAACGGTCAACATTATTTTTATTTTTTATTCAAATAATTACATATTTAATCTCAAACTTTATTAATAAAACTTATCTTTTTTTCTCCATTTATTTTATCTTTCACATAATAATATACAATTTCCAAATATTAGTTGACAATGAGTTATCTTATTTAATAGTTTCATTATATCAGAAATTAGATAAGTTATCTAATTAAGTTTAAATCCGATATCAATCATCACGTAAGGGTTAAGCAATTAGAAAAATCTTTCCCATTTTTTCTTCTTTATTTGCATCAAGAACACCATAACCGAAAGTGTATTAATTATTATTGTAGGTTTGATATTTAACAAATATGATTTTGGGCTTTAAAATTTTTAATCTTGTTTGCTTAAATTCTTTTCGCAATTTGATTTTAATTAAAGTTTTATTTTTTATACTTCAGTAAGAACTTTTGTTTTAAACTTTTGTTATTTGTTTAAATGTTTTAATTAAGCAAAACTTCAACAAAACTTTAAAATGTATTAATTGTTATTATACTTTAAAATTAATTTTTTGCTGAAGTATAAAAACAAAACTTTAATCAAAATCAAATTGCAAAAAAAAATTAAACAGACAAGAATAAACATTTTAAAGCCTAAAATGATCTTTGTTAAATATCAAACCTATAATAATAATTAATACACTTTCGGTTCTGGTGTTCTTGATGCAAATTAAGAAGGAAAGATTTTTCTAATTGCTTAACCCTAATTACGTAATGATTGATATCGAATTTAAACTTAATTAGATAACTTATCTAATTTCAAAAATAATGAGACTATTAAATAAGATAACCCATTATCAACTAATATTTGGAAATTAATTGTATATTATTATGTGAAAGATAAAAATAGATGGAGAAAAAAAGATAAGTTTTATTAATAAAATTTGATATTAAATATGTAATTATTTGAATAAAAGGTAACTATACATTAACTGGTAGATTTTGAAACTTCAGTATATTGAATGGTAGTTTTGAAAGTTATGTATACACAATAGTAAAAAGTGACAAATTCGGTACACTTTTAGATACTAAACCCTGTATATATATAGGGGAAAGTTTATTTAAGAACCGCGAGAACCAATTTTAGTCGTTCATTTTGGATAATGAAATTCATGAATGAAGAGCGTGGGGGAATTAAGTGTGGCAAGGTGTATGTAAGGAATTCATAGTGGGCAATCCAATTGAAGAAAGGGGGATTGGACGGCTAAGATTGGTTCTCGCGGTTCTCGTTCAATTCTCTCTCCTTCAATTGAATTGCCCACCCATGAATTCCTTAGATGCACCCTACCACACTCAAATCCCCCACGCTCTTTATCCATTAATTCCATTATAAAAAATGAACGGCCAAGATTTGTTCTCACAGTTATCGTACGAAAAACAATTCTCTTTTGAACATTTAAATTAATTAAGTTGGCCGGGTGATCATATATGAAGTTGTTAAAGATTGCAGGTCAAGATAGTTAATTTCCTATCTAGCAATTTGTAGTTCTATTATGTGTGTATACATGTGTACATACATACATACATACATGCGTACATAAGTACATACATACATACATACAATACATATATGATGCACACGTACGTAAGTAGGACGAGACGACAAGCAATTAATCAGCTTGCTTAGGACTTAATTTATTATCATAGAATATATATATATATATATATATATATATATAGGCAAAAGTTAAACGAGAACTGTTTTTCGTACGAGAACCGTGAAAACCAATCTTTGTCGTCCAATTCCCCCTCCTCTAATTGGATTGTCCACCTATTAATTCCCTACATGCATCATGCCACACTCAATCCCCCCACGCTCTTCATCCATGAATTCCATTATCCAAAATGAACGGTCAAGATTGGTTCTCACAGTTCTCATACGAAAAATAGTTCTCGTTTGAACCTTCCTTTATATATATATATATATATATATATATATATATATATAAGGGAGGGTTCTTGCGAAAAGTGTTTTATTTGTAAAAAGTGCGAGAAGTAATCTCAGCCACTCATTTATATTTGATTTTTTTAATTTAAAAATTAAAGGGCATTATGGTAAATCAAAATTTTTCTCTCTCCAATCTATTTGTATCTCCAGATTTTTTATAAAAAACAAATAAATTAAAAAAATAATTTAATAGTAAATAATTAATTTAACGGAACTCACCGGTGAACAAAACTAAATTATTTACGAGTTTTTAATCCTTATTTGTATTCGATAATGAACACAACCAAAATTGTACTAGTTTTAAGATAAGTTTACAATATTAAAAAATAAACACAATCAATGTATAAGTTTACAATATTCAATACTGAACACAGTTAATGATATACAACTTTTATAATAAATTTTTACATATTCAATATTGAACGTATTCAACCCAGATCATAATTTGTTTACTAATTAACACCATCTATCTATGTGTGAACATTGTATAAAATACAAAAAAAAATAAACAAATAAAAAAAAGGTGGAGCAGATGGTGGTGATCGATTAACACCATCTATCTATGTGTGAACATTGTATAAAAAACCATTTCATGAAGCCTACACACTCATCTCTGTCACATCCACTATTAAGAAAAGAAAATAAAAAAAAGAAGTAGATGATGATCGATTCAGCTTTGTCGGGAGAGGCGACATCGATGTGGAGGGTAACAGAATCGATGATGCAGCGGCGAAACCCTAGATCTGGAAGGCAGAGGCAACTATGGAGGTGGCGGTATGCGGCAGCCTCGACGGTAACAGGGCTCCATTGTGTTACGGGATCCGTGGATGAGCGACGATGAAGGTGGCGGTATGCAGTGGCAGTCGTAGGCAGCGACAACAGCGTGATTGGATGAATAAATTAGGATTTCAAACCTTTTTTCTTATTGCTTGATGGAGGCGGCGGCAACTTGTGTGAGAGAGGGATAATGACGGTCGATGGTGTAGATGACGGTGGACTGTGGCCGGTGGCCGACGGCCGACGAGTGAAGAGAACCGGCCAGGGAAGAGAGAATGCTCGTGAGTTTTTTTTTTTTTTTTAAATGAGGGTTTGAAGATGATATAACTTAATATAGGAAAGAGGGGAGATTGTTGAGAGAAGAGGGTATTATCTTTTTTACCCTTTGTTTATTTAAAAAAACATTTAATTTGTTTTTAATAACTAAAATGCCACAAAATTTTGTAACTATTGATTAAACGATCAGATGGTTCAGATCGTTTTTCGTACTTTTTGCAATGACATTCTTTTCGTATGAACTCCACCCCTCTCTCTCTATATATATATATATTTATTTATATCTTAATGAAATACATATAATTCTCTCGTCGATCAATTCTTGACTGCTTAAATTAATTTTAGCATCAATTTGTGCAACCATATGGATGTACGTAGTAGTGTAAAGTCGTTTTCGTGCGCCTACTAGCTAACACTATAATAATTTAGTACTTTTATCTTCTTTCTTTTTTTTTCGATTTCTCTTATATAAAGATATATATTTTTATCAAATACTTCACGTCTTTAATAGCTTCCTTGTCTCAAAATACTTAATTTTTCTCTTCTCACTCACTTCACATCTTCAACTATTCCTCTTCTCTAAATCTCCTAATAACTATTGACAGAATCTGATTACGAAGCAATGCTACAAATCACGTCTAAAGTTTGCCAAATCAATCTTTATTTTAACTACGTTGGATGATTATATGTTTTATGTTCCATCATCTCGATCTTAGCCTTATATATCGACACTTCTTTAATTGATTTCTTTTTAAATTTATTTTAATTAATGTAATCCATAGTTATTTAATGTAATATGTATTTTATATTAGTTAGAAACAACATATTTTGATGTATATATTATTTGTGTAATTAATAAAATTAAAACTTAAAATAAAAAGTAATTGGTTGTGTATATGACAATATAAAAATAAGAAGTAACGTGACGCTAATATAATAAATAGGATGCTCTAATATATATATATATATATATTGGTATCCACTTTTGATGGATGCTCTAATTAAAGGTACATAAACTATACTAAATAGTCAAAATTACGTAAAAATCATAGGGATCGAAGCCAAGCAGAAATAATATATGTATATATATAGAAGAATAAAAAAAAGGGGCAAGTAGTTTGGGCATGAGACATTGAATGCGTATATCAAGACCATAAACACACGTGCAAGTGACCCAAAAGTCACGTGCGGCCTTGAGAATTGTACATGTCCTAAATCTGATGGCCGAGTTACAACTTTACCTTTTTTGTGTTTTCCTTGACCTTGTTTCCAACAACAACTTTTGTTTACAGAAACTAAACAAAAACAAAAACAAAAAGAAGAAAACAAGAAAAGAAAACAAAAACATGAGTTGTAGAGAAACCTCAACATATTGCATTGCAATGTTTTGGACAGCCGTCCACGTATCAAAGCATCTATGTCTCCTGGACTGACTAATCAATGAGAATACAGATTTGCTTTCACATTTTCATTAACAAATTAATAAGTTTTGCTTGCTTATATATTTGCTTGCTTGCATGCATGCATGGTCTATCTATCTCTCTCTCTCTCTCTCTCTCTATATATATATATATATCATATCGAGCAGAGTGATCAGTTTTGCTTGGTGGATAATTAATACATAAATGTTAAATTCGTACGTACGTGTGACACCGGCCATCTACTGTACTTACATGAAAGCTATATATATAGCTAGCTTATAAAAGTTAGTTTTCATGCATTGATCGATATAAAACTAATTACACTTTTTAACTAATTTCAAACCTAGCTAGCTACATATATGATCGATCTTATATTATGATCACAAAGTGCATTATATAAGAAGGTGATATATATGATACAGAAAAATGATTATTTCACATTACTATGTTTTACTAACTTGTATATATTTTTGTCTTTTTAATTGTGTTTAGTTCCTAAAAATGTATCCAAGTTGTCACCTATTGTATGTATTGAACTTTCAAACTTACCATTTAATGTACTGGACTTTCCAAACTTACCATTTTGTGTATCGAACCTGCTATAATAGGTTACAAGCTGACGTGGCACCGGTTTCGCTGATGTGACGGGTGACAAGCCATATGACTTGGATTTTTCATGGTTTAAAATAAATAAAAAATAAAATCATTATTTTATTAATATAAATAATAATAATAATAATAATAATAAAGGTGTTAGAACATCTGTGATTTTTTTTATCTTCGTATGATTCATCTTCCATTGTTTAGATATCGTGATTTAGGTCTTCGATTTAGGTCTTCAACTTCATACGATTCATCTTCATAGGTTGTTCATTCTTGGTGATGCTACATCTGCATCTTGGTCGGCGATTAATCTTCATCCGATTCATCTTCTAAGGGCGATTACTTTGATTTAAAGATTATAAGGTATGCAACATTTTCCAGAGTTGTGGTTCTTCTTCGATGTCCAGATCTGTGATTATTTTCCAGATTATGGTTTTCCGTTGTGATTCATCCGGATCTAAAGAGATTAGGGTTTTTGGTTGTTATTTGTGGTTCAAGTTCATACCAAGTGTTAAATATGCTTTCGATGTGTTTTAGGTCTTTAATTTTGGGCTCATATGCAATTTAGCGTCTTGAAGAAGATGGTTTTTAGGGTTCATCTGCAATTTCGTTTTGATTATGCACATTATCGACGGTTTTCACCCCCAAATCAAAGAAGATGAAGATGAATGTGATGAAATGACAGCTGTAATATAGAAATACAATCTGAAATTGCAATGGAAATACAATCGACGGTTCTTGTTTCAGCGATTTCACAGTTTTCACCACATATGATATTTCACCTAAAATCAATGGGTTTCACCCAAAATCGATGGGTTTCAGCAGGTACTATTCATCTTTGATATGAACATCTTATGGATTGTTAGTGCAATTTCATATGTATGATATGAACAATTAGGGTTAAGATTTGAAGTTTGAACCAATATTTTATGATTTTGTTAAGATTTAGGTTTTCGGTTGATTTTGACTTCATCACTTTTGATTTTTCCAGTTGAAAGCTTTGTTTGTTCTTCATTTTGGATTTTGACATTTTGATCTTTTGAAGATAATACACATGGCAATTATTTAGTGAGGTGGAATAATAAAAAATAAAAAATTGAAGAAATTACCTGTTACCTGAAGAATAGGCTACACAATACATTAAATGGTAATTTTTAAAAGCTTGATACATTAAATGGTAAGTTTGAAAGTTCAGTGCATACAATAGCAAAATGTGACAACTTGAATACATTTTAATGAACACAACCCTTTTTAATTTCGTAAGTGTAAGAATCAAGAAACGGACTAACCATAGAAAACTTTTAGTGATTTTTGTTTTTAAAATAAAATTTGGGTGCATATGATCACTTAATATATATGCAAGGAAACAGAGAAGCTAGTAACTCAGTTTTAAAATGACAACTGTGCAAATAAATGAAGTGGGTTTAAATGTCAAGAAATTAAATCCAGACCCAAAAGTAGTAAATGCATACATACTAATAACATGGAAATCTTGGTGAAACACCATTTATTTATATGATGCAAGTTTTGCAGAAATGTAACATGTTTTGGGTCATGAAGATATATGCAATTTAATTATAGCTTTAAAACAAGACCTAAAACCTACCAAATTCCCTATGTTGCTTTGCTATTAATTAGTTTTTCTTTTTATGATCTTTTTTAAGTTTTTTTTAAAAAAAAAAACTTTGTAAATCACATCACAATAATATATAATTAAACAGCGTTTCTCATAATATTACCACTTTTTTTTTAGGTTCTGTGACTAATTAAGGATTATATATTGTGCCCTCACATTGTAGCGGGATTTACAAACTTACGATTTTTTTTATGAATAAACTAAAGAAAAATTATATCAAAATTAATACATACTTAAATACATACTTGAAATAGAGTGTTAAAAACTAAAACTTTACGATTGAAAATATTGGGAGAGCTTTATTTAGAAAAATTCAAGAGGCTTTACTTTATTTCTTTATAGCGTGACTCCGCTTAAATTTTAGTTTTAGCATTTTAATTTTCTTTTAAGATAAACACACATGTCAATTAAATCTATTTCTAAATCTATTTTATTGTTTATTGTGAAATTTGAACTCTTAACCTTTTCAGGAGAAACATCATACCACTTGACTACATTTTAATTTTTTGATCTTCTCTTTGAGTTATTCAATATGCAAATGTGTTATTATTGAGCCACATGTTATAACTATTATTTTTGTTATCAAAAGGGTGATGATTAATCGAATACAACAAAAAATGTTTATATATAACAATTTATACATTATCAACTTGTACCATGTGTTGTTAAATACTTATAATTGGTATTTATAAACAAATACGAATCAGCTTCCTTATTAATATGGTCTTGGTGGTTTTTAATCATAAGAACTCAGTTTGGAAGATTTTTTAATAGCAAATACACACACCCCAAAATTACACCTATGACCGTAATAAGACTTGAACCATGCATCATTCCATCAACCTTGGAGAGCATTTAGAACTAGGCACTTCTTAACTACTTGTGAGAAAAAAACACACTTAATTAACGATTCATCTACAGTACTCTACATGTACAGCCCTTCTATTTTTGAATGTTTCTGTAAATACATTAAGATATTTTTGTAAAACCGAAAAAAAAAAATGTAAGGATCATATATATAACTAGGCGTGACCTTTTAATAAAATTGAGCTGGTTTATATACCACCAAGTATGTTTTGTTGGTGTTATAACACGTGTCATATATAAGTTGTACATTGCAGTGTAGCAACTACTAATTAAGTACTTCTAGTAACGTACGTACGTACACTATTTTACTTAATCTGAACCTCCTGTTGTAGCTTGGAACAATGGGTTTACATTAATTGCATGTGTTTGTTTCATTTTGACATAACCATAGTCCTTAAAGCATGAGGTATACAAGCTTTTATACTTCATGTCGTATTAGTATCGCAGGAGGGCACAATACTTTATTCTTATTTTTTTTATACTTTAACTCGGAAAATACTCATGGTTATCAGTTCCTCACGCTAATTATACAATACCAACTCAAGTACAGTATTAACACACACACTACCATTGCTTCTTAATTAGTCCCCATCTAATTTAGGCTTATGCCCAAGAGAGTGAATGCAGATTTTATTTCACAAGCAGCTAACACTGAAACTAGCATCAAATTTAGTGTCAAAAGATTGCATGTTATATTATATTGTCAATTATATAAAATAGTGATGAAAGATTTTGATGTTTCCATATTCAAGTAACATTGAATGCAAGAGTAAGATTCAAGGGAATATTTAAATGAAAATTACAGTTGATGGTTTTTGTGAATAAATTATTTCAACCACCAATTTCTAGTGAAACTAATTGTTTTGCAAAATCATATGTGGGAATATGATTCTATTTGGGTACTTATCTTCAACTCCTGGACCAAAGGGTTGGTTGCTAGAGCTGAGACAATTAAGTGAAGCCTTCTTTCATTGTTTTGTCAACAAATTACAATAAGACCAATCATAATGGACATCATGAGCTTATCGCCGGTGAAAATGAAAACGGGGCTCAAGCCCTAGTCATGACATGCATGAGGTTGTTTAGTCATGATTATGTTATATATATGTTGAAAAACCAATATGACAGTCAATCATGACAGTCATGCATATCATGACTACGGGTGATCTAGTAAGTTATTACATCAATACGCATTTCATAGACCGACGTGCAAGAATTTTTCAATATCTCTATTGTTTTCTATGAATTTAAAAAAAAATGTAGTTTAAGAATTTGTTATCGAATTTATTACCGAGTTTGTAATTTATCATGTAAATTACGGTTTATTTAAAACACAGTATGTAGTTGTGTGAGACTTTCATTCATTTTTACCCCTTTTATACTCCTCATAGTAAGATAATTAGTTGTTACCGACTAGCTTTACTTGATCATTCGATCAACTCTTTAATTAACAAAAAACCTAAATTATGGTAAAGAAGAAGAAATTTTTTAAGGTTACAATTGGTGCTCTATATATATATGGTTTATTTCGAAATCACGTAGGTTCTTAATTAGGAAAACAATTTCGTTGGAAATTATCTAACACTGTACACATAAATTTTATTCATTCACAACACAGTGTTTTATTATTTATTAAATTAAATTTATTTTTAAAAACAGGTTAGTTTAAAAAATGTTTCATATATATATATATATATATATATATATATATATATATATATATATAGATTTCTAATGAAAAATTGGTTAAACATTACACTTGTATATATAATTAATAAACATTATTAACATCGTTGGAATTAAACGCGCGTTTCCAGAGGATCTCATAATTAAGGTAATTAGTTTTTTTTTTCTAAATAATCCTTTTCATAGGAAATCAATTGGAAATTTCTGTAATTTCCAATAATACATCTATGTACGTATATGCATATGAAGATAGTATGCGCTAATGCGCGTAATATTGTAATTCAACTCTATATTATTTATGTATGTGTATATCATTATATATGCATGTGCATAAATCTACATATGTATGTGTATCCGTAGAACTCAAAGCAACAAATATTTGTAGATGTGTCTATGTATTGTGTGTTGTTCTGTGTGCGCGCGTATATACTCATATAAACATTATATCTATTTATGGAGTGTGAGTGACTGAGTGAGTGTGTACGTTCTTATATATATGTATGTATTTTATATATAGAATTGGGAGCAACATGTATGTGTGAAAGTGTATATATATCTATAATATTGGGTATGTTCGGTATGAAGCTTTTTAAAGCTTATTGGAGCTGGTAGTTTTTTATTTTGAAAAAAAAGCTACAAGTCATGTTCGGATAAAAAGGCTGAAAGCTTTTTTTAAACAAAAAAACTCTGAAATCAAAAGCTTCTTGAAGTAGATTTTAAAACTAGCTTGAGGCTTTTTATATAGCAAATTACCTAAATACCCTTTTTAATTGTTTTATAATTCCTTCAATTTTTATAATTTGTCATTTTTTTATCATTTTACACTATTAAGCTCCAGCTACCAGATATGCTAAACACATATATAACTAAAATAAACTGCTTCCAGCTATTTCCACCAAACACACTCATTGTGTGTGTATATATAGGTGTCTGTTTGTAATTTATATGTGTTTACACTGGCGAAAATATATGTTAGTTACACAAAGATGAAAAAAGTTGCAAGTGAGCGTGAACAATCAATTGCCAATAGGGAAAGAACTATATTGGTTAACATATGGAGAATTGAGGCAGATGTCAAGTGACAAAGATGCCATAAAGAAGGAAGTAGAAGAGTAGAAATCGTGCAGCATATTTCCAACAAACATTTCTCATTGTTTAAAGCTTGTTTTCAACATTTTCTAGAATTATTTGTAAGTAATTTTCCGATGGATTTCATACGAAACATTAGAAAACTGTTTCCCACTATGTTTTGCCTACAGAATTAGTGTTATAAGCCTAACCATCTCGAGCTATGTCTCTATTGCGACCAAGAAATTAATACACTATTTTTAACGAAACAACAAAGCTATCATCACCTTTTTGGATGAATTTGGCAATTGTTTAGGAAGGGGCATGGAGAGGGAAATAAATTAAACAATCGCTAATAATTTTGGTGGGAATTAATTTTGACCTTTGTTTAGAAAGAAGTACGGCGGTACTTGTATTAAGAAAATGGTTCTCAAATTAACTTCTTCATATATATATATATATATATATATATATATATATATATAACACATATATACATATATATCTATATATATGGGAAAGTTTATTTGAGAATCATCCTTATTACAATAACCAATCTTGACCCTTGATCCAAATAAATCAATGACTAATAATTTTGACGGTTTGTTGATAACTAGTGATTGATTTATTAATAACTTATTAATAATGCTCTAATGAGTTGTTTTTTAAGAAAATCAAGCCTCGTAAATTAGTGAGCTCACCCAAACACAATTCACGGTTGGGTAAATATATAAATGACCAAAATACCCCTATTAATGAGCATTAATGATAGTTACAAATGATACTTATGGTATAAAAAGGATTCTCAAATGACTATATATATATACATATTTATTTTATATATGTATATGTATGTATGTCAGTTACTACATATTCTTTTTAACATCAGCAAAATTTTATTATAAAAGCCTAGCGAGAAGCTAGGAAAATCAAAACAAAAATTACAACGGATGAATATTAAAAGACGAACAACACCAATTGATCCAATGTAGTCTAATTTTGATTTTCTTTCTCGAATTAATCCAAAAGAATTTTATTCTTTGGAGTAAAATGAACATCCTTTCAATTGATTACTTCTTATTTTCGTGAACCAACTGATTTCTTGTTCTCCAAATTTGCCACTAACAAGTAAGAATAACCGCCTTGAATACATGAAGCTTATCCCCAAAAAAACAATTTGATTCTCCCCACGAAAAAAATTGACTCCAATGTGTTTGCCTAGGCAGAGGGATACATTCCACCAACTTGCTATTTCTCTTAGGGGCATTTGGTTCGAAGGAATTGGGAGGAATTGGGTGAAATTGGAATTGAAAATTCCTAAATCATAAGAGGTGATTGTTTTACGGAATTGATGGAATGAAATTTAACCATTCCAATAAACTTCTTAAATCAAGAAATAGTAATCCTTTCCCCAAATAGATGGAATTCTTCAAATTCATAAGAATCTCAAAACATAACTGTTGTCTCCTACCCCACCCCCACCCCCAACCTACCCTACCCACCTCACACTCCTACCCCTACCCCTACCCTACCCTTTAGTGCATTATTAATGGTCGTGGCGGCGGCAATGGTGGCGGTGTTGGAGATGGCTGGTGGTGGGAGTGGTAACGGACAGCGACGATGGTGGCGATGGCGGAAGTGACGACGGTGGGTGGTGTTCGGCTGTGGTGGTGGCGGTGACGATGGTTGTCACAGTGACGGGGTGGTGGTGGCGGCGATGGCAGCGGGTGGTTATGGGAGCGGTAACAGGCGGCTGGTATAATTTATTTTGGTTTATACGTATTAACTAATTTATTTTTTGTTAGATTCTAATTTGAGTGTTTACTAAACAAGATATAGTTTTTCACGTATTTCAATTTCAATGAATTTCAATTCCTTGATCAAATTCCAATTCCTTTGTATTTACTTCGCGAACCAAAAAGACCCTTAATACATTTTTTTGCAATGTGGCAATCAGTAAAAATATGTACTTCAGTCTATGGGAACATGACAGACACGGGTTCAATTCATAAAGAATACCTCGTTTTGATAGTTGTGAAAAGTAAGTACGTAGTCTCATTTGTTGAACTTTCCATCCATGTAAGTTAATTTTCCCGGCAATTAGTTTGCTCCAATAATTATTTTAGAGAAACTTAGAATCTAATTAAGTACCACCGAAAGGATGCTACACTACTGTATATTTTATTTTCCTAGAAATTAGTTATTAATTTGTAGATATGTGTAGACAAATAATTATTTTCATCACCCTGATTAATTAACATGCACTTCAAAGTGGGAAAAGAAGTATTAGGTATAGAATTGTAGGCTATCGAATTTACGCGTTTTTGAAAAACTCATCAGAATTCGGTCAACAAAATTACTCTGCCAAAGTTAATGATAATTAAAAAGAACGGGATGGGACGGGACGGGACGGGATGTATGTTCATTTTTACTATACGAAAAATGTTCATTTTTAATAATAATTTCATGTATGTTACTCTTCAGATATGTATTCCCACAAAGAATTGAATCCCGGTCTCTTTTTAAACTTTTTAAGTTTAGTTACCTTTAAATTGATGAAATCAGAGGAGAACATCAAAGTACAATACAATGAATACAAAGAAAATGACCTATATATAAGAAACCCTAACAGCTAACAATGGGCCTAGCTAAACGGGCTTTATTAAGCTAACATAAATCATCTTGCAGGCCTTCAAAATATGGTACTTTGGATCTCACTCTAATCAAATTATAGAAAACGTCCATATCCCATACCCCTTACAGACGGAGTGAGTACAAATTAACTTTTCCAGGGCTGCAAATGTTGTTACTTGAAAGCTGATATATCCATTCATTCAACCCAGTTTATATAAGTTATTAAGTTGCATAAATAAAGCCCATACGATGAAGAGATGGGCTGAGACCAGAGTCCAATAATTAGCCCAATAACGCTTAACATCCTAATATCCTATTAGATTAACAATTGATAATATAATAGATGACAAGTCAATATTCAAAGTAATAAATAAATAATAAATTGGTTTCAATATGTTCATAACACAAATATTCAGAGTACTAAATTGGTTTTAGTACGTTCAAAAATAACAGTACTAACGTAACGAATAGTGAAAAAAACATTAAAAAAAAAAACAAAATATTGAAAAAAAATATAGTAGTTTTGATTTTACGTATTTCTAATTCTAAATTAGTAGGAAAAAGAAAAAGAAAGAATAATAGTGATATTTTGTGTTCTGGGGTCCAAAAAATATGACGGAATGAGGGGACATTTTATAATGTCCTTATTCTGTAAATTTTTTTACTTATGATCGAGGGCTATTTGCTTATTAATAAAAACTATAAAAAATTTACTTTTTTTCTTCCAAAACTTTATATTTGTAGGAGGAAAGTTTAAAAATTTATTTTCTTTTAAATCCTTTCGTTTATCCTTATAAATATACCGAAGCACGTGATTTTTTTATTTACTTCCAAAAATTTTCTTTTCCGTCAAAATAAAGTGATTTGTTTTGCATACCATGATGCATGTTTTTTTCTAAACAAATTAATATTTTTGTATTTCGCTTACATTAATTGATTATTTAATTAATTAATGTCTCTGCTAGGGTGAAAGGGGTTGCCTGAGAAACGGAACTCTTCCCTCACACCAGCTTTGACATTGTTTTATTTTAACTCGACAATTTTCAACAACGATTTTACTTTTAGTTAATCATATAAACACTTGAATCTTGGTTCGGGCTTAATTACTTACATGTTTTGGGCCCATGTAAATGTGAAACATGCTAATGTGGATCACAACCTTAGCAATAAATTTTTTCACTTGTACTGGTTTAGTTTCCTCATGCTTCAACTATATTTGTGGTGCGTTTATGAGTTATAGTTCCTAATCTATTTGTTTTCCCTGTTACAGACTTAAATTGGCAAGTTAACAACAAATTAATGAAGCATAACTGAGTAAATAAGAACAGATGTTGCTTTTTGAAGAAAATAGCCTCTTCAAAGGCCATTTCACGGCACGAAGCTTCATGACCTCCTCGCAAGCTCTTCATGACATCTTATCTTACCCTTGTCTAAAAAACTCCTTCACGACTGTGAATGGATTCTTCACTGCCATGAAGAGCCCATGTGTGTATCTTTAAAAACACAACAAAAACACATATTCGAGGTTCCACCTTTATCACTTCCCACCAAACTCTCTCGGTCCAAGGTTTCCATAACTCCGGGAGTGTATCAAGGAGGTTTATAGGATGTGGTATTTTCATCACTTGGGGGCTATTCTTCCTTTGTACACTCTTTTCTTAATTTCCAATATGTTTGAGCTAGAATAAGTTGATGTTTATGATGTATTTGTGCTAGTCATGGGCTAGAAACATTGTTTCACTTGATTTGCGATTTTGATGATTTTTTAGTGGTATGACATGTTTTGTACAATGAAAAAGTATATCTGATTCATATGGATTTTTTTGTCATGTGTGTGTATTCCAAACATGTATGCTTACATTAGTTTCTTAGTATGAATGGTAGTTATTAATGTGATAGTGCCTAATTTGTTCATTTGTCGCATTGCATTACGAATGATAGAGACGATATAATGTTTTGGATTACTGACCAGGTGTATGTTTTTACACACTAAGTTGGAAAGTCTGTGTGTTTGGTGTATTTTGACAAATCATTTGGCAATAAAAATAATAAATTCAATGATTTGAATTGAAGGTGTTTATAAACGTTGTAATGTGGGTAAACATATATATATATATATATATATCATCTTCATTGTGCTTAATATAACAAATTGACTTGGTTGACATGTGTTTTATCACGTTAGCTCTCCAAATATTTATATAACCGGGTCACTTGACATGAGTCTGGTTCATATTTGTATGTATGACGCACTATTTAAGTGTCCTTGACAGTATATTGGTTTTCCTTCATTAACTTGGAATCATCGTGATCACGTTATAATATCATGTACAATAGTGTCATGATTAGTTAAGAGGGCTTAAGGTCTGGGCAAAGTCCCTCTTATATTGGATTTCATCTACTTTTGCTTTTGGAGTGATTGTGTGTGCATTATTGTAGTTTTAAGTAGTTTTAGTGGAAATTCATCGACTTGTGAATTGTTGACTAGACAATGGTGATGGTTTAGTATAGGTTGTTGTTGTTTCTTGTGTTCGATATCTGATATTACCAAAGAGTTATACTAGATATGGATATGTAAACTTGCCTAGTTATTTTTAGTCTAGTCTGAGATGAAAATGTCGAGTTGGGTGAAAGATAGAGATGAAGGAGAAAAGTAAATAAGATGTTGGGAAGACAAAGTACAAGAGGTTGCAAAGGTAATAATTAAGCTAGTGGAGAAGAATAAGAAGTTTGTTTTGATTCATGGACTATATATCTAAGTTAATTGGATGTGTTTTGTTACGGATGTAATTTTTGGCATCTAGAATATGATACAGAGAGAAGGTTATATGAAGGGAGAAAATAAGGGAGATGACTCTGATATAAAAGTAGAAGGAAAAAAGAATGATGCCCTTTTTAAATTTTCTTATCCAACAAAATAGTTTATATTAAAAGATAGTGGACTATTTTACCCTTTCAAAATATAAACGTGGTTTTTAACTATATCCATAAATTAATATTAGGGTTGAAATTCTCTTATTTTTTGTCAAATATGACTTGTCATGTTATCTCACACAAATGAAAATGGGTCCTTTATTTTAAATCAAGAATGAGTCAATTTGTATGATCACTCTCATGTTTGTGAGAGAATATGATAGATCATGTTTGACTACACATTAGAGAATCTTACCACTCAATATTAAATGAAATGCTAAGATTTGTTATCATATTTTTTATTTATATAGGTTTTTAAATTAACACTTATAGATGTAGTAAAGTTAACTGGGGGCAAAGGATGCAATACATATGGAGGTAACAATGAGATGCAACACAAACATAAATAACACAAATGCAATGAAAAAATTAGCATGTATTAGGTCTATGTAGATGGTACCAAAATTACATTTGGTATAGCGGTACCGATGTGTGACTTAAGTGTTCATCTCTTTTTGTGGTTGAGGGTCTAGGTCCTGTCGTGAATATAGATATAGTTTATGTAGTGTATGTGTTTGCTGTTAAAAAAAGTTTATGTAGATTGTGCATCTAGATGCACCATATTGAAATATTGATGAAAAAAAACCCAATTTGAATCTAACTCAATATAAAATTACAGAGTATAAGATGAAAAAGAGACGGTCTTACTTGTGGATTGAGGAAATGGTTGAGTGTGGTTGTCTACCATGCTCATGATATAGACCACATAGATGCAAAATGCACTATAGTAACTTTGATGCAACGAAACAATTCAATGCATCTAAATGCTCCACCCTTGACGCTTTTATTCAAGAATGTAGAAATCAAGCATTGATTAATGGAATAGACCCCACATACACACTCATATCATCAAATTGACCACCATATTGTGGATTAAAATCGCAAATAATAACTAACAAAACAAATTGCATTGAGACAATTTAGAAATAGAAAAATCAACCACAAAAAACTTAATCTGGTGGATTATGGAATGCAAATGGGTGGGCGGACTTAAAGAAGACGAGAATCGATGGTGATGGGTGAAGATGAAGACGGAAGTGAGGTAGTGGTAGGTGAAGACGGATATGTAATGAGGGGCGACGGTGGGGCGAATATTAAGTTGATTGTGGTGGTCAGCGAGGATAGAGATAGAAGATGTTTGTAGTTCGTATTGTTGGGGGCGTTCATATTAGATACACATTCTCTTTATATATAAAAATAAGGTAGAGTACCTTGTCCTTGATACCGGACTCGAAAAGTCTCCGAAACGCAGTAGACATGAAATTCAGTAGCCTTAACACGATTCAATCGTTAGCTCTATCTAACGAAAATTTTGCTATTTTTAAAAAGTTGAAAAAATTTAATCAACAAAAAGTTAGGAGTAGATGAACAGTAAAGTAGCATGTATATAATATTATTAAGTTTTAATAAAAAAATTATAACTTTTACAATCCCAAGATCCGATCTGCCAACCGGCCAATCCTTATCCTACCGTCGAATGCAGTCCTTAACTCGTCCTACATCCGTTGGATCAGAAAATACACCTCCATGTTATACTTCGTGCGAAGCACCGGATAATTCCTCCATAGGTCAAGACCCCGAGCCCCCGTATATAGCAGAGGCAGATCATTCGCCTCAAAACCCTAGCTCGGCCGCACTCAACGCAGAGGTATCTCTATTTTCTCCATCTCTCTTTGCATTTTCTGTAAGGTTCCTGGCGGCCGTTCCGGCGGTTGGATCGGGTATGTTCGATTATGATTCTTAGGCTTAATTTCTAACGGTTAGGCGTTAAACCATCGCTGTTTTTCTTTGATGTAAAATTTAGTCTTTTACTGTAGATTTGTCACATCCAAGTTCGCATATGATAATTCGCTGTCCTTAATTTTACAGATCTCTAGTTAATATATTTGGCTAAACTTTTCGACGCTATCGAAGCTGGAAGTTTAGTTGATGTTCTTGTTTTTTTTGGTTTTGATCGATTTTGTTGTTACCCGCAACTTTTTTTAAGTGTAGATCTGTTCGTTTAATACTTAAGTCAATATGTTTCAGCTTAATGTTTGCGTAGATCTCTTTGTTTAATTCTTTAGTCATTATGTTTCAGCTTAATGATTGCTTAGATCTGTTCGGCCAGTCATGATCCTCAATTTTTTTTTCGTTCTTATCTATCATTTAGTTTAACCTCATCTTTCGTTAATTGGCATTAGATCGGTTTGTCTATGCTTATGATCTATACCTGGTATAGCATTTTTCCGATCTGCGTTTTACGTAAAGTAACTGCTGGTTTACTTTGTTCACAAAAATCCCTTGTTGAGTTGGTTTGTGGTGTTGTACCATGTGCCTATCTCTGTTCGGTTTATATTATGAACTATAGTTGGTTAGCTGAGGGCATAGACAAAGACACGTTGGGTGGTTATTTTGGCTGAAAAATCTCATTTTGTTACCACATGGTGTTTAATTTTGCATTTTTCGAATTTATGACGACTGATTTTACAAGTTGCCAAGGTACAATAGTTGAAATGCCATCCACCAGCGAAGACTTTATTTGATCTTTGTTAATATCACAATTTGTCTAATTTGTATTTTTCAAGTGTTTTTCTTGATTTAAATGATCATTATTTTAATAGATCGTCCTTAACTCACGTATGACGGCTCTCTTTTTATTGTTATCAATTATTATAAAATTGCAGTTTATGATTTCTGGTATGTTTGTTCGCTTTAGTTTCATATTTTTTTGTTCTCAAAAAGGATGTGCATTTAATGTCAATCTATTTTTTAGCCATTTTAATAGTCAAATATAGCCGTCTATTGATACTGATTTTCTTTATGCCAAGTTTAATACGAGGCATAAGTTTATTGGAGTTGTGAGTTGCATGATTATGTTGTCTAATATTATTAGCATAACTGCATAATCAAATACATGGATAAGTGAAGGGGCATTGCTTTCGCCAATTTTGCTTGTTTTATTTATCTTAACTTAGCCACTTATGTACAATCAAAGTATGTTTTTGGAAAAGTAGAGTAAGCTTATATGTTCCATTTTGTTCTATACGCATGCGTTTTATTGTCTGTTTTGTTCATTGGTGAACAATTTTAGGGTTCTTTGATTTGGACGCCATAATTTGCATTTGTCTTTTTGTTAAATACTTTTATTTATTTGGATATTTTTGTGAAGTTGAGTCAAGATATTTTTTAAACATGGATAAACTCATATTGGGTAATGTTTTGTTTCAATAAGTTTAATTTTCATCCTGGTTCTTGATGCATGCTGCAGGTTAATTTTTGTGTTAGCAATACCAAGTTTTTTAATTTTGTCTTGCAGACCTGTTAATGAATCAGTGTCACAGACTATTCATCTTCACGAACTCCTTAATTTTTTGCTTTCTGTAGGGATATCATTTGTACCATAATGGCAGAGCAAAACCATCATCCAGCTGTTATTAGTAAGGTAGCTAGCCAGCTTCATCTTTCTCAAGATGTAAGAGCTCGTTATGGCGCATTCAATAGACCTGCTGCAAGTCAGAGGCAATTTGCATATGGGAATTACACAAATGCCGGTTTTCAATTTCCAGTGACAGAATCATTGGTTATTGCCAATGCCTCCCCTGTTTTTGTTCAAGCTCCAGCAGAGAAAGGACTTACTGGTTTTGCCATTGATTTTCTTATGGGTGGGGTTTCAGCTGCTGTTTCAAAAACTGCTGCGGCTCCAATTGAGCGTGTTAAGCTTTTGATCCAAAACCAAGATGAGATGATCAAGGCTGGCCGTCTTTCGGAACCATACAAGGGTATTGGAGAGTGTTTCTCCAGAACAATCAAGGATGAAGGAGTTATGGCTTTGTGGAGAGGAAACACTGCTAATGTTATCCGTTACTTTCCTACACAGGTTTGTTACTCTTCCTTTGAGATGGCTATTCTGACATATGATTTGCTCCATTTGTGTCATGGTATATCTTTAACCATTTAGTATGTGATACTAATAAAATTAGCTTTATGGAAGGGTTTATGTCGGATATACCCATCAATTTGTTCGTAATTTATCAACCAAGTGTTAAAATTATTTTTTGAGTGGGTTTCACTTAAGCTTTATATTTTTTTAAACATGGATAGTATAGAAGATTTGTTTCTCCGGTTTATAGATTTAAGTTCTTGAAAGTTGTAGATTGATTATGACAAAGTGTGCAGGATAAGATTGATTATATGGGGATAAGTAGGGTCAAATGCCAATATAAACTCTAAATTGATACTGGCCAAACTGGTTCTGTGTCATTTTTGTTCAAAAAGTTGATTGTTACATATCTTAGTTACCTGATGTTTTGGTGTTGTTGAAACCCTTCAGGCCCTTAACTTTGCATTCAAGGATTACTTCAAGAGTTTGTTCAACTTTAAGAAGGATCGTGATCCTTACTGGAAAGTTTTTGGTGGTAACATCGCTTCTGGTGGTTTTGCTGGTGCTGCCTCTCTTGTATTTGTATTCTCTCTAGACTATGCTAGAACTCGTTTAGCAAATGATGCCAAGGCGGCAAAGAAGGGGGGAGAGAGGCAGTTCAATGGTTTGGTTGATGTATACAAGAAGACATACGCATCTGACGGTATTGCCGGGTTGTACCGTGGTTTCCCGCTTTCGGCTGCTGGTATCTTTGTGTATCGTGGTTTATATTTTGGAATGTACGATTCTCTCAAACCAATTCTTCTCACGGGATCATTGCAGGTTAGTTGATTTTCTACATTTATGAATTGAAGTTGTTTTAACTTGTAAATTTGTACAAGTGATTTGAATTGGTTTGTTTGTCAATGCAGGATAGTTTCTTTGCTAGCTTTGCGCTTGGTTGGCTCATTACAAATGGTGCAGGTCTTGCATCTTACCCAATTGATACAGTGCGAAGAAGAATGATGATGACGTCAGGTGAAGCCGTCAAGTACAAGAACAGTTTTGATGCTTTCTCTCAAATCGTGAAGAAAGAGGGTTTCAAATCGCTGTTTAAGGGTGGTGGTGCAAATATCCTGAGAGCGGTGGCTGGTGCTGGTGTGCTTGCCGGTTATGATCAGCTTCAGCTTATCGTTTTTGGCAAGAAATGGTCTGGTGGGAGCGGTTAAGCTTTAAGAAACGACTATGAGGCGAGTCGGATGGATGATGGTGATAAAAATCTTTTCTTTCTTTTGAGACTAAATGAGTGTAGGATTTAAAGCATCCTGCGGTACTTTTTTGAAGTTTAATTTGTGTGGTTGCATTTGAGTTTTTTTTGCGTTGACTATGCAGGAAAAGACTCGAAAATAAAAATACTTAACGACAATTTGGATATTAGGCATATTACCGTTTTGTATGTGTTAAGAAAATTATATCATTATTTATGAAGGTTTTCAACCTCGGTTTTCCCTAAATTCTCTTTCCAAGATTATTTTCCTTTTGTATCTTCAAATAATTAATTTATCAATTTTTATTTATATTGCGTATTAGTCATTAGGTACCCCAGTGAGTCACATATATACTACGCTTAGTAAAACCTTCCTTGGGTTTGCATCTATAGATTGAGGGTAGGAAATAGAGGATTCCTTGACGTTGATGGTGGACTGGCTTCTTTTAGAAACTGCCATTTACATATATCGATAATATTGTGCATCTTAAGAGTATTTCCTTTTGAAAAATGATATTTTCTTTTATTTTTTCCTATTTAACATATCAAGTTTTTACTAATTCTCTCTCTCTCTCTCTTTTTTTTTTTTATCTTTTTAGTTGATTTTGACACTTGTATTGAATAGATAGATAAGTAGGAGAAAAATGTATATATCACCTCTCTTTCTTTTCAACTAATAGGATGGGTGGCTAGAGATGGTGTGTGGCGTATACCGTAGAGTGAGTGACATGGCTGCATGTATGTATGAATGTGACATACCAATACTTTTGAGGCTGCAATTCGTCATCATGGTTGCTAACTTGCTATTGGTTTTGTGGACATTGTAGTTTAGGCCTAGGGTGATTAGACTGACTTGTATAAGTAGGGATGTAAATAAGCTAAACTAAGTAGTGCTTTACACTAATTGACACTCTTTTAAAAATGTAGAAGCTTTAAGGCTTGAGCTTGTCTTATGTAGTGTTTTATAAAACTCGTGAGAAGCTGGTTAAAGCTTGTTTCTTTTGTTTTTTAAAAATAGTTTAAATTATATAAACATTAAATAAAAACAATTTGATATTTAAATATTTATTTTTTTATTTTTTCATATTTAATGATATAAAAACAATATAAATTTTAAATTTTGAACATTTTCTTATTTAATGATATAAAAATATATAATAATACAATTATATAAGTAATAAATAAAAATTTAAAATAAATATTTTATCAAAGCTCGTTTAAGCTCGCGAGCTTAAACGAGCCCGGTATATAAGGCTCGGTCTTGAGCTTGTTTAATAAACGAGCCTTAATCTAAGTTTGAGTTTGGGCGCGAGCACGTTTAATAAACGAGCCTTAATCTAAGCTCTAACTCGTTTAGGCTCAAATCATTTCGAGCTTTTAATAATCCGAACTCGAATAGTTTACGAGTAGCTTGACTCATTTATATTCCAATAAATAAGTTTGGACTTTGTCCACACTTGACGCTGCTTTGTACCCTCACAATACAACTTCTCAGTATTCCCACTATTTTACCTTCTCTACCTGTAAAGTAAGTAGAACAATCCTAACCTTACCATTGTGGAGGTGTGCAGACTTTATAAATATAATGTAATTAAGGGTTTAAATTGCGTAACAGTTGTAATGTCTAATTATGGTGCGTAGATTTTTTTGTTACATATTTGCTCATTAAATTTACAAAAAGCATGTTATTGTGTCCATTTTATTAATTTTAACCTGCTTTACCTTTAATACTCATAAAGTGTAGACTTTAAACTCAAAGTTCTCTATGAATATTTGATAAAAAATAATAATTCTTGAGTCTATAAGAATATAGTCGAATTCTCTATAAACTAATGTAAAAAGAACGACTAAATTAAAACGAGTTGAGTTATCAAAAAACAAAAAGAGGGCGTTGAATGGCTTGATTTGGGACATACTTGATTTTAACTAATGATTTCTTGATATACACTTCATGAAAATTCTTGAACTTGACGTTTTTTGAAAGGTAAAAAAATTATCTACACGATCTACAATACAATTAGACAAAACGATAAAAAATGAAGAAAAAATTAAGTAATCGACCGTTTTGTTTCCATTAACCTACTGAAAAATTGCATGTGAAGAAATAAACATAATAGAAGGTTCTTGTAAACATTAATGGAAAGATGTATAAAAAACCCAATGTACCATAATAGAACATTAAAAAAACATTATAAGTATTACATAACTTTAACCCTTTATTTAATTACATATTTTATCTTATATTATCAATTAAAATAAAATGATACACTCTTACAATTTAATTAATTACGTATTCTATTTTAATGTGTTGGCCTATTAATTTAATTAATTAGGTAACTATTTTATCTTATTAATCAAAATAAAATAAATTCTTACACTAAACCCTAATTTAAACAATGTGTAATTAACATAATAAACACAAGCAGAATGTGTAATTTTCTTCGCTTCTAGTAGGGGCACAACCATCATGACATATCTCTTGATTTAGGTCTAGGAATTCAGTTAGACTTAAACGAAGATGCACTATTTGATAGTCTTACTCATTTACCAAGTTCAACCAAATTCATTGCACTGTACTGAAATTACTTACATTTATTGACATAGAATGTGAACGCATATGTTACATGTTAGCTTGATGATGACTTAATCCAACCAAAAAAAATAAAATATTTGGAGTTAATCAACCTAAGAAATCTACAACTTTTGGCAGTAGTGCAACGTACTCTCTAAAATGCCTAAGTTCTTAGCTTATTCTTCCTTCCAATCTTCAAGCATCGAAGGATATATCTTTAAAATTTTGTACCATATGAACTAGCTTCCAATGATCATATATATATGTTTTTATATATATTGTAAGAGGATATATTTATATATATATAATTAGAGCATTCAAGAATATTAATTATATTGTTGTTTTATGTGTTGTAATTAAGTTGTATTCATAAATTCTGATATCCGGCCTTAATTAGCTTCTTGTTTATTGTTTAAGGTAGGTTGGTAGGTGTAATTAATAATTAAGATGATTTGTACGTACGTAATTACGTACGTTGTGGTTAGACATATATTGATCGATCATGTTTAATCATCTTGAATCAGTACGTACGTGATGCATGCTATAGACGTACGTACTGTAGGTGTCGGATTCCTTTTAGTGCAGCTTGCTCGGTAGCCTTAATTATATACGTACGCGAGTTTTCTAATCCTCTATGAGTGCTTAGTTTTGCCATTTCATGCTAATTAATTAGGATAGCCACTCTGTTAATTAAGAAGGCTTGTTGAATGAATAATATATATAGACAAAAGTTCAAACGAGAACTGTTTTTCGTACAAAAACTGTTTTTAACGTTATTAATGACTCATTGGTAAGAGTATTTTGGTAATTTATATATTTACCCAACCGTTAATTGCGTCCCGGTGAGCCGTCATTAATTTGCGAGGCTTGATTTTCCCAAAACAACTCTTATTAATGCGTCATTAACAGGGGCTGAGTTAGAAAATTTCTTCGGTGGGTTCAAAGTTAAGATTGATAACCTTTGTAAACAAAATTAATGGGTTCCTAACTAAAATTTTACCTAAATTATACTATTGCATTAAAATTGTACAGAAACTTTTTGTTTAGTGGGTTCAATGGAACCCTCAAGCATGCATGGCTTCGCCCCGGATCATTAATGAGTCATTGAGATGTAAAAAAAAACTTAGCCATTGATTAATTTTAATCAAGAGCTAAGATTGTTCTTGCAGTTCTCGTACGAAAATAGTTCTCGTTTGAATCATTATATATATATATATATATATATATATGGTGAGGTTTCACATAATCCCATTCTTAAATATAGATCTCAAAGATCAAATTTCAGCCTCTATTTAAAAAAGCAAAATAAGAATTGAAAATTAAAATCAAACTCACGCCTCCTACAAAGAACATCCCCAACTTTCTTTCTTTTTTTTATAATTTTTTTACGTCTTAAATCTTTAAATGACCATAATCATTTCAAATTGAGAATTTGAGCAAAAAAAAAACCAATTTACTTATTTTTTAATTCTCTTTCAAATAAGATCATTCTTCTCATATTTCTGGAAATTTTATTTCGAAAATGCAAACTATATGAAAATGATATCAAAATATTATCATTTTGAATCATGTGAATTTATATCATTTTTGGTTGGAAAGAGTGTATTTATATCATTTTGGGTTAAAAACATGTGTATTTATATTATTTACGGCTAGAAAATATGTATTTATATCATTTTTAGCTGAAAAAGAGTATATTTTATTATTTTCATCTGAAAAATTATCATTTTTACCTGAAAAATGTTATCATTTTTGGTCAAAATGTTATCATTTTGTGGTTGGAGATTTAGAGGGTAAAAAAAGGGTCTGGACGAGATTAAGAGGGGAAAAAAGAAAAACCATGATTTATGAAATGGGGATTCCCATAATACCATTTCTTCTATAATTACTTTCATAATTGTTTGATTAATTATAATAATGTTATTATTAAATTTTGACGATTTATGATATACACGCTTACAGCAGCAAGCTACTAAATTTCAATCCTAAGGAATTATAGGCAAATGAAACTTCGATCTGTTTTCCAACCATTGAAAATTTGACGTACTATTATTATTATTGAGAAATGTTAAATATAGTCCTAATTTAATTTATAGTCCTGAGAGACAATTTATAATCATTAGATTTTAAGATTCAATGGTCTAGATCCAATCTTAGATGATAATCAAAATTGATATATTTGTATAAAAGATGACAATTCTGAATTTTTGCATATTGATCCCCACTTTCTCTTTCCTCTAATTTATTTAAAATTAATTATCTCACAAACCGTTAATCCTTAAACGAAACGAATTATACCGTTGCGATCCTTGTGTTCCCCTCTTTTATTAGAAAGGTCACTTGATATACTTTCGACAAAAATTTTTTTTCTCATTTTGTTAGATTGGACTTAAATTTTATTAAAGTATAATCACATGTGATTCATAGAGGTGTGATCAATATAGTCTTTATAAAATTATAGTTTGATGTTTGATAATCCGGTAAAGTCTATGGTTTAGTAACAAAAAATCAACAATTGAAAGTGATTCTAAGTTATTAGTTGTTTCGTAACACATGTGATTATCTATCTCTTATACATGCACATAATTACAGGTGATTAGATTAAATGTAGCATTTTTATGTCACATATTTGACAGAATCAATCACATGTGATTGCGTATTCAATCACATGTGATTGCGTATTCAATCACATGTGATTGCGTATTCAATCACATGTGATTGCGTACAGAATCACATGTGATTGAATACCAAAAACTTAAGATTTAGTATTCAATCACATATGATTGCATATTTAATCACATGTGATTTTGTACAGAATCACACGAGAGTTTGTACATATTCAAATGTGATTGAATACCAAAAAAACATGAGATTTGGTATTCAATCATATATGATTGCATAGGGGATTGTTCAAACGAGAACCATTCTTATTACGAGAACCAATATAAAAAACATCGAATTCGAAGGAGAACACATCTGGACCTTTGATAGAGGGGATAGGGTGTTGCTAGTACACAATATATGCATTAATGGGTAGACAATGCAATTGGATTGAGTGAAATTGAATATGTACATACATGTATAAACGGTTTTAAGCAAACGTTGATTTATTTAAGCAAACATTCAAAATTAATAAACGTTAAATGATATACAATTTAAGAAGATAAAAAAATTAATAAAACAACACATGTAATATTGTTATGAATCACATGTGATTATACATTAATAAAATTTAAGTCCAACTTAAAAAAATGAAAAAAAAAGTTTGTCAAAAGTATATCAAGTGACCTCTCTAATAAAAGAGGGGAACACGAGGATCGCAACGGTATAATTGGTTTCGTCTAACGATTAACGGTTTGTGAGATAATTAATTTTAAATAAATTAGAGGAAAGAGAAAGTGAAGACCAATATGCAAAAATTCAGAATTGTCCTTCCTTATACTAATTTTAATTATTATCTAAGATTAAATCTAAACCATTGATGTTGAAATCTAATGGCTAAAAATTGTTTCTTAGGATTATGATTTTAATAAGGACTATATTGAACAAAACTCTATTATTATTATTATTATTATTATAAATACAAAATGATATAAATTTAAGATGTTAATTTAATTAGTGATGATAACAAATCTCAACTAAAAAGATTTTCAATTATTTTCTAAATAAAAGGGTTTTTGACAATATATATTTATGAAGCGTGTGAGTCGTTTCATAAAGGGCGGGCAGACAATTACATTAACGTACATGCTTGCTTAGTCAGACTGTAGGTACCTGATGATGCTTTATACATATTATTAATTAGGGGAGAGTTAAACGAGAACTGTTTTTCGTACGAGAACTGTGATAACCAATCTTGATCGTTCATTTTGGATAATGGAAGTAATGGATGAAAAACGTGGGGGGATTGAGTGTGGCAGGGTGAATGTAAGGAATTCATTGGTGGACAATCTAATTGAAGGAGGGAGAATTGGACGGTAAAATTAGTTCTCGCGATTCTCGTAAGAAAAACAGTTTTCATTAGAACTTTTGCCTTATTAATTAATTGCCTATAAAGTTAAATTAATTCAACAACACTTGAGATCGATCAAGGGCATCTTTGACATTCTCTGCTCTGTCACGAGATAGATCGAGAGATTGCTTGGAATTTGTAAATCTTTATTACAATGAATATCAAATCTTTTAAACTGATTTTTTTCTTTTATTTATTTTATAACCTTTTAATTAATCATATTTTAAATTAACATGATCGAAATATATATATACACATATGACTTCTTTCCACTAGTGGCCCGTGTTTATAATTTGATTAACCTCCATAATATTTGATTTAACTTCAAATGGGAGTTTCAAGGAATGGAAATATAAGTAACAAAAATTACAACTACCTTATAACGGTACGTTATTTTGATGGATAACTATGATTCTGAAAACAGTTGTAAAATAGGTCATCAATTTCATTGAACGTTGATCAAACAGCTTCATTATTTGTCATATTAATTGATCGAGCATTCAATTTCAACATCAATCATGTTAATTACTCGTGTTAAACAATCACCATTTACAAATTATGAAAGATCAAGGTATTTTAGCCTATGCTTTGCAGTGGGGTATAAAAAAAATATATTTAAAAGCGTTTTTTAATAGGTAAATTAATGAAAGAATAAATCTAATTATCCATGTTTTTCCCGCATACCAACTTAGTTGATAATAAAATAAGAACGTAAGACATATGTAATGTAATTATTTGTATAATTATATAGACTTTAGTCATTTGATTTTATACATACAACTATATGTTTCTATATGTAAAAATCGATTTACAAAAATTATATTAAAAAACATTCTAATTCCATCATTTTCAGATTTCATAAATACTTCTATATTAAAAATCATTGACTTAAAATTTACAATTAATATTTCATAGTCTAAAGAATTACAAATAATATAGAAAGTCTTGTAAAAAGCGTTATTTACAAAACAATTTTTAATCTTGTTAAAAAAACTAAAAAAGAAAACAAATAAAATGGTGTGAGCTGGATTATAAAAAGTGTGACAAAATATGAAACAATAGTACTATAAAAATAATACTAAGTAAATGATTTAGTTAACATTATACAATTATGGTAATATGTAACAAAAATAATATTTCATACTAATAGTCTAACGAATTATAAAAATAATATTCCATACTAATAGCAACAAATTATTTTTTAATATTTAATATAACATAATTAAAAAATAAATTAACCATAGTTCAAAACTAGGGCATTGGCGCCCATAGGCAATATCCCTTACCACTCCCTCTAGATTTCTTTTGGTAACTTTTTTGGACTCTTATCTATATAACTTGTTTACTTTTTATTAATATATAAAAAGATAATGTTTTCCCAATAATTATATGGTATTATAATTTCATGTACCTACACTTAGCATTTTTCATTTGGGGTTTTTCCTCTAGCTAGGACCCAAGACACAACCTTTTTAACCCCGCTTTTCACTTTTGAGCTTGATACTTTAATATGTTTAATCGAGTATACACTCCGTATCATCTAACAGCTTGTTATCAAGTCATATTAAGATCCCTTGGTATTATACTAAATTTGTTTAGAAATCTCATTGATAACAAGGAAAAATTACATGCTTATAATAACTTATTTTTCATACTAGCTTGTCGAATTACTATAGATCCACCTAGCTACTGTTAATGTTACAAATCATCATCAACAATAGACCATATATATATATATATATATATATGAGTATCGCGAGATCCAATCTTAGTCGTTCATTTGGTAAGTGGAATTCATGAATAAAGAGCGTGAGGGGATTGAGTGTGCAAGGTGCATGAGATAAATTCATGGGTGGATGATGACATTGAAAGAGGGGAATTAGACGGCTCAGATTAGTGCGATACTCACAATAAAAACCGTTCTTAAATGATCTTTTCAATATCTATAACTATTATAAAAAGGCTTACCTTTTTTTCTTTATTAACTATTAAATCAAACTCCATTAACCAATCAGAACCTCCAATTTTAAAATCCTTTAATTTTAGAAAACAATTTTAGAAAGATCAAACAAGTGTGAGGGGGCTGGATAAAAATTGTAAGAGGGTTTTAAGAAAATGTGAGGGGCTTTTATAAAGAAGGGTTAATAATGGAAAAAATCTTAAACTTTGGCTTACTTTTTGGTTTAAACCTTAATCTTTGTTTTTAAATGATTTAAATTTTAAACCTTAAACATTGAATATATTTCTATTTAACCCATAAACTATCTTTTACTTAATTAAAATAGGTAAAAAGTAAACCTACAACCTAGTAAACCGGTTGCCTCGTCTCCCCCATTAACACACGCCTTTCAAAATCAATTTGAGCGGAAATCCTAATAAGCCAACGACGGGAACAAGGGTAGTGAGCGGCGAAATCGACGACGGGAAGAAAGAGAGCAAGCGACGAAATCGACGACGGGAAGAAAGGGAGCGAGCGGCGAAATCGACGGCGGGAAGATAGGGAGCGAGCGGCGAAATCGACGGCGGGAAGAAAGGGAGCGAGCGGCGAAATCAATGACGGGAAGAAAGGGAGCGAGCGACGAAATCGACGACGGGAACATGGGGAGCGAGCGGCGAAATCGATGACGGGAAGAAAGGGAACGAGCGGCGAAATCGACGACGGGGAACAAGGGCTTAAATGGTGATGTGAGACCGTCATGGCCAACATGGGCAATACCAAGATGAGTATAACATGTTGGTGGAAACTTTTCGGGTGCTATTTCGGATGTTGATGATGGTTCTAAAATTAATTAACCAATGTCTAGATGTTATTGCTTAAGTTTTTTTGGTGTCTTTTGATGTAATTGTGGTTGTGCAGATGTCTAATTCCTACAAGTAACTATACTCTTGAGCTTATTTTTGGCAATGTAATTCCTAGCTTTGGTTATTTATTTGTTAATGTATTTGGTGTTTTTTTACTTGGGTTATTATAATAGGCAAAAACAAATCTAAGGTTTAAACCAACAAGTAAAATAAAGTTGAAGGTTTAAATCATTTAAAAACAAAGATTAAGGTTTAAACCAAAAAGTAAGTCAAAGTTTAAGGTTTAAACCAACAAGTAAAATAAAGTTTAAGGTTTAAATTATTTAAAAATAAAGATTAAGGTTTAAACCAAAAAGTAAGTCAAAGTTTAAGGTTTTTTCCATTATTAACCCTATAAAGAATGTATATTAATGTAAATAACTATAAGTTGTTTATAAATTATGTTTAGTACCTTGTGATATATTTTGTTTAGAGAAAAAATAATTATATATTTGCGACCGTATCATTTTATCGACGCTTTGGTATAAATTTTATTATAATATGACACTTTTTTAAAATTAATATATTTTTAATTTTTTGTTATCCACTAATAGTAGCGTGTAGATAATTTTTTTTAGCTGAGTGAGTTTTTTTTGGTATTATGGTGATAAGCTGAGTGGTCAACTTGAGTATGCTATTCAAAATGTTTAGTTATTGATTTTAAAGCATTTTCAATCTTATTAGAAAGATGTATGAAATCTTTTATAAAATATGGTTTAAAATAAAATATATCATTAAAAGATGATATATTATATATTTAAAAATCTAAATTCAGAGATGTAAAGATAGCTGTTTTTGATGGTCGTGAAACTATTTTATTAGTGTAGGTAGTTAGCCAAAGAAAACACTAAAATAGAAGTGTTAATTTTTTATACACAAGACAGGGAACTGTTCTTGATTTTTTAATATTTCACACGTGAGTCGTTATTTTTTTTCTTTACTTGCAAGGTGTATGAAAATTTTGCTTTAGAAGTGGAAATGCAATTGAGTCTATTCAAAAGGTAAGACATGTGGTCATTAGTAGCAGATTTAAGCATGAAGATGAGCCTTTTTATCAACTAATTCTCTATTGGATTATGTCGTGTTTCAGGTTTAGTCATGTAATGCTCGTCTGTACAAATCTGTATGTATATTTTCTTTCTCCTAACCCGTACGCTTAAATCGTCACTAAGTTATTAGTTATGCGAACTTGAATTTCCATTTTCTTTAAATATGAAAACTTTTAGTTGTTCTTTATATCTGATAGTTTATATTGACTGTCATTTTATTCTTTCTCAATGATTAGGTTGACCAAGTAGAATAGTTGTTTATTAGAATGTTGTTGCTTTTGCTTGATTTAAGAATTTGTGTCTTGAGTAGATTCACTTCTTTTTCTTATTTCTAGATCGTCTATTGACTGATCCGTGAGATGTCATGATGATATGAGCATGTTTAAGCTTCTAATGTGTTTTTGTTGTTTTGAATATATTTTAAACAATTTATATGTTTACTTTTTATTTTTATGTGTCAGTCTTAATAGTTTGGTCGTTATCTACATACTTGAAACGTGTTTTGTATTCAATTACGTTATTTTCAAGTTTATTTATGTATAAAGTACTTCAAAAAAATCAATTTGGTTTCTTATGTATGTATTTGGAATTTTTTTTGTATATGTACAATACTTACATTTTTCTATTTTATTTTAATGCATTTCAAGTTTACTTCTCTAATAGACTAATATCCGTACGTATGCGGGTCTATAAACTAGCAAAAACTTAGCAAAGAGATCTGGCACCATCCTCTCTTATAATGGTGAAAAAATTATATGGGCATTAGACGTGTTTAGAAATTTGAGTCGGTTTTAAGTTCAGAATCATTATCTGATTAACTTCAACATTTGAATTTACTAAAAATGGCATTAGGTAATACATGTCTAATATAGACCAATCCAAATTAAATTATTATAATTCATGATTATATGTCTCATTATGCAACAAGATGTGTCATTTGTTTTTGCTAATAGAGTCTCGTAGCTCTATTCTTTTTCTACTTATTTAATTGTCAACAAAAGAAAAAATTGTCACGTTTCTATCAAATCTCATAGCTCTATTCGTTTAAAAATTAATTTTTTTGATTGATTTATAATACTTTTCACGTTACATCGTTATTACTCCTACGATACTTTGTATCGAGTGTTCTACAAAGAAACTCTATCTATTTCTAAATCATAAGAAGTGTCCCTACATAATTAAAGTCATTTCAATATTGTACATCAAAGGTTAACTTGTCTACTAAATTTATTAAACCAATTACCATCTCAATTCCTAAAAAGAAATTGACGTGAATTAGAGGGCAATGTAATATCTTTTATCTTCAACGTAATATCTTTTGTAGGGTAAATTTATATGTATAATGACAGCTGCAGAATTAATGAATTTGATTTTTTACCTAAAGATTCTTTAAATTTATCATTATTGAAATTAATGTCTAGAATAATAGATGCAGATGAATTTGTATTTATACAAGAGACTTTTAGAGCGGTGATATGAAATATAAAAAGTGGACAATAAAAAAGGACATGACTTGAAATTTGTTTTTGCTTGACTTTAGCAGTTTTAAATACCATGTTTATGCTGAATTATATAAAGAAGTACTACAAAATGCAAGTTTTATTATGTATGTACTTTAAACAATTTGTTTATGTCCACTTTTTATTATTTTTCTATAAATATGAATAGATTAGAGTCATTTAATTATCAAATATTTATTCAATTATTTTAATTTGATACACATGTTATCGAGACAAAGATTATCTCTGGTAAAAATGTTTATGCTATTATGTATATTTCTAAAATGAAAATAACTCAAACATTTTAGTTAAGTTCACCAAAAACATTTTAAAATTATAGAAAATGTTTTTTCATCATGCATGATAATTTAAAAATTAGAGATGAAGATGATACAACGGAAAAGAAAATAAAAACAATCATATCTTTTTATTATATTCTAACTTTAAGATCATCATTTGATTATCGAGTTGAAATATTTTGAAATCTGGCCTCTTTGCTTTATTTGAAGATAACAAGGAAATGTTTAGTTTCTTAGTTACGTATTTGAAAGTCTTTGTGTATGTATACTTCTAAAGTTTTTTTATTTAATTTTTATATATCTCAAGTTTACTTCGGAAATACAGTGTGTACACGGGTCTATAAACTAGTATGTATATATACATATAGGCAAAAGTTCAAACGAGAACTGTTTTTCGTACGAGAACCGTGAGAACCAATCTTAACCGTCCAATTCCCCCTCCTTCAATTGGATTGCCCACCCATAAATACCTTACATTCACCCTACCACACTCAATCCCCCCACGCTCTTCATCCATAAATTCCATTATTGAAAATGAACGGTTAAAATTAATTCTCGTAATTCTAGTACGAAAAACATTTATCGTTTGAATCCTCGTCTGTATATATATACACACACAAGAATTAAAGACAACGTACGATTGATAAATGTGGGACCAAGTTCTAACAGACCCCAATATACAATGTTAGATGGATGTGGTTCATGTATTAATTAAGCCGGCAACCATTTTGACTAGTAGCACATATACTTCGTCACAATTTAATATAAAATGTGTTAGTTGTGTTCATATATAAAGTTAAGTTGCTTGCTTGGTCTATTGTCAAATGGGGCATACATACATACATACATATATATATATATGTATATATATATATATATTGAAAAGTTCATTTGAGAACCGGTTTTAGTGCGAGAATCGTGAGAACCAATCTTAGCCGTCTAATTCCCTCTACTTCAATTGGATTGCCCACCCGTGAATTCCTTACATGCACTCTACCGTACGTACTCAACGCCCCCACGCTCTTCATCTATTAATTCCATTATCCAAAATGAACGACCAAGATTGGTTCTCGCAATTCTCGTACGAAAAACAGTTCTCGTTTGAACCCTCCCCTATATATATATATATATATATATATATATATATATATAGGGGAAGGTTCATTTGAGAACCGTATTTATTGCGATAACCAATCTAAGCCGTTTATTTTGGATAATGGAATTAATGGATGAAGAGAGTGGGGAGATTGAGCGTGGCAGGGTGCATGTAAGGAATTCATAGGTGGACAATCCAATTGAAAGAGAGTGAATTAGACGAATAAGATTGGTTCTCGCGGTTCTCGTAATAAAAAGGGTTCTTAAATGAACTTTTCACTATTTATATATTCCTTGATGGTTCATGTGTATTTCTATATATAGTTTAAAATTCCCATATAATGTGTACGTACGTAGTTGTAAAATAGTGAGTTCATGTATACTTTTGAATTGTTCGTTAGCGTATAAAATATATTCGTAAGTATAAAAGAAGACGAATTTATTAGATCTTTTTGTCGACTAGCTACTAGTTTTCTATTGAATTTACCACCGATTCCTAAGAAAGGGAAATTTGGTTTTTATGTTATTAATCGCAACTTCCCAATCCAATTACTTCCCTTTAATTGGAAGCATTAATTGGCTGTGTAAAAACTAAAGGGAAAAAGTCAACACAACACTTTCTGTAGATATATATATATATATAATAGCATTGTACCCGCGCAATGCTGCGAAGTCGAATAGTTTTTGTTTTATAATATACCGCTTTCAAAAATATAATGATATGTTATTCGCAAAATTCAATGTCACAAAAAAAATTTTTTAGCAACATGTCCCATTTTTCAAATTTTCTTTTATTTGTATAAACTATTTTATTAATTTTAAAAATAAAATCTAAAAGACATTAAAATAAGGAAAAAAAATCATATTTGTAAAATAAGGATAAAGAAGTTAATAAGATATTAGAAATTATGTTGTTATGGGTGTATAATTATGTTTGTGTGAGAGTATATTTTAATTGAATAAAAAATTAAAATAAATTAGAAGAGAGATTAGAATGGTTAAAGATTGAGCGGATAAGATTAAGTTAAATAGAATAAAAGGCCAAGATGTTGTTTTGATTGAATTTTAAGAAGTCTTAAAATTAAGGAGGAGAGAGAGTGTTAAATGCTTTATAGATATAGGGAAAGGTTTATTTGAGAATCGTTTTTATTGCGAGAACCGCGAGAACTAATCTAGGCCGTTAATTTTGGATAATAGAATTCATGGATGAAGAGCGTGGGGGGTTTGAGTGTGGCAGGGTGCATGTAAAGAATTTATGGGTGGACAATCCAATTGAAAGAGGGGGAAATGGACGACTAAGATTAGTTCTCACGGTTCTCGCAATAAAAATGGTTCTCAAATGAACCTTTCACTATATATATATATATATAGGTAGAGATCAAGTAAAAAGAAAATTAAAGTAAAATGGGTAAAAGGGATGATTATTTGATCATTTTTCGGTATATATATCAACAGATAATCGTTAGTTCATCATCTTTATTGATTAAAACTAATGGGTGGACAATCCAATTGAAGGAGAGGGAATTTGACGGCTAAGATTGGTTCTCGTACGAAAAAAAGTTCTCGTTTGAACTTTTGTCATATATATATATGTATGTATTATATATGGTAAATTAAAAGTAATGATAGTTACATTATAGGGTTTAGTTCACTAAAATTTATCTAAGTTGTCATGTTTTGCTATTGCATGTATCGGATTAAAAAAAATTCTATTGTGTGTATTGAACTTTTGATTTTTCGTTATTGTGTGTATTAACCTTTCTATTGCATGTACTAAACTTGTACGTTTTTTCCTATTTTATGTAACTAAAATAAACAATAGCAACACATTAAAAGTTTGATATACACAATATAAACTTATATAGTTTGATACACACAATAGCAAAATATGACAACTTTGATACATTTTAGTGAACTAAACCCTACATTATAATGCAGATATTATCATTAAATAAATATATGCATGATACAAAGCAGTTACCACAAGTTTAATGATGATAGTCACACACACACAGATACACTTCGACTTATGCAGACGCATTTCTCTCGTAGCGTGTGTGTGTATATATATATACTAGTGGGGTATCCGTGCAATGCGACGGCGGCGAATAAAGAGGAGGTTGTGATGAGTTTTGTGCAGAATAATCACAAAGAGCTAATATGAGTTTGTGAAGATTCTTTGCAAGATGAAGATAATATGAGTTTGTGAAGATTCTTTGCGAGAGCCACTTTGAAATTAAGAATTAATTGCTAACTCTGAGTTATTTGTCTTTCAGTTTGTTGGAAGAGTTTTGTCGCATTGCTGAATTATGAAGTTGCTGATTATATATATGTATGTATATATGTGTGTGTAATGTTTCATAGTTCCAATTATTATGTAATTGAGTTAGAATGCTATGTTTATAAATTTCAACTCTTTGACTCTTTCATTTGTTTGGTGTTTGTGAAATCTCTTGAACTTGATTTATTGAAAACAGGAATTTAGGTGATCTCATTAATCAAAAGTTAATATTAAAAATATATGGTTAGAAATAATTTAGTTATAAGTATTGGTTTAAATTCATTAATTGTCGGTTATGTTTTTAATATTTATTTGTTTAAATTTATTAATTGTGGACTTAAAGAAGAGGTAAAGAAGAGATATAAATGAGTGGTATTTTAGTAAATTTACTCTTCGTAAAATAAAGAGTTTTTTAGGTAGTAAATGCATTATATAGGAGTAAGATATATATTAAAAGTAAATCATTATTGGAAAGCTTCCTTAAATAAAAATCCAATTAACCAATTAAACCTCTTATTTCTTCAAATTTGACAAAAAATTTTAATTTTGATTTCCATAATTAGAATGATCTATTTGTAAGAGTATATGAAACCAAATTTGAGGGAGCTATATGAAAATATATAAGGGGTGTTTGTATAAAATATATATGTATATTTAATGGATGTATTTAGTTGTATATGTTTATAGTTTTTATTTTATAGCTTTTAATGTATAATGATTGGTTTAAATATAATTATATATTTATAATGTTCTAATATTTATCTACGTTTTGATGTAAATTTTATCGTAATGACACAATGTTAAAATATTTTTTTTAGATTTGTTATTAGTAAAAATGTATATTTCATAACCATTGAAAAAATAAGTTACTATATTTGATTTTGTGTAAATCAAAATGTAATGATACTTAATCTTTTTTAAAAGTGAATATGTATTTTTGTGCTTATCTTCTTTATAAAACTCTACACCAGTGAATATATTTATAGTTAATTTTTATGTTATGAATCACTAAATTAATAACCATTTTCTGTGAGGTATTTTTGATTTCGAGTATATCATATATCAACAAATTAGCGAGGTATAACATCTTTTTGTGAGATAATTTATGTTTGTGAATTCCTAAATCAGTCATCTGTTTCATTGACATAATCATACAACTTTAAACTGTTGATCTGTTTTTCGATGCTAATAATTTCATAATAAAATATTGATTAAACTGTGATGCTTTTTATAAACACATTATTTATAAGTGATTAACCGGCTAGAGCTTTGTATGTCAAAAAAGAAGCTTATGAGTATTACATCCGAATTTTGAGACAATGTTATTATAAGCTAATAAGGTTATTTATGTATTCATTATTATATTTTAAAATAAGTCTTAAGATTTTAAAATTAAGAAGCATTAATTATTTATATTTAGATGTTTGACTCTCATTTTTAATATACTATGTTTTTATAATTATACTTTGATAAAAATAAATATGACTAACCGTTTATTACATGGGTGTTTAACAAATGAAAATGTTGATCATATAAATGATTATATGATATCAATATACATTTTTTTGATCGAAATTATTTATAAGAGAGGGTAATTTTGTTGCAACAATTGAAGAGGTTGATCACATAAATGATTACATGGTATCAATGTTAAACACTATGGAGGTATCATATTTAAGTTCAAATAATATATTTTAAGTTAAACTTTTATATCATTTTTAAGAATCATTGTTTACACCATATATACTTAATTTTCTCAAGGTTTCATCTTTATGACGATGATATTAACCTAACAAATAAAACTATTAATATAATATACAAAGAAGTACTACTAAAAATATGAAAGCATGTCTTAATTCAATCTTCGAATATTCGATAATATGTTGTATTATTAGTTATTTTTTCTATGGATATGATTCTGTTTATTTAAATTGTTTTATAAATTTTATTTATGCTTTATTACATATCAAGTGTTTTAGGTTTTTTAAATCTTATCTTGTGAGTGCACGGGTCATTCAACTAGTATATATATAGGGGATGGTTTATTTGAGAACCGGTTTTACTGCGAATACCGTGAGAATCAATCTTGGCCCTTGATTAAAATAAATCAATGACCAATAAAAATGATGACTAATTAATGATGCATAAATGACTCATTAATGATGGACTAATGAGGGATATTTCGGGAAAAACAAGGTTTGATCTTTAACGACAACTAACCCGGACGAAATTCACGGTTCAAAAATGACTAAAATACCCCTATTAATGAGCATTAATAGTGGTTATAAATGGCACTCGCGGTACTTGTAATAAAAACGGTTTTCAAATAATCTTTTCACTATATATATAGGGGAGGGTTCAAACGATAACTGTTTTTCGTATGAAAACCGCGAGAACCAATTATAGACATTGATAAAAAAGATGGAGGGTCCAGATTAAAGAGTTGTTAATAGATAACTTTAAACTAATCAAACTTATCATTAATTATTAAGGATAATTTGGACATTTTTATATTATCCCCACTTTTTTTAAATTAATAAATTTATCAAACGAAAAAGTGTTAAATTATGAAAATTATACCAAATTAATGGGAAAATTATGCTCTTTAATTTGAAACCGATCTTACTATATTTTTTTGAAGAAAAAAAATTAACTTTTGCTGGGTTGCTTTTCAACACAGGTGTCGATAGATACACATGTGCATATTAATAAGTTTTTTTTCAATACAAGTCTTGACAGATGCACATGTGTATATATATATATATATATATATGCATGTGTGTATATGCACAAATTCACCTAGTTTTTTAGCACATATGTAGTGCACATATGCAACTCAGAAGTAGATATGCACGTGTGCAATTAGACAGGTGCACCTAGTTTTTTCTAGCACAGATGTAATGCACATATGCAACTCAGTGTCAAATTAATAAATCCAGTGAATTACCAACAACTCTTACTACTAACTCACCAACCAAGCCCCAAAAAGCAAAACAACAAAGTGCAAACACCAACTTGATTGTATAAAAGAATCGTTCTAACCTTTTAATATTAAAAACAAACTATGGCAAAACTCAACTTTTGAATATTAAAAATGGATTATATAAAATTTGATAAATAAAAATAATGAAATGTAAACTGTTAGCTTTCTAAGGAGCTAAATGTATTAGAACCATGTAAATAGCAAAAAAGAAAAAAAAACAATATACTCAATATTGAAGAGGGGGTCCTAATTTATTTCATACTCACTGTTTTTCTTTTTCTTGCTGTGATCGAGGGCTTCGTATTAATCATCATTAATTTTTTAGTGAGGCTATCTTCTTGCTTCATATTAATTAGCACTATTTTTTTTATTGAGGCTATTAATTACCACAGGCTTCATCTCTGGGTTCGCCGGAAGAAGAAGAATCACCGCCCCTTTCAACTCTCTCGCCGGACAATACATATTTTCTTTGACAAACATAACCGTTTCCATTAAAAATAAATATAATGACAACAAATAGAATGATTGGTCTATAAGGCCATCCATAGGGCCTTTCCCCTTCCCAAACCAACCCAAATGTTACATTAACGTCACATCAGTTTTTTTTACTATTTTCTTCGCAACCCAAAAGTCAAGTATAACATTTCTCAAATCAACCCAAATAACCCAAATATTTTTCTCTATCCCTACTCTCACTAAAAAAAGAAAAATAAAAAAGTCTGACACCTCTTTCGGTTTGACGGACCTGAATTAAATTTTTTTTGAAGGAACCTGAAACACCCGTAGGGGTGTTCCCGAAGCTTCCTTTTGAACCCAAATGAACCCGAGATGTTTCGGGATTGGCTTTACGGAAGGACTAATGGTTTTCGCAGTTCTTGTACGAAAAATAGTTATCGTTTGAAACGTTCTATATATATATATTAACATCATGGTAATAATATATCAAATTAACGTCATGGTAATCTAAAAGGTTCTTAAGAGATGATTATCGACATTTAGATGTAACAAACATGCAATAGGATTACTATACACTAATATAAGGGTAAATTGTATGAAAATACAATGAACTTTGTCTTAGTTATCATTGTATATAACCAACTTTATTTTTTTAAAAACAATACAACCAAATTTTATAATCCTCCCATTGTATGTTATGAAAATGATAAAAAAGTTAATTGTATACAATGGTAGCTAAATATTAGACACAAAAAAATATCGTTTGCATACAATGAGTAGATTATGAAAGTTGGTTGGATTATTTTTAAGAATTTAAAGTTGGTTATATACAATGATAATTAAGACAAAATTAATTATATTTTTATGTATTTTACCCTTAATATAGCAATTAACATTGGTAAAAGTTATTTTTTAATATCATGTCTCAATAACTAGTTAACGTCGAAATTATCAAAACAAATCATCATATTAAACAATGTGAAAATATTAAAAAAAAACCCTAGAAACAATATCATTAAACCTAGCTAGCTTATAATTAACGAAATTGTTATTCATACTAGAAGCTTAGACCATGCGCATCGGTCACGAAACTAGCGCTGGTTGGCCCCTCAACCCGAGCAACACACCATCGCTGCCGGGAGGGTTCCGGCTGGTTTGAGCCCGGGCTATACACAACACCCTCGCTGGTCACGTTTTTTTCTTTTTTCCCTTTATTTTACTCATTTCACTCTCCTCTTAATATATATTTTATAATTAATAATACATGTGAGTTGGTGTGGGTTGGATGTAGGAGAGTTTATAGATTACAGAGGGTTGAAAGTGCGAGATGATATGGATGCTGATGTGACAGTGGGAAACTCCAGGTTAGATGCTAATTGTCTTAGCTATAATACGAAGATTATATATGTGATTAAGTACACAACACATAAAGACATGAACATTAAGGATAAACTGTATGAAAATAAAATTAATTTTGTCTTAATTATCATTGTATATAATCAACTTTATTTTTAAAAAAATAATACAATCAACTTTTATAATGGTCCTATTGTATGCAAGTTGTTGTATACTATGAAAATTATGAAAAAGTTGATTGTATACAATAATAGCTAAACATTAGACACATAAAAAAGTTATTTGCATATAATGAGAGAATTATGAAAGTTGGTTGTATTATTTTTAAAAATTTAAAATTTGTTGTATACAATGATAATTAAGACAAAGTTAATTATACTTTCATGTATTTTGCCCAAACATTAAAGAATTAGAGCCTTTTAAAAGTTTTTCATAAAAAATTTAAGTTGTAATCCAACAGTTTTCGCTTATATATATAAACTCTCCTATTTTTTCAAAAAACATTACAAAAAAGAAAAAAGAAATAGAAAAAATGTTCACTAGAAGATAAATCTAACATTTTTAACAGAAAACATCTTACTTTTCTTACATTTCAAAACACGTTTTCTACTTTTTAAAAATTTAATAATAGTAATAATTATTATAATGATAACAATAAAGAGAAATAATAATAATAATAGTACTAATAATAATACTAAGTAGTAATAATAATAATAATATTAACTATAGTATAATAAAAATAATTAATTATACTTATAACTGTAAGTATAATCATAATTATAACTATAATTATAATAACAAATAACGTCAATAATAAATAAAAATAATTATGATAATACTAATTATTATCTCGATGAGAAAAATGCAAAAAAATTAAATAAGGGTATAAAATGCATAGTAATTTGGTGCGTAGATATCACCTCACTTTAAAAGAAGGTTGAATTTTTTATAAAAATCTTTTAAAATTTCGATAAAAATAATCGTGAAAAAAAAATATAAAAGTACGTTTGAATGTGTAAAATTAATTTAAAACTAAAATTAAGTTTGCTTACTGTAATATCCAACCATATATATATACTTATAAGTGGGAAAGATATTAAATAAATGATGCAATTAACACATAGAAAAAGAAGAAAAATTACACGTGAATCATTTGTATTTTAATCACCGACTGCGTACAAAAGTACGACTTTTTATTTCTTCTTTAATTAGCGAATAATACATTTTACCATCCGCCCTATTTAATTATGTTAAAATAAACTCTAAACTCATCATCCAAACCTAAAACATTTAAAATAGTTTAACGTTGACGACGATAAGCAAATATATCATTATAATAGAGTTGGTTGATTCTTAAGGTTTGACGAAATACAAATTTGGTCCTTTAATTCATGAAAGTGCATGAATGGTTCCTTTTTCACCATATTTATTGTAAAGTTGGTCCTTTACTATAATTGGAGTTAACTTTAACTGTAGTCAATGGATATATTAGTCATTTTGCTTGTTATCCTCGTTACTAAATGCAATTCATGTATTATTTTTAAAAGTAAAAAAGATATAAAACCCAAACACCACCTCTCCTTCATTTGAGACACATGCACACACATCATTGCTGAGAACTGTCATCAACCACAATTGCTTCACCTGCATCGCTCCACCATTCTCTCTCTATACTGTCTCTAGCTATCTACAATAAAACCACCACCAAGTCACCCGCAATCTCTTTCTTCACCACCAACACCGTCACAAATCGCTACTACCTCCACCACCAAACAAATCACTACCACCTCCCCACACATGCAAATTGTCACCACCGAATTTCATTGCAATAAATTTGGGGTTTTCTGTAACCCTAACTGGTAGACTAGAACATATCAAATTAAGGTTTTTGAGAAAATCGTTCGATCATGGGTAATGGCCTCGACAGAGTAGAACCCTTCCTTTTTAACAATCGATGATGCAGTGGCTAGGTTTTCGTTACCCTAATCGATATTCCAGAACAAAAACACATTGTAAACCTACCAAATAGATGAACACGATTAGGATTTTTGTAACACTAAACAGATGGCTGTGACCATAGGCGGACCTAGCTATATTTGGTGGTGGCACAGGCCACCGGTTAATTTTGCAGACGGAGTGAAAATTTTCAACATGAGCCGGAGCTACCAGTCAAATTTTGGGGTGCCACCAGTGATTTTTTGATGTCACCAAAATCTAATGAAAAATAATTTTTTTATTAAAAAAAGATAAGATATAGTTGAATTTTCAATTTATACCTTTAAAATACTTTAGTTTACCTTAAAGTTAACAATTTAATTAACAGGACTTCAGATAAATTGTGTTTTGTTTCAAATTTTGGCCCTAAAATACTAAAACAACAACTAAAACCTTGTTAACCTGACCCGATTAACCGAAAACCCGAACCATATTCTCAATTTAAATTAATTTTATTTTTACCATTATATAATGATATCAGTCAACAAAAATTCCGGGTCTGCCTCTGGTGGCGACCTAATCGTTTTGAGACTATTGAAGAACACAAAACTGTCAAAAGTGGTGGTTTATGCAACATACAGAGCAATTAAGGGAGGGTGAGAGAGAGATCTATGGGGTTTAGCTGGATAAGTGGACCGAAGAGAGGATGTGGTGTTTAACTGGATAAGTGGGTGGAGAGGAGGTAGTGTTTAGCTCGATAAATGAGCGGAGAGGAGGTGGCCAGATATGTGGGAAACAGAGAGGAGAGAGATATGTCGGCTTTTATGTTTTTGCTTTTTACTTTTTAAGGGAAGTGTGGTTTAGGTTTTATATTTTGTCTTTTGTTTGGTAAAGAGGATAATAAGCAAAATGAGTAATATGGTCTTTGATTAACCTTCAAAGTTAACTCCAGTTAGGGTAAAAGACCAACATTGCAACGAATATGGTGAAAAAATGATCATCCATGCACTTTCGTCAATTAAAGGAGTGAATCTGCAATTTCGTCAAACCTTAAAGACCAACCATATTATACCCGTCTAACATCTTTAAGAAAATTTAAATTTTCTCCTCCATATTAGGTTATGACATATGTAATTCATTAATACTCCTTTGTCATCTCTTCTCTTAATTTTATCACTTATTTTGATCATGTGAGTAAGAGCATAAATAGAAAGATTTAATAAGAAGATACATAATCTATGTATTAAGGAAATGATGCGACCCGTGTGCTACTATGAAAATTAAAAAGTAAAGATAAACAAATTATAAAAACTTATAAGTTATATCCCGACATCATACTTAACACAATACAAAATCATATCAAATCAGTTGGGATAAAAAACTATTTAAAGAATTTGTGTATGTTCACGTCATTTGGTTCGAATATATTCACATCGATTCAAGTTTAATAATTTCATATTATATTAAATATTATTAATTTTTAAAACTAAAGAATGTTTTGATCAGTAAAAGAAGAAAAAACTCTTACCAAAACATAAATATTAACCTTTAAAATAGTAGTATTCATAAAGCTATTTATTAGAGAAAAATAACTTAGAAGTAGACCTATAAACATAATGATTTACTTGGACTACCTCACAACTTTAAAGAAATTTGAAGGGATTTGTATTTTTTATTGTCAATTATAAACAGTTATAAATCTTAATTAATAAAATATAGACATTGAACGAGAGTTGCACATCATAAGCATCAATAATGGTTTAATGATCAAAGTTTTAGTTCGATTTAACAATCAAAGTTTTTTAAATAGTTTTATCTCAAGTTTTTAAATTTGTTATGATTTAAACATTTTTTCAAGGTTTGAACCCTGAAATTTGTTAAAAACGGATTAATCCCTTACGTTTTGTATGATTTTTTATTTTACCATCTTTATTTAATTATACATGCATGCTAGTTTTATTAGGAAAATTTAAGGGCCGGTTAAATCATTTGAAAAAAAAATTTAAATTTTAAATAAAAAAAGATGTAACTAAAAAGATTAAATTATAATAAATTCAAACTATATATATAGTAAAATTGTTTAAAAAAACTTTGATGATTAAACAGAAAGTGTAAACACTAAACAAATTTTTTGATGATTAAATGATTGTTAGGAGATTTGCAGTACAATTGGGTGATGGCCGAAACCATTCTAACCTTAATTAACCTTTAATTTTTAAATTAAACAATTAAATATATAATACAAATACGGGAACATTATGGTGTATATATGTACATTAATGATGAATTTTATTGTATAAACTGTATACATGATCTATCGCCAAGGAATCAAGTTTTAAATAAGAAAAAAAGATAATTGAAAATTGTACAAGTTGACTATTCCCCAAATGATAAACAAAACGAAATGTGGAATAAATAAATTTTATATTTATAAAAAAACATGTATTTATCAAATAATTTACTAATTAAACCTTGCGCTTTTTTAATTGTAAAACGAATAAGTCAACCGATCGAGAACCTGAATTGAATATATTAAGCTGTTAACAAATTGCGGATTAACCGATATATTTTATTTAGGGAAGTGATTTGTATACCACATAAATTAGCCATACACAACATATTAAAGGTGATAGTTAATTTAGATTATTATACACTGAAATTTGTGGATAAAAATAAAAGATAATGAGTTGATAAGGGCATAAGAGTCATAATTGTTGTGTATGACTAATTTGTATTCTGTACAAATCATCATCTTTTTATTTAGTTAGGATCAATATTAAGTTATGAGAGCCGATATTTATGAAACAGTTTTTAACCATACACAATAAAATACAAGTAATTAATGCATATGGTACAAGTTGATAATACATGTGTAAGAATCACCTCCTAAATATAAGTTAATTATTGAACTAATACATCTTATCTGAATATATAGTTAATAATTGATTAACTAATTACCAGTTAACTATATCTTACTCCTATATAAAGCATTTACCACCTAAAAAACTCTTAATTTTAAGAAGAGTAAATTTACTAAAATACCCCTCCTTTATACCTCTCATTTACCCCTCCTTTAAGTCCACAATTAATGAAATTAAACAAATAAATATTGAAAACATAACCGACAATTAATGAATTTAAACCAATACTTATAACTGAATTATTTCTAACCATATATTTTTAATATTAACTTTTGATTCATGAGATCACCATACTTATAACTGAATTAATTTCAATCATATATTTTTAATATTAACTTTTGATTCATGAGATCACCTAAATTCATGTTTTCAATAAATCAAGTTCAAGAGATTTCACAAACACCAAACAAATGAAAGAGTCAAAAAGTTGAAATTTATAAACATTGCATTCTAACTTATAAACATTGGAACTATGAAACATTACACACACATATACATACATATACATAATCAGCAACTTCATGATTCAGCCATGCGACAAAATTCTTCCAACAAACTAAAAGACAAATAACTCTTCAGAGTTAGCAATTTAATTCTTAATTTCAAAGTGGCTCACGTAAAGAATCTTCACAAACTCATATTATCTTCATCTCTCAAAGAATCTTCACAAACTCGTATTAGCTCTTTGTGATTATTCTACACAAAACTCATCACAACCGCTTCTTTATTCGCGACCGTCGCATTGCACGGGTACTCTACTAGTGTCTAATTAATCATATATCAATAAACATTGGGAAAAGTTAAGATCCGAGACATAGTCAGGGAAGACAGGGCCCAACACAAGGCCAAAACAGCTAGCATCTGATCGAAGAAGTTGATATGGTCCTGCTTTCATAATATAAAAACACTTTGTGACCTAGCTATAGCTATACATTTACCATAAATAAATAAATAAATATATACGTATATGTATAGTAGCATATGTCTAGCTAGCTGTAGTGCTATACATGTATAATTATATATACACACATATATATATTCAAAGCTAGTTAATTAGATTATTCATTATTATATTTGGTGAAATTTACGTTTAATACGTACGACTCAAAATAACTAAGATATTTAATTTATAGGTTTATTAATTAATACGAGATTTGCTGTTTTACTAATTCCTGGATATATACGGACAAAGTATTATATATATTAATTAATTAAGATTAAGATTAAAAGGTAATTAATATAAGAATATGTCTGAGACGGAACAAAATTAATAATCATCCACCTCTTCGACTTTGTCTTCACGGTTCATCATATCGATCACCTCAAAAAGTACTCATTAATTGGTCGAAATTAAAGGAAACATTCAAATCCATATCTAATCAAGACTAAAAAATTCGTGGTACGTATTTGGTGGATATATAATATATATATATTATATATTTTATTATGACAACCTGTTTTATATATGCATTAAACAAACATACATGAGTCGTATAAATAGAGTTCCATTCTCACCGTTTTTTCACAAACAATATCATTCTTTTGTTTTTGGAGAGAATTATAAAAAGTAACAATTAAGAGGCTCCCTTAATTTATATGAGAAGCCTTGGGGTGTTGAGGCATTGGCCTCAACTTGCGTATGCTTTAGCTTTCTTATTCATTGCAACTTCTGTTGCTGCTGACAACTCATATAACAATGATTCACCATGGCCTTATGGTGATTGGAAGTTGCCTCCACCTGTAAAGAATGCATGGCCATATCCACCTTACACTCACAGCTCTCCACCACCATATGTCAAATATCCATGGTCATACCCACCTTATCTTTACAAGTCTCCACCTCCACCATCACCATCTCCTCCTCCTCCCTATTTGTATAAGTCTCCGCCTCCGCCATCACCATCCCCTCCTCCTCCGTATGTCTACAAGTCTCCACCACCACCATTACCTCCTCCTCCTCCTCCGTATGTCTACAAGTCACCACCTCCTCCATCACCATCACCTCCTCCTCCTTATGTGTACAAGTCCCCACCTCCACCATCACCATCACCTCCTCCTCCTTATGTGTACAAGTCCCCACCTCCACCATCACCATCTCCACCGCCTCCATATGTCTACAAGTCACCACCACCACCATCACCATCTCTACCGCCTCCATATGTTTACAAGTCTCCCCCTCCACCATCACCATCCCCGCCTCCTTATGTGTATAAGTCTCCTCCACCACCATCTCCATCCCCACCACCTCCATATGTTTATAAGTCTCCACCTCCACCATCACCATCACCACCACCACCATACGTTTACAAGTCTCCTCCACCACCATCACCATCACCACCACCACCACCACCTCCATACGTGTATAAGTCTCCTCCTCCACCATCACCATCTCCACCACCTCCGTATGTCTACAAGTCCCCACCTCCACCATCACCATCTCCACCACCTCCGTATGTCTACAAGTCCCCACCTCCACCATCACCATCCCCACCACCTCCATATGTCTATAAGTCTCCACCTCCACCATCACCATCACCACCACCACCATACGTTTACAAGTCTCCTCCACCACCATCACCATCACCACCACCTCCATATGTTTACAAGTCTCCCCCTCCACCATCCCCATCCCCACCACCTCCATATGTGTACAAGTCTCCTCCCCCACCATCACCATCTCCACCACCTCCATACGTTTACAAATCTCCACCTCCACCATCTCCATCACCCCCACCTCCATATGTTTACAAATCTCCCCCTCCACCATCACCATCACCACCACCACCATACATTTACAAGTCCCCTCCACCACCATCACCACCACCTCCATATGTTTACAAGTCTCCCCCTCCACCATCCCCATCCCCACCACCTCCATATGTGTACAAGTCTCCACCTCCACCATCACCATCCCCGCCACCTCCATATGTGTACAAGTCTCCTCCCCCACCATCACCATCTCCACCACCTCCATATGTTTACAAATCTCCACCCCCACCATCTCCATCACCACCACCTCCATATGTTTACAAATCTCCACCCCCACCATCTCCATCACCACCACCTCCATATGTTTACAAATCTCCCCCTCCACCATCACCATCCCCGCCACCTCCATACGTTTACAAGTCCCCACCCCCACCATCACCATCCCCGCCACCTCCATATGTGTACAAGTCTCCACCTCCACCATCACCATCTCCACCACCACCTTATGTATACAAGTCTCCTCCCCCTCCATCTCCATCCCCACCACCTCCCTATGTCTATAAGTCTCCTCCACCACCATCACCATCCCCGCCACCTCCATATGTGTATAAGTCTCCTCCTCCACCATCTCCATCACCACCACCACCATACGTTTACAAGTCTCCTCCTCCACCATCACCATCTCCACCACCACCCTATGTGTATAAGTCACCACCTCCACCTTCACCATCCCCTCCACCTCCATACATATACAAATCTCCACCTCCACCATCTCCATCACCACCACCTCCATATGTTTACAAGTCTCCTCCACCACCATCACCGTCACCACCACCTCCATACGTGTATAAGTCTCCTCCACCACCATCACCATCTCCACCTCCTCCGTATGTTTACAAATCTCCACCTCCACCAGCACCTTCTCCACCACCTCCATACATATACAAGTCTCCACCTCCACCATCCCCATCACCACCACCTCCATACGTTTACAAGTCTCCTCCTCCACCATCACCATCTCCACCACCACCTTATGTATACAAGTCTCCTCCCCCTCCATCTCCTTCCCCACCACCTCCCTACATCTATAAGTCTCCTCCACCACCATCACCATCCCCACCACCTCCGTATGTCTACAAGTCTCCCCCACCACCGTCTCCTTCACCCCCAGATCGATATGTCTACAAATCACCACCACCGCCATCTAAGTTATACCCTCCACATGCTTACTACTATAGTTCTCCACCACCTCCAACCCTATATTAAAACATGGACATTGTCAACATTAATTCCGGTTGATACAAATATAGCTTGTTACCTTACGAGGAAGTTGCTCTTCAATAAGTTCTACATAATATTTTCATTCTTACACAATTGTATTCGTGAGTTAATAACGTCTCAATTTGTTTTGATCTTGGTATATTTTTATTTTGGGCATCACGTAGACAATTGTTCCTTTCAATCAATGAATACAAATACATTAATATAATGACTTGCATTAACTATTTTCTTTTTTCCGGCCAAACTAGTGTATATATATATATATATATATATATATATTTCTATCTGCTAGAAGTTTAATACTTAATGTATATATTATTTTTTCTCTTAATCCTATCTGAAAATGAAATAAGGAACGTATGTACGTATTGACGGAGTTAAGTGTCACACATGAAATTAACCACCTTCCAAAATTTTGCAACTCTTGGGACTTTTATATATATTGCTTTTTTGTATCCTATTGTTCAAGAAATTTAAAAAAGAACACACCTTGAAAAATAATGAGCAATCGATCTTTGGTATAATTTGTTGACAAATTACAAATTAATATATATATATATATATATATATTGTTGCTACATCGATCTACCGCTTTTGTTTAGATGATCATGTTAGGCCGTTCTCCATCTTCCTGAGCTAGGATCATATGTTGCAAACATAAAGAAACCCGTTAGAAGGGGATCCGAGGCTTTGGCACCGGATCCACCCTCCGACGGTCAAGTCAATACTTGTTCATATATAACTACATATCACATTACTACATGTATTAAGAGCAAATATATAAAGAGAGAATGTGTAGAGAAATTAAGAGAGGAGGAGAGGTGAGGAAAGGACCCCTCACATAGTGTGGGTGCATCTCCTTCTTATAGGAGATGGTGTGGGGTTGTACCTTTGATACTTTTCAATAGTCCCCTTGGTATTACATGTTGGTCATTTTATAATATACGTTGGGTATCACATAATGTTTAGATTGGTAAGTAAACTTCAGGTCTGGTTCACAAGTGAACTTAACGGGTCATAGGTATGACCTACGTCATCAAGTCCCCCAATCTAATATGATGTGGATTTGGCCACATAATGCTAGACTCATACTCTTCATGCTATCTGTTTGTGTTCGTCAAATATAGGCATAAATCATATTCTCTTTGTTACATGTGTTCTTGCTCCGTCCTATACAAGTATGTGATTTTGTAGTTTTTCTTTTCACAATGTAAGGTGTAAGACTAGTCATTTTCTTTGATTCATGTTTCTTCTTTTGTGATTAGATGGTATGTCACAGTGAACTTGTTTCTGGCTATTTGTCTTGTAATGAATATGTTTTTGGCTATCGCCTTGTAGTGAAAATGTTTTTGGTTATTGCCTTGTAATGAATATGTTTTTGACTATCGTATTGTAACGCATTTCTACTGTTGTCGAGAGTTACGGAGCAAATTATGAGGTGTGCTCAACTTGACAATGACCCGAGCCGTTCTGAGATCATGGGGTCGTTTATTGGGTATACACATCCCAATTTAGCCATTGGCTATTTACGTTGATCATAATAGTATCAATCGAATAAAATATTTTCAATTGGAACAATGTCGATCATATTAAATAATGTCAATCCGAATAGCATCGATTGGAATATCATCGATCATATAAATAATATTTGTGTGGGTTCATTCCATTCTTTCACAATATATTTCTCGCTGAAAATGGTTTGATCCAAAATCAAGTTTAAAAGAGGTTGTATCGGTCCCTCGAACATTTTTATCGGACTGTAGGATGTGCTTCAATGTATAACATGCAACGACTTATTTGCAAGTGTATTTTCCTGAAATTGACATGGTGGCCGTAAAACGTTGGCCCATGGCGGCAGGCTTCATCTTGGGGCATGATGATATATGTACTTGACCAACTTCCGAATCGGAGGTAGGTCCCGTTTAGAGAAGGAAGCATCGAAGAACATCAACATGAAGAGTTAGAGTCTAGCATGATGTAGCCAGAATCACATCATACTAGACTGGGGGACTTGATGGTGTATGTACCTAGGCAACCTCCAAACCATATGTAGGTCTAGGTCAGAGAATGCTATATGTATCCGACCTACCTTAGAACCGGAGGTAGGTCCAGAGCTGTTAGGAAAGTACAATAGTGCATTTAATGATGTACCAAAGTTGTCAGGAAAGTACACTTTTGTCAGGACAGCTGGCTGGTCCAGCTGACTAACCATTGGACAAGGACCTTGTGAAACTCTATAAATACCCTCATTTGCTCCAGCCCAAGGTATGAGAGCTCCCTCCATTCTCTCTATACTTATCCTCCTAAGATGAATACTTATCCTTGCGCCCGAGCTTGGTCACGAGCAGAAGCTCGCGGCGAGGCTAACTGGTTGTTGTCTTTTAGATCTAGAAGACGGCCTGGAGAAGGAGGTAGCTCCAACCTTCAGTTGGTGATAGGAGGTAGCTCCAGCCTTCCGTTGGTGACAGGAGATAGCTCCAGCCTTCAGTTGGTGACAGGAGATAGCTCCAGCCTTCAGTTGCGACAAGAGGTAGCTCTAGCTTTCAGTTGGTAACATGAGGTAGCTCCAGTCTTCAATAGGTGATGCCCCATGTTCCAACAGGGCACAAAGAAGAAAATGATAATATAATTAGGGTTGGGATGTGAAGAGGAGGTGGGGGGGTCGGTTACAGGGAGTGGAGAGAGGAGAGAGAAAATATGATATATATTAAAATGTCTTATTTACCCTTCTTGTATTTAATTTAATACTATTTTATTTTGTTTTAATTACAAAAATAACACAACTCACAAGAACCATTGATTTATTAATCTAAAGGTTAAAAATACTTCTCGCATAAGAAGCTTTTCACATGAACTTCCCTCTCTCTCTATATATACATATAAATATATACATATATATATATATATATATATATAAGCTTTACCAAGTTGTTCATGATCATTTTAATTGTTGTAAGCTTATAGTTATTTTTAAACATAAATTTATTGTTTAGAAATATAGCTAGAAGGTATTGGACATATGGGTGTTAGATGATATTATCTGAATATAGTATTCAAATAAATTCATATTCATTTAGTAACAAAATGATATCCGGGCTATGATGGTCAGTGGATAATGACTGAACGAGGGACAATAGCTAAAGTTTAGTAATTTATTTCCCAAAAGCTTGTATTTTAGAAATCTTGTGTCTGTATTATGACTTGTTTGGCTAGAAGGAAATGATTGAACATTAAGACTAAATAGATCATGTGTCTTGTATTTATTATTATTTTCAAAGGAAGATGTCGATGTATATATGAACCTCCATGTCGTTAAAATGTACCGATTGGTTTCCTCCTCCAAAGCTTTAACTCTAGACTGAACTGACGACCAAAGAAGTGACGGTGGATTAAATGAGTGTCTGACAATAGTGTTTAAGTAACATGCAAGTGTAGCAACGGTTAAACACATATCCTATTGACCCTTTAGTAACACTATAAATATAGTTTAATTGAGTAGATAGGTAACTAAATTCTCTTCTAGTTACCATATTTCATATTCTGATCTCATTAGAGAAGATAATTGTTCCTACACCTGAGCTTGGTCATGTGCTTTGTTTCATGGTGAGGCCAATGGTTCTCTTTGCTTTTATCGTCGTTAGGCCAATACATATTCCTATGTTACGTGGAGCTTATTTCGCTCTTTGATGATTTCAAATAAATGTTTCGAGCCGTGAGCTCCACAAACTACAAATATTGTAGGTATTGCATGTGATTATCATTGAGAGAAGCATAGGTTAGTTAAGTGACAAAGGTCACACTGCCGTAGGTTAGAGTATGTTGAAGGGAGGGGAACGATTTTAAACCTCCTTTTGTTTTGAAACTAGTTATTTAGAGATAAATAAACATGGAGGTCAAAACGATATTCAAGTTTAAAAGACCTTTATTGTGAAAAACTCTAGAGGATTAATTTAAACATGAAGATGATCCAGGTTAACATTTGTTTTCGAAACCTATCAATTAATTACATGCACTATGTGTCTATTACTTATAGGGTTCTAGTTTTGAGCGAGGTGAACTCTGATTAGAAAGAATTTACAATTAGACGAGCTTTCAATAACTTGAGCAACATAATAGACTTTTGTTAGGTGACTTTAGAATAATGACATTCAATATGTAAGCTTTGGTAGTTGTGATGCTTTAAAATCATCATCGATATATATAAGCTTGAAATATTAAAGCTTCATTGAGGTATGGGCCGATAGTTGAGATACCGAAGGACGCTAAGCCGGATGGCACCAAATGTTGCTACATTGATTCGCTGAGTTTGTTTAGATAATCATGTTGGACTGTAAGTTTCACAAGTAAACCTTAATTCGGGTCGTAGATATGACCTACTTCACCATATATGATCATTAATTACTGCATTGCATTTTACCAATATTTGTCAAGTATGACACATTATCTTAATTACTACTAGTGAATGTATATTTAATTTCTTTTCTCGGTTTCACAATAATGATCAATATCCGGTTATTAAGATTTGTTAGACAATACTAACTTGTAATCTATACGACAACTAGTTAATTTATTGATACCGAAAATGTAAAGACAACAAAAAGAAAAAAAAATTAAGTGTGTTAAGGTGTATGTAAAAAATTTATGGGTGGACAATCTAATTGAAAAAGGGAGAATTGAACGGATAAGTTTGGTTCTCGCGGTTTTCGCAATAAAAACGATTCTTAAATGAACTTTTCACTATACACACACACACCCATACTATATTATAAATCATTTATACCCTTTGCTTAAACTTTTAAATTTTAAGTATTTTAAATTTACTAAATTACCCCTATTATAATTTAAATGAAAACAATTGAATGAAATAACTATTAAGTAGAGTTAATAAAATTCTTATATTCAATATTAATAACTAAACCTTCCATAAATAAAAAAATAAAGTCAATACAAATTAAATTAATTATTAAAATATATTTTCATAACCAAACCTTTCATGTTTTAAATATTCTATCATGTAGTAATATTTTATATTAATTATTATAAAATAAGTATAAGTAGAATTTATAACCCACGATAACCTATAACCAGAACTTAGACATTTTTAATTTTTTTAAATAGATACATAATCAAAATAAAATAGAAATATATCCACTATTTTACTCTATTTTCTTAAATATTTTAATTTTAAATAGTTTCAAGTTACTAATTTTTTATGCAATTTACCTTATATCATAAGTAGAGATCTTTGTCTTATTTTACTGTTCTCAAAAATTATTTTAAAATTTTATTAAAGAGTTAATCGAGAACAGAAAAATAAAGAAAATGAAAAAAACATAAAGAAAATATACATGTTACCAAATAAAAATTATTCATTATCACCATATTACGTGAATACCGAAAACAAACATGTTATCGAGTAGAAGTTATTCGTTACCACCGCATTACACGAGTACTATGCTAGTGTGTGTGTGTATATATATATATATATATAGGCAAAAGTTCATTTGAGAACCGTTTTTATTGCGAGAACCAATCTTAGGCGTCAAATTCCTCCTCCTTCAATTGGATTGCCCACCCATGAATTCCTTACATGCACCTTGCCACATCTCCCACGCTCTTCATCTATGAATTCCATTATCCAAAATGAACGGCTAAGATTGGTTCTCACGGTTCTCGCAATAAAAACGGTTCTCAAATGAACCTTCCCCTATATATATATATATATATATATATATATATATATATATATATATATAGTGAAAAGTTCATTTGAGAACCGTTTTTATTGCGAGAACCGTGAGAACCATTGTGGATCAATCAATTGTTATCTTGTCTTAATTAATTAAATTAAACTAAAAAGAACAAAAATATTATTAACAAAATTGTTACGTAGCCGCCGTTTTTGTTTTCAATGTCTGTAGCATCTTTTTCCCTTCTTTTATATAATTTATTTTTTCTTTTACTTTTTTTATAGGTTGCAACATTGTTTTTATTATACGATTAATTTCTTTTTATTTTTGCTTTGGTTTTTTTGCAAGTTTTTGTTATGCGATTATTTTTTTTACTTTTTCCTTTTTTGTTATAACTAGTAAGAATTATTTTTTTTGTATTTCTACTTTTTTCTTTACTTCATTCTTTATTTTATTAATCACAATCATTATTTTTATTGGAATTTTTTTAGTTATAAATTAAGTACATATATATGCCCTTCAGATCCTTTTAGTTAGAATATTTTAAGTTGATAATGAGTTTGACACTTTGACTAAACCAACTTTGAGTTGCACGCGCGCGCACTAGAGTTGTAAATGAACCGAACGAACACAAATGGGGGATTGTTCGTGTACGTTCGTTTAACTTTATCCAAACAAAAAACAAACATGAACGGATAAACAAACGAATATTTATTCTCATGTTCGTTCGTTTAACTTTAACCGAACATAAACAAACACAAACGAACAAACAAATATACAAACCTAACATTACTAAATATGAATAGACACTAATTACGTGTATATATGTGTGTGAGAGAGTGTGTGTATGTATATATATGTGTATATACATATATATTTACACACACACACACATATATATATACACACACATACATATAAACGAACTTAAACAAACGCATAAACAAACGTTCACGAACATAAACAAACGAACAAGGGTTTTTGTTCGTTTCCGTTCATTTAACTAAACGAACAAATATTTTTCTTCGTGTTCGTTTGTTTATCAAATAAATGGACGTAAACAAACTTCCCGCTAAATAATTCATGAACGGTTCACCGAACGTTCGGTTCATTTACAACCCTAACATGCACACATACATGTAGGTGTACATGTGCATGTGCATATATTCACGAGACGCACATGTGCACGGTGCATATATGCACCCAGATGCACCCGTGCGAAAATAAAACCTATTAATATGAGCAGGTTGTGCACATATGCACTGTGCATATGCGACTTTATTGTATTTGCTAAAAAAAGACAGTGATATATGCACATGTGCACCTATTGTAATTTGCATATGTGCACCTATAGGCACCTGTGCTCGAAAAAAAGACAGTGGTATGTGCACATGTGCAAATATCAAATGCTGCGTTGAAAAAAAATCCGGCAAAAATAAAAAAAATCTTTGAAAAAGTATAGCAATATGTATGTCATATTAAAGAGCACAATTTTCTCGTTAATTTGGTATAATTTTCATATTTTAATACCTTTGCGTTTGGTTGATATTTTAGATTTAAAATTTTGAGGGTAAGTGGTCCCCCCTTTTAGTTATGCAATTTGCCTAAAATACCCTTTCAGTATTTTTGGAAACTAAAAATGACGGCTGTGTTTTAAATTAATTACATGTTTGCCACAATTAATATAAACCTTTGATTAAATATGATCAATGGCTACAAATGGTTCTCGCAATAAAACTGGTTCTCAAATGAACTCTCCCATATATATAATTTTGCATATTTTTCAAGGTAGGTGCGTACCTACCTAGCTACCTGTATTGTACGTATGGTTAAAAGATTAATTTGGGCTATCATTTATCTTAAACATGCATTTATGTATAAGTAAATACTAAAAGAATAAAATTAATTAGGTGACAATGTTAACTTCTAAACATATATATCAAATGACTCAAAAGTCATCTAAAACGCATTCAAATGCAAAAAACGTACCTAACTAGTGGAAGACTTCGTGTTTCGCTACAAATATTAGTTGGTAAATTTTTTAAAGGAGAGTCATATAATACGATTATAAAAAATGATAATAAACGTCCAAAAAAATTATATCAGAGGTCTTTTACATGTCAAAAAAATAGTTTTGAGCTATACTAAACTAAGTTGTGTTTAGGTTTTATACACCAATTTTTCAATGTTTTTTCATTTTTATTTTTTGTTGTGTTTTACGTTATAGATCTAAATTTTAAATAATTTTACTACACAACTCGAATTAGTTAATAATTTTGGATTTTATTAATGACTTGTAAATAAAATAAAATTGTGATGGTACTTTACTTTTTTGTTTTGATCTATTGATTTTAATTAATTTAAAATTACAAATTTACCCCTCACAAAATAAAATAAAATCACTAAATAAAAATATAGAATTAATTAGATCTTTGTATACTATATTGATAATCAAACCTTCCACAACAATTATATATAAAGAAATTAAATTAAAGTCCAACATATCTTACGTAATTAGCTATAGTATAATGTATTTTAACATACTCTTTACTTAACTTTTTAAGACTACATATCTTTAAGGGGTTTAGTTCATGAAAATGTATCCAATTTGTCACCTTTTGCTATTGTATGTACTGAACTTTCAAACTTACCATTTAATGTACTGGACTTCTCAAACTTACCATTTTGTGTATCGAACCTGCTATAGAAGGTTATAAGCTGATGTGGCACAGGTTTCGCTGATGTGGCGGGTGACATGACATATGATTTGGATTTTTCATGGTTTAAAAAATAAAAAATAAAATCATTGTTTAGGCTTGAGATATCTAGGTTTCGATCCATAGCTTCATGGAATGAAATTGAGAGCTTTAGAGTTTCAATCGGCCATAAGTTCTTGATTTCATGGACTCGTTATTTAGGAAATATGTTGTTGGGTTTCGATCGACCATATGCTCCGGGGTTTTGGTCGATGGCTTCATGGAATCGTTATTTAGGCTTGAGATCTCTAGGGTTTCGATTTTAGATGTGGTTTAGCCATATGTTCTTCGATTTGATTTCAGATGGGGCGATTTAGAAATGCATTTGTTCATGATTCGGTTGCTATGTCTTCTTCATACAAACCGATGAGTATCTAGATAGGTGATTTTGGGTTCTTGGTTCTTAATCGAATGGGTTTTTGATCGGCGATTTACTGTTCTTGCTACTTAATCGATTTCTATTCTAGGTACTTAATCGACTTGTTCATAATCGATTCATGAGTTTACAGATCGATAGGGGATTTAGGGTTCTTGGTTCAACTAAACCGACTTGTTCATAATCGGTTCAAGGTTCTTGATTCTTGCAATCACGATTCATGAAATACATCATCGATTTAATCTGAAGACTGTCATCAGTTTCATCTTTAAAGGCTAAAGGTTTGTTTTTCATCTACTTTCTAGGGTTCATCCTTCCAAACAAAACCCTTTGAATCTGATTTTGAATAGGGTTATATCTATTTGATTTCATAGAACAGAGTTGCAATATTTTGATTTGTTCAAACATGGGTTGTAGATTTAAAGATGTTTTGATTTCATATTTGTTCTAGTTTAGTTCAAGATTTTCCAACAAATTTGGATTTGATTTGGTATCCATTGGGTTAGATTAATGTTTACAGAGCCTACTTCCTTAATCGATTTCTTCTTGATTTGTTTTTGTTTGGTATTGAATCTGGGTAACATCTTCATCTAGATCTTCATCTTCATCTTCATTTTAAATTTAAACAAAAATAATAATAAGAATAATTATTGGTATAAAAAATAAATCAAAAATCAAAAAATAACCTGCAACTTGCTATTCAGGTTACATGATACACAAAATGGTAAGTTTGAGAAGTCCAGTACATTAAATGGTAAGTTTGAAAGTTCAGTACATACAATAGCAAAAGGTGACAAGTTGGATACATTTTCAGAAACTAAACCCTATCTTTAAGTAATAAGGATTGATTGAGAAAAGACTTGTATAGACTCAATATTTTATAAAAAGTTGACAAATACAGTCCCCTACATTAACATATGTTCATAGCTACACCAACATAATCCCTCACACAAATAAAATTGCTAAAATTTTACCAATCTATGTGAAATTTTATTAACCAATAATAATTTAGTAAAGAAACTTCATACTCTTTATTTTTTGAGAACGGACATATTATCGAGAAAAAATTTATTTGTCGTCGCCGCACAGCGCATGTACCATGCTAGTGTGTGTGTGTGTGTGTATATATATATATATATAAAGAGGTTCAAATAAAAAGAAAATAAAAGTAAAAAGAGTAAGGAGAAAGAAGATTATGACACTTGGCAATTTTAGTTAGAGGGTATTATATGTAATGTATAGAAATTCTCTCTTTCACTTGTTAGTTACTCGTCCCACATCCCCACCCTATGATCTATTCCTTTTTCCCTCACTTCCGGCCCAAAACCAAAACCACCCGGCCTCCCTCTTAGTTATGGCGTGAAGCATTCAAACCCCCTGTGTCCACCGTCGCCACCGGCCGGTTTGCAATCATCGATGACCACCAACAGTTTAGATCTTCCATCTAGACCTGCGGCCATGTGAAGAGTTTGTGCATCTACCACCGCCACATCAGAGAAACAGATGTGAAGAAGTTGCTCATCACCGAACAGATGTGAAGAAGTTGCTCATCACCGCCACTGGTTTGCTTTTCCGCCGCTGTCGCCGTCACTGATTTTTCCCCGTCGTTGCTTGCGTCTCCTCCAGTTTTGCATCGCTGCTTGCGTTGCCGTTGAAGGTAACGGTCGTCGACGGTTCTCCCTCGACCCTCGTTCATCCTTGAAATTAACACACAGCAACTGCCATTGACATAGATGGTTTGTATTACAAGATTCGATTTTGGTCCCCAAATCTATTCTACAAATCAAAGGTGGATTTTTTTTGTGCATCAACGCCTGATTCATCAATCACTTCGTTTTTTTGGAAGCCACCGCCACTGTTGGGTTTTATTTTAGAATTTTGGTATAAATGTAGGGTTTTGCTTTATAAAATTTCCAAATATTCATCAAGATCCTACAAGTTATGTGCATCAATTTCATATTCTTGTGTTTGTAATTAAATTATTGATTGGGTGCGTTCATCCAATTTTGAGTTCTTATGTATCGGTATGATGTTGATTTATGCATCGATTTCTTTTTTGGATGAAAGTTTAATTGTTTATATATTTTTTGAGTTGGCACCGATGTGATTTTAGGATGACTATAAGTTCGATGAAAGTGTATTAATGTTGTGCATCAATTGTTGTGTATCAAATTCGATTGCTTTGAATCAAATTTGATGGTTGTGCATCAGACGTAGTTACTGAATTTGTTGTTTTGCATTTGTATAACGATGCTTACATATCAAGAAAATGATATTTTAAAACTTTAAAGGTCGATTATATCCTTAATCGTTTTTTCTAATTAATAGAAAAAGAAAAAAAACCCACTTTTTTAAAAACAAATAAAAAAATTTCAATCGCCGAGATTCTTACTTTATAGCTTTTTTCTCTTTTTCTCTTTTTATGAGTTATGGCTCTCACAACTAACTAAGCTTTGACTTTTTAGAAGGCACGTCCTTGACATTTTAAAAAAATATATATTTTTTTCACAAAATGAAGAACACCAATTAAGTGGGGAAACTGGGAACCCATTAGTCCACTACTGTAAATGAAATACAATATATGGCAACATGTACGTAGTCACGATTACTATAAAAAGGTCTCTTATCAAACATTTAAACACACTAACACAAGCTTAATTTAGTCTTGTAAAAAAAGAAAGGCCGGGGGTCACTTAATTAATTAATATGACAAGTCTTGAGGTGTTGAGACAGATGCCTCATCTTGTTTATGCTTTTGTTTTCTTGTTGACTGTCAATGTTGTCATTGCTGATAAACCTTTTGGTTATAATCCTCAACCTTCTCATGGCTGGAAATTGCCACAACCGAAGAAACATACATTGCCGCCCAACTACGCTTATGTCTACAAGTCTTCACCACCCCCAATGAAGCACACATGGCCACATCTACCTCCATATGTTTACAAGTCACCACCACCTTCTTACGTGTATAGGTCTCCTCCTTCACCATCACCTTCTCCACCACCTCCATATGTCTATAAGTCCCCACCACTACCATCACCCTCACCACTACCTCTATATGTGTACAAGTCTCCACCACCACCATCACCATCCCCACCGCCTCCATATGTATATAAATCTCCACCCCCACCGTCGCCATCTCCTCCACATCCTTACGTGTACAAGTCTCCACCACCACCATCACCATCTCCACCACCTCCGTATGTACGTGTATATAAATCTCCACCCCCACCGTCTCCATCTCCTCCTCCTCCTCCTTACGTGTACAAGTCTCCACCACCACCATCTCCTTCCCCACCTCCTCCTTATGTGTACAAGTCTCCACATCCACCCTCAGCATCTCCACCACCTTCTTATGTGTATAAGTCTCCACCACTACCGCCATCACCATCCCCACCATCTCCCCACCATCCATATTACTATAAATTACCAAACCTATCATCAAAGTCTCCACCTCTTTTCGCTTACTACTACAAGTCTCCCCCGCCACCAAGGCGTTATTAAAGCACAATCTTCTTCAACAAAGCAGAATGAGACAAGATTAACCAATCGTTACATTATTTCAAATTTTACTTTTAAAATACAATTCATTTGCTTGTTTCACTCTTAATTCAATTGTATTCTTGATTCGATAAGGTCCCAACTTAACATGTAATGGCATTTGTTTATTTATGTTTCACTGAATCATATATTTAATTTTATATGTTTGAATAAGTTATAAAATATCTAAATTAATACTTTTAGCTTTCCTTTTTTTTTTTTTTGCATAATAGTATTTCATTCGATCAACAAAAGCTTATATATAATGTCACATTTATTTAAAAGTAATACTTGGAATTTCAAGAGTTTTATTACTTAGCTTGTCGGTACTAAGAAGAATTTCGAAGGCAGAAGCAGCCATTAATTTCAGCCACCTTAATTTGAATGTAAACCAACACTGGCCCATCTAAACAGGCACCACTATATATTTGTGTGTGACTAGCACGTACACGAGTTCCATGCATTTGTATGTTTTATTCATATGCCACCTTCAAATCAATGGCTAAGATTTAAATGAAAAAAACCAACATTCAAATTGTAATTCACACCCTTTTTATGTACGTGAGGGTAGTATTGGAAATCAATTTGTCATATTCTATCCTAATTCTTAGATTCTCTCACTTCTCAATAAATCTATTATTTCAAATTTCAGTTCTTTCTATGTATATCTCTCATCCATTACACAGAGATTCTAATAATTTTTTACACTCAGGACTCCAACAGATCCTTCACACGGGGATCTTTGTTGCCGGCAATTCTGCCTCCGTTCGATCCTTCAAGCGGCTATCCCTTTCCAATCTCCTTTATGCTATCTCCGACGACCTGCGTTTGGCAGCCTCTCCAACCACCAACATTTCTTCCCTTTTCCAACTAACCCACATCGTGGGTGATTTTAGTTCAACAAGTGCCGACCAAGGAAGAAGCACCACACAGAAGGGATTTTTAGGCAAATAGTGGGTTGAACTTTCAAGGTATAACGATCTGAGGAGTGTTGGTGAAGACCCAGGTTTTATGTTTTAGTTTTTTTAAATGAGGTCAAACCGTTGATGAACACCCAATGTTTTTGTTTGAGAATTTTGAACAAAGTCTAGAACCAAATTTTCTAAGTTAGAGTTATTGCCGACTACGACCATCTCCACCTCGCCCACATCGATTTTTGCTTTAGTTGAATAAGGTTTGATTTTTTTATTCTTCAAACTCCAAAAAATTGGTTGATGATTCCTGCTAGAATGATTTTGTTATTTGTGGGTTTGAAAGAAGATAACAAAAGAAGTTAACTGGTATAGTGTTGTGTATAGAATTTGCCTTGCAGTGTTTGTGTATGGAGTTTGCATTTTTGGATTTTGCATTTTGGAAGAATATAACAGTACAGTTAACAGATATAGTGTTGTGTATATAATTTACATTTTGGAAGAAGATAACAAAAGCTGATATAATGTTGTGTAAGAAATTTGCATTGTAGTGTTGTATATGGAAAAGTTTTGCTATTTATGGGTTTTGAAAGAAGATATCAGAAGCAGTTAACTGATGTAATGTTGTGTATGGAATTTGCATTGTAGTGTTATGTATGGAATATGCATTTTGGGTTTGAATATGTAATTTGTTTAGTGTGAAATGAAATTTGGCTAATTTGGTGACGTACCGGAATGCATTTTGGTTTATTTAATGTTATATTTCATTTTTGTTTATTGTATACTTTTTCATGAATTCTTGACCAGCATTTTCATTGAATGAGTTTGTAACCTGAATTTTCATTCAATCAGATTGTGAAATTGCATTTTCATTAACTGAGTTTGTGACCTGAATTTTCATTCAATCAGATTGTGAAATTGCATTTTCATTAACTGAGTTTGTGACCTGAATTTTCATTCAATCAGATTGTGAAATTGCATTTTCAGTGTCTTGCATTTTCATTGAATCATATAAATGCAGATGAGAGTTCTTAATTTTCATTTTGGTAATTGCATTTTAAAAATAAAAATGTAAGAAATTATGGAAAAGTGATCTTGATTTAAAGAGGATTAAAAAACTAATTGATTGATATAATTTTTTTCTCAAATTCTCAATTTTGAATTATTTATGGTAAATTAAAATTTTGAGGGGTGAAATTTTTTTAAATTGTTCAAGAGATGTGGAAAATTGCAGTTATGTGCGTGGGATGTAATCGTAAATTTCTATTCCATTTTTACCCTTTTAAATGATTGGCTGAGATTGGTTCTTTAGTTTCTATGTTTAAGGGTGGTTCTATATATAACCTAACCCTATATATATGGGAAGGTTCATTTAAAAACCGTTTTTATTCCGAGAACCGCGAGAACCAATCTTACCCGTTCATTTTGGATAATGGAATTCATGGATGAAGAGCGTGGGGGGATTGAGTGGCAAGATGCATGTAAGGAATTAAGGAGTGGACAATCCAATTGAAGGAGAGGGAATTGGACGGTTAAGATTGGTTCTCGCGATTCTCGCAATAAAAACGATTCTCAAATGAACTTTTCAATATATATATATAAGGGAGGGTTTATTTGAGAACCATTATTAGTGTGAGAACCGCGAGAACCAATCTTAGACTCTTAGTTGTTCAATTGGTAAGTAGAATTTATGGATGAAGAGCGTGGGGGATTGGGTGTGGCAAGGTGCATGTAAGAAATTCATTAGTAGACAATCCAATTAAAGAAGGGGGAATTGGACGGCTAAGATTGGTTCTCGCGGTTCTCGCAATAAAAATGGTTCTCACATGAACTTTTCATTATATATAGATATAGGAAGGGTTTAAATGTGAACTGTTTTTTTACGAGAACTGCAATCTTATCAGTGCACTATTGAATGTCCACTCTGGTAAACATATCATACACTATTGAATGTCCATCTATTTTAGTCATAGAGTACCGGTTTATCCATTTCATATTCCACAACCATAATGTAAAATAAAATACCAAACCAAGTAACAGTTGTAGTAACTTGGTTCTACCATGACAAAAATAATGCTTGTGAGTTTGTCTTCTCTTCCGGTTGTCAAACTAAGTCGGGTCATGTACTGTAATATGCAGGGCAGGCCCAAGAAAACTTTGAGTCTTGGGCAGAATTTAAAAAAGGGCTCCTAAGTTTTGACTGATGTAAGAAATATAAACTTGATAAATCTCATCTCAACACGCAAGCAAGAATAACTTGTAAGAATCGTTATTTGTATATATAATAATACAAATTAATGAAAAATGGTGATTATTTCAGATCTAGCTACTCTTCTTACATCGCACACTCCTCAATCTTCTTAACATTTATATTAGGCATAGTCGTAAACTTAAATATACAAACACGGCCATCATTATCTTATGTGATTAAAATATATTACAGCAATAGATGCTTACCTTACTTATGAAGCTTCGCCGTACTACCGACGCCGGAAGGTTGTCGGCGATTTGGCCATCGTTTGCACCAGAAACATTGTCAAACTTGCAAAATTAATAAGTGATTTTTCATTGTAATCTTGATTTTTATTAGAAACATATTACGTATATTGCTTCCGAAATTCATTTATTTTAACTATATACTAATTATATTTTAGATTCAAAGTGCGATTTAGAGAAATTAGCTTTTTGTTAACTAATTAGATGGAATTAAAAAGCAAATAAAGTGAATAACTTACTTGCAGAAACTAAAAAACAGCAGTGAGTCAAAGAAGGGGAAAAGGCGATTTCGAGATTTCTGATTTCGTGTAAATTACTCATCAATCAATCGATGATTTCTGTTTCTGAGGTCCTTGAAGAGGGTGAAGCGGCGCTTTCGAGAGGCTAAGAACCGATTGGGTGGGTGAACACTTGAAGAATGAAGAGGTGATAGACCAAAATCGAGACATCGAGAATGACAATCGAAGCAAGAATAGCGGCTAGAGTTTTCGAGTTTCAAGAACCACCGAATCGCCTCCCTCACATTTTCATCTTCCACTGTTCCCCTTCTATTCGATGCAATTCCACGCAATTTGTTCGACTAGCGGGCTTCCTCTCTTTTAGGCCCTTATCATTTAATGGACTTATCTTATTATGCTTGTACATATATAGAGACTGATTTTTAGAAAATGGGCCCTTAAATCTGGTGGGTCTGCCCTGGTGGCCTAGGCCCAGGGCCGGGGCTGGTAGTATGTAATTTCTATAGTTAAATTATAAAATTAGTCCATACTAAATTCTATACATACCAAATAGCAAGACATCCAAAAGAAACAAACATTAATCTTACTGTAACAAAAAATGAACAATCAGACCAGACCAAATTCGAACACAGAAGATAATTTGCATACATCGTCACGCATTACATGCTATACACACACACACACACACACACATATATATATATACATACTACACCTAATCAATCTGAGATTCGTAAAGGTTTAGAGGAGAGTGGGGCTAAAAAGAAACGAAGACTTACATATCGAATTCGGAAGGAATTTTGTCTCCTCCTATCAAAACCAGGTTAAGCCTTATTTTGTTAATGCATTAACTATTTAGTAAAATTAATACAAAAAAGTTTTATATGTTATTTTTTTTTTGAAAAATAAGTCGATACGAAACCCGATTTGAAAATCGAGTTTTTTGACCGAAAACATAATCAGGATTTTTCTCCAAAAAATGGGTCAACACAAAAACATGACCGAACACGAATTAGATGACACGAATCAAACCGGACACGAAACTAAATTAAGTCGAAAAAAGATCGATACGAACTATTTAATATGAATACGACCCGGATTACCGAAACTACTTATAAGAATTACCATTTAGCCTAATAAACGCGTTAAGAATAACAAAATAATATACCTCATATAAGTCTCTCACCAACTAATCTTTGACTTTCCAAAATGGGCATCACTTATTAATTATCACAAAATGAAGAACACCGAGTGGGAACGGGGAACCCACCAATCCAAATATCCAATGCTAATTTCCTATTAAAAAAAACCATGACAACCTGTAATATTTATAAAAATGCGTACACGATTACTATAAAAAGTTCTCTTATCAAACATTTAAACACACAAACACAAGTTTTAGTCTTGTAAAGGAAAAGGGCCTTTTGATATGGGAAGCCTTGAGGTACTGAGGCATTGGCCTCAACTAGTTTATGCTTTTGCTTTCTTTTTTATTGCCAATGTGGTGGTTGCTAATAAACCTTATGGTTATAATCCTCAACCTTCTTATGGCTGGAAATTGCCACAACCAGTGAAACATACATTGCCCAATTACCCTTATGTTTACAAGTCTCCACCACCGTCGGTGAAACACACATGGCCACATCTACCTCCAAATGTTTACAAGTCTCCACAACCACCTCGATATGTGTACAAGTCACCACCACCTCCTTATGTGTATAAGTCTCCGCCGCCGCCATCACCCTCTCCACCATCTCCATATGTCTACAAGTCTCCTCCACCTCCGTCACCTTCCCCACCACCTCCTTATGTGTATAAGTCTCCACCACCACCATCTCCTTCCCCACCACCTCCTTATGTGTATAAGTCTCCACCTCCACTGTCGCCTTCTCCACCACCTCTGTATGTCTACAAGTCACCACCACCACCATCACCCTCTCCACCACCTCCGTATGTCTACAAGTCTCCACCACCACCATCTCCTTCCCCACCACCTCCTTATGTGTATAAGTCACCACCTCCACCATCACCCTCTCCACCACCTCCATATGTCTACAAGTCTCCACCACCACCATCTCCTTCCCCACCACCTCCTTACGTGTACAAGTCGCCACCTCCACCGTCACCATCTCCTCCTCCTCCATATGTGTACAAGTCCCCGCCACCACCGTCCCCTTCCCCACCACCTCCGTATGTGTATAAGTCTCCACCTCCACCTTCACCATCCCCACCACCTCCTTATGTGTATAAGTCTCCCCCTCCGCCATCACCTTCTCCACCTCCTCCATATATTTACAAATCTCCACCACCACCATCACCTTCCTCACCACCTCCATACGTGTTCAAGTCTCCCCCTCCACCATCACCTTCTCCACCTCCTCCATACGTGTACAAGTCTCCACCACCGCCATCACCATCCCCACCACCTCCCTACATATACAAATCTCCACCTCCACCATCACCATCGCCACCACCTCCATACATGTACAAGTCTCCACCACCACCGTCACCTTCACCATCACCTCCGTATGTGTACAAGTCTCCTCCGCCACCATCACTTTCACCCCACCATCCATATTACTATAAATCACCACACCCATCGTCGAAGTCTCCACCTCCTCCGGCATACTACTACAAGTCTCCACCACCACCAAGGCATTATTAGATCATAAACGTCTTCAATTCAACAAAGTAGAATGAGACGTACGAGATTAAGCAGTTACATCATCAAAAAGTTTCGTTTCGATACGATTTATTTGCTTATTCAATTCCACTCTTATTCGATTGTATTCTTGATTTGATAAGGTCCCAACTTAACATGTAAAGGCCTTAATTTGTTTATTTATGTTTCACTGAATCATTTATCTGATTATTTATTCAATAAAGTTAAAATATCTAAGTTAATACTTTTAGCTTTCCTTTTTGCATAATAGTGTCTCCTTCTGTATGCCAAGAAATAGCTAGCATTAATTAAGCAAGTATATTGGAATGGATCTTGTAAATTAAGGAAGGATTAATGTTATATTAACATCGATGAAGACGTTTAAATTGGAATGTCATGTTTACTAGTAAGTAGCTTTAGGAGGATCATGAGATCACTACTGTAAGCTAAATAATTTATGTACATGTTTAACTCAGAATTATATTTCAGTTTATTTAATCTATCTCACAGGCCCATTAATGACTCATTAATGACACATTAATAGCTCATTAATGATGCATTAATAAGGATATTTCGAGAAAATTAAGACTCGAATTTTAATGACAACTAACCTGGACGCAATTCACGGTTGAAAAATTATATAAAAGACCAAAATACCCTTATTAATGAGTATTAGTGACGGTTACAAATGGTATTCGCAATAAAAATGGTTCTCAAATGAACTTTTCACTATATATATAGCATTGTACCCGCGAAATGCAGCGGTTATAAATATTTTTTCTTAATAATTTGTTCGTTTTTAAAATAGGGATGATGTCTTTCTTTTTTAAATTACAAAGGTGTCTTTCTTTTTTAAATTACAATGCGTCAATAAAATTTCACATCGATGGTAAAATCTAATAAGAATGTAGGCATTACAACTCTATTCTACTTTAATTATATTACCCATTAAAAAATAAAGTAATTTTAATTTATAATTTATGTTGTATGTTTTTTAGATTTAATTTATATGTAATTTTTAATAGTTAAGTTAAAATATTTATTATATGATATAATATTTAATATGAAAAGTATAATTATTAATATTTTAATTATTAAGCTAATTTGTATTAATTTGATTTTTTAAATAATCTTTATTTTGGAAGGTTTAGTTATTAGTATGGTATATATGATTGTTATTAACTTCACCAAATGATTGTTTTATTTAATAGTTTCTATTTAGTTCAATATTAATGGTAAATTAGTAATTTTAAATTACTTAAAATTAATGTTTTATACAATAGTATAGATATATAGGGAAGGTTTATTTGAGAACCGTTTTTATTGCGAGAACCGCGAGAACCAATATTAGCCATTCATTTTGAAAAATGGAATTCATAGATGAAAAGCGTGGGGGAATTGAGTGTGGTAAGGTGCATGTAAGGAATTCAAGGGTGGACAATAATCCAATTGAAAGAGGGGAAATTGGATGGCTAAGATTGGTTCTCGCGGTTCTCGCAATAAAAACGGTTCTCAAATGAACTTTTCACTATATATATATATATATATATATATATATATATATATATATATGTGTGTGTGTGTGTGTGTGTGTGTGAAAAGTTCCTTTGAGAACCAATTTTATTGTGAGAATCGTGAGAACCAATCCTAGCCCTACGTTAAATTCCACATTCTTTAATTCAATTGCTCACTTATGAATTCATCACATGCACCTTGTCACACTTTATCCCCCACGCTCTTCATCCATGAATTCCACTTACCAATTGAATGGCTAAGATTGATTTTCATGGTTCTCGTAATAATGGTTCTCAATAAACTCTCTCCTATATATATATATATATATATATATATATATATATATATATATATATATATATCACATTTTAAAGATGGATAGTGATGGTAGTATATGTATTTAATCTGTTATAGGGCTTAGTTAGGACATTCTGTTTTACAACATTTTGCGTAGCTTTTATTTGCCGGTTACATGCATCAATACTGGAAAAAGTTCAATCGAGAATTGTTTTCGTATGACAACTGTAATAATTGTTTGTAATATTATTAACGACTCATTAATAGAGGTATTATGGTCATTTAAATATTTACCCAACCGTAAAATACGTCCGGGTCAACTGTCATTAATGATAGAGACTAGATTTTCCCAATCAGGCTCAATTCATGGTTAGGTAATGTATAAATGACCTGATTTTGAGAGTGATAATAGTATGGGTAATTAACCTAAAGTCAAACGATTCAACACACATTGTTTGTATATGTCAAAGGAGTCTAACGTGAATTAGATGTATTTAAAATCCATATATTAAACCTTATTAGCATTGCAATAATATACATGCTTTAATCATACATTATTTACTATGGCGGGATTACCATTTAGCCTCATATATAAACGCGTTATTACATAACAAAATATTTAATATCCGCTTATGCTACTCACCAGCTAGCTAATCTTTGACTTTTTAGAAGGGCGCCTTTGACTTATGTTTAACTTTACACAAAATGAACAACTTAACACCGAGTAGGAACCCATCAACCCATTGCTATTATAAAATAGCATGACAAGCTGTAATCTTTATAAACAAATGTGTACACGATCACTATAAAAGCTCTCTTATCAATCCTTTAAACACAAGTTCTAGTCTTGTAAAGGAAGAGGCTCTCTTAATTAATATGGGAAGTCTTGAGGTGTTGAGGCATTGGCCTCAACTTGTTTATGCTTTTGCTTTCTTTTTCATTGCCAATGTTGTCGTTGCTAATAAACCTTATGCGTATAATCCTCAACCTTCTTACGGCTGGAAATTGCCACAACCAACGAAACACACATTGCCCAAGCACCCATATGTTTACAAGTCTCCACCACCGTCGGTGAAGCACACATGGCCACATCTACCTCTATATGCTTACAAGTCTCCACCACCACCATCAGGATCCCCTCCATATGTTTACAAGTCTCCACAACCATCTCGATACAAGTACAAATCAACACCACCTATGTACATGTATAAGTCTCCCCCTCCACCATCACCCTCACCATCACCTTCACCTTCACCTCCACCTCCGTATATTTACAAATCTCCACCACCACCGTCAAGTTCCCCGCCACCTCCATACGTATACAAGTCTCCACCACCACCGTCACCTTCCCCTCCACCTCAGTACGTGTACAAATCTCCACCGCCACCATCACCGTCTCAATCACCTCCTTACGTGTACATGTCTCCCCCTCCGCGATCAACTTCTCCACCACCTCCATATATTTATAAGTCTCCACCATCACCGTCACCTTCTCCACCACCTCCATATGTGTACAAGTCTCCACCTCCCCCATCCCCATTACCACCACCTCCTTATGTGTATAAGTCTCCCCCTCCGCCATCACTTTCTCCACCTCCATATATGTACAAATCTCCACCACCACCGTCACCTTCCCCACCACCTCCATATTTGTACAAGTCTCCCCCTCCGCCATCACCTTGTCCACCCCCTCCATACGTGTACAAGTCTCCGCCACCGCCACCGCCATCACCATCCCCACCACCTCCCCACATATACAAATCTCCACCTCCACCTCCGCCATCACCTTCATATGTGTACAAGTCTCCTCCTCCACCATTACCTTCACCCCACCATCCATATTACTATAAATCACCACACCCATCGTCAAAGTCTTCACCTCCTCCGGCATACTACTACAAGTCTCCCCCACCACCAAGGCATTATTAGATCACAAACGTCTTCAATTCAACAAAGCAGAATGAGATGTACGAGATTAAGCAGTTACATCATCAAAACGTTTCTTTTCGATACAATTTATTTGCTTATTCCACTCTTATTCAATTGTATTCTTGATTTGATAAGGTCCCAACTTAACATATAAGGGCCTTTGTCTATTTTTGTTTCAGTGAATCATTTATCTGATTATTTGTTCAACAAGTGCATATATCTAAACTAATAATTTTCGCTTTCTTTCTTATTGCATAATAGTATTTCCTTCTTTTTGACAAGAAGTAGCTAATTAAGCTAGCAATTAAGTAAACTGGAATAGATCTTTGTTAACGACTTACGTAACATCGAGATGGTTGTATTGAATTAATTTTTCATGTTTATTAACTTTTAATTAGAAATATATGAACCGTAGTCCATTGATGATGAGATGATGGTCATTATTTCAAGATGCAGCTTAATAACATTGCGGTTATTTGAAATATAATCGAGTAAAAGTCAATACACATATAATTAACATAACTAAAGAACTAGCGTAAACATGTCTTCCACCGTAGCCATAATCTTTTTGTAGCTCCTTATTTTTTATTAAATTTCAAATAAATGGAGCTCTTTTCAATCAAGTGGAACTTTTAACATTTCACAAGTTGATACAGTTATGTATGGGATTGGCTGATTCACAACAGAGATTTTAAATAGTTATACATATTCGTGATACATACCGTTATGCAATCCGTCGCTTCACAATGCTTGCTAGACACTAAGTTTGGGTCGGAAATCAGACTTGGCAAATGGTGCAGTAAACTCATCAGCACAAGCCATGCGGATACGCTCAGGAGTTGCAGGATTGTTGAGAGGAAACCAACCATGAGATCCTGATTCAGCTCTTGCAGCAATAATTGCATCTTTTATGGCAAAAAACACAGATGAAGCCAGAAAGAATGGAGGTTCACCAACAGCTTTTGAAGAATGTATTGCCTTGTCATTTGGAGCATCCTGTGTTACAAAAACATTAAGAATAAAAAAATACTTCAACTATTTAAGACTTGAAAAGCACCTAACAGCGTTCGTTCTGTGTAATTTTTTTGTGTTTTTTTCTTAAAAAATGAAGCATCATGTACAATGGTCAGAATTCAGAAAGTAGATTATTAAACTTTTTTTAACAAGAAGAAATAATAGTAAGTGTTATACCTTCAATAAAGAAACCTTGAATTTGAAAGGAACATCATTGACAGATGGAATCTTGTAATTTCCAGGACCAGCAGTGAACAAGCAGCCTGGTGAAATCCATTTGTGAGCTTTATCACCCCATTTCAGCTCCTCAAGAGCCACCCATCCCATACCTTGAACAAATGCTCCTTCAATCTGTATGCAAATACACAAAAAAACATTTTAAAGAAAATGCCAACAAGAAAAACATGTAAATGTATATTCTGAATCGCATAATTATAAACTGTTGCTAAAGTTGCATGATTAATAAACAAAAAAAAAACTAAAATGGAGGAACCTGTCCAACGTCGATGGCTGGATTGATGGAGAATCCAAGATCCAAAATGACATCTGCAGCCCTCGTGTGGAAATCCCCAGTCAATGTGTCGATTTCAACCTCAGCAAATGCAGCTCCATATGTGAAATATCTGAATGGATGGCCTTTTCCGGTTGTCCAGTTGAAACCAATGTCAGGAACAATGTAAAACCCGTGAGCAGAAAGATCTACACGCTCAAAATAGCATGCATTGACCAACTGTAATCAAATTTAAAAAGGCTCAGTCCTATTGTTGAAACTTGAAAACTTAAAATAACTAATGAATAAAAGTGCCATTGATGTACCTCCACAAAAGAAGTATGTTTTTTCATAGATGCAATCGGCTCCATTCTTGCTTTTATTTGGTTGCATGCATCCAGAACTGCAGCCCCATACATATCAGAACTAGCTGAAGCTGCTGTTGGAGATGCATTAGGAACCTAAAGACAGATCAAATCGTCAACAAAAGCATACATAATGTCAAACTTAAAAGTAATATTTTTAATTTTAAGACTGTTATTACCTTGTCGGTACTGGTCTCGGAAATAAATATTGAACTAAGAGGAATTTCAAAGGCAGAAGCAGCAACTTGAGCCACCTTTGTATGTAAACCCTGGCCCATTTCAACACCACCATGTGTGACCAGTACAGTTCCATCTGTATACACTTGAACAAGTGCGCCTGCCTGCAGCGGATGAGAAAAAATACATGTACTTAGGGGGTGTTGGGATGTGAATTTTGAAAGTCTTCAAAAGATTTTGATTACTTAAGGAAATCAACGCATAAAGTGACCAAAAAGGACATTCTTGTCATTGACCGAAACCACTAAAAGCTACCAAAAATAGCTGACTACATCCAACAAATCACCTGGTTCATGAACTTTGTTGTAAATGAAATGCCAAATTTGGTTGGAATCATAGCAATTCCACGCTTCTTCCATCGGTTATGAAGATTGAACTCATCAACCTCACTTCTAACTTTCAGAAAGTTGCATGATTTCTTGAGCTCATCCCACAGCCGATTCAAAGTACAATCTTGAATTTGTTGACCGTAGTGTAATATTGACCCTTCACTTATGAAATTAATCTCCTGAAACAGAATCATACTTTTTAAGTAATAATCAAATTAGATATACTGAATATTGCTTCAAATCCTAATACATACTCTGATCTCTTCTGGGCTTTTCGTAACTTCAAAGGCAATTCTTTGAATCCAATTCTCGGTAATGAGCATGCCTTGAGGTCCACCAAACCCTCTGAAGGCGGTGTTGCTAGGAAAATTAGTGAAGCAAACTCTTCCATTAACTCTAACATGTGGAATCTCATAGACATTATCTGAGTGGTACATTGCACGTTCAAGTATTGCTTGAGACAAATCAAGTGAATTCCCTGCATTGTTATAGATTTCAAGATCTAGTGCAAGCACCTTCCCTTCATTTGTGAACCCAACCTAAATGATTTAACATCACAATTTTAGTTCACTATATTGTTGATCCAAAGCTTTGACTAATCTTTAACCAGTTAATATGTAATTTGAAAGTACACCTTATATTTTCCAAGGAAGCTATGTCTCTGACCGGATACTTTCATATCTATATCTCTGTCTAATGTCAGTTTCACAGGCCGATTCAAAATGTAAGCTGGTACAGAGGCAACAGCCGCAAGGAAAGCAGATCTTGTCTCCTTCCCACCAAAACCACCACCAATTCGCTTCACCTTGCAAACCACTTTTGACATTGGGAGACCAAGAACATGGGCAACATACTTTTGATGCTTTTGTGGTGCCTGAATGCAAGCAAAAACAACATGATCTTCAAAGAAATTATTGTGAAAAAACAGATGACCTTTAACCAGAAATGTATATAAAGATTCTTTGGGGGTGTCTGGGTGTGTGTTTTTAAAAGTGATTTTGTGAAATTGAATAATCAGAATTAGATAATTCAGCTGTCATATGAAACTAGCATTTTGATGTCTGCAATGGTTTAAACCTTAAAGTTCTGGTAATTAGATGCTCTTGAGTGTTTGGCAAATTATGACTATTTAAGGAATTGATAGATAAAATACCACAAATGACAGCTTTGTGAAGAAAGGAGAGAAGTCTTGTGAAATGGGAGTAAGAAGTCTCTCAGATTAGGTTAAATAAATCTTTAGATAATCAGTTTTGTTACAGCTGATATGAAACCAATTATTCAACTTTTAAATAATCAGATAATCAGAATTGTAATTTGTTTATCTGGACATTAAAAACTGTTTTTGTGTCTTCAAGTTGCAATGATCAAATATTCAGTATCAAAACAAAAATCCAAGCACACCTGAGTCGATGAAATCATGTGAACCTCATTGCCACCATCCATAGTCCAAACAAACGTGCTTTGTGGCTCCAAATAAAAGTGTTCTTGACCTCCAATATGAACCTCGTTCTCAATGATCTTATGGCATTGACCTGATTGAAAACAGAGTTCAACGTCCCCTTTACTTAAACACCTATGAGAATTTGGATGAAAACTTTTGGACTTCACAGCATCCTCTATGGATAAGATTGCAGGCAGAACTTCATACTCAATGACAACTTTTCTTGCTGCAAGCTTTGCATTTTCATGAGTGTCAGCAACAACTACTCCTAAGACCTGCATAATTTTGGAAATAAACTAAGGGAACATAACAAGTAATTATGTTCAAAGAAAAACCATCATACTTTGGATTTCTATATCAAACAAAGCATCATTGTTTGAGAAATGCAAAAAAGAATAGACCTTGCAAAAGATGGGCAATCAGCAAAGTGTGTTTAGATATATGTGAAGAATTATGTTCTTTCTTTTCTAATCTTTTCTAATGTATGGTTTTTTATTTAGGGGTAAAATAGTCTTCTTCTGTCTTGTTCTGTCCTTTGGGTTTCTCTGTTACCGTCCTTTGGGTTTCCCTCTTATATAAGGGGTGTGTATTTGTTCAAACGTAATATAGTAATAGAAAATTACTCTACAGATCTGTCTCTTCTATCTTTATCATCTTTCCAGATGGTATCAGAGCATCGATCTATCAAGCTTTATCATAAATAGTCGACTTCAACTACCCTGTTAAAATCTTCTACTGATAACAGGCGAGTAAGTTTTCTTCGTTTCTGTCCATCCGCCTTAAAGGACCTGCTTCATCTTTAGTCTTATTCTGTTGAACAACATGAACAACACCTCGTTCAACTTTGGTCAGTTCTCTTCTGCCCTAGTCAGTGAGACAAATTCCAGTTCTACACATGAAGATCCTCCTCAAGGTTTTCAACCTCTATCAAACCCTAATATTGATTATAGTCTCATTCCCATCACTGGTCATAAATTGAATGGCCAAAATTTTAATCTTTGGTCACATTCAGCCTTGATATTTATGGTTATGTCTTGGCTTCTTAATTCAATGATTGCTGAAATCGGTGAGCATTTTTTGTATTACGAGACAGCAGCAGAGATTTGGGAGGCTGCACGTGATATGTTTTCTAATAGGGATAACACGTCAGCCTTGTTTGAAATTAAAGGTATACTCAGTGAGCTTCGTCAAGGAGATTCCACAGTTACCAGCTATTTTACAACTCTGAACCGTTATTGGCAACAACTAGATGTGCTGGATACAACAACCTGGAGTTGCTCACAAGATGGAAAACAATACAGAAAGATATTGGAGACAGAGAGAATCTACAAATTCCTACTTGGCCTCAACCGTGAACTCGATGAAGTACGAGGGAGAATTCTCAGCATTAAGCCTATGCCCGGTATTCGAGAAGTTTTCTCCGAAGTTAGAAGAGAGGAGAGCCGGAGAATGGTGATGTTGGGAACAAATGAAAAACTAATCGATGGATCTGCTCTTGCTGCCCGTTTTCAACCTGGTGTAAGTTATTCTGGACACACGCAAAAGAAGAATGGTCGCCCTTGGTGTGATGAATGCAAACGGCCTGGACACACCAAAGAAACTTGTTGGAAAATTCATGGGAAACCTGCAGATTGGAAGCCAAGACCACGTGGAAATATGGCAACTAGTGAAAACCAGGAGCTCTTTAGCAAAGAACAAGTTGAGGCTATTAGAAAAATCTTCCAGAAAACAGTTAATGAAGCCAAATGAACAGCTACCATTGCTCAACAAACTGGTTCCTCCTCTGCTTTTACAACAAGTGCATCGGGAACAAAGTCTTGGATAGTTGACTCGGGTGCTACAGATCACATGACCGGAGACAGGAGTGTGTTCACTGAATTTCACCCCACATCAGATGGAGCTACCGTTCGTGTAGCAACTGGATTTGATGCACCTTCTGGTGGTATTGGTACAGTTGTCATTTCTAGGAACATAATACTAAAATCTGTTTTATTTGTTCCTGAGATTGACTATAATCTATTGTCTGCCATTAAACTCATGAGGGATCTTAATTGTGTTACAAGGTTAACCCCTTCTGTATGTGAATTTCAGGAGTTGAGTTCGGGGAAGACGATTGGCAGTGCTAGAGTTAGTGATGATCTGTTTCTTCTTGAAGTTGAGCATTCGGGAGAGCTCCCACAGAGATCTTTATTTAATGTTTCTAGTCAAAATGATGTGATGTTATGGCATCATAGATTAGGTCATCCAAATTTCTCATACCTTAAAAGATTGTTTCCTAATTTGTTCTATAAAAATCCAGATTGTTTCAAATGTGAAGTGTGTCAAATGTCCAAACATACTAGGCATTCTTATTCTCCACTGCTGTACAAACCTTCTCATCCTTTCTACCTAATTCATAGTGATGTTTGGGGACCATCCAGAGTCAACAACATTTCAGGTGCCAGATGGTTTGTTACCTTTATTGATGACCATACTCGGGTTACCTGGGTATTTTTGATGAAAGATAAATCAGAAGTGGGGTCAATTTTTCAACAGTTTCATCGAATGATTCAAAATCAATTTGCAACCAAAATTCAAGTTCTTAAATCTGACAACGCAAAAGAATACTTCAATTTTGAGTTGGGAAATTACTTGAATCAACAAGGAATCATTCATCTCAGCTCTTGTGTGGATACCCCACAACAAAACGGGGTAGCCGAGAGAAAAAATAGGCACCTTCTTGAGGTATCTAGATCCTTACTTTTCTCTAGTTCCGTGCCTAATCATTTTTGGGGTGAAGCTATTTTAACAGCCACGTATCTAATTAATCGGATGCCATCCCGGGTAATAAAATTCAAAACCCCACATCAATCTCTACAATCTAGCTTTCCTCATAATCGGACCTTATCTCAAGTACCAATTAAAATATTTGGTTGTACATCCTTTGTTCATAACCACCTTCCAAACTGTAGCAAGCTAGATCCTAGATCATTCAAGTGTGTTTTTTTGGGATATTCTCCAAATCAAAGAGGTTATAAGTGTTACTCTCCATCCACTCGAAAATTCTATCATTCCATGGATGTGACGTTCTTTGAGGATCAGCATTTCTACTCCAATACTGATACTAAGGGGGAGAACTCCCTAGAATATTAGTTTTTGGTCTATCCAGACTCTAGTCACTCTAACTCTAATCATTCCAAGTCAAATCATTTCGATTCTTGCTTTAAAGAGGATACCATTCAGCCTCTTGAAACAAGTTCTGATGTTCCAAATCTCATGCCCAATGAAACATTAAATAAAGATACTCAACGGGATTACATTGTCTATACTAGACGCCCGAAGGAACAACAAAATGATGAGAAAGAGCCTCTCACGACTCCAGCACCTAACCATGAATTTTCCCCAAGCTCAAGTCCGACTTCTCATATAGGAAATGTGCAACCTGATGTATCCAATCACGATGAGCCGATTAATTTAGATGTTCCAATTGCTTTGCGAAAGGGGAGGAGAAGTTGTACTATGCACCCGATAAGTAATTTCATTTCATACGACAAACTCTCACCCAAGTATAAGGCTTTTGCTCTGTCACTTTCACAGATACAAATTCCAAGGAGTATTCAGGAAGCTCTTGCCAAGAAGGAATGGGCCAATGCGGTTTAGAAGAGGTTAGAGCTCTTAAAGACAATAACACAGTGGGTTGTAAATGGGTTTTCACAGTCAAGTATAATTCTGATGGAAGTGTAAACAGATTCAAGGCCAGACTTGTCGCTAAAGGTTTTACACAATCTTACGGAATAGATTATGCAGAAACATTTGCGCCAGTAGCCAAACTAAATTCCATTCGTGTTATTCTCTCCCTCGCGGTAAATCAAGATTGGCCACTATACCAACTTGATGTGAAGAATGCCTTTTTGAATGGTGAGTTAGAAGAGGAGGTTTACATGGATATTCCACCCGGACTTGAGTCACAAGATAATAGTGGGAAGGTGTGTAGACTAAAAAAATCCCTTTATGGTCTAAAGCAATCACCGTGAGCATGGTTTGAGAGATTAACACAGGTGGTTAAACATTATGGGTTCATCCAAGGACAAACAGATCATACGTTGTTTTTTCAACACTCGCCTGATGGGAGAGTTGCTATTATGATTGTCTACGTTGATGATATCATCCTAACCGGAAATTACAAAGAGCAAATGAGTGAACTTAAACTCGTCTTAGGAAGAGAATTTGAGATCAAAGATCTTGGCCAATTAAGATACTTTCTCGGAATGGAAATTGCACGTTCAAAGAAGGGCATCTCGGTATCACAAAGAAAATATACTCTTGATCTCTTGGAAGAAACAGGTCTACTCGGATGCAAACCGGCTAATATTCCCATGGAGTCGGGTGGCAAATTTCATGCAGAATCTGAAGATGAGCTGGTAGATAAGGGAAGATATCAAAGGTTAGTTGGTAAACTAATCTATCTTGCCCATACTAGACCCGATATTGGATTTGCAGTTGGTATGGTAAGTAGATTTATGAATGCTCCAACAACTCGACACATGGAAGCTGTGTTTCAAATCCTTCGTTATCTAAAGAAAAATCCGGGAGATGGATTATTTTTCAGAAAAACAAGTGATAGAGGGATTAATATTTATACAGCCGAATTTCGAGCAATGTGTCAAGGGATCTGTGAAGGTATTTGGCTGCAAAGGATACTTAAAGAACTTGGAATGTCATATAATGGAACAATGAACCTGTTTTGTAATAACAAAGCCGCTATTCAGATAGCTAGGAACCCAGTTCACCATGATCGAACTAAACATGTGGAGATTGATCGCCATTTCCTCAAAGAGAAACTGGAGTCTAGAGTTTTAGAGTTGTCTTACATTCCTACAAGTACTCAGATCGCTGACATTTTAACCAAGGCGCTTCCAAAGAACAAGTTTGATGATCTGAAAAGCAAGCTGGAGATGTTTGACATACATACTCAGCTTGAGGGGGAGTGAAGAATTATGTTCTTTCTTTTCTAATCTTTTCTAATGTATTGTTTTTTATTTAGGGGTAAAATAGTCTTCTTCTGTCTTGTTCTGTCCTTTGGGTTTCTCTGTTACCGTCCTTTGGGTTTCCCTCTAAGGGGTGTGTATTTGTTCTAACGTAATATAGTAATAGAAAATTACTCTCCAGATCTGTCTCTTCTATCTTTATCATCTTTCCAGAATATGATTAGTTTTGCATTTTCCACCATTTATCCAACATCATACATTCTTACTAGTTGTAATCTTTAATGTTCTTTTTTCGGTTTCACAGGAGTGATTCCCTATTTGCTTTGAAAAAACAGGTAGGATGGTTCAAAATGTTAATAACAGATAATCTTTTAGAAACCTAGAAAATCGAGAATTACAAAGATTTAATAAGAACATATTAACATCACAAAGCATCAAAATTGGTTTTTCATAGAAAACAAAAAATAATTCTTGTGAAAATGCCAAAAAAAGCTGCTTTTGGAGATATAGTGTAAATGTAAATGCATGAAAAGAAAAAATAAACATCTTACTTGCCACTTTTGTCCAACATTGTCCATTCTTGCAAAGGGGAGTAATTTTTTTAGTTTATTTTGCACTTTGCTAAGTACCTCTATGGTTCATTTCTAGCAAAAAGTCAAATCACTCTTGAGTAATGATACAAATCAAAATGATACTTTATTTTAGAACAATCGGAAAGTGCTAGAGGCGGTAATTTCAATCCATTTACAGGTAAACAGATCGATTTGGGTTATACTTTGTCTAAAACAGGCCGAATCAGTAAGTTTCTGAAACTTTTTGGCTAAAATGTTAACGAGTTGAAGAGGTCAAGAGAGTCGAAAATCACCTAAGATGTATTCAAAAAGCATATAACCTCCTAACTTGTTTTATTTTAAATTTTAAATTGTCATAATAACACAATTTAGTCATATCTAACACACAATTGCTTACAAGCCTCAAGAGAATAAATATGTTTTTGAGTCAGACTGGCCCGGCCCAAACAATTTTGCCTTGGGCCAGAAAATTACTCGTTTGGACCGAGAACCTGTTTTGTCACATTTGACTCGCCATTTTCCCAGCTCTAGAAAAAAAACAGTAAGTTATGGAGTTATGTACCTGACCAACACAAGTGACAAACTCAGAAGCAAAAACTTCCTCGTCTTCAACAACCGGGCCAGTAATATTATCACCCGGGATATCTTTGGCAAAAAAGATGCCAGAAAATCCAGGTGATGACCTGGCACCTGAATCATCGATTGAAAGTAAACGAGCATGTGGCTTCTCACTTAATATCAAAGCTGCATGTAAACCACCAGGTGGCATTGGGGTGTCATCCGTGTACTCAGCCTCCCCGGTTACCTGAAGTCTTGCTGAAAGATGAACCTCAGGTGACCCTACAGCAGTGCCCTGTTTTGTAATTTCATAATCTTGACTACCCATGACAGATGGACGGTGAAATGATTCAACAGCCGATAAATACGATATGGGTACATGTTCAGAAAAGGAATCTTGGCCGTTCATTTGATGAGATACCCACAAAAAGAATTTGAAAAAGAAACTTAAAGTCAAAGATTTACGAAACTCCACCATGCCACCTGGCGCATCTTCTGAAATCACAACATCCTGCCTCAAGATCTCCAAAGAATTCTGCAAAACTTCTTTGTTCCATGACTTCCCAATTATATAATCTTTTGTTTTAGTGGCAGATAGTGGTACAGAAGCAACACCACCATAGACAATACATACATCTGAAACAATCCAATTTTTATCCTTATTTTCAAGATAAACACGCATTCCACTGTTTACAAGTGCAATGTCATCATCCCTTCTATGAGCCTGCTTAAATTCTTTCACATACTCAAACTCACGAGTCCAAGGAAGAAAAACAGAGAGAAGAATCTCGTTACTCCCCAAATCCACTTTACGATAACCCAAAAAGAAATTTTCTGCCAGAGTGGTTCTAATGTTTCCTTTACAGTCAACAATTCTAAACGTTGCTCTTGATGCCATCCAAAGTGGATTTAAGTCTGAAATCGGGCTGGCAGTGCATATGTTCCCACCAACAGATGCAACATTTCTTATTTGAGTTCCAGCAAACCATTTTATTTGTTCAGTGATAGCCTTACAAGATGATGTTTCATGAACGGGTCGCTCTTCAATATTTTTTTTGAAGAATTTTTGAAGCTCTGATAGCCTAACAGCAGCACCAATCTCCATGCCATCATTATTAGATATCAAAATATTAAGTTCAGGTACATGGGTAACAGATACAAAAACTGGGTAGTGAATTCTCTTTAACCTAGTTTCAATCCCCAGTTCAGTGTTTCCTACAACTAATTTTGCATCAGGGTATCTTGATTTTAAATCCAATACGTGTTTTAACAGCAAAGGCCTATGCCATTTGATCCCACCAAGTCCACTTAAGCTTAGATAACTTGATTTCCTCATTAAAAGCTGAGGTGGGAATATGATTTCTTTGTTTGTATATGAACTCCCATCAATTTCATTATAAGAAACAGGTTTGTATCCATTCTGGGAAACACTGGGTTGTTCAACAGTTTCTTTGTTGGACCCACAGGAACATGGTTTACCAGTTGAGGGGCAAACAAACTCGCCATCTTTAGGTTCTGGTAATGAAACACAACCACTTGTATATAACAAATCATTACTCTTTGCAAAGACTCGAAATGCATCAAGAATCGGTCGATAACCAGTACATCGACACAAATTTCCTGCAAGGCTTTCTTCAATTTGCTCTTCGGTGGGTGGGGTTTTGCTAGACCTCAATAATGCATACATAGACATGATAAATCCAGGAGTACAAAATCCACATTGAGACCCGTGACGACTTGCTAATGATTCCTGCATATATTTTACAGGAACCAAATATGATAATACATCAAAGATGCTAAGAAAACACTACTCTTGCTCGTTTTGTCCATTCGTCTCATTTATAAATCTGTTGAGAAATGAAGATAGAACCCACAAAATGCAGAACAGAGAGAATGGTACGAATGAACAGAAAAGGGGGAACTAAATAATATACCTGAACTGGATGCAAACCAAATTTCCGATTCCCTAATCCCTCCACTGTGATTACATGCATTCCTTCAACAGAATACAGCGGAGCTAAGCAAGCATTGATTGCTTGGTGCCTGAATTTTTATTTATATAAACAATATTATACAAGTATTCCAAACAGAAGATGTAAGTGTAGCTAAATCAGAGGGAGAGAGAGAGAGAGACTCACACACATTTCTTGGAATTTTGATCAAAGTAAGATACCATGACAGTGCATGCCCCACAACCTCCTTCACCACAGCCTAGCTTTGTTCCTGTCAAACCTACATCTTTATCACCACAACAAGAGGAGTCAGATTATTTAGTAGCTAGGAAATTGAATCACGTATTTGTATAAAGTCGGGACTAAAATTATAAAATTTAATTACACCATCAGCATAATCTAGTGATACTAAATCAAGATGATAACTAAGAGAAGTAAACAGATATCTACCACTAACCCCCTAAAGATTAAATCACATCACAAACAAAAAGAAACAAATAAACTTCTTCTTCACAAGTTTCAAAACTGATGCAAATAGTAAAGGCATAGTTGACTAAACACATAAGAACATTACTGATAAAGAAATGGATTCAATGATTCATTATACAACGCAGAAACCTCAATTTCATCAGCAAGACAGCAACTAGTAACAGTATGATTCTAAATCCCCTCCCCCTCCCCTCTTTTTTCATTTGCATATTCTGAAATCTATTGTGAATATAAGTAGATTACTAAGGAACAGATAGGATAAAATAAGTTAAATCAGAATCCAAGGATAGGAAAAAGATCAAGTTTTTATATTGTGGTTCTTACCTCTGAGATACTCGAGTAGAGTTAAGTGAGCAAAACCATCAGGGAGAGCTTTACGGACCCCATTAACAAACAAAACAGCATCGTTTGATCCTTCAACCTCCTCATCACTCTTCAATAACCCCATATCAACCCAAGATCGGTGTCTCTGCTTGATATAAACTTGATCGACTTTGATTGCAAACTCAACAACACGAAAGCTGTTTCGTGTTCTGTTTTTATTGGGTTTTTTTCTTTCCGATTTGGATAGGACGTCAGCAAATCTTTAGACATTTATTTGGGAGATTCATCGATCGTCGTTCATCCGAGAGCCGGCTCGTGAAGGTGATATTACAAACAGGCCCCCCCGGGTTTCCACTCGTGTATTTTATTTTATTTTATTTTCTTTTTAAATATATGATGATGAAAATGTTATTAAACCAAAACTAGCAACATGAGTACATGATAGGTACAAACGGAATGAAAATAAACAAGGTTACAATCAAGCCTTCTTCATGGGATTACTAACACTAATTAATCAGTTTCGTTTGGTTCGTAAAATAAATATAAATAAATTTGAATTTGATCTGGGAATTGAAATTTATAAGAATTTAAATTCATATGAATTGAAATCCGTAAAAAACTATATCTTTTTTGTTAGTAAAGATTGGAATTGGAATCTAACAAAAAAATTAAGATAGGGCATAATTTACTCTACCTTACCTACATCGCCTACCTTTACCTGCACACCTACCCCACCCTACCATAGGGTAAGGTAGGGCATAAGATAGGGGTAGTGGTAAGGGTGACGTGAATAAAAATGGAGTTGGATAAGGGTGAATAGGGTTGGTAAAGGTGTCATAAGATAGGATATGATGAAGTATGTATGATGGGGTAAGGATAGGGTGAGTAAGGTGACATAAAGTAGGGTAGGGATTGGATGATTAAGGTGAAGTAGAGTAAGTAGGTGGGGGTAGGATAGGGTAAGGTAAGAAAATATAGAGTAAGGTGGGATGGGATGGTGTATAGTAGGGTAGGGGTGGGGTGGTGGTAGTGTAAGGGTCGGGTAGGGTATAGTAGGGTGGGATGAGGTGGGGTAGGGGTGGGGTAGGGTGAGTGTGTGGTGGTGGCGGGGGGTGGGGTTGAGTAGGAGATAACAATTATATTTTGAGATTTCTTATGAATTTGAAGAATTACATCTATTTGGGAAAGAAATTCTCAATCCTTGATTTAAGAAATTTATTGAAATGATCAAATTTCATTTCATAAGTTTCACGAACCAAACACAAACAAGATTTAAGAATGCTCAATTTCAATTCCGTCAAGTTCCAACGAATCAAACGCCCTCTAAGATAATTTTCTCCTAAAGTTTGCTCTTGTGTTTCCCTTAAAAGAAAAAGAAAAGTTTGAATCTTGTCAAGAAGATAGATCGGGAGGACTCTTTTGTGTCAAAAAGTTTGTTGTTTCTGAAAGACTATAATACCCAACAAAAAAACAAGGATCATATTCAACAAGACTTAACTATTAAGACCCTGATTAGATACAAATTAAGAGAGCCTCTATCGTTTGTGACATCATTCACCCCATAGAGTTACCATCATTGAGTGAAGAATACAAGTTAATTAGATAAACATAAATCAACGCTCAAATTATAATTATAAGGTTTTGATTATACATTTTTTATTTTGTTAGCAATAGTGATTAACGATCGCAAGTATTATGAAAAACCAACTCACAATATATCTTACCAAAACACCAATCGGATCTGAGAAAACTAGTGAGCAAATAGAAAGAATTCGTCTAATTTAATCGAATGAGGATACACAATACACAAGTTAATTAGATGTGTTATAAATTCACATTGAATTGAAGGAGATTCTCTGGTCATGAAGATTAAAGATACAGTTAATCATGCATGTGTTGCATATACGTGAGAAAACATACATACATACACATACGATAAATGCATATATACATATGTAGGGGAAGATTCATTTGAGAACCGTTTTTATTACGAGAACTGCGAGAATCAATCTTAGCCGTTCATTTTGAATAATGGAATTCATAGATGAAGAGCGTGAGGGGATTGAGTGTGGCAGGGTGCGTGTAAGAAATTCATGGGTGGGCAATCCAATTGAAGGAGGGGGAATTGGACGGCTAAGATTGGTCCTCGCGGTTCTTGCAATAAAAACGGTTCTCAAATGAACTTTTGCCTATATATATATAGGCAAAAGTTTAAACAAGAACTGTTTTTCGTACGAGAACCAATCTTAGCCGTCTAATTCCCCCTCCTTCAATTGAATTGCCCACCCATGAATTCCTTACATGCACCATGCCACACTCAATCCCCACACGCTCTTCATCCATGAGTTCCATTATTCAAAATGAACACCCAAGATTGGTTCTCGCAGTTCTCGTACGAAAAACAGCTCTCATTTGAACCGTCCCCTATATATATATATATATATGTGTGTGTGTGTGAGAGAGAGAGAGAACTTTTTCTGTATGTGGATATACATACATACATATGTGTGTGCTACTTAAATTCAACTTACGTTCCCGGCCTGGTTGTGCGTACGTACGTAAATTAACAATCAATCAAGAGATCGACCTACCAAGTAATTAATTAATATGCGTGTGTACGTACGTACGTACTCTTCGAGAAACAACTAACCAATATTTGACTAATTAATTATTCATTCAATCAACATATATATATATATAGAGAGGTGTAGATTCATGCGAAAAGTGCGAAAATTAATTTGGATTATAGAATTAATTATGTGATGGTTAAGATTAACAATAGCAATCTAGTAAATAAATTAAAATTCAAGGATATCATTTAAATTAACAAAAGGATAATTTGGTCATTAAACTATCCTCTCTCCTCTACTCTCTCTCTCTCTCTCTCGTATTACACTCATACCATACCACCCTCCTTTTTAAAACCCTAAACTAACTAATTCTCCCAACCCAAGTCTGCCTCTAAAAATACCTACGTATGTTAAGCCCTCCCGCCACCGATACATCCATGTCACCTCTCGCCGCCGATACATCCATGCCACCTCTCGCCGCCGCATCACCGACCCTTACACTATCGACGACACCGTCAAGGTTCAATACCACCAACGAGGAAGACGGCAGTGACATACCGCTACCTTATACACCACCGACACCATCATCATCATCATCGATGCTCCGCCACCTTATACACCCTTCACCCAGCCGCCAACCTTTATACCGTCACTTAGGGTTTTCATCACCGCCAGTCAAGCTGCCATTGCCATTGTCACACCTTCGCCGCCACCCTGCTCTTCAATCGACCCATGAGATCTACTATCGCCTACGAGGTTTGATTTAAAGTCTCCGGAGTTCGTCGGGTTTGCCCCTTGCGGCGGCAAAACCCTAAAACTCACACAAAAGTTTTTGCTTTGATTCGTCGCCGGTGGAGGAACCGTTGGCCGAGTAAACTTCAATCACCATCACCACCGGGATCCCGTTTTTTGTTTTAGTTTCTTTTAACTATTTTCTTGGATCCCCCATCATCCCCTTTTTAAATTTTGCATAAATGTGTTTATCTGATATATATATATATATATATTGATTTGTTTATTTGGGTTGGTATTTTACAGTTGTGCAAAGATAAGTAAAATTCTAGGTTTTTATGTCATATGTTTTTTATCTTTGTTTATTGTTGAACAGTGTCGATTTGCGATGAATAACTAGAAATATTATAGATTATATATAGTTCTCTATGAACAAGCTTTAAATTCACCGGTGAACAAACTTAAATTCATTGGTGAACAATATGAGATTAATTGACTTAAAATAGTAATGAACTAATGATATAGTAATGTGGAAAGTCACATATTTATAACTTTTTGTTCAATATTGAATATTGTAAATTCAATAATTGTTTGTGCAAAAACTCACATATTCAATAGTTGTTTGTGGGGAACAAGTTTAAATTTATTGGTGAACAATACGAGATTAATTGACTTAAAATAGTAATGATAGAAAAAGTCACAAAATTTTAGCTATGTTCAGTATTAAATATTATAAATTTCGTTTTAAACCCGTATACTTTTGGCTGTATTTATTGTTGAACACAACAATGATAAAAAAACTCGTAAATATTTTGGGTTGTGTTCACCGGTGAATTCCGTAAAATTAAATAATTTACTCGTAAATAGTTTTTAATTTATTTTTGTTTTTATTCAAAATTTACGAGAGAGAAATAAGTGAGAAAAATATATATATTGAAGAGAGAAATTAAATTTTGATTTACTATAATACCCTTTTAAATTAAAAATAAATAAAAAAATATGATTAATTTAGATTACTATATCAGATACAAATAAATGTCTGAGATTGCTTATCGCACTTTTCGCAAATAAAATGCTTTTCGCATGAATACTTCCCTATATATATTCGAGATATCGTTCAAATATATGTACATACAGATTGATCGATGCAGATTTCGACGTAATGACCGGATGAATTATTGTATTAAGTTTTTGCTACAAAGTTAATTAACAAGCTCGATCAAGAAATAATAATAACAATAATTGGAGCATATATATATATATATGTATGTACTTATGTATGTATGTATATGTACAGTACTACCATACGTGCCGATCGATTTGTAGGTTACACTTGATTGGTAGGTTGCTCTTTAATTAAAATTAATTAAGGAGCTTTTTTGTAGGTTTATAACAAATAGTACACCAGCACACAAACTTGAAGGAAGACAAATGCCCATGCACCAGTTACCTGTATACTAATTAGTTAAAAATCCATATATTAAATAGTAAACCAACCAAAAATTAATATTAATATGCATCGATCGATCAATTAACAACTTACATAAATATGTTTCCTATTGCGAATAGTACGGGAAATTTGACTATCAATTGCACCTTCGACCATATATTGGTCTAAGAAAGCATCCTACAAATTAAATTAAATGCAGTTTAGTAGTACGTACGTACGTTATGAATATTACAATATATATATACACATAAGCTAGTAAAACAACAAAATGTAGCTAGCTAGCTAGGTTTGATTTGAAATGGTAGGTACGTACCTTTTCAGAAAATCTTTCTCTACACCAGGCGGCAACATGATCATCTGATTCCGGCAACTCCTTTATTAAATATCTTTTAATATAAATATTGACCTGCATGTAGTTAATTAAGGAAAAACCATGGATATTAATTTTTATGTTTAATTAATGGCTTCAAACATATATATATATATATATAATTCGATCATAAGAAAAATATATATAAAAATTAATCAGTCAATTAAGTAAAAACTAACAATACCGTAGTTTCTTCGCCTTTTAGTATGTTTGATATTGTGGGGCGAAGACAACCACATGGCACGACAATTGTGACGTCGTATACTGCTTGGAAATATTCACGTGAATACTTTACTATTGCAACAAATCCCTATCATCATCATCATCAAACATAATATAATATAATATATATGTTTATATACAAAATAAATACCCAAAACGTAAACTCTTATCATCCAACTCTCTCTTTAATCAAATAATACAATAAACTTTTTCAAATGTTACTATGTATAATGTCAAACTCTAGCAACCATCTAATATTGTAGATGACACTATATACATTATAACGTTTGAATAAGTTCTTTATATTATTTCAAAAAAAAAAGAACTTGTTCACATAGAATGATAACTAAAATAAATTAATTGTATTCTTTTAATGCGTTTTTATCTAATATATATTTCAATTCCTTAAAATATTAAACAACCAAGTTATAATGTCAAGTTCATCTAGAGAGAAAAGATATATGAGAAGGATCCATCTTTGTCTTGGTTAGAAAAAATGGAAGATGTCGAGATTAATTCCACAAGTGTTTAGGTTGTTTAAAATATATATTATTATGTCATTTTCACTCTTTTTTATATAAACACTAAGGAAAGAAACTGGTAAATGTTTACATGCATTACAAGATTGATTATTGCAAATGCGAGTTATATAGTGTTAAAAAAAACTTTCTTAAAAAAAGACGAATCAAAACCGTTTTTTGATGTTGAAGGGTTTATTATAAGCTCATACTACTTAACAAAGTAATTAGACTGTATCATTTGTCTATAATCTTTATCTTTAATATATATTAAAGTAAAAAAAAAAGTTATAATGTTATCATTTTATTTTTAGAATTTTTTTCATCAATCATTTCTCTTTAATTATTTTCTCAAATAAGCATATGAATGAGTTGTTTCTCAAATGTTATTTTTAGGTGATTTATTTTGCTAACATTTATGTATCTTAGCAAAAACATTTCTTCAAATCATTTAGGAAATACATCTATGTACTTTCATGATTATTTATGTAAACACGTATATCAATAGGATTAAAATAAAAAATACAAATTTGATTATAAATAGGTTTTACAAAAAATTGATTATGATATTACGTATGAATTTTTTATTTTTAATAGATTTATACCTCTTTAAAAGATTTTATATCCTTATGTATTGTTCTACTATATATGTTAATACTCTTTTAACACCACAAACATTGAAAATTTACTTTAACTATCATCATGTTTATACATATAATGTTAAGCTAGTAACATTTAATACAGTGCAGTTTATGGAAAAATCTTTTAATATAAATAAAAGACTAACTTAAATCAATCTATTAGATAATTTTAGCTATTGATTTAGTTACAATTGATCTTACCATGTGGTGTGTGTGAGTGTATGACTTGTATTGAAAATTGTAATTGATTGATATGAAATGTCTAGAATATGAGAAGGAGGTCCAAATAGTAGCATCTCAACTTTTTCCCGCCAACATGTTATCGTTACATAAGTGCGCTCGATATGGGTTACAATTTTTCAACGGTGAGTCTATAGGTTTTTATGGCTTCTAATTTTGGATTTGCATTCTCTTTGGGTATGTAGCACATGGTGGTTAGCGATGATGAAAACATAAAAATAAACAAGAACATACCAATGAATACATACATAAAGCATAGACGAAGGGGGTAAGATTTAGGGTTTAGTTTGCAAGAAATCAAAAAAGGGGTTTTAGGTTGGATTTCTTTTATTTATAATCGATTTCTAATTTCTAATATATTGGTGTAATATTAAGACACTTATATATATCCACGAATCATTAACACAAGAGATGTTGAGTTTATAAACTGTTGAGATATGAAGGCTAAAATCAAAACAATGGTGAGTTGGCACAATTTTATGCTCCAAGCCGTGGAGCATGGTTGCTCGGCGTGGAGCACTCAATCCCTCACGGCGTGGGGAGGTGGCACACGACGTGCACTTTGGTCCTTGGGCCGACTTCTGTTTTTGGTTTGTTTAAACGACAGTTTGGCCCTTTAGGGTTTAGTTGTATATATAACCCTAGTTTCCTCTCTATTAATATTTGTCTCTTGTAATTGTAACCTTTGAGCACCTAATAAGAAAAGTAATCTCTAGTTCGGCCGTGGACGTAGCTTGATCATACCGATCGAGTGAACCACGTAAAATACTTGTGTTCTCTTTTTCATTTGCTATTTGCTTATCTGTTTGTGGTATTATTTATTTGGATCCATTCCGCATTTCCTTCAATAAACAAACATTGACATCACCAGACATCATTGATTTTGAAGTCACAAACACAGTACGTCATATAAAAAGTCTACATGTCTGTGTGCTTGGAAGGAGCAGTACTAGGTTGGGTTTGCCTAATCGCAATAGATACAATTGTATGCCAATTGGATACATATACAGAGGTTTTTTTTGCTTTGTGATTTGTTTTTTCATCAACTTTTGATTTGTTTACAACATGATTACGTGATCTTGTTTTTGATTTTTTGTAAAGATTTTTAATGGTTGTGACTTAGGCAGAGGATTTAAGGTCTATGCTTTATGTACGTGCAAAAGATTTCAGTCGAGTTTTTTATGTTTTGATATGTTAAAGCACTACGACCAGCATTTTTATACAAAAACCCCATTTTTATAATAATAATAATAATAATAATAATAATAATAATAATAATAATAATAATATACGGTTTAAAAAATAACAAAAAATATAGAAAACAAGTTTTGACATGTCGAAAAAAAGAAAAAAGTTGAATACGGAATCATGTGTTAACCTCCTACATGAGATAAAATAAATAAAAGAGTTTATTTCATTAAAATGTATCCAACTTGTCATATTTTACTATTGTGTGTATTGAAATTTAGAAGTTTCTATTGTGTGTATCGAACATTTAATTTATCGATGCTGTATGTATTAAACTTTCTATTGTATGTACTAAACTTATAAATTTTTTTATTTTTTATGTATCCAAAATATATACAATAACAACAAATTAAAAGTTTGATACACACAATTAAAACTTTTAAAGTTCGATACACACAATAGTAAAACGTGACAAATTGGATATATTTTGATGAACTAAACTCTAAATAAAATGGTAATTTAATAATTTATAATTTTTTTTACTTTAAAATACATGTTTGGTAATTGATGACGCCGTAATTTAGATAAACTTAATAAATTTCCATAGTTTTTTATATATTATTATGAGTTTTGTTTAATATAGTCCTTATTAAAATCCTGAGAGACAATTTTTAGCCATTAGATTTCAAGATCAATAGTCTAGATTTAATCTTAGATAATAATTAAAATTGATATAAGGAAGGACAATTCCGACTTTTTCCATATTCGTCTCCGCTTTCTCTTTCCTCTAATTTATTTAAAATTAATTATCTCATTAACCGTTAATCGTTAGACGAAACCAATTATACCGTTGCGATCCTCGTGTTTCCCTCTTTTATTAAAGAGGTCCTTGATATACTTTTGACAAAACATTTTTTTTTCTTCATTTTGTTATGTTGGACTTAAATTTTATTAATGTATAATCACATGTGATTCATAACAATATTACATGTGTTGTTTTATTATTTTTATTATCTTCTTAAATTGTATATCATTTAACGTTTATTAATTTTGAATGTTTGCTTAAAAAAATCAACGTTTGCTTAAAACCGTTTATACATGTATGTACATATTTAATTTTACTCAATCCAATTGCATTGACTACCCATGAATGCATATATTATGTACTAGCAACACCCTATCCCCTCTATCAAAGGTCCAGATGTGTTCTCCTTTGAATTCAATGTTTTTTATATTGGTTTTCGTAATAAGAATAGTTCTCGTTTGAACAATCTCCTATGCAATCATATATGATTGAATATTAAATCTCATGTTTTTTTGGTATTCAATTACATGTGAATCTGTACAACTCTCGTGTGATTTTGTACAAAATCACATGTGATTAAATATGCAATCATATGTGATTGAATACCAAATCTTATGTTTTTGGTATTCAATCACATGTGATTCTATACGCAATCACATGTGATTGAATACGCAATCACATGTGATTGATTATGTCAAATATGTGATATAAAAATGCTACATTTAATCAAATCACCTGTAATTATGTGAATGTATAAGAGATAGATAATCACATGTGTTATGAAACAACTAATAACTTAGAATCACTTTCAATTGTTGATTTTTTATTATTAAACCATAGAACTTCGCCGGATTATCAAACACCAAACTATAATTTTATAAAGAATATATTGATCACACCTCTATGAATCACATGTGATTATACTTTAATAAAATTTAAGTCCAATCTAACAAAATGAGAATTTTTTTTTTGTCAAAAGTATATCAAGTGACCTCTCTAATAAAAGAGGGGAACACGAGGATCGTAACGGTATAATTCGTTTCGTCTAACGATTAACGGTTTATGAGATAATTAATTTTAAATAAATTATAGGAGAGAGAAAGTGGGGACCAATAGTTAAAAAGTCATAAATACTCTCTTTCATACAAATATATCAATTTTGATTATAATCTAAGATTGAATCTAAACAATTGAACTAATAATTAAATTAGGACTGTATCAAACATTTTTCATATTATTATATCTTTTCATTTAAATTTTTGACAAACTTAGTTTGATGATAACGAACTTTAAATATCTTTTTTAAGGCATTAAAAACAAACCAACTTCAATTACAATAAACCTTATACAACAACTATAAAACAGCCTTTATATTTAGAAATCTTCGTTGTTATACAAAATGAATGAAGAAACAAAAGCAAACCTTAAAAATGCGTTTTTGGCATAAACCTTTATGCTTTGTTTTTGGCTTTTTAAGAAAAGAAAAAAATTAGAAAGATGAAATTCAAGAAAAATTGATTGGTTTGTATTCCTAAATTAAAAAGAAAATAAATGAAAAGAAGATGATTTTCTTTTCTTCACAATTATTTCATTTTTAATTATGGAGATTTTGGATAAAATATTCAACAAAATTTTCTCTTACACTCTATCCCCTCTCTTTCTCTCTCTCCGAAAAAACCAGAGAATTTTTTTCTTTTTAGAATGATGACGATTTTTAAAGATGACCAAAGTAAATAGTTTTCATACCATAAAGAAGTAAGATGGTCTATGTAAGAGAATAAACTAATGTTATGTGTGGAAGCCACAATGTGAAGCTTGGCCTCACACAACCGGCATGAAACTCTTCACATTGATTTTTTTTTTCTTTTTTCTTTCGTGGGTATAAAAAGAAAATGATGTGATGGTGTCATAGAGAATTGCTTAATGTGGTGGTTGTGTGATAGTTAAAAAACCTAATATGGTACGGTACGTGTGATGTTGTAATGAAGGAAGACCACCTAATAGAATATGGCAAACTATTAAATTCAGTTACGAAATTAAATAATCATGACATCTAATAAAACTAAAATATCATTTACGTAATAAAATTTTAGTAAAAATATCACCCCGATAGTGGCAGTGTTTGCGATGGCAACACGTTGGTGACCGTGACGGTAGCTAGTGGTGATATTGGTGGGAATACGTGGTGGCAGTGGTAAGTGATGATATGAATAGATATTATATTAATAAATAATTTTAAACAAATCATGATTAAAATTTTTAATATGAAAAAAAAAAGAAAAAAACATAACATTAAATCTTTTTTCTATTAACTGGCGTTATGCCGAGAATAAGAATTTTACCTTCGTACGAGGAACTAAGACATTTTTGGGGATGTGAAGGCTTTGTGAAGTAGCATAATCACGAGCAGCTACAAGTTTTTGTGGTGTTATGCGAGTACCTTCGGGGAAGACGATGAACCACCATGGCCTATATGACCTCTTTCTAACTATCTCAATAGCTGCCTATATTATTTTCAGACATAATCAATTAACCCAATTAATTAATTAATTAACTACACTGGTATGTGTATGTGTGCATGCACATGCGCATATGTGTGCATGTGCTTGTGTACATAAAGATGATTCCTTAACATTAAAATTGTAAAATACTAAACTTATTAAAATTTGAAATAAATTTATAAGCAACTTCTTTTATATTATGAACTTGTTTACTTTAACTTATCAACTTAAATAAGTCACAATAAACTTAAAAGTTTTGTCTTATAAATTCATTAAGATTCTAAAAAGAAAACTAAATTAATCCAAACAACTTCTAAATCAAAAGTTAATAAATTAACTGGTAATAAAGACTAACTTGAGTGACCTGTAGCTAATTAAAAAACCAAAATATATATCTTGAAAAGTAGCTAGATCATAAAACACACTTACTTTCAGCTTGAGTGCATCATATTTCCAATTTCTCTCCAAAAATATAACTCGACTCGAAAGCCACGACATCCAACCATAAACCTGTCATTAGGGGTGAGTATGAAAAACCAAAATCGAAATAAACAAACCAATATACAAATCAATGGTTTTGATCTTTAAAATTTCAAAAACCGAATTTTTCAGTTTGATTCGACTTTAAAATTTTAAAAACCGAACTGAACCGAACCATTAAGTTAGGATTTCTGGAAGTATATTGGATATCAAATTCCCCATCTCAAACCCCCCCCCCCCCCTCAACATAGTGATACATATATATTATAATGGATAAATTATATAAAAATATAATACTTTATTTTAGTTATTATTGAAGATAATTTTTAAAAAAAAGTTATCATTGCATACAACTAAATTTTAAAAAACTAAAATACAATAAGCGTTTATAAAGTTACATTTGCATACAAACAAATCACCTTTTAACCATTGTATAAACTTTGCTCTAATTTTTATTGTATAGAATCACTTGCATACAATTAAATAATTATATGTTGTTAGATAGTTAATGAAAAGCTTACGTAGCATGATAAATATTACAGTTAACGACAAATTTATGCTGTTAAAAAATATAATTTGAGGACTATGAAATTTTATTAATTATTTAAAAAGCTTATTATATACAGTGGTAAAATAAAATTTATGGTATTTTCATACAATTTACTTAATATATATATAATATATAATAAATAAGGAGAGTTCAAACGAGAACTGTTTTTCGTACGAAAACTACAAGAACCAATCTTGGTTGTTCATTTTGGATAATGGAATTCATGGATGAAGAGCGTGTGAGGATTGAGTGTGGCAGGGTACATGTAATGAATTCATGTGTGAACAATCCAATTGAAGGAGGGGAATTGGACGACTAAGATTGGTTCTCGTGGTTCTCATACGAAAAACAGTTTTCGTTTGAACTTTTGCCTATAATATATAATTATAATTATTATATATAAGGGTACTTGCTGTTTTCGTCCTAAAAATGAATCTGATGTGCTACAATTATCTTCCGGTGATTGTTTAAACGATGAATGTACATGTTTTAATTTTTAATATCATAGGATGTGTGTAAATGAAATTGTAATTTTTAGACGGGAATGACAATTTTCAGACGAGTATAGCAAAAAAAAAAAAATAATAATAATAATAACAATAATAATAATAATGGTTCTAAAAAGCCCGCATTGGCTTGCGGGCTTCGCCATAGCTCCGTCAAGGCTCAAGGCCGCCACAACATGGTCCAAAGCTTGGGCGTACGCTAAGGTCCAGCTTAACATATTTTTACCTATTATAAGCAGTGTTTTTTAGGCGTGTTAGAGGTACTGAATCATACGAGCCGAATATATATAGTTATTCAGTAATAAGAATGGTTGGATATACCGAAATCAAATAAAAAGATTGATAAACAACGCTATAAACCTATTATTATGTGTTTTTTATATTTGTTTGTATAATTATATATATATATATATAATTATTATTTATATGCAAAATTGCCGCCTTAAATCGCGCCTTGTAAAATGCCATGACCTCACCACGGCTTCCAAGACGGCTTGACCCTGCCGCCGTGTCACGTCTCACATTATTTAAAACCTTGATAATAATAATAATAATAATAGTAATAATAATAATAGTATATAAAAATAATAATAATAATAACAACAACAACAACTAAAACGCCGCCAAGCAACATAAGCAGGCTTCTATTGCTATGTAACAATAGAGCAGGTGAGAGGCCAACCAAGATCAGATATAGCTGGTTTTCCGCGAAATCTTAAATGTCCGTATGATAAATAAGTTGATTTAAAAAATGAAAAATATTATACATTAATTAAAAAAGTACTAAATAATTATAACATTCTAAAGAAATGAAAGTTTAAAAATGAGGATAGACAGCGTCAAACACTCAGACCAGCGGTGGAAGCATCGACGCAGAGCAGATGGTGATGACAAAAACATGATATTATGATAAAAAACCCGATTGTATGGTAACTTAATCATTATTGTTACATTTAAAAGAAAATAAAGTTAAGTATTATTTATTATAATTTAAAATTAATTATAATTGATTATAATATATTTTAAAATGATAAAATTAAGAATTTGATTAAATATGATATTGTAAAATATTATACAGCGTAAATATGATATTTATAAATTAATATGGAATAAAATATTTTAAGATTTAAGAAGGATATATATAAAATTAATCTAATAATTTTAATTTATAATAAAGAATTTTAACTCTTAAAAGTTAAAATCAAATTGAATTTTTATTTTAAATGAATACTAAGATTTAATTTAATTAAAACGAACGAATAAGATTATCTAATAAAGATAATTTAAATTAGTCTTTTATTTATATTTAATTTAATTAAAGATAAGGGATGGAGAAAACTCACGGGATAATATTTGACGGAATTCTTTGAAAGTGACATTGTATTTGCGAAAGAACCGAGGAACTGGAGTGACCATAAAAAAAATTAAAAAAAAATTAGACATGTTATTATAATTTAAAACGAATTAGAATTTGCGATCAAAATTATGAATACAAATATAACAAAAGAATACATCAATCACATGCCTATAAGATCAATGAGACTTGCATTTTTCTATTAACAACAATATATTTTTATTTTAGTTTTATGAAAATACAATAAATTTTATAATTGTTACCATTATATATAATAAAAAATTTATTTTAACAAAATAGGATAATCAACTTTTATACTATTTCTATTATATGCAAGTTTTTGCATATAATTAGAATTATAACAAAGTTGTTTGTGTAAAATAGTAATTAAAAATGAAATTATTATAAAAATTGATTGTATTTTTTTAAAGAAAAAAAGTTTGTTGTATATAATGATAAAAATACTTTAATATGAGTTAATATTAAGAAAAATAAATAAGAATATGAGGTAAAGATATGTTGTTCTTTTCATGATGTGAAGGGATAAAGTGTTTTGGTCTTAAAAATTCACTAGAGATGGTATATATATAACAAAAACCCAACCACTATAGATTTTAAGGTCTCGTTTGTTTTATAGAATTCAAAAGAATGTAACAGAATTAAAATCAAATTTTGTGATATATATTGCGTTTGGTAAACTTATTTTTGAATGAAATTTCATTTGTTGAAATGTTTAACTTCATTCAAGTAATGAAAAGTCTATTCCATACAAGGGTTAAATAGAATTAAAATCAATTTCATTCTTTCAAATTATACGAAACAAACTAAACATAAATGTTAGAAAAAAAGGAATTAAAAAAATGAAAGTACAATAAGCAACAAACCACATAGACCAATTGTGTAATTTACTCTACAATTATTATTCACGTTACGAAATAAAAATGGGGAAATACATTATTGTAGAGTTTACACAATTATGTTACCTTTTCTTTCGTGTCAAAAGGTATTTATATGAAATTAAAATGATTTTCAGATGATAAAAATATGAGAGGTGATATATCCTCCTATATTTTCCACTTACTTACAAGATCAACACAAATGTCAAAATAAATGGAGGAGGTGAGAAAAAATAATTAGTGGACTTCACATGTTATCTTATGATTATTAGAGAATATAGATTAGGGTTTAGTATAGGATGGCCTAGCCCTATTGTATAGATAGGCTACGGCCCATTAGGGTTTCATATTAGGGTTTCTATTGTACCCTTTGTACTCTATAAATAGTTGTCAATGTAATACAAAATACCAACGGGGATTTTCATTATTCTACATGGTATCAGAGCCTTAGGGTTCTGGCCATATATTCTCTTTCTCTTTCTTCCGCTGCCGCCGCCACCGAACTATGTTTGGCCGCCGCCGCTTTCCTTCTCCCGTTGTCCTCCTTGAGTGACGACTTTCTTTCTTTTCTTTACCCTCTCGTCCTGTCCCGGGGACGCATTGTAAATAAAAAATTATTAGTTTTCTCTCCCTTGCCGCCGCTACGCTTCTTGCCACCACCGTAGTTATAGCTCCTGCCGTTGTAGTCGTAGCTCCTACCGTCGCCGCCGCGCCTCTTGCCGCCGCCGCCATAGTTGTAGCTCCTACCGCCGTTGCCGCTCTTCTTGCCGCCCTCTTTGGCCGCTAACTCGTCGCCACCTTGCTGCCACGGAGTGTTCTTTTCTATATATCTATATTCTTTTCAATTTATCTTTGCTTTTTTCTACATATCTTTTTTTCTTATGTATTTAATTTCTTTCATTGTATTTTTCGCTACAATGAGAGCGTCTGATCTTTTACCGCTCTCACTGTGGGGGAGTATTAGAGAATATAGATTAGGGTTTAGTATAGGATGGCCTAGCCCTATTGTATAGATAGGCTACGGCCCATTAGGGTTTCATATTAGGGTTTCTATTGTGCCCTTTGTACTCTATAAATAGTTATCAATATAATACAAAATACCTACGAAGATTTTCATTATTCTACAATGATGAGTAAGAGGATAAAGTAGAAAGAAATAATAGGAGGTATTATTTTTCTAAAAATATTCCATCTACCTGATTTAACAATAGTATAATCATGTGGTCAAGAGCATGTTGATGATTTGCTATCAAAATTGCCGATTCTTTACCTAAAATCAAACAATTAAATCAACCATATGAGGTTTCTTGAGAAGATGTAGGATTAAGAAAGAAAATTAATTTATGAAGAATATATTTGGGCCCTTAAAATCTTGATGTAAGTACTATAAGAATGTGATACATCTATAAAAATTAGATGATTATATGAAAATTAGATGTATCTATTATATTTATCACTTTTTGCATCATTTATAATATTATTTAAAAGTTTATTATTTTTATATTATTTTGAACTAAAAGTGAAGATAATTTTATCAATTTTCTTGATTTTTACAACCATACTTGGTGTAGTTCGTGAGAAAGTTGTTCTCTCTGAAACCTTACCATATATATAATATATATAAGGGTTCAAATAAGAAATATACATATAGAGAGGAGAGGTTGGAAAAATATATAAATGACCAAATTAAAATGCCCCTATAAATGAGTCATTAATGGTGTTATAAACGGTTTTCGTAGTTCTCATATGAAAACAGTTATTCTTTAAACTTATTTCACACACACACACACACACATATATATATATATATATATATATATAGAGAGAGAGAGAGAGAGCTTCCCCTGCAAACAGTCTTAATATACAAACACTAGTAGTAATGCATCTAGTATATGTACAACTTGAAGGACTATCATTTAATAATAGTAAAATACGAATTTGCTTTTTAATCTTCCATTTTAATGTTTTATAGAAAAAATTAGATATAGTAAAAAAATAATGCACCCGGAAAATTTTGTACCCAAATACCTGATGCGACACTTTGGTGAAACATGACACGGATTGGGTGATGCGTATGCAAGGAAGTGGTGGTAGACAAATATGAAGATGTAGAGTGTGATAGGTGAAGACAAATGAGTCAAAGGATAGAGAGACACAAATTAGGATAGATGTAGTGTTTGTACCGTCGCACATTTTAAAGTTGTTTTTATTTAATTCTTGTTATATATATGTATATATCACGTCAGCTTTCATGAAGAAGACATTTTATGCAGATTTTACGTAGAACGCCAGAAAAATCAAGAAAATAGACAACTTATCATTATTTTTAATACATAAAAACAATACACTTTTAAATTATGTTAACAAACGGGTACAAAAACTAAATAAATATACAGAAACATTGTGCATTTGACAGATGCACTATGTATCTAGTAGATGTATTATTATCGTGTAGCCGTTAGATTAAGTTTTCAAAAGTTCATATATGTATTTCCTAAAACAATTGTTCTATCTTGATTTTGCCTTTGTGTGTGCGTGTGTGATAGTTTTATTGAGAATCAGTTTTGCAGCGAGACTTAAGCAATCTAATTATATGTCTACAAGTTCATTAATTTATGATTATGTATATTATTTAGAATGTTTTGTAATTTTTTTAGTGAATTTAGGTTAAAGAATGTGAAGAAAATTGTAGATATATAAGAATGCATCAGATGTGCGTCACATTTGATGCATTTTTATGTTTTCGTGAATTTCTCTTCCTTCTTCGACACAAATTATGGAAGCTCATGAAACACTCTTGTTAAGATACATTATCACCTTATATCAATTTTCAAACTAAAATACTATTCATTTCATATTTTTAATTTAACCCTTAATAAAATTTCATTTTTCACCTTTAGGTTTATATATTTACATTTGATCTCATAACATTACTTATTATTATTTATAAATTAAAGGGTCTTTAGTCTAATGGTATCAAGATGTATTAAGGTGTCTCTCTCTCTTTAAGATTAAGAGTTCAAGTCATGTTATACACATTAGTGTATATTAGACACATTGTGTTAACCATTTAAAAAACTTAGCATTATAAACTTATTTGCTCACATAAAACTACTATTAATTTCAATTTTCATTTCACCCCTACTTAGTTTTCGCTTTTCACTCAACCCAAAGATCATTTTAACTAGCGGTATTAATTGCTATTGTGGCGTGCTTCCTCAATTGGAGATTAAGGATTCAAGTTTTGTTATGTGAAAAGTACAAATGAGAATTGTTTTAATGCGAAAACTATTAGTAACATCATTAATGACTCATTAATAAGGGTAATTTGGTCAATTATACACAACCTTGAATTGGGTTCTGATGAACCATCATTAATGAGCGGAAATTGATTTTCCTAAAATATTACTCATTAATGCGTCATGAATGTCATTAATGACTCTTTAATGAGCGTGTTAATAAGCCCTTATAATTATTAGCAATTCATATATTTTAATCGTCAAAATGGATTCTAGCATAAAAAATAATTCTTATTTAAACCCTCCGATACACACACACATATATATAACGAGGATCTGTTACAAACGTTTACATCAAAAGAACGATGCAAATGATGCACCTTCCTCAATTTCAACACGACTAGCTCTGTCTCCATCTCACACATTTTATCTAATGACTTCCGTGAACGCTAAGTTGGTGACTCCATGAATCTTGTGACGATAACCCCCAACTTAAAAACCCTCAAACCACAACCCAATATGGTGTATCTTTTTCTTGCATCTACCTTATTCTCTGCTTCTATTAAGCTCCTAAATATATGCACCAATGACCAACCTACCAATACAACATATCTTTTCCCGGCATCTAGAGGCACCCTAGCTATTTTAATATTTTTTAGAGTGAATTACTGATTTGGTCCCTGTAGTTTGTTAGAATTCACTGATTTAGTCTTTTAAATTAAAAAGTTACTAAGATGGTCCTTCAAATTGACAATTTATTACAATCTTGGTCCTTTAGCTGATAAAACTAACGGCCTTGGTGTTAAACATTTCAAAATGACCATTTTACCCTTTTATAACATTATAAACTAAGTCCATGTGATTTTCAAATAGGTTCGTATTTAGTCTTTTAACCTTTTTTTAAATTAGTGATTTTTAACAACCACATGGACCAAATCAGTAATTCACTCTTTTTTTTAATTGTATCTACATTTATCTAATTATGGTGATTTCCATGTAACTTCACATCAATAAGGTAACTTATAAGTTCCTTAATTTCTGATCTCTACTTATTAATCGAGTCGATGTTTGTTGGTAAGCATGAACGTACCATTAATTATATCTATTAGATGCACCATTTTTACTTGATCTTCACCATTCATATTGTTTGTAGGTGTAAATCGTTCGTAAAGGAACCTCACGTACCTTATATGCGTGTGTGTGTCTGTGATGTCATGTTGTAAGAAAAGAATTTACTTACCAAGCAATTCATAAGTTTGAGCGTCCGTTTTCAACTGAATCTGTACAACTTTTGGAAATTATTAATTTATATATAAAACATATATATGATAAAGAATTGCAACTTAATTTAATTATATATAACAAGGGAAATTAATAACATATTTAAAAGAAATAATTAAGGTACGTACGTACCTTAAGACGTTTTAAAAGGATTTCCCACAAAAAGCAAATCCCGATGTCTGTAACCACTCCTTTAACCCGTCTGTAAACATTCTTTGACAACGGTCGAACCAACACAATACACAAAACCTGTAATATTTACATAAATTTGATTAGAAATAAATAAATTAATTAATTAATATACGGGATATATAGTCAAATATATATATATATATATATATATATATATATATATATATGATGGATGGATGGAGTTAGAAAATGAGAATTTGTGTACGTATATATTAAGATGCATGCATGGAAATTAAGATGAGATGGAGGGGATACGATGGATGGATGGAGTGGCTGTGGGGTTAATTACGTACATATGAGATGCAGACAATGAAAATTGTGTCTATGAAAAGTAGTATCCTTATGCCACCTATATGAAACATGATCGATCGATAGTTTGCCCGCATATATATATAAATTAGACCGGAGACCGTACGTACGTTCTTAGATGGAGATTAATTTATACAACTCTCGATCGATCGATCATCTCCTAATTCACTACCAGCTAGCTAACATTTTAATATACTGTATCTTAATTAATTTATTACTGTGGAAAAAATGTCGTAGCCTCTGCATTTTTAAATAATGAAACATTTTGTCGGCTGCTTTAATTAATTAATTAATGTGTGAATGTATGATATATTAATTTAATTTCTAGATTATCATTTAATTGAATTCTAGAGCTAAAGATTTGTAGTCTACGTGTATCAAATCAAATATATTGAAAATGTGTTTTCTATGGTTGAGGGTTTTGATTTTATAGTGAACATATATAGGTGTATAGATCTATTAATTAGTAAGATTAGAATATGTACTTTACGTCAGAGAGTTTTCATGTATCATCTATAACACGATTTACTAGCTCTATGATAAACCATGTTAAAAATGATACATGAGAAACCGTAATGATAAACCCTAGTACGTGTGAACGCTTATCCATCTATATAATTGAAAAACATTGTTACCAAGTCTTGTAAAGCCAAATTATAAGATATATGTTAAAACTTTAGGCCGGGTGCAAAAGATTTAAATCTAGGAGGAAGCATGGGTTGACATATATTATTCGCAAATCGCAATCATCTGTAATTACAAGATATTTGGAAAGTGATCGAGAGTGTCATCTTACTTAAAATGTACATCTATCATAAATCTTATATATGGGTATGAATTGAAGTATTTAAACCATGCATGATGATTTAATTAATAGGTAATTCACGGGTTCCCTTCAAAAAGAATATATAATTTGTTTTAGATATATACTTTATGACAAGGCCGGTAAACATGCATGGTCACCTTGAAACAAACATAAAACAGTAACACAACTTAATTTTGCATTTAGAGATGACATTTCAGCTTGACTAGTTTATATCCATCTCATTGTGAAACATCATGAATATATCCTGAATCGTTGTGAAAAACCATTGTGACTTGTCGTGAATAATTATCAAGACATGTCGATCGTATCGTGAACTACCAGCATGCATGAAAGTGATCCGTGACAACCAAGAGCTTAAAAACATAGAATTATTTCTTTCTCTATGAACTTTATTCTTTTGAATATTTCAAATTAAACGAGAGTGTTAAATGAAAGAACAACAAAACAACAACAAAATACCCTCATTGTCTTATTTATTAAACTAGCTTATTTATCCTCCTACAACTTAGTTATATATCATGTCATTTAATTATCCACCAACTATATATAGTACATGCATCTCACTTAAATTACTATATATCTTCTACCCTAGATGAATAATAACATAATAAAAGGTAAAATTAAGAAAATAATAAATCATTTATTATTGAAAGAAAAAAATAATAATTTTGAAACAAAACTCCCAAATGGGATGAAGAATTAAGAGCCCGCAACGTACGGCCATATATATAGATTGTAGGGTTTGGCGCAGTTTCTTTCAGCAGACACCCGCGCGCATGCATTTAAGAATTCTCATATATGGGAATGGGACATCATTTTAGGCAAATACATAAATGAGCTAACAACTTAATTAATTAGGATAGATTTAAGTGTTTGATTAGCAGCAGCAGCTGCTGCTTTCTAGAATATTAATCGAGACTACGTAGAAGTTAAAAAGGCAGGCTTCTTTTAGTTGGGGTGATTCATCCTGTTTGATGTGATACTTGTTGTGAGTGTAAAACTTATATTCAAAATTATAATTCAATAATTTCACATAAGTAATAAATAAGATGAGTGAGGTCAAATAGTAACATCCGTTGTCTAAATATCCCTCAATAAAATCACCCTATATAAATGCTACATGCATCCTACATCATTAATTAGCTAGCTCCATATTATATATATATATATATATATATGAAGGGTTCATTTGAGAACTGTTTTTATTTCGAGAACCGCGAGACCAATCTTAGCCGTTCATTTTGGATAATGAAATTCATGGATGAAGAGCGTGGAGGGATTAGGTGTGGCATGGTGCATGTAAGGATTCATGGGTGGGCAATCCAATTGAATGAGAGGGTATTGGACGGTTAAGATTAGTTCTCGCGGTTCTTGCAGTAAAAACGGTTCTTAAATGAACTTTTAACTATATATCTATATTTATACTAATATATAAAGCATTTAGCACTCTCTCTCATAAATGTTTTAATCTCTTAAATTTTAAGTAATTTGAAATTACTAACTTACCCCTTGTTTAAACCTAAAAGGAAACCATTAAATATCATTTTAATAACTAAACTTTCTATAAAAAACAATGTTTAAAAATGTCAAGTCAATGTAAATTAAATTTCAACCTATAAGATATTAAACAAATAAAAAAATTTCATAGAAATATTATTTTAAATATTCTATCATATAACAAATAGTTTAATTGAAGTATTAAAAATTTCGTATAACTAAAACTCATAAACTTGATAACATGTAACCCGAATTTATAAACACTCGTATAAGTAAAATAAAAAGTTTAATTTATAATATATTTACATTACTTTACTTGAACTTTTAAAATTTAAGTAATAGAAAATTATCAATATAGTCTTAAATATATTTACATTTTTTAAAACATATCAACCCGGCCATTAATACATTATCTCATACTTACACAATTTCTCATTCAAATCAACACAATTTCTAAAGTCATTGATATGTTTTTATCATTTCATTCTATAAATAAAGATTTTTCTCTTATGTTATTGTTTTTCAAAAGTTACTTTAGAAATTAACGAAATAGTTGATAGATAATAAAGAAATAAGTAAAATGGAAAAGAGTGAAAGAAAATGAACATACTGCGAATGAAAATTATTCAATGTTATCATAGTGCGTGTATATCATATCCTACGTTATTAAAAACGGACATATTATCGATTATGAATTATTTATCGTCGCCGCATTGCGCGAGTAACATGCTAAGTGGTTGGCTTTTAGATGTTTTTTCTTTAACATCCTGTAGTTTCCTTAGTTTTAGTTTTACACAAATTTACTTTATACTTTCTAAAATTTATAGGTTTTGCCGCAAAGGAAATACCCACTTAAAATTATACACTAGCCAACAAAGTGTTGTAAATTTGGGGAATTGCTTAGATAATCAGAAAGTCGTGTATAACACGTTCAGATCAAAATTATTCGTTGGTACACATAAATATTTCAATAGGATGAAATTCTGATGAATTCTTGGAACCAGAATACGAAAATTATGTTATCAATATTATGTAATCTCCCAGAAAACGAAACTGGATTCTTTTTAACTACCAGAAACTGCCTTTGACAGTTTTTAATTTAAAATTTCGGGTCAATTCTTGGGTCAAATACAATAGCGGGTATTATTTAATAATCTGGATTTTAAAGCATTTTTAACATAGTAACAATGTCAGAAATAAAAAAATTTCAAGCTGACCTGGCAGCTCGACCCCAGCCAGGGGCTCAGCCCCTTGAACCCCACTAACTGGGAGCGCTGCCCCCGGACCCCCGTCATTTAGGGGCTTCGCCCCTAAACAATCATAATAAATCCAAACAAGTGTGCACTCCGCACTCAGCAAACATGTTCGATATTTATTTCGATCATAGTGGTTAATAAGTTAATCCCATTACAATTAAATCATGCCGGTGATACAAAATCACCAACACAAAGAAACAGTATTTATTATATACGTTGTACGTGTAGAAGAAATAGTTCCCGAAACAAGGTAAAACCAAGAAGCCTAAATCTGTTGAAGAAAACTAACTGCAAATCGTTACATAGATAACTGTTTACGGGTTCATATATATATATATAACCTGTGTTGTTGCTGAGTATAACTTGATAAAAATCATAAGCTTACATACATCCTGTACAAAAGGGTAGTATACAAAAATAACGCAAGAACTGGGAGTCAAAATTTTTGCTCATATATATAGGTTTGATCAAGGAATAAGCTTTTGATTCAACAAGTCTTTGTTATTAACTGTTGACGGTTTAGGGGGGTTTGATTTCTCTGATTGAGAAAACAGAATGAGGATTTGCATCAGGATCACAACAAGCAACAAGAGTACCGCACAGAATGCTATTGTTCCCCAAGAGAATGAACACCATTCGAAGAATTTCACCACCCCGAACAACAGTATGCATGACCAAATAATGACCACCTTCATCAAATAACGAAACAGAAAAGGTAAGAGTGTAAAAAAAAGAGGAAAGGTGAAATTGTGAGTCATGGATGCCTTACGAATAAGGATTTCTTTGGTCTACCAATGCCATGGCATTCGATATCCCCAAACGAGTTTTCGAAATTATGTTGCTCCAATGAAGCATCCTGAAAATCCAAAACAGCATGGCAACACATCCCTAACTTAGAAAATTATAGGCTAGTAGTTTCAACCTACTTAGTGGGTCGACTTGGGTTGGGTTTTATCTCTAACAAGTCACATAAAAAGATTTATCTTAGAGGTTGAATTCTTTTTAATGTATAAAGCCTCCAACGTCGTTTTAAAAGATTGCCCTACTATTGAGATAATATAATTTTGAGCAAACTAGTTCCTCAGTTTAATTTATTTAATTTGTACTGAATATATAATTTTAACTTCTACAAAAATAAAACCAATATAAAGAGTAAATTACACTATTTTTAATTCATGGTTCACGTAACTTACTCGGTAGTTTTTATAATCATATATTCATATTTGAAACAATGGTCTTTTCAAAAGTTATTAAACTCTGGACAAAACATGCTTTGGGTCTACACAACCCAACCATTTCGATTCTTACCTAAAATTATCCGTTTTGACCCGAACCCGTTTCAAGTTGTTACACAACTCCCTGAGTTGCCCAATTTTCAACATCTAATTACCATGGTATTCTTGATGAGATGATAATATACCAATATCTATGAATCTACCTTTTCAACAAATATGTCTCTACACCATTGTTTGATGCCAATGTCAGTTTCTGGCAATTCACAAATCAAGTGTCTCTTGACGTGTACATGTACCTACAAGAAACAATATCCCCGGTTCTTTTTAAGCAGGAGAAAAGCTAGTCGAAATAATGAAATATAGAAGGTGAAGTAAGATGTTGATGTGTCGGTAATTTGTTAAAACAAAGACAATTATGAGTTGGCTAAATGTTTAAGAAACCATGGGGTTACCTTGGAAGATCTTCCTCTAAACATTCTCAATATTGTTGGCAATGGTTCACCTTCAGGAATAGCCACCGTACAGTTGTAGATTGCTGGAACAAATGCACGCAAGTGATTGATTGCAGCAACAAAACCCTGAAAGATGCAAAACATGCACATGATTCTTCATTCTTGCTTAACTATGTTAATAATTTTGAAAGCATAAAACAAGTACTACTAGCTAGGAATTGTCTACCTATATCCAGACTGTGGAAAATATGAAAAGAGATGTTAACCTTTGTTCTGGGAATTAAAACATTCCTGGGAACGGGTAACTTTGTTGAAATAGCATACTCCTGGGCAGCAAGAAGCTTTGCCTGTGTGAAGCGAGTCCCTTCTACAAAAACAGCTAACCAGAAAGGCATTGGGAAATCTTTAAGGTTTTCAAAACCTGCCTGCAGTTGTCCCCCCACCCAAAAAAAGAAAAGAAGTGATGAAAAATCATGTCATGAACATTGGTTATCTTCATTTTTTTACAAAAAATTCTTGAAATCCCACCTTTAACGTACCCTCGTCTTTGGACCAGCTTCTTTCCAAAAAGATATATTCAGTAAACCACATTGACCAGCCAATAACCTGCATAAGCATTTAAGAATACTCTTGTCTGGTGGCCAAGTGTTAACAAGAACCTACTCTATGATTATCTGTAAATGACTTAACTCACCGGAAGGTACTTTAATGATCTTTTAATCAAAGCAAGAGTGCTACCAAGACAACCTGAACGCTGCCAACCGAAACTAAAATTAATAAAGAACAATAATATAGTGTACTACAGAGAGCAAGTGATTTATAGGTTTAACAGTTTAAGCTTGAGGTAAAGCAGTTCTCAGGTCAACAACCAAGACAAAATTGGATGTTTGCTATATATTGATGTCTTGGTTTTAAAAGGCGCGATATGTTGCCAAGCGTTGAGGGTCTGGAAGTCGAGGCGGGATGTGTGATGCATGATGCGCTCGCATCACGCACCTGAGGCGTCCCGTGTAGACAAAATACTTTTAATTTAATTTCACATAACATACTTTGCCTTGTAAATACTTAACAATTAAAATACTTCACTTATAACCAAAAGTAGTTCCAGGAGACTTTGACTTCAACTTAACAATTAAAATATTCACTTAACAATTATAAACATTCTTCAGCTTTGAACCTTCGTCCTTTGATGTCAACAGGGAGGTGACTTCAATTTTGTAATAATGAAACTTTGATTTCGACTTCAGTAGTAGACGATTCGGTCTTTAATAGGAGACGTGGGCATCAGGAGGAGAAAGTGAGTCGATTATAGGCCACACACTCACAATTGACTGTTCAAATGAATTCTAATAGGCCCATTCTATATAAGATTAAACCCAATAGTTTCTAAAAAAGGCCCAACTAAACACCACCTATATGAGTATATTCTAAAAGAAATCCCAATCTGAAAACCTACAGGATGCATCTGATGCTCGCCTCGCCTGATGTGCGGCGCCTCACACTGCTTTGTCTGAAATTGCATCGCATCACATACAAGATGCGTTTCCTCGGCTCTTCGCAACACATCACGCATCTCAGCACCTCAGGCGCGTTTTTTAAAACCAAAATTGATGTTCTAAATTTATAAACAATTACCTGAGCCAAGACCCATCCAACGAGCCAGTCAATGTCGCTTTTATGGTTGCAAATAACGAGCGCATGTTCTTTACCTGAAAATAGTGAAAAAAAAAGCTGACATGCAAAATATGTTCAAGGCTTCCTAAAAATGTGATACTGTAACTACTCAAACAATTAAAGTATACCACAACAATAGCAAAGGAGATCTCTCACCCATTAATTCGAGTGTTTCAGAATCTATATACAAATCAACCTGCAAAAAGGTGAAACCAATCACCCCCCGGCCAGTATTGTAAAACTTGTTATAAACGAACTAGCAGATGTATATACATTATGGTCTAGCACAACAAACGAACTAGAAGATGTATATGGTATATCAAATACAGGCCGGTCTGTGATGCAGGTGGAAATGAACATACACGAGAATTAGAATACTTTTACAGGAGAACATATCAGGAATATGAGAAAGTAAATGAATAAAAATTCGTCCAATACAATTACTAGATATATTAAAATCTGGAAGCAGTCTTCCTTCATATATATATAGCAAGGAAAGTGAGAAATGTAAAATGTTTACGTTAATAACATTGAACTAATTAATTCAAACACCTTAATGTGTGCCCACCAGTCGAAAAGCCATATGACCTCCAACCACAACAGTTCTGCAAGATGAGCATTGATCTTCCTGTACGTATTCTTTGAACAAGGACGAACAAAGACAAAGAAGAACGCCTGAAAAAAATACGTGGTGCATATCTTATATAAGCTACACAAAATACCAGATCGAATCAAGTGAGAGCATTTCCTACACGAGTTACTGAAAAGAGTATGAAAACATGATCTGCAAACAACAAATCTGACGCTCAATCTCACAAATTTCCTCTGTTACTATCGATAAATCCTCATCTACTCACTAACATAACTTTCTAACTGTGTAATTAACGGTTCATTATCAAATAGTTCTATAACCAAAAGGCCACGGATTTGCGTTTAAGAAATACGAAACACGGATCCACTTACTTGCGCTAGTAGAAACCAGATTTGTAAAAAAGATGATAACAAACCTGAAGAAAATTGATGACGAGTCCAGATAGAAGAAAGAGTAGGCCGATTGGTAGAACCACCACCGCTGCAATGGCCATTGATTTGAAAAAGAGGTGACGAACGGAGAAAGAGAACGGAAAATGAGTTGAATTGAGAGAGAGATTGATTGATTGTGGGAAAAACAGAATGGCAAATGGATGATCGACCGACTTTCTCGTTATCTGCTCGCAAGTATCAAACCCACTGCAGCTGCATTTGCGCATGCTAAATTCGAAGCATTTTAAATTTGTTGTATTTTTTATAAATAAACAATTATAATATATAATAGTCTTTTTCTTTTGTATTTTTCTTGTTTTATGGTATATGTTTTTTTGGAAGAAAAAAAAGTGTTATGATATTACTAGTTTGTTGCTTCAAGAGTTCAAGTACGTTATATAAACGAATTAATAATATTATACGTAAAATTTATCAATATATGTTTTCTCAGATAAGACTTGAATCCTCAGCCTTAATATCGCTAGACGAAATACCTCTGTATATATGTCAACTTTATGAATTACGAATATTTGAATTTAGAATTACTATAATTTTAAAGATGTAGATTTACTTAGATAGAATATGGAGAAGTGGACAAGGGATGTACAGAAGAATAGATAAGGGAGACAGGAAGGAGAATTGGCACTTGCCTACACGCCCAAAACACTTATTAGTAAATATCCTCAGAAGAATAACTCTAGTATTAAAACTAAATGCAACAAATTATATAACAATATAAATTACAATCTAGATACACTAATAATAATAGTAGCCATCAAAATGTGAAACATTTTTAAGGGCAAAATAGTTATTTATAAAGACCAATTAACTTTTAAATTTATATTGATAAAATTCATTTCAAAAAAAACAAAACAACAAAAATACTAGAAACAATGTAAGAGACAAATGAATTGAATAGTTCATTACCATTCCATCCGTATGTTTGGTTGTTTTTTTAGAATGAAATGACTTATTACTACAGTATGTTTGGTAAAGAGAATTAAACATTAGAATGAAATGAAATAAATAAACAATGACCAAAATGCCCATGTATTAAAAAAATAGGTATAACTTAAATTTAAATAATTTCATATATAAAAATTTATTTTAAATACACTTTACACATCTTTAAAAAATTGATAAATATCAAAACCACGAGATTATCATTAATAAATAATGTCAACCTAATAATAGCAAAACCATATAAAAATTGTTTTATACAAAAGTTCCACATCAATTAAGAAAACAGAAAAGGCTGAAAATAATTATTCTTGTTACGACTAACACAAAGTGGAAAACGCAAAAGCAAGACCAGTTCTTCATAACAAGGTAACCAAGAAATACCGGTTATTGAAAAATTAACATCTATCCATTTTTTGAGTTATTTTACCGGCTGTTAATATTAGAAGAATTTGGATCATTTAAGAAATATTCACCTGAATATATATTTTATTGATAGTACTTGGCAATCGATAAGTTTTCCTTACTGAGAGCTAAAATAGTTACATAGATCTTAAATATTCAATGAGCTTTCTACCCTCTTCCCTAAGCCCCTCCTTCAAATTTTCAATTCTACTCACGATCATGATGTTTCTACGACTCACGATCAGATTAGAAACATAAAGAGGGATGAATATGTGAAAAAAGCAAGAACAAGAATGGACTGGAAAAACAGGGAAAATATCTGGAGATAGCTATGATCGTGACCTCGTGGGTTCGTTAGAGGCATAATGGTCAATTTTTATATAGTCAAGAAATGGAGTGAAATAAAAACAGGGGAGTGGATGGAATGAAAATAAAGAAATGAGATTACTTGTGTAATCATTATTTCCTTTCCCTCGTCTTAAACAAACAAGTTTTTAACAAAGAAATAGAATAGAGTATTTCTTTCCCTTCCTCATTCCTGCCTTACAAACACTATCTCAATCCCGATAGAGTATGATTATACTTTTTATCATGTATAAGATACCCATTAAAAAATTGATTGTCAAAAATAATCCATCGGAATAGAAGAAAAATCCAAATGATTCTCAGGTACAACAAGATGACAGATAAACCTCAAACTGATCAATAGTCTTATCCTTGATCAGAAACAATTGTGAACAAAACTTCAACAATAAAAATCAATTAGAATGCACCCGGTATTTGTAGGTGTGATGAAAATAATTAAGATCACGCTCTAAACTCCTCACGGTATTGGTGGCCGACACATCTAGTCTTCGATATCACATATATTTGGTCAACCAAGGTAGCTCCTTGCTGTCTTTCAGTGCAAAACTCACATCATCACTGCCATCAAACCATAAAATTTTAATAATGATTACAACAGTTTCACTGAATTTGCAGTGCCAAATAAATAAATAAATAAGTTGAGAAGATAAAGAAGTTTGATCTTTTTGAACAAATTGTTAATTACAGACAAAAAGCAGGACTGTGGAAACCAACCTAGGAAAATTGAGCTGCAGCTTCTGCAGCCTGTGAGTTGCTCCTGATTCGCAGAGAACGATTCTGGATTCACCAAGCTTACAGCTACAGGAAAAAGAAGAATATTAAAAAAAATAGAATGATTAGATGATTCTGTATTGTCTAGTAATAAAGTAATCAAACAGCCCATATAGCTTATGGCTCCAAGGGGAGTGTTTGGATGTGCGATATGAAACTGATTATTTGATGGTTACCGAAGTCTTGTATATTTGGATAAAATTATTATAATCATGTGGGAAAGAAATTTAAAAGACTAAGATTGCTTATACAACCTTCCTTTTCACCGCATTTTATAGACTTTCATCCACATCATTAGTTAACCGATAGTCTAATTAATACTAAACAAGCTTAGAGCATCCCGAATGGGACGGTAGTGGGGATGAAGGCCACTAGGGGCAAGGTGTGGTGATATTTTTATCCATTGTATGGCAACATGGTGGAAGCAGGGCTGTGGTTGTGACAGCGTAGGTGAGGGGTGCGTGGTGAAGGTAAATGCTTTTTTTTAATTGGTTAGTGAGTATTAGGTGAGTGCCAGAATTTGGTATGGCAGAGAGTGACCACTAAGAGCGTTCGGAGTGAAGATTCGGAGCCATGCGAGAGACCCACTACCGCCCAGGACACACCACCCCCTTCCCCATACCGCACCAAATTCGAGTCTTGCACAAGAGTGGGCTACCGAACAGGATTTGTGAGCAACGGTCCAATTTCCTAGCCGTTGGAAGTTGCTTTTTTTCTTAAACTTTTAACCATATAAATACTAACCATTTTAACTACTATTTACCCCACAATCAACTAGACTCTCCTATTCTCTCTATCTCATACAAATTCAAACTTTAAACATCCTCTACAAACAAATGGATTCAAGCCAAGGCAAGGGCAAAGTGTTGGTCCAAACGTCTACAGTCCAATGACCTTTGAGGATATAAGAAACATCATTGCACAAGAAGTAGATGAAGCAGGAGAACACCAAGTCACCAAGAGAAGCTAAAGAATGTGGCAAACATATTCTTAGAAACTTCTACAAGGAAAGATAATTTTTCTTTTTTTGATAATTTGCGTAAAAGAGGCGAAGATTTAAACAACTTACGAAGGGGTTAGTAAAGTCGGTTATCAAGTAGACGAGAAAATCCGATTTATGCATATCTTTGATAGATAATTTAGTTTTTTTAATTTTAATGTCATTTTTTGTTGAATAGTGGACTACCAACATAACCGCTAAAGCTACCCCCGCTACTCAATATATAAGAAAGAGGTAGCACCTTGACCACTAGGAATTCCTTTTGGCCTAGTGGTAAGCGCCTTGATCCTAACATTTTTATTAATGTATTGTTTTTTATATTTATTTTTTTTATTATTTTAATGTGATTTTTATTGATGTATTGGTTTTTTAAATTGAATATTCTTATCTTGTTTATATAAGTTGAAAATAAATAAAAAGCATTACAATTAAAAAGTTTGACATATCTACAGAGAAGATGAAAGACGGGTATTTCCTACGTTGAAAGATAAAAAGAGAAGAAAAAGTACCGGAGAATGAAGTGACACTGATGTGGATTTGAAAGATGAGGTAGTGGGGGTTACCACTCCCCATGCTCTAAGAGGCTGAGTGGTGAGAGTGGAAAGCTAATGTGGGGTATGATGGTTAAGAATACTCTTATGAACCCATTATAGTTAACCGAACCCTAACGTGATAATCTAATACATACTAGCTAAGAAAGCCTAGGTCCTTTAAAGCAAAATCTGAATAAGAATCTGAAACATTAACGACAAATGGAGCCTTGCCTCCAAACACCATCTCTTGCAGAATGTATTTCCTTCTTGGTCATTGTAAATTTTTATAACTGACTAAAAAATCTGATTATTACAACAAAAAGGAGAAAATGCATATCCAAACACCATCTCTTGCGGAATGTTTTGTGATAGTTGATATCTAATCAGTTTCAAAATGCACATAAACACACCCAAATAGGGCAATAGATCACTTCATAGTGCAAAAAAGATTAGCAAAATAATCATCTCTTGACTTGTTTCTGCACTATTAAATTACAGAGAGGTTGTTGGGTTCTGCTTGCATAATTCATAATGGTTCAGCTGTACTACTAATGTATATAACATTTTTATAGCAAGTAAGCATCTGAATAAAAGAAATATGGCTTACCCAATTCTTAGTAGTGTGTCCCATCCAGGAAAAGTTATTCCATTGCTTGCACATAGACACGAAACTGTTTGGGCTAGCTGAACACACGAAAGAAGGAACAGAAAATAAGAATGATCATACAAACAAGACATAATCATGCATGGAGGCTATTGATAACCAGATGAGTCTAATCATGTTACTTAATTTCTGGTGTTTTTAGGAACGATTCAAGCATTTACGTTGTGATTTTGTTTTGACACTTATCGATTTGTAAGTGATGACAACAGAAATTATAACTAGGCATTAAATCATTAGAGGACTCTTAAGAAAAGCTGACCTTCTCAAATGTAGTCTCACTCAATCCTGTTTTATAGAGCTCGTGCACCATGGCTGCTAAGAAGACCTTACTCAGTTTAGAACAACTCCTCATTACCTGAAAGGGTTAGAATCTACATTTAACCAACTATATCGCAGTGATGATTAAGAATTTGTTAAATGAAAAACTAGAAGCCATTTGTCTATTAATGCAGAAAATCTTAAATATCTACCTGGATATGAGGAGCCTGGAACATCTCCTGTATGGCTGCTTCAACCTCAGCCATACCAACAAGTGCTTTTCCTGCAAATATCAACCATAGATGAATGAATGAAGAAACCACACGACATAAGGTTGATGTATGATATCCAATATAATTATACCTTGTGCAGGATTAACCTGTATTCAATCATAAAAACATATTTCTTGGAAAAAAATTATGCCATGAGCACATCTACCAAACAGACAGTAGATCAATATCTAGATGCATCAATGATTTACTGTAGGAGAAAAGGCATCTAAGAGCAGCTATGCAAACTTAAGAAGTGAAGTTTGTTTAGCATTAAAGATAGTGGGAATCCTTAATGCTAAACAACAGACTTCTGAAGTATGTTCAAGTATATAGTGGGATTTTGTAACAAAAGAATCCTAATTTACATCTGATTCAGTAGAGAATTTGTTAGCACAAAGATAAAAACTAGAAACATAAGGACAATATATAGTAAATAAAAAGAAAGTCATTACCCTTTTTGGGAAGGGGGTTTGAGTGTTTAACACGATAGTCTGCAAGTTCAGCTGCACGACGACATATCTCGAGGGCACGACGTGCATCTCCTGAAACTGCTGCAACCTGCACGGGCAAAATACATTGTATATGTAGGGAGGTAATTTAAATCTATTTACTTATGAATGGATTAACTTGGGCTGTGTTTTATCTCAAACAAGCCAAATGGGTCAAATAACAAAATAGTTAGAACAGGTTGACAGATTGAAAGTCACCCAAATTCTATTTGCAATGTATGAACCTTCTATATTGTTTTATTCAAAGGTATAGAGTATTATTTTAGTTACATTGTTTTTGTAATGATAATTAAAGTATTTACTGCTTATTTAAAAAACTAAAAGCAAACAAACAAAAATGTGCTTGCAGCCATGCAGGTCAACCCAACCTGACCTGACCATTTCAACCCAAACCCGTTTGATGTTTCTAAATACATTCGATGGTCGTTAGCAGAAGTATAAAACCTTTCTTGAAGCAAACTCTATGGCTTGTTTCTCAAATGCATCGATTCCTTTAAGACGGGACCCAATGATTTCTTGAAGCTGCAAGTAGTTATATGGAGCAAAGCAAAGCCTTTGGATACCCATTCGGCTGGAAATTCTAGGAAGCAACTTCTCTGGAAGATCCATAGTATTTGCTATTCCTATAAATTTGAAGAAAAAAACAAATCAATCAACACAATTGAAGTAGCTGCATTTAACTTGAGGTGAAGGGTTTCTGGAGAAAGATGATCACCAATGACAATAAGTTTGGAGTTCGGCTTAGTAGGCCAATCAAGAATGTTGTACAAAACCTATGAAAAACAAGCAAACATTTCAAATAATATTATAATGCTCTCAAGTCTAGGTAAAAGATACATAGTTTTGAGTTGTCTTTTTACCGATTGATTTCTAGTGACTAGGAGATCAAGTTCATCAATAAGAAGAATACACGGCCGATCATCATCTTTGCTACTTTTAACCCCATTTAAAAACCTATCATTCAATAAGTTGAGAGCTTTTTTCCAACTCACCCTATGTCCTGTTAAAGCTTCATAAATAACCTGAAAACATCCATGAATCCAATTTAGGCAATGATCATATTGTAGAAGAGACTCAAAACGGCTCGAATTGATATTAGAAATCAGTACTCTGTATATATTCTCTGGTGCAGCCAGTTTAAGACCATTTATCTCCACGAAAGAATATGGTTTAGTAATTCCAGCATCAACTTCAGACCGAAGACTCCTCATCACCGCAAGCACACTCATTGTCTGTAAAATGAAGCCCGTATTAGAAATTCAGGGTGCCTTAAACTTAGAGGTGGAAAACAGGTGGTTGAACAGATCCGGTAACAGGTATTTTGTATGGGTTGGGTAAAAATGCTTTTGTAAGAGAATATTATAAATAATTATGTGTCAAATATGACTAAAAAAATCATGTGATTTATATAATAGTCTACGCTTTTATATAAAAAGATTAAGGAGGTTTTAAGTGTTAAGGATACACTTTGAGGGTGACTTTCGATCTGTTTGAGCCTTTTTTTTCAGTTAGCTGATTTTGTTTACCATTTGACCCATTAGAGATAAAACATAACCTGAATCAACCCATTCATAAGTAACTGGATCAAAATTGCAACCTCTATTTATAGTCAATGATGCTGAATTGCTGATAGGTTATGTAAAAAAAGAGCTTCCTTCAGCACATTCAAGCAATGCGCATTTTAATAAGAAAAAGAGGAGCATGTAGTTCAGTTAAGTATCCTTTCTAGCCTGCTAGGATTTGGGAATAAGCATTTTGATCTAGTAATCAAAACAAGCTCACTTACGTGTTTCACATAAAATGATTAACAAGTGGTATCGATTGTGAAATAAGAATCTAGAAAATAAGTCACGGCCAAAAAAAGCACACCAAATCATTATACTCCTTTGCCAACTGAAAAATCTACCTTGCCAGTTCCTGGAACGCCATGGATGTAAAGGCAACGTCCTAGACATTGATTATCACATATAGCTCCTTTAATAAATGCAGTTATTTCTTCCATCTCTCTGCAAATAAGAAAAAGTCGGTCATTAAAAATGTGATAAGAAAATGAGCCTATATGATCCACTGCAAGGCTACAAGCAGGGAAAGGAGATGTTTTGCTTGTTCACTTTGCAACAGAAAATATGGTAGAGAACTACAGAAATTTGTAGCCTCAGCCCCCCACGAAGAGATTGAAAAAAGGGAAAGAAGCAATGTTTGTTTTCCTGTAAACACCTCAATTATCACATACTTATTTCTACATGGCAAAGATTTGGGCAATGTTGCCAGCAGAAGTGTTGCTTTTGCCTTTTCAAGTTCAGTCTGCTTGTGGGATCTCACGTGCTCTGGGATTCTCTTTGCACCTATTTTCTGAAGTCCAAAGGTATGGCCTTTTCTTGAGTTCTGTGTAATACAAAGTAATTTGTGCTCAATTTTAGTCACAAACATTCTTAGAAGGAGGGTGATAGAATAAGAATCCTTACTGCAGCCACTTCATGGGCAGGGGTTGATCCAGGTGCCGATTTATATGTATCCTCCTTTTCGTATTCCATGTCATCATCTGACTCGGAATCTGAATCCTCATCACAACTCCAATCTTCATCATGCTTGGCTTCTTCATCCTCCTAATAAAATCAGAAAGTGCTCAAGAGTTGTGGTATCTTCAAATCCATTATAATATTACAGGCTTACTGACTATTTAAAACTACTCACATCTTCATTGTTATCCATCTCAGCAATTCGCTTGAAGCTGTGCCATTTGCAATCATATTCATATTCACATAGAAACACGTCATCCCCTTCATGCCCAGCCTTGGCATATTCATTTGGAGTCATGACATAACAATGTCGAATCACACTTTCCATCTAAAAGACACTCAAATCATTACAATGTAAACTATGAAACATATACAAGTAAAGATTCAAAGTTATCAACCTAAAATAGTGTCACTTAGAGCATGTGGTACCTCATTATCAGCAAAGTCATTGGTTCTATATAACTCTCTTTTCAGATTATGCGGCTGTCTACCCGCAGCTGTTTCCTCCGGAATTACATACCATCGACCCCGAAACCAGAAGCTACCATCAATCTCTTTCCACAAACTAAATAACCCATGAATTGCAAACCGTTATCAGATTGAAATTTACATAACGAAATTACATAAATTGCTCTAATTTTTTGAAGCAAGTGACTTTACCTTTCAATTCTGACAGCCCACAAATCGCTTGAAAGAAGCTTTTCTTTCGCAGTTCTTCGCCTTTTCTTCCCTTTGGGAGCCTCAGGTAATTTTACATTTTTTCCCAATTTCTTCGCCTCACAATACCCACAAATCCAATCTCCTTCAGGAACTGTTTTCAATGGCGGTTTCAAGCATTTCAAATGAAACCCACCTAAACAATCATCACATTCAATCATTACAGCTCTACCAGCCTTGAAACAAACCCGACATTCCTCGATTTCAGGATCGTCGTCGTCAGAGCTCGCATCCTCTCTCCTCTTCACATAAACATCGTCTCCCACAGAAAACTCCCCCCCATCATAAGACACCTTCTTGTAGTACACTCTACGTTTGGGTTTTGTAGAATCCCTCTTCTTCCCCTCTTCTTTATCGTTTCTAAAAACCTTGAATTCTACTCTATCACCGACATTCTCAATTCTGCTCTTTCTTTTCTTCGTCTCCGTTCGATCAGGAGAAATGGGCGAAAATGTATCATCATCATCATCCTTTATTGAATCGTTTGCGTCCAATTTCTTCTTCAACCTGTCGACATTCTTCGAATGCTTGGTTTTTTTATTAATTGAGCTTCTAGGAGTGTTCTCAGGTGATTTCGTTTCACGTGGCAGAAGTGGTGGAGAAATGAGGCGGGAGGAGCGCCGAGGTGATGCTAGGGTTTGTGGGGTCTGAGGAATCGGAGTTTTTGGAGACGGTTTAAGTGCTTTTTGTGGGGTTTGCCTGAGCTTCTTCGGTGTCTCCGCCATGGGAATGTTACGGCGCTAGGGAATGGCAGAGAGAGAGAGAGAGATGAAGGGGAGAGAGAGAGAGAGAGACGAAGGAGGGAACTTCTAGTGAGAGAAATGGCGGGAACATGGATCCTATTTCCGCCATTCTTTCAAACCGAGCATCGTTGACTGTTTAGAGAAAGAGACCTTCCAAAATTAACGGGGAGTTACTAGTTTTAAAATTACAATTAATAATCAACGATTACTTTATAAAATAAAATAAAATAATAATAACTAATTTTTTATTTGTTTGATGAATTGGTATTCTTTTGGGGAGTGGGGACTACTTATTTCTTATAGTGAGAGTTCTATTAGTTTTACAATATAGATAAATAAAAAAAATAAAACAAATATACTAGTCTACTAGATAAAATTAGTAATAATTAGTTTTCACTTTTCAGTATATTTAAATATTTTAACCGATGTTATTATTGTCATTATTAATTATTACGTCAACATTACTGGTTCGTCTATAACATCTTATAATTATAATATGCATCATGTACTCACACAGAAAAAAAAATACATAACAAGCTGCTAAACTCATTAACACCACCACGAGCAGAACGGTAACGAATTGAACAAATTGTCGACAATGGATGAGCCACCCCAAAAGTCGTGTTTTCATCTCCGCCGTTGATCTCATCTACGAAGTCAATCATTTAAGTTAATTCCATCGTTGTCAATTTAATCTCTGACGCTAATTTCGTCTACGTCACCGACTCCATCATCGGAATTCTCTGTGAGCCCCCATCATTGTCCTCTATCATCAATTTCATATTTGTCGCATCCATTTTTGTAGTTCTCAGTCGGCTCCATCATTGTTCTTCTCTGCTGTCTCCATGGCCGAAGTTCCATTGCCGATTTCATCTCGGTCTACTCCATCCTCCTCTTGTTTTGATGTTTATATTCTCTCTTTTTTACGGTTATTGTTGTTGAAATTCTCTTATTTTAAAGACTTTTATCCCACGTAATAATAAAAAATGTGAAATACATGATAAGATCATTTATGTCTTTAAAAACAAACACCACTTACCTGAATCAGAAACTTGACTAGTACTAAAGAGGAGACTTATAAAGCAAGAATGGCCGGAGTAATCATAAATCCCCGAACCTAAAACCGAGCCTTAAAAAAACAGATACACAGATATGATGGGTAAGTTGATTTTAAAGGCTCCACACACACAAAGTTTCACTCATGGACATACATGCATACACATACAAGTACGCTCTTCTAAGACTTTTTAGATGATCTATCACGAAGACATCTTAAGATGGTTCCATTGATGATAATACATATGTTGAAGCATATTTTATCACACGACGCGTCTATATATATATCATGCATAACTTTAATTAATGCCTGCTTAATTAAATTTTACGGGATATATATATATATATATATATATATATATATTACATCCTTAGTTATCTCCAATACTTACATGTAGAAAACAAAAGTAATAGCATGTACGCACCCGATCGAACAACAACTTAAACATGAAGAAAAATAAAAAACGTACATATGTTGAATATATATAGTCAAATATGATGGATGGATCAATTAATTAATTAAGCCTTACTTTTGAAACCTAATTTAATGAAAACAAGTGTGACGTAATCATATCCTAAACCAGATTTAAGTAGCTGTAATTTCTTGTTATTCCATGGCGGATATCTGAACCCGAAATCAATAAGATAACCCCTCACCAACACCGCTTTCTCATGACTGAAATTTTCGAACGAGTATTTCCCGTGGTACCTTCCGAACCCACTTCCGCCAACCCCTCCAAACGGCAACGCATCGGCTGCATACTGTACGTATTCATTGTTGTTCATAACAACAACATGCAAAAAAAGAAGATGCTAGCCTGTTAATTAAGTTATATATATATACATCCTCGACCCATGTATAATTAAATTGTAAAATATATAATATATTCATTATTTTTTAATATATATATATATATATAAGCTGTACTGAATGAAGATGAAATTACTTGTATGATGGCATCGTTGAATGTAATGCTTCCAGACGATGTCTCGCAAATCATCTTTTTTTGGAGTTTTTCATTAGCTGTGAAGCCATAAATAGCAAGTGGTTTTGGCCTTGCCCTTATAAACTCAACACTATCTTCAATTGTCTCCAACTGATCGATCGAATCCAAAAGTCAAGGTCAATTAACTGGTCATCTATATATATAGCGGTTGGGTTAAAATCCTCTTATATTTGGGTCAAATATGACTCATCGTATTCTCTCATAAACATGAGAGTGAGTCTCTTATTTTAGTCAAGAATGGGTCCCCTTTGTAGGGTCCACTCTCATGCTTGTGAGGGAACATGATCAATCATGTTTGATCCAAACATGAGAGGATCCTCACCCATACCGGTTAGCTAGCTTAATTTGGTATTGATTATACATGCAACAATTAATATTAAAAAAAAAATCAAAAAATTAAGGTGATACTTGATATATAGTAAGTATTCTTACTGTGATAATTGGAAGCAATGGACCGAAGATTTCTTCTGTCATAATCGTGGCATCAAGTGGAGGATCAAGCAATATTGTTGGCTCGATGAATCTACAAAATTCATTACATAATTAACTAACTCCCAATCACTAATTAATTAGTATGGATTAATGTTTTGTGTTGTCACGAATCTAAAGGTTGAGTATAAGGGATTTTGGGATTGTTTCACGTTAATTAATTTGAAAAAATGACTCAAAAAATAATAATAATAATAATAAGCGGACCCGCTTTTTCTAAATCACGTTTACAGAAAATTAATTAGAAACACAGAATCGTGTTTTCAAAACGAAACACCAAACATTTTTTAGTGTTCAGAAATCGTAAAAAATTAAAATTAATTTAAAAATGCAATCTCAATTAAGTGTTCCTTAAAAGATTAGTTAAATTAATTACTTACAGATTTTGTTCGTTTGATGATCCACCGTAAACAATTGAAGATTTGACGCCAGGGTCATCTAAAAGCTCATTCAGTCTTGAAAAGTGTTTCTTGTTTATTATCTTGGCGACGCTATTAGACTCCATTGGATTATCTCCAAATGATTTCTTCACGTATTTTTTCAATAGCTCCACCTTAATTAATTAAATATTTGATTTAATTTGTATAGAGTGAAATTAATGTCATGTGACATCAAAAATAAAATAAAATATATAAGAAACGAATAAATCGATATAATATTTAAAGTTTGCATCTGATCTTACCAAAGTCGGTGCGAATTTCTTTTGTGTGAGAATGTAGTCGATTCCAATACAAGCTTGCCCGGCACACACTCCAAATTTACCCCAAATTATTCTTTTCACTGCGATCTACGTATTGTTGAATATGATTATATGAGTTGTGTTTAATAAAGTTTGTGTAAAAATATAGTTTTAAAATTTTAATATTCAATCACAGATGTTTTAGTATATAATTATATGTGATTTGTAAATGCATCACATGTGAATTACGAAAATGTCACTCCGTCAATATTTTAAAATACAATTTGAACCATTAATGCTATTAATCCAATGGCTAAAATTAGTATTTTAAGACTATGAATTAAGTATGAACTATATTGAACATTCTTCTGTTAAATATATATATATATATATATATATATATATATAATCATAAATTCGAATGTCGATATCCACATGCTTAATTTATACTATAACATGTTTTCTTACATGTTTATTTTTTATTATCTTTAGATGAAAAATAAGTCATATATATGATTTTCATCATCACATATATACTACAGGAATTTTAATAACATATTGAAGACGAATTTTAGTTTTAGTGACAAACGGCTTGTAAAAAGTACGGAATTGACAAATTAAGTTTTTACCTACACAAATTAAATTAAATTAAATTAACTTTTGCCTACTCTTTTTTTATAGCTAACACCTTTTTGCGACTAGATTTTTACTTTCAATACCATTCTCTATGCTATTTAGTGACACTTTTGTATTGTGTCACAACGTTCATAAATTTAAACTTTGCACAAGACCATAACACTTTTATTGATATTCATAGAGTGACTTGATACTTTCCATTCTTAAACCATAACTCAAGTTTTTTATACATCAAGTAGAAATTATGTTTTAACCCCAAATTTCAACATTGCATAACCATTTAACCCCAAAACCGATCTTTTCAATTGTTTTATTCTAAAATTTAAATTGTGAACTAGCTAGTTTTATCTCGTCACTTTTAAATTTGTATTTACCAGACTTGAAACAACTGAAACAAAGCAATAAAGTAAAATCTCTTACCAACTACACTTTTTACCGTCAATAACTTTATCCATAATCTCTAACTTTTTGCAGTCACGTGCCACACAAAAGTTCAAAGGAAAGAGAAATTGGGGATGGGACTACTAAAATAAGAAAGGGAAAATTAAAGGTTTGATCCGTCAAGAATAAAGGGTGAGGGTTTGGATCCACTAGAAAAGAAAGAATAAATGATAGGGTTAAGTGATCAGCTCAAAAAAGATGGGGTTTAGGGTTAAGTCGTAAATGAAGCAAAAGAGATCCATTTTGGACAAGGGAGGTTGAGTTTTTTTAAATAAAATATATAAATTAATTTTTGAAATGTATCAGTGTGTTATCAGTTTTAATTTATTTAGTTAAACAGTATTTTTATGTATCATTGACTACGATTAAGTTTAATCATGAATTAACTTTGTATAGTAGGTGGAACAAAAGTTTAAAAAGAAACTGTTTTCGTACGAGAACTGCTTTTAACGCTATTAATAACTCATTAATAGAGATATTTTGATAATTTATATATCTACCCAATCGTGAATTGCGTCAGGATGAGCCATCATTAATTTGCAAGCTATTTTCCTGAAATAACTCTTATTAATGTGTCATTAATGAAACATTAATGAGCCGTAAAAAATTCTTAGTCATTGATTAAGTTTAATCAAGAGCTAATATTGATTATCGCAATTCTCGTATGAAAAATAGTTTTCGTTTGAACCTCCCATAGGCCATATGTTCAAAACACATGATTTTCTGAAGTTTGAGATTAGAACAATAAAATATAGTTCTGGAATTAAGAGTTTATCAAGTATTAAATTTGGGGGTTAAAATATAATTTACACATACATAAATGTTTAAAGTGGTTAAAGGTATAAGAAAATAAATTACGATTTTATGAAAAGAAGATTTGAAATTACCTTTTTATCCCATGAACTAGAGATGAAATCAACGACAGCAGGGCATTTTCCACCCAACTCTAGAGTCACAGGAGTTAAATTTTTTGCAGCCGCCGTCATAACAATTTGGCCCACTCTTGCACCACCTATAAAAAGTAATCCTCAAAATTTATAGATCATTTTATAAACACATAAATATAAAATTAAAGAGATGTTATAAATCTTGCTACTTTTTATTCTTATTCATTTTCCTATTTACAAGAATAAGATAAATGTTAAAATTAAAAAAGGAGAAGAAAAAAAAAAAGTGAATTCCATATATCATTATCTAGTAGGTTGGAAGATTTAGTACGAAGACATACAATTTTCTATAATAAAAATATAACCCACCATAGAATATATTATTTAGTTAGTCTCGTCATATGCTATTTTAATTATTGTTAACTAAACTATGTTACATGAATGCTGAGAATTATACGTTGATCGTATATAAAAATTTAGAAAAGCTTGGACCTGTGAAGAAAATTTTGTCAAATTTATGATGAATGAGCTTTTCACCAACTTGAGGTCCACCTTCGACAACTTTGATAGCAGAGTTATCGAGATAATCGCGGATGGTGTTAGCGAGAACCGTGGAACATGTTGGAGCTAGCTCCGAAGGCTTTAAGATTATTGTATTTCCTGCTGCTATTGCCCCGATAATTGGTTCGAAAGATAACCCTGTTGTAAAATAAACGAGACTTATATGACCAACATAAAAATTAAATTGTTATATCCTCCTATTTATCTTTTACCCACTAGATTAAGAAAATATTTTTAAAATCAATAAAAAAATGATAAAACAAAATTAATGAATTCTAACGAAAACAATAATTTTGAAATAAAAACACACATATTAAGAAACACTATTAAAATTGATGCGACTAGCTCATAAATATATATGAACCTTGAATCACGAAATTCATGTGGTAAAATTATTTCATGAAAAGTTTGAAGTTTGGACGCCTACTCATCACCGTATTGTACCAACAAATTAATATATGTGTATTAATCATATCTAACTAGATAATTTTCAAATTATAGGAGTAGATATTATCTCATATCAAGGTTATTACGATCATGTTACCTATAATCGTTTCCGTCTTTATAAGATCGGGATCAGGATCGTAAAATCCTACCACAAGTGACTAAACTTTAAATTTTTTTATGTTTTATAATTTTATCATAAAAAATTATATACTATCGAATTTAAAGAACCGGTTGGTACATACTTCTAAAAATTTGCCAGTACGTATGAAACAAGGGCATCTTAAATTAAAGGAAAGGCTTATGCTAATGAAATTAGCCAGATATACTATAAAGCATATATGGACCTATTTTTATCTTTAGCCATAAAATAGAGTCATTTAAAGCATGCAATAACTATTTAACAAGTCTATTAGTTCCCGAGATTAAGTTTTTTTGAACTAGAAAGCAAAAGAGTGCACTAGGTAAAAAGCTTCGGTATGATCATCACTTATGCTTACTGAAGTTTCCGTAATTAAATATTAACATTTAAACGGTAGATGCAATAAAAATGCCCATATCATATAACCGGATCTAGCTACTATATATCTGAAGGGGCTAATTATGTAAAAGTGTGAAATTTGATGTACCAAACGGAAAGTTCCAAGATGATATGATGAGTACAACACCAAGAGGCTCATGGACCAACTTCCCGCTGCTGGGAAATGAAGCTAGTGGCAATCTCGCCTGTCAAACATGATTTTACAGTTATACCCTCAACACACGTACGTTTACAACCAAAAAAAAAGTTATTTAAAACGAAAAAGAAAAGTGATGAAAATTTACTCTTTTGCTAGACATCCATTTCTTTAGGTTATCGAGTGCATAATTTACAGATTTTGCCACTGTTCCAATCTGCAAAAATTCAGAACCAACATAATAATGTTGTTAAAATAACTTATGTAACTTATACACACATGTCAATTAACACGTACCAGTTTGAATTAGGGAATAATGCATGTTTGTCTAAACTTTAAATAAATTAAGCGTATGGGTAGGAGTAAAATGAGTGATCGATAATATACTCACACATATATACATATACATACTTACCGCCTCGTTTACTGCTGACCACAATTTAAGTTGTGTGGTGCTAGAAGAACGCGTGATCATTTTTCTATAATATTATCGATAGTGATTCTATTTTTGTCAAGCTTGATACTTGAAGCACAAAAGGTTCATGAACCATAACTAGACAAACAATAACCAACCTCAGATGATAAATATGCTCTAATCTTTTTCTAGGTTAAAATTATACTTGTTTATGACAAGATATATACTCTTTTTCTTTTAAAAGGCAAACTACAAATACATGACTTGTTCTCATACTTTAAACTTATTGTATTTTACTGGTAACATGGAATTAAACAGTGTATTCTTTAGTAGTCTATAGTTCTTAGACTTCAGTCTTATAATTAATTGTATGTTACTCAGTCAAAAAATACATCATTAAGCGCGCAAACAAGAAAAGTATGTTTAATTGAATATTACTTACATGCTTACCTCATCTCTATAGGCTTCTACATGATGTTTGCCCAAATCTTGATTGAGGGCCTTGAAGATGTCACTTTCTCTCTCTTTGAGGAGACATAGTATCCCTTTAAGTTGTGACCTCCTCCATGACAATTCTCTTGTCTTTCCACTATTAAAAACCTCCCTTAATTCCTTCAGTTCTCCTTCAAAATCATCCACAACTGCTTCCATTGTGTGTGTGTGTATGTGTGTTTTACTCTAAAATTTCAAGAATGAAAGAAATAGGTTATTGAGAAAGTCCATAGGTAGCCCATAGTTAAAATGTTGGTCTGGCCAGGCCTATGATAGTATAGGAATAGTACACGGAGTTGTAATCGTGGCCCATTAATATTATAACATTATTAGGTTTCATAAATGTACCCACCAACCCAATTGAAGCCACTTTGATGCACCTCTTTTTCAAACAAAAACTTGGTACAAAAACCCTTATAAAGTATAATATAATAATAATAATATTAATATTAATAATAATATCAACCAATTTAATGTTATATGACATGCTTCTAATAAAATGTGAGAAAATTGGCCTTTTCTTAAACTCGTATATTTTTGTGATATGAAATTAAATTACAGACTGATGTATCATTTCTCTAAATAAATATATCATGTTAATGGGATATTTTATATTCCACGTATCAAATTTTTTATTAAAAAATCAAATGTAAACTACTTGCATCTTAATATAAAGTATACTTATTATATTGCATACATATGATTATTGTGTGTGTGAGAGAGAGGGGGGGTTTGAGGAGGGAGATGAGGTCCCCATTATATTGCATACATATGATTATTGTGTGTGAGAGAGAGGGGGGGGGGGGGGGGGGGGTTTGAGGAGGGAGATGAGGTCCCCATGCCTTTATAGGCCAATTACTCATGCCAAAATGTTTTGAAACTTTTTCAAAGCTATTAACCCTCTATCTAAAGATTAATTAAAGAGTAATATTGTATAAGTCTAATAAAGGCAACTAAATATTTTCATTTTTAGTACCAGCTTTCTAATAGAAAGTTATTTAATGTCTTCATTTTTAGCATTTGTACATATGCAGTTCATTTTTTGTATCAGCTTTCCCAATAAGGTTATTTGTGTATTTTATTAGTATAAATACTAGCATATACGGTGATAAATACAAAAAGGCCCCTATACTGTACAATAGTATACAATATATATATATATATATATATATATATATATATATATAATCTAGATGCCTATATTTTCTATATTTAACATATACAATAAAAAACATATATAAAATTTGTACTTATTGCATGTACGGTAACTGTTTGTACGTAATGACGGATTTAGAGTTTTTGGTCAAGAGGTAGCATCAAAACTTGCGGTTATGTTTCATTACATGACTCTGTTCTTTATTCACATAGTATTAAAAGAAATAAACCGGTCTGGCCATGTTAGGTAACATGTTGGAACCACTTCAGTAAATCAAGTCAGCTAATAACATTTAACTAAAGCATAAGACAAAACTTTAGAAAGCTATAAATTTGATTAACAAACAAAACGATTTGTACCCGAGCAACATTTTTTTAACAAATCAACTAATTAATCAACAAGTTTCGTTATTTGATAAATTAAATAACTAGAAGGTTTAACAAATAAACAAATACTTGAGGTATGTATTAACGAAATTCTACGAATAATCGATCAACCAAATTATCCACAAGGTTTGGTCCATTCTCTTGAATGATTTCATTTCAAATTTATTATTATTGTTGTTATTATTATTATTAGAGTTAATTATATTTTGGTTTCTTTAGTTTGATCTAAAATATGAATTTGATAACTTTTATGGTTTTTTCTCTCATGACTCGATTTTCATGAACTATATATGGTCTCTCCTCAACCAAATTACTCTTACCACATTCATTTTTTCACTTCTAGTTAATTTTATATCATTAAATAATATATCTTAAAAAGCCACTCTTTGGTAGGGGTGAACGTATTTACCAAATTTCCCAACCGTATCAATAAATGTTTGATCTGATTATGATAAATTAAAGTGATTATGATAAATTAAAGTGAGTGTATTGACTTGAAATAAAAAAACTCGCTTTCAGGTTTTCTCGACACCGGTATCAGTTCGGTCCGGTTTCAATACCAAGCTCACCCTTAATCTATAGTGTATCTCTGTGCCTCTCTCTCCACCTCATCTTATGTTGTACGTAATCTTGACATTAAATAAAACTTTACATCATATATCGATAGAAGGATTTATGAGACATGATTCTTATTGAACATCACGTGGGGTGTAGCACTAGCCATCATGTCATGTGAAGATGCCATTAACTTGATAGCCATTTACCATAATTCAATGTTTAATGTGTTATCGCAAAATAGAAAATGCCTTTAAAATGTGTAAAAACTAATATTTAAAATATACAACATATATATGTTTTCTTCTTCGATCGGTCCTTCCGTTTAGTCACCTTTGTTTTTTATACTCACGAATTTTTGTTAAGTGCATAGTAGTCCTTAATTGACGAGAAAGCGCTTCGAAACCCGATAGATACTTATATAGACCATAGTGCTGAGGAAAAACGTGGAGAGATTGATAGATGTTTGATTTTTAAAGATTAAATACGAGAATTCTATTTGTTCGAAGGGCAAATTAGTAAAAATATAATAATCAATTGAGAGTGTAAACTTCCCTTTCATGATTAACTGGAATATTGAATTCCTTTATTTTAAAGGAAAAAAGAATTTTAAGTTTGAACTAACTTTCAACCAAATAACATATAGAATTGATTGCTATATTCTAATTCCATGGATTTTTGTGAACAAAAGGACCCCCATAAAAAAATAATAAGAAATATAGAGAGAAAAGAACCATAAATAAGCCCTAATACAAAACAATAACTTCTATTTTTAACAATCTAAACATGTGCAACTTCTATTTTTTGGAACAATAACTTCAGCTTAGAATACTATGGTATCTTGATTTTGAAATCATCTTGAATGAGATATAACTAGAATACCACGATACAAAAGTTAGTATATACACATTAAATTACAATAATACAATATTGACTTGAAAAATAAAGGATTTACTAACTTGAATCTTTTGGTTTGTGTTATTTTGTTTAAGGTTAGGACATAATGATACTTGTAATGCTAAGGTTCAAGTCTTAAGCAGTGTAGCTGCCAAGGGTTACCAAAGGGCCTTGGTTAGGAGTTTCGAAGAGATACTCAGATATTCCCCAACCTTAAGGTTGTGGGTTCGAGACCAGTAGTAGACATATAGTGTAGAATTAGGTAGATATGAGTCATGAGTGTTTAGCTGTTAAACAAAAAGATGCCAAGGGTTTAAAGATGTCAAGTTTGAAGAAGTGCAAGAGACTTGTATGTAAGTTTGGATACCGAAAAAATGACCCTTCATCGTTTGTTTTTTTTTTTCATTTCTCATATTTTGCTGCCATACACACTTCTCTTTGCTTCCTTTTTATGATGTGAGACGATCTATAATATCACAAACAATTGTACCTCATCTACACTCTTATAAACAAAATCTGGCTACTCTTTGCCAAATACATACAGCTTATATTATACACATACACCAAAACTATGAATTTTGCTGTTTTGTAGCATAAATTAGATCTAAACTAAGCTCACACTCAAATTCCTCGAAGAATCATCGGGTTTTGGCATTATCTTGATGGGTTTACCAAGCTTAGATTTATCTTCCATTTTAGCAACTTCACGAGCCTTTTCACAAACTGGAAACCCGTTATCATCCCACGACTCCAAGATCACACCTGACCCCAAACATCTCTCTTCCTTATAAAACGCAGCAAATTGGCCAGCTGCCAGACCCTGATCATCTTCAGGTAACTGAACAACACCAATGTTTTCAGTTCCATCTTCAGCAATTTCCATATGCAAAGTGCAATTGTAGAAATCAGGACCATGACGAACCTGCCAAACTTATAAATGTCAGGATCAATCTCTCTCTACAGTCTACACCTATGTTCTGAAATAAGATACATACATATATATATATATATATATGTGTGTGTGTGTGTGTGTGTGTGTATGAAATTGCTCCATTTGAAAAACAAAGCTTTAGCAATCATTTTAGTATATTAATTATTTATAAAAATTTATGAAGCCTGCTGCGACCTGAAGCCGTTTTGATATGTTATCCAACTCATCTGCCATGTCGTCTGGCCATGTTGATTTGTGATTGTACTTTTAAAGAGGGTTCTTTGTAATTCAAGTGACTGACTTTTAGCACAACTGTATTTGGCTTTTCATAGCAATTAAACCGTTGTTCTAGCCAAATTGCAGAAAGAAGGCACCACAATTTATTTTAAAAAACACCTAATTTTGACAAAAAGTGCCAATCACATACAGATTTCTATATTCATTGCAATTTCAAATTTTCATCCATAATAGCTAGCTCCTGCTAAGCATGGTGCTCTTAACTTTCCAATGAAAACTTGAAAAGTCATGAAGTGCCTCACCAAGTCAATCACTCTTTTGTAAATTTATTAGAATTCGGGTTCATTTTATATAATCCCATATTGACGAAGTCTAGCAAAAAAGTATAGAAGAAGAGAACAAATAATTGTTTTGAGTACATTTACAAGTAATCTGGAATAGTTTCTAAGTTACCTTGCATTTCAACTGGTCAAGGTAGCTAGGAGGAGACCCGCCGATCCATCTAAATGATCCAACGCGGAATGAGCGCCTTCTTTTGTCAACAGAATAATAGTTTCTTGATACAAAAACTACATTATTTTTCACATCTTTCTCAACAACATACCTGCATAAATTGCATAAAAAACATGTAGTCATAAATAATTAAGATCCACATAAAAGATTAATAAGTATGTGTGTGTACACATGGTGCATGTTCACACATTACCATGGTCCTCCTGCAAGCTTCAAACCTTGACGTTGACCGATTGTGTAAAACCAAAAGCCTCTATGGGATCCTAAGAGATCTCCTGTTTCAGCTTCCAGTATTATACCTTCTTTTTCACCAATATGTCTTTGTACAAATTCACTGAATTTAATCTGCACAAGGAAACCATTTCGATGAAGGAAGCAATTATATTAATCAGTTATAAATGTATACCTGGACGGTAGAGGTGGTAATATGGGTGGGTTGGGTACCCGTTTCAAATGGGTTAGACTCTACATGGGTAACTTTTAAGTACACTCAAACTGGGTCAGGACAGGTCGACACACAAAACACTTTTTGTCTATACTCTATACTTAATAAATAATTGACATGTTATATAATTACAAAGACTATATTATCATTATATAACAATCTAAAATTCAGAATTAAGAGGGTTATAAGAAGTTGTATGCACTAAAAGTACACTTTGGGTTACTTTCAACCCATTTGACCCATTATTTTGTTCCCTTTGTAGCTAATAATTTTATGTGACCCATTGGTCATAAGAGATAACCCAAAGCAACCCACTCATAAGTAAATGAGCTGAAAATGCCAACTCTACGGGATAAGCAGTGGTTGCAATGGGTTTCCCAGTAATATATAATAATGAGTCCATGATAACTTGTTACTATCCGATAAGGTGTCTTACCCCTCTGGTTATGGAAGTTTGTGTGTAGCTGGAGAAAGTATTTACTTACCCCTTTTGTATCAAATAGAATACATTCAGGCCATTATATTATTAAAGTTATTTATTTATTTATCCATTGTAACTTGCAGTCTGACCATTTTAATTTGTCTTATTTACCCTTATAACAATGATATTATGCTTGTGCACCCTAAAGGATAATCTGTTTGAACATGTCAGTTTTTGACAGGGAAGTAAGATCAAAAGACTTTAAAAAAAGGTAATTAGTACACAAGGTACAATGGTAAAAAAAAGAAAATTATAATGGTAGAATGGCCAAAAAAGTGTTTACGCAATAGCAAAAAATCTAACAAACATATTTTCCCAAAACTAGGTGCATTATTGGACCAGCCCAAATTAAGAAAGGTAAAAGACAAAAATCTGAAAGAAAAAAAAAGGTCTGGTTTCTTTGCTTGATAAAACATTTTTGGTCAGTCGACAACCAAGAGTATTTAATTTACAACTGTACCTCATGCCAGGACCACAATATCAGAAAAAAATCTCCGGTTTCTTTGCTTGATAAAACATCTTGTTAATTTCAAGCCAAATTGGTGCAACAACTTTTTGGGACATGAGGCACATTAACTAATGCGTGATATCAGCACAAAAAAAACCTAAATAAATAAAATAAATCTTATACAATGGTAGGTTTTTTGTTAGCTAGGCATACCTTCCCAAGGAAGCATATTCCCTGTGAATCCTTTCTATCCTGGTTAGGCAAATCAAATTTTCTGGCAAGCTTTCGAACTTCATCCTAAAGAGCCGATAAGAGATAAGATTAATATTTGGGATGATAAATCCACAGTACATTCCCTAATATATACAAATATGCATACACATTAATGTACATATACACGGGGCCACTGCATTTCTTGTAGCGTGCACTTACCTTCGTAATACATCCAAGGGGAAGCAGAAGTCTTTGAAGCTGAGTCTGAGATAGATATGAAAGAAAGTAGGTCTGATCCTTGACCTGAAATACGAAGATTTATGTTGTATTTGCAAACCCAACTTACCCTTCTCATGAAAATACAAAGGAAAAAAGAAAATACTATAACTGGAAATCAAGACCACATGCACACAACTAATAAAATTTCAGGTAACAAAAGTTAGGGTGGCAAAATGGGCGGGTTTGATAATGAGTCAAAGGGGGTAATCTTTTAGTACGGGTTAGCCAGTCCACAAACACTTTTTTATTTTTATTTTTTTGTTAGTTTTATAGATAATTAATGTGTTAAACAGGAATACAGTAACTATATTATTACACTAATAACATAGTTTTCCAAACAAAGAAATTTAGGATCTTTAGTGCATATCAAGTTTTGAACAAATTCCGGGAAGATTTTAACCCATTTGACTCGTTTCCTTTTTACTTAAATATTTTATCTCAACCCACTGGACCTGTTAGAGACACAACATAACCAAAATCGACTAAGTTGAAATTTAATGGGTTGAAATTGCCACCTATAACTAGAAGGATAAAGCAAATAACAAGAATATCTTTACCATATCCTTTGAGAGTTCCAGAAATGAAAGCTCGCTGGTTTCATTTGAAACAGTGTGAACAACCTTTGCATAATGTCCAGAAGCAACAAAGTCAAAATCCATGTTACTGATGGCGTCCATAAAGGCACCTACACGTAAACATGAAAGTAAGGACAAATGCCAACAATCCAGGAGCAAATCAAGAAACATAAGATATGTTTGGTAAAAATAGCTGTTGGCTTGAGCTAGTACTTGAAGTTGGTGGCCGGAGGTGGGAGTTGGGAGCTGAAAGCTGGAGCTTTTATTTGTATAAAGATGTTTGGCATAGTAGCCGGTAGGAGTTGAAAAACGTAATAAAATATAAAAGAAAATAAATCAAAAACTTGAATAGTAAAAGAAATTAACAGAGAACTCGTTAGGGGTATTTGTGTACTTTTACACACTAAAATCTCCAAAAAAAGCTCCTCCAACTAGCTTTTGTTCTAAGCATTTTCTTTCAAAATAAAATTTTCCAGCTCTATATCCAAACAAGGCTCCGTACCAAACACACCCATAATTACCGGTATTACACACCAAACTTGATTCTTGTATTGCAAAGAACATCGGGGTTAGGTGTACGACCACATCTATACTCGTCAATAATATAAGATACCTGCAAAACGAAGCAATAAGCTCCATTGATGACATATCCTGCTAGATGGTTTCATTACAAAAAAGAGCGGTATCTTTTGGTAATAAATAATTTTCTTTTGCATCAAGGAAAATAACAAAATGAAGATTTGGCAACCATATAATCTTTTCAAATGAGACATGAACAATTTTTCCAGAACTAGAACCCCAAGAGTAGATGTAGCTGTCTATGAGTTTGATTATTTTCATTTTAATAGTAAACTGTTTTCATTGTAACAGTAAACTGTTTTCATTGTACTTATATTTGCTTACTTTATTTCAGAAATGCTAATGAAAACATATTCACGAGGTGTGGTGGCCTAAATCCCTATTAAGGTGTGGCACTGTACAAAAAATAGGGAGAGACATGGCAGTACAACCTGACCAATTTCTATGAGGTGTGGTCGTGTCTAGGAGAGGCGGGTGTTAGTGGTTGACAAACCTTTCCAAATGATTCTTAAAAAGGTTAAAATGTCTATCAAGTGGAGACTTTGTGTGGTGTACGAATTTACAAGAGCAAGGGTGATGCTCAAAATTGCGGCGACTACCAAGGCATTAAATTACTAAGCGATACTATGAAGCTGTAGGAGAGAGTGATAAAGAGAAGACTAGTCGCAAAATTGCGACTACTTCCTTATAGAAATAGGGCTCAACCCTAAGTCCATACTTTTTTACTATGCTTCTTGACGAGTTATCATGAGGGATCCACGGGAGTATACCATGGGGCATATTATTTGCTGAAGATATAGTATTAGTTTCAAAAACGACAGGAGCGTTGAATAGCAAGTTAGAGCAGCGAAGGGCAGCCTTAGAAGCAAAAATCTACGAATTAGCCGAGATAAAACATAGTACTTTTGGTGCAAATTCAACAAGAGCAGAGGCATTGCTGGCGAGGAAATCTTAACTAGGGACCAGGTTTTGCACCCAAGGATATTTTTAAGTGTTTAGGTTCCATGTTACACAAGAAAAGGAGGATAGACGCGGACGTGTCTCGCTATATAAAGGCAAGATGGACGAAGTGGAGAGTGTCCACCAAAGTATTGTGCGACAAGAAAGTGTTGTTGAAGTTAAAGGGCAAACTCTACGGGATGGTAGTTAGACTTGCTATGTTATACGGGGTGGAGTGTTGACCAATTGAGAAGTCACAAGCGAAGAAGATGAAAGTAGCTGAAATGAAGATGCTAGGTGTACCTATGGTAAAACCATGGTAAAGAGGACACCGAATGAAGTATTCAAAGTTCACCCTATCACCAATAAGTTAAGAGTAGGAAGACTGCATTGGTTTAGACACGTCAGTAAGAGACAATGGACAACACCAATAAGGAGAACGGAAGCTGTTTTAGTTAACCGAACGAGCAGGCGAAGTAGGCCAAATTTAAGGTGGGAAGATAGACCGAGGCTTGACTTGGAAGAGCTATTTCTCTCAGAGTAGATTACCTCTAATAAGATTTCATGGAGACCCAAAATTAGGGTAGATGGGTAGTGTCATAGTGTGTTAGGAGGAAAATAAGCATAAGAAAAGAAGGGTGTTTTGGGGTTTGATAGACCATAGACGGCCAGACGGGTGTGTCCTATCTATGAATGTATACTTGTATCTAAGCATTTATATAATTTGTATTATATAAAATTTGTTTCAATTATATGCTTACCTTAATACGTATTTAGATATGATAATCAAATATCCAAATATAATATATTAATTACATATAAAAAGAAGTAAACAATAATAATCTCTAAAAACAACTCAAATTTAATACCTAACTTAAGAATATTAGTAGGTGTTAGAGATGGCAAAAAACCCCGTATTTGATGGCGAATCCAATCTTTGACTCGATTTGACCGGGAATCCCCAAGTTGACCAGGGATGAAGATGGGGGCGGGGATTCCCCAAACTAAGAAACGGGGATGGGGACACACATCGGTTCCCCAAAGCTATACCCAACCCCTAACCTACACACACACACACACACACACACATATATATATATATATATATATATATATATATATATAATTTTAAAGTCAAATTTCTCATATAAATATGCATTTGTATCCAATTTAACTTTCTTACATTAATATACATATCAATAAAATTGTTTTTGTTTGAACATACATGATCGTCTCATACGATTTATTAAACAAAGAGAACGAAAAAAACGAATACGATGAAATGACTAATATATTTTTTTTGTAGAATCATGTATGAAAGTATTATAAGCGTCTTTCATGGACATATATGTTAGAGAAATCATCTAATTGATTGATAATGTTATGTGTATTATATAACGATTTAGTAAATATATTAGGTCTTTTATCAAGAACATTATTCATCTTACGAATCTATTAAAATACTTGATTGATTACATTTTGATGTGAACCGGCTAGAAGTATTACGTTAGATTTATAATTCTAGTTTTGTATGAAAATTCTCATATAGAAAAATCGATTTTGTAGACGAAGAAAAATCCCCGATTCCCCGCAGGGATCCCCGATACCTGACACCGACGGGGATGGGATGCAAGTCAATTCCCCGGCAGGGATGGGGAGAGCGATCCCTAATACCCCGACCTCGACCCCGTTGCCATCCCTAGTAGTTGTCATCAATCACTTCAGTTTTAAACCCCTTTTAGATAAAGCTTAACTTTTCGAAAACAAAATACACGAACTTGGAGGTTTTCAGGGAAGCAATCTCCCAGATAGAGGTATGATTGTGTACATCACACCCCCTATGCCCCACTCAGACGAGATTGGGTATTCTTGTTGTTGATTTTGAAAATAGAAGACACTAGAAATAGCAAAATGGTCGGTTTGGTTGGGTAACAAGTCAAAAGGGGTAATTTCTTGGTATAGGTGGAAACAAGTGGGGTTGAGCACTTGAGCCGAAACACCTTCATCGCACATATTTATATTTTCAGAAATAACTTTTTGTGACAAATATGATTACAGAATCATTCAAATTTAATAATAATCTAACTTTTTAATAAAATGATTTAGAAGGTTTAATGCGTAGAAAATACACTTTAACATATAGAATATAAATCGTTCCCTTTTAAGCGTTTTTATATTTCACTGGATTGAGATAAAAATTACCCTAAATCAACTTGTTCATAGGTAAATGGGTCGATATTGCGGCAACTAGGAACAGAATATGCTTGTTGCCAAATGAAGGCACATAACTACTGAAGCAGTGAAATGTGTGAAGAATTATGTTCTTTCTTTTCTAATGTATTGTTTTTTATTTAGGGGTAAAATAGTCTTGTTCTGTCCTTTGGGTTTCTCTGTTACCGTCCTTTGGGTTTCCCTCTTATATAAGGGGTGTGTATTTGTTCTAACGTAATATAGTAATAGAAAATTACTCTCCAGATCTGTCTCTTCTATCTTTATCATCTTTCCAGATGGTATCAGAGCATCGATCTATCAAGCTTTATCATAAATAGTCGACTTCAACTACCCTGTTAAAATCTTCTACTGACAACAGGCGAGTAAGTTTTCTTCGTTTCTGTCCATCCGCCTTAAAGGACCTGCTTCATCTTTAGTCTTATTCTGTTGAACAACATGAACAACACCTCGTTCAACTTTGGTCAGTTCTCTTCTGCCCTAGTCAGTGAGACAAATTCCAGTTCTACACATGAAGATCCTCCTCAAGGTTTTCAACCTCTATCAAACCCTAATATTGATTATAGTCTCATTCCCATCACTAGTCATAAATTGAATGGCCAAAATTTTAATCTTTGGTCACATTCAGCCTTGATATTTATCAGAGGAAAAGGAAAGGAGGAGTACTTATCTGTTGATATGGTACCACCAGATGAAATAAGTCCAACTTACAAACAATGGAAGGCAGAGAATAATATGGTTATGTCTTGGCTTCTTAATTCAATGATTGCTGAAATCGGTGAGCATTTTTTGTATTACGAGACAGCAGCAGAGATTTGGGAGGCTGCACGTGATATGTTTTCTAATAGGGATAACACGTCAGCCTTGTTTGAAATTAAAGGTATACTCAGTGAGCTTCGTCAAGGAGATTCCACAGTTACCAGCTATTTTACAACTCTGAACCGTTATTGGCAACAACTAGATGTGCTGGATACAACAACCTGGAGTTGCTCACAAGATGGAAAACAATACAGAAAGATATTGGAGACAGAGAGAATCTACAAATTCCTACTTGGCCTCAACCGTGAACTCGATGAAGTACGAGGGAGAATTCTCAGCATTAAGCCTATGCCCGGTATTCGAGAAGTTTTCTCCGAAGTTAGAAGAGAGGAGAGCCGGAGAATGGTGATGTTGGGAACAAATGAAAAACTAATCGATGGATCTGCTCTTGCTGCCCGTTTTCAACCTGGTGTAAGTTATTCTGGACACACGCAAAAGAAGAATGGTCGCCCTTGGTGTGATGAATGCAAACGGCCTGGACACACCAAAGAAACTTGTTGGAAAATTCATGGGAAACCTGCAGATTGGAAGCCAAGACCACGTGGAAATATGGCAACTAGTGAAAACCAGGAGCTCTTTAGCAAAGAACAAGTTGAGGCTATTAGAAAAATCTTCCAGAAAACAGTTAATGAAGCCAAATGAACAGCTGCCATTGCTCAACAAACTGGTTCCTCCTCTGCTTTTACAACAAGTGCATCGGGAACAAAGTCTTGGATAGTTGACTCGGGTGCTACAGATCACATGACCGGAGACAGGAGTGTGTTCACTGAATTTCACCCCACATCAGATGGAGCTACCGTTCGTGTAGCAACTGGATTTGATGCACCTTCTGGTGGTATTGGTACAGTTGTCATTTCTAGGAACATAATACTAAAATCTGTTTTATTTGTTCCTGAGATTGACTATAATCTATTGTCTGCCATTAAACTCATGAGGGATCTTAATTGTGTTACAAGGTTAACCCCTTCTGTATGTGAATTTCAGGAGTTGAGTTCGGGGAAGACGATTGGCAGTGCTAGAGTTAGTGGTGATCTGTTTCTTCTTGAAGTTGAGCATTCGGGAGAGCTCCCACAGAGATCTTTATTTAATGTTTCTAGTCAAAACGATGTGATGTTATGGCATCATAGATTAGGTCATCCAAATTTCTCATACCTTAAAAGATTGTTTCCTAATTTGTTCTATAAAAATCCAGATTGTTTCAAATGTGGAGTGTGTCAAATGTCCAAACATACTAGGCATTCTTATTCTCCACTGCTGTACAAACCTTCTCATCCTCTCTACCTAATTCATAGTGATGTTTTGTTACCTTTATTGATGACCATACTCGGGTTACCTGGGTATTTTTGATGAAAGATAAATCAAAAGTGAGGTCAATTTTTCAACAGTTTCATCGAATGATTCAAAATCAATTTGCAACCAAAATTCAAGTTCTTAAATCTGACAACGCAAAAGAATACTTCAATTTTGAGTTGGGAAATTACTTGAATCAACAAGAAATCATTCATCTCAGCTCTTGTGTGGATACCCCACAACAAAACGGGGTAGCCGAGAGAAAAAATAGGCACCTTCTTGAGGTATCTAGATCCTTACTTTTCTCTAGTTCCGTGCCTAATCATTTTTGGGGTGAAGCTATTTTAACAGCCACATATCTAATTAATCGGATGCCATCCCGGGTAATAAAATTCAAAACCCCACATCAATCTCTACAATCTAGCTTTCCTCATAATCGGACCTTATCTCAAGTACCACTTAAAATATTTGGTTGTACATCCTTTGTTCATAACCACCTTCCAAACCGTAGCAAGCTAGATCCTAGATCGTTCAAGTGTTTTTTTTTGGGATATTCTCCAAATCAAAGAGGTTATAAGTGTTACTCTCCATCCACTCGAAAATTCTATCATTCCATGGATGTGACGTTCTTTGAGGATCAGCATAGAACTCCCTAGAATATCAGTTTTTGGTCTATCCAGACTCTAGTCACTCTAACTCTAATCATTCCGAGTCAAATCATTTCGATTCTTGCTTTAAAGAGGATACCATTCAGCCTCTTGAAACAAGTTCTGATGTTCCAAATCTCATGCCCAATGAAACATTAAATAAAGATACTCAACGGGATTACATTGTCTATACTAGACGCCCGAAGGAACAACAAAATGATGAGAAAGAGCCTCTCACGACTCCAGCACCTAACCATGAATTTTCCCCAAGCTCAAGTCCGACTTCTCATACAGGAAATGTGCAACCTGATGTATCCAATCACGATGAGCCGATTAATTTAGATGTTCCAATTGCTTTGCGAAAGGGGAGGAGAAGTTGTACTATGCACCCGATAAGTAATTTCATTTCATACGACAAACTCTCACCCAAGTATAAGGCTTTTGCTCTGTCACTTTCACAGATACAAATTCCAAGGAGTATTCAGGAAGCTCTTGCCAAGAAGGAATGGGCCAATGCGGTGTTAAAAGAGGTTAGAGCTCTTAAAGACAATAACACATGGGAATACACGGACCTCCCTCTTGGAAAGAAAACAGTGGGTTGTAAATGGGTTTTCACAGTCAAGTATAATTCTGATGGAAGTGTAAACAGATTCAAGGCCAGACTTGTCGCTAAAGGTTTTACACAATCTTACGGAATAGATTATGCAGAAACATTTGCGCCAGTAGCCAAACTAAATTCCATTCGTGTTATTCTCTCCCTCGCGGTAAATCAAGATTGGCCACTATACCAACTTGATGTGAAGAATGCCTTTTTGAATGGTGAGTTGGAAGAGGAGGTTTACATGGATATTCCACCCGGACTTGAGTCACAAGATAATAGTGGGAAGGTGTGTAGACTAAAAAAATCCCTTTATGGTCTAAAGCAATCACCGCGAGCATGGTTTGAGAGATTAACACAGGTGGTTAAACATTATGGGTTCATCCAAGGACAAACAGATCATACGTTGTTTTTTAAACACTCGCCTGATGAGAGAGTTGCTATTATGATTGTCTACGTTGATGATATCATCCTAACCGGAAATTACAAAGAGCAAATGAGTGAACTTAAACTCGTCTTAGGAAGAGAATTTGAGATCAAAGATCTTGGCCAATTAAGATACTTTCTCGGAATGGAAATTGCACGTTCAAAGAAGGGCATCTTGGTATCACAAAGAAAATATACTCTTGATCTCTTGGAAGAAACAGGTCTACTCGGATGCAAACCAGCTAATATTCCCATGGAGTCGGGTGGCAAATTTCATGCAGAATCTGAAGATGAGCTGGTAGATAAGGGAAGATATCAAAGGTTAGTTGGTAAACTAATCTATCTTGCCCATACTAGACCCGATATTGGATTTGCAGTTGGTATGGTAAGTAGATTTATGAATGCTCCAACAACTCGACACATGGAAGCTGTGTTTCAAATCCTTCGTTATCTAAAGAAAAATCCGGGAGATGGATTATTTTTCAGAAAAACAAGTGATAGAGGGATTAATATTTATACAGATTCTGATTGGGGAGGATCAACTGTAGATGGGCGATCAACATCAGGTTATTGCACCTTTGTATGGGGTAATCTTGTCACATGGCGAAGCAAGAAGCAAATAGTAGTAGCTAGAAGTAGCGCTGAAGCCGAATTTCGAGCAATGTGTCAAGGGATCTGTGAAGGTATTTGGCTGCAAAGGATACTTAAAGAACTTGGAATGTCATATAATGGAACAATGAACCTGTTTTGTGATAACAAAGCCGCTATTCAGATAGCTAGGAACCCAGTTCACCATGATCGAACTAAACATGTGGAGATTGATCGCCATTTCCTCAAAGAGAAACTGGAGTCTAGAGTCGCTGACATTTTAACCAATGCGCTTCCAAAGAACAAGTTTGATGATCTGAAAAGCAAGCTGGAGATGTTTGACATACATACTCAGCTTGAGGGGGAGTGAAGAATTATGTTCTTTCTTTTCTAATCTTTTCTAATGTATTGTTTTTTATTTAGGGGTAAAATAGTCTTCTTCTGTCTTGTTCTGTCCTTTGGGTTTCTCTGTTACCGCCCTTTGGGTTTCCCTCTTATATAAGGGGTGTGTATTTGTTCTAACGTAATATAGTAATAGAAAATTACTCTCCAGATCTGTCTCTTCTATCTTTATCATCTTTCCAGAATGTGCTTAGCAATATAACACCTAACAAAATTGCTTTAATAGAAAGATGGCACAAGACTATCATGAATTTTATAATAATCTAAAACTCTTTTAATAAAATAATCTTGAAGGTTTAATGCGTAGAAAATACACTTTAGCAGATAGAACATAACTCATTTTTATTTTTCAATAGATTGAGATAAAAAAAACATGAATCAACTCGTTCATAGTTAATGAGTAGATATGGCGGCAGCTAGGAAACAGAATATGCTGGTTGGCAAATGCAGGGACATAACTAGTGAAGCTGTGCAATGTACTTAGCAATATAACACCCAACATAATTGCTTTAATAGAAAGATGGCACAAGACTATCATGAATTTGAGATAATGCATCAAGAGTGATGTTACTTACCACTTTATCCCAGTATTCATCTGTCAGATGCACAACTTCCAATGGTACATCAACCTGAAGCAAATTGTAAAAGTTTATGATATATTTACCTCATTCTGGTTTATACAGTTCGTAAGACTTGGAACAAATAAAAAAATAATAATAAATGGATAACAAAATCAGGGACTTGTGAGAAAGATCATAGATCCATGATCAGATCAAGAGCTCCAATTCTTAAAATCGTATCGGACCTTCAGAATCAGTTAAAATCTAATTGTAATCTGACGAGAAAACAAGTTTAATAGTATACAATAGGAAGAAAGCAACCTGATTGCAAACAGCTTTTGCATACTTCAAATCCTCTTCCCAGGGGCATTCGAACCAAAAGTTTTCGAAATCTTCCTAAGAATAAATTCAGTATCAGAACTAGCTGAGTAATTATAGGTTTCAAAGTGATAAAAAAATTAATGACAAAACACACACACACGCAAGGTACGAATATACATAAAGAAAAATGGATATACACATCAATTTAGACGTGAATATAGTTAAAGAAAATTCAAATGCACAAAATTGTCTGGCTTTGATTTCAGAGACCAATCTAATCAACTGCGTCTATTGAATTGCCACAAATTTGGTACCATTTCAAAGATTACATTTCAAAAAATAAAGTTGAAGTCAAACTTCTCAGTTGGTGCATATAGCAAAACTGCAACCAATCACATTCTTCACAACTTGAATTTGAAGGGTAAACAACAAAATTAGGGCTATATACGAAATCAGATGTCTTGTCATAAACCTAAATACGCTTAGTTGTATAAGCCAACTAATGTGTAACTGCAATCAAAAAACAAACACCAAAACGCACTTGGAACCAGATTTTAAGGTAGAAAGCAGTGCAGGAGTGCCCGGCTGCGTGGAGGAGGCGAAGTGCGACGCTGCTATCAACGCCGCCGCTGAGCAGAACCGCCACTTTGAGGGGGCGCTTGCTGTTGGGCATCGAGCAAGATAGATAATTGCGGTCCACCTGAAAAATTGGGTCGTTTGTGATTTGGGGAACTGTTGTAGAGGATAGGGAACGAGGTGTGTTGATTGATAAGATTGGTCTGAGCACTCGACGGTTGCTTCGTCGAATTATAAATCGAAGAGGTGTGTGAATGGAAGGAAGGAAGAAATCACTGAGAGGTAGAGAGTGTAACTTGGTGGTGGGGTGAAACAGAGCAGCCATTGTTGTTCGGAGCATCGTTTCTTCGAGCTATTGCTCCGTCGTTGATAACTGTCCGGTAAAACAATATATTTTAGATTATGGGTACACTTTTCCCTGTATTTTGAAATGTTTACACTTATTTCCCTAAACATTTTATTATTTATATTTTGACCCCTTTGATTTTGGATTATCGATACAATCGATGTATGTGAATGGTGTGGAGTTTACTCTTTTACATAGCTGATAGCTATGGGTATCTTTCAAATGTCAAGCTTCTGAAATGATCAAAACGAAAGAACCTGCGTGTTGTAATCAAAAGACAAGTTATTATACACAGCGTATCATTTTTTAACGTACATGACCTAACATCTTTTAGTTTTTATCATTTTAACGTACACGACATATCATTTCATGAATTAGCTCAAAGTATTTATGAGTTGAGGAGTTGAATCAACCATAACTGATCTCAGTATACTTAAATTCTTATCAAGCTCCTTGAAATTTTGCATTAACATGTGAATTAATGCTTTTTAAAAATTTTAACAACATTTTGTCTCTAAGTTACCATTTTTTTTAATACATCCTTGATTATTTTTCTTGATGAGTGAAACCAAAAAGAATTTGATTTTGGAGCTTAATAAATTCTCACAAAATAAAAAAAATTAACATTTTCTAGTTCAATGCACTAGCAAGTAACATTTGACTATTTTGGTGGGTGCTATTATTAGCCCAATAGAATAGATTACGGTTTTAGACTTTTAGGTCGAGCAACTAAAAGAATCTAAGATCATAGTCTATTACCTTTTACCATTGGGAGCTGATTTTGTATAATTTTATGTAACCGAATTTTTCTATATATATAAAGGGTACAAGTGTTTAATAATATATGGTATAAGTTGCTGAATAGAATTGTAGGACTTTGTTTTTATTTTTTGTAAATTGTAATATCAAACTTAAATCACAGATTAGGCAAGCAAATGGTAATGTTTTAATGCAAAAACGGTTAGACCGGTTAATTTAAAATCATAATTTATTTTATATATTTTCTTTATATTTGATTTTATAACTACACGTTTTAAAATTATTATAAAATCTCAACTATTAATTTCCTTTTCGTATAATTTTTTTTCATTTAGACCTAAATTTATATGTATCTATAATTTCATATGAATAAGTGAAATTGTTTTTTCTGGTTTACTTGTGCCTTTATGTTCAAGTGCTTATAATAGGAAAATGACTAGGAAATAACTTAACTACACTATCATGTAGGTAGTTAGCTACATGATACAAACACAAACATTTGGTGGAGTCACCATAGTGTAGTGTATAAGTAAGGTCCACCAAGTGTTTGTGTTTGTATCATGTAGGTATAAGTAAGGTCCACCAAGTGTTTGTATGTGCATCATGTAGCTAACTGGCTACATGATGATGTAGCTAAGTTATTCCCAAATGACTATACTACTAACGCTACATAACTTACGTGCCACACTCACATACTATTTATGTTAAATTAAAATATACAATCTTTTTTATAGCGATTAAATTCTACCATTTTTTCTTTATATAAAAAATTACATGCTATCATTATTGATAAATTCTAATGTCCGTGATAACTTTTTATGATAAAATGCATATAGATACTCATACACATGAATGGTGATTACAATTGTTAAAATTTTTGCACATTTACAAGAAGGAAAACATACAAGATTTAATTAAGCACAAAGGGCTACAAGGAAGGATGTAGCACAAATATTTGGTGTCCTCAAGATTCTTTGAAATATATTGCATAATCTTGGATGAACATTGTGCCCCACAAAGGCATAAACTAAAAAACATAATGTATGCATACATCATACTACATATATATATATATATATATTATAAAAAATGAAAATCATGCGATTAGTGGCTTCGAATAAATTGATATCTACTAATTAATTCCCAACCAACGAATTTTTGCCGAAGTATGTGAAACAACTCTTTGAAAATTATGTAGCATTCGTTCGAATCTGACGATACATACCGCAAGAACTTATATACTCAATCTCGACAAATAATCACTTGTAATCATTTTTTAGTTATTTGTGTGTATTCTTATATATAATTTCATGTGTTTCTAAGTTCAATGAAATGTTTTAGTTTTATGTACCTTTTATAATTTAATCAACTTAATATTTTATTTTTTGTATTTATTTAATAACTTTAAATTATATATATGTTATTTTGTTTTTGTTTTTTAAAGTGGGAGAAAGATGAAAAGATGACTATTATCATGAATTGAGAGGTGGAGAGAGCGAGAACTTCTCATATGCTTTAAGTCTTGCAAGAGTCATGGCCGGATGCGTTTTTTCATGTTAAAAAAAGAATTAGAAAATAGAAGTTTGTGCATATTTGCTTCTTCTTATTCCATGTAAATAAATAATAAATGAAACAAAATAGTTGTTAACTTTATAAACTCTTCGTCACTATCTTAGTATAGAAGTAATAAGATATCAAATAAAATATTACGAGGATGAGTATGAACAAAAGATAGAAAAAATATAATTTTTCAAGAGAAAAAACATCTTTTTTTTTAAGATTTGAAAAACGTATTTTATAATGTTATCTCTTCTATTAAAATAAACCTTTTTTTTTATAAGTTTTGTCCGTTCACAGATAAAAATCTCCTTTTATAGCAAACAGACACGACCTACATTTTGTTTTAAAGTTATTTCAATATGACAACAACAATTAAAAATGATTTATTTAAGTGCAAAAGCTAAAGGTATTATATGTCAAAAAGCCAATGATTTAAAAGGTAAGAATATTTATTTATTTATAGGGGCTACTATTTAGCCCCCTTTTCTCACAAACTTAAATGTCAAATCAAGAATGTTATATTTGCAAGATAGCTTTTTCACTCATACATGTCAAATCAAGGAGGTTATATAGATAATCAAAGAGGGCTATATAGAATCACCCTTATTTATATAATACATGACCAAAGTATTAAGGTATTGGAAGATCGATCGATGTTGATTTGATTACCGATTGTACATCAACCAAAAATACCAAAGAGAAATCGTATTTTCTCTTAATTTTTTCTACCACTTCATCATCCTACTTATCACAAGATGATATGTTGGGTTCACTAATTCTCTTTCGTCACCTCATACATTGATTTTGATATTTGTGTTGATCTTGTAAGTAGGACAAAAAATAAGAGGATATATCACCTCTCTAAGAGGGGGACTTTATATCTTCCTAATAAGTCATTCGACATATCTTCCTACTTAAGGCAAATGTCAAAATCAAGATAGGAAACAAGAAAATATAATTAGTAGATTTAACATGTTATAATTTCATAGGTAAGATGATAAAGTAAATGAATTTGACAGGAAAATTCAAAAACAAAAACCATCTTCACAATTAGCTTATCACAAATCTTTTTGACAGTGTCACAAGTAATAGTACCCGCAATAACAACCATGTCAATACCATTAACTTATCATTAACACTCCAAAAAAACCGTGTAATGCTCATTACCCTCGTAACAAGCTCACAATTAAAAGGTAAAAACAAGCCATCAACAAACCCACTGGAGCAGGATCACGAGCTTGACTTGCTCATTGCGGCCCTTTGATGAGCTCATCACGACCAAGGCTTTGTCGGCATGGTGCTCACACCTCCAAGACGTGGTGGGTGCAATGACATTAACTTTGTTTTTTTTTTCTTCACTTTTATTGTTATACATCGGCTTAATTTAAAATTTTGTTTTTCTATAATAACAGTTAGCCAGGAGCTAAGGTTCATCATCCGTCTTGCAAACGAGGAAGGCTCTTTGACTCTTGGAGTGCCCAAGGTTTTCCAAACGAAATCATCAAAAAGTTTGAGAAATATGTTTAAAAAATAGCAATTAATTAAATAAAAAAGAAATTATATTGATTCAATACAAATGATGAAGGAACTACAAATACTAGTGTTGTTACTGGTTGGTGGTATGTTGGGAGTGATCACGTCATATGTAACTATGTGTAGTTGGTTAAGTAATGAGAGTGTGATACAGACGCGATGTTACGGTGGGAGGACATACACTTGATATTTTAAGTAAGATATCAAAGGGTATCTAAATACCTTTTTAAAAAGCCGAAACTCACTTTTAGGTGCTTGGTAAACAAAAGTGATTATAGCTTACTGTTTTTGTGAAAGCTAATAAACACTTAGGCACTTAGCTTATAATAGGTATTACTGCATTGACATACCTCTTAAACGAGAGGTGTTTTAGTCATTTGAGTATTTTAGTGATTCAAGTGTGGATGTGACTTATATTCTTATATTTAAAAAAAATCATGTGTAAACTCGTATATACCTTTTTATGATTTATAAGAAAGTGTAACTTATTTTACTTTGTAAAGTCATTATTAGTCTATTAGATAAATGAATTACATATATGTTACATGAAGTATAGGGTAAATGATTTGTTATTGTGGCACATGCCTTTTGACAAGGAAACAAGATACTTGTAGCATTGCGGTTTGATGTATATGTTGGAATTAGTGTGTAGCAGATATTTGTTGGAATTATGTTTAAAAATGTGTAACAATATAATGGATTTGACGTGAATCAAAGTATTTGGAACAAAAAAGTGCCAAAAGAATATATCCAACCCAATTTCTTCACTTTTCTTGTGGAAACAAGTTTGATTATTAACAAAAAAGATGAATGAAATTACCTTTTACTCCTTGATACTAGGCAACAATGTGAGCAAGCTGCATCTTCTCAAGCCATGCTCCCAAAGCTGCATGATCATTCTTTTCCGCTTCTAGTGGTTCCGTCTCCAAACCCTTTGGTGCGACTGCTGCTACTGGTTCCTTTACCAAAGAATGAACCCATGAAACATCCGGCTCAGCAAACTCGGACCTTCCGGTTCGAACCGCTTCATCTCTATTCATATTCCAGCCCACATTTCCTCTAGCCGAATCCCATTTCAACAAGTACGGGCTAAAAGGAGCCAAGTAAGGTTGTTCAATGCCCCTGGGTGACACTATTCTAGGAGATGAAATGCCATAAAAAAAACCTCTGGCGAATATGGGTTCAGTGAAGATAACTGATTCAACACCACCGGTCTGTGTGGTGGCGTAAAAACAGTCGCCTGTTGCCGCCTACGCAGTTCACGATCAAGGAGCATAAGCTCGTTTAAGTGATCGTATCTACCATTAAAAGACAATCTTGTTCGGCTTTCTTGAAGATTGCCATCGTGCAGGTGCATCATATGTGATGGAGAATATGGCACTGGGGACATGGTGGCGGCGGCTGAAGACCCATGTGGTGATGGAAGAGCAGACCTTGTTAAAACATACAAGGGGCGGGGTTCTTCATTTGTATGAGAAAAGAAACAGGCCCTTCGAGCACAAAAGGTTCCATCTTTACATAACTTTTGTAATTTGGAATGAGTAACAGAGAGAAAGAAAAGAGAATGAATTTTGTTATTCTCATTACGTTCAAATGTGATCTGAACAGAGTATTTATACAAATGTTAAACTACACCATGTTTACTATCTTGCACTTAACTAACTAAAATGACAGCTCAACAAACTAACCAACTAACAGTGAAGTATTTATCCCAATATCCCCCCTCAAGATGGATGCTTAAAAATATTTTTAAGTGCCATCTTGGACAAAATAGGAGCCATTTTTGAATGAGATAGGGGTTTTGTAAAAATGTCTGCCAGTTGATTGGTTGTATGAATAGGCATGAGCTTTATTGTGTGATCTATAATCTTGTCTCGTATGAAATGGCAATCGATCTCAATGTGTTTAGTACGTTCATGAAAAATAGGATTGACAGCCAACTGCATTGCTGAGTTATTATCACAGAAAACTAGTGTGGGTTGATCTGAATTAATGCCAAAATCACGAAGTAATTGTCTCAACCAAATGATCTCACTAGTGACTGATCCAAGTGCTCTATATTCAGCTTCTGTTGAACTTCGTGAAACTGTAGGCTGCTTTTTGGATTTCCATGATATTAAAGAATCACCAAGAAAAACACAAAAGCCTGTGACTGATCGACGAGTGTCAACACAACCAGCCCAATCCGAGTCAATAAAAGCCTTGAGTTGCAATGATGCCTTTGATGAAATAAAAAGGCCTTGACCAGGATTGCCTTTTAGATATCGAAGCAAGTGATGAGCAGCTTGAAGATGTGGCTGTTTTGGTGCAGAAATATATTGACTTAGTCGATGGACTGCATATGTAATATCTGGTCGTGTTATTGTAAGATACAACAACCGACCTACTAAGCGACGATATTGAGAAGGATCTTGAAGTGGATCACCATCAAAAATGGATGTTTTATGTCGAGGATCCATCGGGTAAGAAATTGGTTTAGAAGCCAACATTCCAGCATCTTGTAGGAGATCTAAAACATATTGTCTTTGAGATATAACAATGCCATCAGGTGATCTTGCAATTTCCAAACCCAAGAAATGTTTAAGATTTCCCAAATCTTTAAGTCGAAATTCTGCACTTAATCGTTGCTTTAAATTGTTGATAGCAAGTAATGATGATCCAGTAATCACTATATCATCTACATAAACTAACAATGCTACAAAATTATCACCACTTCCTTTCACAAATAAGGAAAAATCTGCTTTTGATTGTGTGAATCCTTCAGAAATAAGAAAACTCGAAAACTTTGCATACCATTGTCTTGAAGCTTGGCGTAATCCATACAAAGATTTTTCTAATTTGCAAGCTAACTTCACTTGTGGATCAGCAACAACAGATGGATTATATCCTTGAGGTAATTGCATGTACACTTCTTCCTCTAAATTACCATTAAGAAAGGCATTATTCACATCTAGTTGGAATAAAGGCCAAGATTTCTGAGCAGGAATAGTCAACAGAAGTTTAACCGTAACAAGCTTTGCTACAGGTGAGTATGTATCTAAAAAATCTACTCCTTCTTGTTGGTTATATCCTTTAGCTACCAAACGAGCTTTATACCTTTCTATTGATCCATCAGCCTTTCTTTTAATTTTGAAGACCCATTTACAGCCCAATGGTTTTCTATCATGAGGAAGAGGAACAATTTTCCATGTATTATTTAATTCCAAAGCATGTAATTCTTCATCCATTGCTTGTTTCCATTCAGGTTGTAGAACAGCTTCTTTATAAGAATTTGGTTCACATTGAGTAGCTAAAGCATAAGTATATGCTTGATAAGAAGAGGAAAGTTGATCATATGACAAAACAACAGACAAAGGATACTTCGATGAGGTTTGTTCTTGTATGGAATTGATCATATTACAATGAAAATCTCGAAGATAAGTAGGACGATTACGTTATCTTTGAGATCTTATAGGTATCTCAGTATGAATATGGGTATCTGTTGACTGATTTTGGGTAGGAAGATGGTCAGGAATAGAAGATGAAGGTTGAGGTAAAACATGAGATATGAAAGGATTCACTTCAGAATTATTTGTGGCTTGTTTGAAAGGAAAAATTTCCTCATGGAAAACAACATCTCTAGAAACAAAAATCTGTTTAGTTTATATATCAAGCAATCTGTAAGCCTTCATTCCTTGAGGATAACCAATGAAAACACACGCCCTAGCTCGTGGATCAAATTTGTGTCTATGAGAATGTAGTGTTGAAGCAAAAGCCATGCATCCAAAAGTTCGAAGCTGTGAATAGCGTGGTTCTTCTTTGTACAATTTCTTGTAAGGAGAAATATTACCAAGAGACTTTGAAGGAGCTCTATTAATCAAAAAAGCAACTGTAGAAACACAGTCAGCCCAATAAACCGATGGCATGTGAGCCTGATAGAATAATGCCCTTGCAACATTTAACAAATGTTGATGTTTTCTTTCAACAACCGAGTTTTGTTGTGGTCTTTCAACACAAGAGAACTGATGTAAAACTCCATGCTGTTTGAAAAACTCAAAAAATTGAAGTTCTTTTGCATTATCAGACCTGAAAGTCTTGATATGAACATCAAATTGCCTAAGTATCATCTGAAAGAATTGAGGAATGACAACTTGTGCCTCAGATTTGTTTCGTATCAAATATATCCAAGTATATCTAGTACAATCATCCACAATAGTGATGAAATATCTATATCCTTGATGAGAATTGATTTGATAAGGGCCCCAAATGTCACAATGTATCAATTGAAAAGGTTTATCAGATACATTGTTTTTAGAAACAAATGATAAACGCTTTTGTTTTGCTAATGGACATATAGAACATGTATCAATACTATGATTCTTATTCAAAGCTAAAACACTATCAAGAGTCTTGATTTTATTTGTAGATGGATGACCCAATCTTTCATGCCATCTCTGAAAAGTGACTGCATTAACTCGAACTTCTGACTTTTGCTCTTGTAGTATGTATAACCCAGCTTGAACATCACCCTTTCCAATCACACTCTGGTTCTTGATCTGTCGAATCATAGCATGATTATAGTATAGCTCAACCATTAAATTCTTATCATGTACTGTTAACATGGTAACAGAAATCAAGTTCAACTCAAATTGAGGAACAAACAACACTTCTTTGAGTAATAACTGATCATTTATTTTGATATCACCCATTTGATTCACTTGTATAAGAGATTGATTTGGTAATCGTATTCTGATGTTGGATATATCTTTAATATTTGTGAACAATTCCAGATTGTTACACACATGTCGTGTAGCTCCTGAATCTAATATCCAAACATTTGACTTGAAAAATCCAGAATTAAGAGTCAAGATGTAATGAGTACCTGTTTCAATATTATGAGAAGTAGTAACAGCATTGACAGATGCTAATTGACCTGAAAGAATAGCAATCAACTACTGACATTGATCATTTGTGAGATTAGTAACAACATCACTGATTGATTTCGAAGGATCTGCTATTGGAACATCCACAGTAGCATTAATACGACTGTCACTTTGATTCAGTGTTTTGTAACCAGGAGGAAAACCATGTAAACGGTAACATTTGTCTTGAGTATGTCCAATGCGTTTACAATGAGTACAGTAAGGAGAATCCTTCTTGACATTCTTGAAGTTAAAATTGCGATTCTTATTATTATTATACTGGTTGCTTTGATTGCTTGATCTAACATTGAAAGCCATAACAGAATCATTTGATTGAATGTTACCTATATCCCTTTGTCTTTCTTCTTGTATTATCAGTGAAAATACACGATTCACTGATGGTAATGGATCCATTAACAATATTTGACCACGAATCTGAGAATAGCTTTCATTTAAACCCATTAGAAAACTCATAATCTGTTCAAATTCTTTTGCTCCTCCACAAGTACATTTACCACATGTACAGTGATAATTGTAATTCATCAGTTCTTCCCAAAGCATTTTTAACTTTGTGTAGTAATTACTAACAGTATCCTGACCTTGAGTAAGATTCATGAGTTCTCGTTTGATCTGAAATATTCTTGGTCCATTGCTCTGTTGAAATCGTTCTTGAAGTTCTTTCCATATCTCAGATGCAGTCTCAAAATATATAATCGAAGTAGAAATCTCCTTTGAAACAGCATTTAAAATCCATGAAATGACGATGTTATTGTTCCTGATCCATGATTTAAGCTTCTCTGGATCTGATGGTTTGGGCAACGAATTATCAACAAATTCGAATTTGTTTTTGGCTGAAAGTGCAATCTTCATAGACCGACTCCATGAAGCATAGTTATCACCGGTTAGAATTTGAGAAACAAGAATAGAACCTGGATTATCGTTATGATGAATGAAATAGGGATCATTCGAAGAATTGTTATTTGAATTCTCCGCCATTGATGAAATTAAGGAGAATCAAAATCAGAGATGAAATTGCGGAAGCAAAAATTGATTAAGAACAATCGAATATAGAATTGCTAATTGATTCAAAAGAATCAATAGAAGAAATAAAAAACAGAGCATAGATTGCTCTGATACCATTTTGTAATTTGGAATGAGTAACAGAGAGAAAGAAAAGAGAATGAATTTTGTTATTCTCATTACGTTCAAACGTGATCTGAACAGAGTATTTATACAACTGTTAAACTACACCATGTTTACTATCTTGCACTTAACTAACTAAAATGACAGCTCAACAAACTAACCAACTAACAGTGAAGTATTTATCCCAATAATAACCGAGTCCTATATTGTGTAGGGTGAAGCCAGCATTCAAAAACCCCATGAGCAAACTCACAAAGATCTCTAAACCGACACTGTCCCTTCTTGAAATTGGGACACGGGACGCAACTATAATGAATTTTACGTGGGTCCTGCCGTCTTGCACTTTCTCCTGGATGTATAAACGGGCATTCGGTCCAATCATGCGAATAAGCCCGTGAACAAGGTTGGATCTTGTATGCAAACATCCTAAACTCATCACTTAAATATTCATCACTCTTTATATCAGGAAAAAAAGGGTCAATTGGATACTCTTTCTTCTCGTCTGATGTGCATACAACGTCAAGATCTGACTTCAAATAAGTCAAACCAAAGTCACCTCCTTTTTGAAGTATATTCTCTAGTGCAATCTTTAATCCCGATAAATTTGGAGGCACACAAACAACATCAACAGGCCGGCAACCATTAGCATCAACTAACGCAGGATCAGCACCATAACTTAACAAGATTTGAATAACATCAAAAGCATTTAGAGAACCACTTGAAGTAGCACAGTAAAGGGCGGTTGTTTTACTAGTGTCACAATAAATATTTACATTAGACTCTGATAAAGAAAGTATAAACCTTACAGCATCAAGGCTACCATAAGTTGCAGCAATCATCAATGGAGTTCTCCGCTCCATTAACATACGTTTAGAGCTTCTTTGATGCCCATACCATAATCCCACTTCATTAATGGCTGAAGAAATATAAGTGGTTAACTGCTTAAATCCGTTTACATCATTATTGGCAGCAAGTTCAAGTAAATTTGAGAGAGAAATGTTGGGTTCAACTATTTTCGTTGAAATGTTCATATCTTGCAACAGGGAAGCAGATGTGGCTTTGGAGGTTAATTGATCAGAACCACTACACATGTTTCTTCAACCGCTATTGAAAACATTCGAGTCCATAAACAAAATAGAATCATAAACTTTAAAGGGTTTTAATATAAATAAATGACAATTACTATACTATTATTCCATGCATCTATACCCCATTAAAGAGAATATGAAAAAGATTTTTGTCATGGAAAAAACATATCAAATTTGTAAAAGTAATAAAAAACAAGGATCTGAAGTAAAGCTCACTGCTCACCAGAGATATGCATATGAAGTTTGCAAGATCATTGACAAATATGCAAATCATGTGTACTTATAGATGAAAAATAACAACAAAATCTTTACAAATATGGCATCAGAAATAAAGCAAATAAATATTCAAAGGTTTTCCTATACCTGCAAAATCTCCCATATTACAAATATGAATAACATTTTAAAAAAAGTTAATTTATAAATGTGTACTTATAAGCTCCATGTTCGACCCTTGCTTCTTCAATTGTCACCTTTCTTTTTTTCTTCTTCTTTTAATCATGTATTCTTACCTTCATTGTCCATCAAGCACTCCAATAATTTCACACTCTATTAGATTTTAATTTTAATCTACAAGAAAAATAAGCAACGAACGTCATTATATTTATGTTTGTAATGGGAGACTTTATATCAATTATCCTTTTATAAAATTTTTATAAATATCTACTTACTAATAAGATTAAGATAAATATCAAAATCAAGAGAAGAGATAAAAAAATTAATGAACTCCACATATATCACAACTAAGCGGATAAGATAACAAAATATGATAATATAATATGGAGAAATATAATTTTTCTTAGGTTACGTCACATTAGGTGTTGACCATGGGAGGTGAATTAATTTGTGTAACACTTATCTTTTAATGATTTTATACATAAGTTTACGTTCATTTATTTTTATTTTTTTCTTATATATAGTAAATTACGATACAGATTATAGGGTACAATACTTTTGAAATTGTACAGCTGATTTTATATCTTATTCAACTCATAATATTTAGAGCATGTGAATATATATTTTGTAAATGAATATTTTCTCATATCCCTCCTCTCGATACGCCATCACTATAAATAATAGTACATATGGGATGAGCCTGACTAATGGGCCTTGGGCCAAGGATAAAAACATTACAAAGATAGACTAACTATACATATATACACTAACATATTTGTGATCATCTGCATGCATTTTGTTATAATACGGTATTTATCAGAAAACATACTTTTCGAATTGAATACTAAAATTTTCATTTCTCCGAGATGTCTCTCCTCCCATTTAGGTTTCAAAGCCGAGTTACGGTTTAGGGTTTCTTGGATGGATCTTCAACACGAGTTACGGTTTATCTTCTTCGTGTGTCGATTCAATCTATCCAAAGGATTCCAAGTAAGTTTCGACAATGGAACAAAGGATTTCATCGAGTTCTTGTTCTTGTTATTGGTTTAAATCTGGTTCCTGGTTCATAAATTTTGGTTCGATTTTAGGGTTTTCATTTTCTTGGTTCTTGGTTCAGATTTTGATTTTAGGGTTTTTGTTTTTAGAGTGTTTGGTTCGAATTCCATATCAGTACAGATTAATGGCTTGGAATTCCAAATCGATTTTGGCAACATGTGTACTTCATGGTGTTCATGTTAATGGCTTGGAATTCCGGATCGTTTTACCCAGATTTTGTTCTTGATTTAAAAGGTATGTATATGTGACTCATGTATATGCGATTGAGTTTTTGAATGTTTGGGTTTTCCATTCAAGAAGATAAATCTTCTTGAGTTTGTGTTCTTGCTTGCCTAGATGAAAATTTGATATTGATGAATCTTCTTGAGTTTGTGTTCTTGTTTCCATTCAAGAAGATGAATGCTTAAGATGAAGATGAAAATTTAATATTAGATCTTAATTTCATTTTCTACTGATGTGGCAAAATTAATGATGTGGAAAATATAATAATATTAAAAATAAATCAAAATTTAGATTTTTATCTGCCACCTAAATAGTAGGTTACTTGATATACTAAATAGTAATTTTGGAAACTTTACTATATTGAATGGCAGTTTTAAAATATGAGTATACACAATAGCAAAAAGTGTCAACTTCGACATACTTTTGGATACTAAACCCTAAAATATATGCTACTCTAAACATGTAACATATCCCCATATTATAATAACTTAAGTATGAATAGTTTTTAGAATAGGTATAATAATCATTTTTATAGAACTTATCAAATTATGTGTCGTTTGTTTTTTAAGAGGCTATGAGTCCGAATTTGAATGTCACGACTGAATATTAAGAGATTATTTTGACGTTGAAATGTTCATTCATATTTTACTGTGTCTATTTTATAATATTTTATATTCAACTATTACATTTTTAACAAAAATCTAAACTTTTCTAACTATAAGATAAAACATTTCAATAAAAAAATATCAAACCATAATAATACAATGAATTAAAACAAAAATATTTAAGAAAATAAAAGATGTGTAGCGGCATGCGTTGGCTGACGACGACTAAGAGAGGGAGAATGTCATGTAAGTAGAGGAGTTAGGGAGCAGATGTTGGCGTAGACATGTGAATCATGAATTTTGTTAAGAGGTGTTTTTATCTCTGATTCATTATGGAGTTTTAAAAGGTTTTTAGATCTTAATGAAAAACAAAAACCGATCTGTATATCTTAAAACTTCTTATTGAATCAGATTAAGATGTATTAAGACGTTTTTCAGAAAAACAAACGAAACCTTAATCTATGTTATTAATGAAGAATATTCTACTTATTGTTTGTTTAGGTCAGTCAATTTTGTGTAGATTTTGCATTTGTTATTTACGACAATAAAAAAAGAATTTTGACATCCATCAAACAAACTATTCATGCCTTGATTCAAACCATAAGTTGTTTTTGATTAAAAAGTAAATATATATGCTACTCTTTTCAAACACTATAACATCTATACTATTATAAAAACATTCAAGTCTTTTAATTAAACTATTAAATTTTAAGTGTTTTAAAATTACTAAATTATCCCTCATATAAACTAAATTGAGTAATTATTAGATATAGTTAATAATTAATAATATATTATAAAGCATTTAGGCCTTTTGCTTAATCTCTTAAATTTTAAGTGTTTTGAAATTACTAAATTATCCCTCATATAAACTAAATTGAGTAACTATTAGATATAATTACTAAGATTCTTATATTTCATTTTAATAACTAAACTTTACATATTTAAGAAAATCAAATTCAATACAATTTTTTTTGAAAGTCAAAGCCAATACAAATTAACTTAATTATTAAAAAATATCTTCATAACATTTTTTCAATTATGGAGAACAAAAAAGTAACGGAAATAAAAAATAGATAAAGAAAATAGACATGTTACAAAATGAAAATTTTTCGATGTCATCGTATGACCGTACTTCTTACGTCTTAAAAACGAACATATTAACGAGTAAAAATTATTCATTGCCGCCACATTACGCGGATATCATACTGGTAGTCTAAAAAGGTTTTAATGAAAATTTAGCATTATTTCTGACTTACAATAACCAACACATGAAGAAAGGTTGTCAACTAAGAGATGGTTAAGATCAGGCTCGCTTAATCATAATCCTCTATCTCATTTCATAATACATATTGCAAGCTATAAAACTATTATTCGTTCTTAAACGATATAACTTACATTTAATTTATATACTTGGTGTATTTTTAGTGGATCAAAGTATAACGAAGATTAGTTTTATGCCTAAGTAGAAAGGTCAATTGTTTCATCTCAGTGTCCATTATAAAAGATAAAAGTCGTCGGTGATCACGAGTTTGGTGACACTTATTTGCACGAATGTACATAATTCTCCATCTGGTTACATCCTCCTCTAATTGTATTTCAAGCATTGGTCCCCTCTATTGTTTTAGGGGATGTTTGATAAAACTATTGATTAAGCGTAGAATGATTATATGATATGAATAATCCAAAAACTATATAAATTGTCTATGAATGTGATATGCTGTCTTATAAGGATTTTAAATACACAATATGAATCATGAAAATTATCATTTTAAACTTTGTAATAATTTATTATAAAATAAGACATGATCAATTGCAAGTTGAATCACACCAGGACCATTACGTATGTGGTGGTGCCGACTCATAGTGTGATGGCAATGCTTCACACTTCACGACAGCTTTTGATATCGACCCTTTTATGCCATAACTCACATCATCACCGTTAGTTACCACCACTCACTATCCTGAATACTTAGTTCCGTGTATCACCATTTGTTGCGATCACATATCATATGCAAATATGTCATTATCACTCTTATCATTCTTAATTATGACATGTATTTTAGTTCTTAGTTATTTCCTTTTTAAACACACATTTTCAAGTTTAGTAGTTTCCCAAAGATAAAAGATGTTAAATTAAAAAGAAACTAAATAAAAAAGAAAAAGAAACCTCTTCACAAGTAAACAGGAAGTATATATTTTCTTAAAAATAAAGAAAAAAAATTTCACGTAAAAAAATGTAAAAAATAAAAAGTAAAATAATTTTCAACTAAAATTCGAGGCAGATCACATTCCTCCAAGAAACGGACAAAATGGTCGATGTGTTTGTGACAAATGAACATTGAAGTCCCCTTTCTTTCTTTCTTTCTTTTTTTTCTAAAATAAAACCACTAACGCGCTTATAGACACGCGTTGGTGCTGCGCGTATGACATTCGCCGTCGTCCGACGACCATGCCAGGCTCAGCGTCGTCGACCCACCGCCCTGAGGGTTTAATTGAGAGGCTCCGCTCCGCCGCCGCGGACGGCGGAGAAGCCAAATTGAAGGTCCTCAGGGAACTTAAAAACCAGATAATTGGCAATCGAACGAAGAAGCTCTCGTACATCAAGCTAGGTGCCGTTCCTTCCGTCGTCTTCATTCTCTCATCCGCTTCCTCTTCAGCCGATTCCCTTCTCGTCCAGTGTGCCGCGACCATAGGCAGCTTTGCGTGCGGCGTTGATGCCGGTGTTAAGGCCGTTCTAGATGCCGGAGCATTTCCGCACCTTATAAATCTTCTTTCACATCCGAATGAAAAGGTATCGCTAATTCGTTACCAAAACTGACGTCTTTAAATTTTCGTATTGATAATGTTGCCAATTCTAGAAATTAATGTGCCTAATTGTTTAGGATTAGGTTAGCCTGCACATGGTGCAGTTTTCTCCATAACAGACATTCTAGATGGTTTGGTTTTGGAACTCGTTACATAAACAGAGACTTCAAGATGATGATACTCCCCTGTGCCTACTGCCTACATGCTTAGGCTGATAACAAATTCGACTGGTTGATTTAGGGCACCCTATGAAGATAATCATGATGTCCTTTGTTCAATTGTTCCATGAAGTTATTAATTATGCTGATAAATAGAACTTCTATGAGTATAACATTGTTGGTAACAGGCTAAATTATATGGCAATGCGAAATGCAGTTTGTTAGTTCAAGTACTTTGTCATGTAAGGTAAAGTAGTAACAGTAATTGTGACTGTAAGATTGCCCAACTTCCAGGGACTATTCACTTGTGGTATGAGAAGGAAGTTGAAGCAAAATATAGTGTTGGTATAGCTACACAATTGGAGTGTCATCTTCTTTTACGTCTCTTATGTTGATCGTGGGCTGTGGAGTGTGTAAACCTTTGGTGCCAACAATTTATGTTGGATGTTATGTCTTTGAAATATTGAATATGGCAAAGTTTATTTCTTACTCCAACATAAAGAGGGAAACCATCATCTACTTCTGTTGTACTTGAGTCAATATTACACAATAATTCCACCTTTGATCTTTATCCGTTGCGCGGATAGCTAAAATGAGAAACAATAGAAAGATGTCGAGGTAATAAGATAAAACTGGCTTAAAATGTGTAGGAACCAAAACAATATGTCTGCTCTTTGTCAGCTACTGTGTTGGATTCTATCAGGGTAAATTGCAGATTGATGCTTGTCTTGATAGAATGGAAAACAAGTGGTGTAAAACTGTAAATGTAACTAGCAAACTTACTTCTTTGTGGTTGGGAGATCATATGTTCAAGTCATAAAAACGCCTTTTTAAGTTTTTAGATGTTATGTAATGAGTGTTAAGACAGTAAATCTAATCCAACAAGGCCTAGCAGTACCAAGTCCTCGTAGGTTCAAGCCTCAACTAGACACATCAAGCAGTTCATTTTAATATATTTCTCAGGCTTAATATGTTTTGTAATTGTTCTAACAGTTACCCGGTTTTTACGTCTATAGATTTGATTAGTAGGATAAACTCAACCCATTCCTGCTTAGCCCATTTAATTCTGCTTTTTTTTTAAATGTTTAATTTAGTGGTCAGCTGCTGATTGAGTTATTAGTTGCTGATCAAAGTGATAAGTTGACACAATGATGTTATAGTCTCCATCGGGCCACAACGTTTTGTGGCGATACACAGCTGCCAGGGTGGCGTGGTGCTGTGGTGACCAAAAAACACCATGTTGTTTGTATGGAAACAAGAAGCACTTGCCCACATTCAGCAAACTAGAACGTGATCCTTTATAATATCAACTATACATGCATGGTACATTACAACTATTAGGTTTCTTACATAGAATCTAGAATTTAATGACATAGTAAAGTTAGAGCTAAATTCCCAAATTCAAAGCTTGCACACCATGCATAGAGAACTGTACATTTCCCTGGCTTAGGTAAATTCAGTTTTAAAAAGAAAATGAATAAAACATAATAGCTAAAGAACTGGCTAAGCAACCCAAAATGTGATTTCATGGAATGCTTTGATAAACACCTAACTTGGAGATTAGTAAATGTTGCTATATTACAAGTCACAATTATAAGAAAATGCTGCTATAGAACCTTAAATCTTGTAGAGGGTAAACCTTTTTCAACTTGTTTTCATTCTATAGAGGGTTAACCTTCTTCAGCTTGTTTCCATTCTATAGAGGTAAACCTTAAATCTTAAATTATCAGTAAATGCTGCTATATTACAAGTTTTAATTTAGTCTTCAATTCATCGAACTCAAAAGGCAAAACCTTACAACCTTTGTTTAAATCAAGGAGCTAGAAGATGTAGTATATCTTGAAGCATGATGCAATGGAGGATTAAACGTGAGAGGCCAAAGGTCTATGAAGTAGCCGAGATAAGACATAATACAATACCTATGGAGTGGTTTAACAAGAACGCAAGCAAAGATGGCAAGGAAATATTCATTTGGGATGGGGTTTGCACCATTGGAGCTTTTTCAGTATAGTGGCTTCATGTTGCATAGGATGGGGAGGATACATGACATGATGACAACGTGGCAGTATAAAGGCAGGATGGTTGAAGTGGAGAGGATGGTTGAATTGAGAGTGTCGACAAGAGTATTATGCGTCAAGAAAGTTTCATTGAAGTTGAAGAGGATTAAACCAACTATGTTATGGGGGGAGTGTTGGTTGATGAAGAAGGTGTGATAGAGGAAGATGGAAATGACGGAAACGACGACGTTAGGCTGGAGTGTGGTAAAACCATGTTAAACAAGATACCAAATGAAGTATTCAGGATAGAGTTAGGAGTTGCGAGTCTCGTCAGTAAGCTGGGAGATGGAAGATTGCATTGGTTTGGGCACGCAAAGAGTAGGAGACAACTAATAACACCAGTTAGGATAGCGGAAGTTGTTATAGTTAATTGAACGAGAAGGCGAGGATGCCCATCACTGAGGTGGGAAGATAGATTGAGGCTCGAAAAGGAGGAGCTAATACTCTCCAAACATACAATATTCTTGTATAATATATTATTATAATAATAAAATTAAAAAAATCGATAAATATTTAAATAAATATATATATATATATAAAGCAATAAAAATAAAATTTAATAATATTAAATTAATATGTTATAAGCAAAGTAAGTTTAATACTTAATTCACATTAATAATATACTAATAGTTTCCTCTATTTAATACAATTCAATGACTTTTTATGATACCACCTAGCTTTTGGTTTTCACGATATAAGCCGGAGGTCTTCGTGGAGCTATCTCTTCCCCTGCATAGAGGTATGACCGTCTACATCCTACCTTCCCCATACTCTGTCATGCGGGACTCGGGAATACTGTTGTATTAGTTATTAGATTTTTTAGGGATTGGATCCTTGTCTTCCAATTATAATGTCTCTGGGGTTGCAATTTTCATTATGCATAGTTTGATTGGTGATTTTGATATCATTAGGAGTGTATCTGTGTATGTTTACCTCTCAAAACTAAACTTTGGGAGAGCCAATTGGCTTCTCGTACATCAATTAGACTAATTTTTTTCTTTGTTTCTTCATAAATTTTCTAGTATAGTAAATTTCGATTGCTCTGTATTAGAATGATCACATCCTTCTCTATCTCTCCACACTCAAAGGTATCTAGTTATCTACATCTACTGTTTGCCGAATCACGCATTATTTGACGAAAATTGCACTAGCAATATCACTTGTTTATGTTATGACGGAGGAAGTTTTTTTAAATAATCACTCTTTTTGATTTATTGGTATGTCATCCTTTTAGTTTAATTTAGCAATATTACTTGTTTATTTTTTGATGGATTTCAATAAATTCTAAACTTGAAACAGAAACATTCTTAATCCTATATATTAATCCATTTCCACTATTTGTCTATGTTGCACTAGGAATGTTCTATAAATCTACATATGTTGTGGGTCACTAGTGTGTAGTAGGTGGCAGGATTTTTAGGGTGTGTTTACATTGGGAGTTTGGGATTGAGGGAATGGGTATGGGATTGATTGTATTTCTTTGGTACGAGGGTATGGGTTTTGTGGATACCCAAGAAATGGAATATCCCCATACATTGCTCAAGGGAGGGGGGTTACAAAACCCGTTTTTTATTTTCAAACCCATACTGAAATCTATACCCAGTCATATACTCATCATATATGATTCCTATCTTCTAACCAAACACCACCATAGGGTTGCATACTCTAGATTAAATTCCACTAGTTCTTTCTGGCCTGCAGTGTAAGCAATGCTCTCAAATTTCTTTATGGTTTGGTATCAACATCATTAGTATTTGTGCGTTATGATACTTGGCTTGCATTTTCATACATGTAATTTCTACTTGCGTTCCCCTTCTTTAAGCACTTACTATATATGTCTGTTCTAGATCCACATTTCATGTACACTTCTTTCAATTTTGCTTGTCATCACTAGCTGATCCATTTTGGATAATTTCTATTTATAAGTTTATGATATAAACACCATTAGTAACTAGAGCTAAAACAACTATTGCAATACCACGGGGCTGAGACAATCACCCGAGTCAAGACATTGGTTAGATGTGTAATTTCTTATTCCCTGCTTTTAAAGCTCCAATGATCTTTATTCTGGGTTTCCCATGGTTTTTATTAATTTTGCCAAAACCATTAAGATTAGCATGTCTCACTCCCTTTTGACTTTATTCTCTCTCAAAGGCTCTGAGTTTTGGTCTTTGCTATTAGGCTTCTTTATCAGTGCTAGTTGCGATGAACTATTACATTATTTTGTGGGTCCCACGGCAAATCCATAGATTGCTTCATATATAACTGAATGTAACAATCACTTGTCCAAGTAATTGTAAGTTTCCTATATTCTCATGCTATTCAGCTATTATATATATTCATCAGTTTTTTGTTATCCACATCTTCTGATATTGGCATTCTGTTGAACAAGTGCTGCATATAAGAGTTTGTATTTATCCTGCAGGTTGTAGATACAGGTGCTCGTGCCCTTAAAATGATATATCAGTCAAAGATGGCTCCTAAGTATGACTTTTTTCAGGAGAAAAACATGGAATTTCTTTTATCTTTGTTAGATAAGAATAATGAAAACGTAACTGGACTTGGTGCAAGTATCATAACGCATTCTTGTGAAACAAACGATGAGCAGAAGATACTGGGTGATGCTGGAATTCTAAAGAAGCTTATCGACCTCCTTGAAGGCACTACAAGTCAGAGAGATGCCAGCTTAGAATCGTTTGCTACGATTATCAAAGAAAACCCACAAGTAATTTCAAAGTTCGTGGGACCTGAAAATGGTAGAACGTGGGGTAGTTTAATAGAATTAACAAAAGATAGGTACCCAAGGACAAGATTGCTTGCATGTATGTGCTTAATTTTGATGAAAAATGCTGATCCATCCTATCTTCAATCAGTAGGAATCAGAACTAAGTTGATATTGGTATTGCTTGAACTTATCGATGATCCTTGTCAACTGGGAGATGAAGCATTGTTTACTTTATCTAGTTTCATATCAGATGAAGAGGGTCTGCAAAAGTTGGCTTTTGAGGCCAATACAATTGACAAACTTTGTGATCACATGCAAAAGGAATTATTACAACCCAAACGTCTCCAGGGAATATTTATGACATTAACCAATCTCTGCTCGAATCTCGAATGTTGCAGATCTATTCTTTTACAATCATCCAAGGTATGTTGTTTTCATGAACTACAGTACTTGGTGCATCACCTCTTTGTTCTTTTGAAAGTTTGAAATCTGTTTTGTCTCGAGACGAGTGCTAACATAAACTTGGAAGGTTGGAGAAAACTTCTTAGATTGTTTTCTGAATTCTATTTGTTTGACTTTGGCTCTCAGCTGCATGCTTTTAACATCATAACTGATGCTCTGACTCATGCTACTGCTGATGTACGTGTTGCTGCTTGCATTTGTTTGAAAAATATCTCCCGCTCAGTTAAGGTTTGTAGTTTTCAGAAGACATTTGATATTGTTTTAAAGAATTTTTTTTTTGTAGATTTTCTCTAAAACTATTTTTCAGTATCTGAGTGCAGGTCATTTTATGACAGAAGCAGTTATTCTACCACTGATTCAGCTTCTATATGATACTTCTACTTCTGTTCAGGTATGAAGTCAGAAATGCGTACCCATGTGAAGTAGGGCACTAGGGCATGTAAATTAATAGTAAAGTATGAACTGTAATTTGATTATTGGGGTTAAAATTGCTACAAAATCTATCTAAAAGCTCAGTTGCGGAGTGTCAGGGTCTATAAGATAGAGTTTCCCAAGGTTTTTGGTGGTAGTTACAAGTTGTCAGATGTGTAACATAGAACTCACACTCATTAGGTGCTGACCATGAATCAAATTCCATGTTGATTGATACTAATTTGCAGGTTGCTGCACTCTGCACTATCAGTAACATAGTGGTTGATTTTACAATGCACAAGTCCCTTTTTGTAGAAAGCGGAGGTGTGAAACAGCTAGTTGAGCTATCAAAATCTATGGATTCAACTGTTAGGCTGAATGCCGTATGGGCTTTGAGAAACTTGATGTTTCTTGTCGACAACAGGTGTAAAGATGGGATCTTTTTGGAGCTCAGAGCATTGAAATTAACAAGCCTCGTCTCTGGTAATTCAGTGGTTACTGCTAGGGGCGGAAAATGGACAGGGTGGGTGGGTTGGGTAACGGGTCAATACGGGTAATATTTCTGTATTGGTTGCAACACACATCGTCAGTCCATAAATATTTAATATCGAATAAAATGCTTTATGAGGTCTTATGCATTAAAAAAATACATTTTGGCAACTTTGTTTAGTATATTTGTTTAAAGTTTTTTTTCTTTCAAAAAAATCCATTTGACCCGTTACAGATATCAGACCCATTTAATAAGTACATGTGTCGAAATTGCGACCTCTACTTCACGACTGTATTACACATAACAGATACTAGTACTTCTGTACAAGAGCAAGCTTTGGCCCTTGTATGCAACCTTGTCAATGGACCTGTGGATTCTATCGAGTACGTCTTCACTGAGGATGGTCTTTTACTGAATGCTGTTGGAAGGCAGTTATGGAATGCTTCAAAACCTGAAGTTTTGATTCAGGTTTGTTCCCTGTCTTTCCTTCAAAATCTGTGCTTTAGATGACTTTAAGGTCTTTAACCTGATATTATCATCAAAGTTTCCTGTTAGAGCAATTGAAAAAACTGACTAGCATATTCGAGTTTTTTTGTCTAGTTATCAGATTCATTGTTTTTCTTAATTTGTTTCATGATCCATAGTTAAATATTTATGCTATTACTCTGCCGTTTTGATCCTATCGATCGACTGCCAGAGGTGGCGGAGTTCATTGACATCTGTCAGAGGTGGCAGATTGGTAGGTTGGGTCAAAATAGGTCGTTTTTACTACAGTCAAACCATGCAGGCCTGAGTTGCCCCGTAAACACTATGTTGTCTATTTTTAATTCATTTTCTTAACAAAAAGTAAATGCGTTAGTTATGATTACAGGAGTAATATTATTACACTAATAAATCTTTGAATCACAATTTAGGAGGTAGTGTCCATTAAATATGGAAAATTATACTTTCTCCATCTAAATCTTCCTACTTCATCCTCCTACCCACTAGATGATGACATGTGGAATCCACTAATTCTTTTTCATCTCCTCTCTTGATTTTGACACTTGTCTTGATCTTGTGAGTAGGAATAAAAAGTAGGATATATAGAAATTCTCATTAAATATAGACTTTTAGCAACTGTCAACCTGTTTTACTCATTCCCCTTCAGCTGTTTTTATATTTGACCCAATGTTTGAGATAAAACACAAACCATTCATAAGTGAATGAGTTGAAATTTTCAGGTCTAATATCTACTGACCCATTTCGTGGACAGAAATCTTCTTCATACAGTTGATTATGTTGAGTACGAAATCGTAAATAGTTACCCTCTTGTTTGAAGGAAATACTCTTCAAAGACTTTTGATAGTTATTGAGTTATTTTGCAAGATGAATTGGGAAGAACACCGGCCTCTTTCTTTTTTCAATCGTTAGAAAAAAATAGATAGATAAGAAAAGATGTCAGCCTCTCTTTGGAATTGAGAGAATACCCCAAATGAATTTGACTTTAGTCTGTTTGTTTCATGGTTTTGGTACATGAACAGGGAATGTATGTGCTGTGCAACGTGGCTTCTGGAAAAGAGTTTCACAAGGAAGCAGTGATGCATCAACTTGTGGCAGAATCGTGTAGTGGTAATGATGAAAACCAAAGGCAATCAATTATGGTGAGAATGTTGCAAAGTGATGCTGCACGATTAAGAACAGCAGCTGTATGGACTATTGTAAATCTCACTATTCCAACCGGTGCTGGTGCATTAGCACGAGTTGTCAAACTAAGAAATGCTGGCATCGTTTCTCAACTAAAGAACATGCTCAATGATCCTTGCTTGGATGTCAAGGTCTCTTTCTTCACTCTCTTTATACTATCAAACTGTGTCATGATTTTCATTATGATCTTTAAGTTGACAAAATCGATAAAACGATCCCTTCACTTTTTTTTGTTTTTGCACTTGCATTTCTCAACCAAGGAGTTTATCATGTATTTAAAGTTTCATAACCATATCAGGTACATAATCTTGTCCAATATAAGCTGGATCAAGAGACCATAAAAGTTTTTTTTCTATATTTTTTTTAATGAACAGCAAAGACCATGAAAGTTTTAGCAATTACCTTATAATATTTATATTTTTAGTCTGTCATACGTTCTTGAATGATATGCTGTAGAGTTGGCAATTTAAGCCCATTTACTTATGATGTGTTTTAGTGAAGTAACCTTGTAAATCAAATTTATTCAAATAGTAGAATTTTGTAACCAATTGTTTACCGTTAAGGTAAAAGTTTTAGACAAAAAGTGTTTAGGGCTCGCCTAACCTGTACAAAAATTTACAAGTTCTTTATGCAATCTCTAAATATCACATATTTAAAATTAAAAATCTTATAACCATATCAATCACACAATCTCTATCCAATTTAAGTAAGTGTACGGTGTACCCCTCATTTTGGACAATTTTTCCTTGTCTTAAGTATGTGAGATGTTCTGGAATGATCGATTCTTGTTTGCAGCTTCGTGTAAGAACAGCACTTGGACAAACTATGACTTTTGGGGATTTCTCTACATGAATGTTGAAATGTTGGCCACTTCAGTTTCATTTAACTGCCGATGGAAATTATTTCCGTAAGTAATGGGACGCCTACATCAAGCTTGATTGGCAGTTGGCTGACTGTTGTTGTAACTTGTAACAATTAAAGTGTTCTGTTTTTAGTCTTTTGTGTTTTACCAAATCAATATTTTTCAGTCACCAATTTTGTTGGAGTTTATTTGTTTCTGTATATGGGGGAGATGAAGCAACCAGCAGCTTGTTTGTAATCTGCAACACTTCTCAAAGGATTTGGCATGAGAGTGGGTTTTTATTGCTTCACCTTCATCACTTCACCTCAAACTTACCAAGAATGCTTTGTTTCCTATTATATTATATTCTATGTATCCCACATGATGAATGATGTTAAAAGAACAAAAAAAGAAAATACTGATTGGGTAAATTGCACAGAAAAATAATCTACTTTAGAATATGAATATAATTATTTGGTGGGTATATGAATATGTCTCAATTTGGTATTTTTAAATACTATAAACTATTTTAAAAATATTAGCTGCTGGTTTGGGTAATAAATAGTTATAATTATAGAAGCAGACAACTGCTTTTTTGGATTCACAAACAACTGCTTTTTTGTGATGTGACTAGTTTGTTTGATGTTCATACGAGGAGTTAAAATTGTTTGTTTTGGAAGACATATATGACTACCGTCGCGTTGTAGTCAAACTGAATATTCTGCGTCATATAGATAGTTCGAATGGTGAGTTAAAGGTTCATGCTTTATCGTCCCAAATTGATGAAAATTACTCTTTTCTTCCTCTTCAAACAATTTTTTCAGATGGGTTAGTCTGGTTCCTCGACTCTTAAGGTTAACAACATCTTGGTATGAGAGTTTTCGACGATTGTATTCCTCGTCTTGAAAATTTAGCAAAAGAGGCATCAATGTGGCTGAATTGGTCCATAAGTTGGTGCAATCTGGAGTAAGGTGTTTGTTTGGTGGAGCGTCCATTTTCTAGACCCGTTTGCTCGTGTGGAAGTCATTGGGTCGATATGCAATTCTTCAAAATGGAAGTCATCAAGTACTTGTAATCCGCTCAACGTCATTTGCTATGTATTTTTTTTTTTTTGGGAAATTTGGAATTGGTATAAAAGGATTGTCGAGTGTTGACCACGCTCAAGGGGATGATAGATCGAGAGGAGGTGATTCATGAAGATCTCTTTTCAAAGGGGCAAGCTAGAGCTTACATATGGTTTTCTAATTGATTTGTACACGTTCTTCTCCTGGAAGACCTCAATGGTTGAGTTGTATGCTTGTATCACTGATTTGGTGAGTTCTATAGTAATGCTTTGCTTTAAAAAAATACCTAGTACTTGGTATATGTATAGTTTAGAAGATGTGCAAGTGTTTACGGTTTAATATACGGTAGCTTTTTTTAATTAAAATATTTAAGCCTTATATACATATATTACGATCTATATAAAATATTTTACGATATAACGATAAAGATCATCTCTCTCTCTCTCATCGAGATTTTATTATTCATTATCTACGACTTTTTTGGGTCAAAGTAATTCATATCTTTTTCTTGAAATGGCAATCTTGCTTTCACCAAATTTAGTCAAAATTACCTCACTCGGATTCTCACTTTTACCATTTCTAACGTCAAATAATTCAACCAAAACTCTTCTTCCACGGTGTAACGTACTCTTGATGATCATGGCTCCATCTCATAAAGATGCAGAAAAACCTCTAGCAAGAATCCTCAACAAGAAGCAACTGCAAGGTGATCATCATCCTATGAAGACCAAGACGAAGAAGAAGAAGAAGATGGATGTTGAATGTACAACACCTAAAGCACAGAAGTACAAGATACCAGAGAATCAAACATGTCCCGGAGCTCCAAAGAAGCACAGGTGTGTTTCAAGTTCGACAACACCCATGGCAGCTTTCTTCAATTCTCCAGACATAGAACTCTTCTTTGCTTCTCAAATGCCTGCCATTTATACACATGTATGATATATCATCATTGTATCATCTATATTTTTACTTAAATTTGTAGTCTACAGATCTTTCTTTTGTAAGTAATGGCCATGATTATTAGCAAGATGGCTTCTTTAATTTATATGTTATTTCAGTTATATTTGATGTATAGTAGTGTATAAAATTTGGTGTAATTTGTGTGGTTTTTACTATATTTGAATGATGATGATTTCTTGTAACATGAGTTATCAGCAAAATGACCTCTTTTAACATTAATTAAAACTAAAAATTTGAAAAGTTAACATATAATTGCACAGTTATATGTTAATCATGCCAAAGTATAACTTTTAACTCAATAAGAGATATTATATATATACTACAAAAACAAAAGTTTAAGTTTATAAAAGGGTTTAGTTCGTAAAAATATATCCAAGTTGTCATCTTTTGCTATTGTATGTACTCAACTATGAAACTTACCATTTAATATATCAATCTTTTGAAAGTTACCATTTAAGGTATTGGTTTACCTATTCTCTAGGTAACGGGTAATTCTTTTAATTTTTAATTTTTTTATTATTCCACATCACTAAATAATTACCACATGTGTATTATCTTTAAAAAATCAAAAGAACAAGATTCAAATGAAGAACTAGAAACGAGAATACATTGAAGAACATTAAACCTGATGAAGATTCAAAATCAAACTCATATATAAATTTTAACAAAATCATAACAAGATGAACTTGAAGCTAAAATTGAAAATCAAAGAATCCATTGTGGCTACAGATCAACAGAAATCCATCGATGGCTACAGATTCATACAATAAACCTTAATCGATTAACACAAATCAACTAACAAATACCATCGAATAGCAGAAATCCATCGATTAACTAGTATGAAGGCATGAACCCGTTCAAACACTGGATCAAAACCCTAGAATCAAAATCGACATCTGTTTATGAACCCGTTCAAACCTTGGATTAAAACCCCACAAACCCGTTTAATCCTTGGATTAAAACCCCACAAACCCGTTCAAAATCGACAACTGTTTATGAACGAAATCGAAGATATGTAATCGCCTCACCTTAACTCAAATATGTTCAAAAACTCAGATCTAGGTCGCAAATCGAACAAAGCCCTAAAAACATCTTGAAGATTAACATACCTTAAAATCGATTTGTTCGTGATCGATTTTGGTCCATTCATCGATTTGTTCCATATTTGTAACTTGAAATCGATTTATTCCACATCTATTCCAAATCCGTACCTTCAAATCGAACATACCTTCAAATCTATTTGGTCTAGATCTGTACCTTCAAATCGATTTGTTCAAAATCGAAGATCTTTACATATCACCCCATTCATCCTTGTCCTTGAGTTCCAGATCTTGAATCCATTTATACATAAATTTTGGTAAAACTTGAGCTATGAATCGTTAAACAATCCATGTATGAAAACTCCTGTTGAACACCTTTATTTTTATTTGTATTATTATTTATATATATATAATAACTATTTTATTTATTATAAATCATGAAAAATCCAACTCATTTGCCATGTCACCAGCCACGTCAACGAAACCGGTGCCATGTCAGCATTTAACCTGCTATAGCAGGTTCAATACACAAAATGGTAAGTTTAAAAAGTCCAGTACATTAAAAGGTAAGTTTGAAAGTTCAATACATACAATAGCAAAACGTGACAACTTGGATACATTTTCGGGAACTAAACCCTTTATAAAAATCCATAAGAATATAAAAAATTATGCCTCAAGCATACCTAATGTTTTAATTTTTCATATACCGAATCATGCATGACTTTATTTTGGGTTATCGGTGGTGTGTAGGGCATTTTCTGGTGATATAAAAGATTACAAGAGTTTGCCGGAGTTGGTTGCATTTTTCATCTTATCTCTTAATTTTAACATCTGTCTTGATCTAGTAGAAAGATTTAGGATGATACGAACCTCTCATATTGTATATATGTAGACTCGTTTTTTAGTTTTGTCCCAGACTCAAAGATGTTTAAAGCGGTCCTATTTATATGTGTGTGTGTGTGTGTTTGTTTTACGTATTTTTAACGCTGTGTTCCAGAGTTTTATTTTGGAAAGAAAATAAATTATTTAGAATGAAAGAATAAAGAATTAAAAAAAATTGTATCCGTAAGTTTTTTTAAGGAGAGAAGAGAAAGGGATTTGAAGAAAAATTTCATTAACTTTCCCTTCTAAACTTTCCTTTCAAAAGTGGAAAGATTTGGATGGAATGGAAAGAAAAAAGTTTTATGAGTTTTCATTACTAACTAAACTACTCCTAATGACAACTAATAATTTTAGAAAATAAGGGTATTATTGCAATATAACTCATTTTTTTCCGTTCTCTCCAACTCGGAAACACAAAATAAAAACAATATTTGTTCTCTTCTTTTCTTTCAAACTTGGAAACGCGAAAAACTAAAACTATTATCATTTCTCTCTTTTTCCTTTTTCTCCTTAATCTTCTTTTCTATTCTTTTCTTTCGTATCTAAAACTCAGGAACACAACGTAAGAGCAAGATGTGCCATTTGAATACCTAGACAGGGACATAGTTTAGCACATGGTTCAATTCGAATCTCATCCCACACATTTTTGTTGTTTTCCTTCCACTATGCTTTTTTTTTTCCTTTTCGTGTTTATATTTTTTTCGTCTTGTTTTCTTTCTACAATAAATTAAGCAGCTTCTTTTTTTTCTTTCTTGTGTGTATATATATATATATATAGGGATGAGATCAAATAAAAAGAAAATTAAAGTAAAAAGTGTAAAAAGGATGATTATTTGATCATTTTTCGGTATATATATCAACTGATAATCGTTAGTTTATCATCTTTATTGATTAAAACTAGTTATTCATCAATTTCTTTTTGATTTCAAATACAGATTTTGAAAACAAAATTTTGGAATAATTTGTTGATGAACAAAATGCTTTCATCTAAAAAGTGATGAATATGTTGAATTCGTCAAAAAGAATTTGATGAAGAACTAGTTTTAATCAATAAAGATGATGAACTAATGATTATCAGTTGATATATATACCGAAAAATGATCAAATAATCATCCCTTTTATCCTTTTTACTTTAATTTTCTTTTTACTTGATCTCTACCCTATATATATATATATATATATATATATGGGAGAGTTCAAACGAGAACGGTTTTTCGTATGAAAACTGCGAGAACCAATCTTAGCCGTTTATTTTGGATAATGGAATTCGTGGATGAAAAGCGTGGGGGATTGGGTGCGGCATGGTGTATGTAAGGAATATATGGGTGAGCAATCCAATTGAAGAAGGGGGAATTGGACAGCTAAGATTGGTTCTCACAGTTCTCGTACGAAAAACAGTTCTTGTTTGAACTTTTCCATATATATATATGAGAAAAATGAATATGGAATTGTTTCGAGTCTAACTTTACACGCGAAACATTCAAAACTATATAGGGAAAGGTAAAAGTGTAAAAATAAGCTCACAAGAAAGAAAATAAGCTAGTTCAAGATGGCTTATGAAAAATGACTTATTTTTATAAAAATAAGCTAATAAGCTTAAGCTCTACATAAAACATGATAAGCTCAAATAATAAGCTCATAAGTTAAAAAAATAATCTAAACAATCACCCCCTATAATTCTTTTACTAATCAATAAAAAATCCCTAAAATGTAATTCAGTCCCAACCTCCTACGTGATCAGCTTTTCTCCCCATCGTCGTTTCACAAATCTTCTTGATCGACGTCCTACTCCTTACTGTCTGAGATCGACTTCCTGCTCAACAACTGCTTGCGATCAATTTCCTCTTCCAAACCAAGGCTCTTTGATCGCTTTCCTCCTCCTAGCACGTCACTGTTTTCTTAATTCTTATTGAATTTGCATCAAATCTCCATATATTGATAGCTTTTCTTCACTTGGTTACTGAATTAAAGAATTGTATGGCTTTCACCATTGTGTGTGATCATATGTATATAAATTTAATTAGTAAACTTTACAATTGGTAATTAAAATACTAATCTTTCTAATTTATTTATTTTACTTTGTAAAGTACTTTTTATATAGAAAATAGATTTTTAAGTTTCTTTTATTTAATACACTATTTTTTTAAAATTATGTTTATTTTATAGTTTAATTTCTTCATGTTATTGTATGGAAAAATTAGAATCGTTCCACGAAGGTTCTTTTATTTTTTTAATAATAATCTTTCTTAGGATTGTGAAGATATATGTTATGTTGACGTAAAATAAAAAAATTAATACAATATGTATGTGGATTAGAGTGAAACTATGTGAATGCATTACGGATTTTTTTAAAAATAAATTCATTATATATTCAATTCTATTTGTTTAGATATTTATCTTTTTTATTTCAAGTATCCGCGTGTAAATGTTAATTTTAATATTGTTCATCACTATATTTTCCACCCTAACGTGCGGGTACAACCAACTCGTTATTTATAAATTATAAAGAATATTTGTTCAAAACATTGATTGATAATTCATAATAAAACCCTAACTCTTAAGAATTATTTAATCAATGATTTCCTTGTCAAAAAATCACTATGATTTATTATTATAATAAAAGCATATCCACTATATACATAAGACTATGTGATATCAACACCATGTGATAAACATGCAAAAGATAAAGAAGCTAAATATGAAATTCTCTAGTAAAAGTTTGATCCTTCCACCTCCATTACACACTTCATGTCCCTAGTCGTAACCTACTGTCGTAGGGATAAATACTTCAAGTATGCTAAATATAATATTAAACTAACCATTTAGATTCAGTGTACCATATTGAAAGACATGATAAATAAAAACATAAATTCATAACTTAGTGTTTGTTTTTGTCTAATTATTAAAGTTTGAATATGTATATACAACATTCTATATTAGAAAAAATAAATCTGAATCCATCATTGACTTGTGTTGCTATAAATATTAAAGTATGTTAAGTATTTATCATATGCTAATAAGTAAAGTACATCTATTTCTTATTGGTTTCTAAAGATATTTGCAGATAATGAGACCAATGGAGGTTTTATGCTTCCATTTGTAGTGATGGGTTGGTATGTTATAGGCTATGTTAATAAAGCTATAGTTTTACTTTTATATGTAGTTAAAATGGTAGCTTGACTATTATGTGGTCATTTGTGTTTTTCTGCATTTCAGTATTTGACTCTGATATGCAGCAGATTTATGTAGCTGAGTTTAACATCAAATAACCATCTCACTTTTAGTAAATGGGGTTATCTAGGTCTAGAAGAACCAATGGCCCACATTTTTTAAGGGGGAAAAAGCAACATAACAAAGCTTAATATTGACAATTGACCCGATCGGATTCAGACAAATACAACAAATGGAAAGACAATAACATGCACAAACTTGGGTCACTGTATCAGATATAGAATTACAAAGATGTTTTGTTTCACACAAGAGAAGAAAGACAATGTTTAAGCTCCTGGATCAACGGCGTAGCTTGTTCAATTATTAAACATTCCTGTCTTTGCCTGAATTGACCACAAAAAATGAATATGACCAGCCAAGTCATCTTAAAGATGCCAACTTCGACTAGTTTACTAATGTTCTGGTTTATTTCGACTTTTCGTTTTAACATAATTAAAAATATCTCATAGAGTGCAAACGAGTCAAACAAAGATATAAGCTAGAAGGGGAAGTGGTCAAAGTGTCAAACAGGTTAAAAGTCGTTAAAAACCATTTTTACACATACCCCTTTGAAATCATTTTATTCAAAGACAGATTTATTGCAAGAATATTTTTATTTCCCATAATTGTCATATTGGTTAATTGTTTTAAAAATGGACACAAACATGTTTGCAGGTCCACCCGACCCGTTTCCTAAACTGCCTGACCCGTCCATGCCACCTCTATGTAAGCTTAATTGAAGGAGAACTAATTTGGCATTCTTATTTTTTTTTAAAACAGAAGAAACAAATTGGTACCTTCTCAAGAGCAATTGATGCACCAGAGGAATCTCGAATATTCTTCCTTAAGAGTTCAACACGACTTCTCAGCACCTTGTTCTCAGCTTCAGACTAGAAACACAATTTCACATAAAAATGAAAATGAAAACAAAACGGTTGTATAAATTACAAGGGCAATAGTGTCTTAAATAACTAACAATCTTTAGGTAATTATGATGTCAATATAAGGTATGAACACATTCAACCTTGATATATCACTCCCATGCAGAATGGTTTCATTTGACATTTTAAGTGTGATGATATGTATTTTAAAGAATTCAAAATGGATATGGATTTGTTAAAAAGTTTAGAACAGCATTTTGCCTGAATTTTAAAGGATCGACGTTTCTGATACCATAAAAACATTACGGCTGGAAATGAATCAATCAAAATCATTGTCTTAATTGAGGACCTAAATTATCTAACCAAATATATCTAATATCCCTGCTATAAATACATATTGTGTTTATATGTTAAACTTATGGCACCATTATTGAAGTTAACAACACCTTTTATATTAGTCAATATTGCATGTTTATCATGTATTACTATCAAGTATATGGACAACAAATGACACACCTTTTCCAGCATGGTTGTAAGGTTTTGGATCTGATTCTTCTTAAATGTGGACAACATTTGAGCAACATCGTTAAAGTTTGACCTGAAAAACACATGTAATATTGCCCTCATATATATAGATCATAGACATGCATAACTTTATACAAGCGAAATATAATTCTGTAATATATCAGCCTCTAATACAAATTTTCATTTTCACATCTAATTTGAAATATACTAAATATGTGAATAACATCAAGGGAATGTTAAATTTTATTTAATGTCACTCTATAAATACCAAATACATGAACTACTATATAAATCACTACTCAACATTCATTAAATCAAGTTAATAGATATCACTGGTCAACTTGTGGATGTGTAATACTTTGAAAGTTCACTTCACAAAAGAAGAAATAACTTTTCCAAAAGATTAAATAAAAGGAGAGTGGGAGATTCATACTTATCAGGATATAGAGGATCCAGGGTTTGTTCTTCCACAAGTTCCTCTACAGTACCAAGAACGTCTCCTACCTGCAAACAGAGAAAACATAGCACAATAGAAATATGAACAGGAATGAAATAATCCATGTCCTAAAACAGTTAACCCACCAATTCTATGAAATCTTCGAGATTATGTAAGAACATATATTTGTTACTGTGTCCCTTATCATAATCAGATGTGTTAAATAGAACTTGTTACCTCATGAGAAATATGTGCAAACAATTTCCCATATACATTTACATGGTATCAAATCCTTAGCTATTGGTACACCTCTTACGAGCACAAGGCAGGATCCTAGATGCTACATATCACTGTTCCTGTTCAGATGCTGCTGCCATGCTCCAGCACCCCCTTGCAACTGCCCAACCACTAAGAACTCACCACTGACCACCCCCACTGACAAACATGGGTTGTAAGTTGTAACATCCCAATTTCTAGGTTTTGTATATAATGGAAGTTATTAAGAGGTAATGTGTTTCATATGATTGTACATATTTTGGGATTTCACATTATTGAGGGAAAATAGTTTTTGAGAACGAAAATATATCAAAATTTAAGTGATGATGATAAGTGTCTTGAGTTGCTTCATGTCCGCTCCGTACAGAATGATCTATGTAAAGCAGGATTACTATTGAATAGATGTATTCACTAAAGACCAAGATCGTCAGGTATATCGTATATGGCTTCTCTGATTCCCAAAGGGTTGGTTGTGGTCTTCCTAGGAGATCAAACACAAGTACCGTGTATTTGCTGGTAGTAATGTAGCTTCCTAGAGAAGCAAGAAACAACACAATGTATCTCAATCAAGTATTAAGTCAATAGATAGCTATGGAAAATGTGTGGTGTGATAAGACATAGGTTAAGAGACTTCTTAAAGAGATCAGAATGATTGTTGATGATTTAATGAGGCCATTGTTATAGCCACTTACCACCATATAGCCAACTATCAAGACTTTCATGAGAGGACCACACTCATTAAAGTTAGGTGCACCTGATTAAAGAACATTATCAATTCTTTGGTGCACATCAGGATCAAACATTAACTGCAAACGTCGCCATGAAGTGCATTACGCAATTCATAATAGACTTGTAGCAACTAGCAAGTTAGGCATGATTAAACAACTTTGCTCCAACTTGAGGCGTGTTAAGAGATACATATTGTACAACTGTCATTGCATAGGTATAGCCTTATTCATGGAAATTATTAACTAATTAAATGTTTGTTAATTACCATTGAGATATACATACGAATAATTTGGCATATACATTTACAAGATGTTTTGATTTGCATAAACTTATGATTCACACATTTTTTTATTAATTATTGAGAAACCTGTCTTCAAAGAAAAAATACCTTAGTCTCCTCGCACAACACTTCAAACTCATCCTGTAAAATGGCATACTGGAAGTTAGGCATTGAGCATGGAATTGGAAACCTAAAAGTGAAATAGATATAAAGAAAAAACACCAATGATGCACATTTTAAGAAAGGCCCTAAGGAGGTCATACACACACACATATATATATCTGTGTGTGTATGGTGCAACACACCATGCACCAGCAACTTGATTTTATGTCTTAAGATTTGCAGTTTGTAGTTGCCTTTTGTGTTTCTGCAAACTATCTTTTTGTTGAATGACTTTAGAACAAGGTATTCTAATGTTATGTAATACTTTTACACCCTTTTTCATAATTCATGATTTCATGTTAATCGACACTTAATCCACCCCTAGTCTTATTTTCTGGTCCAATTTCATCTCCTTCCCAGTCATTTTCTGACCCAAACAAGTTACAAGTTGACTTGTTCCTTAACTCCAGGTCAGGTTATGAGTCATGTACATTTACGAATTACGAGACAGGGTACTAAGTCAACTCATTCTAAAAGTGTAGTTTGACTCGACGCGTCCACGTTAACTACTATGGTACATTGGTAGGGGGTGGTATAAAAAGAACTCTCGTATGTTAGTAACAAGTAAAAGAAATTATGTGTAGCATATACAGAGAAATTACTATAAAACCTGAAGCACCATTGATGGTTTTGTCGTATTTAGAAGCACGCTGTTTTAATCTAAAAATATTCTGATATGATACTATAAAAAAAGGAGCTGCAGATCAGAATATATGCGTATACTTCTGACTAACTACAATATGAAAAGGAGGGACCAATTTTTGAAGAAAAACAGCAACTTTATTATTTTTCTGCGAATTTTAAGTCTGAACAAGACTGATACTCCCTCCATAACAGTTACTATCCACCCCTCCACTTCTGAATAATATTCTGTGTTAAACTACCAGTAACAAATAAAAGTACCAATAATTATTACAAATCAAGCAAGAACCAATAAGCATTAAAGCAAGGTAAAACAACTGCAAAAGGAACAGATAAGTTATACCTCAATATTTTGATGCAGAGACACAATAACCTGTGAAATTAAAAAGACAAGAGATTTGCAGTTAACAGGAAATCTGAGTGAGTTGTAGAATGTTGGATGCACAAAGGAAAAAAATTTGTTGTAAAATCAAAAAATTAATAAATACAAATTACAAAAAAGAAAAGAAAAAGAAAACCGTTGTAGATGGTGCACAAATAGCACCTGAATATATAGCCGATGGAGACGCTCCTGCTCTACCTGGGTAAATCTTGGAAACGCTTTGCAGAACTCCTTCAGGTATATAATATTAAACGAAAGAAAATGCTGAATAGTTTATGCAATTTCTAATAAACAATAAATTGGAAAAAAAGGACAAAAAAACCATGCTGAGACAACCTGCTGCTTTTAAATACCACGTATTACACAACATTCACGTAACAAGATTCCCAATATCTGATCTTTGAATTTATAGTAATATATTATTTGTCTACACCAAAATTTACATACTTTCTGTAAGATGTTGAGTATAAAACAATTCAATATGATGGACCTATGTCATTCCCCTCATCTATCCTCCCCACAAATAATTTTCATTGTGAACAAGCCTCGTTTCTTTTAGTTCCATCAAAATAAATAATATGAACAAATACATAGAAGCAGTTTACTTTAGACATCCTTAGTAGACTGGTAAGATGGCAGAACAATTCTTAAAATGAGAGAAAAGGAGGTCCTCTATTCAAGAGATTTTGTTGGCTGAAAAAACAAAAAAAAAAAGATCCATCTATATTTCTACTAAAACAGAACCTGTAATGACGTTCAGCATGAATATTTTTCTCATTGGAAAAGTTCTTCATCAAGAAATCATCTCTATAGCACAATGTCTTCAATTGCTCCACAAATGTCCTTCAACTTGTTCAAGCAAGTACATAATCTATTAATCAATGATCATTCTTCCTTGATTCATATGAAGTTTGTATCTTGATTGTTGCTTAGGGCTTTAAGAAATTAAATTCCTAGGGGCTTTTCTTTGTACTTTTTCCTAATGCTTACCGCTTTTCTTTTCTTTTTCTTTTTCTTTTTTCTTTTTTTGCTTATGCTTCTGCGGAAACTTCCAAAGCCATTTTAAATTTATGATATAAGCCTTCACCTAACAAAAAACCTTGAACTATCTTATCGTTTTGTTAACATTGTCGTCTAAATAAAGTTTAGTTGTCATTAAATGATGGTGTGAAAATATCATCCAGCTATATGACTATATCAAACAGTCTTCTAGTTCAAAGTAGTTCAGAGGGCTAATATAGTGATTTTTATCATCAGATGATCCAATCAATCAGAAGTTCGGAACATTTATCAAACTGTTTTCAATATTTCATTCAACATCAATTTCACATGAAACCTTTAAATTATTCAAACCTTTTATTTGTTTGGTTATATCAAACAGAACCTAAGAGAAGAGTCTAAGTAACTCAAACTCCAGAAACCAATAAATCAACCCTATTCAGATAATCCCAGAGTTCAATTATCATTCATTCAGACTTCGCACGAAATATAACACCAGAAACGAAGTTTTACATAAATCATCACAAAATAAATGGTTTCATACTTCAGTCTTTAGGAAGAAAGTCACAAGTTCCCAACAAAAGCTATACTTGCAAGGTAATGTTTTGTGTTTACATTTAGGACTCAAAACCTAATAGATAGCTAAACTTGGTGACTGTGGTTAAGAGTAATGCACAAACATTGAGTACCTGATGTAGGACAAATTAAGGAATACAAATAGAAAATGAAAGACCAAGGGAGTTTAATATCGTTATGTTAGCGCAATAGTATCTCACCAAATAGATGCAATTCCTTAGCCTTTTCACCTACCAAATTCCCTTTTGCAGTAGAAATTTAACTTGTGAAGTCTACTTCAATTGCAACAAGATTTGATGAAAGTTGCAATATCTAATGTACAGTTAAACATAGTCATGAGAGAAATCAAAGCTGAATCAACGAAATTTGACTTCAAGAAAGGGTTTGCGGAATCTGGTGAAACCAAGTAGGTTAAGCAAAATGAGTACAACGATAGTTACCTCTTTGGAAGTGGTGGTGAGAAGACTGTGTAGACAGAGCTTAAACGACCTTTTCAAATCGTTTTGTCGAGACCCCATTTCACGACTCCCTTGGTTTCTGTGTGTTTCGACGGGGAAGAGGCGGGAAATTGAAAATCGCTGTGTTCTCGAGAGTTATTTTTTGGAAGGTTGGGTGCACAAAATTCAACAAGTTATTATTATTTTTTGAAATTGAAGTAGCCGCTGCATAGATACATTTAGTTATCTTATAAATAATCTAACCATAGATACATCTTTTTTTAGACAAAAATGATTTAAGTTAGATGAAATTGGTCTTATAAATAATTCACAATATTAATAGTTTAGTTATTTAAATGGTTTATAAGAGAAATATCATCTAATTAAAATGATGTCAAATGGCTTATAGCTTAGCGCTATGAGGTGTGTTAGGTGATTTTCAAAGTTATATGTTCAAATCTCGTAGTGAACACAAGGTTCAGATTTAGAAGTAGGGGTATAAACGAGTCAAACCGACCTCGAGCTCGACGAGCCTTCATGATACAAGTTCGAGCTCGGCTCGAAGAGGATTTAGGATTGGTTCGGGTTCGACTCGAAAAGCTCTAATATTTGTTCTAAAACAAATTTTAAATAATCAAACTTATTCCAAATTTATAAAATAACAAACTTAAGCACAAGTTAAATTTCAAGTTTACATTAGTATAGCCCTATAACTTTAATTATTAATAACACTTTTAACTATTATTTTATGTATTTTTATATACACATTTACATATTATATAAAGTTCGAAAAGCTCGATAAGAGCTCGAGCCGAACCTTTATAAGCTCGAGCTCTAGTCATACACTTCGAACTCATTTCTAGACTCAAGTTTAAGCTTGAAATCAATAAAAGTTTGACTCGTTTGCATCTTTGTTTAGAAGTAGCATTAGAGCGTGTGATTTGTCATTCCAAAAAATCTAACTTGAATGAGTTAACCTCACGAATTATTTTCCGGATTTTTTTGTTAGTTTTTTAGTATTGCATTATCGAAAGGGATGAAGTGAAGGAAAATAAAGAAAGAGAAAAAAGGATGATTAAGTTGTATCTAAGGATAGCAACAGGGCCGTTTCGAGTTGAAATTAATCTCTTATCGTCCCTGTTTAAAAAACTACGGAGATTTAATCGGGGAAAACCGTGGATAACCAGTATATCCATTAAATATATTTGGTAATTTTTTTTACGGGGATCGTCGTTTAAGCTCCAACAAAGATGAACCTATTATTGATACATCAATTTTAGTTTTTTTTTAACATATACATCAATTTTAGTAGTAATTGTAATTGAAGTTTATGAGAACTACGTAAAACCTTAATTATATCATAGACATTAAATATAAACATATAAGGTATGTTCGGTATGAAGTTTTTTTAAGTTTATTAGAGTTTGTAGCCTTTTGTTTTGAAATAAAAAACTACAAGTCATGTTCAGATGAAAATGTTGTAAGCTTTTTTGTAAACAAAAAAACTCTAAAACAAAAGGCTTCATGAAATAGCTTTTAAAATTAGCTTAAAGCCTTTTATATGTCAAATTACCTGAATACGCTATTTCATTGTTGTTTATAATTTATACTATTTTTATAATTTGCCGTTTTTGTATTTTTACATTATTAAGTTTCAACTACTGGCTAATTTGTCAAACACGTATATAACAAAAATATTCAGCTTTTAGCTCCAGTTACCAGCTATCAGCTAACAGCTTCCAGCTATTTCCACCAAACATACACGTAGGTGTATTTTAGTATTTACTAAAAGAATTTACATGAATTTTAAATATATATATATATATAGGGATGAGATCAAATAAAAAGAAAATTAAAGTAAAAAGTGTAAAATGGATGATTATTTGATTATTTTTCGGTATATATATCAATTGATAATCGTTAGTTCATCATCTTTATTGATTAAAATTAGTTCTTCATCAATTTCTTTTTGATTTCAAATACAGATTTTGAAAACAAAATTTTGGAATAATTTGTTGATGAACAAAATGTTTTCATCTAAAAAGTGATGAATATGTTGGATTCATCAAAAAGAAATTGATGAAGAACTAGTTTTAATCAATAAATATGATAACTAACGATTATCAGTTGATATATATACCGAAAAAAGATCAAATAATCATCTCATTTACCCTTTTTACTTTAATTTTCTTTTTACTTGATCTCTACCCTATATATATATATATATATATATATATATATATATATATTTGAGTTGATCTCGGTAAGCAACTTCCATCCCTCTCGTTTTAGCGTTCTGCTTTTTTTTTTCTTTTACTAAAAGAACCTCCATAATACCTAAATTCCTAACGATTATCATTAATATTTATTTAATAAAGATTAAAAGAATATAATTATGATATATTTTTAAAAAATTATGTATATTGAGAATACGTCAAATAAAAAATTCAAATATATAAGATATAATTTTAAAAATACAAATTAAATAAAAAATTCTATTAAAAACAATGTTATCACTTCAAGTACCTTATTTGTTTGATACTTTTGTGTTATGTTGTGATTTGTTATTTTATTTTAGAGTAAATTACTAAAATTGTTTTTGTGGTTTGTCAAAAATTACTGTTTTGGTTCTTTAAGATCAAAAACTACACTACATGTCCCTATGGTTGTTTTTTTGTTACTAAAATGATCCTTTAGCCATTTAAACTGATGACGCTACTGTTATAACTTTTAAAATGACTATTTTGCCCTTTTATAACATCACAAACTCAGTCCTTATGGTTTTCAAATAGTTTCGCATTTAGTCCTTTAACACTTTTATAATAATTTACTTTATATATTTATGCATGTTTGTGTACATGTATATATATTTAGTATTTTTATTCTAATACTTAGAATTATATTTTAATTTTCTTATTATTTATTTATAATGATTTTAATTTATATTTGTTATCATACAGTATCAATTAGAATTAGTGTTATAATACATTATTATATACTACCTTAACTTTTTGTTGTTTGCCATTTATAAACGGTCAATATTATTTTTACTTTTTATTCAAATAATTACATATTTAATCTCAAACTTTATTAATAAAACTTATCTTTTTTTTCTCCATCTATTTTTATCTTTCACATAATAATATACAATTTCCAAAAATTAGTTGATAATAGGTTGTCTTATTTAATAGTTATATTATATCCAAAATTAGATAAGTTATCTAGTTAAATTTAAATACGATATCAATCATCACGTAATTAGGGTTAAGAAATTAAAAAAATCTTTCTCATCTTTCCTTCTTTATTTGCATCAAGAACACTATAACCGAAAGTGTATTCATTGTTATTAAAGGTTTGATATTTAACAAAGATCATTTTGAGCTTTAAAATATTTAATCTTGTTTGCTTAAATTTTTTTTGCAATTTGATTTTAATTATAGTTTTATTTTTTATAGTGCAGCAAAACTTTTGTATATTGTCAAACTTTTTTAAAACAAAAGTTTTGATGAAGTATAAAAAGCAAAACTATAATTAAAATCAAATTGCGGAACAAATTTAAACAATCAAGATTAAACATTTCAAAGCCCAAAATGATCTTTGTTAATTATCAAACCTATAATAACAATTAATACACTTTCGGTTCTAGTGTTCTTGATGCAAATAAAGAAGGAAAAATGAAAAAGATTTTTTTAATTTCTTAACCCTAATTACGTAATGATTGATATCGTATTTAAACTTAATTAGATAACTTATGTAATTCCGGATATAATAAGACTATTAAATAAGATAACCTATTATCAACTAATATTTGGAAGTTGTTTATTATTACGTGAAAGATAAAAATAGATGGAGAAAAAAAAGATAGGTTTTATTAATAAAGTTTGAAATTAAGGAAGTGTTTGGTAGAGAGAAAATAAATTGAAATAGAAACAGGGGAGAAATGAAAATTGAGAGAAATAGAAATGTGTGGATAATTGAAATTGATTCCCCTGTTTGGTATCATGAAAAAAATTAAACAGAGAAATGGTGGCTTAAGTCACCGGACGGCGGTTGCGGCGTTGGCCGCCTCGCCGGATGTCGACGATGATGAGTAGAACGCCGGAAACACATGGCAACCGGACATCGACGATGATAACTAGGTAAACAACAAAAAGTTAAGGTAATATATAATAATGTATTATAACACTAGTTCTAATGAGTTGTTTACGATAACAAATATAAATTTAAACATTTAAAATAAATAATAATAAGAATAAAATATAATTCTAAGTACTAGAATAAAAATACTAAATATATATACATGTACACACACATACATAAATGTATAGAGTAAATTATTAAAAAAGTGTTAAAGGACTAAATACGAAACTATTTGAAAACCATAGGGACTGAGTTTGTGATGTTATAAAAGGGCAAAATGGTCATTTTGAAATTTATAACATTATTGCCGTTAGTTTAAACGGCTAAAGGACCATTTTAGTAACAAAAAAGCAACCATAGGGACATGTAGTGTAGTTTTTTTCTTAAAGGACCAAACCAGTAACTTTTGACAAACCATAGGGACCATTTCAGTAATTTACTCTTTATTTTATAATACTATTTATATACGGGGTATTTGTTATCCATGTATGTATATATATATACGTGGTATTATTTGTTTAGTTATATGTTTATACTCTTTGTATGTTTTACAATATTTTTAGTATACATAAACATTTAAAATTAACTTTAATTATCATCGTGTTTATACATGGGATATTAAACTATTATATATTATACGATTGAGAGAATGGGGCACTTACACAAGACTTGATTGAACAATTAATCAATTACGGTCGACAATCTTCCTTAAACAATTTATATTTTCTATATTAATATGTTAGATAACTAGATTAAATGTATATTAAATGGGGCACTTAACATGTGTTGATTTTAAAAAATTTAAACATTAATAAATATATATTAAATAGTTATAAAAACGAAAAGAATTGAAAATTAAAAAACGAAGACGGCGTCAACACCCTAACTAGCAATGGAAGTGTTTACGCGAATGGAGCATGGATGTGACGAAAGAAACATAATATCATAATACGAAAATACATGATTGTTTTTTTTTTGTTTAAGCCTAGAGGAATTATTGTTACAATTAGGGTTAGCAAAGTCAAGCCTTTAATGATTATAACTAGAGAAATTAAAATGACTATACTTTTAAATGATAAAAATAAAAATGTAATTAAATATGATATTTTGAAATGTGATAAATGATAATTATGACATGTATAAGTTAGTTAGATGAATACGTTATTTTAAAGTCTAAGAATAATATATAAAAAGTTCTATCTAGTAATTTTGATTAAAATTAAAATCAAAATTGAATCTAATTTTGACAACTAAAAGTCAAAACTGGATCAAGCTCGTTATTCGGATAAACAAAACGTACATCCTAAAAAACATCTCTATTAAAAATATTCAAGTTTTCCCCATCCTGGTTCTCAATTTATCGTCCTAAACCAGACATGTTTAGTTCGATTTTCTTCGTCGTTTTTTTCACAATCCATAGTTATGTTTTGTTTTACGATGGAAGTAAAAAGTAGATGGTGATCTCCTTTTCTTTATAACTATCTCATATTTAAGGAGATAGATGGTACATTTTAATTAAAATACTACTTTTTTACTCTTCTTTTTTTATTTCTCTTGTTCAAAAACACGAGGGCACACATACTTCACTGGTTTTCTTCCCTAATGATTCCACATTGAGGTTATTTATGTTTGTTTATTTAATAATATTTTTGCATTTAAAAAAATGTTGAGCACAATTATAAAAAATCAACATATGAATTTCCAATAAATTTTTTTAAGATTAATTTGAATAAGATCTACCTATATATACATATATTAGGTTAAATACCCGTGTAATACAAGGGTTGTTTTAAGATTAGCGGTAAAAGTGTTGACGTGAGGGAGAAGACAAACATGATTGCAGAAACGTATTATGATACGAATAGAAATGATTCTATTTCTTTTAGAAAGTTAGAAATTATCAATCATTATTGTCACAATTAGAAACAATAATATTACGTATTTATTTATAATTAAGAAGAATTTAGATTGATTATAAAATATTTTAAAATGAAAACTAATAATTTGGTCAAATATGATATTTTAAAACGTTAAAGGGTAATTATGATATTTATAAATTAAGGAGAACAAATACCATATTTTAAGGTTTAATTTTAATTCAAATTAAAAAACTTCGACTTTAAAAAGTCAAAACCAATTAAAATTTTAATTTAAAAAGAGAATTTCATATATATCCTTACAAAACTTTTAAATTACTTATATATCTTTATAAACCTCTAAATTACATCAATATCCTTCTAAATCTTTAAAACTCTCATGTATATCCAAATACCTATTTTAAGGTAAATTAAAACATTTAAATATAAAAAACATAATCTATAAACTCATTTTTTTACATATTTACTATTCTACCCTCCCCTAAGCACCCTTTATCTCCTAATCCATTCAATTTACTCTCCTTGTAAATGTGTATCCCATTTTCATCAAGACTTTCATCCCATCTTCGAAACAAATTTCCTACTTCTGCAATCCAACTCCAACTCCGGTATCTAGTTTTTTCCCTATCGATATGTGTGCAGTTCTATTTCTATTTATTAAAGCTTGGTTTGCTTTTCCGGATTAGATCGAGTGCCTCTCCATCTTCGATCGATTTGTTATCTATGTACAGAGCGTTCAATTGTATACTTTTATACATAGTCATCAATTGTGCAGTTTTCATCAAATTTCTCGACATTATGAAAGTTATAGTAAGGCCATTTTTTGTTTATTCTCGATTTTGCAGTTTTTATCAAATTCTTTTATTTTTTGAATAACAATCAATTTGTTAACAATTGGTGTTTTAAACACATCAGACACAATCGATTGTTTATGATTTTTCCTTAGGTATTGTTCCTTTCTCAAAGTGTAAAGTTGAAGTTTTTAAAGTGGTATAACATGAAGTTTGTATCTTGGATAGATAATGAAATGCCTAGTCATTAAAAACAACAGTATGTGATATTGCCTTACCGCACAAAAGCCATTGGTTATAAACAATTAATTATCATGATGGAGTTATAAATGGGTTATACCTGATCGACAATATAGTGTAGGAACAAAAGTGTTGATCGACGGAAGCACGTAAAATATTTGATGATTTTGTCAACGACAGGAAGATTATAATATGATATGGCAGAAACCAATATTACTATGCACATATTTGATGATATATTATTTATTTAAGTCTTTTAAGTTTTTGGTTTAGGTAAGGTTAGTATAGTAAATTTATAAATAAATGAATTTAGAAATAATATTTTTAATATTTAAATGATTTAATTAACCTTCAAATTGGTGTTTGGATATATATGAGAGTCTTAAAGTTTTAAAAGGATATTGATATAATTTAGAAGTTGATAAGGATATATAAGTAATTTAAAAGTTTTGAAGTGATATATTAATTTTCCCTAATTTAAATGGATAGTTGAGATTTAATCTAACAAAATAAATGAATAAAATTATTCAATAAAGATTATATAAGTTAGTTTTTTTTAATTAAGAAATACTAGCAAGAAGTTAAAAAGTAAATAAAACAAAATTATAAAAATTAAACATCTCTTAAATTATATTACCAATCTATCTAAGTAAGTTTTCTATCAAGTTTACTCTTTACATTTATTCAAAATAAAGTCAAACTCCGAGTTAAAATACGTGGGTGGATTAATTTCAGAAGGAGTATAATATTAGTGGGAGGAAATTACGAAAGAAAATTCGGGATGTGTTACACGCGTCGGCCTTGAAAAGTCGTGGGGGTACGTATGTGAGGTTGAGTCGAGCCCAGTTTTCAAATCAAGAGAGAGAAACAACACATCCATCTCTCTCTCTCTCTGCTATTTCTCTCTCTCTCTCTCTCTCTCAAACAATTTTTCCCCATCTTCTAGATTTACAGCTGAATTCCCTCCGATTCATCGCCCCAATTCTAGGGCTCTTACTTTTCGCGCTCTGTACTGGTAATTTTCCCTAACACCTACTTCTATGACTGTTTACCTTTCCTAGCTTATCGGTTTGTTTGTTTATGCATGTGTAATTTGATGGTTATTTCTGTCGTTGTGGCTAATAATTTCCTTTTTCTGATAGATTTTTTTCCTGGTATGATCTTGTGTATCACTTGTAAATCGTAATTCAGTTGGTGGCATGATGTTTTAATTCGAGTTTGGGTTCCAATTTGGTACTTTTGATAAATTTGAGGGTACAGGGCCCAGTTTATTTATTTGCCTTGTTTTTTAAAGATTAATTGTTTAAAATAAGGATTTTTTTTAAAATTTCTTTTCTCTTTTTATTTGTTGATTTTGTGGCTTTATACAATTATACTGAAGACTTGAAGTCTTTGACTTGGTTTTGGCCTGGAAGTCTAGAACTGAAACGGTTTTTGCTTAGCTCATAAGGTTTGACATTGATATCCTTCATGCATGAGCATTCTATTGAGCAAATGAGCAATACGAGTAATTATGTAAATTGGGTGCACGATATGCTTCTAATCGGGGCTTGTGGTCCTAAAGAGTGATAATAAGGGTTTTTGTGTGTCTAACGAGGCTTGACATGATACCCTTCATGCACAAGCAAAAAAGTATATGATATGATTATCACCTGGTTGTTACTTTTAATCTCGTGATATTTTTGTAACCGATTTAACTATATGATTCTACATTGATGTTCTTGCTCAATGTACTTAAACATCATTAAATTTATATACCAATGAGGACCCCTTCCTACCATAGAGAAATAATCAAAAAGAGAGAAAAGCCTATCATGTAAGTTTCTCGAATTCCTCCCAAAATCAAGATGGAACTTCACTTGGAAGAAAATTGTTACTTTAGCCAACACTTATCATTTTGGGTGCTGAACTAAGGACCCTTAAGTGTTTCTGAGATGTTTGTGTTGAATGTTGTCCCGAGTGTTTTTTGTGAACCTTATATGGGAACATGGTAATAGAACTATCCTTATGATCGCTCATCGCTTCTAGTCTGTTGTTTATATCTGTACTTGATATAGTTGATATTGAGCTGTGTTTATTCCTATGATCATTGCATTTTATCCATCAAGAAGTTAACTTGTGGACGCTTTATGTGGCAATGTTCATAGATGATAAATCGGATTGGTTATTTGATCATCTACTGCAGATAGGCCTTGCTGGAAGAGTATCACATAAACCCCATGTCCTCTACTGCTATGCGGGCAAATTCATCTGATTCATCTTCTCCAGAACAATCAGTAGACTGGGAATCACAGTCCGATGAAGTTCTAAGTGAGGAAGAGGATGATGTTAGCAAAGAAGCACAAAATGCTCCGTCTTTTCCATCAGGTACTTCCAACTTACTATGCTTCTTTTGCTGTCCAATTGATTGCATTCCAATTGTGAGTGTACTGTTGGTTTTTACTTCGATAATCTTTTAGAAGTTCAATGAGGTATTAAATGTTATTAAGGTTTTTTAATGACATTAAATACATATACCAAAACAATCCAGGATCTTATAGGAAGTTTAAATTCTAGTCTCGAATCTCTGCCCCCCCTGTCCTTCCTTAATGTTGTACTCATTGTTTGTGTTATCCTTCTTTATGAGGAAGGGAAGCAGCGTAAGAGAGTGTTCTTTTTGGTTCTTCAAGAGATACATGCTCTATTACTTGCAGGTCTTGGCTACAGTTCCAACTTTCCACTGACGACATCAGTAATGGAAATATTTCACAACTTGACATCTGTAACTAGTATAGAGAATGGTAACTAGGTTTTATAAAATCTTAAGTATATGACGTATCCTGCTTTTTCTTTGTTTCTCCAAGATTTTATGTTGTTCTGTCATTCTTTATCATTTGGTACAGTCTTAACTAATATAGCCTATCGTAAAATTATATACAATTTTGGCTATAAGATATTCAAATTTTGGTAATGAAATGATATCCAATCTCCAAAAGACCGGTAACTTAATGATATCTATTATCTTAACTACATAATATGTAAGTTTTGGACTTTGTCTTGTTGTTTTGCTTATACAACCAGCTATTCAGATGCCGACAGCTAACCATAGGCTAATAGTTCTAGTATGAGGTGAAGGCTAGTACTCAATCCTCTGGGTTGGTCCCTATTTTCAGTGATAAAGTAACACATATCTCCACTGTGGTGATTTAGTTCGCCAAATAGTCACATGGATTGGGGATTGCTCTGGTAAGGAAACAAGGATTGGAGTCATGGTTCGCCAGGTCTCTAATATTCTGTACGAGAGGGGGTAGGTTCATTTTGGATCGCTTCGGTACGATGTACCATAACGTGGTACAATGTACCCTATAATATTAATAATATATAAGTCTTTTACAAATGTATTTTTAAATATTATATAAATGCCAACTTTGTTTTAAGACACTTCATCAAAAATTGAATCCATCAGTATATTCAGCCCTAAAATTTCAAAGTCGGTGTTATTCAAATCCTACTACTATACTAAGTCAGTGTCGGTCAATTTAATCAGTATATTCCATTATTTTATTTCATTAAACAAAATCCATTGATTGCTGTAGAAGATCTTATTTCAACAATCGATTGCTCAAGATACGTAATCGAGCATCTACCTATTGCTGAAGACACCTGCGATATATAACCATTTCCATGCACTCATCGATTTCTGAAATATCTATCGATTGCTATCATTGTATATCGATTTCGGAAACGATTGAAGAAAAGCCATCTTCAATCCATTGTTGAAGAAAAGCTGGCATCTTCAATCAGTTTCTGATACGTTTTTTCGTTGAGTGGGATTCATAATCTGGACATTTGTTGTTCATAAGTCACGATCTGTTCCAATCAGGGATGTTCCAAACATGAATTAGATATTGACCTAGACCCAGAAGTGGAACGATGATTTTGCGTACCAATTTCCGATCACAGTAGCCATTGGATTGCAAACGTACCGCGATTCGGTACATAACAATTGGAACGAGGATCGTGGCTATCCGAGCGATCCTTGTGAGTTGTGACTATGGTTCGCCAATAACCGCCATTAGCAGGGAGGGGCCTAGGAAGGACCTGGTGGGTTCAGGTGGCCATATGCAATGCAATACTGTGAATTTGTGTTGAACACGGGTGTAGATTTGTAAAGATTTCTTCTTTTGGTATCATGAAGACATGGACCAACCCCATAACCACTTGATAATTTGTATTATAGTTAGTTTTATTAAATGTTTAACTTGATTGCTGTAGACTACAGTCAACCATCTTTCCTATAAACCCTAAACTTACAACTTTCTCACACATTTCTTTTTTTCCCATTATACTAGTTGAAAAGTTATCATGGAACCGAAATTCAACAATCTTTATGTATTTCTGGAGCCAGTTATCACTACGTTGGCCAAAAAGTTAAAACCGAGTTTTAATTTTAAACTACTATATTTCCATATCTCTTCAAATCCTTTCTAGAAATCATGATTAATCTCTGATTCTGGAAACGAACTCCAATAAGCTATTACGTTCACCGACTTTTCAAACTGGCTTTTTCACGGTTTAGAAGTCGTTGTGACCAATTTACTGCGAGCTAATTAATGTCTACATTGGTACACTTGTTGACAACTGATTGAGGGAGACAAACAAGAGTTATCGTAAAATAATTTTGATAAGATGAAAACCAGGTTTAGTTTGGCAGGCTTTTAACTTTTGAAGCTGCTTATATGCCTGTAGGGCAATTTGGCACTTCCATATATGTTCGTGAACTTTTTACTAAATTTGATGTTGAGTTTTTTCAAACATTGACTGATTTAAAATTGGTTTGTATGTTAGTTGCACTTGAGTGTTCAGTTCAAAAATTGATGATCACCGTGTAAGCTAATGATCCTGTAACTGAAGGCAGATTATTATGACTCTCTATATTAGTTTGGATGGATCAACTATAACATTTGGATCAAATTACATGGTATTGATATTTGCATGGTCTGTTTTTCTTAAAATATCTTAATTTTCAGTCACAGCATATTTTTTAAGTTCTTTTGGTTGACATAAGACGGGGTAGTCATTAGGCGGCAGTAGTTTCTGCTCTTCTATGAGAGATGGCCAGTGTAGTGTAATGAGAGAGAAGATCTTTTTTCTTTAAAAAAAATTATATAATCTAAAAGACATTGTGTTTTAAAGTAACAACCATCTTAGTTGCCTTAAGAACTGCCTTATTACGGTATTACCCCCAATATCAATATTCAGTACAGTAATTCTAATATAAAAGAGGTGGTGCAGCTGTCTTTATTTCTAGGCCTCAATGACTGATCAACTCTACTGTTTGATTTCACTTTGGGTCTTAACTTTTTGTTGGGACACTGAATTAATTTCAAACTTGATCGAGGTCAGATAGCTATGGACAGGATCATAAAAATTATCGGCATGGAGCACCAAGTAATGGAGAAACCCTTGGGCAGGTCCCACCACCTGAACTTGTTGGGCACTCGATTGTAAGCTTCTTCCAGTTTTTTTTTTTTGTGTGTATGTACATACACACACATTGTTGTTGTTCAGACTCTGGATTATCTTCAAAGTTCCTCCTTGTTGCCGTGTTAACTTTTGCAGGCCTGTGCCCCAAATCCATATTGTGATTATTATAGTGGAATGATGGCAGCTTATGGTCAACCTTTGGTAAGATTTGTGATCATAAATATCTTTAATGGCTGTCAGCCTATGTTTTTTGTGTGTGATGGAAAACTTGTCTTGTTTTATGTAGGTAGTTTCACCAAATTATGGTTATATTTTGTAGGTTCATCCTCAGTTCCTTGATATGCATCAACCAAGGATGCCTTTACCCCTTGAAATGGCACAAGAACCTGTCTATGTGAATGCCAAACAATACCATGCAATATTGCGGCGAAGACAATCCCGTGCCAAAGCAGAGCTTGAAAAGAAGCTCATAAAAGACAGAAAGGTCTCAAAACTATTTGTTTTTAATCTTGGGATAATGTATGTGTAGCCAGTTCCACCCCCAAATATTGAAGATGCTACATTCAGAAGACCACCCAGATTTCACAAAATCATTTCAAGCCACTTGAGTATCAATTTGGTTCCAAAAACAAGTTCATATCCTCCAATTTAAATGGTTAAAGCAGAAAGTGTCTTACGAATTTTGCTCATCTTCACAAGCTCTCGAACTTTAATAGTTCACACTTTGAACCCTGACTTCAAATCTTTCCTCAAGTTATGGGCATCTTTGTCATTCTACATCTTTTTCTGGCAAGTTTTTGGCATAAATGAAACCAAATTGATACTTTGGGGCCTGTTATTAGGTTATATGACGTTTGGGTGTTCTTAGTGTAACCTTTTGAGTACTTGGCTTCGTATGTACATTCCCTTTTTCATTTTAGTGCCTTACTAGGCTGGGCATGAGAAACATAACATTCTTGAAACATCACGGGTAAATTTGTTTGGGTAGATTGGTGAATAACGTGTTTATATTGGGGTTTATTTTGCAAATTTTACAGCCTTATCTTCATGAATCTCGGCATCAGCATGCTATGAGAAGGGTGAGGGGTTCTGGTGGTCGTTTTGCAAAGAAGACTGAAGTTGATTCTTTAAAGAACACAACAGCTTCAGATTCATCCCAGTCTGTGAATTCAACAACCAGTATCAAGCATGTGCACTCAGAATCTGCTGAAAGTTTGGACACCCGCAACGGTACACAAAGGGGCAGATTGGTAAATTCTCTCAATACTCACACATATCTTGATAATGGAGATAATTATGGAGGTTCTTTAGGCCAGCAGTGGATTAGCATATCATCTAACCAAGCTTCGCAGAGGGCTGTTGCGATGAAGTAAGTGTTCGACACTCCCTCTGTCCATTGCTTCTTGAAAGCTGGCCGGCAAATCATTCTTGGCTCCTGTTATATGAGGGCAAAAAGGTGATTGTACCTTTTGGTTGCCTCTTTGCTTTTACTTCAGTTTCCCTTTTGCAAAGATCGTTGTTTTGTACAAAGTATGTTTTCTGGGGTTAGGAAGAATTGGTTGGTTTGTGTTTCTTTTCTAAATGTTGGTCTTTGGAGGTGAAGCATCAGTTCTTAAAATTGCTCGTATTTTGCTAGGAAGTTTGACCGTCTATTGTTTAACTTCGGGCATATCGTACTCCCAGCAGGTGTAATGTCGTAATTGTTGAGATATAGAATTCCATTCTTAGCTGTTTTTGCATATCGCTGTAGGGTTGTTAATTGATGTTGGAGATTTTATTATCGTTGGATATTGTTGGAATGATTTAGAACTCTGGTAGAGGTGGCAAGATAATTGGTTGGAGGGGGTTATATAACTCCAAAACAGTTTTTAGTAAGGGTGAAAGTGGGCATAGGGTTGTGTTGGTGGATTTGGTAGCATTTTATGAGTAGTAAAGGATTTAGGAGCATAGCACATAGGCTATGGTTGAAGCATGGCCTGCAGCATGTTGACTTGGTCTTGCAGACCGCAGCAAACACCACCCTGCCCCATGCCGCCCGCTTCGTTGCCCTTGTGGTAATCCCTCATCAAGCCTTCGCGGCAGAACTATCTGCTTTTCAAAACATACTGTTTGACTGATTTCTTTTTTTCAAACCTCTATAAATACCTCCCGTATACTCAAACAAATTTATTTCCTAACTCTCAAATTTTATTTCCATTATAATATTTTAAAATGTCTATGTTCATCTTTGTTATCATCTTGATCTTCCTCGTTTTTGTCCTGGGTTAACGAATTCATTTTTTAAGCACATGTACAAGCGGTGTTGGTCCTTAAACAACAAATGTATGAAACACAAAGTTCTAGTTGTAAAAGAAAGAAAGTATAAAAAGAAATCATGAAGCTACACAAAACCATCTCGCTATTGACTATTTCGTTGGAGATCTTGTTTATGATGCGATTGTTTAAGAGTATGTTTCATATGTGAAAAAGATTATTCGGTTAAATTGTTGATGATTTAGAGAGAGCATCACCGTACCACAAAGATGGGATGCGAAGGAAAGAAAAGTTGGAGTTCAGCTCATTGAAAAATTTCATATTCTTGATACGTCAATAAGCATACGTAATTGCTCCTAAGTCCTAACGTATTCCATGAGTTATTGTACATGTCTAAAAGAACTTTGTGTGAATATGTGCGAAAGTTTCGTAGATTGATTTTATTATTTTAAGACATTGAGTATTTGTGTGAACATACTTGATCACACATGAATCCAAACATCGATTCCGTGGGATGCTATAAAGCATTGATTGTATGTTGCAGGAATTATGTAGTCGAAAAACATACAACTACCTTTGTTCGGATTTTAAAATTTAAATTTTGTATATTGTTTTTGAATAAAGGGTAAATTGCATGAAAATATAATGAAATTTGTTTTAGTTGTCATTGTATATAATTAACTTTATTTTATAAATACAATACAATCAAATTTTATAATCCTTCAATTATATGTAAGTTGTTGTATACGATGAAAATTATGGAAAACAATGGTAGCTGAATATTAGACACAGAGAAAAGTTGTTTGCATACGATGAGAGAATTATGAAATTTGGTTGTATTATTTTTAAGAATTTAAAGTTGGTTGTATACAATGATAACTAAGACAAAGTTAATTGTATTTTCATGTATTTTTCCTTTGAATAAACCTACATATTGTAATTTTAATTTAAAAAGAGTTGAAAAATAGGAAGTGGTTGAAATATAAGTATTTTTTAGGTTTAAAAGACGGAAAGAAAAAAATAAGAATGAAAGATTTGACATTGAAGAGACATAAAAAACGCAAAACATGAATATACCACCGACTCCAAGATGTTGTTTGTGTTGAGGTAACTCTAAACTTTAGGGGTGAACTTCAACATGTTCAACCAGTTGATCTTTTTTACTAAAATGTATATAACTTTATATGTTTTGTTATTATATATATCTAATTTTTAAACTTAAATATATAACCTAGAGTTCTTGTTCATGTCCTGGTCAACTCGGTCAAACCAGGTGTGATTATCAGGTTCTTAATTAGGCAAGGTTTTTTTTCCATCCCCAGTTATGATAAATTATCAAATTATTCATTACATTACCAGTTAGTCAGCGTTTTCGTATTTGTTTTCTAGAATTCAACCGACCATCCAAGAGGTTTATAAAACATGCGCTCTTTTAAGATTATCTTAAGATAATTTAATAATATATTTCATTTAACACATTCAATTCCATTTTTAAAAATTAATAGAAATATTAATTAGTATATATAGAAAAATGATTCGTAGTGTTAATATTACTTAACTTACGTGATGTTATATTCATAAATCAATTTAATAAATAAGAGGGATGATTTAGAAATAACATATTTTTATCCTACACGGTAAAAAATATATATATTTAAATCACAATATCATGTAGTTAAAATCGTGAGAAAAAAAATATATTATATACCAATCATCTTCCTATAAGTAAATTTAGTTGTATATACTAGGAAGAAAAAAGAGTGTAGTACCCGAGTTCCCTTTTTATGTGATTCATAGAAAACCACTGCCGTTTTCAAAATCTTCCGAACGAAAAGCATCAAATCCGATCTGCTATCCAAGTAGCTGCCATGAAAGGCAATTGTCGATCGCTTCTAATTGCCTTACTTCTAATTCCATTCTTGCTACTTTCGACGTTGGTGCAAAATTCAAGAGCTGAAGTCATAACCCTAACCGAAAGTACATTTTCCGACAGGGTATTCTATGATCTCTTAATTTAAATCATTTCATTACTTTTCTGTGCTTGACTATGATTGCTGTGCCCTAAGATCTCGGATTTTCCGCTTTTTTCCGCGGTATCACCGCCCTAGTTCATACTCCATTCCTTTATTTTGGAATGTTGTGTTATTAATATGAAGAAACATAGCTCTTTCACGACAATATTCAATCGATTTTGTAAAAATTTTACGTTAATCTGTGGTATTTTTTATCATCAAATATGATCGTGAATTTCTATCGAACTACTGATTGAAGTTTGGTAGTAGTCAGATTGGACTGAATGTTATTCTTTTTTGACGATGGAGGGGGCAACAGTTTTGTTTTGTGTGTGCTTATTGAGATGCATCTTTTTATTTTTGGGCCTGTTTTATAGGTAAACGAGAAAGACACTGCTTGGTTTGTGAAATTCTGTGTGCCCTGGTGTAAGCACTGGTGAGATGTTAAAAATCAATGTGTTACATGAATCATTTTGGTGAATGACTTTGAGATGTTTGTTTGTGTTCTTCCAGTCTGTATTGACATATTACTATCGGCAATGCAGTAAGAATTTAGGAACATTGTGGGAGGATCTTGGAAAGACAATGGAAGGGGAGGATGAGATTGAGGTTGGTGAAGTGGATTGTGGTAGTAATAAACCTCTTTGTTCAAAGGTTAAGATTGGATCGTATCCCACTTTCAAGATTTTCTATAATGGTGAAGAAGTCGCCAGATATCGAGGTACGTTTTTACTTTTCATTGCTAGACTACATAGAGCTGAGAAATATTATCGGCTAAGTGTAAATATATAAGCATTATGTTAAATGCAAAATTTTGCATGCCACTGAGGTTTCTTAACCTCGTTGAGCGAGCATCTTGGTTCTCGTATCAGATATGGAACTTACAGGTTTTGTGCTTTTGTTATGTAAGCGAAAACAGTTATTGTCTATTGACTAAAATTATGCAATTGACTTGGAAAATAAATCAACCAGTCTTAAGTATTTATAGACATTTATCTTGAGTGAATTTGACTTTATAACGATCTTTCTAAGTTAGGACCCTATTTAGTCTACTATAACTTTTAATCTTTGCCAGAAGACTTTGCGTCTTATTTGTTGTTTCTCAATTATATAGAAATAAGTCATATAACAGACTAAGTAAATGTCTTAAAAGCTCTGATACATTATTGAATGTGTAGTTAGATAGCAAGTATGTGTCATAGAAGTTTCTGCAAGCTCATAGAATGAACATCATGTTTCTAGTGTCGGAAACAGAACTTATGGGTTTTGTTATTTAAGCAATAATAGTAGATACCAATCGATACAATTGGTACAATAATGTAACATACAAATATCAAGCAATTGAAGTAGGCCCATTTTTTTGTTATAGACATTTATCTTGATTAAATTTGACTCTGTAAAGATACTTGTCACTGCCTCCCAGGTTGAAATTTATTGCAAGGTTTTAGAATATATTGCAATTTTAGATAGTGATGATGGAGTTAATGTGCAAAATTCTAGAGAAAAGAAAAGTGACTATTGATATTAAATATTTGAAGTGTTATGAAGCCTAATAGATGGTGATTTGATTACTTTAATGGACCTCCTATGACTTTTTTTCCTGTTGTTATGCTGTTTTTCTTAAATAAAACGAGTTCAATTTGATACAATTTTTCGTTTAGATTTTCTTGGTAATTATTGATTACTATTCAATCAAATTGTAACATGTTAAACCCCAAGGTTTGGTGTTGACGGGTCATTGCGAGTGGAAAAGACAAACTAAAGGGTCCCTGGAACAGAGATTTAGTTCAATAATTCGTCAACTCCTACATACTCGAACAAAAAGAAATACAAACACGTTTAGTAGGAATTAGGAAATAACCATATACGAGGATTAACCTAAACCGTCCATCTAATAAGGAAAAGATAAATTCTAGTTAAACTTGACAACAGTAAATTGCCATTTTGACCCCTTAACTCCTAAAGAATCTTGAGTGAGCTGAATTTGAAATCCATTTTACGTCATGGTGGCAGAAGAAGCAGGGGCTGACGCAAAAGGTGAAGAGCAGAGGCCTAAAGCATTACCCATGTCAGTTGGGCAACTGGATTATAATTGGGGTCTTGTTAATAGTTCTGAAGCTTGCTAACTGCTCCTTTTAGGCTACCACTCCATGTGGAGGGGTGCTTCAGATTTCAACACACTGTCTTCATTCAGTAGGGATGACATTGAAATATAACTATATTCAGTGATTCATTAGAGCATATAAATAATAATGATAATGTAAATGTATCATGGGACAAAATTGATGTATCAGTGTTATTTGATAGCCTACCCGGTAGAGCACCGGCCCCCTAGGGGGAGCCGGGAGGTCAAGAGTTTTAGTCCCATGGGGGTTTCAATCAGGGATGGTCACGGGGATGCTTTCAGTTAGGTCACGTACATCTGAGCGTCACCTGAACATGAACACCCTCCGTTTACATATAATTTACAATTGACGTTCAGATTTCAACATAGTCCTTAGCTGCACTCCTCAGTTTGTGGTTAATTAATCTTAATAAACAAATAAGCCTCTTCATTAATATGATGGATCTCATAAAAACAAATTGCCACTCAATGAGTCAATCTTCATCTTCTGCCATTAAGTCACACACATATAGAGAGGGACCGTTTTTGTGGTGATGTTAATTTTCGTCATAATATTACAGATTGATGGCTTTTAAGTAATTTCTTGAACATCAAACTGTCAAAGTGCTAGACAGCTAGAGCTAATCAGAATACAGTTTTCTTAAAGATGTAATTACACTGATTCCAGTTTTCTGAAGTAAAAAATAAATGAATTCGCCATATGATTTGTCTGTTGACATGTTGATGTTCGGTGGTAACCTGGTAATTTAAACTAAAGAAACTGCTCAAAGTAAAATATTTTTCAGTTTTCCCATTACAAGGAAAAAAAAAAAAGTTCCGTGGTCCCTGGTTTTCCTAATGGTATCTTTCTCATACCTGTAAAAGTGTTCAGTTTCTTTTAAGTAATAAAAATGTATCTGTCTAATGTATACAGTTGGCACTGTGCTTGTTACAATTTTGATTGTATGTCTGGTAAACAATTTTATAGGTACCAAGGATGTTGAGTCGATGAGAACATTTGTGTTGGAAGAGACAGAAAAAGCAGCAGCTGCATCAAATGCACAGCTAGAGGATGATAAAGATTTGTGATCGGCTTTCAGGTACTTTGGGATACCTTATATTGGGTGGCAAACTGTGCGGGGCGGTTAACTTGTCAAATCAGTTTTGGGTCCCATGAACATTGTCCCTCTTCTCTTTTAACATTTAAAGATAAATATGTTTAATAAAGCACATTATGAGGGCATAAAGTATAGACGCTTATGTTATGGCCTATGGGATACTTTTAATCCATGAGCCAAGTTTTTCAAAATTTACATGTTTGACATATTAGCATTGAATAGAATACAAATCAACCAGTTTTCACAGAAAAGGTTTAAAATCGCCATCGTAATAACCTTTTGTAGTGCTTGTGTACACTTTTTGGATCTTGTATAATTTGTCGATATTTTTGATAGTGCCTAACCTCTTTTTTAAGTAGTATATCTGAAACAGGAGGTTGTTTGAAAATAGCAGAGCAGACACACTACTTGGGTGACATTACTTAATAGTTGTACAACCAAACGGGCAGTCATCCGGCTAATTTTATACTTTGATAGAAATGGTACAAACTTTTCAGGGACCGTAGATTTCTATAACAATGCAATTTATGCATTTTCCTCATTCCCCATTCCTGTTTTTGGTGTTACTACTGTCAATTATGACCTTGTAAGCACAGATTTGTGATGGGGCAGCAATTTTCATGTTGTGAATGGAGATTTAGTGTGAAAACCTTGTAATGTTAGCGGTTATATTGCCTGGTTTTTATCGGTTAAATGTAAACGATACTTTTAGTCGATTTTTGCTTGAAGAAATATACTTTTCTTGGCATGATGGTAAGTGTTCTAACAAAGGACCTTTTACTGGTGGCAGTGACAGGGAGAGGCATTATACCATTAAAAAATGTTCATGCAAAATGCCTAAGTTGAACTCTTGATTTTATTTTCTGATTTGTGTATCCGTGAATAAACTTGAATTGTTTTTCAACTTGAAATCTTGAATCCTTATTTTGTTTGATAGTTCTTGTGTTGAAATTAGGGCTTTTGTGTTTTTGACTTTGATAGTTCTCATCTCGGAATATTAATTAGTCAATTATTTGAAGCTTGTTTTTTTGATCTCTGTCGAATTAGTTTTAGTTGTTCAAGGCTTGATTCTAAGTTTGTACATTGTGTTGACATTTCGGTTAGTTAATTATTAAATTATTTTCACTTTTCCTATAATCTAAAACCAAAAGGAATTACTATAGGAATTCATTAAACCTTATGCTAATTTCTTGTTTAATAACAATTCAGATTCAATTTCCGGGTTGAAACTGAATCCAAATTATGTTTGGTTCATTGACAAATATGTGGTATTCGTTTTGGTTCAAAAACCCGATTGAAAACCACTTTTAACTTTGTCTTCGCTTTGACATTTTTTAATTCACCCCTACGGCCTACCTTTTACATGCGGTTATATTGCCTCGGTAATTTATTAAAAATGGGGCTATTTATTTTGAGTACTCCAAGTTGTATTTGTTGTTCTAATTATTCAACTTTTCCTCGTCGTCGGTGGTATTTGCTTACTGCAAGGGTCCATACACTAGACCCGTTCTAAAATTGTTGGAACCAAACAAGTCCTAGAATTAGAGTAGCGGGTATAACATCTAGGGGTTGTTTATTGAATCGATTTTTGAGTTTCTCGAGTTGTTCGAATCAAGTTGTTCGAGTTTGAGAATTTTTTACCCCAATTCGAAATTCGACTCAAAATTGTACCGCCACTATAAAATCGACCTGAATTCAAATATTTGAATTCAAATAAAATCACATTCAGCTAGCTAACTGGCTAGATTTGTTCTGGTTTTTAAAGTTTAAACCAAATTTAATCATAAAACTTTATGTTTTTGAATGTCTAATTGGAGTTTGATTAAGTATTGTTGTTATTTTACTGTTAACACATGTTAGATCATACAATGAAACTGACTCTAGGCAGGATCAAACTCTATGGCAATTTTAACAAACATTTGTGTGTCGTAATTCTCAATGATAATATAAAAGTAGGTTTGGCTGACCTATCTGAGATATAACTTATTTCTTTTAAGACGAGTCTGGTATAGAGAATGTCATTGCAGAGAAATGATAGCAAAGAATGAAATTACAGAGAAGGGAAATTGGTTTGGAGAATAAGAATTCATTCTTCTGTTTGATAGTATAGAAATATAATAGAGAATCATTTTCAAAATATAATAACTTTTGCCTTTTATTTTGAACGTAGTTTGTATTCTGATTAAAACATGTTTGTCAATGTATTCATCTCCATTCTCAGGACAAGATAATTAAGAACCTTGTTTTAATATTACATAGTGGGTATCAATTAGTATTAGATGGAGCATTCGATTTATAGCGTCACAATGATCTTACAAGATTGTAACTTTTTTAATAAGGGGTTGTGATTGTGATGGTTGGCCGCGGGTGGTGGTGGTGTTGGCAGTGACAATGGGGTGGTAAGAGTGGTTGTGGTGGGTAGCCTGACAGTCATGGCGGTGGCGATAATGACGGTGGTGGGTGGCGCCAAGTGACAGCCAGTGACAAGTTATTGATTTTAATTAAATTGCTTTGATTGTTCAATTAAAAAATGTTGGTTTTTACTAAATTAAGGGCTATGTTGATTAATGTTACATTTAGAGATGTTTGAAATCAAACAGCCATAATTTAGCATACTACAGAGACCCTTTACATAATTTAATCATTCTTTTAATCTTAAATATCTTTTTTTTTTCTTTTAACAAATGCGAGTTTATTAGTAACTATGCGTTTATAAATTTTGGTTACAAGAATGGAAGTGCAGAAAACTACATTTACAATACACGTAAAAACAATAAATTAGCAGGGAAAAAATAGAGATACAAAATTCAATAACAAGCATCTACATTACATGTTTTTAGGAAGCCGGACAGGACTGGCCGAACCGTGGTTTTCCAACCAACCGGGATCCACCGTTCTTTCCTACTCTAGCATCTGACAGCTTATTGCAGCAAGGATCTAAAGCTTACATGTGAATCACAACTGCAGTTGCATAAAGTTTTACCCAAAAAGTATACACAGCTAGCAACCATGAACAAGATAAAGCCTGCATAAATCGGACCGACAATTTGTTATATTCCAACCCCGTTTTATATATATTGATTGATTCTGCTACAGAAAGAACCATAACCAAACAGAACAGTGTCACTTCTGCTCAGCTCAGGTGCTTGTCCTACTAAAAACAATGTCATGCAATCTCTTTGGTTAGTTGTTTTCTTTTCCCTTATATTTTTTCCAAAAAAGACAAGAAGAGCTCCTGATAAAAGAAGTAATTATATAAACAATTGATTTCAATTAAGAACAAAATACCCGCAAGTTATAATAACTGCCAACTTCATCTAAAATCAGGGGTACTTGATTCTTAAGGAGAGGTTGATCAAATGAATTGATCAAGCGTATTATCTCACCAGTTCGTCATCTGTTTCTACTGTGACTCAACTGCATCAACGAAAAAGCATAAAACAGAAACATGAGTGAGAGCTATTTTTGCTACATAATCCAAATCTTGACATAATCATAGTTGTGAAGAGACATTATCCAAGCAAGTTGTTGTTGGATTCCTACTTTAAGATGCAAAAAGAATACAAACTTCCACCAAAACAGACTTTGTTTTATTTTTTCTTTTACATATCGTCTTCTGTATAAAAAGCGTCTAATCATCATGTAGAAATACAATGCCACTTAATATCAGAACAGGAAGATAATTATACGCATCCTATACTTTTTGCTTTTGAGAAAAGCAGTTTGGAATAAGCAACTTTAAATTGCTTATTCGTTACAGCTTGTTTCACTTATGGATAATCAGATAAACAGTTTGGATAAGCAAAATCCCAAATACCCTCAAAAGAACTTTCTGTTGCAACAAAACGCAGCAACAAGCAGTTTTGATAAGCAATCTTAAACACCCCAAAAAGCCCATTGTCAATAAGATGAATGGTTATACAATGAGGTCCAGAAATAGCAGTTTAGATAATCAAAATCCAAAACACTCTCAAAGCAGCTCATTGTTGTACCATGACACAATAAGCCAAAAAGCAGTTTTAATAAGTAACTTCAAACACACCCTATAAATAATCTTCAGTTAGATGAATGGTTATACCATGACTCCATAAGGTCCAAATAAGTGATGGATTTGTATTATAAAACCAAGAAAAACAAAAAACGACCATTTTTGTCACTGCATAACACACATTATTATCCATGAATCATAACAGTGAAATCAAGAAAACGAGAATTTACCATTTTTCATCGATATCGGTCAAACAAATTTCCGTGATTGAGTTTAAGTTCGTATTGAAGCCTCCTGTAAGTATGTCGATCCACTAAGCTTTTCTCTTGCAACTCCTTAAGCAAATTCATAGCAGATTCTCCACACTTCTGGTGTTTGCAACACTCATCAACAACTGTCCAGCAGGTAATGTAATCAGCTGACCTTTGGTTTTCAGTCATTTCCCACAGGTAACTCACAGCTTCATTAATTGCACCCTCAAGTGCAAATGAACACACAAGCGAGTTATATGATTTACTGCTTGGAACAAAACCTTTTGCCTTCATTTCATCACAAAGCTTTTTCGCATTCCGTGTTCTTCCTTGTGCACATAAACCATGGATCAAATAATCAAAAGTAAACGAATTCGGACGACAATCATAAACCACACCCATCTGATGGTATATTCTAAGAGCATCATTAACATGAAGTGAGAGCACATATCCTTTGATCATAGAATTCAAAGCAAAAATGTCAGGATCAACACCATCATCAACCATCTGCTTGAACAACATGCTCATAGTATCCATATACAGATGGTTTATGTAAGTATTGCTTCTCGTACTCAAAAAAGCAGCAAACAGAAGATTATAAGTTCTAATCGAAGGCCTACAATCCAATTTCTTAAGGCTTCTCATGTGCTTATACACATTAACAGCTTTACTCAACTTCCTGGCCTCTGTGAAGAAATAAATTATTGAATTGTAAAGAACTTCAGAACCAAAATTAGGAATGGATAATACCTCGTTGACAATATGATCCATTTCATCGTACATTTTTGCAGCACCAAGCTTTTTAATCGTGACATGAAATGTGGATGCATCATGTGTAAACCTAGGTTGTTTAGATGCCCAATTGAACAACTCTAAGCACACTAATGGATCTTCTTGTAGATTAATCAGATTATAGAGATCTTGAGGTTGAAACCTAGGCAGAAGCTGTGAAACCGCTCGATGAAATTGGAATTCATCTAGGGTTCGCTTGGAAGCAGCTAGATTTCTTCTGTTGACTCTCTTCTTGTAGGATGAGGATGAAAAGAGGGAAACTGGAATGTATCTGCTACTGAATTCGCTTGCACAATTAGGGTTTTGGGGAAGTTTGACATAAAAACAGATTTGCTTCAAACATCGTATCCATTTAGGTGGAATATTCATTACATCCAAGATCTAAATTGCAATAATTCGACGGCAGTGTACGATGATTTTTGTCTATATGACCAATGTTGTTTCCATAGCACATAGAGCATGAGAACATAATTTGAAACTAGTTTCGAGATAACATTGAATCTATAGCAGTTGAAATCATAAATCAAACCGAATTATAGTCACGATGTAGATAGCAATACGCCAATACCCGAGTTCAAAATCGAACCTAGCATATTGATACCTGAAAAGCGAACAGTTGCATCATCAGGCCCTTCAAATATAAGTCTTTCTTGTTAAGAACTCATAAGTAAATAGTAATAGTAGTACATATACCAAGAACACCACCAGTAATATATACTATTTTCAAGACATATTGAGACCGTCGAAAAATGGTCGCTAAGGTCTTGTTCGCAAGAACTCATAAGCTTGAAATGCTTGAAAAGCATTTCAATGGGACATCTGTGAAGCTTGATATTGTGAACATTGAACAGCTACGTATTGCTGCTTTTTTCTAAACATACTAGTAAGGCTTTGAGGCCGTGCGTAGCATGGCCCATGACGCTTCATATTGACTTTTCAAGAATGAGTACTTGTTTTTGTTAGAACAATACCGAAGTATGACAATTGTAGTCTAATATACACAATACTAAAGTCATGAACTTTGTGGTTTACTACAATTTTTATAAAATTACAAACCCCAATGAAAACGCCGTTACAAAAATTACTAATACAAGTGTAAGATAGAGTTGTAATGTACAAATGGAAACCTCTATTTGATTATGAAACATTGATTGAAAATAACTATACTCAACGGACTTTGGCATTGTTCGTTGTGCTACCATCTTTTACTTAAGCACCTGCTTCCTTAAAAAATATCAGTTCTATAATCAACAAGTAATGAAAATTATAACATGTTGGAGATCTCTTTAATCACAATCTCATTAGGAATAAGAAAAACTTCATGTAGGTGAGTCACAAGCATGATTCGTTTTCTAGTTAGGCATTTTATCAAACATATTGTCTTCATATATGGTCCTAGATTTAGAACTAAAGTTTGAATACTTATAGCAGTTTGAACTTCACCTTCACCTTATAAAGTAGATTTTCATCAAAATTCTAATTCTACAGCACCCATCTATTCTTCATCAAGGCTGATGGTTATAAACACAGCAAATTTAAAGGCTATGAAAACTTTAATTAGATTTTCAGATTCCGATGGATACTTCAAGGCCCCTTTAAATACCACCACTATGATGCATTGGAAAAAAACACAAATTCAGGAGCTCAATCAGATAATGGGATAAAACCACCTTTTAGCGTCAGGCTACACGAAAGCAAACACATGCTCAGGAAAGTACCCAAACCTACAGATACGGATAATGATAAGACGGGGATAAAACAAGGTGCGTAGGTCTGTGCCAATTATGAAAGTATTGGCACCAGTACCAAGCTAAACTGATTCGGAAAAAACAATCGTAAACAAGTTAAACTCTCTCATTTTTCTTTGTTTTTGTTTTTATAATACTGAAATGTAGTAAGCACTACAACTTAACACATCTTCAAAAAATATATAGCCAAGAACAACAGAGGTCGCATATAAACACCATTAAAGAAGATGACTACACAAAATATATGAGAAAAGAAGAGTCTAATCCAACAACTAATCAAAAATACTCATACTTATATTTGTTAAAAATCTACTAAGATATACCTTTCTGCTCCACATTATTACCAGGACCCGTGATGGTTTTGAAGATGCAAACTTCTTCATCTTTGTTTCATTCAAGTTGTTCAAGTTGACAAAATAGATATGATAAAAGCCAATATTATTAATGATTATAAAAGAGTTTATTAAACACACAACTAAAAGTCCATTTAATTATTATGAAATTTTCACCCAATTCTCTTATGGTAACATCTACCTTTCCATGTGCACTGCCTAATCAGCATTTTCCTAGCTGACGATGATATGTTTAGAGCAATGAATTCACATAAATCTATAAATGTGGGTTGTATTTATATACTTATCTAAAAAATCATTAAGCAAACTCCGTGTAAAAGATTGTAAAAGCACCTGCGTGTACTTACTCTTACCGGTTGGTTCATGCATTTCATCAAGCAGCTGATGTGCATCTTCAAACATAATAAGTATGCACAGAAACATGAGTGTATAATCACCATATACAAATTTCAGAAACATCCTATAAGAAACTATCACACACAACAAGCTATCATCCCCATATATAACATCTGAATTCTTAGATTCAGATTCGGGAAGGAAAATTTTTAGAACCTTTGAACCCTAAAATCGATTAGGGCGTATGTTTACTCTGAACATTCTGCTTGCAAAATCGATTGGAGCTTACGAGCGGAAATAATTTAGAACCTTCGATTGTTTAGAGGTATGAAGCTTAAGGCACAAAAGAGGAAGCAACGTGAAGCAAAAAAAAAAGAAAAAGAAAGCACCTGCGTGGCCATCAAAGGAGTAAGAAGGGAAACAGGCCACCGGCTGGAGAAGCACCTGCGTGGAGGGCACAGGGGAAAGAGACGTGTTCGATGGAGAGCATATGGGCTCTTCTTGTATTATAGAGAGAAGATAGAAGACATGGTTAAATTTAGCCTTTTTATATCACATTTTTCAGAAACAAATGTCATATTGATGTAGCGATTTATACTTTTTATGTTATACTAATATGGAACGAGATTTTGAATGTCCGTGCGTTACGCTGGGATGAAGACAACGTTTTTCTAAGCTTAATATAATGTCTTAAATTTTGGTTAAAACATGATTGTTAACCTTCGAATACACGGAGTTTAATGTTAAGGATAGAAAGCAGTAGTGTTTTAGCAAGAAAATCCAACCTTAGAGTTTCTTATCGAAATTATTCTTTGGTCACTGTAGTGCACTATATCACCGATAAATCTGTAGCATGATGAAAGAAAAGCAAAAGTCAGACATCATATACACCGAAGAAGAGAAGTAAATAATCAATAAATCAGTTTTGGTCGATTAACTTTTTCAGTTTGTGAAGACTGACCCTAAAATGTTTATTTTTACTAAAATCTTAAAATAATCTAATACAATTATACAAATGTTTATGACAAAAAAAACTATAAATATAATTTATACCGTATGTTTTCTTAACCGTGCCATCTTTTGAACGGCTAGTTAGCTAACCTATCTAAAGAACATAACCTCTTTCTCCCTATGTATTAGCAAATAGCCATTCTTATGCCACAAATTCAAATACTTATGCTTCAAAAGAACATAATCGTTCTTATTGCGAGTATCATTTATAACCACCATTAATGCTCATTAATGACTCATTAATATGGATATTTTGGTCATTTATATATTTACCCGACCATGAATTGTGTTCGAGCTGATGAGTCGTTATTAGATTCACTTGATTTTCCCAAAATACCCCTCATGAATGAGCATTAATGAGGCATTGACATTATAGCCATTGATCTAATTTAATCGAGGGCCAAGATTGGTGTGTGTGTGTGTATAGGGAGCTTCGAGTGACTTGTGATCAAGCTGACTTTACCAAATGCCCACCACTAGCCCTTAGGCTGTCGATGAACAAATTCAAGGACGACAGATGACTACCGGCTACCCTCACCGTATTTTATGAATAAACGAAGGAGAGGCGCGGGCCAAAAGCTTTGGTTCCTTTCCTTGCTGCTTACCTAACAGCTAAACCTTAACGAGTTAATGTTTTGTTCTCGGTTATTTTTAAAGAGGGAAAGGGAAGGGAAGAAGGAATCCAATCAAATATGTGATGATTCGGAGGGAAAGGGCACTATTTCTCCCTTTCTTGTTTTCTTTTTCCTTCCAACTCAAGAACATAATCAAATCATTTCTCTTTTTTTCCTTTCTTTCCCTTCATTTTCTTTCCCTTATCTTTCCTTCTTTAAAAAACTCAATAACTGAGAGTAAGAGAAAGAAACAGTGAGCAAGGAGATAGCTATTTCATTTCATATCTAGAGTAAATGAGGAAAAATATTCGTGTTTTAATTCGAAATTACGGTCAAACGAGAAATTAGCATATCAAAGTACTAATTGATATATAGGATAACAATATATGTATCATATTTGTTTAAAAATATTAAATATTAATAAAATATATTAAATAATTATAAAATGAGTGAAAAAAAGGTGATAGATGGTGTTAACACATGTCGATACGAAAGACGTGACCACTGAATCGTGATATTATGATACCAACATATATATTGTATTTGTTGTATAAGCAATCGATCATTATTGCTACAATTAGGGATAATATGATCATATATTTATTGATAATAATAAAAAAGCATTCAAAATGATTAGAAAAATTTTTATAATGATAATTTGGTTGAATATAATCCTTTAAAATGTTATAATATGTAAATATGATGTTTGCAAATTAGAGTAATCGTATATTTTAAGGTTTATGAAATGCATATATTAAATATTCGGTAATAATTTGACCAAAGAAAAGTCAAATTTGGATTTTAATTTTTACTGAAATTAATGGTTCGGGTTTGATAATTAATTTTTTTTATCTAAATCAATTGCTAAGATTTTGTCTAATATATTTTATTGATGTTAGTTTTTTACTAATATTAGAAGATGTGTGAAAGTATTTGTTCAACAAGAGGAGTGAAAGAAAATAATACGAGTAACATGTACCTTAGTGTTGTAAAAAATATATGGGTCGGATTGGGTTAAACCACAAATCATAACGGTTCACTCATAATTGGCCATTATAAAAAACAATATTAAATGGATTTGGATCGAAACGGATTATTATAGTAACAGAATTACATAGGTTTATGTCAGAACTATAACTATGGTAGTCCGGATTTGCCTGGATGTTCTACACATCATTAACAACATATCCCACTAGTAAAAGGGTTATCTTTATCGGTTTTGCCTTAACTCGCTTCGGTTTTTTGATCAGCAGCCACTGGGTCGTTGCATTTTCTCTTGTTCTATCTCCCTTGTAGGTTTTTTTGTCAAGAACGATACCACTAGTAGGGATCTATAATAACACGTTAGAAGATGTGAAAAATATGAAGATACACGTATACCTAAGATTTACATGGTTCATCCGTTAGAATAACTACCTACGTCCACAAACAAGAACAGAGTCTACTTTGATTTACTAAAAGTGTTTACAGATGTACAAGGTATGGGCTACAAAGGTTAAATGACTAGAACCCTAGCTATGATATTTATAATAAATGACTAGAACCCTAGCTATGATGTATAAGGTATGAGCCACGAATGCACCATGCCATGAGCAAGTATCCCTCACCATGCAACATTTGATTTCAACAACCAAAACCGACACACGTAAGCTTCACATCGTGTTCTTTTTGGTTATGCTGAACTCCCCCTTTAATTAGATTCTGGCTCCAATCATATTGATAATTAAGTTATGCTAGTTTTATTGAGAATATATCTAGTTTTTTGGCATTAAACTCATGTAGTTCCATATGATATTAATAACGAACTAAATAAATAATTAAACCCTGTTATTAAAACTATATCTCACTCTACAATAGAAGTTTATAGTAATCAGGCTTAACAATTAAGTAAAGAATGCATAGAATACCAACTAAATTAGTTTTAATAACTAAAACTAGGTTTAATTGAATAGAAAGACCCTTTTATATTAGCTCTCTTTTTCTTTTTCTTTTTCATTATTTTTTTTTGTTTCTTTTTTCTTAAGTTTTTATTTATTTTATTTTTATCTATTTATTTAACTTTTTTCTCTTTTTTGTTGACGGATATCTGTTGGGAAGCAATCTCTTTACCTACAAGTAGAGATATGATTGTCTACATCTTACCTCACCCATTTAGTAACAATGCAACCCTAAAAATGCTATGCCCGTTTAGTTTCTTAAATGTTTATGATGCAACGTCAACTGAGTTAGAGCTCACTATGTTTTGATCAACCATATCTTAATACATAAGTGTGAAAGGATTAATTTGAATCTTCATAACCCAAGGTTATGATCAAGAGTCCATGGCAGAACTTATGTTGTCATCGACTAGCTGGTTATGAAGACGATGTCCTTCATATGAGAGAACTCCTTTCTAAAGGAGGTATTAAACCACATAGGAGGAAGCAAAATGAGTAAAGGTCCCTTAAAGATTTAGGGGTCTTTCCCGTTCATAAAGAAGAAGACCAAGGCAATTCATTTGAAATAACAAAATGTCAAAAAGATACTCTAATCTTCAACATACGATGAAGCCCTAAAGGTCAAAAGCTGTTCCGCTACACAGTACAAAAAAGCAGGCGCATCATATGATCAAGCAAGGTAGTACCTGATTTTATCATTTAGAATAGGAACAAGTGAAAACACTACTCCACAGACAGCAGACAGGTCTACAAGACTGGCGTTAAAAAATTATACGAAATTGGGATTGATCAGTTTCACGTTTTAAACTCAAGGGCAGAGAAAATACGAGAACTGGAAAACATACTAGAGCACCCTGGAAAGAAGAGATTTAAAAAATAAAAATAAGATTAAGAAAAGTCAGATAACAGATAAGTTTTTTCACCCAACTACAAACTCATTGCGGTAAAGCACTATAATTTTTAAACCCACAACAGAAGTCTGCAACCCATTCAAACTTTCACAAGAATGAAAGCCTCAACAGATCAATAACCAAAACTCTTCAACAAATATAAAAGTTCTTCAAAACTAGTAAATGAAACGACAGAAAATAAGACTCCATAAAAACCAAAACGCCAACACCTATTACTTGACTCCCTTCTTGGCTGCTGCCTTGGTCACCTTGGCTCCGGTTGGGTCCTTCTTGTCAACACTCTTGATCACACCCACTGCGACCGTTTGACGCATGTCTCTCACTGCAAACCTACCAAGTGGTGGGTACTCTGCGAATGTCTCAACAACCATGGGCTTGGTGGGAAGCATCTTCACCATACCGGCATCTCCGTTCTTCAAGAATTTAGGCTCCTTCTCAAGCTCCTTTCCAGATCGTCTGTCAATCTTGGTCAAAAGCTCAGAGAACTTAACAGCAATATGGGAGGTGTGGCAATCAAGGACTGGTGCATATCCATTACCAATCTGCCCTGGGTGGTTCATGATGATAACCTGAGAAGTGAAACTGGCAGCACCCTTGGCAGGGTCATCCTTGGAGTTTGATGCAACGTAACCACGCTTGAGATCCTTGACAGCAACATTCTTGACATTGAACCCAACATTGTCACCGGGTAGAGCCTCAGCAAGAGCTTCATGGTGCATCTCAACAGACTTGACTTCAGTGGTCAACCCAGATGGTCCAAAGGTGACAACCATACCAGGCTTGATAACACCAGTCTCAACACGTCCCACTGGCACAGTTCCAATACCACCAATCTTGTACACGTCCTGGAGTGGGAGACGGAGGGGTTTGTCTGATGGTCTCTTGGGCTCATTGATCTGGTCAAGGGCTTCAAGAAGGGTTGGACCCTTGTACCAGTCAAGGTTGGTTGACCTCTCAATCATGTTGTCTCCTTCAAAACCAGAGATTGGCACAAATGGGATTTTGTCTGGGTTGTATCCAACCTTCTTCAAGTATGAAGAAACTTCCTTGACAATTTCCTCGTACCTTGATTTAGAGTACTTTGGTGTGGTGGCATCCATCTACAAACATCACATCACAAACAGTTAACAAGCAATTAACACAATCTAAAACAATGTAAAAACTGTAACAAATGAAAACCCAATAGTACCTTGTTACAGCAGCAGATCATTTGCTTCACACCAAGAGTGAAAGCAAGTAGAGCATGCTCACGGGTCTGACCATCCTTAGAAATACCAGCTTCAAAACCACCAGTGGTGGAATCGATGATAAGGACAGCACAATCAGCCTGGGAGGTACCAGTAATCATGTTCTTGATAAAATCACGATGTCCAGGGGCATCAATGACAGTGCAGTAGTACTTGGTGGTCTCAAACTTCCACAAGGCAATATCAATGGTAATACCACGTTCACGCTCAGCCTTCAATTTGTCAAGCACCCAGGCGTATTTGAACGACCTTTTGTTCATTTCCGCAGCCTCCTTCTCGAACCTTTCAATCACACGCTTGTCAATTCCTCCAAGCTTGTAGATCAAGTGGCCAGTGGTTGTAGACTTGCCGGAGTCGACATGTCCAATGACAACGATACTGATATGAATCTTTTCCTTACCCATCCTGAAATATAAACCAAGAGTTCAGAAAAAATACACAAATCTATACATTCAATATGGCTTAAAAAGCATATAAGCAAGTAGAGTACATAGGCAAGCTAAAACATCGATGTTATGACTTATGAAATCACAAGAAACATTAACCGCTAAAGGTGTATTTTCACAAAAAACATATAATCAAACAATCCACACGCTAAAAGCGTATATTTTTAAATAAATACTTATGTGAAGTTCATTCGATTTTAGATATAAAATCATCTTAACCGCCAATAATAAGCAGCTCGTAATATTGATTGAAAAAAACAGACAGACAATTAAAATGTTATACAAATTGACAAAAATTACATAGCCTATAACAAAGTGAAGATCCATGTTCAACTAATAATCTTCAACTATACAGATCTGAAGTCGTTCTTTTAAAATCGAGTGGTTGAAAATCAAGAACCTTTTTTTTACGAGAAAATCAAAAACCTAATGATATAAATCTGTAAACCACAAAACTCGCAAACAATTAACAAAACTAAAAATCTATAAAGGAATCCAAATGTTTTAAGCATACAAAAATGAAATAGCGTATGAGCTGATGAGTCGAATAAAACTTCAACCATAGATCGAAGATCCATTACAGTCAACCAACAAATCAACTAAAATTGAACAAATCAGGCCTGGATGACTATAACATATTCAGATCCGCACAAACGTCCATGCATATCGACTGAAATTATGCTAGAAAAACTAAAGATAAACACTGACCTTAACGAAGTATCGGCAGACGAGCTCACTTGCTAGATGGAGGAAAACGAAGAATGGGAGAAGTGAGGTGCAAAGAGAGCTTTTATAAGTGAGGTAAAGAAGGTATGAGATTAGGGTTTTTTTAGAGCCGTTAGATTAGGTGATCTGACGGTTGTCGGAGAATCATCCGTGGATTCCATGTTCGGATGCCCTAGCCAGCCTCCTCCGTTTCTTTTGCTTTTCTATTGTCGTCTAGGTATGGGACTTGCTGTCTAATTACCGATATTATCCTTGTCAATTTTTGTTAATATCGACACATGTCCCTCTAACTTGTTACTTGAATACATGGTATCTCTGTTTTTTGGTATTTAATCTACCCAAAATCAATAATTTCCGTTCTCTTTGATTTAAATTAATTGGTTTCGGTTTCTAAATTAATTGTTAAGGATACTCTAAAATTACATTTTTAAAACATCTGGTAAAATGATCCTTAAAAGTGTTTTATATTAATAATATACATAAATAACACAAAAAATACAATTTTTTTATTTCATGCAACTGGATTAATAATACGGCTTTTTTTGTGTTTAACAATAACCGTACCGTACTTATCAATTAGCCAACATTTAGAAATCAAGCAATAAGTTTTCGAAAAAGGTACGCTTACTCTGGGTTGGTTTTGTTCGTTAAAACGGTTATAATTTGGTTAATCGTTTTTTATGCTCATTCGTGCTAAAATAGGAGGTGGTCGAATAAGTCAAAATTGAAGTCTGTGTGTGTGCATTTGATGTTAGAATGGCCGAGAGAACAGGTGTTAAATAGAGAATTTTGATGTTTGCTTGACATTGAAGGAAATGGATGTGCTTTTGATAATCCAAGTGCAAAAGGTAATATTTCTAGATTATCTAACTTGGTTTTTTAGTTTATAGAGATGGTTAGAGGTTTAGAGTGTTCTTGTTGTTGTTATGAATCATCTTGGTGCTGATTCAATAGAGTTTGTCACTGATTTTGGTTGTTAATAGAGGAATTGAAATGGGTTTTGGATTAATATGTGTTCTTAAGTTGCAAATGGATCAAATTTCAATAGGTTTGAGTAGTTGGTAACTTGGTTGATTTATTGTTGTTTTTTAGTTATTTTCAATGTTTTAAGGTATGTTAGTGGTTACCAAATGCTAGAAATCGTTTGGGTATGTTTAGTTTTAGTTTTTTTGATGGGTTAGCACTGTTTTGGCCAAACAGTTTGCTAAAATATGGTCAACACGGGCCATGTCTAAGGAGACAGACCGTGTAGTACATCTTGTGGAGGAAAACTATAGTATAACACTCTGAAATGGACCTAGTTGTACCCTATGCTTGTGGGGTTGTATTCTTGTGAACTAAATAAGAATATCAAGTTTAAAAGATGAAGATATGTTATTATTATTATTATTAAATGAGATGTTCGGTAAAAGTTGATTAAAATAAATAAAAGTTATAAAATATTATATAGTTTAAAAGAATGATTCTAAAAATATCTCTATTACTAAATTCGGGTCTTTAAATAATATATTGTAAGTCGGTTAGGGGAGCGGGATACCCGCGTCTTAAAGGGACCAACTTTATGGGTGGCCTCCCCTTTTATTTCCTTAATTGTCTCTATCTCTTCCTTCTCTTTACATTCACTAGAAAAAGAAATCAAGGATTAAGAACAAGATTAGAACTATCATAAATTCGAATCAAGAATTCAATATTGAAATCAAGTGCAAATGGTGGAACTAAAGTCCAGGATTTGTAAGTATCTCTTGATAGAGTGGTATTCTCCGCCCTTGTCAAATAAAGTAGAGGTAGAATGGGCTTGCGCTTGAATTGAAGTAGCACCTTTGGAATATGAGCAGGGCTCCTATGTGGCGCGTTCGTGGAGGCAATAGTATGGGGAATTTATGTCTTAACGAATCACACGAGGATATTTTGCTGAGACGGCTCCACCACCTTAGGCAAACTTACCATAGTCTAAGCGGGTTCGCCCGTCTCCACTAAATCGAGGCCAACATGGATTTAGGCTTCTTGCTAAAGAGAAATTGCCATAAAGAGCGACTAATTCCAGGCTTAGTATCTTCAGTTTCGCCCTCCACTAACTCTATTGGAATTAGCTCTGTATCAATGAAATGTTGTTTCTTTTTTCAGGTCAATATCAGCAATGCAGTTCATACAACGATATACCTAATCCGATTATAGAGTCTTTGACAGGGCTTTTCAAGCGAATTTATTGTTGTTCAAACATCCTTTCATGCACTGTGTTAGGTATGAAGGAAAATCAGTTATTGCTTCAAGAGGGACGTCTCCTAGAAGTTGGTTAGCTACTTCTCATTTTGTTATAGGATTCTACTTCTTCGTATGACATTTGTGGCACCCAGGGAGGAACAACGAGAGATTCGATCTCATAGAGTTCCATTCCCATTCTCAACCCATGACCAATATGAGCTCGAACTTTTTCGGGAGCTAGAGAAAATGCATCTCAGATACATCACATAGTAGGTACGAGAGGATTAATGTCGGATGAATATTTGACGATACATTCCGTACCTTGCGAAAAAACCGATCCTTATATTTCAAGTGCAAATGGTGGAACTAAAATCCAAGATTTGTAAGTATCATGTTCTTCTTTATCTTAGGTTCCTGTATTATTGAGAAGCTCATTTAGGATTCTTGAATCAAGTTCTAATTCTTGTATCTAAGTGGTGTTATGATGTTTTCAATTGATTTCTGTAACTTCTATATAATGAATTATGTGCAAATCAATTACTTTAACATCAAAATTCATGGATTTGAGTCAAAACCTACCTGGATAGGTCAATTGATTTCAGTGATTAATAATTGATTTGATAGTATTACTTTGAATTGTTGATGCTATGAGTTGTTAAAAAGGTCTCAAAGACCTTAGAAAGTGTGAGGAAACACTTTAGAACAAATTAGACAATTTGGAATCGAGATGGATTGAACCGAAGCAACGTTGCGATCTGCTTCTGTTCTTATGTCGCGACGTGATAGTTATGGGTTGCGACGTGAGTACGTGACTATAGTTCATAGCAAACATAATTCTATTTTTAAGGCATTGAGACTTGTAATATTATTATAGGTTAACAAGATGACACGAGCAATTGTCTATAGTAGTTTGCAAGTATTTTGGACCCAGGTGAGTATCATTTTAATCATTAATCGTTATGTAGACTTGTAGATTTGTTGATTGGTGCTAGTGATGTATGAAGCAAAACTGTTAAAGATATGATTGTGACTAAGATAGTAATTTTGAGGTGGCATTTGATTCTCATAATGTTTATGAGGGAATTGGAATATGTCAGGAATTGAAATTTGAATATGTGATCTGTTTGGTTGGCAGAAAATGAAATTGAAATTTGGTTTCAGTAATATAAAATAACAGAATTGCCTTTCTTGTCTTTTTACTTATTTGAGTTTGTTGTATAACCTTTTTGTAAGAGTATGTTATATAAATTATAAAAATATTTAAATTTCATTTTATTGGTCAAGCATGCATAACAATAAATTACAAAAAACACGTTAATAAACATCATAAGTTAATATCATCACAATACACATCTGCATAAATTCAAGTATTATCAGTCTCAAATCATCGATTTCACCTTCTAAGTCAGAGAGATTTAACATTGTGGAGGAAAGCAGAGAAAGAGAAATGGAGTCTCGTATGAGGCTAAGGCGGAAGGCGGCGTCGAAACAACAAAATCTGGCTTATTTTAGCTTATTAGGGGCTTATTTTTGATAAGTTAGTTTTTTCTAGCTTAGTTTTTGACTTTTAAGCTTATTACGAGTTACAAAAAAAAATAAGTTGTACTCATAAACATAAGCCAGAAAAAAACAAGCTTATGAAAAATAAGCCATTGATAAGCTAAAACAAACACTCCCTAAGTGTATGAAGGTAGTTCATGAGTACTTTGGACTTATGGGTGCCCAGTGTCCACTATGTTTAAAATCATGATGATGCATATGTTGACTAGGTTCACAATGATGGTGAATGAATATATGATATATGGTTTATGCATTGATTTTATACCATGTCAAGGTTATACTCATGTGTTTTGCTCATAGTGTATGAGTAGAAGTTATTGTATGTGTATGTTTATTGATATGGTTTAATCCTGATAGATCATTAAGGTTTGGGTAACTATATAATTGGATTCCGGTAGATCTTATGGGTTGACATCAACGACGTTCTACAATACTGTCATTCATCGACGTATGGGCAATCAGCAACTCGCTAAAACCGAGGGAGCCGATGGCTCTATAACAATGCTTGGTGAACCTCTACTCGCTGACCCACTAGCGTAGTTAGGTGTGCTTGATTCCCTGATTAGGGTCGTTGAGCCAAATTTGCAACCCTGTAAGATACGATACCTACCGTTTATGTTAACACACCACGATGTGATAGGATAACATTGTTTGTGTTATCATTTGTTGCTCTATATGTGATGTGATGTTTATGGCCATGTTTATGTTCATTAGCTTTTAAAGCTAACATCCTTCTGATTTGTATGCTTTTGTAGAAGTTTATGTTTGACAATGCCAAAGGTTACTTATGTGATGTGGGGACACCTGTTGTTCATTAACAGGTATGATGGTCGGTCGGTATTGATGTTGGTAACACCCGTGTGTAAATTGAAAACACAGTTCGGTTGTTTTAAATAAGGAAATACCCTGTTAAGACTTCCGCTGTTTTTTTATCGAACTGAAATATGTTTAAGTTATAAGATTTTAAAGGTTAAAATTATGAATATCGTGGTGTTACATATAGTTCGTGTATGGTCATGTTACACGAGCCGTGTAAGGCAACAAGGCCGAGTAAGGTCAGGGATTGGCACTGCATGACATGGTATGTGTAGCAGTGTAGAGTGGCCGTGTAGTTTAACACGGGTCATGTAGAACATTGTTAGAGTATAATTTGAGAAGTTTGTTGAGAAAAATAGGCTTATACATCTATCCTCTTTTGTTGACACAAAAATATACAACTTGTTCATATAATCGTATTTATCAACATCAACATATGTGCACATATACATATATATTCGAAATAGGCTTCATCAAATTGCCAAACTCCAATCGTCAAGATCTAAGTTCAAGTAGAAGCTGATATCGAAGATACCTACAAACAAACGTTCGAAATTTTATGAGCTTACAAAAATAAATTATCAAATAAGTTTAAATTTTTATAAAAACTTTTATAAGAATTGAGAAACTTTTTATAAAAATCACAGGCTTGGAAGTCAAAGCAAAAGAATTCCTATTTTGGCAAATACTAAACACAATTTTCTATTGAAATAAGCCAAAACCATATTTAGCAAAAAAAATCTCCCAAAGAGGTAAACTTTCAACATGCTTTGTGCATTTGGTTTTCAAACTTTCATTTTCATAATTAAATTTAAACATAAGAAGGATGACACTAACCCAATGTTTCTAAGCTTCTCTTAGTGCATTTTTATAGTAAAAATGGGTTGTGTGTGGTTTTGGAAAAAGGCTAACGTCTATATTTACAAAGTTCAAAAAGTTCCAGCAGACAAGTCTGGACACTTTTTGAGTTTGCACATTTTTCCTTATTTAAGACAACTCAAGTCGTGTGTTTTACTCACCTCTTGCAATCTCAAAAACACAAAATACATACAAAATCTTGTGAGCTTATGTTCTTTGATAATTATTCAACCTTTCAAGATCAAGAATCAAGCAAGAGTGAAAGCCTTAAATGTTCAAACATTACATTACCTTATTATACATTTGTAATAGTGTGAGGATCATCTTTAGCCTATAGAATAAGAGAAAAGTAAGGATCAACTATAGCCTTTCTAATTAAAGTGAAGTGAGGTTTATCTTAACCTTGTCTGCAAAAGTGAAATGAAATTCTTGTAAGCTAAAAAGAGAAGTTGTAATAGATTTATATCTACCTTCAAAGAGAGAAGTTAGTGGAGCAACTCTTAATGGGTGAGGCCAAGGATTGGATGTAGAGCAAGGTTGTTAACCCTTGCTTGAACCACTATAAATCATTATGTCTTATCTACTTACATTGGTAATATATTTCTTTATTAAACTCTTTAATTACTTGTAAATATTGTTACAAACTTCAAAAAATGGGCATATAACCTATTCACCCCCTATAGGTTATAACAAAGTTAGATTACAAGATAAAAATTAATTAATTATAGGCAAACGTTGATTATTTTAACTTGCTAAAAGTAGAGCAAATTGTCATACGTAGACCCTAATAGCTAAAACGAGTCGAGTTACACGACCACTGCAATTATGCAAGACGAGTGTGTGTTTTTTGTGCGTTGTGTGATTAAGTGATATGTGTATGTTGTATGTAGACCTAGTGGCACCTTAATAGTCTGAGTGACACAATTATAGCCCGACTTTCTTCATTATAAACATAGTGGTTATAGTCAGAGTAGCTAGCTAATAGCCCGAGTGGAAGATAGAGAGCCTGAGTGGCATTTATGTGATGGAGTAATGTGAATAGTATGTTGAGGTTATATATACGTGATGTGTGATTCATCTTTATAATAGTTTATGATTGTGTACTCGCAAAGCCTGGTGCTTAATATAGTTATTTATGTGATCTGTTACAAGTGCAAATTGTGGGAAAGCTCAGGTTAAAAATGATAGCTACTACTTCCGCTGGTTTATATTCCGAATACTCATATTTTGTATATCAAATTGAAAACCTTTCGGTACATATTTTATGTATATATTATTTTAAAGAAGCTTTATAATATCAAATGATTTATAAAAAATGATTGGTCTTCACAAAAGTGTTGTTACTTGTCATCAAAACCTAAAAGTTGGTTATAGATACATACTTTCAAAAACTATCCTTAAGAAAAAACTATTTCAAGTAGTGGGTGAACATAGAAACCGAAAAACAAAATAAAACCGATAAAATCAAGCTCCTATTAAAACGACAATTTGGTTTTAATTTTTAAAAAAGCCGATTTTAGTTTGGATTCAATTTTGGTCAAATACTAATCCCATCATATTTTAAATATTTGTATAACTATACAACTAATATGATATACAAAACATTCTAATACATTTTTTAAAATCTCTAACAAATTATTATACTTCGAAAATAATTAAAACTATCAACCTTCAAATTACATGAAAATAATATTAGTCATTTACCATGCTTTGAAGATGGAAGCAAGTTTAGTTTATAATTAAACCGAAACGTTTATGATACCAACCATCAATGATTAAGTTAGACACTAAAAATATACATAGGAGCGTACGTTTTAACTTATTAAGAGTTTATTTTTTATAAGCTAATATTTTAGCTTTTTTATGATTTGTGAGTTTATTTATAACTTACAATATGAAAATAATCCATACTTATGAAAAATAAGTTGAAAAGAGTTTATGAAAAATAAATCCTTAATCTAATTCACCTTATTTTTTCATCCCTTTTAATTATACTCTATTTCTCCTATAATTAATCCTCTTTTTCTCCTTCTCGTGAAGTGGTTGGTGTTAAAAATTCCAGAAATTATTTTATATCACATCTCTCAATCTCTCACCATCTATCCAAAGAGAAATACACACACACACACACACTCACTCACTCTCTCCCACCCCATCTCGTCTCATCTTCTTCTACTCCCTCTTCTTTTAACATCGTTTGCATATTATTTCCCTCATTAACTCTCTCTATCCATCTATCATTCTCTAATTCTTCTTTCATATCCATCATATGTCCAAACAAATAACTCCTTTATCTGCATTTTATTTCCCTCGCTAACTTTCCTTGTTTGATTTTATTGTTGCCAACTATGGTGGTTAGGTTGGTAATGGGCTGATGGTCTTGAGGAGACGAGTTCTTGGTGGTCAAATCTAAGAAATGTTTGTTGATCATGATTCAAGGTGGCACAATGGTGGTGGTAGGTGTAAGGGCACACACAGTTTGGTGTGAGGTGTGAGGTCAGTGGCAATGGCGGCGGGACATGTGAATTTCGACAGCAGTGGTGGTGGAAGGTGTTAGGGCGGCAACAATGGTGGTCAGAGTGTTAGGGCGAGCGATAGTGATGGTGGGAGATAGGGAAAAGGGGGAGGTAGAAGAATATGTTATGAGATGGGGGGGGGGGGGGGAGAGATAAAAGAGTGTGTTCGTGTGTCTAGGAAGAGGGTAAAGAGTTTTTGATTTTTTTAATTGGTTAAAAAAGTTAAATACTCTGTAGTATTTAATAGTAAAAATCAATAATAGAGTAAAAATATAAAAACATCTTCATGTGCATTGCACATGAGAGATTTAGCAGACCAAACAAATAGAAACCGTTACAAAAAATACCATATATACAATAAAATGGTAATTAAAAAAAATCAAACTTAACTTAAAAAAACCTTCTAACTTGTGACTAGTTAAAAGTGTTAAACAACTATTGAAATTTAGGAGGTGTTTAGTACATAGATTTAGAGACACATAAATAGAAATCGAAACATTTCTCAAGTTTGGCTGTAGTTGAGAAATGGAAAAAACACATTTTCATTTATCTATTTTCAATTATCCTTCATAAGTGACGAAATAAAGGGAAATGAAAAAGTTAACTCCTGAAAGAAACAAACAGACTCCATGCCTACCAAACCGATGCCTCCTCCTTTGACTGAGGCCTCGATTTGACCGACTGACCGACGCATCTCCAATAGCGGAGTCAAGTTTTTCTTTTACGATGTCGGGTTCTTCTTGTTCCTTCGACAACATCTCTTATTCTATGCCTCCCTCCTAAGCGGTGTCGGGTTCTTCTCCTTCCTCATCAGCGTCTCCGGCAACAATGTCGGGTTTTTCTTCTTTGGCGGCGGCGGCGTTGTCTCTGGCGGCTCCAATAAGGTATATGTCTCTGTCTCTCTTCATCGATACGTTGAACAAGTACTATGAACTATTAATTCAGATCTACATTTTGTTTATACATTAGCTTGACCCATCGATTCCATAGCTTTGATGCCTGACCATTAATTTGTTTATATATAACTTTCTTTCGGTTCTATCAATTTCGTTAGGGTTATTTAAGGTTCTTGTTTAATTATGTGTAAAAATTCATGTTATATCAAACAAGAAAAATACTTGTATGTTATATTTATATACTAAAGAGCTGTTTGTTAAAACAGAATGATTAAGGGCTGGATGATTATGTGGCCTGAATAATTCAAATGCTTTGAATGAATCTGTCTCTGAATGTGACATGCTGTTTGATTAATGTTCTGAATGAACAATATGAATGATGCAAATTATCATTTTAACCTTAATAGTGATATATTATATTATAAGATATGATATGATATGATTGTTTAACAATACAAAGTATGAAAGAAGGAGTATCAGGGTAAAAATATTTGATGCTTAATGATTCAGAATGCACTTTAAGGTAGAATGATTCAACAGCATTATACTAAATCATTCAACACAGTTTTCATTCAGAAAAAACAAACACGCCGAATATTAAATGATTTAATATTTAGCGTTAAATGATTTAATTAAACAGCAAATAAACAGCTTATAAGCATCTGTACTACCGGAAGGATAAATTCCTGTTCTTAAACTAATTATCTTTATACACTCTCGTTTTTTTCGTATTTAGGAAAAAATAAAAAAACACCCCGCGTATCTTTAGAATTTTGCCTTCTGGGATGATTGTTAGAAGAGTTTAAAATTTCAGAGGACTGAGCGGTGAGCACCCCTGCCTTTGTTAGTTTGGTGGAAGAAGATTGAACCTGGGAACTTCAGAAGGTTCATCAATGGCGGAATAGTAGAAACCCTAACATAACAAATAGCAAATCCACACAAATTGATCTACGAATGGAGGGAGGAGGAAGAAAGGAGTCAGCTAATCCCGTTTCGAAGTTTGCGGTGTATCAGAACCCAGCTCTCTCCGCTGCCCTAACCAAAAACAGCCTACGTCCCTCCAAGTCTACTTTCCTCTTCATTCTCTCTCTATCATCTGCTTCTGCTTTCTCTCTCGTCTCCTTCATTCTCAGGTACCGCACGCTATCTCTTTCACGCTATATACCTTACTATTTCAATAAGTTTTATGTTTCCTATGGGATCGGTTCTAGTAGTTTCTGGTAGTGCACATTACCTGTATCTGGATGAAAGATTCGTGTCCTTTTCAGCATGTTTTTTTTTCATGTCTGCAATTGCCAGCGACTCTAATTCGACGCATGTACTGTAACCGATAAGTTAAATTCAGGTGAATCTGGCTGAAACTAATGGTTGTTTTTACATGTTGTAAAAACTGGCTTGAATACTGAAAGAACAGAAGCATTCGCGGTGAGAGAATTAGCGAGCGAATCATGAGTATGTTTATATTGGATCGGTTCTAGTAGTTTCTGCTATTGCACATTACCTGTACGTGGATGAAAGATTTGTGTGTTTGCATGTTTCCTTTCGGCATGTTTTTTTCATGTCATTGCGAGCGACTCTATTTTGACGCATGTACTGTAATCGATAAGTTAAATTCAGGTGAATTTGGCTGAAACAAATGCTCGTTTATACATGTTGTAAAAACCGGCTTGAATACGGAAAGAACAGAAGCATTTGCGGTGAGAGAATTAGCAAGTGAAAAGATGAGCATTGAACTATGCTTATTTTCAAATCTGTATCCAAATTCTCTTTTTGGTAGATCATGTCAACGTTATCAGCATATAACCTATACCAATTACAATAAAATGGGAATCCTGAGATGTCTGAAATCATACCACCTGCTAAACAATAATTTAAGATTGATAGTTGTTCTCTTTACCTTGGTTTTCTTGCATAGTTGCATTGAGTGCTAATATACTAATATATTTATTTATCGTATGCTACTTTAGGGAAAACGATATTGTTGACAGTTCCAAGCTCAGATATGTCACGCAAGACGTTGCTTGTAAGTGTACTGTTCATGATTGATTTTCTGGCCTTAACATCTTATAATAAACTTCTAGTTCATATTCTTCTGGTTTCTTGTGTTTGTCCACAGATATCTTTTTGAAAGTGATGCAGGCTCTCATGGCTCTTGTTTTGATTGGATCCTTATTTGCACTTCTCAAAGCCATCTCGTTATGGAAAACAAAAGTTGCTACACCTGCACCTATTTCTAATGACCGTCTAAATCTGACCAAGCGACAACTAGAGCTTTTGGGAATAAAACCGAAGTTTCAGCAGGTTGAATCAAAGTCTTTAAAGGAGCCACCCAAAGCTAAAGTTCCGTCACCTTCAAATACACTTGTCCCCCTTCATCAATCATTTACCAGTTCGGGCCCTACAACTCGTATAAACAGTGAGAAATTGACTACAAGTAGCGGAAATAAGATGCATTCTTTCAGCACCCCATCCAAACCTCCAGTTTCTCCATCAGTCTATCTTGTCCCCTCACAGTCACCAAATATGAAGACACCACCAGGCCAGGAGCCCTACATTTCTACTCCTTGGTCAAGTAAACGAGCATCTTCTACAAGAGAGATATCAACAGAAAAACAACTTGAAACATTCTTGGCGGATTTTGATGAGAAGTTCTCCATATCTGCTGGTAAAATGGCTACTCCCCCTCCCACAATAAGTGGGTTTGGTATATCTAGTCCCAGTACCAATACTTCTGGTACTACAAGAAGTACACCATTAAGACCTGTTCGTATGTCACCTGGTTCACAAAAGTTCAGCACCCCACCAAAGAAAGGGGAGGGTGATCTCCCTCCACCCATGTCCATGGAAGAGTCAATTGATGCTTTTGAGCGCCTAGGTGTCTATCCACAAATTGAGCAATGGCGTGACCATCTCAGACAGTGGTTTTCTTCAGTTGTGCTGAATCCCTTGCTTGCGAAAATTGAAACCAGTCACATAAAGGTTTGGTGCAATACGTGATTTACTGAATTTTAGATGTCTGTTAAAACTGTATTAGTGTATTACTTGTAGGCAGGTAACACGAACTCCATGTGCACTAATCCATCCATATCGGTTAACAAAAAATTTAAATTACTAAAGATGTTCAACATGAGTGTCTACCAACTACCAAGTTCTAATGGTTTGATCGGTCTGGAACTCCTGGGGAGAGTAAAACTTTTAAGCGGTAGAGACTAGAGAGAAGAAGCACAACAAATACAAAGATATTTGATGTCAAATAAAAGTCTATCTTAAAAAATGATGCCTAATAATGTTTAGCTGGTTTCTAAAATGTTAGATGCTCTGCACATGTATGGTATAGGCAAGTTCTACACTATCAAAGGATTGTCAGCAAAATTTTAACTGCTAATAGAGGTTAAATGAAGCATCAGATTCTATACAAATACATGGAGCAATGTATCTCAAAGTTCCTGCAATTACTGTTTGGTTGGATGCATTGTGCTCGAGCAATCTGGCTGCTCCAAAGTCGGCCATGAATCCTTTCATTTTCTGTTTTCAAGAGTATGTTGTTGCTTGGTATGTGTTGATGAACGATGGGTGGCTTGCAATCATGATGCATGTCTGCCAAATCATGAGCTAGGTGTTTGATTATGTTCACCCTTTTCATCCAATCCAACTTCCAAGCTAATTCATAGGCACTCAATGTGTAAATCAGGCTCCTCTTTTCCATGTATTCAGTCCACTTGAGAAGTCCTCACAGTATCTTAGGTCCTGGTTTCTTTGTTTTAATGAGTTACAATTCAAATAGATTTCACATATCAGATCATGTGAAAACTGATACTATAAAATCCTTCCCTTAGAAGTTAGAAATGGATCATTCAATATATTCATGGTGTTCTTGTTAGCTCCATCTGTTCTCCCCCAAACTCTTGATACAGTCTATCGGTACACTATTTCCTTCACTTGGTTAGTTACCTTATAATACAGTCCCTTTATTTCTACCTAGATTCATATAAACCTTTAGGAGATGTCACTTGCTTTGATAGTGAATATAATCATGAAAATCATGGCAATAAAGAAGAAAACTGGTTTCTATGCATGATGCATCTTTTCATTGAAGTTAAATATTTAGCATGATTCAGTCGTACCCGTACGCGTGCATAAATATTTATGCTTCCCATCATGTCTGTGGGCTCACTTTTAAGAGGTATAATATTTGTGGTTGGTTCATGCAAATTTCACCTACTCAAACCACTACTAAGAATTGTAAGAACTTAGCAAGTTGGATCAAGTGCATCTACAAATTCATTAAATTTGTAATTGTGCATCTTGAAGTGTTCTGTGAGTTTTCAGAAAATCTGTGTTGAAGGGCCTGTTTGTTCAATACATTCCATGTCTGATTGTATAGGTTATGGAGGCTGCTGGTAAACTTGGTATTTCTGTTACAATAAGCAAAGTAGGAACTGATTCGGCTGTAGGAGCCTCTGCAACCGTCTCTTCCAGTGAGAGAAATAATGATTGGCAGCCAGCATATACCCTTGATGAAGAAGGGCTTCTTCTTCAGTTACGCACTACTCTTGTTCAAACTCTTGATGCTTCCATGTGTAAGTAACCTTTTCCCGGTACTCTGTTTCCAATGAAGACTCCTGCTCTAACTTATATTTCAATTACATTATTTTTGTTTTGAAGTCGAAAGTTATTTTTCTTATCATTTACATCAGTATAAATTTAAATATGTTTGTTTTTCTACTCCCCTTAAAATCTGGTAAAAACATGTCACTTTCTCAGTATTGATTGGGATGGAGTAGAGGTGGCAATTTCAACCCATTAACATATGAATGGGTCAACTTGGCTTGTGTTTTTTTGAGAAGGGTTGAAAAGGTCAAATAAAACAACTAGCTAAAAGGTGAATGGGTTGATATTTGACTGGTCTATTTTTAATGCCTAATAATATGATACGAACCTATCCCATACTAGGTCTGTATCATGCCATAAGCTCAAGTGTAGAACTCACTCCTTAAAAGTTAAAACCGGCTTTAGGGGGAGGGGACACCTAGGCTTATAAGCTACCAACTTAATATACTTTTGGCCGATGTGGGATTGTAACATAATAACCTCCTCAATTGTTTTATTAGAATACTTGGATTTTTATTGTATTAATTTTGTCTTTTTGATCATAATAAACACATTATTGATCTATAGATATTTAAAAAAAATGGATGAAGAGTGTGGACCCGACCCTACATCTTGGTTTAAAAGGCGTAAGGTGATAAGGGTTCGGAAGGGAGGTGCTTGTCTCAAGCACACAAGGATGTGCAATATTCACAAAATACTTGTAAATCACTTAGCTATGACATATACTACCTTATAAATACATAAACACCAAAAATACTACAATTAAACATACCAAAAGTTGCCCAAAAGGCAAAATGTGTATCAATGTCAAAAGCAAATGTCATCATCATTAAGGCATCAACCAAGTAATATAAGCAAAAACTATCATCATCAACTAAGTAAGATAAGTATCATTATCAACTAAGTAAGGCATAACATGTTTTCAAGTTTCTCTAATAATCAACTAAAAACCATCAAGATCATCATTAGTAACTCCAATCACACCTTTATCTCTCTCTTCGTTACAAACTCCAATATCCTTTTGTTGGTTTACTATATATAAGAATATGAGCAAGACCTTTTCCTTCATCACTTTTTGATGGTCCCACTCCATCATTTCGTGATCTTGATGGTTTTTTTCAAATAAATAGGCTTATTTGCACCGGAAGCATTAGCAACATCATTCCTAGTTAAATCCTCACCAACAAACACCACATCATCATCTTCCCCATCCTCCATTCTTCCCATCAACACTCATTGCTTTCATCTATATCTTGCGAAAGGATGGGATCGACGTCCTTTTTTAGCTCAATGCTCCAATGTGGTACGATCAAGGGTTGTTTGATTGCAGCCATTCAACGTTGAATGCTAAATCATTCGGTATTTAGCGTGTTTGATTCTTGCTTTTTAATGAAGACGATGCCAAATGAGAGAAGATAATATTGCCGAATTATTGCAACTAGAATCATTAAGCAAACAATATTTTTCTATAATACCCCCTTTTACACTCTTCTTTATTAAGCAATCATATCTTATTTTGTAATAAATCATTATGAGGGTTTAAATGGTAATTTTTCATCGTTTAGATCGCTCATTTTGAATTCTTATCAAATAGTATGTTACGTTCAGAACCAATTTCATACACATGCCTTTGAATCAATGACACCATTGAATCATTTAGCGCTTAATCCATCTTGTTTTTATTAAACAACCCCTGAGTTTCACAAAAGATCGTGTTATTCAATCTAGATTGTGCCAATCTATTTTGATTTTCGTGTGAAGCTACATGAAAGAGAACTAAAGCAACTATGTAAGTACAACTTTTTTCCAACAACATTATGCAAAAAAAGAGAAGACTTTTAGCAACAATATTAGGCAACTTAAGTGTTGAAAGACACCCTAATTTCTCTCATGGCTTGTAGCGCTACAAGAGATTAAGAACCTCTATAGCAAAGTTTTTCTAGTTAGGAGCGGATAAAACATATGATGCCTACAACCCATTAATTTGTTGTAGAAAACAGAAAGTGTAAAAGAACAATAATAAAGTAGGCAATAAACTATAGACTATATTAGTATTTTATATAGCTTAAAGATTAGTGTTTCTTTTACCCGGTGATTTTGTCTTCCTTCGCTTAATAGCTGTGTTTATACCGAAGAGGCCTTCGATGTTTCACGTTTTATCCAACTCTTTTGTAATGCTGTCTTGAAGCCGTCGTATGGGATTGAGCCTCTTAATGCATGTATACACAAGCCTAAATGCCTAATAGAACTTCTTCATAAGATGCGCCACCACCATTGTTATAAAAGATCTCCGCGTTCAAGTAATGTTAAGGGTCTATGTGGTTCACACTCTATCTATCATCCATACTTTCAAATGCATTCTTGTAGACATCCTCTTTGTCGGGAAGCTGTCACAAATTGCCTCCTTAGCCTATCTACGACCTCATTAATGTAAGCCATGGCCGACTTTTTCTCCCCAATCATTCTAATGACTTTGACAAGGGGGTCTGTTAACTTGAGAGGATAGATTACATTTCTCCACAAAGTCTCTTTCAAAAAAATAAGATTTCATGTTTTTATCCATTCTTCTTTAAACCACTTGCTATCTTCGAAGTGATTACCTTTTTCAAATTGTTTCTTTGCTTGTGGATCTGGGAAAATAGTGAAGGATGTTGTAAACCTTGTAACTGCTGCTCAACTTTACAAATTTCTTTGGTTTATCAATTTTCTCGTCAAGTTTACAAGATCAACATGGGTATGTCATATGTGTGTGTATGTATATATATTAAACCATTTGAGGATATGGCATTCATTAAAGCATATTCCATCCTCGAAATTAGTTCCTCTTAACATTAAATCTAAGCAATGGGCGGCGCATTGTGTTTAGTAGAGATGTGGTTTTTTAAACTTTTAGCGACTTCCTTACAAAGTTCATAATAAGATTACGCCATATAGGAAATTAAACATGACCTGTGAATTCAACATTCAAGAAACTAGGAAAAAGGCTAAGGTGCAACTCTTGCCCACCTTAAGATAAGAGCATAAATTATCCATAACTACTTGGACCACATTCTCTTCACCAACTTCCTTAACCATTTTATGAACTTGTAAACACAAATCGCATCCTTTGGAACATCGGAAGATTTCGCAAACACCGAACCTTTTGAGGAGTTGATCATAAAGTTCATATTCGAACAACCCAGTCACACCATCCATCCAATAATTATTGAACAACCTTTTTGTGCTCATTCTTTCCTATGTTCAATAAATTGGTTTTATACGACCTCTATTTCCTTGTTAAGCAAAGGAACTCTTAACTCGGATATTGGTTTCATCCCCGGGCCAAACTATCCGATACCTTCTATCATTATTTTGACAATACCGTGTTTGGTTCATGGAGTCTAAGGAATTCATGGGTGTGGAATGTTTAAATTCCATTCCTAGGTGTGTTTAGTTGGTTTGGTGGTCGAATTGGAGTTTAAAACTTTCCACAGTTCTTTCACTCACGTGTTAGAATGTTTAAACATTCCAATGGAATTCTAGCATCTTTACCAAGATGCTGTCAAACAAAATCCTTCACTCATCTTCATCATATATACATTTACCAAAATAATTTGCAGCCAAATTTGGGTCAACCTCAAATTGAATTCCTAGAATTACTTTGCTAGTTTCGATCCTAGAGCATGAAAGTACTTGCTTTCCTTCAACATACTTGTTCACAACAAGAGAAACTAAAGATGGAAAAATCACCACTAACCCTGACAGTTGAAGATGAAGAAATTGAAAAATGGAGAAATCGACACAAACCTTGAACGTAAAAGATGAAGAAATCGAAGATAGAGAAATCATCACTAACTCTAGTAGTCGTTGGTAATCAAAGAACACTAGTAGTCGAAGACTAGCAGTCCTCGACAATCGAAGAATACTCGCAGTACCCGTCAACCGAAGAACACTAGCAGTCACCGACAATTGAAGAACACTATCAATCACCGACATTCGAAGATGGAGAATTCAACACAGATTTTGAAGTTTGAACCCTCAGTCGCCGATGCGTCTACTATGTATTTTGTCAAAAATCAGAGGGACGACTTCACTTCTGCAAAGAAATAGCTTTTGATATGAGGTTTGTCGATGATAATTAAATAAGTGAACATTTAATTACCCAAAGAATCTAAAAGGCTAATTGTGCCATTTGTGTGCATCTACATTTCAATTTATTTCATAAATTTAGAAAACAAACAGAATTGTGTAATCTGAATTTTCTTCCATTCTCTCAACCGAACACATATCAAATTCCAGTTCCTTAAGATACCAGTTCCTTAATTCTTTGGCAGATTCCAATTCCTTTGAAAACTTTCTGCGAACCAAAAGGAATGTCTACATCATTAAACATGTTTGATTAGTTACCAAAAGTTACAAATATAAAGCATTAAACATTAAAGTTATCATAAACATGTAGCATTAAAGGTAATACCTGCACCGTAAACTGCCTCGCAATCTCACTGTAACTCTGCAAAGTTTCTCTTGAGGCCTTTTGACATACTTCATGTTAGTTTGTTGTGTCCCACCGTTTCTACCTCTTTAGGATTAGGAAGGAAGTACATGTCCATAGGACCCTTGTGTCATGTCCTTTTTGGAGTCCTCTTTTTGATATTTCAACACAATCTTGTTCTTCCTCACTATCATATTCATCATATTGTTGCTGTTGCATATGGGTTGCTGCGCTCATTTGCCGCTCGGCCTTTGCATTTGCTTTCTTTAACATGTAAGATTTCATTTCTTCCCGTACATGCTCTGGACAGTTTGGGCAATCTCGTGCATCCTTAAAGCCTTCAATTAGATGTTTTAAGCCACTCCATCCTTCAATACTCAAATAGAGCATTCAGAATTGCATTTGTTTTAAGATCTTGGATTTCATATTTCCTAGCCAAGTCCGTTGGTTTGGTGCTTGGACCTGTCTCATTAGCTATTGAACCTATTCTGAAAAATGAAAAAGCATGTAAACAGATCATATAAACATTTAAACTCATGTAAATATTTAAACAATAATAATGATGTAACATTTAAACTGATAGTGTAGAATTAAGCAATTAACATAATGTTTTTAGTAGATCATGTTAACTGAATCAGTTTAACTATTAAACTAATTAACACTTTAACAGTCAGCAAATCACGCGTGAGTGGTAATATATACTGATGAACAAGATAATAGATGATGTAAAACATATCGTACATCATATCATATTAACAAAATAACATATCACCTATTAAATGAACAGATTCCTATTCAATTGCATCGTGATTGATAGAACATTCAAACAAAATATAATCAAACATAGCATGAGCACATACTGATCAATAATCATATACCTTTCAGTGATCAATGTATAAATAAACAACTCAATGATCATATACAATACATTTTCAAACAGAGAATGATTGATTAAGAGAACATTTGTACAAAACATTCAATACTGAAGAAACGCTAAATCGATAAACAGAGGCACAGAGCACAGCTATAAACTTATTACCAAAAGCGCAAAGAAAGGGAATACCAAGTTACCAGCAGGGAAACACTGCAACAGATTTCCAGAAAAAAGAAAAAAAAACACAGGAATTTTTTATGCTTAGATGCTCCTCACTCCTTCGATGCTCCCATGCTCAGGATTTTGCTTGAGAGCAAATGCTCAGAACTCATACTTTGATTTTTAACCCTCAGAACTCACCCTACCACCTTGTTCTTGAGTTCTTAAATTAAGGAAAGGGGAGGGGAGGAAAAGAAAGGAAAGGATAGAAAAAGTGTCCTTCCAATCATAAACTTGGGGAGGAAAGTTTTATAAGAGAGAGATAGAAAAAGTGTCCCTCTCAATGTCTCCAAACCCTTTCCTTTTATTCCCTAAAAAAAAACTCAAGAACACATTTTCTCCCTTTCCTTGACAATCCTTTCCTTTGCCACCATTAAAATAACTCGAGAACAGGCAGTACGATTTTACTTCTCATTCCTCTGTAATTCTCCCGCCTATTTTTCAGTGCTCCTTGGTCATGGCTTTTCGTTTTCCACAGAGTACAGCCTAGATAACATTATTCTCCCGCCTATTTCTTTTACTGTGACCCAAGACCACAAATTAGATAGACCGATCTATTCGTTTTCTTACCGAGCTAAGAAAAATAACCGAAATCGTATTCATCTTCTGATTGCTAAAAGGCGCTAAACTAAGGTGGCGCCCCCTTCATACGGCTTTTATGTAGTCCCACCTAACCCTTACACTGTGTTCTCGAGTTATTTTCTGGAAGGAATTAAAGAAGCGCTATCTGACCGCCTCATTGTGCCTAGCGCGTGCTTTTTTTAAACCCAAGCAATACATGTCCAATTGCAATATGAAGTTATGAACCTGATTTGACAGTTACCCAACTTCGTTTAATAAAGCGCGCCTGAGGCACTTGGAGGCGTAGGCAACTGAAGGCGCAACGAGAACACATCATGATAGGATAGGTGATGCTTTTACAGAAGGCTCTCTGAGGAACTCACATTAGACTTGAGACATGGAATCATGGATCAGTTGATGTGCTCGCATCATGTACGCTGCCAAACGGTGGGCTTTGTTTTTTTTCTTTCTTATGGGAAGACTTTCGGGGCTTTTTGTGAGCTAAAGCTTATTTCTATTGGGATTTTAAAACTACTAACGTCAGACATCAGCCTTCAAACAGTCAATTCCAAAACATAAATCAGTGACGTGATGTTAGTCACAAATCGAAAGTAGAAATCCTTAATTGTGGTTTCAGAAATTAAAGTCCTCCAGGTAACTCTCAGGAATCAAACTTCTTGACTTCAAAGTTTCTATTTGACCTTTATATTGCTGTATTAAGTTTTGTAGTTGACTTTTATGTTCTATATCATATATAATATATGTAGTATTCTAGTATTTATTTACAAAGTTCATAAGTTTATTTGCTGATTTTCTATGTTTTTTTGGATGCCTTTTGGTATGTAACTGAAGTATTTTGATGTTTAAGCATGTCAGAAAGTAAAAAATGCTATGTAGAACTAATTTATATTTTATAAGTATTTTGTGAATACTGGGCGCCTAGCATACGTGATGCGAGCGTATCCACTTCATTCCTTGGCTCCCTGCATCTCGGCTTACAGGACCCTAGGTGCCTGGGAGAGCCTCATGTCTTTTAAAACCAAGTTCTCACCCTCTTGCCAATCTTGTCTTCTCTACGATGCAGGGATATTTACAATACGATTAGGGGATGCTAAACGGGGACGGGGATGGTGAAAAACCGAATAAATTAAGCGGGGACGGGGACGGGGACGGTGATACCCGGCCCGATTACCCGATTAACCGGCCCGATTACCCAATTACCCGATTATATTATATTTTTATATTTTATATATTTTTTATTCTATTTTTATATTTTTATATTTTTTATTCTATTTTTATATTTTATATTTTATTTTTAAGTATATATTATATATTCATATGAAGTTGGAAGATTGATATAATTTATAATTTGGGTCGTCCTTGAACACTTAATGTTTTAAAACCATTTGTTAGGATACATTTGAACACTTAATCATTATCATGGATCGTTTTGTATGTATTTGTGGAGAATGTATTAATGTTGTATAATTGTAGTATAATTGTTTTTTAAAACTCGTGACTTTATCTTAATAGTGACGAGAATCTCCGCGGTGAAAAATCACCGTTTAACTTCATACGGGTATCCCCGCGGTGAAAATTACCCGTTTAATTACCCGTTCACATTAAACGGGGATACCCGTTTCCCCGCGGTTTTCCCCGGTTACCCAACGGGGATCCCCGTTTAAATCCCCGCGGTTTTTTAAGCGGGGATGGGGATGGGGACGGGGGGACCAATCCCCGGCCCGAAACCGGCCCGTTGCCATCCCTAAATACGATTGTCATATTTTTGTATTTTTTTCTATTAGCTTGTCAAATTTAGTGTTTTTTGTAGCAAGGTCTCCTCTAGGTGGTCTCCAACAGATGCCAGCACAGAACCCCTCGGTCCCTGTCATACAGGATTGTATAGATGTCATAACTGAACACCAGAAGCTTCTTGCTTTGGTGAAAGGGGAATGGGCAAAGGGCTTGCTACCACAGAGCAATATACGAGCAGATTTAACAGTACTGAGAATCCGCGGTACTTTTTCTTAATAGTTTTTATGTTCAAAATAGTAATCTAATCTACCATTTAAAGTTTGGTGCATGAAAAATAAAGTGAGATAACCCATAATATTTTGCAGAACTTGCTGCTGGAACCTGCGTTAAAAACTACGAATATTTAACAAACAAAGATAAGTTGAGTAAGAAATGGACTGAAGTTCCTACAGATTCACATTTGCTGTTGTATCTATTTTGTGCTTTTTTGGAACACCCAAAGTGGATGCTACATGTGGATCCTACTAGTCATGCTGGTGTACAGTCTAGCAAGAACCCTTTATTTTTAGGTTTACTCCCACCAAAAGAACGGTTTCCTGAGAAGTACTTGGCTGTAATATCTGGAGTCCCATCTGTGCTTCATCCTGGAGCTTGTTTATTGGCTGTTGGAAAACAAAGCCCCCCAATCTTCGCCTTGTATTGGGATAAGAAGCCTCAGTTTTCTTTCGAGGTATGTAATTTTTACAAGCATCAATCGACTTTTTGAGCCAACATAACTTGGCTTTTCATAGCAAACTAACCATAGGTCCACAGTTCTAGCAAAATAAATCACAAAAAAGGCCTCAGTTTTCTTTGCAAGTATGTGATTTTTATAAGCAGCGATAGACTTTTTGAGCCATCATAACTTCGGCTTTTCATAGCAAACTAGCCATAGTTCTTGCAAAATAATTCACAAAAAAGGCCATAGTTTGTAAAGAAAGAGTGTTTTAGGACAAATGATGGAAATGTAAATGCAAAAGACCATAGTGCTTTGGTTGCCACTGTTTGTCCAGAATCACTCCTTACAAAATTTGATGCTTTTTTCTTCACATTCTCAGGGATGATGATATTTTTCCCCAAAAGAAAGGTAGGTATAATGGTTAGGAAGTCAGCTATTCAAATATTTAATGGCTCTTACTTGTTCATGATTTGTTGGTCATTCTTTTATCTACAGTCTAACGACCTTCTTCCTGCTCACATTATACTTCTGCTTTTCACAAAATAAATGTTTCATTCTGAATCTCAAATCATCTTTTTCTCATTAATAATCCTTACAACTTTGTTCCACATGTGTTACTATAGTTTTGAAGACCAAATACTCGCACACCCTTGCCCCTTTTGGGGGTTGAACTCAGGACCTTTTGGTTAGCAGTTCATCATGATGCCGTTAGGCAAATTATCCATACATTTTTTTATAGGCATTTTAGACATCTAGCTATAAATCCGTCATTTGCAATTTTTTTTCAAAAAATTGGCCCGAGAGAGTATTTTTCTTTACACTATGCTTACCAGACAATTTTAAGGGAATCCCTTGTAGATACTTTTAAAGATTATGGTTGTGAGACTTCGTTTTGTGATTTTGATAATAAATCTATTTTTATTCTAATTGCAGGGAAGAACAGCACTTTGGGACTCTGTCTTGCTTTTATGCCACAAGATTAAGACAGATTACGGTTGTATCATCAGAGGAATGCATCTTGGTTCTTCAGCCTTGGGAATTCTTCCGGTTCTTGATGAAGAAAACGGCGAGTGACAAGTTTCCCATATCTTCTTGAAAGAAACTTCACTTGAGATCGTCTACTTTCATGAGGTGCCCACATTATCATTAACATTTGTAGTGATGGACTAATGATGTTAGAGGAAGCTAATTAACCAATTACTAGCGACTTTATGTGTTAGTAAAGGATAATTGATATTTCTAGTGATTGCTTGCGTTATTAAAATTGACATTTATAGCAACTATTAACACTTGTTGCTTGATACCTTTTGTGTATTAGGAGGAGAAGGCCTGAACTGATTACGAATAAATGGTTTGGTCCTCGGTACTTACATCGGGTTATTTTTGGTTGTGGTTTTTTTTCGGGTTTGACCTGGTTCGGGTCAGTTTTGGAACCGAGCTTATCCCTACTATTTTATATGTAAACCATTTTTAAAGCTCTCTCTCTCTCTCTCTCTCTTCTTTCAGATATGGTATGTGTTTTGTCAATATTTAGTACACTTGTATACATGTTAGGAAGAAACTAATTGGCGTTTTCAGATTGGTTACATTAGCGTCAATCATGCGTAGGAGAAAGATGTTTGTTATTCATGTTCTTAAGATCTCATTTAGAGAGAAAAAACGTCAATCCTGATTGTTGCAGGGATATGATGAACTAGTGCAGGATCCTATATTGATCAAGATATCGTAAAGATTGATATCACACTTGACATGAATTAAAAAAAAAGCCAGCTTTGTTAACACAAATTTACATTTTATATCAATCAGATATTTAGAACACACATGAAACAAACTTGGATATTTTCCTCAACTTACGTACTCTGCTTTTTTACCTTATATATTAAGTATTATATTATTAAAAAATTACTCTACTAGTTTCCCAACTTTTACATTTTTTCAAAATAAGTACTCTACCCTTTAACCTAATAAATTAGGGGTGTGTTTGATAACCGGATTATGATACAAACTTGAGATTCTAGTTTTTATAATCTTAAGCTTTCAGCCTTGTTCGGATGTAAATTTTATAAGAGGATTATTAAAAACAGTCTCTCGCAATCCTAGTGAATCTCCTTGAAGTAGCTTATTGGATTGAGATTGAGATTTTAGTCAAATGATATTACAAAATTACCCTTATTATCAACATTAGTTTATTATTCATGTCCTTTTACACTTTTACGTAACTATATATTTTCCATCTTAAGCTCCAACTTATTTACATAACATTTTTTAATAAATATAATCTCTAGCTTTAACTCCAGTTTCAACCTTCAGCCATAGTTACATCTCTAGCTCCAGGCCTAGCTCTAGCTTGTTTCGTCAAACACACACTATGTATCATACTTCTTATAACCTTTTAATATCTTTCCTCATTTTTTATATTATTTCACTCCTCTAGTCCTGAACTTGCTTATACATTACTTCGGAAGGATTGCCCAAGTAAAAGAGTTTTTGTCAAGAAAGGAAGTATCCATGTTTTTGTAACATTAAAACTTCCTAAGTGTTTATTTTTCATCAGAGTTTTTGTTATAAAAACTAAGATGACCCGTCTGATTAGACCGAGAATCAGATCAGAGAACGGGTTGATACATGCCAGAACCAACCCGATCCGGTGAATCCTTACCGAACCTGGTTTTATGGGGTTTTCCCAATAAACTAAAGGAAAGGCATAATCGTTGTGACAATTGTTATTTGACGTTTAAGTATTTTTTTTAGTATTATAGGAATTAGAATGTTTGATAGGGGTGAGCATAATAACCAAAAAACCGAACCGAAACTATCATAAGTTCATAACCTTTAAAATTGAATGATACTAAAGGAACCATTACTAAAACCGACGGTTTGGTTCGTAATTTATGAAAAACCGATTTTATTAGTTTGGTTTCGGTTCCAGTTTCTAATATAAACCAATCTGTTAATAACGAATCGATCCACTATTAATAATATGTAATTTAATATATATTTTAAATTTAAATTATTATTAAGAAAAGAAATTCTAAACCCGCCTATCATTCTATGACGATATACACTTCCTTTTTAGTAGTTTAAAACTCGACTTGTCTAATGTATTTTGATGCTTGGATTTACTATTGAATAATATATTTTAGTAATTGCAATTTTTTATTAATCTATGTAATTGTATTATTATTAGATTGAAACTTGTTATTAATCAAGTTATGTTTTATGCATTACAGTTTTAAGATTTTAAGTGATCTCATTAGAAAAACATACCATGTGATTTAAATCTTAAAAATAAAAAACCTACTTGTAACACCACTTTTTTTAAAAAATTTAACTTATAAACATACTTTCACTGGTTAGCACCAAAAAATTATCAGAGTTTACAAAATACTGGTTTAAAAACACATGTGTTAACAAATTACAAAAGATGTGTTAAAAGTTTTCTTTCCAAACACCCGGAGCTATCCATCAGATCATGGAGCCGGTCTTATCCTTGCTGGAACCTGTGCCACATGCAATATACAATACTAAAACATAAGCTAACACTTAGTGAACATACTATTTGAACTCAAATAATTATAAAACAGGAGTAAAGTCTCCAAGACTATCTCACATCCAAGCTGTATGTAAAACCCGAAATTTTGTAAGTTATAATAAATATATATATAATGCAAGTTAAGTAAATTGTAAAAATTTAAGTGTTTAAGATGTTATATATATACTACATGTTGTGTATATAGATGGTAAATATGGGTAGTAAATTAAAAAGGAAAGATAGAACAAGGACCAAAGATGTAATTTGTGTGTGTGTGTGGTTATAAGAGTCAAAAAGAAAGAAAGAAAAGAAAAAGAAAGAAGGAAAGTTCTGGAGAAAGAAGAAAGGAGAGGAAGGGAGAGGGTTCTAGAGACCTTGAGAAAGAAGAAGGAAGAAATCAAAGGGAAGTTGATGGTTGATGTGATTAAACTCAAGATTTGGTGTTGGTTCTTCATCTTCTTCATCATTGGTTTGGGGTTTGAGCAAGAAATGAGGAAATCAAGTTGACTTATGATTTCAAGTAAGTTCTAAACTTAAATTTGTGCTTGATTTTAGATGCATATGTGTTGTATTGGATGATTCTTGGTTGAAATTCGAATATATGTTGAGAAATGGGTCAAATCTTTTGAGTTAGGATTTAATCACCCAAGTTATGATAATTGTAAGTCATATGATGTTATGAAGATTGTTATGTGGTATCTTGGGTCTTATTTCATGTTATCTTGGAGTTTTGTTGGGAAGTTTTTGATATGGATCGGATTTACAGCAAGAAAAACAGGGTTGAGTTGCTGTCTGCAGGTCGTCGCGGCGCGACGCAGCATGGTCTGCGCGATGAGTTCTTCCAGCGAGTTTTTCGCGGCGCGAGGCACCCTGAAGCCTCCTAAAATGATATTTTGACATGTTTTGACCTTATATATGTTTGGGGTTTGATTTCTATGGTTATAGGAGGGATAAATGGAGTCTTTTTAGACCCTAAAATGTGTCTAAGACTAGAATGGAGTCTAGAAACCTTGTTTTTGGTTAACTATGTAAGTTAACCTTGTGTTTTGGTGATCATAGGTTTATGATCAAGTGTTTGAGCTTTGGTTTGTGTGGGGTTGTGATCCTCATCACACCCTCAGGTGAGTACACCCTGCGGATACCCAACTGTTTGATAAGATTATAAGTCATCATGTTGTGTTTTGATTGTTTGGCAATGGTTTGATGAATCTTGATGATTCAAAGGATGTGGATTATGAAATTGTTTTGTAACATGAATTATATGATTTGAAACTGCTTATGAGTTTTGGAACTTAAAGAATGTGTAAACCATGTATTGTTTTATACTATGGTTTTCGTGAAATATAAATGCTTAATGAAACCGTTGGGTTTATGAATGTGGAATTGTAAATTTGATTCAAGATATGTTAAATGATGTTTTTCCAAAATAAGACCATTGCTCCATTTTGGAGATGGTCAAAGTTAAAGTTAGTTTTATTTGAAAGTTTTGAAACATAGTACTCCATATTGGAGTGAACTTTGATTTTGAAACAAAAGACATGGTGTTGAGTAATGAATTTCATGTTTTCAATTAAGGTGTACTTTGGGCATTGAGATGCCAACTATGAAACGATTCTGGATAAATAAAGATACGATTATACCAATAATGTTTTGGGCATTGAGATACCAAAAGTGGTTTTAATTGTTGAGCATCTATGCTCAAAGAGATATAATTATGTCACGTATGCATTGTTTGATAAACTTGTAAAGTTTGTAATAATTGGTGTGACATCCGTCACCTAAAACAGGTTAGTTGTTTCTAACTTGTACATCGTTGCCAGCTATACAACTTAAATCTATGTGCTTGTGTGATACCTAAGGTCTAGTAGATGCTAGAATTAGGTGTTATATATGTCTAAATTCTTCAAATAAGATAGTAGAGCTAGCAAGTGGGGGAAACCTAAGTCTTTATGACGATAGAGCATTTAACCGATTCCTAGTACACAATTTTAGCGAGCAAACGTATCTAGCGCAAGTATGGATGAACTAAGCCCTTAACTAAATAAATAATACCATTATTAATAGTATATAAATGATATTTTATAATAACTAGATAGCAAGTTTAAAAATCACTCGAAAGTTGTAACCTTAATAAGTCAATATAACACATGAATGGTTAACCACACCTACAAGAAATAAATACATACAACACTAAGAACTTATAATAAATAAATAATAATAATATAATGTATACACACACATATATATATATATATATCGGCTAAGGCTAAAAAAAAAAAAAGATAAAACCAAAAGAGAGAGTTTTGAGGGAGGATATCAACTAAAACTCAAATTTGAATTCATATATACTTATCTAAAAACATCTAAACATCCTAAACACCCAACAATCACCCCATTGAAAACCTGCAGTCCATTCCCCCCTCTCCTCTTGATTTCTTTCAAGCATACACATCTTCAAAATTGTTGTTCTTCAATCCTCAAGGAAAGCTTGTGCCTTTGATCTTCATTTGAGAAGTTTAGGTATGTACAGGTTCCTCTATAATCTTTAATTTCTTCTCCTTGTTTCTTTGCATGTAAAACGTGGTTGATGGATTAAACACATCCTAATCACACATAAAGTTATGATTTTGATGTGTTTTGTTGAATATCAAACCCCAAGGATTGGTCTATTTGATTTAAAACTTAAAAGAACAAGAACCTATAATCTGGGCAGAATATGTACTAACTTTAATAGGGCATATCTCGGCCAAAACAGAATGAAAAAAATCGATTCTTAACACTAAAGATAAGTTCTTTGAGTCTCCTTTCATCTCCAACTGGTTTCATACAAAACTAAGTTGATTTGGCCACCCAAATAATCAAAATCGTTTAGATGCGCAGATCTGTGATTTCTAACAATTTTAACCTACTAAGTTTGTTATTTCAAAAACTTATTCTAAACATCACGAAAATTCTTCAAAATAAATCTGGAGCATATTCCATGAGATTTCGAAGTCCTGTAAAAATTTCAGAATTTATAAAGTTGGTTTTCTATTTTAATTAGTTAAAAACATTGTTGTTGTTGAATCTGGAAATCCTAGGGGGTTTCGATAACAGAGTTTCAAACATCACAACTTATCCAAGACTACGAATTAAAGCCTAAAACTTAATATGGATAAACTTTAGAGTGTTTATAATCACTGTAGAAAATATTAGAATTTATTGTATTTATTTTCTATTTTAATTGGACAAGAACTTTTTGTTTGTCAAATCTGGGAGTTTAGGGAATTTCTTTAACCAGAGTTTAAAATATTGTAAAACATTCAAATATCCGAATTGGTGGACAAAAATTTATATTAAAGAATTTTTATGTGTTTTTAAGTTACTGTAAAATTTTTAGATTTTATTAAGGTTGTTTAGTATTTTAAAGAAATAAAAACTTTGTGACGCGCAAACTGAAGGCATTTTCTGACCAACACTAATTAAAGTATTTCTTAAAAATAATTAACATATTATTAAACCCTAGAAAAAATTTGTATAAAATAATAGAGACATTAAGACCTCTGCCCTAAAAGTTTAGGAAAATAATTAGGACGTTTAAATTATTTTAAAAATACATAAAGCTTACCCAAAATTTCAGGATTTAACATACACATTTGAAAAGGAAAATAACCAAGGTTTGAAACCTCAAATATGTATATTGGGGTTAGGCCCAAGGAATGGATGCCCCCATGTAACCTACAGTAAAACTTAATCGCGAAACCTAATTAAATTTAAGGTTAGTACAAAAGAGAACTTCTACGCGTGAATAGAATATAACTTAGATTATACGATTTGTTTGTAGATTTCCGAGCACGTTAAGATTCAAGTGACAACCCACAACTAAGGTGAGTACTCGTGGCCCCTTTTTACTATATTTCTCGGGGGAGAATGACACTCAAACCCTCTTTTAAATTTTTTATGCCGTGATGACTATTTCCTATTTACTTTGGACAACTTATGTGATGTATATGCAAAGACTACTTGTTGTTGGTTAATGACTATTGATTCCTATATTCCTATGCGCCAACGGTTTATGCTCCAGCTGGGTATGCTATAATAACTGCTTGGAAGACAATGATTTGATTCATATTGATTTCTATTGAACCTGGTGGTTCGGTTGTTGTTACAACATCTACACGCTTAACATGCTATACGTGCACAATTGTCCTACTTAAACAATTTACACGGCAACTATGCTTTTACTTTAAACCTGCGAGCTCACCAACTTTATGTTGACATTTTCGAGTGTTCATTTTCAGGTAATGCTAATAACCATGCCTAAGGAGCTTAGGTGACCCTAGATAGCCTTAACATGACATGGGCAGTTGACTAAGGACTCTTTCATTTAACTATGCTATTATGAACTTGGATTTTATTATAAATCTAGGGCTTGTAGCCCCGTATACTTGTCCCGGGTTGTGGGAACAACTATTTCGTATGTTCTTGTTCTAAATTGTTGACTATGGTTGTCGTGAAGTGACTTACCACGACACAAGTCTCCTCTTGTGTCGGGGAACGTCGTGACACGTTGGTGTGAACTCATTTAGTAAAATTTTCTATTCATATATCAATGTGTTATGACGATCCTCTCCGTCGCACCTCGTGTTTCCGCCAAGGCGGGGTGTGACAATTGGCCTTGATGGAAAGTGATTTTATGACCCTTTGGGGTAAGTGATTATGTGACCTTTCGGGGTATGGTCCTATGTGACCCTTCGGGGTATATGTGCTTCGGTCCAGACCACTGTGTGATATAACTCTGTACCATAGGGTTCCTAGTCATTGAGACGTACACAGAGGTTCCTTTGGCTTCGGCGATTTAGGAACCGCGAGGTATGGGTAGCTGAGGGATCGGTGCAGAGAGTGGAGAGGTATGTCAGTAGACCATCATGACCGTGTGGGTTCACTGGGCTGACGAGCCACCGAACCCGGGGCAACACGTGTGAATTTGGTGAACAGGGCTTACACTCCAGATAACCGTTGTATGGTGGACTGCTTCGTGCATCCCCCACCTTGACGGGGTGATGTGGTTATCCCCCATGTGGGCACGTGTTGACCGTGGCTAGTTACCACGTGGATACATTGTGGCCCAATGGACAGACCCGCATCTTTATGTGCTAATACATGTGATTTTAAAAGGATTTGGATTGCCAAACTTATGTTTTCAGAAGTAAAGGATGACTTGGTTTTGATAAAACAAGTGTTTTTGGATGTACTCACTAGCTATGTTTATAGCTAAATGTTGTATAAAAATGTTTTGTATCCGCAGGATGTTTAGATGCCTTGGTGAGGCAGGTAGTTGCTGTGGGCTTGGCTTGGCTTGGTTACAATCCCGGTAATTCTGGATTTCCTACTGGTTTTAATGGTCGTGAGGTTGACTGTGGTAACACCAAACGTTTTGGGATTATAATTATTAATAACGGGTATTGTTGAAATATTTACAGAAAAATTAAAATGCTTCCGCAATGAGTTACAGAGATCTGTATAAAGTATGATTTAAATTGAGTTTTAAAAAATTTTAAATCTGGACTGAAAATCAGGGTGTTAAACTGTAACACTTGCAAAGCTGTTCAAACTGTTACTATATTGGAGTATAGCTACACCTGCGTAGTAATACCCCCTAACATAGTTCTAGTGTACAGCTACACAACCTGTGTAGCTACAAACCCTGTCACTATATTGGTACACAGCTACACCACCTGTGTAGCTAGTACCCAGATTCTGTTTTTGTGCATAGCTATACCATCTGCATAGTTATACATCACTGCTATACAATGTATACACATCATAGCAATATCATATAACAAAGATAGCATACAATTTATATCATGTATACGATACACTGCTCATAAAAAAGGGATAGTAGACTCACCTTGTATCTGATTGCTGTGCGAAACAAGTAAAGTGTTCTGTCGAGTATCCCAACACCTCCCTATACCAAAGAATAGGCTAAACATCACACAATGAGTTGAAAATGGGCCTACACGGGTCGTGTACCATACATCACACGACCGAATTCCGGTCAACCTTCTCAACCGAATTCGGTCAACTCAACCGAATTCCCATCACTATACAATTGAGTTCGGTCACTGCTCTGGCCGACATAAGTGGCTACACGGGCTATGTTCCCTATACCAAACACGAACATATAGACCACATGGCCTATCACCGTCTTAAAACCAGTACACGGTCCGTGTACCTCTACACGGACCATGTACACGACTGACCTGTAACTTAATGTGAAGAACACAACTGTTGTTCTTGATATCAAACTCGTTTTCAATCAATTTTAAAGACATAGGAGTGTTTCTCCACACCCCAAACACTCTAAAACATACTTATAACAAAAAAAAAACTCTCTTGATCTTGGATTGAAGCTTTGAATCACTTTTACCCATGAAAACTTCAAAGCTAAACAAACCATTCATACCTTGAGTTATAAGACTTGATTTGCTAATATTAAAGACTCACACTTGCTGTTTTCTCTTGCTCAAAACTCACCAGAAAATCAGAACTATGCTTCACGTATGTATGTTGTGTTGTTTATAAACCAAACTCAAGCTTTTGCTTATATACTCACATCTATGGGTTATTATCAAAACAACCCCTGAACTATCAACTTTCAATTTGTCAATTTTAACCCCTCTATTTTATAAACACCTCTTATCAATTATAATACTTAGTCATAAGGACCTTTGAACTTTGGGACGTTACACTTCTACTAATAGTTAACCAATAATAACCAATAACCATAAGCAGTAAAACTGTAACCGTTAAGACCAAAACCGATATTGATCGATAGCCAATGGCTGGAGATTTGTTATAACCAATTGATTTCGTTTTGAACTCAAACCGAACCAAACTAATCCATGCTCACCCATACTGTTTGCACTATGATCCAAATCATAGCAAATAAAAAGCAAAAAATAGTTCAAACAAATTATCACAACATTTTTAGGCTTTTTTAAAATATATTGAACAAAATCAATATGAACAATCCAAATCATAGCAAATAAAAAGCAAAAAATAATTCAAACAAATTATCACAACATTTTTAGGCCTTTTTAAAATATATTGAACAAAATCAATATGAACAAGGTTTAGTAAGAATTCCAGATCAGCGGTTCAACCGGATCAGAACCCTCATTTAGATTGGTTTAGGCCTTTATCAACCCATTCTTCGAATTAGTTTATGATACAGCCGGATGGATCAACTCGGTTTCAAAGATATTAAAATTTTAAAAGGGCAATTTCATAAGATATTAGATTAGGTATTAACCGGTGCATATGTAATTAAGTTATGATAGTACCTTGTATAAATCCAAGTATAACATTCATGTTTCAAAAACTTCTTCATAATATGCAACACAATTCCTCTTTCACCAATCTCCAAATAATTCGAGATTAATCCTAAAATAAGAATTTGGAAAGAGAAAGAAAAGTAAACTCAACCTTTCATTCGAATTCTACTTCAATTCACATGTTTTCCAATATAATCAAGCATCAATCAGTTATCCTTCCCAACCAACAACCTCCGTCTACCTTCTTTTTAATCATTCCAATTGACAATTTCACAGTCGATGATTTCAATCGCATGCTACATTCTCCGATCCACGGACCATAATTCATCATTCCCTTTTAAATCGACTTTTTCCAGTGATTTCAACTAGAGAATCAATGTAATAAGAATTTCATTTTTCCAATGATTTAAATCGTATAATCTATGAAAACGACAGTTCATTATGCCGATCACATTTTCTCCGATCGAGATATTCTACATCTGAATTTTGGTTCTTAGATTAGAAGCCAAAGAATTTTTGAAAACATTAAGTGAATAAAATTGGGGTATTTTAGACATTTTACACATACATCAACTTGTAGAGTTGTAGGTAATGTATTTTAACAAGGTTTTGGTGGTGCGCATTGTGACAGAATGTTTAGACGAACTTATTTAAAGGATAGGAAATTTAAAATACAGAAATATAAAGTAATGTACGTAGTTATGGACGTCTTTAGATCATGTAACTATATCTAATTATGCAAAAGAGACATTGTTGTTTAAAAAACATGAAAGTAGCAACTAACAATGATAGATATGACGGTCCAGATTTATGACGGTGAATGATCGACTCGGTGTCCTCTTCCACTCTTTAACAATACTCAAAGAATCAAGATTATATTGGAAGCAAATTTTAGTTAAGCGAGAAGCAATCTTCATGATTATGTTCATGTTGTGAAAGACAAATAAATACACCAAAGGAAGTGAAAATTGTACCTTCAGGACCAAAGAGGGAAGGAAGCCACTTGCAGAATTGGTTGTCATGTAATGATGTTAAATAAAACAACAATAAAAACAATCAAAGCCCTATATTAAATATAGCTGTAGCTATTAGATCACAAAAGTTTCATGGGAAATACGAGATTGATTCCATATCATCACTTTTATCTTTTTGAATTTGTACGTGCAAAACCTAACTAAATTAATTCAATATGTATAAACCAAAATAAATTATACTATCAAACGTCCACCACCCATACCCCCTGGCCCACCCCTACCCCTACCTCTACCTCCACTCTATCACCCTAACTTTTCCTCACTCTACTCTACCCCTACGGCTCTACTCTACCACCTTACTCTACCCTTATCCCCACGTCATCTTACTCCGCCTTACTCACTTTACCCTACCCTACCCCACCAAAAGCCACATACTCCATCTTACTCACCCTACCCCTTACTTACCATACCTATCCACCTTGCCCTACCCTAACACACTCACACCCTACCACTACCATACCCCTATCCTTACTCTACCACCCTACCCTACCCCCACCCAACTTAGCCATTATCTACCCTACCCTACCCTACTTACCCATAATCTACCCCTACCCTATCTGCTCCACCATACCCACCCTACTCTAACTACCCACAATCTACCCCTACGCTATGCTACCTACCCCACCCACACCCTACTTCACCATACCTACTCATAATCTACCTTTACCCCACTCCACCTACCTACTATGCCCCGTGCCTACTCTATACCTTACCTACCCACCCTAGTCCTACCTACACACCCACCCCACCCTACCATAATCTAAGGTAGGGTCTAAGGTAGGGGTGAGGTGAATAAAAATGGAGTTGGGTAAGGGTGACGTATGGGTAAGGTGAGTAAAGTGCCTTAGAACAGGTCAGGGTGAAGTAGGTAGGATGTTGTGGCTAATATAAAGCAATAAAAATTATAACTCAAGTTCATATTTTGAAATAATGAAACTTGTTAAGTTTGGCCCAACTTAGTGTAACAGTTAACCAATAAAATCGATAATGAAAACCGATCAATTATCACAAACCACTAACCGCTTCATTAGAAACCGATACCCATCGATTTGAAAAAACACATAACCGATATTATCGGTTATGGTTCGATTTGAGTTCAAAACCGACCTATGCTCAGTCCTAGCACACACACTCATTTAATTAACTCCATGCAACAATTAATTCACCAAGAATTAAAAAAACCGGCAATCGTTGTTAACGACGAGCTTCCATTTCCATTTTAATTAGATCGTAGTTCAATCATACCGCTAATTCGAGTCTTATCCTAACAAACATTAATTTCAATACATCCACCATGTACATTACACGTCAAAAATGGTAAAACAGACAGGCCATATATTAATTTAGTGAGAAGTTCTGGTGTTGTGGAAAAAAAACTCTCTCGGTTATATTATATATATATATATATATATATATATATATATATATATATATATTCACAATCAAAATGGTAAAACAGAGGCCATATATACATGCTGTGTGGTTTTGGGTAATAAAGGTAACTTTTATGTTCCAATAGTTTTACAAATTAATGCAAACTTCGATCTGATCTCATCTCATCTCATATTTAATAAACAATATAGTGGACTTTCAGAGATTTATAGGAGTAGCAAATTGATCTATTCAATATCTTGACTTGGGAAATATTGTTTTTTTTTAATTTTATAAAATACAAACCGGCCGGCCTTCCATAATCACCAAACACATCACCTTGGTTCGAAGTCGCCTGGCACCATGGGCCATGGCAATGTCAAGGGCTTTAATTTTAGCGATTTAAGCTGGCCGGGTGTAAATCGAAATATGCTACATGTGAATTTGGGCAATCATGTCGAATTAACCATTTAACTGGTTCGAACAACTTGCACATCGGATCGGGTTAGAGGTGGACCTATGTATAGTCCGGTGGTGACACGGGTCATTACTCAATTTTGCAGGCGGAGTGGAAAATTTCAACGTTTTCGAGCTGATGCCACCGGTTAAATTTTGGGATGTCCCAGTGATGTTTTGATGCAAAAATGAAATTTTTTAAAAATAAATGATAAGATATAGCTCAATATTCGGTTTATAGATTTAAAATACTTTAATTTACTTTAAAAATAACAATTTAATTAACGGACTTCATACAAATTATATTTTGTTTTAATTTTTGACCCTAAAATACCGAAACAATAACTGAAACCTCGTTAACCGACCTGATTAACTAAAAACCCGAAAATACACTCAATTGTAATTAATTTAATTTTTATCATTATATAATGTTATCGGTTAACAAAAATCCTAATTCTGTCACTGGATAAAATGTTTCCTTGGTTGCAACCATTACCATGGGCTTCATCTTTGCATTATGATTTGGGTTTGGCTATCGGGTATTCGGGTAAAACCGAATCAGTTAAAACGGTTTGGTTTTGGAGGTTTTTATAAAGCACGCCGGCCCAACTTAAAACCCGAATAAGCAGCTATTGTTATAATTATAAAACTTTTTTAATAGCCCAATCCGAATAAATTAATACATCTTTGATAGCAATAAATATCCCTCATGTGTCAATTCTGTCTTTTTATATTTTTTTCTGGCTAAATAAGGATGTTAGATGTAGGAGTGGTGATTATGATTATTTATTTAATTGATTATTCTTATTGAAAAGTAAGTGGGATGTTATTGTCAGATGTTAGTTTAATAGATTAACAGTACGTTACTGGTTAAGAAGTATTAAAAAAAATTAATTTCTTCTTTAATATTAAAAAAAAATCCTAAAAAAACACTTGATATCATGTATTTCAAATGTAATGTTTAATATAAAAAAGAAAGTTTTAGTGCATTAACCCTTATTATTAGAATACTTAATATATCCAACTTATCATGTTTTAGTATTAAATGCATTGAACTTTAAAACTTATCATTTAATATATCTAAGTTTAAAACATTACTATTTTATATACTAATTTACCTCCTGAACCCTTAGTTGGTTGCTTCCATGATGGCATGTATTTTTTAGGAAGAATAATCACCTATATCCTTATAAACTTTAGTTATTATATATATATATATATATATATATATATATATATATATATATATATATGTCCTTGCAAACTTTAAAAGTACATTTATATTCTTGTAAAATCTAGAAACTCTCGTATATATCCTAACACTTAATTTAATTATGATTAACCTTTTTAAAAATTAAAAACATTATCTTTAATTTGATTTATCATAATATATAATTAATTAGCATGTAGTATTACACTACTACCATCAGATTCCACTTCTCAATTCTTGTATCCCTTAATCATCACTTAAGCTCCTACATACAGAGTGTTTCAACCCACTTGAAGTTGTTTCCTTATCGATAAATAAATTGTAGCCTATCTTATTTGTATGTTGATTCTTGTTTCTTCATATCTTCTAAATTACAGTCCCGTTGCACAATAATGACTCGATAAGGAAGACGTAGTGACGTACCCGCTTTTCTATGGTTGTGAGTCCTATCAATTGCCATACAAATAAGCTGCAATGCACTTTCTTATCAACAAGATTGAACCGCGTACGACTAAAACGAGTAAGAACACTAACATTCGATCGATTATTTTCTCCGAATCTGAAAAGGGTTACGATTAATCTGTTATGATCGATTGAAAGCGTATTACCCAACATCTCCACTAATTGAGCTGCTATAAATTATAATCCAAGTCTAGTTTAACCTTTATTGGATTTGCAAAGTTAGGGATTAGAACATCAACTTTCATTGGCCACTCGACTATTCAAGATCAGAATTAGCATCATTAATGATATTCAAATTGGCATTCTCAAACACAAATACTAAGAACTTGGATCCATAGAAGAAATAGGAGTCTAATTTGGTCAATTTTAACACAAACAACAACATTAGAACTCACCTTCGCCACATTTCGATCAAGACTAGCACCCATAGAGGCTGATTTCAATGAAATAGCAGTTTCATATTATCAGATGACACATTTAAGTAACTATTTTATCATTTGACGGGTTTTGTATTCGATCTACCCATGCTCGTGATGAACGACTATGGCTTAATCGATTTAATGATAAGTAGGCTTCCAATTAAGACAACTGATAACAATTTCATATCATCATAGAACACATGGGTTAAGCTTTCAATTGATCTAGGGAGTAGAAGGCACGACTAGGGCTTCAATTTGATTTGGGATTTCAATCGATATGGATGATCAGGGGGCTTACATCATGAGTTCTTTTTTCAGATTTGAAATAAGGGTAGATTTTTAATACTGCATGTTATTAATTTTTAAATAATAATAAATTAATTTAACAAAAACTTTTAAATTTTAAAACTGTTTAATTATAATTAAAATATGTTATCGGATAATGTGAGAGTTTCTAGATTTTATAAGGATATACATGTAATTTCAAAATTTATAAGGATATATATGTAATAATTAAAGTTTCTAAGAATATAGATGAAATTCTTCCTATTTTTTATTATTATACATAAGTTTTTAAATTTCCATAATCATTATTTTTCTATGAATATTTAGTGACATCCCCTTGTTCTTCATCCCTTAACATCCGTATCATCTTCAAAAATTACGAATCAAGAACCAACCGATTTGAAGAATCTAAACAAAAAAACAAAAAACAAAAATGGAATCACAAAAAAGAGCCGAGAACATCTATATCATCCAAATTTGATTACAAATCGATTGAATCGAAATATGGGAACCATAAATAAGTTGAATTAAGAACATTCATCTTCATCATTAAACATCTTCTTCTTCTTTAACTCAGGTTGAATCAGATCCACGAAATCAAAACTAAAACTAGGAGTATCCATCAAACCGCAATCAATGAAGAACGAACCTTTTAAAATAGCTATCAAACTAAATCCAAAATCAAATCTATCAAGAAATCATTAAAATCACGACAGATGTAAACCAAAAACTATAGATGGATTGTTGAACCTTAAACCGAAAACAAGACGTGAGGAGCATAAACCTTATAACAAATTAAAACCTTTCATTGATTTGTCTAAAACTTTGAAACAAAAAATCTTTATTCCTTTAAAACCTTGAACTTATTCAATGAAGATGAAATCCTTTGTCTCTGGAGATGAATCAATGGATAAAACATGTGGATTCATCATGTTGTGCAGATTTGCAAACAAATCATTTAAATTATATACAGGTTTGTGAACAGATCTTAAAATCTCAAGAACAGAAAACACTAACATCAAATTCAGATTATGGACTTCAATGGTTTTATCAATCAAGAAAGAAAATTAAATAAATGTTAATTTAAACAAAGACCATGTCATCTGGTAAGCTACCAGATCAATATATTCTGCTTCAAGTCAGCAAGTGACCTGCTACAACAGGTTCGATACATTAAAAGGTATGTTTTAGAAGTTTGGTATAGTAAAATGTAACTTTAAAATTTTGATACACACAATAGCAAAACGTGGTAAGTTTGATACATTTTTACGAGTTAAACCCTTATTAGAGTATTAGGGAGTTAATTTGTATACAACAAAATTTGTTCCTACACAACAGTTACAAACATTTAATAACACATGTCACAAATTGATAATGCATAAATTGTTGTCTGATAATTTTTGTTTTATACAAATTAATAATTCTCTTATCGGGCCTTTTTCAACTAAAAGATCCCTTAACTTAATATCAAGACTATCCCATGAGCTTAGGGGTGAGCATGCGACCCGATAGACTGAAAAAACCGACGAACCGGACCGAACCAGACCGAGACTGTTCCATACCGGGACTGGTCGGTCCAGTCTTCGGTCCTTGTTTTTTATAGATTTCGGGTTTCGATCGGTCCATTCTTACCTAAATATACATTTTCACAATAACTCTCCCTATTATATATAGAAAAATTAATTAATGTAGGTCTTCTAAAATTAAATTGAAAATTAAGTCTTATTTCAATTTCAAAAAGTGAGGGTAATTAGATCACTTAATTAATTAGAGGTGTATATATATATATATATATATATATATGGGTTAAGTGCACCGAAATGTAATGAACTATACCCAATTTAATATTGTGTGTAACAAACTAAACTTTCTTCGTTAAAATGCATCAAACTACCCGACATTTACGTTTAATGCAATATGACCCGCTATAGAAGGTTTCCCGGTCACCCTATTTTTTTCTTATTTTTTTCTATTTTCATTATTTTGTTGTCATATTTTATTATTATTATTGGTATTATTATTATTATTTTATTATTATTATTATTATTATTATTTTGTGTAGTTTGACTTTTTAATGTTTTTTTAAAGATGCAAGTTTTCCAGCAACACCTCCTCATCACCGCCACCACCACCACCACCTACTTTTTCAATCACTGACGCCACCACCACCATCACCACCGCTGCCGCTGCCACATCCTTCATCTACAACCACCATCGTCACTGTCACCACCTTTTTCTTTAACTATCAAGTACCAATGCATCTCCATATTCAACACCACAACCACCACCTCCCTCTTCTTCAACACCAGCGTCACCTCCTTTGCCTTCAACCAACACAAATCTGATTTGAAACAAAAACAAAACACTAAAAACAAATCTAAAATGAAAAATCCTAAACACAGTTTGATGAAAACCATAAAACCTAAAATGAAATCCTTAAAATAGGAATGATCGATGATGAAAACCCTAATCGATTTTCACAGTCGATGAAAAACCCTAATTTGTTCAATTGATTATCAAAGACGAAATATTAGTGCCCGATTGTTAAAGACGAACCCAGATCTATGGTGGTGATGGCAGACGAAACCAGATCTGTGGTGGTGGTTGAAGACAAACCCAGATCTTTGGTGGTGGTTGAAGACGGAGGAGGCTGATTCGAATCTTCAACCGTTGACTGATGAAGAGAAACCCTCGATCAAGACGAATCACCTTATTCATATATAAAATCCTTAACGATTTTTGATTTATGAGTTCCTAATCGATCTTTTGTTATTGAATGGGACAAACCCGATAGACTATGAACCCTAAGTTAATGAAGATGAGATGAGATGAAGATGAAAATGAATGGGTGACGGTGGTTGTGGTGGTAGCGCTGTAGTGGGTGGCAATGGTGATTCTTTGTAAGAGTGGTGGTGGCGGTGGCAGTGGTGGTGGTTGAAGATAGAGATGGTGGTGGAGGTGTTTGAAGCGGTGGTGGTGATTGAAGGGGACGAAGAACGTGGTGGTGGTTATTTCTACATTCTTTCAAATCTTCAATCTTAATAACAATTATAATAATAATAATAATAATAATAATAATAATAATAATAATAAAAATATAACAACAAAATAATAAAAATAGAAAAAAATTAGGGTGACCTGGAAACCTTCTATAGCAGGTCATATTGCATTAAACGTAAATTTCGGATAGTTTGATGCATTTTAGCAAAGAAAGTTTAGTTTGTTACACACAATATTAAATTGTGTATAGTTCATTACATTTCGGTGCACTATTCCCTATATATATAATCTTATTTCAATTTCAAAATTTGGGGGTAATTAGATGACTTAATTAATTAGGGTGTATGTATATACTCCACAAAAGGGAATATAAGTGGTAGGTGAATAATGGATAAAATGCCAAAAGTCAAAAACCATCTTTTAACCATTTGTGTCATGTGTATTTCTGTTATGTCTCTTATTTGTTTTTATCTCTTTCTTGATTTTGTCCCTCTATATATATATATATAGGAAAGAGTTTATACGAAAAATGTTTTATTTGTAAAAAATATAAGAATCAATTTCAGTCATTGATTTGCTTTTAATCTTATGGTTCATATTAATCATAATTATTATTTTTATTTAATTTAAAAGGGTAATTTAGTAAACAAATTTTTTCTCTCTCTGGTTATTTTTTCTAGATTTAATTAATTTTTTTCTCTCTCCTTTAATTAATTTTCTCTCTCTAGTTATTTATGGAATTTAATTTTACTTTATTATTAATACGAAGTTCAACACTAAACACAACGTCGGATTTACAAAATATTCGTTATGTATATTATGTTCATTAGTGAATACAACGTACAATTTATAATTTTTTTGGTTATTGTATTTTTTTACTGCTTCTTGTTTAGTTTCGTATGTTAGTTGATAAATAAGTAGATAATACATTATTTATTTTACTAGTGAAAAAAAAAAACAAAACTAACCACTAACCATTATAAAATTCAATATTGAACAATCCATACAAAAGCAAAAATAACCATTAAACATTAACCACTATAAAATTCAATATTGAACAATCCATACAGAAACAAAAATAACCATTAAACAGTATAAAATTCAATATTGAACAATCCATATAGAAACAAAAATAACCTTAACCATCAACCATGATAAAAATTTAATATTGAACAACCTATGCAAAAACAAAAATAACCATCCACCATTATAAAATTCACTAGTGAATAAAACAAGTACGGGTTCACTAATAAACAAACAAATACCCAATAAAACCTTATAACACACAATACAAACAAACTAATTCAAACAAAAACCAGACAAAAAAAATCATAAAAAATTCAAAGTCAAAACCTTTTGTTGCTCGTTTAACAGACAATAAAGCTTTGTTGCCGGCGACGACACGAGGTAGCACCAGCGATGGTAACCGCCGATCTAAGACAGATCGAAGAGAGAGATGAAGCGACCGGCGATGGATGGTGTAGAAGGTTTCTACATAGGGCGGCGGTGCTCAGACGGGGATGGTGTCGAACAGGGATGGTGTATAAGGTTCCTCCAACGGCAGCGACGGTGACAACCAATATCTGACGTGATGTCAATGGGTGATGGAAGTGCTCGACGGTGGAGGCTCCTTTAATGGGCGACGAAATTGCTTGGCGGAGCTAGGATTCAGAACTGTTGTTGGATCTGGCTCGCCAGATCGGCGGCGCTAGGCTTCAAATCGGCGGCAAAAAGGTGGAATACGTTTATCACCGGTGGGGGTGTTAAGTGCGTATCGGCGGCGATGGTGGGAAGGAACATACGTTCTGGAAGATGAGATTGGGGGTTAGAATAAATCAATTTAGGGTTTTAAAAAGAGGAGTGGAATGAAGGATGAGAATAATACGGGAGAGAGAGATTAGAGGAGAGAGAGGATAGGAGATAGGATAGTTTAATTACTAAATTACCCTTTTATTAAAATAAAAGATATCCTTAAATTTTATTTATTTACTAAAATGTCATTGTTAATCTTGACCATCAAATAGTTAATCCTATGGTCCAAATTGCTTCTCGTATTTTCGTAAATAAAGCACTTTTCGCATGAACTTACCCCCATCTCTCTCTTTCTTTCTCTCTCTCTCTCTATATATATATATTTGGCTTTAAAAACAAATTTAACTAATAAATAAAGAAGGGCAAGCTACTTCTAAATACAGTGAACTTTTGTTAAGTTACTATTGTATATAATCAACTTTAATTTTTTAAAATTAATACAATCAACTTGTAAATGGGAACAAAATGTGGTGCACAAATGGTGGAATTGCCGATACCATTGTAAGTACGTACGTAATTATATATTAAAATTCTTAAGCGCAACACACACACATATTTATGGTTTCTTTCTTAATTAGCTTTTGTCTTTGTTAACTTATTTTAATTCTACTTAATTAATTGGTCAAAATTCAGGTGGTTTATGCTAAAACAAATCCTGCTGCCAGCTCTAAAGGGATAACATCATTCATTATAGAGAAAGGATCGTCTCGATAATATATATATTGGATCAACATAGTTCATATATTTAATCACATCTCTAAAATTCAATTTTAGACCATTAGATTTATTAAATAAGATCTAATAATGACAATAATGTAATTAATTAAATAATTATATGATTTAATTATAGAAGGAAGCGTATTATCAGAATCACCCACCCCCAAAATCACGTTGTTTCCTTTTTTCCCTTTAGAGTGTCGTCCAGCCGAAAATGATGTAAACTCTTTCTAGCTGAAAATGATAGGAATAGACTTCTTTAAGCCGAAAATGATATAAATACGCATGTTTTCAAATGAAAATGATAATGATAACATTATACAACATTCAAAATGATTAAAAGTAAATTCCTTCAAGCCGAAAATGATATAAATACACATGTTTTTAGCCAAAAATAATATAAATAAATGATTCAAAATGATAACATTTTGATATCATTTTTATCTGATTTGCATTTAAAATAAAATTTTCAGAAATATTGGAAGAGTGGTCTTGTTTGAAAAATGATTAAAAATTGAGTAGATTAGTATAATTTTTTTTTGCTCAAAATTGAAATAGTTATGTTAATTTAAAGGTTTAAGGGGTAATATTTAAAATAAAAAAAGAAAGCTGGAGAATTTCTTGAGGTAGGCGCGTGAGTTTACTTTCTAATTACCAATTTCCTATTTTGTCTTTTTAAATGATTAGTTGAGATTTGGATTTTATAGATTACGTTTAAGGGTGATTCTATATAAAACCTTACTATATATATATATATGTAGTCCTTAGTCTTATCCATAGCACCTAAAATCATATTCTAGACCATTAGATTTATTAAATTAATGGTCAAAATCTTATAATAACATTAATATACTTAATTAAATAATTATAAAATTTAATTATAGAATGAAGGTTATTATGAGAATCTTTGATTAAACATTTAATCCCCACCCCCAATACACATTCTTTCCTTTTTTTTCCCTTAGAGCCTCCGTCCAGCCGAAAATGATATCAATACACGGGATTCAAAATGATAACAATAACAGTCTATAACATAAAATCCTTCCAGATGAAAATGATAACAATATACATAATTCAAAATGATAACAATAACCACCTGTAACATAGAATCCTTCCAGATGAAAATGATAACAATATATAACATTCTAAATGATAACAATAATCGCCTGTAACATATGTAGTGAGGGATACAGTGTAAAGTATATGAGGAATGTTAATAATTCAAGATCAAACTAAGAGAATCGGAAGGGAAGTGTTTAGAAAGTCATAGGTTTGGATAGCTTTTCAATGTTATTGATTTGCATTCAGTTGTCTTATAGATGAATTTTGATCGCGATATATATAGGCGATCGAAGTAAGAATCGACAAACTATACAATGATTACATAAAAGGAAAAAAGAATAACAGTGATTACATAAAAGGAAAAAGAATCAAAGAACGCACTCATGCAAATATTTTTAAAAAGCAATAATATACATATGGAAAGTTGTTGGCCAACGAATCTTGACTAATAATTGTGGTGCTATCGTTACTGGTTACGTTTTTCTGAATTATTAATCTGTTGATCACTCTGTCTAGAAGTCTCTTTGAGTGTCTTTGATTGATAGTGTTATACCATCATCAAAAGAAAGATTGATATGTTATTCGTTTTTTATGTCATCTAGACTCATTGTCTCTCTCTCTCTCTCTATATATATATATATACATATATAAGGGAAGGTTCATTTGAGAACCGTTTTTATTGCGAGAACCCCGAGAACCAATCTTAGCCGTTCGTTTTGGATAATGGAATTTATGGATGAAAAGCGTGAGGGGATTGAGTGTGGCAGGGTGCATGTAAGGAATTCATGGGTGGACAATCCAATTGAAGGAGGGGGAATTGAACGGCTAAGATTGGTTCTCGCGGTTCTCGCAATAAAAACGGTTCTCAAATAAACTTTTCACTACATATATATATATATATATATATATATATATATATATATATATATATATATATATATATATATATATATATATACAGGGGAGGGTTCATGCAAAAAGTGCGAGAAACAATTTCAACCACCGATTGGATTCTGATCTTGTGGTTCACATTAATCATAATTAATTTTTTTATTTAATTCAAAAGGGTATATTAGAAAACAAATTTTTTTTCTCTCCTTTAATGAATTCTTCTCTCTCTAATTAATTTTTTTCTAGATTACTTTTACTTTATTATTAATACAGTGTTCACGCTGAACAAAATGTAGGATTTACAAAGTTTTAGTTATGTATATTGTGTTCATTAGTTAATACAATGTATGATTTACAATTTTTTTTTGTTATTGTATTTTCTACTGCTTGTTCTTTAGTTTTGTATGTTCATTGATAAATACTTAGATAATACATTATTTCTTTTACTAGAATAAAACAAAAATATCCGTTAACCATTATAAAATTCAATATTAAACAGTCTATACATAAACAAAAATAACCATTAACCATTATAAAATTTCAATATTGAACAACCCATACAGAAACAAAAATAACCATGACACATTATAAAATTTCAATATTTAACAACCCATTCAGAAACAAAAATAAACCATTGACTATTATAAAATTCAATATTGAAAAACCCATACAGAAAATAAAAATAACCATTAACCATTATAGAATTTAATATTAAACAACCCATTTAGAAACAAAAACCATTATAAAATTCACCAGAAAAAACAAAACATGCAGAATTATGATTAAAAAAAAACAAAATCAAACCTTTTGTTGGTTATTGAACAGAAAAAAAAACACAAGATTCAAGGGTGTGACGATGATTAAGGGGCACCGGCAATTGAAGGGGTGCAAAGATTAAAGCTCACTACATAAGAAAGTGTATGTTGAAATATTTGAGCTCCACATTGAACAATTAAGGCTATGACTGTCTAGTTCTCCTCGTTTACTGGGTTTCGTGACGATATAGTCAAGAATTAAACCTTGACGGAGTCGTAACGAGCATTTTAAAACCTTGAATATAACCAACTTAAAGTAGTAAATAAACAGTATTACTTAAAAATTGTAGGAAAAAATGACTATTAGTTTTCAACTTTTACATTTATCTCAAAGTATGACTCTACTTTTTTATTCTATATATTAAGTATTGTATTATTAGGGAAATGACTTTTTTAGTCCTCAAGTTAAATATTGTTTATGAAGTAAGTACTCATTCTTTTACATAATACATTAAGTACCATACTTTTTATAACATTCTAATATTTTAGCTATGCTTTTATGTTATTTCTAAAATAAAATAAAAATATAATAACGAGAAACTAGATAGATAAATGTGTGACTCAAATTATTTGACATATAGTCTTCAATTATCCTTTTTTTGTCACCTTAACACTTCCAGTTCTGCACTTTTACATCCTAAGTTGACCCGACTAGTTGTATGAGAAACCGGTTCAGAGAGAGGGTCAATAAAGGTATGAACCGGTTAGAAGAATGGGTTTGATCCGGTTGAAAGTGTTCTTGTTCAATAAACTTAGGAAAACTCTAAATTGCACTAAAAAATGTTGTTTGATATTTGAAATATTTTTTATTTTTTATTGACAAGAATTTGGTGTTTAAACTATAAATTGTAGTGATTTGAATTATAGTTCAAACCGAGTAATTTCTATAACTCTAAAAAAATAGTTCAATCGTCAAATCATAAATGTCACAACTATTTAGGGTTTTCATTTAATTTATTGATAAAACAATAAAATTAGGTTTGGTAACGATTCCACATCACAATCTTTAAGACTTTTACAAAGAACACCCCCTTGTAAAAAAAGTGTAGATCTGAAAGTATTAGATTGACAAAAAAATTGATACCTTTAAATTATTAATTTGGGTCACGTAATTATTTATGAAGTTTATTGTTATCATTTTTTTATTTTAGAAATTATATAAAAGTTTAGTGAAGCTATTAAAAAGTGATAAGAAGTAGTATAATACTTAATGTATAAGGTAAAAATGTAAAATACTTATTTTGGGAAAAATATAAAAGTTACGAACTAGTAGTGTCATTTCCTTAATAATATAATACTTAATTTATAGGGTAAAAAAGTTGAGTCTACCTTTGGGAAAAATGTAAAAGCTAAGTACTAATCTAGAGTGATTTTTCCCAGCAACAGACTTGTTATCTAGTGGTATTAAGATGTTTTGATATGTGTTCTCCATAGTGTTGAGTTACAATCCCACTATGAATAAACACATGTAGTTTAAGAATAAGTTTATCGTGTTAGTATGTTCTAATGTTAAAAAAGAAATAAGTGATTTTTCCAAAATTTTATGTTCTTTTACTTAATGGACATGAAACATTCTATAGAAGCGTGGTATTCATATAGTAGTAGATTTATGTAGTTTTTGTAAACTGACCCTTGAAAGCGAGATTCGCCTTTTTTGTTCTTGCTTAATAATTTCGGCTGTGATTGAGGATTTTCGTAGGTGGTGGGGAGTGGATAGGCTTCTTTCAACTTGGTGGACGAATTCCTAAACTGGGGGAATGTTATTGGTTTAAAGGATAAAAAAACTTGAGGTATTCTTAGCTGCACTTTTCACCTTATGTTGGCGGTGTGGAGGTTGAGAAATGAGATCATTTTCTTATCCAAAACATTAGGAAATTTAAGCATCATGGGCTTTATACAAAGCACCTCTTTGTTCGGGATAAATAAAGGTGTTTAATGAAGAATTGGATCATCTAGGTAGATTGGTGTGCAAATCCGTTGAAGTCTTTTTACATGTAATTTTTCTGTTTTTACTTGATGATATTTTGTATTTCTGTTAGGATGTAATCTTTTGAATTTTGTTGTTCTAACATCTTGCTAGAAGTTTTAGTTAATATATATGGGTTCATTAGGGGAGGTGATGGCCAAGCCAAAGTTTTTTTCTTAGTGCACTTTTTTGTTGTTATTAAAAAAAATTGATTTCTTTCTACTACTATTTGAATCCTCTCTGTCACACAATAAACATATCACATCAATCGATTACAATTTATAATACAGGTCATATATTTACATATATCACATCACATGAGTCAATTTAAATAATAAGAAAAATGATATACCCTCCTACATTTTCCTCCTACTCACTACAAGATAACATGTGGAGTCAACTAATTCTCTTTCTTCACCTCCTCCACTAATTTTGACACTTGTATTGATCTTATAAGTAGGAGATAAGAAAGAAGAAAAATTAGAAGAATAAACCACCTCTTAAATTTAATATATATATATATATATATATATATATATATATATATATATATATATATTGTTCATAAACCAGAGTTTGCCCTGTTAGCAATAAATGCCGACTTAGACATATGACATGGACAAATAAACCATTGTGAATGGTAGAATACTAGAATGTGGTCAAAAGTGCAAAAACAGGAAAACTAAATTTAGTTTTAAATCAATTGGGATGAACTTGAAAAAAAATTGTGAAGGGGTTTTATGATAATATGGGGGTTTATAAAAATTATATATTAATGTAAAGAACTATGTTGTTTATAAATTATGTTTAATAACTTGTAATATATTTTGTTTAGAGAAAAAATGTTAGGGAGATAATCACTTCACTTTAATAATCAACCATGTCTATTAAGAAATATAGAACTTGATGATAACCAAAGCCTACATTAAGTATGACTTAGAAAGTATTCAAACATGTGTTGTTTGAGTTAGTTTGTTGAAATTTTACTAAGTATGAAAACATCAGCTGAGAAGCAGCCCCTGCTCAAGGCATCATCCAAAGGACATCAACCGAGGAACTTTAGGATGAAAATACCAAGTGTAGAAAACCATAAGCTGAGGAAATACAACCATCAGCTGAGTGAAAAAATTTGATCAGCTGAGCATTTACAACCATCAGCTGAGCATTTACAACCATCAGCTGAGCAAAGAGCTTTGATCAGCAGAGAAATTCAAGACCATCAGCTGAGGCCACCTGCATCAACTATGTAAGTCTTACAAAACACAAGTCATCATTTTACATAAACTTATCTCTTTAAATAATCAACATCAACTGATCATATAAATAGATGAGCTTATACATTCCTAGTATAACTGTTGGATCAACTGAGCATCTATATGATTAGCTGAGCATCAGTTATCAATTGAGTCTTTGCAAAATAATCAACTGATCATTTCCTTCAACTGAGTAGTATAACTTTAAAGGTACTTAGCATATTCCGTTAGCTGAGTCGAGCAAAAATGTCAGATCTGCTCTCTATCTCAGTTTGTAAGTTTCATATATAAAAGGCAGAACATGTGTTGTTCTATTATGCCTTTAGATCATTGTTTGTAAAAGTTTAGAGCACTTTTTAGATCAAGTACGAGACAAAAAGGATAGATCTTATCCTATGGAAAAGGAGAAAGATACTTTAAAATATGAAGATCTCGAAGTTTTGTTTCAACAACTAAGTATGGCTGGCAACTCTATACTTGGTAAAGTCAAATCTAAAAGAAGCATGGTTGGTGTTTAAAGTACAAGCATGGAAAGAGAAAGTTAGTTTTACAAGGCAAAAGGCATGGGATTCAATATTTTATATTGTGAGTGGGTTGCACTTTTTCAAAAAAGTACATTTACTTTTATCAATCCTTGATTAAAATAACTTTACTTTTCACCCACTATCTTTACAAATAAAATATTATTTTTCTTTGTACTTTTTGTCTCCTTCCTCTTTGCTAACCGGATGTCATTGCCTCTATATATACTCATGCATGGTGGACATGCAAACTACACACTTCTACACAATACAACAACAATCTCATTAGTTGAGAAAATTTGTAGAGTTAGCAATTTGTGTAGAATCAAACTTATTCATGTGTTGAACACTCTTAGACATTAGTTGTTTTAGAGTTAGCTCGTCTATGTGTTAGACAAATTAATTGCCACATTTTATTGTACTTAAAATTTTCGTTTCTAGTATATGTAATTCTTGGATTCATAATCAATAAGAATTATATAAAAGTATAATGGTGTGTTCTTAAGTTCAAAAAGCTAAAGTTTGTATTCAACTCCTCATTCTACAAACATTCGTTGTTATGTACTCAATCTGGGACTAACAAAAAATAATTATATATTTGTAACTATCTCATTTTTATCTACGTTTTGGTATAAATTTTATCATAATATCATATTTTTTTAAAAATTAGTATATTCTTATTTTTTTTATTATCCATCAATAGCAGTGGGTAGGTAATTCTTGAAACAATTTATATGCTTTTAATATTCATTCACTCTACGTATCATAGTTGATATAATAACTGATTTGTTGGTCTTTCGATAAAAGAACTAAAAATATATTATTTTTTAGAAATTTGTTTTATTAAGATAAAATTTATATAAAAAATAAATAAAATTATAATGAACTAAGGTGTATGTTAAATAATTGGTACACTCAAGATTATAAAGAACCAATTATAACAATTGATCAAAAAGATAGAGGGTCTAGATTAAAGAGTTGTTAATAGACAACTTTAAACTAATCAAACGTATCCTTAATTAATTAAGGGAAATTTGGACATTTTACATTACCCCACTTTTTAAAACTAATATATATTAAACGAAAAGGTGTTAAATTACAAAAATTATACCAAATTAACGAAAAAATTATGCTCTTTAATTTGAGATCGATCTTGTTATATTTTTTCGAAAAAAATTCATGTTTGTTGGGTTTTTTTAACACAGGTCTCGACATATGTGCATCTATTTGCATGTGTGCATATCTACATCTATGCTAGAAAAAACTAGGCGCATTTGTGCATATGCACACGTGTATATAATTGCACATGTGCATATGTCAAGATCTGTGTTAAAAAACCCAACAAACACGGATTTTTTTCCAAAAAAAGATAGCAAGATCAGTCTCAAATTTAAGAGTATAATTTTTTCATTAATTTGGTATAATTTTTGTAATTTAATACCTTTTCATTTGATGTATATATTAGTTTAAAAAAGTGAGGATAATGTAAAAATATTCAAACTACCATTTTAATTTAAAGTTAAATAAACAAGACAGTAAATTAAATGATTGGTTCATATTGGTTCTCGCAGTTCTCGTACGAAAATACTTCTCGCTTGAACCGCTATATATATGTATGTAACTGATAATTGGCGTCATTCGTATACATAAAAGAACATTTTTTGAATAACAAAAATGCACTATCCTGATCTTTTTCATTCATGCAATCTGACGTGATAAATATGGTTTTTCATTTAATAATTACATAAATAATACTTTTATTAATAGTAGTGAACATGAAAAAGCATTAATATTACACTAAAAACTTTTAGACGCAAATAATTTTATATTTTTTAAAAAAATACATATAAAAATATTAAATATAAAAATTTTATTTACTAACCACGTAGATATGACATTAGTTATAAATTGGGTCCAAATAAAATCTAACTTTTTTTTAAAATAAAAGTAGTTTGTGTCGAGAAGTTTTTGTTTGTTGGAGAATGAAGCTTATCTACGAGCTTACGCATGTTACACATGGCAACCAAACCCAAACACTCAAATGCTGGAAGATAATCCCATAATCGGGTTTTTCCTCAAGGCCCACTTGACGAATTTTAAACCCGTCTGGGTGTCGAATCGATCCTGTTCGATTATATTTAAACCCTCAACTACCCGTGATTTTCATTCAAGTTGTGGTCAAGATGATGATGATGTTGCAGAGATTTGTAAAATCAAGATCAATTGCTGCTGCATTAACTACAAGGACTTCTTTTCAAAATCGCGGCGCTTTTTTTTCAACTTCTATGCTCTTCGATGATACACAGATTCAGGTTTCCTAAGCCCTACCTTCTCTTTCTGATTTCTTTTTCACGTTTAATCGATTTTTGCTGTTTTGGATCATTGATATGCAGATTCAACTCTAGTCACAGCAATGATCGAGTGCTATAAAAACGTGACTTAGTTTTGTACTCGTGATATTTGAAGCTTAAAATACACAGAATTTCTCAATTATCGGAGAAAAGGCTATCTTTGGCATTTTCTAAATTTTTAAATACAAATCTGCGGTTGGATAGCTTATTTTTCCACACTTTAAATTGTATTTTTGGAATTTTATCAAGTAATTTTTCCTAAACCTGTAACTTGATCACTTAGTTAGTATGGTATCTGGTGCTTATGCTGATCAATCAAGATTGGGTCTTTTTCTTGAAAATTTATTGGAATTCTAACTCATAAAAACACAAAACAAAGGCGAGAGGTAGCCACAAAAAAATTTATTGATGAAAGACACTCGTAATTTAGAAAGTTCGAGTTTAATTGGATATGAGTTATGGTGACGAAAACTAAGATAAACAAACGAACTAGATGTCAGGATCTTTATCGTCGGAACAGTGGTAATTCCAGAACAGATTTAGCCTAATATTCTAAATTTGGAGAAATATAATTAAACTACTTATAATCTTATCCAACCATAAATCCTACTCATTTTGGTTTAGCATAATTACTTGCAATCTGAGTTGATATTCATGAAACAAATAGTATATGTATGTCAAATAATATTCAACTGTTCTGTTTTGACCAAGAGTATATATATGTCAAATAATATTCAACTGTTCTTTCTCAGCTGAAATGCACATATGTCAAATAGTATATGTATGTCAAATAATATTCAACTGTTCTTTCTCAGCTGAAATGCTCATTTGTTTGCATTTTAAATGATTTTATGCATTGGTATTTTTTAAACAAACCATAGCTATTTGCAATTATTATTTGCCAGGACTTCAATCTTTTGATGCTCAGTTTTTTGGTCTTCAAATTCAAAGAGTTCTTTGCAGTTTACCACCTTAGGCTACTAGCTATTTCTTGCCTTTAAGGCCATATTTGTTTTTTTTGTGACAATTTATTGCAACGATGACAGTTCAAAGAAAGTGTTGCACAATTTGCCCAAGAGCATATCGCTCCTCATGCATCTACAATAGACAGAACAAATTATTTCCCACAGGTACCAAGAGAGATCCATTTTTGGTTTGAAACGAATCTTATACGTTTTGTACTAATTTCCAGTGATCGACTGTCTTATATTTATTGTTACTATTATTCTTATATGGTCTAGGATGTGAACTTATGGAAACTAATGGGTGACTTTAATCTTCATGGAATTACTGCTCCAGGTACTGCTGCATCCTCTACTACTCTTAATTCCTTATTAGTGTTTTGGGCCAAAAAAGTGAACTTCTTTATAACTAGAAACTACAATTTATTATGATGCTCAAATATGCTAGCCATGGATATCTAAACCAAAAGCTTGGCCTAGTTAAGCACGAGTGAAATTGGTGGTAGCAGATAACTGATGAATGATATATATATCGTTTTTGAATCAACTCATAGTTTGAAATTTTAAAGATAACATAAAATTTGTAGATATTAAAAAATCGGCTGTGATTTGGCTTGTGCGAGCTTATGTTATTAAAACCCTTTAATTGGTTTGTGTAATCATTATCTGGCTGATATTTCCATAATTCAATGTCACGTAACTTGGTATTATCCAGTTATAACTTATATTTTCTTGTGTGTGTAGAGGAATATGGAGGATTAGGTCTTGGTTATTTATATCACTGCTTAGCTATGGAGGAAATTAGCCGTGCATCAGCATCGGTTGGCTTATCCTTTGGTGCCCATTCTAACCTCTGCCTTAATCAGCTGGTAACACCTAAAACTATATACTTGTGAATGTTTGCTGCCTCACACACGTGTAACAGAACGTGTTTTTTACACTTGCAGGTGAGAAATGGAACTGCTGCCCAAAAGGAAAAATATTTGCCTAAGGTTTTATTTAATAAAAACTAATTGTTCACTGCAGATTCCTTCCTTTATTCTTTATGTATGTTATTTTGTGGCGTTATTCTAATTACTTTTTTCTTTTGTTTTTTATAGCTAATCCGTGGGGAGCATGTAGGAGCTCTTGCAATGAGTGAACCTAATGGTAGTTTTTCGGTTTTATAGTTTTAGATTTTCTCTCAAGTCTTGTTAAGATGAAAGAGGCTTCTGATTTTTATTTAATTCTTAATTTTCATATCACCAGCTGGTTCAGATGTTGTTGGCATGAAATGCAAAGCTGATCGGGTTGAAGGTGGTTATGTTCTAAATGGGAACAAGATGTGGTGCACCAATGGTCCAATTGCTCAAACCCTGGTAATTCATTGTGTTAATTCATCATATTATACTATGCACGCGACATTGAATCATTTAATCAATGCGAAAATGGTTTCCAGGTGATCTGTGTTTATATCTTTTCTTTTCGTTTCTTTAACTTATTACTTGGTCAACTTCAGGTGGTTTATGCTAAAACAGATATTGCTTCTCGGTCGAAAGGGATAACAGCATTTATTATTGAGAAAGGGATGCCCGGGTATATCTTCAGTTTGATCATCTTGATGACTTAAGGGCAAAAAAAAGTAGTAAAATTTAACTGCAAAATTGTTATCTGATGCTATAAGAAAATGTCTGTAATGTGTATGATTTATAGTCAGTTTTCCTGTCCTTTATGTAATGCAGGTTTAGCACTGCACAAAAATTGGACAAACTAGGGATGCGAGGAAGTGACACGTACGTATGTTCATGTTGTAATTAATCAATTATCCTAATATTTAAACTCTAGTAACAATATCATCTGACTATTGTTACAAACAAATCTCAGATGCGAGCTTGTTTTTGAAAATTGCTTTGTTCCTAATGAGAATATACTTGGTGAAGTGGGAAAAGGTACCACCATTATAAAAGATCAGATTTATTGCTGAAATTTCACTTTCTATCTGCTGGTTATGAAGATAAGTCTTATATTTTTCAAACATGAATGGTGATTTGTATACATTCTAATTACAAATTTCAGGAGTTTATGTGATGATGTCGGGTTTAGATTTGGAGAGACTTGTACTGTCAGCTGGACCTGTTGGCATCATGCAGTCATGTATTGATGTTGTTCTTCCTTATGTCCGCCAACGAGAACAATTTGGCCGCCCTATTGGGGAGTTTCAACTTATGGAGGTTAGTCATTCTCCTCGTTCAACTCTTGTAAATCGGTCAAATGGCCACGTTGTGTTGACCCGTAAAACACTTTTTAAAAAATTTATAATGAACTAATACGTAATTCTTATTACAATAACGATATTGTTACATTAATACTCTAAATCTTCTAAATGAAATAATTTAGAAGTTTGTATGAACTAAAAAAACAGATTTCGGGTGACTATCATCCTGTTTCATTCATTACCTCATTAGCTGCCATTTTTTTTCAGTTTTAATTTCCCCATTTGACCCGTTTGAGATAAAACAAACCAATTTGTAAGAAAATTAACTTAATTTGTCACTTCTACCCAAACTCATTTCCAACTCTATTTTCTCTTAAAACAGGGAAAAATTGCAGATATGTATACATCTTTGCAGGCTTCAAGGTATAAAAACATGTCCATAACTTATTCTTGACTACCGGATCGTGTTTACTAACGAGTACATTTTTACAGATCATTTATGTATTCGGTTGCAAGACATTGTGACAATGGAATACTTGTTCCAAAGGTGCATTTTCTAGCTTACAATGTACTACTTGCTTTCTGGGTTGTACCAACTGCATTACCATGTACTCTTCTGTTTACAGGATTGTGCTGGAGTTGTACTCTTCGCAGCTGAAAGAGCCACTCAAGTAGCTCTTCAGGTCAAACCAATTCCCCGTTTGCAAATCATAAATGCATTCATGGTGTTTTACAATATTGGCTTATATATGTTAAAGTTCTATTTTGGCAGGCGATTCAATGCCTGGGTGGCAATGGGTATGTGAACGAGTATCCGACTGGCCGATTGCTTCGTGATGCCAAATTGTATGAGATTGGTGCTGGAACAAGTGAGATTAGAAGAATGATTATTGGTCGTGAACTCTTCAAGGAACAATAAGAAATCTCTTTTTTTAATAGCTCCTAAATCTACTCCAATTTGTCCTTAACAGGATTTGAACCCATGACTTTAATCAATAGGCAAACACCACGCTAGGACACTAAGTATTTACCACTAGGCTACAACCTAAGTGGCAATAAGAAATCTCTTATGTAGCCCTTTCCAATTGGCATATCTCAAGAAATTTACAAACTTTTACTGAATTGTACTTAAGGAGTTATTTCAAAGAATTTATAATATATACAAATTACTGTTCACAAATGGGTTTTGCTAAAGTGCGCACTTTCGTCTAGGAAATATATAAATCTGCTCTGATTATTAAAGAAAGTCTCTTTTGTCAGAATGGTAGAAGCCGTTTCGCTTATATGAGGTGAGGGCTGTGGTTACGTGTTCGAGCCTATAACTGTTTTTTTGGTTTTGCTTTTCTCTAATCCGCCGTTCATTAGTCATTACTAACCAAACCTCCATCTTTATTATTTGACTTTGTTTTTCTTTTCAACCTCACGTGCAACTTTACGTTTTAGAATTATATTTTGCCTTCTTTTTTTTCTTTTTCTACCATACCTTTAAAAATCATTTAATAGAAATTTATTAATTTTTGTCAATTAAAACCAGGATACGTTATATCTTCATAATTTTAATCCTACTAAATTCTCTAAATATTAAATGTCAAACGTTTTAAAAGATGTGAGGTAGTGAGAAAATGTTTGGATTAACTTATTGAGATAGTTTATTAATTTATTAGCATATTTACAGAGCTTATTAGTAAGTAAGAGTGTTTATATTAAATTATAAGTTTAGGCTTATTTCCCTGTTAACTTATTAAGACCTTAGTATAGTATAGATGTATTAGATTCATAAACTACTTTTTTAACTATTTACATTTTGGTTAAATGTAATGTGCAAATATTAACAATGTTCTTTAAAAAGTTCGTGAATTTGTGCTTTGAAAAACATTTCATTTTTAGCATAGCTAATATTTTTCATGATTGTTTAACAATAGAGAATATATAATACAAGATTTTAAAATGGAATTTCCATGCAACTTATTTTTTTTAAATTATATATATGAGCTAAATAACTCATTTTATTTGTTTATTAAATAAATAATGTAACATAAATACACGACTTACGTTTTTAATTAACATTTAAGTGTGTACTTATATTTGTATAAACATATTATATATGCTTTTAAAATTGTCGTTATAAACACTTCATTATCACATTGTCATGAAAATATCAAAATATCATATTTTTTTGTCTTTTTAATTAGATGCAAATTATGTTGTAATTTATTTAGAAATCTAATAAAAACTATAATCTCATATATTAATATCTAAAAGGTTTAAAATGAATTTTTATCCTAACAAATCCTTCTACAAATTTTTATGTAATAAAAGTTAAGAAAAGAAAGCGTTTTAAAGCCAACATGAAGTATTTTTTATATGGAATTCAACTAAAGTAAGATTTTATATCAGCATTACAAACGACAATAAAATCCTAATTTTAGCTTTGGATTAAATTTAATTAATGGCTAATATTTTTTGGCGGCTCATTAATACTTCATTAATAGATCATTAATGACACATTAATTAGAGTTATTTCGGAAAAATCAAGCCTCGCAAATTAATGACGGCTTATCTGGACGTAATTCACAATTGGGTAAATATATAAATTACCAAAATAACCCTATGAATGAGTCATTAATGGTGTTAAAACAGTTCTCGTACAAAAAACAGTTTTCGTTTGAACTTTTACTTTTATATATATATATAGCATGATACCCGCGTAATACAGTGACAAGTAGAGGTGTAATCGAGCCGAGCCGAGCCGACACAGTGCCAAGCTCGAGCTTGACTCGGTCGAGCTTTAATTTTCAAGTTCGAACACGACCCAAGTAAGTAATCGACACTCTCGAGCTCGGCTCGGCTTGAGTCGACTAAAATTAATTTAATAAAATTTTGTAGCAACAAATGTTAAAATACATTCCGGAATTCAAACTATTAATTTTCTTTTAATATATAATCTTCTAATATAAATAAAGAACTAATTTTCATCAATTTAATTATAAAATTTAAATTAGTCAAAATTAAAAACTTAATTTCTTTTAAATTCAATTCTAAATTGAGATAATGTAGTTGGTAAAAAAATATAATTCAATTTTGAAAATAATGTAAATATATTTATTTCGACAATATAAGATTGACATGTGTGACATTTTTGTTTTAATAATACTTTGTTATTATATTTTGACCTCACCATATATCTAGAATTCATGGGAATAATAAATATTTACAACCTTTATTATTTTAATTTATATTTATTTAATTTAGTTTTTTATATTATATTTATTATTTGAGTTTATTATTATTGTTATTATGTTGATTTTTTAAGTCCTAACTTGTACAAAAATATAGTGAATTTTATTTTAGTTATCATTATATACAATAAAATTTTTATCTTAAAAACAATACAATCAACTTTTATAATTCTTTCATTATATGCAAGTTATTTTATACAATGAGAATTATGACAAAGTTTATCATGTCTAATGGTAACTAAAAATGAATCAAAAAATTATTTACATACAATAAAAATATTATAAAAGTTAATTGTATTCATACAAATCAATTTTCAAACTCAGTTTTGATTTTAAATTCAATTTTCTTTTAATATCAATATAAATTGTGTTAGATTGTTTTTCTAATTCAAATTTTTATCCACTACATTAGTTTAGAAATAAATATTCACATTTTTATCATTATATAATACAAACATCATGGTAATTAAATTTACATCTTTTCTAAAATTGTCATCATTTACTTTTCTATGTTAATTGAAATTAATATAACTTCTTTTATTTTTCAAAAAAGTATCAGATTGTGCTCTTCCTTCATTCATGCAAAACAGTTATAACTTTAACTAAACGAATATAAAATAATACTTTTACATAAATAGTTATGATTATATGGATGTTTACATGAGTATTTAAACTGGTATATATTAAAGATATTAATGGAAATTTTTTTATATATAAGAGTCCACTCCAGATCGGCGCTGACCCAAGCACAGCCACCAAATCAGGGGCGGAGACAAGGGGGGCTGAAGGGTGCTTGGCCCCCCCTAATGAGCTCAGAATCTTTAAGTATTTTAAAACCGCAAATACCACAAATATTTATTAATCCCCCCTAATTAGAGTTAATTTAATAATTAGTAGCCTAAATATTGCATAAAACGGAAGCCGCCATTCTAATTTCCGGAAGCGTCAATTCTAATTTCTAAGTTTTGAGGGTTTCAAGGTTCTACTCTTCTACTTGTTGCTTCTCGCCATCTTTCATAGTTTTAAGGTAATATGATATTTTATTTGTTCGCCAGTTTATACACTCTCTAAATGATGTAGAGGTCTACAAGAACCAGAAAGTCATAAGTCTATTTTTTGGTTGATAGATTTATTCGTCTTATACCAACTCTTCCGGTCTCAACTGCAACTGAAAGAGTTATCTCGGCAATGAAAATTATGAAAACAAGGCTTCGTAATAGCATAAGTAATGATTATCTTAAAAACAGTTTAGTTCTTTAAATTGAGAGAGAGATTGCTGATACTTTCTCTACAGACAATATAATAGATGAATTCTATTAAAAAAACAAAGACATGTCCAACTACAAACACGCGAAATATGATTTGTTTATTGTTATTTTTTTGATTTCATTGAAGTTTTATCAACATAAAGCATTCAAGTTATTGTTTCAGTTAATATTATGCTTGTAACAAGTTAATTCATGACAAACGAACCGGCGATCATGAGAAAACTTTGAAGATTGATTTTGACAAAGCTTAAACGTTATTTTAACACGTAAACTTCTTAGCTTTAAATGTACTTTCATTGTTCGTTTATGTATACAAATAATGGAACATTTTATGTCATTCATATATATGTGTATCACAGTGTTACGATAAAGTGAAGACCGACCCCCTATACTAAAATCCTAGCTCCGCCCCTGCACCAAATTGCAGTCCTAGCTTGCGGCCTGCTAACCTGCTTAGTATCCTGACAACATCCACGATCCACACACTAAGCCCACTAAAACAACCCAAGTCGCTCACAGCCCGCTTCCATATTAACTATGGGCCCAGCAGAATGTTAAAATATCGGAAGTTGTCGAGTTTTGGTTCGTTTTCTGGGCCCAGCAAAATGCAAAATTCTGATTACCAAACTTTCATAAATTAGGTGTTCACGGGGCGGGTTAGGGCGGGTGCCTATAAAATTACTAACCGTGAGTAGAGACCGTTACTTGCAGGTCGGAACTCTGATTTTATGATGAAGTCTTGTTAAAACCAAATTATGAGAATCAATGGCAGAAACAAGACCAAATATCAGTTGCTAATCTACAATGGGAGAAACAAACATCAAGAACGAATGACTCAAGAAAGTATTCTCATCAATGGCAGAAACAATAATCAACAAACAATTTAGAATGAAAAACATTTATATGTTGAATTTAAACAACGGCAGAAACAAGAATCATGAATTATAAACATAAACATAAACCAAGAACATATAACAATAAACGATGGTAGAAGCAAGTTAACAATAATCAGAAATCAATCAGATCTTCGATGTTAGTATATAAACATGAAACAACAAAAACAAGAATCAATGGCAGAAATAGAGTATTCTATATATGAAACAAGAAACAAAAGAGAAAGAAGACACAAACATATGTGTCTTTATGTTTGTGGGTTTCAACTTAAAACCAATTGACTATGAGTGAAGTAGTCCAGAACTCTTATTAAGCATGTTACAAAGTCACATTTTGTGAGATACGGACATTACTCAACAGTGTCTTGATGAGAGCCTCACACAAACAAAGAATCGATAGGCTTGCAATCAGCACTCTTGATCGGTTTCAAAGTCTCTATGTTTAAAAAGGAGGGGGGACTCAGGGAGGAGCAGCTAGATGTACGTTAGGTAGGTTTTTGAGAAATTGAGATTTAACCGATTTCCAAAATTTTACAATAATAATAATAATAATAATAAACAAGAAACACACAGTAATGTTACAAAACATCGGAAAACCAGCAAGTCTCTTCAACTTATTTGCTTACATATTATTGGATCCAGGTCTTGGCTTGTACTTAAAACTGGTTTTGATAAACTAAGGTTCCAAAGTTGTTGGCCCAACTTAACAGAAAACACGATTAACATAGTACACACCACTAAAAATCGACCATAATTAATCTGGTTGGCCTACGGAAGAGGACTTGGCCGTATCCGGTGCTTCCTCCAAGCAGCTTGTGTTATCACTGATCACCCCACTGCTCATCAGCTTTTCCACTTCTTCAGCAGTGTATATGTGTATCTTTGTAACAATTCTTGCAAACTCACTGCATGCAAGTTCACACACATTTTTAATTAATTAGCGCTATATATGCTTCTAGAATACTAGAGAAACCACTAGAATATATGCCCTAGATTATTTACTGAATAATCAAGTTATATACGGAGTACACAAAAAACTTACTCCCATGGATCGTCTCCAACAACCATCATGTCGTTCTCTTCATCAGTATACAATAATCGCCAACCACCATCTGGGTTGTTGAAAGCACCTTCCATGTTAAATAGAACTTCTAGCTCCTTCAACAACTCACGATAACTTGAAATTTTCGATAGATCAATGGCCCTTCCAACCTTGTTTCCTTGTTTGTGAACCTATACTCCAAAACCAATTTGAACTTGTTCAGTAAAACCAAATAATATTGGTATGGTAAGAAACAAACATATATATTACCTTGGTACAACTCCTCTTGTTTAAACTTTTAGCCTCTAGTGATTGAGGAGCTTCATTCAAGGGAAAACCAAAGAGTTTACAGGTGCTTCCTATGCTATCTGAAGCACCATCATCTTTCTCACTGCTTGAATTAGGTTCGATAACAGTTTTCTCAACAGGAATATGAAGCTCGGTTACATTATCCATCGTGATCCTACTTCCAACTAAAGGTGGAATCACAGGAAACCGCATGACGTTTGTAGGTATGACCGGGCCCGGACCTGGATTCTGTCTTGCTTCATAAACATCAGGATTTGGAAAACCAAAGTTTCTAACACCTTCAGAACCAAGTGGATAGAAACCGGGATTCTCGGGTGTTCGGTACATGTTGAGAACATTACAATGGCCATTACCAAGATCGGTTCTGGGTGGGGCCCAAGAACCGATGTCGGTTTTTCCAGTTAATGATCTCAATGGGCATATTTCTTGACCTTGCAAGACCTTCGGGAATCTAGTACTATCAGATCCCAGAAAGCCCGAGTAAGGGGTGGTTGAGAGTGGCTGATGATGAGTGCTCCTCATAAGTTCACCAACAAAATTTGTACTCGTCCCCATCTTCATCATCCCATTAGGCGGAAAACTCACGTGCATCGAGGGTTGTACCCCGTAGCTTAACGAGTTGTTCATCTTATCACGTCCATAGAGAGGTGATACAGGACCTACATTTTCTTGACCTTGCAAGACCTTAGAGGATCTTATTGAATCCTCAAAGTCTACATATCCACCCGGTGCTACAAAAACAGAATATAATAACTAATGTTTAAAGAAACTAAATTGATCAATTATTGCAAAAATTAAACTCAAGAAAGATTCATATACCAGTTGCAGGGTGTCCAGAAGGAGTTGCATGCAAACCTGCACGCAGTTTCTTGAGTCGCGGGGAAGACTGAATGTTTAACAGAGGGAAAGCCCCACCAGAAAGATCGATCTCCCATGGAGATATTCGTTCTTGATGATCATTTCCAATATCTTCATCCCACCTCACCTGTTTTTGAAGCAAGAAAGAATGCGTATATGCGCATCAATTAATATATATAGAAGCCTCCTTAAAGGTCCAAATGTAGATCATAGATGTTGTGAAATCTCCAATCTTGATTAAAATGGGATGTTTGGATATGCGTTTTAGAATTGATTATCAGATGGTTTTTAGTACTTTGATAAAAATATTTTTCTTCTTATTACCTAGGGTCAAATAATTAGTTTCATATTAGCTACAACAAATCTAATTACAAATTAAAATTTTACCTTACCCTGTTTTTAACATAAATTGGGTGTCTTTACTCTTATTTCACAAAAATCCTTTTTTTATGTTCTCTTTTTTTAATGTCATTCTTGGTCATCCAAGCTTAAATTTCTCAAAATTCAGAAGTTACAGAACAATAGACAAATCTTATACTCTGATTATTACAACGTAAAACAGCACAAAACAGTGGTGGACCTACAACTAAAGCTTACCAATAGCACAAGAGAACTCCAAAGATAGGACTAGTAAAACAAACACTACACCGAAAGTTTCACAAAAAGAAAATATTACGGTATGTTAGTCGAGTTGATCAATGGCACGGGCTACACCCAGACTCTATACTTGTCCAACCCTACAAACACATTCAAATACCATCTTCTATAGCCCATTCTAATATTCTTACTATTCAGTATAAATAGCACTTTCAAAACGCACGTCCAAACATTAACTCCCTATTCAGTTATGGAGGACAAATTGAAGGTGCGCATCTGGGTGTGCGCATAATTGTCTGTGGTCAAATATACGAAACTGTTTCTTTAAATGAAGTTCAAAGTTACCATTAGGCATCGCCATTTGGAGTTTCTCCATTTGTAAGGATCCATATCACCCACACCGGTCACAACTCCACTAGACCTGCATAAAAACAAAATAAAAATCCATCCCGAAAATTATCGACTACAAAGAAACAAATAAAGCATCTTTACATCATACCTTCTTTCAGGAGACTCATCCATGCAGAATTTCATTTTGAATCTTGCACCAATGGATATCATGTTACTGATTGCTTTCATGTACTTTGCATAAGGAACAACAAAATCTGCACGACTAGACCTACATAGCATGTCATTTGAGAAAAGAGGTTAGACCATAGTAAACAAAAGTTTGTTTTTTTTCCTATTCGTGTGTATCCGGATGTGTTTTGACATTAAACTTTTACCTTGGACTGTAGAAAACATGAAAGGTGTTGTTGGTAGACACTGCCTTAGCGACAGATGCAAGAGTATCAGCATAACAATTCAAGTTTCCCATCGTAGTATCAGGAAGAATGATCCTTGGTCGAGTAGCTCTTCTGGTTCCCAACCTCAATTCTCCTCCTTCTCCCCTAAAACCAACAAGAAAAATGGATCGATGAGACCAAAATTGGGCGTTTAGATGTGCATTTTGAAAGTGATTATATGATATTGGATAAATATAATCACATAGTCAGTTGTAATAAAACGAGCCATACAAAAATAATGTTTGGATGTGTTTCAACTATTTGGGAAATTCTCACTATGTGGGAAATCCATAGACACAAGAACAATTACCAAAAATGAGATTTTTACAAATAAAGTAGAAAATGGTATGTAAAATAAAATAAAAGTCTCTCAAGCTAGGTTCAACACCACCCAATCCCGCCTAGGCTGGATATGGAGAGGTAAGATGTGGATAGTCATACCGCTACATAGAGATATTGCTATGTTGAGTTTTTCCAAACTTGAGCTTTCTACTATAAGGTTATATAGCTATAGTGAATGGATAAAATTACCAATAAATTATTGAATTAAGTATCAATTTTGAATTCCTTTTAAGGTATTATATATAGACACACACACTACCCATCCTATGACTTTTACCCTCTTAATGCACCACCCATCTACCCTAATACTAATTCTCCATGCGTACCCTCTTTATTTTACCCTTAGATAATCAAAAACATTTTACATACGTAACTGCTTACTTGACGTTACAAAAATCACATAACCAGATGCAGAATTTGTCAATCTAAACCTCGTTACGCAAAATCCAAGCACCTTAAAAAACAAAAGGAGATCTCCAATTGCTTATTGCTTTTGATTAATCATATAACATCCAGATGAGAACTTTAAGAAGCACAAATTTGAAAGCTTTATGCTACTTTATTCTTGTTTACACTTCTTAAAACCTAAAACAAATATGTACAAGCTAGGAAAAATACGATACCTCAAAAAGAGAACTGCATCCCCTGAAACGAGATTCTTTTGGCTTACAAAGATGCTCCAACCTGTTGTAAGCAAATGCCTCCTTGGCTGACCTGTAAAAACATGATCAATTCCCAAATCAATACATGAACTTTTGTTTCAATCAAAACCCTAAACTTAACCAAATTTACCTCTATAAATATGCCTAAATTTCCATTCAACTCCATGGAGGTCCTTAGCAACTAGTTCTTGACTGGGCCTCTGCTGCTTATAGTCCTACAATATAAGCAGCATGTGTAATGCAATTATATACACTAAACTTGCACATATAAAGAACAAATTTGACAAATTTGCACATAGAAAAACATCAACAAAAAAAAGTAGTTAGAAAAATCAAACCAGAGGTGGGAAACAGTCTTCAGCAGCTCTTCGAGGGACCGAGAATCCACCATGAGTGGATGTATCAGAAGCAGTGAGTGTTTTGCAGAACATTTGAGGGGTTGATCTAGTGGTTGTAACCCCACCACCCTCCTCTTCGTTTTCTTGTAAATTTCCCTGCAAAATTTCATCAATTTAAACTTGCAGAAGTTATAATTACATTAATAAAGATTAGTAAAAAGAGCTTTATTTTACCACAAAGGTTGCATAGATACAAAAAAAGGAAGATACCCTCAAGATTTCAAGATGATAAAAGCACACCCTAATTAGCAGAAACATTATAGGAAATAACAAGATTATGAAAGGGGGAATCATTAATTCAACTCAAAATTAGAAATTGGTTTCCAATTTTACCTCTGGTAGAGGCAAAAGAGTGAGCTTTGTGTAGACCTCATCATTCTCCTTGTTTGCCTGTTTGCAGGAATTGGGTAAAACATGAAAAAGATTTAACAAAACGTGAAATTGAGTGAAGAAAACAGCACCCAATATAGAAAAAGGGGAAATCTAACAACTTACAAGCAATTGAACATCAACAATTCTGCAAAAGATCTGAGGAGAGAGCCCTAAAGAAGGAACTTCAATGGGTGAAAAGTGAGTGGATGAGTGTGAGGCAATTTGTTCCAAATGACCTTGAGGAAAGTAAACCACCACATTTCCTTTATTTGGAAGAGTGGTGAGAGGGCCAGCACAAGCATGCCAATGTTCCACGTAAATTGAGGATGAATTTGGGGACTTTAAGGAACAATTTGAGGAGTTTGATGAAGTTGATAGTGATGAACCCCCTCCATTCCCACAAGATTCTGCATTCTGACTACTCACTGCATGATTCAGATCAATCTCCATCACAAAACCCAACTTCAGTTACAACAACTTTCCCAAGTGCTTCTTGAAACCTGTAGGATGGGGAGGTTTCTGAGATAAGAACAATTAACTGGTTCTTGATCTTGAAGGGGTGAAAGAAAATTGGAGAAATGAAGTCAAGTCATGGTGAAAAATCAAGAAAAGCAAGAACACAATGAAAAGACATGGTTTTTTATGATACCCAACAAGAAGGGAAAATATTGAAATCTATGGAAGAAGAAAAATTGGAAGGAAATTGAGATTATGATTGCTAACCCATTATGCTGTTTTGAGAATTAAAGAGGGAGGGGTAACAGAGGAAGGAGGGCAGACATAGACAAATGCATAGGTAGCACAGAAACAAAAGTTGAAACAAAAGGCAGAAAAAGCCAATATAGGTTTATGTCTTTTGTTTAACTTGAACACCTTTTTTTAAACCTTAACAAAATCTATAAAAATTACTATAATTTTATCATCCCGTCATTAACTTAAATTATATAACATCATCCGAGGGTGTTTGTCCACGTCCCCTTAAATTTAAGACATTTCATGTATGGTCCCACACTCATTTTAATGTTGACAGTCAAATGTTTACGACTTCAATCCTCTTTTATACATTGGTAATTCTATACAGGTACTTTGATTATTTATTTAGCACTCTTGATTTAACATATGTGAGTGAAAAAAGATACATTAAAAATGTAACATAGTGTTATTGATACAATGTAAAATAATGAAAAACCATGTAGGCAGTATACATAGTGTCTATGATACAATGTAAAATAATGAAAAACCATGTAGTTAGTATACATAGTGTCTATGATACAATGTAAAATAATGAAAAACCATATAGGTAGTATATATAGTATATTGATCACTATTTATAAAACTGAAACAATATAATGAAAACCCTAATAAATTTAGCTCATCTATACAAGTAGGTATGGCCATCATATACCAAAACCTTAATATAATTTATCTAATATTGATGACACATATTTTAAATATTTTGATACTTACTGACATTTTAAATCAGAACTAAGTGTAAATATTAAAATAATTAAACTGTATTTTATTTTAAAAAATAAAATATATGTTTTTAGAAGCATTTATCTTAGATACTTTCATATTTCCAAACAAGTAAAATGAGTGGCATGTTAGTCAAAATGAGTGGTATGTTAGTTATTTTATCATTTACTTATTTAAATGTTTATGAGTATGACAACACTTAAGATAAGTGTTTCTAGTAACACACATACACGCATCTTTTTTCCTTTATTTAAAGTGTTTTTAAATATTGCATTTCTAGAATATATTATATATTTTGTTAATAGCATATATCATTACTCATTAAAAAGTAATTATTATGAAGTAAAATAGTTTTCCTTTGTTTTGTTTACGATTATTTATTAGAATGAGATTAAATTGAGACGAGACTATAAAACTCATTTATAAATATATTTATTTGCAGTTAAATAATTACATTAATTAATTTTTCATTTACATATATTATGGGGGTTTTTGGAAATAGATGGAGGGGGTTTTATTATCTCATGACGCTCCGTGGCTTGAAGTTAGCACACTGCCTGTTTGGATGTCATTACGTATCCAGCTCACTAACATAACTTCGCTGTTATATATATATATATATATATATATATATATATATATATATTATTTGCAGTTAAATAATTGCGTCATCTACATTTATTAAAGGGGATAATTGGCTTAGTTTATTAAAGGTTTATTTTTAACTTATTTATAAACTCAATTTTGGTTTATTTTTAACTTGCGAACTTATTATAATTTAAAAAAAAAGTAGGTCAACCTAATAGATTAGCGGTAAAAAAGAAGCTTATGAAAACTAAATTGAAAAAACAAATTCATAATGTTAAGCTAAAACAAATCCTATTTAAAATGTGTTTGATCTAGCTTTTTTGGGTTTATAAGTATAATAGAACTATAAATATTTATAAGCCTAGTTTTTCTTAAAATTATATTCATAAACATATCAACTTAAACTTAGAAATCTAAATTGGTATGGATTGTATCAAAACCTAGTAGGATTTTTGCATCTACTTAGTTAAATATATATATATATATATATATATATATAATTATAATATACTATCTTATCCATTATCATGGCTATTACTTAGAGTGATTGTAATTTTTACACTTACTACATTGTCGTGTAGTTTTTTTCTCACCACGTAGCTCTGTAATGGTTATTTTTCATCACAATAAAATTTTGAAACTCGCTTAATAGCCTCTAAACAATCAAGATTACAAAACGAGAAGGAAAAGAGAAAAGATTGCAAGCTTTTATGAAGGATGTATAAGTTGTAAAAACAAATTAATGCTTTGATATAACCCACATAGAGATTATTAGTTGGATGGTCACACACTTTTGTTTATCCACACAATTCTTCACGCACCGGCCCATCCTTGCGATGGTGGAGTGGGAATTTTGATTGACAATGGTCCCTATGAGCAACCATTTGACTTTTCTTCTTTCATACCGTACACTGTTAACGATTACAACTGCATAGCTTGTCATTTAGAAGACAAATACGGATTCATGGATATATAATTGGACTTCAAAGTTATACTATCGTCGTTGTTTATCTTAATTGAAAATAGATATTTTGAACAATCATCAACTTAAAAAATTGCAATAATATTCTTTCTAAGCTGTCATTAAATTTGCTACATCCGATCCTCTTTCCTATATATACTTCTCCAGTTTAATAAGAAGAGTAAATGGAAATAAATCATTTCCTTACAAATCCTCTTGTTTTTAGAGGAATGAATTAATGGTAAAATTTGTCTAAACCTTCCGTCTAAATCCTTTTATTTCATCTTTTTCCTTCATTAAATGAAACTCGTAATTAGCTTTTTTAAAAATTTTCTTTCATTCCTAAACAAAACTCGATTTATAACAGTGTAATTGTGTACATCTCCCAAGATAAAGATTACTTTAACCATCGCGCGTTATTGATATAAATTTAATTAAGAATATTATTGATTCTGGTATTGAAATATCTTTATATCATCATTCAATTCGTTATATACTTTGTATGTTTACACATAAACTCAAATGTCACAATTTCTATATTATAAATTATTTTTAAAACCCGACCCGGCCGGTTGATATTTAGTCGAGTGCCGCTAACAGTCTAATTAACACTACTTATACAAAGCTAACTTTATATCTAATGAAAAGATTTTAATGATGGAGTGGTAAACATTAATAATGGCAACAATCCCATTATAGCTTTAATTCTACAAGGTAACATTTTTTATTTAGTTTCTTGATCATGAACATGCTATTTAATTGATTTAATTCGATGCATGAGTACGTCAACTGAACTATACACTTTTCATAAGATTCCAAATCTAAGTTAGCTATAAATTAATTCATTTATTTTTTATTTTCTCACTTTAATTACAACGGAATGTTTTTGTAGAAGAAAACTCGATCATTCCCCGGCCCTAAAGTTAATTGTTTTTTGAACATTGAAATTTGGTTAAGGATAAAGTTATAAGTTTCATGATATATACATACAGACAAACACACGCACATATATATATATATATATATGTGTGTGTGTTTTATATACACACAACACAAATATATGTGTGTATAGTGTAATGATACGTGAAAAACCTTAATTTGAAAAATTGATAATCAAACCATATATATATATGGGCATGCACAGGCAGGTGCACTTATTGGATTCTTTTAATGAATAATTAATATTAATATATATTTTATTATACCTAAACTAGCTAGTGCAAATGATAGGATTGAGAAGAAAGAGTAGACTGACTGTATTGTACTTAGTAAGAATACGAAAATGTGATCATCAATCAATGTTGACAAATCACAAATATATGTAGTTAAGAAAATGAAGATCGTATAAATGGTTTAATTAATTAATTTGATGTCGAATATCTTATGAGAAAAATAATTTAATTAATTAGTAATAGTTATATGAATGAAAAGTGTCATAAATTAATTTGTATTTATTGTTTATTGTTTATTGTTTATATATAATATATATATATATAGAGAGAGAGTGTGTGTGTGTGAGAGAGAGTGTGTGTGTGGGGAAAGAGTTGTCAATGTAAAGGCAGGTGGGGGCGTGAAGGGTTTTGTCAGCGAGGGGTGAGGGGGTATTTAGTCATTACAGGTTTTAACGATTCAGTGAGTCAGTGCTTCCCATCCACCAGTCTATCCTTTTTCTTTCTTTTTACATATCTCTCTTCAGTCTCGTCACTACTGTCTCACTCGCTTCTCGCCTTTTCTTTTCTTTTTTTTTTCTTTTTTCTTTAATTCATTTATTCTATTTTTTCTTTAAATATATGTATCTATCATGAATATTATAGCATCCGTAATCTTCTAATAAAATATAAAATAATTACTTATGGAGTAATTCTATCTTATTTCATTTCCGTCTACTTTTAATATAATATAATGAAGATAGATAAATAACATTTATTTATTCATAAAGAATTACAAATGGTTATATAGATAATCTCAAGCCACCTTAGATACTTGATTCTTATTATATCATATCAAAGCACAATGAACGCAATGTTGATGGCTTATTTTCCATAAAAAATAAAACATGTATGCTAACTAAAAGAAAAATAATATATTCTTTTATTAGTTAATTGCTTACGGTAATTATAAATTTGAATTTGGATTTTACTTGTATTGATTTTTTTTCTTTAAAGCAGGTACACTTTTTTATTAAACTATCTAAATTTGTCATAACTAGTTTTTTTTTACCCGAAATCCAATATTTTAATTCATATTATTCCTATACGTTATCTGTTTTCTTTTCACAATGCACGTTATTACTATATTTGTATTAATTCTTGTATTAAAATATATTTAGGTTTGTATATATTTTTAAGAAAATACAGTAGGTATGATCGCAAATGACCCATGTTTTAAAAGGAATCTGCTTTTTTATAATATATTGTATATAGAAAATAGATATAATTTTATAATTTTTTCAAGACTACTTAATAAAATAGAAATAGTAAAAAGCTTATATTTAAAATAATTATTTGATAAGCCAAAAAAAGATATTATGATTTGATGGCAAATGTCTTAAGTAATAATTGCTCACATGTTGAAGCCACACTTAAGTATAATGATCTTGTTGATTATTACAATAATGTTGACATCTACATAAATGGTGCTACTATATAGCCCCATTTTCTCACAAACTCACATGTCAAATCAAGAATGTTATACTTTCAATGTTGCTTTTTCACTCACATATGTCACATCAAGGGGGGCTATATAGATAATGAAAGAGGATATATAGAATTACCCCTACATAAAACAAGTTTTCAAAACTTAAATGCCGAAGTCTTACTTTCAGTTCAAAATATAACAAGACAAACTTAATTGATTGATAATAATAGTTATTGGAAATCATATCCTGTTGAGAATTAATTACGAAAATTAGATTCAGAACTTTGAAAAATGCTAGAAGAACTTCATGATTCATGTAAATATGTAAGATAAACTATGTATACTACCATTCTTTTGTTTTTGGTTATTGATATAATAAATATCATAGTATCATCAGTAAATTTTTGCATATATATGTGTGTGTGCGCTCACGTATGAGTTTAAAAAAAGAGCACATATGTTTTTAGTATTTTAACTTTATTGTTATACAATATTTATTTAATGAATATTTTTTCCAATATGTAATACTAAAAGAATAGATTTCGTCAATAAATCTCATTTTAAGTGTTTATTCATATAATAATGTTGATAAAAAACAATTCTGTTACAAAAATACGTTAGACGTAATAGAAAAATAAAACACAATCAAATCAAGTTAAATATTTGCATTTAGATATTTGCTTCTATATTTTGTTAACTAAGTACAGCCAAAGAAGTAACTAAAAAGGCAATTACGAACAAGAGTCTTTGGTTGGAGGGGTAAAACATTTTAGTTGTAGATCATTTTGATTGTTGCTTCTTTCCTACATGTATTTTCTTACTATTTTTTAGTTTTCACCTACTTTTAGGTAAGAACTAAGATACTTTATATTTTCTAATAATAGCCCTTAAGTTTAATCTAATTTACAAAATAGCATAATTCTTACAGCATTAATATAAAAAAGTTCTCAAAGATTAAGACCATAAATTACATACTTTTTAAAGCATTCACTAAACTAAAAAGAAACCAAACTAGCAAGAACAATGATATTTTCCAAATTACTCAAAAAAACATAATAGAATATTAGTTTCTCTGAAGGGATTGACCTAATATGTAACCATGGTAGTGAGATAAAATCCAACTTACTAATCACCTTTGACACAATATATAACAACTCTTAAGATAACCACCAAACTACCTCATCATCATTTGAATACTTGCAAGTGCCTTTACGATTGCAAATACTACTTATGCATAACATCTCCTTACAACTTTATAACTCAGAGAAACATCTCTTACACTACAAAAAAATATATCATTTATTCACGCTTTATAAAAAACGTGTAAAAATTTTAAGTGTTGTCATGCTTATAATTGTGAAAAATAGTTTAAAAAGTAAAAATTGTTAGAAAAAGAAGAAACTTAACATTTATAGACGTGTACATTTAATTTTTAAAAGTTTACGCTTTCATATGTGAGAATTTAATAATAAATTGTAACAGCCCACCGCCCCGCGGTGCGTCGACGCATCGACCACCTGGCAGCCGACATGACGATGTCAGATCTGCAGCCCAATACACCCCAACCCTTCCCTCTGAAATATTCTCAGAGTAGGTTGTTGGTGAGACTTGAACCTTCCGTAGTGATATTAAAGGGTGAGGTATTGAGTTCAAGTCTCACCAACAACCTACTCTGAGAATATTTCAGAGGGAAGGGTTGGGGTGTATTGGGCTGCAGACCTGACATCGTCATGTCGGCTGCCAGGTGGTCGATGCGTCGACGCACCGCGGGGCGGTGGGATGTTACATAAATAGATAATTATAGAAGTTCACAGTTAAAAGTGTGGACTTTTGTAACTCTAGAATTAGTTTTAAATTTTCAACGCTTAAAAGTGTGAAAATATAGATAGTTTGTTCACACTAATAAATGTGATTTTTTACTCCAATTTTTACACTTTCAAATGTAAAAATTTGGTAGAAATTAGTAACACCCAAAATTTTCACGCTTGATCGTAATTCCTCACGATTTTAAGTGTATTAATATTGATAAAAAAGTATGAATAATCGACATCTTTTTTGTAATGTTAATTAAATCTAATATTTTAAGGTATCTTATTACAACAGATACTTTTATCAGTAAAAAATATTTCATAAGAATCTTATACTCCTTTATTTTTGTTGATGATGATAAAATAAAAAATAAATTTATTTACTAAAATCATTTTTTATCTTTTAATACAGATAGGCAAGGATCCAACAAAACAATGAGAAAAGTTCTTTGCATTTCATTTTTTTGTTTTAGTAAATTATTTTTATAAATATATTTATATAGCAACGTTATTAATATCGTGATCTTACCTAGAATCGTTTTTGTCTTTGCAAGATTGGATCGTATGATCGAGATCGGAATCCTAAAATCCCATCACAAGTTATTAAACTTTTTAATTTTTTTATATGCTATAATTTTCATCAAAAACAAATTATATAACTTTTCTACGGAGAATTGAAACATTAAAGCTTAAATATCATACATCCAATGGTTTGAAATTTTAAATGTTAAAAACATACAATACAAATTTCTCACAATCAATTGATTCACACGTCATAATAAAGTTCATATATGTGTGACTCTTAAATACAATCAATAAATGTAGAACACTTGGTGCATCAACGTCATTTCCTTATTTCGTAACAAAAACTTCTTCTAGTAAACCTCTATCTTTTATAATAAAATAAAAATATTACATGTGCGTAAAGTAGAAAAATATGAACAGTCATTTTTAGCAATCAAAAAATGTAAAAAATAATAAAGTAAAATAATAGTAATAATAAAAATCTATAAAACAATAGTATATATTTTTACGATCCTACGATCTCACATACGATCTTATGATCATACGTATGATACAACACGTTTTTTGTTTGTGGGATCGTACGATCAAAGATAACCTTTTTTTCTATTTGGTTTTTTCCTAACACTCTTTTTCTTCTATTTATCTTTAAATCATTTTCTTTTTTTATGTTTAAAAGTATTTTATCAATAATTTTATTTTAAAGTCTAATTTATGTGTTTTCTATGAAAATAATTAGAATAGTTTTATGAGTGCTCTTTGTTGGTAATTTATATTACCAATATTATTTAAGTGTAATGAGATTAACTATTGACTAATTGAATCTTGATAAATATCAAACAAGTAAGAGTAGTGCGGAGTACATACTTGTTTAATTTATTTTGATTCAAAGTACAATGTTATTTAGGGACGAAGCCTCTAAGCGACAAGAGTCCGAGGGTACCGGGGTCTAAGAGGTGGAAAAACTTGGCGGGGTCCAAGGGGTAGAGCCCCTGGCTAGGGTTGAGCTGCATAGAAAAGATGAAGCTCTTGATAAATTTAAAATTTATAAACAAGAAGTAGAGCTACATAAAAATGAATTTATCAAAGTTTGCGTACCGACAGAAGTGGTGAGTATTATGATTCAGTTGAATCTACTGGTATAATACATCAAACCAGGGGTGAGCATGAGTACCGAAAATACCGAACCGTACCGGTACCGAGTTAGAGCTTCTGGTCCGGTAATCGGTACTTGAAATAATGCTAAATCGGTATTCGGGATTCGGGACTAGTACCGAAAAAACTACGTAAAATAGGTACCGGTACCGTAGTATGAATACTCGGTACGGTATTCGGTACCATCTTTAAACCAAATTCGGTATTCGGTAAAACCGGTACCGGTCGGTACCGATTCCGGTACCATGCTCACCCCTATATCAAACCATGGCTCCTTACACACCACAACAAAATGGTGTGGATGAAAGGAATAATAGAACATTGAAGGAAATGGTGAATTCCATGTTATCTTATTTTGGCTTGAGTGATGGGTTTTGAGGCGAGGCTATGTTGACAACCTCTTATATATTGAATAGAACTCCAAATAAAATGAGTAAAAATACCCCTTATGAAATTTGTTGTAAAAGGGTACCAAATTTGAGTTATCTCAAAGTTTGGGGTTGTAGAGCAGTTGTAAGGCTCACTGAACCCAAAAGGAAAACCTTTGGTGAGAAAGGTGTTGATTGTATCTTTATTTGGTATGCTAAGCATTTCAAATCATATAGGTTCCATGTTATAGAATCTAATGACTCTGTGTCTATTAACACTCTTATAGAGTCAAGAGATGTTATATTTGATGAAAAGAGATTTACATCTATACCTAAACCAAGGGAATTGATTTAAGAATCTCCTAACAAAAACTCAACTCAAGTTAAAGATACACTTGATGATAAAAGTTCTATACCTGAACCTAGGAAAAGCACTAGAGCTAGAAAAGCTAAGTCTTTTGGATATGATTTTCAACTTTATTTTGTTGAAGGAACAAGGAATAAGATCGTGTCTCAACATCAATATTGTTTTATTATCGAGGAGGTTCCAAAGACTTTTAATGAAGCTATGGCATCTAGGGATGCTACCTTTTGGAAAGAAGCAATCCAGGATGAGATTGATTCTATCATGCATAATAATACTTGGGTATTAACTGATTTGCCTCCTGGTTGCAAAGCATTAGGATGTAAATGGATCCTCAAAAGAAAGTTGAAAGTGGATGGTACCATAGATAAGTATAAAGCAAGATCGGTTATCCAAGGCTTTAGACAAAAAGAAGGCATTAAAATTTTTTATACTTATGCTCCAGTTGCTAGGATATCCACTATTAGATTGTTGTTAGCTCTTGCAGCTATACATAATCTTAAAATTCATCAAATAGATGTGAAAACTGTATTCTTGAATGGTGAATTAGATGAGAAATTTTACATGAAACAACTTGAAGGGTTTGTGATGCCTGGAAATAAAAACAAGGTGTGCAAGTTGAAGAAATTATTGTATGGTTTGAAACAAGCACCAAAATAATGACATCAGAAGTTTGATGATGTGGTCTTGTCTAATGGTTTTGCACTAAACCAAGCTGACAAGTGTGTGTATAGGAAATTTGATACTTCTGGTAAAGGAGTTATGATTTCTCTATATGTAGATGATATGCTGATTTTTGGTACTGACCAAGATCAAGTTGATAAAACGAAGAACTTTTTGTCATCTAGTTTTGATATGAAATACCTTGGGGAGGCTGAGGTGATTCTTAGTATAAGAATCAAACAAGGAAACAATGGAATTTCAGATTCTCAGTCTCATTATATTGAGAAAATATTGAAGAAATTTAACTTTGAAAGTTGTTCTCCTGTTAGCACTCCTAAGGATCATAATCTTAAGCTTATACCTAATAAAGGAGTTTAGTGTCTCAACTTGAATACTCAAGAGCTATAGGATGTCTTATGTATGCCATGATAAGGCTTGATACAACATATGTTGTAGGTAAGCTTAGTAGATATACTAGTAATCCTAGTTCACATCATTGGCAGGCGTTAAGTCGAGTATTCAAGTACTTAAAAGGAACCATGAATTATGGTTTGACGTACAGTGGATTTCCTTCCGTTATAGAAGGTTATTTAGATGCCAGTTGGATTACTAATTTGGAGGATCACTCCTCTACAAAGTGCTTGGGTTTTCCTTTTTGGAGGAGGTGCTATTTCTTGGGCATCCAAGAAATACACTTGTATTACGAATTCAACTATGGATTCCGAAGCTGTAGCAATGGCTGTAGCCGGTAAAGAAGCCGAGGTGGCTAAGGAATTTAATATATGAAATTAAATTATGGCCCAAACCGATATCTACCATTTTATATCAGCTGTGATAGTGCTGCTATCTTGGCTAAGGCTTATAGTCAAGTGTATAAGGAAAAGTCTAGACATTTAGGTGTTAGACATAGTATGATTCGTGAGCTCATAATGAATGGTGTGATATCTGTATAGTTTGTGAGAACTCAGTTAAATTTAGCCCGATCATCTAACCAAAGGGTTAGCTAGAGATCTTGTGCACAAAGCGGATGTGGGGATGAGTTTAAAGTCATCTAAAATCTTACATATTAAGATACCGAATTCCCATCTAATAATTATTGGGTGTTGAATTCAATGTGAAAAGCTTAATCTTTAAAGATTGGAACACATTATTAACTTCATCCCAAGGTATGTGTTTAGAACGGCAAGTAAAGAAAGTTGAAATTTTATTTTTTAATAGTTCTTTTAAAAAATTGCATATGCAGATGCAAGAATAAGAGGACTACCTAAATAAGCATAAAGTTTAGCCGCTTTAAGAAGTTTGGGACTTAGCTTTGATATGCTTGTTGAAGGATAGGATATAGACTAATAAAATATAGTGTCAAGTTAGAACTTATAAGATAAAAGTTGTTGTGTATATTATCTTCGTGTAAAATATATATGCTTTTTAGTCTCTGGAACCAATACTTCAATTTTATATAAGATTAATAATACATAATAGTTCTAAAATGATGTATCGAAATCCTAAACATTTAAAAAAAATTGACCTTATTTTAAGTATTTATGTTTGAACGTAGATTTTATATTTTTTTCACCCTACATTCGCTGGAATACGCGGATGGAAAATAAACTCGTTCTAACTTCTACGTATGAGTAAAGACAAGAGAGGCTGGTTTTGTCTGACACAAAACTCCCTTCATTTTGGCTTCTAATTACTAAATTACCATCAACTCCCCCTTTTTATGCAATACCGACTTTTTCCCAGGCGCAAGACCCCTTTTCGGGTTAACATATTTAATCTTATCCTCTCTTTCCTTCCTATTATTATTATTATTATTATTATTATTATTATTTTACTCTGCCTTCAACAACTCCCAGTAGTACATGGTTGGTGACAACCTATTAAAACATGGTAACTTTTTTCATGTTTGGCAAAAGTTTAAACTATTAGCAGTCTAATTTCCTTTCTTTTAAATGGATTGTTCACTTATAAATTTCTTACATGCACTCTGTCACACCCAATCCTCCACGCTCTTCATCCATGAATTCCATTATCCAAAATGAACGGCCAAGATTGGTTCTCGCAGTTCTCGTACGAAAAACAGTTCTCGTTTGAACCCTCCCCCTTGCGAGATAATATGATTTAGTTTATCAAAATATATTTGATTTCAAATCTTTTGTTATTGTTTGTGCCGTCTTTTAATTTGTTATAAAATGTTATATTGTGTGTATCAAACTTTTAAAAGGTTATTTTGGTTATATAAAAATTATAACTTTAATACATACAATAGAAAGTTTAATATACATAATAGTGACAAATTGAATGTTCGATGCATACAATATAATTTTTAAAGTCAAATATAAATAATAACAAAATGTAAAAAGTTGGATACATCTTGATGAACAAAACCCTTATTAATAATTGTTGTTTAAAAAAACTTAATAGTTATCAATTAACTGGTGGATGTTAGATATATGTTTATAAAAGGGTAAATTATATGCAAATACAATGAACTTTGTTTTAATTATCATTTTTACAACCAAATTTAAAATTTTAAAAATAATACAATTAACTTTATATGCAAACAACTTTTTCATGTGTCTGTTGTTTAGTTGCCATTGTATACAATAAATTTTATCATAATTTCATAGGATACAACAAGTTACATACAATGTGAAGATTATGAAAGTTGGCTATATTTTTTTTAAGAAAATAAAATTGATTATATATAAGGGTAACTAAGACAAAGTTTATTGTGTTTTAATGTAATTTACCCTTTATAAAAATAATCATGAAATATTATTTAATATTTTAATTACTCTTGTTAAAGTAAATTCTATAAAAAATATTTTATTTCTTAATTTTAGAAAATTAAAAAATACATATTTTAGAAACTAAATACAAAATTATTTTACAAGGTATTAAATTCAAATTAAAAACAACAAGAATTTGTATTAAAAATAATATTCATTATATTTATATGACTCGTATAATTTAAAATAAAATGAAATTATTATTGTGGTTACTTATACGTATCCAGTGGTAACATATATAATTAATAAAGAATTATTTCGTGGCTAATTTAGAATTTAATAACAATTTGGGTGGCTAGAGAATTGAAATGATCCCAAAGGACCAAAACTTTCATTTCTAGCTTAGTGCACCGGATTTATCCGTCACTCGGAAAACAAGCTATAAAAAAAATATTGATTTCGTACGTCTCAATATAGCCCACGTTTTATAGCTCTAACAACTCAACATTAATGGTTGCTTAAATATTGCCCACTTCATTTATCTGTATCTTGACTCCCTCGTTTTGCCACTTAGCTTGTAACCGGTGATAAGCAATTAGATACTTTGATTTGGTAATTGCTCATAGACAAAAGATTATTGGTTCGAATCCTGTCATAAACAAATTAAAGTAGATTTATGATACCTGTATATTCCTTTAATAATTTGTCTTATCTAATTTTACGTATTTTGTGGTTAGAGTCTAATTATTTTAGTCATTTGATTTTCATTTAAATATTTTAAATTAAATAAATAGTTTATAAATTTGCATCGACAGTTTTTTAAATAGTTGTAAGAATTTTTTATATAGTATGTATGCAAGTACCATTAATTAAATATTCACATCTGGGAGCCACATGTTTGTTTGTACCTATTGGACCTCTATTCTTTACGTACAATAAGTTATATATAGCTTTATGATAACTGTCTTCTATGACTTTCAGTTGTTTGTATTTGACTTTATTTACTTGTTAATTTGTTTACATTAATTGACTTCTCTTTTACCAGTTTAATATTTCACTTTAATTTCAATTTAACACCCGTTTGCTCTCTCATGTTCTACACTCTTAATTACGCACCTAGCTATAAGAGAGTTTGCTTCTCCTTCAAAGTAAAGAGAAAACCGTTTTCTTTTGATCAGGATTGATGTATGGGAATTTTTAGGGTTGCATATAGCTTTATTTTGTTCAAAGACTTTTTCTGTCCGCAAATGACTTTAATTTGTAATTAATGTGGTGTAACTTTGCCAAATATCAAAAGAAAATTACTCTTAGCCTTAAAATAAATACCACCATTGTAATTACTACTGGTTTGACGTGGTAATCTGATCATTTCTTAATGCGAAACTTCCTGCATGTATGGTTAATGAAATAAAAACTTAAAAAACGCTTATCAAAACAACAACAATAATTTATAAGAATAACAATTAAAATCATAATCTTCTAATATAAATAAAAGACTAATTGAGATTAAATTTGTTATACGATCCTAGTCTTTAATCTAACAAATTAATTTTAATTATAAAATTTTGCCTATCCCATTTATTTAAAATTGAAGAATCAATTTCAGTTTTAAAGGTTAAACTAATGCAAAAATATTATGAGTTTAGATAAAATAAGTCAATTTTTTAATATTTTGGCTTACTATATTAAAACGTTGTGCCAAATATTTTATAAGTTATAAAACGTTAAACAAAATTTCTATACACAGGTTCTTACATCTTTTTGAGAATTTTTAATATTAAATTCATTTTATATATTTTTAGTATTAAATCTATAATACATATTTTAAGCAATTATGTATTATAGATTCTATTACAAAATTAATATCAAAATTTTAAAAATCTATTACATAAGGAATCAAATTATAAAATGTGTTTTATAATATGTAAGATATTTTATATATTAATAACTATACATAGTTTTTGGTGTTATTATCTTCCTCTTAAAACGTAAAATATTGTTTTTGTCTACTCTGATTTACAAATATAATATTTATGCGTTTTAACATATCAAAAGATTATATTTAACCAAATTATAGTTTTATCATTTTAAAATATTTTATAATGATTTTAAATACTTTTTAATTATAGTCAATAAATAATTAACTTAATTGTCACTAATTGTAACAATAATAATCAATTACTTCTACAAGAAATACAATCACATTGTTTCGTATCATGATACCATGTTTATACAGTCACATCTATCCTCCTCCTCTGGTCGACTCTTCCACCACGGTCTGGGTGTTGACGCCGTCTGTCGCTATTTTTTGTTCTCATTTTTTTATGTTTTATAATTATTTGATATCTTTTTTATATTAATATTCGTTATTTTTTAAAACCAACCTACGTATAGTATTCAATCTAGTAACAATAATATTTAAAAAATTAAGAAAAAGAAAAGGTGAGCTACTACCTACTAACTTCAAGGTCAGCTATAAAAAGGTCTACCTGCGCGATGGCTCACGGACAAAATTTCACGAGGCTCATAATTCTTGTAGTCCATCCATGTATGTATGTATGTATGTATGTATGCTTCTGCATATAGAGGAAGTAGGAAAGTTAAAAATGATTGAATAGATGATATCACTAAACCATATGACGAAAAAGGATGATAAACATAAACGCACATGACCAATGACCGAATTCTTCAAAGTGTTGTTATTTGATAAGTACTACTACCAAATTCATCACACAATGCCTTCAAGTTATGTCGATGTGTTACATTTATTAATCACTTTTTACACGTTCCAACTACTTCTTTTGTAAGTCTCTTAACAATAATATTAATGTTTTGACTTAATATTAACATTTTAGTCATCTTTCATCTAAAGTGTCCGTAATTAGTTACCAAATATAATTCAACACCAATCACTATGACAAAAGAGTAAAAGAAAAAGTTTTAGTTAATTATTTATTATTTAATCACCAAATACCTGTAAATATTATAATCACCGATGAAACTTTAACTCGTAACTTCTTAATTAGTTTATAGATTTGATGCCACATTTTTTACCGTTCGAGCAAAAACTCATTAGCCTATAATTATTACCTAATTAATTACATGTAATATATATATATATATATATATACAAGCATGGACTTGAAATTTAAGATTAGAAAATTTTACTTAACAAAAGTATGATGAAGATAATAGGTACGTACGTAATTGTTTGTTGAAGTAGCTTATATTTTAATATTAAATTAGAATTTGATGGTATGTCGTTTAATTAATTAAAATAGTTAAGAAGGTGTCATTTTCATACGATCAAGTGACCAATCGTTAAGTCGTCCCCTTCGAAACAAAAGCACGTGAAGCTGGTATTTCCCTGTCTTTTTGGAAGCACGTACCTTTAAGTAAATGGTCCTTCTCTCTTTCGTGTGTGTACATGTATTTATATATATATATATATATATATATTAGAGGTGATATATCATCCTACTCACAAAATCAACACAAGTGTCAAAATCAATAGAAGAGATGAAGAAAGAGAATTAATGAACTCCGCATGTCATTTTAATGTGAATACCATGAAAACCATTCTCAACCAATAATTTTGTTATTCAACCTTAAATTTTTTTTCATTAATTACAAGGCTATTTTGGTCCAGCAAAAAATTGACAGCTCCACCGTCAATCATCACTCTTGGACTTTTTTTCCAACAGTTTAACCCCCTTACTCAAACACCTCCTCGTGCAACACCCACCCTTCCGGAAACAACCTCACCCCTCCGGCAACCTATAGCGGCAACCACGTGATCATTCACCTCCTCCCAGTCCACAACTCTCAATTTTGTCTTCGTATTCTAAATTTGGTGACCTATCCACCATCGTTAACAGAAATCAAGAACAAGTGGTGACCATCTTATAGTCACATGGATAGATGATATAGGCACGATCTTCATTCCAAATGTTCCATACCGAATCACAGTATGTAAGCGATACAGTCGCCACTTGGATCGCTAGTAGGTACGTGAAAGCGTCAGTCCTCTGTTGAGTCTGAAATTCGCTATTAGGCCATACCTAATCAGAAGAAATCATGATTTCACATACTATGAACAGGAACACGTTTTGGGACATAATTGAATTTAATTGAAATTTGAAGCTATGGCATTTCGAATATAGAATGAGATGGAATCTATCGTAAATTTCAGAATTCAATCGATGATGATGGCAAATTAATTTTCTTCGGTTTTTGATCAAATATTATGGCTTTTCTTTTGAAGTCATTGAGACGGTATCTGTCATCGTTAACGATAATGAACTTTTAGAAGTTGTTGGTTTATTCACTCCATTGTTGGCTTTACTTACTAAACTTTGTTTTATGGAATAGTGGAATAAATACATACTTGGAGGATAATTCAGGTTTATTGACACTCACCAACTTTGAAGATATATATATATATATATTTTTTAATAAAAAATGATTTAGTTAAAGAATGAAGATGATAATGTGAGTCTTAATGGGTTAAGTATGTCAAGATTTACAAAATTGTGTGGATTTATTTACAAATTAAGTTTATTAGAGATGGTAATAGTAATTTTTAAAACCGACTTTCAACTTTTTTATGTATGATAAAAGTTAATGGGGTTTCATAAAGGTACGGAGATGCACATGTGCTAATTAAGTTCGAGTTAACCAACTATTAGTTGTATGTGTGCATATGCACATGTGCACTTAGTTGCACGTGTAACAAAGCAAAAGATAATGTACTATGCACATGTGCACGTGCACCAGTGATGTACATGTGCACTTATATCCACATGTGCTGAAATAAAAACCTAATAATACTATGCACATATGCATAAAATTGAACCTGTGTTGAAAAAAATCCTTTGTAATGTGCACATGTGCACCTATCCGCACATGTGCTTGAAAAAAACTAGTGTTATGTGCACATGTGTACATATATGATGTTGTGCTTAAAAAAAACTAGCAAAAACGAAAAAAAATCATTGAAAAAGTATAGCAATATGGATGTTAAATTAAAGAGCATAAAATTTTCGTATTTTTGGTATAACTTTCACATTCTAAAACCTTTGAATTTATGAGATATTTTAGTTTTAAGAAAATGGAGATAAGTGGTCGCCCTCTTTATTTAGAAAATTTGCCAAAAATACCCTTCTATGATATTAGGAAGTTGAAATTGACGACCGTGTTTTTATTTAATTACATATTTGCCACAATTAATATTAACTTTTGATTTTATGATTAATGACCACAAATGATTCCCGCGGAACTCGCAATAAAACTAGTTCTCAAATGAACACTTCCTTAAGAAAGTGTTCATTTAAGAACCATTATTATTGCGAATATCACGAGAATCAATATTGGCCCTTGATTAATATTAATCAATAGTGAATAAAAATAATAGTTCATTAATGATGCATTAATGAGGTGTATTTGAGAAAATCAAGACTCGTTCTTTAATGACAGCCAACCCGGATGTAATTCATGCTCAGGAAAATATATTAAAGACCAAAATACCCCTATTAATAAGCATTAATGATGGTTATAAACAGTACTAATTAATGTGTCATTAATGACGCATTAATGAGAGGTATTTTGGGAAAATCAAGTCTTACCCATTTATGATGATCTACCCGGACGCAATTCACGATTGGGTAAATATATAAATGACTAAAATACTTATATTAATGAGTAATTAATGTTGTTACAAATAGTTTTGCAGTTCTCGTATTTATATTTGAGAACCATTATTAGTGTGAGAACCGCGAGAACCAATCTTAGCCGTTCAATTGGTAAGTGAAACTCATGGATGAAGAGCGTGGGGGATTGAGTGTGGCAAGGTGCATGTAAGGAATTCATGGGTGGAAAATCCAATTGGAAGAGGGGGAATTAGACGGCTAAGATTGGTTCTCGCAAAAAAACAGTTCTCAAATGAAATTTTCACTATATATATATATAAATATATATATATATGAAAAAGTTCAATTATGAAAACAGTTTGTAATATCACTAATGACTCATTAATAGGAGGATTTAGGTCATTTATGTATTTACCTAACCTTGAATTGCGTCCGAGTGAACCATTATAATGAGCCATTAATTAATCATTAATGAGCCGCCCAAAATTCTTAGTCATTGATTAATTTTAATTAAAGGCTAAGATTGGTTCTCGTTGTTCTCGTATGAAAAATAGTTCTTAATTAAAATCTCACTATATCTATATTTCTTAAAAGTTAATTAATTAATATCTTCTAATATAAATAAAAGACTAATTTGATAAAATTTATTAAACGATCTGAACCATTCATTTAAAAAAATATTTAATCTTGACTGTTTTTCTTCTAAAATCAAAAAATCAATTTTGACTTTTTAGAGTCAAAATTATTAGAAATAATTTTGTATATGCCCTTATTAAATTATATAAAATCGTATGTGTCCACCTTAATTTACAAATATCATATTTACTATTTATAATATTTCAAAATATCATAATTAACCAAATTCTTAGATTTATCATTCTAAAATATTTATAATCATTTTAAATCCAACCAATAACGTTTAACTTTATTACTCGTAATTGTAACAAAATTAATTGATTACTTATATAAAAAATACAAGTACATCTCTTCATATCATAATACCATGTTTCCGCCGTCAAGTTTGCACTCTCACTCGCGTCGATGTATCCACTTCTGGTTAGAGTGTTGATGTCATACGTCGTCATTTTTTAAATTCTCATTTAATTCACGTTTTATTACTATTTAATACGTTTTTATTAATGTTTAATATTATCGTTTAAACAACCTGTATATCACACGGGTATTTAGTCTAGTTTTCTATTAAGAGGCTGATATTAGCAAACAATATAATCGATGTAGATAACATATAAAATGACTATTATTAATTCTTTAATCAAAGATAGTTTCTGATAACACATACTTGGTCAATCTGAAAGAATGAAAAAAAGAAGATGATAAAATTTAACAAAAAGACGTTGATAAGAAAACATTTATGTGATTGTTTATGAAAATAATTATATTGAGATGTTAATGCATAAATTCGAAATGATTATTAAGGATGTGTAACTTAGATTTAATAATAATAATAATAATAATAATAATAATAATAATAATAATAATTAATAATGATAATAATAATTGTAGCTAGAGTTGGATCCATTTCTATTAATGTAGGCAATGGGAATTTCAGTAGGGCAAAAGGGCACATCGATCTCACCTTGCTTTGATACAATGGGGTCAATTGTAGGACCATCAATCGGGCACCACCTTGACTTGAAGATGCGGTCAAGTTGATGATTATGTGTTTTGATCAAGGATATGATATTAGCTACTATTTTTACATATCTATATATATTAAATGTATTCTAATTAATGTTCATAACTATTAATTATTTACTTACCTATTTGTTTTATATATATATATATATATATATATATATATATATATATATGAAATGTTTTTCGTACGAGAAATGCGAGAACCAATCTTAGTCGTCCAATTCTCCCTTCTTCAATTGGATTGTCCACCCATAAATTCCTTACATGCACCTTGGCACACTCAATCCTCTCATGCTCTTCATCCATGAATTTCACTTTCCACTTGAATCTCCAAGATTGATTCTCCCAGTTCTCGTACGAAAAACAGTTCTTGTTTGAACTCTCCCATACATATATACATATATATATATAGGGATGGGATCAAATAAAAAGAAAATTAAAGTAAAAAGTGTAAAAGGGATGATTATTTGATCATTTTTCGGTATATATATCAACTGATAATCGTTAGTTCATCTTTATTAATTAAAACTAGTTCTTCATCAATTTCTTTTTGATTTCAAATACAGATTTTGAAAACAAAAATTTGGAATAATTTGTTGATGAACAAAATGCTTTCATCTAAAAAGTGATGAATATATTGGATTCATCAAAAAGAAATTGATGAAGAACTAGTTTTAATCAATAAATATGATGAACTAACGATTATCAGTTGATATATATACCGAAAAATGATCAAATAATCATCATTTTTACCATTTTTACTTTAATTTTCTTTTTACTCGATTTCTACCCTATATATATATATATATGTATGTATGTATGTATGTATGTATGTATGTATGTATGAAGATGAAGATGAAGATTTTATTTACATAGAGATTAAAGACGTTAAAGAATTTAAGTAAACATGAAAGATGGGGTATTTGCCCCATGATTTAATTAAATTACGTACTCGAAATCTAGCTAAGTGTACGTACGTAGCTTCTTAATTGATTTAAGAAAACTTTGTTAGTTCAAAATAAGGAGTTGTTTATTAAAATAGAATGATTATACACCGAATGATTTTTTGGTCTGAATGATTTAAAGGTTCTGTATGAATCTGTCTCTAAATGTGACATGATGTTTGATAAATTAAGGTTCTGAATGAATAATTTAAATAATGTAAATTATCATTTTAACTTTAATAGTGATATATTATATTATAAGATAAAATAAGATATGATGATATGATTGTTTAACAAAACAACGTGTGAAAGAAGAAGTATTCAAGTAAAATACTTGGTGTTTAATGATCCAAAATGTACTTTAAGTTAGAATAATGTAACAGTGTTCTTCCGTTTTATTTAACGTAGTCTTTATTTAGAGATAACAATCAAACATGTTAAATGCTAAATAATTTAACATTTAATGCTTAATAATTTCATTAAACAACAAACAAACACCCTATAAGTTGATCTCTCGTGAAAGGTTTTACTCGGAACTTGTGGGTACTTATAAAATTTATTTGCTTACCAACTTTGGCTCTGTCAATTTGATCATAGCTGCAAAATCAAGGTATCCTCATACCTATTGCTGATAGTGTACTTTATGTCTCTAGTCATGGAATAATAGATCACATTTTCTTTTACTGTACAATAATAAAAAAAATACAAAATTATGATTGAAGATTTAGAGTTGGTGTAATATTAATTGTTCAAACCAGATATTTTTTTTATTTATAAAATTAATTCATCTATATAGGATATAACATCTTAAAAACTATGTTATAAAATATACGTTTTTTTAACAAATCAAGTTTACAAGTAGAAATATCATGTGTTACTTTTCAAACATAAGGGTTTTCAAATAAATCATGACATGAAAATTCCTTTCTTTGAGAAACAATATTCAGGTAAGCTATAGCTAGATAGTTGTTATTAGTTTAATATAATAACCCCTATCACCCTATGGTCTCAAAAATATAAGAGTGTAAGGAATGGTAACACTCTATCACACCCATCATATCGTCATATCAGTTTTTTATTAATACTACTCAGTCCATCACTCAGTTTTGTAATGGTCACTATCCACCACATCAAATTCTGGGACTCACTTACATACTCAATAACTAATAAAAAATTTAAAAAAAAGTGATAAATTGATTTGGGTCCACCATTATTCAATCACACTACCTTTTAGTATGTGTTAGTTACCACATACACCCTTCTATCACACCTTTATGGTGTGACACCACATCTACCACCCAAGTGGTCACCATATCACACACCCCAGTCCCCTCCCACTCCTTGCACTCTAAATGGCAAAATTGTTCCACATCAAGTTCTTCTTTTGGTTTACATTCAAAAGATGGAGTTATAATCTAGTATTTAAACACAGGTCGGATTAATCTAGTCTTGAGAAATTTTATTTTAACATATCTTTCAATTTTTTTTTAAAAAAAGTTGTTGTTACTACAAGTAAACTATAAACTTTAGGATTAAATTAAAAGCAAAACTATTATATTATCATAGATTTATGATCTTCAAAATTAACTCTAAGGCGTATTCAAAAAAATGTAACACTCTGTCTTATCATAAGCACGCTTAATTGTATAATTCTCATGAGATCTGTTATGCTTGTAGCCTCATAACATGACGTGTCATATAAGGGCAATGTTTACTTATAAGCCCAACCTCTCTTCGGCCTACAACCAATACAGGATTCGCCTAAGATGTTACAAAAAATAATATAAACATAAGTTTGTGAGATTCTAATTCAAAACCAATTAGCTTTGAGTTGAGTATCTCGGACCATTATTAAACACATTACAAAGTCATACTCGTTCGATGTAAGACAATTAATACTCAACAATAAAAATACTTTATTTTGAATGGAGAATTCCTAATTTAAGAAAGACATTAGGTGTTTAATAAGCTTGTGGGCATATTGGTGTTATACGAATCATGCCAAAAGAGAAAAGAAAAAAAAGTAAGATTGGTACTTTTAGGCGTTGCTAGATAAGATTAAGATAAATGCTTGGTTTCATTAGAAGTAGTCAAATGAGTTAGCATGCGAAACATGATTTGATCCTTTTTAGTGGCCGGTTTTGATCATTTAAAAATTAGAAGTATGAAATGACACATATAACCTACGATTAAAAATATGTCGTTTTCCTCTGATTTTTTATTTTTTTTATCTATAAAATCTACTTTTTTTATATTTTCTTGTCTTTGTCGTTCTAGTTGTCCTTGATCACATTTATTCAGTGCTTCGAAAACATCACGTGTCTACTCAAAAAAATAATTAAAAAAAAATCAAGTGTGTGTATATTTGATCATTTCATTTGGAGTATGTTTCATTTTTCGTTTTCTTTTATCAATAATTTTGTTATGAACTCTCATATTTTAGTTAGATGTAAAAGCCAAATGATCCAATAATAATAATTGAGTCACCCAAGTCACAAAGTGTATGTAAAAATCAAACCGAATTTGTAAAACCAAATTTTGAATATATAATAGAAGGTATTTTTAACCTATAACTTTAATATCCACTTAAAATCATAATGAAATCTATAACTATTATAAAAAAGCTTATATTTTTTTCTTTTTTAACTATTAAATCAAACTCTATTAACCAATCAGAACCTCGAATTTCAAAATCATTTAATTTTACAAAACAATTTTAGAAAGATTAGAGAGAATTCGAATTCAATTTTAAACAAATTAGGAGGGGCTGGATTAAAATTGTGAGGGGGTTTTATGGAACATGCGGGGGGTTTTTAAGAAAATATGAAGGGGTTTTATAAAAAAATTATATTATTGTAATTAATTATAGGTTATTTATAAATTATGTTTAGTACCTTGTGATATATTTTGTTTAGAGAAAAGACAATTATATATTTGCGATCGTCTCATTTTTATCTAAGTTTTAGTATAAATTTTATTATAATATGACACTTTTTAAAAATTAGTATATTCTTAACTTTTTGTTATCCATTAGTAGCGTGTAGATAATGTTTTGTTTAGCTAAGTGGGTTCTTTTTAGATTATAGTGATAATCTGAGTGATCAACTTGAGTATGCTATTCAAAGTGTTTAGTTATTAATTTAAAGCATTCTCAATCTTATTAGAAAGATGTATGAAACCTTTTGTATAGCTAAGTGGATTCTTATGAAAAGATGATATATTATATATTTTAAAGTCTAAATTCAAATATGTAAAGATAGTTTTTCTTAATGGTCCTGAAACTATTTTATTAGTATAGGTAGTTAGCCAAATAAAACACCAAAATAGAAGTGTTAATTTTTTATACACAAGACAAGAAACCATTATTGATTTTTTTAATATTTAATACGTGAGTCATTACTTTTTTCTTTTACTTGCAATGTGTATGAAAATTTGACGTTAGAAGTGGAAATGCAATGAGGTTCGTTTAAAAGGTAAGACATGTGGTCATTAATAACAAATTTAAGCATGGAGCTGAGTCTCTTTATCAACTAATTTGATTCATTAAATTATAAAATGATTCTCCATTGGACTATATTGTGTTTCAGGTTTAGTCATGTAATGCTCGTGTGTATAAATCTGTATGTATATTTTCTTTCTCTTAAACATGTGCGCTTAAATCGTCACTTAGTTATTAGATATGCGAACTTGGATTTTCATTTTCTCTAAATATGAAAAACTTTTAGTTGTTCTTTATTGAGATAGTTTATACTAAAAATGGATTTTCATTTCTGTGAATATGAAAAACTTTTAATTGGATTTTAATTTTCTCTAAACTTTTAGTTGTTCAGAATTATTATCTGATTAACTTCAATATTTGAATTTACTAAAAATGGCATCGGGTAATACATATTCTTTCAAATTAAATTATTGTTGTTTTGGGTTTAGTGAATTATATTTTGATTTTTAAACTTCTATATCATATAAGGAGTCATGTCTAAGATAGACAAATCCACATTAAACTATTATAACTCATAGCTCTTTGTCTGATTATGCAATAAAAGTGTCATTTGTTTTGGTCGAGTTATGCAACAAAAGTGTCATAGCTCTATTCTTTTTCTACTTTTTTCAATTGTCAACAAAAGAAAAAATTGTCATATTTTCTACCAAATCTCATAGCTCTATTCGTTTAAAATTTAATGTTTTTGATTGATTTATAATACTTTCACGTTACGTCATTGTTACTCCTATGCTACTCTGTATCGAGTCTTCTGCAAAGAGGCTCTATCTACTTCCAAATCATAAGAAGTGTCCCTACATAATTTATTTCCTTTTAATATTGCACATCAAATGTTAACTTACCTGGTTGTTATATAAATATGAATATATTAGAGTAATTCAATTATCAAATATTTTTTCAATTATTTGAATTTGATACACATGTTATCAAGACAAAGATCATCTATAGCAAGAATGTTTGTGTTATTATGTATATTTCTAAAATGAAAATGATTCAAACACTTCAGTTAAGTTCCACCAAAAAATTTTAAAGTTATGGAAAATGCTTTTCATCATGTATGATAATTTAAAAATTAGAGATGAAAATAAACCAACGGAAAAGAAAAAAAAACAAACATATCTCTTTATTTTATTCTAGCTTTAATATCATCATTTGATTATTGAGCTGAAATCTTTTGAAACCTGTTCTCTTTGCTTTATTTGAAAATAACAAGGAAACGTTTAGTTTCTTAGTTACGTATTTAAAAGTTTTTGTGTATGTATACTTCTAACATTTTTTTATTTGATTTTGATATATCTCAAGTTTACTTCTGATGTGCGTGTAGCGTACCAGTTTTAAATTTATAAAATCCGAGTTATTTAGCACGACTACAACACAAATAGGCAAGAGAACCTAATCGTATCGTAGTATAGTAAATAAGTACGGGTGTCGAACACAAGGGGAACGAGTATGATTTTGAATATAACTCCACTAAGTAAATATTAAACTAATAAAAGCAACTAAAAGGGGAATTAGAATCTTATCAATAAAGATTCAAACTTTATTATCTAAAATCACTCCTAACACTAGCAAACACTCAAAAGTAAACCAAGAACGACAAAAGCAAAGATTTTTATGGATTAAACTTATCAAATTAAAGCATTCCCTCCCTACATTTGATTTTTACTTTTTCAAAACATTTAATTTCCAATTAATCGTGCAACGAACATTTGTTTCATCTCATACCGATTTTTATAATGGATAAACTCTTGGTCTGAGTTCTAACCCTCTAATCATGTATTTATTCAATTCTATGGTCAAGAAATCGTTTAAATGCATAATTAGACGTATTTAATTTCGTGTCAAACAAGACTCCATATTTAACAATTGTTTTGGTTATTAAATTGTTAAATTGACAAATAAAGGTCATTACATTCCAATCATACACATTAAAGTTCCATTCTTGATTATCTAAGCCTAGGATATGATCAATCACTAGTCAAGACTAATTATTAATCCTAATTAATCATGATAAAAGCTATAAAAATATATTGGTCCTCTAATTTTTATAAACTCAGAATATAAACAATCAAAAAAATAGATCTTTAACACATATGAATCATTGGTGAGCTTATAAGACAAATTATGATAAAAACAAGTTCTAATCAATGGAAATCAAACATCTTTACAAAGTATCATCTCCTCTAGGGAGGAAAACAGAAATACTAGCCAATCACAGTCATATTCAAGCTCTGGAAATCATAAATAAACATAAGAAACAAGAGATGAATGATAAAACCGTAAAAGCCAAGATTCCTAGCCACTTTAATCTTCAAATCAAGCTTTGATCCTTCAAATTAAGCTCCACAGCTCTTGGAATGACTTTTGGACGTGTTTTGGCAGAGTTTGGGTAGTATAAATTGGGTGGTTCTCCCCAAAATCGATCTGGACGTTCGTTTATATAGAAAACTGAAAACAGGGGCGTCGCGCCGCGACAGGTAAGTGTTACGTCGCGACGGGTGCGTTTGACGCGATCCAAAACTCTTTTAAAAATTGAATTCTGACGTGATCTGACGCGTTGCGCAGCGATAACACGTGGCGAGCTTTTGGACCTTATCTTGAACAGCTCCGTCGCGCCTCGATTCTTGAAGGTGTCGCGCTGCGACATCGCTTTTTCAGACTTTGACCATAAAAGTGATTTTGTAGCCCTCTGAGTCTAGTTTCCGTGGCCTTTTGAATCACCTCAATCCGAGTTCGTATGAGTGAGATATGATCAAAATAGTAGAGGTGTGTCGGCGCGGACAACTTTTCTTATTTTCTTCAGTTTTTTTGGTTTTTGCTCAAAACTTTCCATCATCCGCCTTTTTAACCAGTAATTCAATAAATGAAGATAATTAAGTGTCTTTTACTTATTTACGAACAATAACAGGCTAAAATAAAACAGATATCGCTTAAAATATATAGTTAAATTTGGCGATATCAACTTCGGTAATACCCGTGTATACACGGGTCTATAAACTAGTATATTGAAAGCCATAACATTGAATTATGAGGGTGTTACACTATTATATCTTATTTTTTTAAAGCAAAGCAAATGATTTTTATAAACACTCTAACAACTTACACTACTTAGCTTCCAAAGTGGAGGCATCTTTATCAATTACAACTTTACTCCAATCCCTCTAACCCACTACACCACTCCCATATATATCCTATGTTTCTACTCCCCTAGCTCCCATGCGCCTTGGTGTTTTGATCCATATCTCCCATGGTACCAACCCTTTAACTAGACGTGAGGACACCCAAAAGAATGATGTGCTAACTATGTCACTGAATATATCTCTACTTAAGATCACCTTTTCTTCCAATGTCACTTGCTATCCTTGCTACGTTCCTCCAGTTCCAAATTTCCCAAAAAGGCGAGTAGCAAATAGCCATAAAAATTATAGATTCTTTTGGCGTACGTGGACTTATACTCAGAAGGCTTTGAAAAGTCGCTGTACCTTCCAGTCTGATATCCCACCACGCAAGTATCTTCAACCAAACACCTTTTAGTGACCCACATATCAATAGGCAATGGGAAACGTCTTCGTCTTCCACTCCACAAAACACACATTTAATCGATGTCAAATTAACTTTTCTTTTAGCAAGGTTCACTTTTGTGGGCAATCGGTTTAAAAACACCCTCCATGCACAAATATTAACCTTAACTAGAACCAATTTTGCCCATTTGAATTGCAACCTTATAGACCCCTTATTCAAAATTTGTTTTTAAACCAAGCTTGAAAGGGCTTTAAAGGTGAAAGCTCCGGAACTATGAAGGGACCATCTTCATTTATCCCTTTTCTCCTTCACAAGAGAAATACCTTCTAAAATGGAAACCAATGCTGCCAACTTGTTCGTGGCTCTCCGCCTCAGTGGTGATCTCCACTGCCACGCCAAACACCATCTATCTTCACATTGGACTTTTCTATCACACACCAAGCATCCTTTCAATTGTTCTAAGTGATATAACCTAGGGAATTTCACCCGTAGAGAACCCCTTACTGTTGCTCAATTGTCAAGCCAGAACCAAGTGTCACTTCCATTACCAACTTCCCTAACAAACGAGTTTAAAAATGGCACCCCTGGTTCCTCAATCATTTTCCAGCCCCCCCCCCACAATAGAAGCCCAAATGCCCCCAACTTTTGTCCTTCCCTGTTGCAAAAAAAAATCAGATCAACCCGTTGGACCATATAGTCCCTTGATCACTTTATTCCACAATGCCTCTTGTTCGGTAGCAAATCTTCATTTCCATTTCCCAATAAGAGCCTAGATTTGTGCCTCACAACTTCCAATCCCCAAACCCCTGATCACTTTTGAAGACATTACTTTACTCAACTTGATCCACTTTATATTTTATTAAATTAGTTTTTATTGTTTATTTTATTCTAGTCGTCGCAGTAGCCGTCTTTAGCCCTTGTTGCTGTTATAGTCGCAGCTTCCGGCACTGCAGTCATAGTTCCTACCACGGCAAGGCGGCAAGCTGCAAATTGTTGTCACATGCACTATTATGCCTTGTGAGTTGTGACGCCTCCTAGGTTGCGTAACTAAGCCTAAGATAACATCATAGATTTTTCCTCGATCTCTTCTTTTTAATTCTTGTGTTTTTATTATTATTTTCTTTTCATTGTATATCTTCTCTAGTCTATGTATGCAGTCTCCTCACATGTATAACAACCTGACTATATAAATCTTTGTGTTTAGTTTATTTGTTTCAACCTGGTTATATAGATGAACTATGATCCGTTAAGGTTTATGGAACAAAGATACATAGTTTTATACTACAAGATCCTCTATCATATTAGTCCAACAGCAATTTATCAATAATATTATAAATATAAATAGTTAAATGTATTGAATAATGTAAAAAATAATGAGTGAAGGACTAGAACAAGTTATCTAGCTTTTGAGTGTTTAGAGTATACAAAGTGTTTGTGTGTGTGTGTGTGGGGGTGGGGGGGGGGGGGAGTTTGGGGTGTGTGGTGGGAGGTTGACGGCACGAAGGAGTTGAGGGCTAGTTTGGAACACCGTGGAGGAGGTGAAGTTGTGAGAAAGAAGATAACGTTGGAGGTAGATGTGTGGAGGAATATGGACCTCTCTCTCTCTTTCTCTTTCTTTTTCTTTGTTTTTTTTTAATTTTTGATTGGTTAGTTGGTATTAGCTACATCTAGGATTTGATGTGGTGAGAAGTAACCATTACACGTGATTAAGTGGTTGACTAGTTGGTTGAAAGACAAAAAAGTTGATTTGACGATATGGTAAGATAGAAATGTGATGGTGATCATGGGAAGTAGGGTGGCCAAGTGATTTTTTGTAGTTGTGGTTCTTGAATCTTTGAATAATGGGTATTCGGCTAGTCGGTTAACCCGATTAAAACTCGTTGACCCTATTTGTCTTATTCAGGTCTGGTTAGCCATGTTTTGGCTTTTGACATATCTAGTTGTGGGTAGCTGGGTCTCATAATTGATATGGTGGAATATTAGAATGTTATCACTCCTGTGGTGGGAATGTAATTTTGACATAATTAGTGGATTGAAACTCTAGTAGGGTGTAATCATACCAACACTCTTAATTACCAAGTACTCTTAACTAGTTACCACAACTTGTTTCACTAAAGTCTCTGTCAGACTTGATTGAATGCCAAATTATTAAAACTTTTATCTAATCGAATTTGCCGGCCGTTGGATTTCTGATTTCTCCATCTATCAAATCTTCATTACAACCTCTTGCTTTTTCACTTTGTTTCGAAACTTGTTTGTTAGGGAAAACGAGTGTTCTATATTTATAGATTAGAAAAGTAACTTATATCAGTTACATTTATGGTTATACTATGTACTAATTTGCTTAGTTATTTACCTTTTTTATTTAAATATTCGTTTCATTTATCTTTTAGATTTTTAAAACCAATATGCTTTTACAAAAGGCTTATAATCTAGTGGTATCTAGTGTTGTTAAGTGGTATCCACTCTCAAAGCTTTTCACTTGTCAATCGCCATCGACTTATTATGTTAAGATACATTCGTTTGGCATGTAAAGTGTAGAGAAATAAATTTGGAGTCTTTAATTAGAGATTAGTTATTTAATTACCCTAACTAACTACATGAAAGCAACCTAACCATGAATTAATAGGTCCATTTTCAAATACGTAGCTTGATCATTTGTCAAATAAATTATAATACTAACCTCTTCTTAATTACTTAATTGTCATGTAATACACAACTCAGAATTTTAAAATAACAACTATATATATATATATATACATATATACTTTTGAGTGAGTATATATGATACAAAATCTTTAATTTTTTGGTAAAAAAATGTTATTGTTTGTTATTTAGTTGGCATATAAAGATTCCTGTTTGATGAAATAAGGAAAGTTACCTGATTTTACATAGTTGTGGTAGGCCTCACTCCCCTCTTTTTTGTGGCAAGACAAAGCTACATCACATGACTACAACTACAACATTAGCATATGTTACATCAATTCTTTTTTCCAATCTTTGGTCAAACTTTTTCTAAACTTTTACTATTTCTATTTTAATGTCATTTAATTGATTTTTAATTCTATATAATATATATAACTATTTCTACTTACACCTTCCTACTTTATATACTTAACGAGTACGGCGGATTTCTAATGTATGCATATATAATATAAATTGCTTTCGATATTATATATAAAATTTTAGCAAGCAACTATTAGTGTGTACATTTTGAATAAACAGTGGTCATATATAATATCTTTAATTAAATACATCAGTAGCATTTATTTTTATATTAGATTGCTATGGTCGTAAATTTATATTTATATTTATATTTATATTTACACCGAACATTAAACGATAATACCTATAATAGAAAAATAACGTATACAATTAATTATTTTAAATGATAATAATAAACGTTAATATGAAATCGAGGGTGTATGCGTTCAAAAAAAGCAAAATCTTCTATTAAAAAAACCAAAATCTTGGTTCATACATATGTAATTAATGTTATGATTACTTAGAAAGTAAATGACGGATGCAAATGTGATGATATCTTATTTGATGTAATTCATGATCCGAGTATGCATCCAGAAGCAAAATCTTGGTTCATAAATATATAAATGTATATTTAATTTAAATAATTCATTGTCCATGTATTTGTAAAAAAGGCAAAATCTTGGTTTATAATATATATATATATATATATATATATATATATATATATATATATAAATGTTATACTCTAATAGAATTATTCTAATATTTTCATTTAAATACAAAAAGAAATGAAATCTTTCCAAGTAAAATTATACATAATAACATAAAGTTAGTTTTTAAATAAAAAACCCTTTAATATTTTATCTCTATCAAAAACTTTAAACGGGGTTGTTTTACAAAAGAGAAATTACTTGCACGCAACAAGAATTGACTATCAACAGTAATTATGACATTTTTACAATTATAAACTTGTGCTAAATTTTGTAAATACGGAAAATGAATGAGGATATATTTGTAATCGATTTATTTTTATTTATATTTAGATATGATGTTTAACTTAATATGATGTTTGTCCAATAAAATATACTTTTAGTTTTATTATTTCAAAAAATATATTTTTTAATTAAATGTCATAACGTAATATTTATATTGAAAAATAGATAAAAATAAGATGATTATAAATATATATTTATACATAATTGCATTAAAGTTATATATGGGTTAAAAGCTATAAGAAAAAAAACATAAAATCAATTGAATAAATGTAATACTAATATGAAGTTACAGTTGCAATGAAATGGCACTCAAAGGACACTCCTTATATGTTATATGTAAGACCATCCCGGTAATAAAAATTGCGGTTCTAAATTTTTTTAAATTTTGTACATATATAAAACTCTTATACCAAAACTATGACAACAATGTCGAAGATTTGAGAAAGTAGCTAGATCCATGCACGTCGAAGCTTATTTGATAGAGGAGCATGTTTTGTCTTTAAGAGACTATCAAGTCAGTTTATATCTAGAAATAAAACATTTAAAACTTGTTATAAGAAAACAAGCACCCCCAAGTAGTTTTTAAAAATAAGGTGAAATTTTAGAAATAAAAATGGAGTAGCTCATGGATAACCAACACAGGCAAGCCCAGACCAATGTGGCATAAATATAAATAATCCAGTTGACCCTAATAACCAATATTTAAAGTGATATGTATGTTTAAGGAAGGGATAATGACACATACCATTATTAAAGGTAAGGTAAAGATTTAGATAGAGAAAATAATTAAGTTATTTGTCAATCAATGAACAGGTTAGACATATGATTAGGCTGATTTATTAGACATATGTATCATTACTCAACTAATATTAACGGACTCGGAACCAGCGGCATTCGTTTTAATTTATTACATGACGGTTTTGATTAAATTATTTAAAATGATTGATTTAAATAATGCTTTGTAATTAATTTATTAAAAAAATTGAATTATATTATTGTTTCCACTAGAGAGTAGTACTATCTTTGATGCATATATATAAAAGTAGACAACATTAATCGTTTCAAATTTATTGTATTTAGATGTCAGGTAATTAAATGAAAATTGTGGGAAATTTATATACCACCAGATTTATAAGTAAAGTTATTAAGAGAGTCAGAATGGTTGAAATATAAATATAAATATATAATAAAAATGGTATGCATGTATGGGCAAACAACTTTAATCGAAATGTATGTTTGTCTGGGGACCGATGTGATGATCGATGGTATATCGCCCGCATTCATCGTACCCTTTAATCATCCATCCTCGTCATGTCCGGTCCCCCCCTCCCCTCCCCTCCCCTCCCCTCCCTTTTTTAAATAGCTATAAACATTCCATACATAACTTAATTATATCTACTAATTTTTATACGTACTAATCATTATTTGTTTTTATTAGGATTGTGTTCATTTATCAAGAAACCTAAAATCTTGTTTATAACTAGTAATGGTCATGTTTTTTTTAATGGCATCTTGGAACAACTTAAAATACATTAAACACCATGAGTTAACATTATTTACCATTTTCATGTTAACCGTAAGACGAAACGATAGACTCCCAAAAAGTAAAGATTTAAGTCAGATATACCTATAAACTCGTTTGGTAATAAATACGTACTGGCCAGAAATATAAAACTTGATCGATGATTCTATTAGGGTGAATACTGAGATATGTTATGTATATTATTGATGTTTACTTATTGGTCCAATGAGTTTATGAGTTTTAGAAAAATGCATAAGTTAAGCTTTCGAAATAATAAAACAAATTCACAAAGATAATATGTTATTGTTATTTAAAAGCATGAAAGTTGAAATATATATAGTTATTGACTTCTTCACGAAAAACGAGGCTTAGAATGAATATTGAGCTTGTTATCAACTCTAATTATTTGTATATCGGTGCATGGCCGCATATAACAACATTTACCATTTTCCCTATCTTTATGTAAGTAGTGTTTTGATTTTTCTGACAACAAAATAAAAACATATTTGAGTATTCGATGTTCACCTTGTCTACATAACCAACTCAATGCCCTCTAAAGGACATCAACTAGTTAGAATCTGCAGAAAAAATTGTAAGAAGGGCAGAGTTGATTGTTGTGTGAGGCGTTATCCAGCCTTATCAAGATGTGATGCCATGCCAGACCTCGTGTGATCAATGAAATAATCAAGCCAGCATGATATGGAATCATGGTGGTGATGTTGGTTATCTTTTTTTTTTTTTTTTTTTTGGGTGTGATGAAGTATGGGTCTTTTGTGATGGCAAGCGTGATTCATGATCATTGTGATCATTTACCAACCCCTAATGATCATATGTTACTAAAACTTGCTTTAGGAGGTGTTCAAATAACACTTTTTTTTCTTTTCTCGGGTCAAGAGAAGGGATCGGAGAAGAGCTTTGCGAGTCTTAAACTTTATCTAAACGAAAATTCTAACATTTAGAAATTGTAATAACCAGAATGTATATTATTGGTGTGCACTTCAGAGTATTGAAGGTGATGACACTTCAGAGTTGATTGTTTTGAAGGTGATGACACTTCATACTATAATCACACTGCCATGCCAATTTTCACAACAATCATTCAAACCAACACTTTGTCTTGTAGTCACTGCATATCACTTTTCACCATAACAAATTGTAGGACTCACTTACTATCTATCTAACCATCCAAAAAAATAAAAACCAATAATAAAGAAAGCTAATTAACATGGTCCTACCCCTTTCATCACCATGCACTTCAAATCTTGGAGAATACCACACCCATTCTCCACCACTAAGTGATGAAGTAGAAGACCTCTCACCACTTAATGGTGGTTCACATTCTCATAATATCCCCAATCCCGGTCCTATTCCGCTTACTTTAATAGGGATTAACAACATAAGAGAACCATTATCCAAGCTGAAACGAAAAAACTTAAATTAATTAATTTGATAACACAATTACTCTCAAAACTATGATAAAAAAAGGTCCTAAAACTTTAGATTTTGTATAAAAGGAAAACAGTTCAAGTTTTATTATACATATTTGATTTGATTTGATTGTTTTAAGAAATACCAATTCATAAATATTACACATTTTAGTTTAAAAATATTTTATAATTAAATATCAAGTTCATCACTATGTTTCCGATTTTTATAGAAAATAATGGTTATAATTCTAAAAAGAACAAAATTTATAAAAATGTGTTCAAACTTTTTATTAATTAATATTACGTGCGTTGAACTTTTAATTTGTTGTTATTATGTATATTAAACTTATATTAATTCTTTATTATATTGTATCTATCCAAAATACATATAATAAAACGAATCAAAAGTTTGATATATACAATTGAAAATTTTATATTTGGATACACAAGAGAGATATTAAGACAAATTTGAATATATTTTTATGAATGGTAAAAATTTAATCAAACGTGTTAATGTTCTTTTGTCATCATGCTTTTTCTTTTTACTTTTGTACTTCAAATACTTTTAAAAGTTAAAAAGCAAGTAAAAAGAGAAATTGGGATGAAGACAACTTTAACTAAAATACTTGGAAACCAAACAAATCGAGGAGACAAAATGTATCTCCATGAGACCATGATTGCAAGCTTGCGCTTGTTACCTCTTATATAATTAACTTTTACTTTTTGTTAAGAATCATATAAGGCCTAGCGAAGAGCCTTCGGGTTCTCTGGGTTGTTTTGGGTACCTTCGGGTACACCATTACGTCCCTTTCGGGTTCCTTTCTTCCTTTGTTATTTCGGGTTTGGTAACCCGACGAAACCGAAGTTTTTTTTTGTTTTGTAGAGAGAGTAAGAAGAGAGAAAATATATAATTTGTTTTGGCTTGATTTGAGATGAATGCTACTTGAATTTTAGGTCAATTTGGGTTGGAAAGGAAAAAAAGGAAGAAAAAGTGATGTAGCAGTTGATATAGTATTTGAGTTCACAAATGCTATGCTCGTGGCCTAAAACCAATGAACAAAGGCCAAAAATATCTTATTTGTACTTTGTTTTAAAAAAATTAATAGGCTTTCTAAACTTTTTACTTATGGTCATGTTCATAAATTAAAATTAAAACAAGTGTGAACATTAAGAGATTATATATAAAATAAACTAGCGGATTACAAGTGCTATCATTTAATTTATAAGAGAATGAAGTAAAACAAATAAAAAAATTTAAATAATTATTTATCAGTAAAAAGTTATATAAACAATGTGGACTAGTTTTAAAATGTTGGTTAGTTTTATGTTCAGTATAGAGCTTTTTGGAGTTTATTGAAGTTGGTATCCTTTTATTTTAAAAGAAAAAGATACAAGTAATGTTCGGATAAAAAGGCTGAAACTTTTTTTAAACAAAAAAAGCTTTAAAATAAAAAACTTCTTAAAATTGCTTTTAAAACTAGCTGAAAGTTTTTTATATACCAAATTACCTAAATACCCCATTTAATTGTTTTATAATTCCTCCAATTTTTATAATTTGTCATTTTACACTATTAAGCTTCAGCTACCAGCTAATTTGCCGAACACATATATAACTAAAATAAACAACTTCAAGCTCCAGCTACCAGCTATTTCTGCCAAACGCACAAACTGTTCTCTAAAATAATATAAAGAGAATTTTATTAAGAAGTATACAATTTTTTAGAGCAAATTAAAACAACAAAAGCAACGAGGAAAAATAAACTAATGATAATAGTATAGAAATTAACTAATGATTTTATTTGATTTATATTCTAAAAACGCATATTAAAAAAAAATTCATCCACATTAATGATCTTTTATTTTTTTTCAATTATTCTCTTATCTTATCCATTTTCCCCTAAAAAATGTACTTTCCAATTAGATCATGGGCAAATTTAGTTGAATAAAAAATTAAGATATCATCAATAATAACAAAATTTTATAAATGAAATTTTTATGTACAATAAAGGCTTCTTTTAACTAATTCAAAGAGGAAAATAAAATTAAATCAAACTTCACTTATGATAAATGCTTCTTTTAAGTAAGATGAACCTACAAATAAAAATGGATGACAAATATACGTACTTTTATATATTTGTTACATAAAATTAAAATATTGATAGCTAATCTGTTTTTTTTTTCCCAAAAGATCGTGGATAACACTGAGAAGTTAAAAGAAATATGTAAATAGTGCAAAACTGGAACAAAAGAAAAACACTCGATTTTTTTTTTCAAAAAAAAAAACAAAGAAGAGAAAGTGTATAAAGATAAAATTGAAAATTATAATAATTATCAATGTTGTAAAAATCACTAGGCGCTACTCGAGCGGCCGACCGGGGAGTAGCGAGTACTCGGCTTAGGCGGGGAGTATTCGGGGAGTACTCGGATTGAGATTTTTTATGTATAAATTCAAAAATTCATATGTAGTATGTTCGTAAATACTCATATATAAATAAAATTGTTCATAGGGCCCAAGAAATATGTTAGAAACATAAGCATCATTGTTAAAAACTTCAAATTGCGTCGTATAGTCGATGGTCATGAAAAAAGTGGACGAGATACTATTGATTTCGTAGTCGTGATAAATAACGGAAGAGAGGAAATAGATAAGGTTAAAAAATATAGTTACTTCTGTGCCGTATGCCTTTGAAAAATCCAAAATTTTTTTTTGACTTTGGTTGACCGAGTAGGCCGAGTAGGACCGAGTTTTGACCGAGCCGAGTAATATGGCCGAGTAGCCCCGACTCGCATCGGAAGGTGGCCGATTTCCGAGTACTCCCCGAGTACTCGGCCGCCTAGGCCGAGTTTTACAACAATGATAATTATAAGAACTAACTTAACAAACCGTGTATAAAAATAAGGATGATTAAAGTAATTTTAAATATTTTTACTGTCAAACAGTACTAACATGTATTATAAAACAATTGTAAATCATATAATATGTATGTTGGTGATTTTAGTGTCATCAACCATTTAGTATAATCGGGATTGACTTGAGACCAGCTGATTATAGATTTAGTTATAATTCGGGTTTTGAGATGCGGAGTACACACTAGAATAAACTAAGTTAGTATTGGGAATATGGTACGGGGGTCCGGGGACTGGCCCCGGGAGGGATTCCAAGGGGCATCACCCTTGGTGGAGTCCGAGGGGCAGAGCCAACCGCCGCCTAACAGCCCGCGGCGGCCGCTATCTCCTCAACCGCCGGTAACCGCCTCTTTGGCCGTCTATAAATAGGCGTCTCCGGGTTTAGTGCAAATCACAAAAATTGTGAGACTTACGAAAAGCTCGGAAAGCTGGAAAAGGAGAATACAATTACAAGTCGTTATTCTTTAGAAATAGTATCTGATAAACGAAAGATAAAGCAAATATATTCCGTGTTTGGATTTGAATAAAGTCTATAATTCAAATCAAGTTTCTTGAATTATCCTATATCTGAATTCGTGATACCCTAGGCAAAAAAGTCGAATTATAAATTACGGAAAGTGTATTAAACACGATCCATGAAATTATCCAAGTGTTATATTGTTATTCTTTACCTTGTACAAACCCTTTCCTCCAACAATGTATTGCAATGGCGAACGTGATGGGTAGTGTAAGTATTTTCTAGCAATACTGTTTTTTATATAGTGGATATGAATAAACGACAAACATTTTAATTAAGTTTAACAAAACAAATAATAAAATATGAAATGGACTATGAAATAAGTTTATGAATTAATATGAAACGTACATTTAGATATATTGTTTAAAAGCATCTATAAAGTTCTTCAAATCATTTGCAGTTAACATTGCTAAGTTCGGAAGTTGATTGTCATCTGTAGTTCTGGTAAACTATATTTTCTTGTTTTTCTTAAAAATATCTCATTAAAGTTCTCTTTGGAGCTAATAAAGATTATTATTTATTCTTCATAATTGAAAAGTAAACAATGAAAAATTTGTGTTTCTTAGCAAATATATATATGAATAAAAAAAAAACAAAAAAAAAACAGCTGCTACATATGAATGGTAGCAACTTAAATCGTGATTATCTCCATCAATTTTCATGATAGAAAACAAAGAAAAAAGATACCGGAAATGATATGATATTACGCCATTTTCGAAAATTGATTCTCAATATAAAATAATATCAAAAATCGGAAAATGAAAATTTAATGTTTTAATTCAATCAATTTGGTTTACGTGTTTACATAAATAATCACGAAAAATATAATTTAAATAAATCATTTTGTTAAGCGTTAACAAACTAAATCACCTAAAAAATAAAAATCTTGAACAATATACAATGTTTAAGGTTTTTTGGTAAAAACAACTAATTCTAAAAATATTTAAGAAAATAAGAAAACATAATAGAATACTAAAAAAATAACCCTATTCTTTTAATAAAGATAAAAGAAAAGAAGATTAGTGAAAGGATACTAGATTTAGCCATTTTTAGTTTCTTGGGCTTGTATTTAGGCGTGTTACTTTTACCTATGTAAGTTACAGCGTTTGAATCTTTGTATTTTTTTTTGGAGATTTTTATAATTTTATTTGTCAGTGTTTGATAGAGATGCACAAAATTGGTCCTGGACCACAGCCAGTCCGGTCCGGGCCTAGTCCGTCCCGGGCCAGTCCGGTCTTCGCGTAAAACCATTTCGATAAATTCGGTTTTCGGGCGGTCCTAGACCACTTCCGGACCAGTCCGACTTCGGTCCTGGACCGGTCCGTTTTTCGTTCGGGTATTTTTCTGGTTCGGTTTAGATCCCGAAAATATTGCTCCGCAATGTGTACACCTCCCATATTTTTTGTTATTTTGCTTGAGTTGTACAAAATGTTTCCAAATTTCCGCTACTCGATTTGTTTTCGGAACTTCTTCGTACGGGAGATTTATATTAAAATCACTTCGACCCGCGTTCAAATTGCTAGAACCTTCACCCGTCATTTTTTATAATATTGAAGCAAATCGAAATATTATAGAACACTTTTATATAAGCAAATTCTTATATAAATGGATGGTGCAAGAAATGAAAATGAGAAAATGAGAGAATGAGAGTATGGATGGTACAAGAAATGAGGCTTCCAAAGGGGTATTTATAGAATTGGAAGAAAATTTCAAAATTTTGAAAAACTAGCCGTTGGACCGGTTTGGACCGGTTTGGAGCCGTTGGAATTCAAAAAAAAAGGTTGGTGACTTGGACCGGTTTGGACCGACTCGGTTTGGACCGGTTCACGGACCGTTTTGGACCGGTCTTGGTCGGACCGCGGTCTGGACCGGTTCGGACCGTTTCTGTTCGTGGTGGTCTTGAACCGGCTCGACTCATTCGGTCTTCGAAGGACCGGTCAGACCGGTCCTTTTTGTGCATCTCTAGTGTCTGGGCGTATAAATTGGGCCGACATGATTAGGAGAGACTGAGTCATTTTCATTTAGAAGCTGGGCCAGCACAAATATTCAATCGTACATAAAACTATCTTGGGCTCACACATTATTTGTTTAAACATGTTTCTGTCTTTGGATTTAAACGTTACATTTGTAGTCACGATGGATACATTCAAAAGACACAAGTTTTTAACTTGTATGTGTTTTAATATCTTATCATATAACTTAATCTTTGTATTTTATTTTAATATCTATTAATAAATAACACCTTTTAACTTAAGATGTATATATAGTTTATTATTATAGTCAATTAATACAATATCATTGCATTTATTAACAGTGGATAAATACTAAGTTCATCAATCATTTTTGGTACTTATATATAATCAACCTGAATACATAAATAAAAACCACATCTAACCAAGTGTTTAAATGTCATAAAGTAGGACTTCCAATTTTATACACACAAACTTAAAAAACCACACAAGAACTTTAATAACACACACAATATACATACATACATATAAACAAGTTGAATCTAAGTTATAAGTTGATGTATTCCTTTCACCTCATCATTTTGGTGGTCAACTCTGTGTTCCTGGACATCACCAGCATTACAAACACCTTCGTCATCAAACAATTCAACGTTGCTTTTAACTTCACATTGTTTCTTTAATATTCCATACATCCCAAATACGCCTTCCCATTCAGACTTGTTTGATAAGGTGTCATGCCGACCCACGTATTTTTTCAGCTCAATTTCAAGATTTCGAGCCGGCTACCAAAATTTTAAATTTTTAATAAATTATTAGTTTACCCAACTACTAAAAAGTAAGTAGATTATCAATTTTAATTTATTAATATAACAAAAAAGGAAAAAGAGAAACACCTCTGCTTTGCAATCGTTAGCAAGACGGAAGAATGCGGCGGAGACAAAATGCTTTCCGACGGCCTCCGCCGATTTAATCTGACCGAGCCAATATGACGCCGTCTCCAACCTATCAAACTGACAACTGCTACACTTTTCAGCACTAAGATACGGGGTCCCCGGAATCCTAACAGGTTTAACCGAAAACGGAGGTCTGACCGGAGTTTTGACGCCGTCTACTTCTGTTGCCGGAGATTTTTTTGTTCCAGATACCTCAATTTTTTCGTGGAAAGAGACGGTCTTCTTCTTCCTCAGCCTTTCTCTTTCAGTGCTCCCAGTTTCTCGAGGGGTTTTCTTTGCCGACTCTGCTTTCAGTACGGGGGCAATCTGTGGCTCTGTTTTTGGTTGTTTCAGAGAGATCTGATTCGATGGTTTCGATTTCGGTTTTTGGGGAACTGTTTTTTCTTGGACATTGGGATTTCGAATCGTGCCGAATGTTCGCCGGTGCCTGAAATCACACAAACAAATTCATTTAGTCTTTCCAGATAATCGGATCTGATGAAATTAGATACCCTAGTTCTTCGTGATTACGTCTGTTTCGGTGCTTCTTTGTTCTTCTCTTTTGGTGCTTCAGATGTCTTTTTGTACTTGGATTTCACCAACGGGGCTTTGTTTCCTGTTCGAAGCGTGGCGAATTTAACGATAAATTACCAGTAAAATAGTCATTAAGAAAAAAAGAGGTAAAATCATGAAAAACTTAGTACCAGGAAACGATGCAGGATGAGCATCCATTTTCTTTCTCGAAAAGAAGATCCAGAAGTCTGAATTCAAGTGAATATAGAAATTCCTAGAGTACTTGATTTAAAAATTTGAAGTCAAGAAAATAGTGAAAACAAATATAGAGATTGAACAGCAGAGGGATTGAAGTTTTAGTTTTTGAAAATGGAAAAGGGCGGTAACTTGTGAGTGAAGGCCGGAGGAGCGGAAGGCAGTTTTGAATATAGAGAAACGCTCCGTAGGGCGAATGCCAAATGGCCCACAGCCCCACGTCAGCATTTTTTTCTTTTTCTATTTGTTTTAATTTTCAAACCCATAAATGGGAAGTACATTCTAGAATCATGCTTCAATGTCGTATTAGCACAACTCACTCTCGTACAACCCACGTTTTAAATAATTTTTATTTAACAAATACTATCTCTCCCCCCTCCTCCCACTATCTTCATTTCTCTCTTTTTCTCTTATCTCTCATTCAGCATTCAATCACCGAACAACTTCTAATTCTAGCGGGATGAAAGGTGAGGGATGGTCTTCCCCTCGGTACCTTGATGCCAGCTTAGCATACCGAATGTACGCTTCTTCTCACACCCGATGCTCGGTAACTTATTGTATTGAAAAATGCTATGTTGACGTTATTAATCATTATATTAACATCACTGGCTTATTATTAATCACCTGTAGCTGTAAGTGTCATCATTACAATCATATATAAATATCAAAATTGCTAAAGTACCTCTAATTTAAAAGGTTTTTGTTGAAAACAACATATATCATTTCCCCTATTTGAGTATATTACAAAGATCCTTTCATTTTTGTTCTCTTCTCAATTTAATGAATAATCTGCGATTATCCTATTTAAGTATTAATTTTTTAAATCTAATATATTACTTAATGGTTAAATGTGAATTAATTATTGACAATTTATTTTAACATATTATTTAATGTCCAAATATTAATTCATTCATTTTCGTCATGAACTCCAGACGTTGCATTAACTCCCACCATCTCACCAGCTCCGGTCAGGATAGAGTAAGATTATAACATACCAAACAAACACAAAGAAAACACCACCTTGAAATCACAAACAATTTGGCCCATATCATGTGTTTGTCAACGGTTTCGTACATGACTAACATACGGCATATGGTGTCGGAGACGGCGGATGAAGAACACACTACGGTCACACAAATCGTCACCGTCATCTTGTCTGTGAGAACACTTGAAGAGTGTGTCTGTAAAAGAGTGTATGTGTGTGTGGTGTGTGGGATTAGTATAAGAAACAAATAAAAGCATTATTTAATATTAAAAAAGAAATTAATAAATAAAGAATATGATATGGATAATTTTAATTTAGTGATTTCAAATTGACGAAGGAATAATAAAAGGTCGGGTTTGAAGGATTCGGACATAAATTTTTGAATCCAGAAACAAAAAATCATAAAAAGTATTAAAACATATGGACCAACTTTGTAATTGACTCTTACGCTGTGTTTCTGAAACAAGGTAAGGAAAGAAAAGAAAAGAAAAGGAAATTAACGGGAGAAAAGAAGAGAAAAGAAAAAATAGTGATTTTAATCTTTTATGCTTCCGAGTTGGAAAAAAAAGAAATGTAATTGGAGATAAAAGACATAAGTTTGTGTTCCCGAATTGGAGAGGAGGGAAAGAAAAATGGTCATTTTACAATAATACCCTTATTTTTAAAAAATTATTTATTGTGATTAAGGTTAATTTAGTCATTTACAAAAAATTATAAAGATTTTCTTTTCTTTTCCTTCCAAATCCTGCCATTTTTATAGAAAAGTTTACGAGGGAAAATTAACCAAACTTTTCTTTCAAATCATTTCTCTTACTTTCTTAAAATATTTTTGGAACATAAATATATTTTTATTTCTTTACTAATCTCTTTTTTTCTCTCTGAATTAAAACTCTGGCACACAACATTATTCTTTTTTACTAACTTTTTTATATAAAGAAAAAGAAACCGATATACACAATTAACAAGATTTAATTTAGGTGCTAGCTTCAGTGTTTACCTACCAGGCTACCATGAACCCACCCGTTACATGTTTATGATTAAGTCGATCATGTTAGGATATATGCTTGATAAATGATCGAATTAAGCGAGGTGAAATATGTTGTAATGGCCTCACAAATCATCTAACACGTTCATAATTCATGTTACTCCAATATCCAACCTTATAAATCTGTCTAATCAAGACAGTCCCCGATTAGATGTGGGTTGCCCACACGGTTTTAATTTTCTTCTTTTTTTCGATGCCTATATTATCTATGTGTTTTATATATGCACACATAATTAATATTTTGATAATTATCGGTTAAAGTTTTATATAGTATTGAATGCTTATATATATATATATATATATTCACACTAGTAGAATACCCGTGCAATGCGACGACAACAAAAATAGAGAGACAATGGTAAGTTTTTTTTGTATTGGTTCGCGATAAAGAGGACTATGAGGCAATGATAAAGGTGTCTCATGATAATAAACGATGTAGAATTTTACATGAACACACTATGAGACTATGAGATACAACAATTTAACATACTACTGCTTGTTATATGATAAATAGTATGAGCTATTTGTTTGCTGCTGAATGAAACCATTCAATGTTGAATGTTAAATCGTTCAACATTTAGCGCGTTTGATTGTAGGTTGTAACATTGAATTAAAAAGGCGCCGAATGAAATAGAATTACCATGCTAAATCACTCCACCTTAAAAGTATATTTTGAACCATTAAGCCCCCAGTACTTTACTTTTATACCCTTTCTTTCACACGTTCCTTTGTTGAATAATTATATCTTATCTTATAATATAATAAATCACTATTAAGGTTTAAATGATAATTTGTATTATACCGTTTCTTTCACACGTTTCCTTGTCACATTCATATGTAGTTACATACAGAGCTTTTGAATTTTCAGGCAATAAAATTATTCGGTGCTTAATCAGTATGTTTTAACAAACAACCACTTAATTTAAAAACTATATTTACCAATAAATTTGACTTAAGATAAACAAATTATTGAACTTTCACGGGCAATTTACTATTTTTTCAATATTAATAATTCATAAAATTATTTTAATTAATTAATATATCTTATAATTATGATTACAAAAATAAAAATAGAATAAGAAAATAAATCACAATTTAAGAACGATTTATGATTTTTTTCTATAATTCGTTATTTATATTGTTAAATTTAATAGTTATTTTAATCAACAATAAAATTCTACAAAAAAGAAGGTTAATAAAATTAAACTTAACAAAACCAATATCAACTTCACATAATAAGTCATAACTACTACTTAAACCTAGGTACCTAGTCTCCGTCCCGTCTTTGGACTTAGCTCTATGCGAACACCGCCTCTCATAGTCTCTTTCCATTAGAAATTCAAAACGATTAGTCGAGTCACTGAATCTAAACAAGGGTTCCAAATCGACTCATAATTGGAATCTACATCTAAACAAACTCGCTCAAGGGATCTAAATCGAGTAATCTATTCACATAATAGACATTAATTTGCGACTCCTTGATGATAAAGTAGTGTTGCTATTGAGAAATTAATGTTTCATGCAAATACAAATCTATTTTGTGACATTTCTAATTAATATCGGTTTTTAATACTTACCTCTATGATACATATATACAATAGTAGCTATAATCGCTTTGGGAAAAATAGCCATATATAGTTTCCGTGATATAAATACACAAAATCGGTAGAATAATCCTTGATTTCGTTGTGTCATTTGTAAAAGCATTTTGTTAGGTATTTATTTATAGTAGATGTTGTGTATATTTATTATGGAAACTATGACTATTTTGCCAAGAATTAAAAGCATTTACAACATTGCATTAATCTTTCCCATTAAGTTTGATTGCTTTTTAATTTGTAATCGACTTTCATTGTATAGTATTGTTGCCACCCGAAGTTTGAAACTAATTTTTTAGTATAAATATTGATTATAAGGATTTAGGGTTGAAATGGTAAAGTCATCTTACTTAAATTTTAAAAGATTAAGCAAAATGTCTAAATTTTTATAATATAGTATATATATATATATATATATAGGGTAGAGATCAAATAAAAAGAAAATTAAAGTAAAAAAGGTAAAAAGAATGATTATTTGATCATTTTTCGTTATATATATCAACTGATAATCGTTAGTTCATCATCTTTATTGATTATATATATATATATATATATATATATAATTCCCAATAGAGAAAATTGACAAGAAAGTTAACCAAAATATCAAAATTTGTTAATAAAGGTAACTTCTAATTTTTTTTGGTCGAGAACGGATTATAAATTTTAATTTGTAACAAAAAGGAGTATAATTACCTCTTAAACCTAACAAAAAAAGGATTATAAATTTAATTTGTAATAAAAAAGAGTATAATGACCTCTTAGACCTAACAAAAATAAATTAAAATTTATAATCCTTTCTAGGCCAAAAAAATTAAACGTTACCTTTATTAACAAATTTTGATATTTAGATTACCTTTCTCGATAATTTTCCTTCCCAATATTACATATACAAACTCATTAATAATAAAATCTTGTTTGTCAAGAGGACCATGGATGGCACAATCATAAATTTGGACCATATCAATTATCAAAACTTCAAATTTCTTCGTTTCTATTAATTTAATTTGGGTTACATTTAGGTCCATAGCCTAAATCCGTCCAAGTCTATGCGATTATTCTAGAGTATATCTATTTTAAACTTTAAAATATATAATAAAATGTAATATAATTTCATCATTCTATTTTTAAAAGTTTTTTTCAATAATCGTTCCCTTCATTTCCTGAAATAGCTAATGAATAAAATGTTGTTATGTCAAAAGTATTAAGCAGTGAATTTTAAGTTGAGTGTGAATCTTAAGTAGAAATGATTTACCCGTTTTTTAATTAGATATCGTGTCATTCAAAAGCATTTTTCAACAAAACTCTAATTTCTGATTCAACTATTATCGCAAATCTGTTCGACAATTTTCACCAACAAACATCAATATCAAGTCAATTTCTAATGTCTAATTCCAGTAACAACTACCAACATAAATCTATGAGTATATCAATTTTCTTTTTTAGTTAATGTTTCTTGATTTGTTATCAATATATAGATTTATTACATGCTTAAAGTTTCACACCATAAACGTCTAAAATTTACACCAACAATCCTCCGTGTTTAAACATAAAATGTTAAACTAGTACACTTCTGTTAAGATTCGTCTATGCAAACCTTTTGAATTTTGATGCCACGAATAATCATATGGTTTTTAATTAATTTATGTATATATTATTTAATGGTGCATCTACTTTATGTGACCTTAGATTGCGATTCGACTTGATGACCCAGTCCAAAAGGTTAACCTTTTAATAAGTTTCTCCGCCAAAAATAGGGGAGTCACAGACTCTTTGGGAAGGATCCTCTCAACACTCCTCACATTCCCAAACTCCCTTGCTTGAGGTTCTCACCTCCACACCGGTGGAAGGCCGGTCAAACTCGTCACTCTATCACAGATTCTCAATTCAAGCCCGGGTTTAACCTTCGTAACGGGAGGCGAAAGAAACGACTTAACTATCGTACCTTCATGCACTCGTGCCTGCCAACTAACGAACGGTCATTGTTTTAATGAAGTATGATCGTAATAACAAAACCTCATATTTATTAATATTTATTTATGACCGTCTTATTTTATTCGATTTATATTTCAATTTCAATATAAAGTTTATTATAATAATGATTTTTGCCTGAAAAATGTACTCTCAATATTTCAGTTTAAGGTTCTGGTTTTTATGTTGTGGACGAAAAAATAGAATAGTTTTATGAGAGTTATTTTTTGTTAAAACTTATACACGATTGTAAGAACTAACAATAATAAATGTTATGTTGCACATAGTATAAAAACACGAATCAAATTTAGTAGGAACTTCATGGCATATTGTAATCTTAAATGATTAATTTTTTTATTTTAAGTTAAACTGTATATCGGTTTGTATATTTTGTTAATCTTAAAACTCCGCCGTAACATATAAATAGAAGGTAACTCGTATAAATAAAGTTGGGAGTAGGAATCTATCCCAAGCACTCCGGGTTCAAAGTTCAAACCCTTAATAACATTTGCTTGTCATTAATCAAGCTACATAAAAACCTTGTCCAAGTTTCCTAGCATCAATTATGCATAATTAAATAACTCGCATTTAAAAAAATAAAGGGCTTAATAATGTACTACGTGGTTCATAATATCAGAACTGGAAACTATCCAATGCTTAAAGAATTAATAATCATATATAGATGTTTTGGAGATCAAAATATGCATGAGAGTAAATGATGGCCGGTCATAGATGAGTTAGATTGACGAGCTTATTACTTATGATCGAGAGTTAGGTGAAACTATTTGGACTCACTTGATTGTCTAATTTGACACTGTTCATGTGACGTATATGAGTGTATAATCTGTATTTAAAAACTATAATTGATTGATGTGACATGTCTTGTATGTAAGAGGAAAGAGGTCCAAATAGTAGCACCCATAAGTATATGTATAAAAAACCTTATAACGGGTTTTTTACTCTACTAATTTTATCAACATTGTTTGATCATCAGGTATGAACATGCATGTCTTAATTATATTGATCAAATTCTTTTTTATTTATAAAATAAGACGTGAAAGAAAAGTAAGGTGTAGAAAAAAAAAAGTCCAACCTCGTTTTAGACGATGAATGATAAAAGAAAAAACATATCAAAATCTGTTGCTATGAAATAATTTTGGTCCGACACTCTTTAAAAGAGTTAATTATAAAAATGGTTCATGTGGTTGTCACTGATTTTCACTTTTAGTTCTTTAATTTTAAAAATTACGAAAATAGTTATTATGGTTGTTATTTTGTTTCAACTTTGGTCATTTACACTAACTGGTGTTAACTTTGACCGTTAGTCAAAGGACATTTTCGTCAATTTTCATTTTATCCTTGTTACCAAACAAGGAATACCCATTATCATTATATCTAAACTTATCTATTAAAAAATATTCTTTTATTCATATTATCAAACACTAATTTTTTATTCACTTTATTAATTGGTCTCTCTCTCACCTCCTTTCACTTATCATTTATTCTCCATCGCTCACTGGATCTGAACTTCACCACCTTCTCTAGTGTCACAATCACCGTCGCTCACCGGATTTGAGTTTCACTGCCTCCCCTAGTGTCACAACCACCAACGCTCCTCTTAAGTCATCGTCGATAACACCATCGGCGAGCAGCTGCATCCACATCCATAACAACCATTGCAGTAGTCCTTGTTTGGTAACAAGGATAAAATGGAAATCGATCAAAATACCCTTTGACTAACAGTCAAAGTTAACACCAGTTAGTGTAAATGATCAAATCTGAAATAAAGTAACAACCACAGTGACTATTTTTGTAATTTTTAAAGTTAAAGGACTAAAAGTATAAATTAATAACAACCACACGGACATTTTTGTACTTAACTTCGAAAGAGAAAATTTTATGTACGTTGATTTATTCTTCTAAATTGGTAGAAAAGGAATTTGGAATGGAAAATTAAGGGGATTAATTTGCATGAAAATTTCATATTATATTGATTGATTTTGAAGGTATGATTGTTACATTTAATAATGCAATTTGGAACTTATAGTACGTTACTAGCAATTTCTTCAAAAATATCTATATTAATTTCATGTAACCGCCTATTTATAAATAAAAATATTATACCCTTACCTTTATAACTTTTTTTATAATTACGTACATCAATATTTGCATGCATTGTTTTAAAATTTTATATATAATTTTTGTATGTATCAAAATCATTAAAATTATCAAGAACTAAAATCAAATTAAACCTATATATATTACCAGTAAACTAGTTAACAAGTATATTACTAAATTATCGTTCCCTTTCTTAAAATATATATTAAATATTTATTTTCACCATAAATTCATATTCTAACACACTTATCTTCTAAAAAAATATAACTTTTATCACTACTTTACTCTCTCTCTACTTCTTCCCTCATCTCTCTGCTTCTCTCTCATCTCTATGCTTCTCTATAAAAAAATGAAGTGAAATCACCAAGGTTGAAGGGAAACTGAAGGTTTGATCTTGAAATCATTGAGGTTCAAGTGAAATCGAGGGTTGACATGGTGAAAGGACATCGAGGAAGTCACCTGCCGTCGAGAAAGTCATTGTCCGTTGAGAAAGTCTCCGGTCTTCGACTACGTTCACCCACACACAGTTCACACTACCATTAGCCGTCGTTGGTCAAATCGTCGGACTTATGTGGAACCCAAACAAACTCTATTTTGGCAGCTAAACCCTAGATTCAAATGCAAACTGAACCAAAACCATGACAGTGTTAGTAGTCTTAAAGGAGAGAGAAAGTAGAGAGAGTAGAGAGAAAAAACTTGAGATGAGAGAAATGGTGAGAGACGTGACGGGTGACACAGATCCAGTAAAGGTGGTGGCGATGGTGGTCTTTCTTAACGGTGGTGGTGGTGGTGGTTTTACAGAGAGAGAAAGAAAGATAGAGAGATAGCTTGGGATATGAGAGAGTGGGTCCGTGGTAGACTTCCACATATGGTAGTGATGGTAGACTTACCGGAGATTGCTGGTGGTGTTCTTGAACTTTGGTGGTGGTGGTAGACTCCAGACGATGATGATGGTGGTGAGTCTTAGAAATAGAGAGATAAAGAGACCAAGAGGGGGGGGGAGTCTGAGGGGGTGTTTGGTTGGTGTCATTTGAGGGATTTTATGGGATTGGGATTTCAAATCCCTCTAAATGTGGTGTTTGATTTGACAAAATGGGATGGGATTTCAAATCCTAGGATTTTATAAAATCCCACAGATGAGAAATTTCTAAATCCTTCCATCCCCCCTGGTATTTTGAAATCCCTCGGATGAGGTATTCTCTCTAGCGACTCTCCAGCTAATATTCCGGTGAACCATTACCATTTCGTTGTCGCCTTCGTCGCAAGGCCGTTGCGAGGCCGTCACCCGTTCGCTGTCGCCATTCGTCGTCGTTCGCCTTCGTCCGCCGTCATTCACCTTCGTTGTCACTGTCGTTCGTCGTCCACCATCAGAAACCTGGCGTCATTCGTCGTCCACCATCGTTCGCATTCGTTGTCGCCGTCCTTAGTCGTCTACCATGAGAAACCCGCCGTCATTCGCCTTCGCTGTCGCCATTGTTTGTCGTCTACCTTCAGAAATCCGTCGTCTTTCCTCGTCCACTGTCGTTGGCCGTCAACCGTCGCTGTCGTCGTCCTTCCTCTTCAATGGTGGCAATATGTGTGGTAGTTGGTTGTTAATAGAGTTTAGTGGTGGTGGAAATCCTACCTAAGAAATGAAGCAAACACAAGATGAGATTTTAAATCCTACCAAATACAAATCTCACCAAATACCAATTTAATTATAAATGCAAATCTCTTCAAAAACAATAGTTGAACCAAACACCCCTGAGAGTTTGTGAGGGTTGGTGGGGGAGGGGAAGGGTAAAGGTATTTAATAAAAATCTATTAAAAATGTTTTTTTATGAAAAGACTAAAATATCCTAGAATAAAGACAAAAGTAACACCGATTTAAACGGAAAGTTAGCTAAAGGACGGACATTGTGACGAATTGATAAACTCAAGGACCATCTCAGAAATTTTTCAATATAAAGGACTAAATTAGTGATTTTCAGAAAACCACAAGGACCAAATCAGTAATTTACTCTATACTTTATTGATTAGTTTAGTAACAAGTTTATTACTTAACCAAAATGTTATTTTCGTCGGACCAACCCTGCGTCCGGGGATCATTTGGATTCGAACCGACCCTCCCCCAATGATCAATCCACAAACAACTTCCAACTTTCTTGGCTGCCTGTGCACGGAGTTAGGCTCCAACCCGAGACCTATCTTAACCAAAGTCCTCCAGCGTTTGACCCACCAAGAATTTGTGTTTGTTACTATTTACTAAAGATCAAATTGCATTAAAATGCAATAAGCTTTGTCTTAGTTATCATTGTATACAACTAACTTTAAAATTTTAAAAATAATACAATTAACTTTCATAATCATCTCATTGTACGCAAACAACTTTTTTATGTGTTTGTTGTTTAATTATCATTGTATACAATGATATTTGACATAACTTTCATAATATACAACAAATTGCATACAATATGAGGATTATAAAAGTTGGTTATATTAATTTTAAAAATTTAAAGTTGGCTGTATACAATAATAACTAAGACAAAGCTCATTGCATTTTAATGCAATTTGCCCACTAAACTACCAATAGGATGTTTTGAAGTGTGTGTGCGTGGTGAATAAACTCTAGCTAGCTAGTCTCTTCTTTGATGAACCTGTTGGAGGAAAGGGTTTATAGAAGGTAAGAATAACAATATATAACTTGGACAATTTCGAGGATCGTGTTAAATACACTTTCCGTAATCTATAATTCGACCCTTTTGTCTGGGTATCACGAATTCAGATATAGGATAATCCAAGAAACTCGATTTGAATTACAGACTTTATTCAAGTCCAAATACAGAATATTTTTGCTTTGTCTTTCGTTTATCTGAAACTATTTCGTCAGAATATCGACTTGTAATCGTATTCTTTTGTACGTATATCGTTCGTATACTTTGCGTTCCACACTTTTCCGTATTTCCATTCTGAAAACACATTGGTCGAAATGGCCTATATATAGCCCACACAGACGGCGGTTACCGGCCGCGGTTATGGGGGGCGGCGGCCGCCGGTGGCCAAGCGGTGGTTGGCTTTGCCCCTCGGACCCCGACAAGGGGCGATGCCCCTTGGAACCCCTCCAGGGGCCAGCCCCGGACCCCCATATCGTATTTCCGATACTAACTTAGTTTATTTGAGTGTGCACTCAGCATCTCAAAACCCGAATTATAACCAAGTTTAGAATCGACTAGTCTCAAGTTAATCCCGATTTTACTTAAATGACTTGATGACACTAAAATCACCAACAGAACCTTCGCCGGAAGGATGTTTCGTGACGAATTGATGAACTTCGAGAATGATGCTTTTTGTACACAACTTAACTTGATGTCTCGTGTAGCGGCAACGTACATTTCTGGTGTCATGGAATCACCAAAATTAAGACCCAAATCCCCAATGATATCTGCCAGAGCGACCTCTGCAATTCAATTCCTACTTATAATTGAAATGCATGCTAGCTGTTAATTTTTTAATGATTACTAATAAGCAAAAATTAAAGTGTGGCATAATTAATATATGTTATGCAAATACGTATACTGAGTTTTGTTCGATATTAGAGAGATCAAAAAACTACAAACGATTCTCTTAAGTAAAAACCCGAATCTGTAAAAAATGCAGCCACAAGAAACAAAGTTGCAAAACCAATCCAATGATGAGATCGCAAACACCAAAAAGCTAGCCGAAATCAAAGCCGCTAACGAAATCGCCAAATCAAGAGTAGGAATCAAATCCATACGCGTCAAGCCGCAAAAAATGCAAAGATGCAACACCGAAGCTGCAAACCTACTGTCGATCCGCAAAACCGATGCTTAACAAGAGCTTTTCGATTATGGTTCTGATACCATGTTAAAATCAAACACAAACTATTAAATTAAAAATACAATGAAAAATAGTATAAACAAGAAACCCAAAATAAATCCTACTAGCTAAACGGGACCAAGCACTTTATTTCGCTTACACGTTTTACTTTTGAGACTTGTATATAAGACCATCAACATCCATTTCATATTTTCTTATTACCGTATCACTTTTCTCTACCATCTCATTTTATCCCATAAACCTCACATCCATCACACACCATTGTTTTTAATTTAAAATAAATAATGAAAAAAAGAGAGGAGAAAGATAGCGACAAAATAAATGTGAAGAGAGAGAAAGAGGGGTTAGAGTGGGTAATGGTAAACCCATGCCACTCCAACAAACACTAACCCATGAAAGGGAGCGATGGTGTTGGCTCCCGACCTACAGCAACCAATATCAATTTGTGGGACAGATACGCATAGTTTAAAAAAGTTTTGTTTCAACCACTTAATTAAAAAATAATTATATGATGGCACATGCACAATATGACCATAGTGTAGGGTGCTGAATGAAATTTCTTCCATCACTATATATACTTGTAAACTCTCATGGCCATATATATATCGTGTTCTTAATTTCGTTGATCAACCTATGGTTTATGAATGAAACAGGGGAAAATTTTGTCTGAAAGAAGTTATCAATTCGATTGTTGTATAGCAAAACTGTGAGCTCCATTTTGGCGTTGCTGATCTTAATTAATTAATTTGTGCTATATATTAATCGAGAATTGAAAACCGATCATTTTAATTAATATATATTCCGGAGATCAATTATATATATATATGGCGGGATCAAGTGAAGGAAGGCCTTTAGAACAGACGCCTACATGGGCTGTGGCTATTGTCTGTTTTGTATTGATTGCAATCTTCATTGTTATCGATCATATTATCCACAAGATTGAACAAGTAAGTAAGAAGAAGCAATAATTGATTGTACGTGTCGTTGCTAAAGATGTGGTCGTACGATGCCCTTATTTCTTGTAGTGGGTATAATTAAACGTACCCACGAACTGATCGATTAAAATATATAATTGTTTGAAATTTTATTATAATCTTGATCGATCGATCTGCAGTGGCTTAAGGAGAAACAACAAAGAGGTCTCTATGAGTCCCTTGAAAAGATCAAAGCAGGTAAGTACAGTGTTCGATCCAGTGATCTATCGGTTAGTTGCATGCTGAATTATTTAATTAATTGTTTCAATTCAATATATATTGATTTAGACAGAGATCGAAAGTTTGAATATTTATTTTAATTGGTAAAAAAAGGAACTTAAAAGGTGATGTTTGATAATGATGTTGTTTAATTTGTGGTATGTATGTTTATACGTAGAACTTATGTTGATGGGAGTCATATCGTTGCTACTGTCGGTAGGAACGACCCCGATTACAAATATATGTATATCAAAAGGCGCAGCTTCAACATGGCATCCATGCAGCAAGCAGCAGAATGATCAGGAACTAATATCAAATAATGAAGAATTAGAGAGCCGCCGCCGGAGACTCCTTGATTGGTCAACGATCGGCGACAGCGGTCGTCGTGTTCTGGTGGGAAGCACTGGCGACAACAAATGTGCAGAAAAGGTACGTACTGATGAGTTTTGATATATATATATATATATATATATATATATATATATATATATATATATATATTTACCATATATTAATTTATGTGTTGGGGTAAATTTGCAGGGGAAAGCGTCGTTTATGTCTTATGATGGGGTGCACCAACTTCATATATTCATTTTCGTATTGGCTGTAACTCATGTTTTTTACTGTGTTCTCACCATGGCTTTAGGTAGAATGAAGGTACGTACGTAACATGTTTATACGTACATATATACATGCTATATAATTAATTAATGATCAAAGATTTATATGAAATTTATTTATTTATTTATTTCTTTTTATTATTATTATTATTATTATTATTATTATTATTATTATTATTATTATTATTATTATTATTATTATTATTAATGTAGATGAGAAGTTGGAAGCGTTGGGAAACAGAGACAAAAACGCTAGAATATCAATTCTCCAATGGTATGTGACTATAGGTTCATTTGAAGCACCGGTTTAATTACAAGTATTGCGAGAATGTTTGTACTCATTCGTCATAATTAATTAAATGCTAATATCAGTTGTGGTAAATATGTAATTAGTTAAAAATATAGCCGTCATTTTCACTTTCTAAAAAAGTTGTAGGGTATTTTAGGCAAATTGCCTAAATAAATAGAGAACACTTACTCCTATTTTCTTAAAACTAAAATATCCATCAAACGTAAAAATATTAAAATACAAAAATTATACCAAATTAACGAAAAAAATGTTTTTTTATATAACAACCATAATGCTATACTAAAAAAAAGGTTTTTGCTGGGTTTTTTTCTAGTACAACATGACATGTATGCACATGTGTATATAGCACTCGATTTTTTTCAAGCACAAGTGCATATGTGCACTACCTGTTCATACTGTATATGTGTGTCTCGGTGCATATATGCATCATGCACATATGCATCTCGTGCATATATGCACATACATAAGTAGACTACCACTCACTTTTTTTTTCACAGTAAAAAATCGTTTTTGTTGGGTTTTTTCCAACACTACATCAGATATGTGCACATACAACTCGTTTTTTTAAATAGCGCAGGTGTAGATAAATGTACATGTGGAAACATTGTAGTAGATTTTTACTTCACATACAATAAAGTCACATATGCACGATGCATATATGCATAACCTATTCATACTATTTCTAGGTTTTGTTTTAGCAAAAGTTCATCTTGGTGCATATATGCACCGTGCAGATATGCATCTCGTGCATAAGTGCACATGCACATATACACCTAGATAGGTGTGTGCACGTTAAGGTTGTAAATGAACCCGGCGTTCGGTAAACCATTCGTGAATTGTTTGACGGGAAGTTCGTTTATTTAATAAACAAACGAACACGAACAAAAAATATTTGTCCGTTTAATTAAATGAACGAACGGAACAAAGACCCTCGTTCGTTCATTTATGTTCGTGAATGTTTGTTTATCCGTTTGTTTATATTTGTTTATATGTATGTATATGTGCATGTCTGTACATAGATATATACACACACTCTCTCTCAGACACACATACATATACACGTAGTTAGTGTTTGTTTATATTTGATAATGTTTGATTTGTATTATATCTGTATGTGTTTGTTCGTTTGTGTTCAGCTAAAGTTAAACGAACGAACATAAACACAAATGTTAGTTCGTTTATTCGTTCGTATTCGTTTTTTAGTTCGGCTAAAGTTAAACAAATGAACAAACGCAAACAAGTCCCCATTCGTTGATAACTCCAGTGCATATGCAACTCAAAGTTGGTTTAGTCAAACTCATTACCAACTCAAAGGGATTTGTAGAGTATAAATACTTAATATATAACTTTAAAAAATCCAACAATAATGTTTTTGCTATGTATAAAAAAAGGAAAAAAAAGAAATAAAAAACATATTTTTTTGCTATCTAATAAAAAAGAAAAAAAGTGAAAAAAAAAGAAGAAAAGAAAGTAAAACAAGAAAACGGCGGCCATATTTAATTGATACAACTAAAAAAAATCAAAGTTAGACTTATTTGGTAAAAACGGTGTTGCAGCCGCCGTAACATTTTTGTGAATGACAAATATGCCTTTTTTTAATTTATTTAATTAATTAAGATAAATTAATAATTTATTAATTTATAATGATTTTCGTAATAAAAATGGTTCTTAAATGAACTTTTTTTTCTGTCTCTCTCTTATTTATATATATATATATATAGACAGAAGTTCAAACGAGAATTAATTTTCGTACGAGAACTATGAGAACCAATCTTAGCCGTCCAATTCCTTCTCTTTTAATTGTATTGTCCACCCATGAATTCCTAATACATCTTGTCACACCCAATTCCCCACACTTTTCATCCATGAATTCAATTATCCAAAATGAACGTCTAAGATTGGTTATCACGGTTCTCGTACGAAAAACAGTTCTCGTTTGAACCCTTCCCTACATATATATATATATATATATATACTAGCATCGTACCAGCGCAATTGTACAACGGCAAATAGTTTCTGTTTTGTAACATACCATTTCAAGAATGTAATGATTTGATATTCGCACAATTCAATGTCGGAAAAAAGTTTTTCAGCAACATGCCTGTCTTAAAATGAAAGGTTTAAGTTTGAGTGGATGATATTAATTTAGATAAAATGAAAGGTCAAAATGTTGTCTTAAAATATCATTTGAGAACCGTTCTTATTACGAGTACCGCAAGTACTATTCGTAACCACCATTAATGTTCATTAATAAAGATATTTTGGTTTTTTATATATTTTTAACCGTAAATTACATCAGATGAACTTTATTAAAGTGCAAAGCTTGATTTTTTCAAAATAACTTTCATTAAGAACTTATTAATGAGCTTTCTCTTTTATTATTAAGAACTTATTAATGAGATTTTTTCAAAATAACTCTCGTAAATAAATATGTATGTATGTATGTATGAATGATTGAGCATTTTTTTCCAATACATTGTGACTTGCCCATGCATGCATGCAACACGTGTTATAGTAATGTAATGTCAAAATCAGTTTGGACCCTTGCGTTTTCTCATAATATGTGCCATGTATGGTGACGAAGTAGTAATGCGGGTTTCACTACAGGTATGAATGTAAGATTGGTAAGTAGGTTTTTTAGGGTACTTTATTATGGGCCGGTGTAAGACCATGCGTATTGGTAGAGAGGAGACCAACGGTGGCTAGCTCCTCTACTCGTCAAGCACTCCATCGCCTTAAGGAGAGTTGAGATCGATGGGTTCTAGACTTCCAGCCCAATGACGGGTTTTTTTTTCATTTCTTCTCTCTTAATTAATATATATTTTTTATTAATATTTAATGTGATTTGAAAAGGGTTGGATACAGGGGTTTGTGGGTTAGAGAGATTTAAATGTGGGACTATCTCCTACCATGATATAAATGTTGATGTGACAGTGAGTTAGAGATTGGGTTAAGGCCAAGAGTAGCACCCTTCCCATTCTCAAATCAACCCAAATGTCACATCACTGTCACATCAGTTTTTTTTACTTTTTTCTTCCTAAGCCAAAACCCAAGTAGCACATTTCCCAAATCAACCCAAACATTTTCTCTCTCTTACTCTCTCTACAAAACAAAAAACAAAAAATAAAAAATAAAAAAAAGAACAAAGCCATTGATGCTCGGGTTGGTAAAACCGAAAACAAAAAACGAGGCGGAACCCGAAAGCACCCGTAGCGATGCTCCCAAAGGCACCCGCCCAACCCAACCTTACCCGAAACCATTCGGGATACCCCCTACGCATGCATGGACTAAGTAGGGGTTGAATGTTGATTGTCTAAGCTTTTTAGACTTTTTAAGAGTTGAAGGTTTTGATTTTTTTTAAATCTCTTTTTAAATTTAGAGCTTACACATTTAATATGTTTATAATAAAATAAGCTCTTCATAAGATTATGTGATATGTGAAGCGATTTTCTTGTGTGTATATATATATATATGAAGAATGTTTAATATAGTCCATAATTAATTCATAAACCTAAGAGATTAATTTTAGTCTTTGGATTAATAGCATCAATGATCCAGATTATATTTTAAAATTTTGGACGAAATGACATTTTTGTAATTCACATGTGATCCTTTTACAAATCACATGTAATTGTATACTAAACCACTTGTGATTGAATATTAAAATTTTAGGACTATATATATTTTAAATAGACTTTATGGAAAACAACTCTCTCTCTCTATCTATCTATATATATATATATAGGGGAGAGTTCAAACAATTACTGCGAGAACCAATCTTGGCCGTTCATCTTGGATAATGGAATTCATGGATGAAGAACGTGAGGGGATTGAGTGTGGCAGGGTGTATGTAAGGAATTCATGGGTAGACAATCCAATAGAAGGAGGGGGAATTGGACGGTTAAGATTTGTTTTCGCGGTTCTCGTTTAAACTTTTGCCTATATATATATATATATATATATGTATGTATGTATATGTATGTATGTTAGTTAATTACATTGTGTAGGTTTATGCGCGCAGATTCTAAAAGAATCAGATTTGCGAGAGAAACGTCTTTTGGAAGAAGGCACATGAGTTTCTGGAGTAAATTTCCAGTTTCACTTTGGATTGCAAGTCTCCATCTTTAATTCTTTCAATATTCACTTTTTCTTCTATATATTCACAGCATCTATTAATATATATTCCTTCTAAATCCCTACTTACTAATAACCAAGGAATGTGAATAAATAAAAAATGTAATTTCATTTTTTAAAAATGACAATCATAACTCTTTTTTTCATAATTAATTTTTCATACTTTTTATAGTTATCTTTTAATTAATTTTGAGCTTTTCATACATAAACAAGGTTATCACTTTTAAAAACTAAAAATTAATTTATTTTATTTTTATCTGCATCAATTTATCAAAATCCTTATCTTAATTCCCTTGATTGTCATATACTAACCTACTGATTAAATATTCCAGGGTTGTTTCTTTAGACAAATTAGTGGATCGGTGACCAAGGTTGACTACTTGACTTTGAGACATGGATTCATCATGGTAATTTTGCAATTAAAGCCTTAAATGTAGAAACTATGAGTTAAGTGAGCATTGTTTAATTTAATGTTTAGGCCAACCTGGGGATCGATAATCCAATCTAAACGTAGTACGTAATTGGCCTGTTTGAGTGGGTTGTCCCAAAATAGCGGCTGGCCCGGTTTGGGATTTTTCAAACTATATATTATCTTCTATTTCTTCTAATATAAATAAAAAATAAAAAACTAACATAAAAAAGTTATTAGAAAATTCTAACTATTAATTTATATAAAAGTTAATTATCAAATCAACCATCCATTTTTTATATAAAAAAATTGAAATTCAATTTTTACTTTCTTAATCAAAATTAAAACGTAATTTTAACTCTAAATCAAGGTATTATTCAAATCCAGTTATAATATAATATGACATGCATATATAGGAGGTAAAAGAAAATATTAATTAAATTAAAAAATAAATAATTAAATTCATATGTTCATAAAGATAATGTACACTCTTAAGTTAACATATATATTATTATAATACTTACAAAGATCACTTCTTTAAGAAAACGCATATATTATTATTATTATAATAAATTATAATATATTGAAAAAAGTTTATCTATAAAAAATCACATAGACACTTTAAAAACAGACTTAAAATTGGAGTATTTGAGATTTGTAAACAATATATAAACTATAGAGTAATATTTAATAAAGTCAATTTAAAAATCATAGTACTAAAATTTTAATATTCATCATCACAAATTGCATCTATGATTTTGTTGACTAATTAATGCATCTCATTCGCATATTTCCAATACCCGTCAAAGATTTTGACGAATGTCTAGTGAATATTTTTAGCTTACATGACATGAATTAATTAAGAAGTTTTATTAGTACTTCAAATTTCTGAAAAAGATAATCAGAGGTATTAATTATTTAATCATACATATATACATTATACTATAGGACGTACCTAATATAGCATCAATAACAAGTTAACCGAAAGAATTACGTACAGCCACACATATGAAGATAAAAAGAAGATAGCAGTGAAAAGCTTTGAATGTTCAAAAAGTAGGTTGTATAAACTGAAACCTTATTTAGGATTAAAATGAAGTAAGGCTTATATGTGTTACTTAATGTACGTATATTAGACATGATGATGATGATGATGATGATGATGATGATGATGATGATGATGATGATGATGATGATGATGATGATTTTTCTAATTAATATATAAATTTTGAATTGTGTTTTAGGCACATTTGGCACCACATAACCACTCAAGATTTGATTTTCCAAAATACATCAATAGATCACTTGAAGAAGATTTTAAGGTGGTTGTGGGAATCAGGTGCATGGCTACCTATACATTTCTAAACCTTTATATTTATGTAGATATATATATGTGTGTGTAACTTATAATTAAATCCATTATTCGATCTCTTTACGTACATATATATATCCCTTATTTTCTATAACTCAATCTTCTTGTTTTTTTTAATATATTTATAAGACATAGAAATTATTTATTGAGAAAACTTGTTATATTAGTTTTAGGGGAATGCTAACCAAAGCTCTTAGGGTTGTGATTAATAATATAAAAGGTAATTTTATTTTTTTAAAATAACAATCACAGCTTATGTCTTCATAATTAACTTTCTATAATTTTCATAGTTACCTTTTAATTAGTTTTCAACTTTCCATACATGAAATAATGTTACCATTTTAAAAACTAAAAGTAATATTTTTTTTTTATTCTTATCCACAGCCTTAAGGGTTGTGGTTAGCATTTTTCTTATTTTTATTATTGACTTTCTCTAAACATATATAATGAATTACTAAATAAAATTACTAAAATATATATATGCTATAAACATATTGACATTCTTCTCTGTTTTTTTTTTTTTACTTTTATGTTAGTCCACCCATTTGGTTATTTGCAGTGGTGTTCATGCTCTTTAATACTCATGGTGAGTTTATGTGCATTTGTTTTACTTCAAACTTAATAAATCAAAGCTGAACGCATATATAATTTTTAATTCCATATTAAAAAATTTATTTGATTTTGGCTGTTTCTTTGTGGACAGGATGGTATTCTTACTTATGGCTACCCTTTGTCCCCTTGATTGTAAGTAATTAAACAATTAATAGTATTGAATTTGAGGTTTTTATATCTTAGAAAGTTGGATCCATGGTTAGCTAACATGTATTATGTACCACATAGATGTACCTTTTTTTATAAGTATATATATGGGGGAATGTTCATTTGAGAACCAATTTTAATGCGAAAACCAATCTTAGCCGTTCATTTTGGATAATGGAATTCATAGATGAAGAGCGTGAGTGGATTGAGTGTGACAAAGTGCATGTAAGGAATTCATGAGTAGGCAATCCAATTGGAGGGGAATTGGACGGCTAAGATAGGTTTTCGCGGTTCTGGCAATAAAAACGGTTCTTAAATAAACTTTTCTATATATATATATATATTTTTACTGACTAATTATAATAATGATGGGGATTTTAGATTGTTTTTCTAGTTGGGACAAAACTGCAAGTGATAATCTCAAAAATGGGATTAAAAATCCAAGAGAGGGGAGTTGTTGTGAAGGGTGCACCTGTGGTTGAGCCTAGTGATGACCTCTTTTGGTTCAACCGTCCTCGTTTGCTTCTCTACCTCCTCAACTTCCTCCTTTTTCAGGTCTTAATTACACACAATATATAAAACAACATGCACCTACTCTGTTTTTTTTTTTAATTTTATGAAAATTGCAGAACGCGTTTCATCTGGCCTTCTTTTTATGGACATCGGTAAGATCATGCAGATTGCAATTTTGATGCATTACATCTCCTTAATTCTAATATCATATATTAACGAATTTTTAATCCTTCTTTTTTTTATTAATTCCCAATAATTCAGTTTCAATTTGGATTTAAATCCTGTTTTCATGAGCATGTAGAGGATGTTGTCATCAGAATCACCATGGGGTCGGTCTCCTTTTTATACTTGAATCTGATATATATTTATGACGTAGATCAAACTCAATTCATATATAAATAATTAATTTCATTTTTATAGGGTTTTTATTCAGATCTTTTGCAGCTACGTAATTCTTCCTTTATATGCACTTGTCACACAGGTAAACCTCAAAATCTGTAGCATTTTTTATTTTATTTTTCATTTTTCTCATGAACATTTTTAAATTTATTGACTATTGCGTGTTTTATCTTGTATTTTAGATGGGATCCTCTATGAGACCAACAATATTCAATGATAGAGTGGCAACAGGTCTGCGAAAATGGCACCATAATGCAAGAAGAAATATAAAAGAAAACAAGAAATCAGGTCAAATAACAAGCCCAATGTCGAGTAGGCCCGAGACACCATCCAATTTCCAGCGTTTGTCCCCGGTTCACCTCTTAGGTCACTACCGAAGCAATATTGAAGCTTCCCTAAATAACGAGAAAAATTGGGATGTTGATGCTTCACCCTCGACGACCAACCCTGTTAGTGGAGGCTCTACATGTCAACATGAGATCGAGCTTGGCGACATGGACCAGGGTATAGACCAAGTCCACGATCCGGGTTCAGCACAAGTGGCACTCTGTTCTAGTGTCGCTACTGAAATTGAGCATGAGATGGTTATAGCGGTGTCAAAAGATTTTTCATTCGACAAAAGATCACATATATAATTAAAAAATATAACAGATATATAGCAAATTCAGTAGATGCATATTTAAGTTAGAAGCCTAGCAACCTACATTTTTATTTAATTTTTTGTCATTACTTTATTGATATATTTATATTTTCTTGACCAATAGTTACTAAATCATCGAGAGTCCCAACATCCAATATCTAAATAGATGTTTCTTATAAGTTATAAAGGTATCTTTACAACATTCTTTCTAATAACATACACAACACATTTATCTTTATACAAATTGGTCCAAATGAGCTGTTTCTAGAATCGACAACCGTCATCTTGAGCCTAAATGAACAAGCCATAAAAATTAGCGTTTCAACAAAATTGCCCATAGATTTTAATCGATAGAAAAGCATCAGGCACCAACATATATGCCTCTACCTTTGGACAAACCCTTGCCACCACGGATTGGCGCCACGACCACCACTACTATTGCCTGTCACTACCGACCACTACCACATGGCAGTTGGCACGCCTACCACCTGCACTGCTCGTGTCCACCTCCACCTTCGTCTCTACCGGGCCACAACTTATCATACACTTGGTTAAGAAAATGTTAATTAAATTTAAAAAGTCTTATTAATATAGATACAAAAAGTATATCTATACTACTATATAAACCATTTAACATTCTTTCTTCTCTTAAATTTTAAGACTTCTTAAAATTCAATCAATATAAAATCTTAACTCTTCATTTAATTTAAATTAATCTCATCCACTCAATATTTAACTATTTTATTCTCTCCTAATTTACTTTAACTTTTTATTCAAAATATATTCTCTCATACTAACATAATTATCCACCATATCAATATAATTTTTAAAATCTTATTAACTCTTCTCTTTATTTCATCAATATAAATCTTTTTCTTATTTTATTGTTTTTTAGAATTTATTTTTAAAATTAATAAAATAGTTAGATGCAAATAAAAGAAAATTTGGAAAAAAACGAAAATGTTGTAGAAAACTTTTTCGTGACATTGAATCGCGCGAATAACATATAATTACATTCTTGAAAGCGACATATTATAAACTAAAAACTATTTGCCGCCGGGGTATGATGCTAGTGTTCATTAATAGATGAAACCGATAACTGCACGAACCACATGGGCCGTTTGGCGTATCGGGGAGGGAAGTAATTAACAATTATCGAAACCAAATTTTCCAAACAAGATTGATCATAGACATACTAACAGTACTTGAATACCAATTAACTAGCAAATCATTCGCATTTTGCAGCCAATAGCACGTAATTCTAAACACGTTTTGTTAGATTGTCGACAATATATATCGATCAAATTAATTAATATCCAATAACGAAGTCACCAAAACCTGCTTCCGGTGTTACAACGTTAGCGGGAATAATCGTATTCTGCAGAGCATCATCGAATGTACATCCTAAATTACCGACATCCAGCATGTTCCGACCCAACAATGTGGGATGCTTATTGATCATCATCAGTTCATCGGCTCTTACTAAAACCCTCCTCTTTAATTCCACCAACGCACAAAGATACTCTTGCAATTCTTCCACATCCATCCCATCCACTTCTTCATCATACCATGGTAATGGTAGTCCGCTGTCGTTCACCGTTTTTGATTCTTGAATAACCTTTCTCCGCCGGTTCTCCGCATCCAACTCCTTCGAAACCTCCACTTAGTGTCGGTTGAACTCTTTCACTTGCTGCTTTTGGGTGGTTGCTTTGTCTGACGTGGATAACGCGTTGTTAGTGGTGTTGGTGGTGAGGTATCTGTCAACGAGGATGTCGGCTGTGGGATGGCCGAATGTGTAAACACGGCCGCCGGGAGAGTAGACGAGAATGGCGACTTGTGCTCCGGTCAAGATACAGAGTTCGCAGGCTTTCTTGAAGAGTCCAGCACGACGTTTTGAGAAGGTGACTTGGCGGTTGTTTACTTGTTCGATTTTCTTGATCTCGATCTTTTTCCGCCCTTGTGACGACTTCTTCTTCTGCTTCATCGTATTCATGGTGCCGGCAATGGTGGTTATGTTCATGGTGATTGATTGTTGTTGCGGCTGTAAACGGGGATAATTAGATTAATGTATAGTTAAGAATCAATTAAGATTTTAATTTTAAGGGAGAATCTCGAAAATAATGGTTTGTCAAAGATTTGGTCTTAAATGTGGGAACAGTTGCCAAAGGAATGTTGTTCTTGTACTTATTAATTTTATTACATTGGCAATTGGGTCTTATATATTTTTATAATTTCTTATAATTTCAGACTTTCATGGTATAGTTGCCATCCATTTTGTATTATATATATATAAAAAGTCTAAACAAGTTGTTTTTTAAATAAAAAATCAAAACAATGATTACTAAAATTAGACGCATCTCTAAAAAGTAAATGCTTCTCTTCAAATTTAGTGCATCCAGTATATTTATCACCTCTTGATTTTGTTTTAATATGATTTAAAACTTTTTGATTTTTATGCTATTTTAATTTAATATGAGAATAATTTTATCAATTTTTTTGGTTTTTCGATTGTTTTTCGTGTATTTCCTGAGAAAAGTGTTTTGTTTAAAACGACCAACTTATATTACTTGATTGTATAAACTTAAACCCAAATATTTTTGGGCTTGCCTTCATTCAGCCCAAAATAGGTTCTATTTTTTAAACAGCATAATTTTTTATGATATTTTGTAACACTCACGCTGTGTTTTAGATTTTTTTTTTTTTTTTGAAGAAAAGAAGTGATTTGGAAGGAAGAAAGAAATAATTAAAAATGTGTTTCAAAGTTTTTTTAAGAAGAGAAGATAAAGGGTTTGGAAGGAAAATTTCATTAACATTCTCTTCTAAACTTTCCTCTTAAAAGTGCGAATATTTGGATGGAAAGAAAAGGAAAAGTTTTATGATTTTTCATTAAAGACTAAATTACCCCTAATAACAACTAATAATTTTAGAAAATAAGAGTATTATTGTAATACAACTCATTTTTACTTTCTCTCTAACTCGGGAACATAAAATAAAAACAATACGCTTTCTCTTCTTTTCTTTCAAATTTGAGAACGCGAAAAACTAAAACTATTATCATTTCTTTTCTTTTTTTTCTCTCCTTAATTTTCTTTTCTATCATATCTAAAATTCTGGAACACAGCATAAAGGATGTCAAATGTTTACGTCATAAAATTACACAGTTTGAGTGTTGGAAATGTATATTTTGAGAATAAGATTGTGCTAATTTTTATTGCTCTAATGTTGTATTCTAATTTAAAATATTTGATAGACCGAACTTCTTAAATATTTAATAAAAATAATGAATACGAAAAATACAAAGAATGCATGATATATCAATTTCCGTTAATTTATTTTGAATAAAGTTTAAGGAGAAACTTATTATCATATACTGTACAAAAAATACAATTTTATTTTAGGTTAAACATTTAGCAATGATAGAAAATTGTTGACATCACAAAAATATTAAACTGAAGAATATTAATATTAAAAAAATTAGATGTGAGCATTGCTATAGATTGCTGTAATTTAGTAATGTGTTTAGTGTTACTAATTTTTTATTAACGGCTCTTAAATTTACCCTAAATTTGTCTACAACGGGACAAATAGAAAAAGATTATTGTATTTAGTACTAAATTTAGTATAAGTTGATGTAGAGTCTCTATGTCAACATACACACACAAGCACACTCAGAAATTTATATACTTAACATACATATATATATATATATATATATATATATATATATATATATATATATATAAATATAAAAAGTGGTTAAGAAATATGCTTTACAAATAATTCATGTGCTTCGGATATGATGGCTAATTTGCTTTTTATGTAATAGCTAAACCAAACGAAAATATCTAGTTAATACGATCATATATATATAGAGAGTGTTAGGATCGGATGAAAACATCTTTAAAATGAGAATAAAGATAACATTTTTAGACTTTTGAATTCATTGATCGGATGGTTTAAAAACTATCACGTTTTTTGGGGTCTTTGATTTCATTGGTCGAATGGTTTAAAAATGGTTACGTTTTTTTATCATATGTTTGACTATATACCTGATCCAATAATGTATACAAATCCTTAAATTGTTAATATTATAGAAGTAATTTTGATTTTAAGATTTAGGATGTAAACTTGACTTTTAAGTAGTTATGGGTGAACATAAACGTAAAGGAGAAATGTTAAATTACAAATTTACCCATGTTCTCACTGTTGTGTATCTTAAAAGGGTTCTCCTTTCAACCTCACCCTATATGTGTGTGTGTGTATATAGGCAAAAGTTCAAACGAGAATTGTTTTTCGTACGAGAACCGCGAGAACCAATCTTAGCTATCCAATTCTCCCTCCTTCAATTGGATTGTCCACCCATGAATTCCTTACATGCACCCTGTCACACTTAATCTCCCTATGCTCTTCTTCCATGAATTTCATTATCCAAAATGAACGGTCAAGATTGGTTCTCACGATTCTCATACGAAAAACATTTCTCGTTTGAACCACATTATATGTTTACATTAAAATTCGTGTTATACATATAATCTTAACAAAAACTTTTTTAACTCCTCTTTAGTAATTATTATCTTGATTCTCATAATTTGTTTTAAAAGTTTTAAAGAGTTATGAAATTAAATGTCTTTTTAAAGCATGAAATTAATTGGATTATTGAAATATGGAAAAACTGGTGTTTTATAATCGATAAATTTGATTGTGTATAACAAATTTAAAATATAATTTAATCTATTTTTAGAATGATGTGCATACCAAATAGAAAACTAGTTTTAATTTTAAGAAAATTTTAATCTAGCTTAGAAGGTTATAATAATTAGATGGATATCTATTATTGATCTACATAAAATGAATGATTATAATGTAGTAATGATTAAAAATTAAGAACTTTAAAATTGATAATGAGAGATAATGTTGAATAGCTTATAAAGTAGTATGGATATAAAAATTATTACGATCGAGATGGTATGAACAATATAATTTTCTTTTTTACACTAACGTATATATGAATAAAGGTGAGCATGGTCTGGATAACCGGACTGGACCGGACCAAAACCGATAAAACCAAAACCAAAACCGAAAATATGTTATTTTTTAAACCGAAAACCGAACCGATTGTATTTAGACAGTTTGGTTTGGTCTCGGTCTTGGTTCAGAATTTCAATTCTAGAACCAAATTAGGACCAATAAGGATTGAAACTCAAGCTAGTTTTAATTAATACCAATAAGGATCACAATTCAAGTTTCAAAGTTCAAAACAAAAATAAGATCCAACAGCAACCATAAATACCAATATAATCTTTCTTCCTTGTTTTTCCATAGGATTTCTTAAAGTTTGCACCCAAATGATAACACAAAGAGTTCCATAGCAGCATATTATCTTCAAAGTAAAACGAAACGGTAATAGAACTAACAAAATATCAGGCTTTAAAGTAGTCATAAATCAAACAAAGTTATATGAGAAGATAAATTATTCACAAACAAGTGCCGCCATAAAACATCAATCCATGCACATCTTCCTTTTTCATTTACGTAAAAACCAAGAGGTTTTTTTAAAATAAAAAATCAAAAGACAGATGAAAATAATGACGTGTTGGGTTGTCATGCTATACAAGGATACTACCATACTACTTTGGAGTTTGGGCTTGTAATCTTTCAATATACCAGTTCAATCCGGTAAAACAACCGAAATTGTGTGGATCAAAACTGATAGGACCGAAACCGATAATAAGAAATTTCATAACCGAAAACCGAACCGAAGATTGTATACGGTGTTGATTCGGTTCGGTCCCCGTCAGTTCGGTTCGATTTTTTCGGGCTAACATATATATGAAATAAAATAGGCGGAGATTAGATGAACGTAAGTTACTTACCTTCTAATTAACCCTAGCCTTGTTTGAATATATTACCTCTTTAATTCCCCTTTTTTATTGTTTCTTAAACTGCGGCCACTCTCTTTTATCTTTTTTGTTTTTTTGGTTTCTTAAATGCTAGTGACTTTTCTTTTCTTTCCTTCGAATTTTTCTAATAGGAAAAAATATCGAGAAAGTTAATATAAATATCAAAAATTATCAATAAAGGTAATATCCAATTTAATATATATATATATTCCCAACAGAGCAAAGAGAAAATACTGATGTGATAAAAAAATGATGACATCATCTAGGACGTAAAAATGTGACTTCGCGGTTGACTAATTCAAATATTAACTAAATATAAGATTAAATTGCTAGAATATTGATAATAACAAGTCAAACATTACACTTAATTATATTTAAAATAAAAATATCTTTAACATTCAAAAATTAAAAATTATAAAAATCATATCAAATTTTTAAGCTTTTTATTCTCTTCGATTTGACACTCTTATTGTTATACTTTTTTCATAAAATGTTAACATGATCAAAATAAAGTCAAACATCTACTTTAAATGTTTTTAGAACAAAAATTAGTTTTAAATTATAAAAATTATATTAAATCGATGAGTATTTTGTTCTTTTCCATTTAACACTCATATTATTATCTTTTTTTATAAAGAATCATTTTTTGAGTAAAAGGTTACACTAACGTAATATGATTATTCATCACATATTTGCACATGGGTTTTTAACAATAGTAACATTAATAAAACATGTGTAACTAACATCATGATCATAAAATGGTGTACGATTGTGGTTGTTTTTATGAAGTTTTACTGAATGGTTGCTCATGTGCAATACGAAGGTGTATTTAGCAGAAGTAACATCAACAACGATGCAGATATTGGTACCAGCGGTAATCAAAAGTGTATAAATTTAAGAGAGAGAAACAATGTAAAACATATTTAACCATTTTACTTTTTTTATGTGTGTGTATGCCACGATTCTCGTAATAAATTTGGTTATTTAACGCGCACACACATATAATATAGAGACGATTCCTTTAAGAACCAAAATTATTACGAAACCACGAGATTCAATTTGAGTCATATCTCAATTTGTTTTGTATTCATTTTGTTTTTTAATGGAAATGGTAAAATGATAATGTAAGCTCTAAATTAATTTTCTAACTGTATTTAATATCACTACTACCATGATTACGATTACTGATTATACCTTAAAACTCAAAAGCATAAATGTGACATATTTAAAAGCATAGTCGTGTTTTTTGTGAGCTAAGTAGTATTAGTTTTTTGCTATCACCAATAAAGACATACGTACACACACACACACACACATATATATATATATATATATATGAAAAAATATCCCGGACAACGAACGGGTATAACACAAGTTTTTTTTTGCCGAGAAACGATTATAAATTTTAATTTGTAATAAAAAATGGTAAAATGGCCTCTTAGACCTAACAAAAAAGGATTATAAATTTCAATTTGTAACAAAAAAGGTAAAATTTCACGCATTATACCCCCCTTTTTGTTACAAATTGAAATTTGTAATCCTTTCTCGGCAAAAAAAATTAAACGTTATTTTTATTAATAAATTTTGATATTTAGATTATTATTAATTTTTTTTTTTGACAATTTACACTTTCTAATACCATATTAGTAGTTCGTTATTCTTTTGCTTTTTGAATGATTATTTTGTATTGTTTTTCTTTTATAACATTAATGCGATTATGTGATAATAAAACCGCTATCTTATAATAATTATGAAAACAAGTGTTTATATTTTATCACTACTACTAGTATTATTATTATTATTATAAAAAGGGTTAGTTTATTAAAATGTATTCAGCTTCTTACATTTTGCTATTATGTGTATCGAACTTTAAAATTTTATATTGTATGTATTAAATATTTAATTTGTCGCTTTTATGTATATTAAGTTTTCTATTACATGTACTAAAGTTATGCATTTTTTCTTTTAATATAAACAAAATACATACAATAGCTACAAATTAAATGCTTTATACACACAATGAAAACTTATGAAGTTCAATACACACAATTAAAAAACGTAACAAGCTAGATATATTTTAGTGAACTAAATCCTTTCAAAAAGGATGACTCTATAAGATTTTATAAAAATGTTTCATATATTATATCTCGATCGTTTAGGAATCAGCCCTTATAATTAAAAAAGGTTTTCAATTTACTACTACTATTACTTTCAAAGATAAAACAATAGAAGACTATATGTAAAGAAAAAAAATCACATTTTTATTTCGGGACTTAAAAAGTTAAACAAACGGCAACTTTTTCTTATCTTTTTCTATAAAACAATAGTCTTTAGCCTAATAGTTATATATATTAAGCTATTAACATTAGTTATGCAAGTCGAGGTTAAAATCATATGGTGTTCTTAGAGATATTAGATCCCTTAAAGACTCTTTTAATTAAAAAAATTGAAATATGTAATATAGATTAAAATAGTTAAAGAGTAATTTCATCCGGCCGCGAAGTGTGGGTAATAAATCTTGTTATTAGCTATGATTTAGGTTCATAGCTCAAATTTATAAGTTTTTATAAATTAGATAAATGATTAGTAAAGATTACTGGTATTTCAAATCAACACAAATGTACTTACTTTATCTCTTTACTTAGGCTATATGAATCTTTTTTACAAATTTTTATTGTTACGTGAGTATTATATTATTTTTTTCTCCCATCTCCCTCTATACAACTTCTATCACTCTAAACCCAAATACATCCCTCTCCAACCATCTTATTTTTTACATTTTTTATTTTTTATTTTATATTACAATTATTTAATTTAAATAGTTGAATTTTTATAAATAATTTACAAGAAATACTATAAAATATTATTATTCATAAAAGTAAACTAATATTTTAACATTAAATTTTAATAATAAAAATACCTAATTTCAAAAAAAAGATCTACTAATTGTTGTTATTTCGTGAAAGCCTTGAAATGTGTTCGATTAAATCCGTCCAAAGGTTATGATATGTTTCTTGGTTTCGCATTTCTCGAAGGTTAGGGTTGTTTCTTGAAGGCGACGAGTACAACATTAGTTTTTGTATATAAAAGAAACTTTATATTTAAAAAATATAATTTTTTTTGAAGAGAGAATGGATAATTGTATGAAATAAGAAAGGTAAAGATGATATTTATAGAAGAGATAGAAGGAAAAAAAGAAATAGTCGTTGGGTAGCGGTAGAAAAAGAAAAAAAACAAAAAATGTTAGCGTGATAGCCGTGACTCACAATCAACATGGGGGTGTAGGGGGGTGGGGGCGGCGGTGTTTGGGCCGGCTCACACACAAACCATCTCCTTCCCGCTAGTTGGATGCACACCGCCTTATAAAGCTGAATTGTTTACTTAAAACCTATGACACTGTTTGGTTCATATGAATCATTTAAATTATTAAGGAATTGAAATCTAATCCTACCATTTTCTCATGTTTTGCTGGAATAGAAATCCTTAGGGATTCTTGCCGATTACTATATTACTCTCACAAACAAGTACTTTTCCCTCTCTCGAAAAACTTAATCGATTTAACAGACACATCCATTTTTGTTTTATGCGCATCAAATGTTACCTAAAGTTATCACAAATATGTATTCACAAATATGTTGTTATTACCGTCACACTTTATTCTTAACCACTTCCTTTACTACCGGCTCATGTTTTATTTTTTCTGAATACATGTCTTGTATCCATCTTTCATCAAATTCTTATGCGTATAATACTTCGATGCATAGGACTAACCCTTTTACATATGTGATCTCTCTCTCTCTCTGTGTCAATAGTTTCCTTGTGTCTCCTACGACCCTCGAGTAACTTTCTGTTTTTCGTTGACCCCATAATTTGCAATGATATATCAAATACCAGATCAACAACCGCTATGTAATACAATTGGTCATCAAGTCTATTTCAATGCTGCATGGATTTTTCTGTGTTGAAAACAATTTTAAAATTTGTTGATCTATAAACCCTATAAGATTAACTATGTATTCCGCTAAATATAAATGATTATACATTTAGTGATAATGACATGAGAGGCCTCTATATTATACAATTTTATAAAATAGAAATATAGCTTAATGCCCAACTATAAACTAGTGTTATATTTGTGCGTTGCTCGAGTACGTAAATAAAATTTTTATATTTGGTAATTTTACACACTCTTTTTTAAAAGATATAAAATAATAGTACACATCTAAAAGTTTTTACTATAATATTAATGTGTTTTTCATGACAAAGCTCTGTCTCGACATTATAAAGACACAAGCATAATATTATTGTTGATATTATGATATCAATGGCTTAAAAGACATTTTATTAACTAATTATATATTTGAATCTTTGGAATTGTAAACTAAACTTGTTAAAAAATAAATAATAATGACATAAATCTAAGTATACACAAATTAGATTATATAAAATTAAGATACTAACATAGAATATATTATGTTTATACATACGAAAATTACATAAGTATAATTTATTATTTAATTAAATAATTGAAGATACAAGATAACATTGAATTCAATTATTCATGTAATAATAACTTTAATTTTATGTTTAAAGTTCTTAGTTAAAAAATAGGAAACTTGAACAATTAACATCTTTAAATAAAATTTCAGATTGTAAGGGTAGTTATAAATTTCACTAACATGAAGGTTGTTTCAGTACATAATAATTGTGTTTGATTATAGTTTATGTATAGTTATTTACTCACACATAATAATAATCCATTTTATAAAGCACTAAAGTGGTAGTAGTTTTGTAAACAACTTTACGCCACTAATCAACGGTTTCAAAAGACTCATTAAGTGGTTATAACATATAAATTTTATCGTAATACGACAAGATCTTAAAAATTAGTATATTTTTAATTATTTTATCGAAATACCAAGAAATCAGTGAAATATCGACTGTATTATGTAGATGAAATGAATATAAAAAACGAATAAAATGTCTAAGAATTACCTACTCGTTGCTCTCGATGGATAAAAAATATTAAAATATACTAATTTAAAAAAAGTCATATTACGATAAAATTTATATCAAAACGTAGATAAAAATGAGACGGTCACAAATATATAATTATTTTTTTCAAAATAAAATATATCACAAGTTATTAAACGTAATTTAAAACAATTTACAATTAATTACATCAATATACAGTTTTTATAAAACCCTCTCGTATATTTCATAGAACCCTCTCACAATTTACATCCAAACCTCCCAATTAATTTGAATTTAAACCGTTTTCTCCTTTTTCTACCTTTCTATTTGTCCATGTCACATTTACATGTCATCAATTACATCATCATTTTTTAACACGTCATACTTTCTCTCTGCTCCGTAAACGGTAAACAATATATATTAAATTATCTTCATTTTAAATTACCTCTGTTGTTCAAGCAGAACGTCATTGGATACTTGGACCAAATCAAAAATCAAGAAATAAGCATGAGGGTTGCCTTTTCGTGAATATATCTACAAAGCATCGAGGGAACATGGAGTACTCGGACATGACCAAAGATGTTATTGTCCAAAAGGATAATTGATGATGGATAACCCCATCCGGCCCCACATGAAACCCAACCCCAAGGAGACCAACAAACTAATTAAAGAAGTTATTAATCTTACTAGCTTAATATCTCGTGTACAAACACAATGGATGCTTAATGTAACTTTTAAATATGTAACGTGACAACAAATACAAACATGTATAATAAAGAAAAAAATTAGGAATAGTACGAGTAGATATACATATTAACAAAAAAATGATAAATTTATTAAAATTTTGGAGTTCATACGTAACACTATAGTAATTAAATATTGAATAAAATATCTAAGTAAAAGCTTAAGTATATAAATCAAGTGATTTTGAAGATGATAACATATAGATAAATGCCAATTTATGAATAATTTAAGTAGAAGTTGAAGTATACACATTAAGTTTTTGAATAAAATAGACAAACTTGTAACTTTTTCGATAAAACCTAACTGTTTTTAGTATAAACTATAAAGTCTTCATAATCATTAAACTTTAAAGTCTCCTCAACAATGTCAAGTAATACTGTAAAATAACTATACCAGCAAGCGAAAATCTGATAAAGAAAGTGGTGAGTACAAACAAATTACTTCTAAAAATTGAATATATAAAGTCAAAATATTATTTGGTTATAAAATGGGCATCAAACTTTAAATATTTACCTTCAATGAAAGGTTACAAAACATAAACCAAGCTCACATAGGGCATTTCTTCACAATGCATACTCAAATTTCTCTGTAAATCATAAAAAACACAAAATATCTTATCAATTATACCTAATTAGAGAAAAACAAAAACCGATTCATAACCAGAATACCTAACCTCTAATTCGATATGAACGGGAATGGATCCGTAGAAACTGCAATCCATACACATTAAAAAAAACTATGTTCTAAAACGATGGCTTAAGAAATTATAAAAATGAAAATGAACTCCTGATTAAAGAGATGGAAAACAACTAGGATGAGATAACTTAACTTTGGTACAATTGCTTAATGTGTAATACCAAGATTTTTTATAAAAATCTTATAAATCTGTATAAGCACAAATTATGAAAAAGAAAGACAATACCTTGAGTCTGTGAGTTGATTTAGTTTTTATAACAAAATTGTAAGTTATAAACTTCCTGTATCATAAACCTCATGTATCATAAAACTGAAGTCAGTGGTTTGTTTAATTTAATGATCATTTACATTTCTATAATGTGTAATACCAAGATTTTTCATAAAAAGTCTTATGAATCTTTATAAACCCAAATAAACAAAAAGAAAGACAATGCCTTGAAGCATGTGGGTTGATTCAGTTTATAATCCTTCGGCCTGCGGTTGCAAAGAACTAAACCGAAAGTTTGTTATAAATTTGTTTAATCCAATTAAAGACACCGAATCATTTTCCGTCATCATTTGTCACAAACTTACCACCAGATTGCTAGATTAATGTGAGCTTCCGTTTTTGCCATTATGTATACCTACAAAAATAAACACATAAATAATCCGACTCTTCTTGGGCAACATTTGATTATGGATAAGAAGATTAGATCCATCAAATGATAATTTTTAAAAAATGATTTTTGTAGTTAGAAAAATACGATGGGAACACTTACACGTCGCAGCGGTAAGAAATTGTTGAATTGGGGCTTTCCTCAAAGAAAAGCTTTAAATACTTCAATTGCAAGAACAAATTGTCATCAAGTATTATTCGATTATGAAAAATAAGATAAGATCCATGAAATTATAATCAAGAAATCACATTCTTGAGTTACAAAAATGAAATGAGGAGACTTACCTCCGAAAGGAATTGATAGATTATGGCTTTCTATGAAATTATAATAAAAAAATCATATTCTTGTTTTTCACTTTTTTGGATCTTAATTAGGTTTTGAAAATTAGTCACATCTAGTTTAGGATCCACGTGAAATTTTTGTCAAAAGAGTGCATAACCTTAGAATTTGCTATATGCTAGAATTTATTTACTTTTTTTACATGAATGACTTTGATTGGTGGAAGCATACCTTCTTTTAAATATACTTACATCACAACTTTTTTCTTTTAATAAAAATAAGAATGAATATATAATATAAGCCAGATTAGTTTACATTAATAATAAAAATTAAATACTGTGAAATTCTAAATAAACAACTACCAAACTATCAATATCATTTTTTTAATGGAATCAAATAAAAAATAAAACATTGTTCGATACAATTACCAACACGTACGTACTTTTCTGTATAAACGCGTGCATTTATTATGAAAATTATAGTATCATACAATTTTCAGAAAATAAAAGTGTAGATGAATAAATATTAGAAATGCCGACATTTATAAAAGAAAGTTAGGGACAGTAGGAGTGGTTAACTCATGCAAAAGCCTCTTATTAGTTATTAGTTACTTTTCTTTTATTCTCAATTTTTTACAAAGAATCTTAAATAATTTATATTCTTTTAAACCAACCCTTAATTTTATAATAATTTGTTAAATAACTCTAAAATTAGAAATTTTTTGTTTATTTATATATCGATAAAATAAAAATATTTTATAAAATATATTTATTTTTGAAAAGTAATTTTATAAAATCTTCTTTGGAATGATAGATTTATATAAGTTCTACAATATATATACTTTTTTCTAGATAAAATTATTTTTTATTGTAATTAACTTTTAATTAAACGGTAAACGTACATATCTATTCTAATTTACACTTATGTTTATGGTGGACTTGAACCCTTATCCTCAAAGAAAAAGATGAACAATTTGAAATTACCTTCATACTGCAAGGCCAAAGATTCTTTGAATTTTCTTTTGATTAACTATATACTTTGAAGTTATGAATAAAATAAAATAAAAAAGAAGTTTTTATAACTGTAACCCACAAAATTTTATAACTAGAAAATTATTCATGTTTATAAGTTATTCTAAATCATACATATATTTACAACAAGTTGGGTTCAAATAAAAAAATTAATGTAAAAAGGATAAGAAGAATTAGGAGTGTGACGTATGACAATTACAGGTAAAGAGTAAATAGGAAATTTTATAATTATCTCTCCTCCTCCTTAATAATCGTACATACCTTTCCTCTCTCCCCCCACATGTTCTCAACCCTAAATTGCATCTCATTCTCCTCCTACTGTAGAAATCGAAAATTGGAAATCGGCAATCGGCGTTGGAGCGGCGGACATTGCTGCTTTCCCGTGTCTGTCTCTTGCGACCTCTATCTCTAATGAGCAATAAAATCACTGTCTTTGAGCATCTCTTTGTTGGTTCTATGTGCACAAGACACAAATTAATACGATATTACTGATAATAAATAAACCCATAAGGTCACACATTTACAATCAATGGACACCAATTACATATTTGAATATGATTTAAATATGTTTCCAACTCATTATATATATATATAAGTATATATGCATTGTTGCATATTATTATTTATGTGAAATAATAATATCACTCTTATATATTGATATAAGGTAATGCATATCAAATACATAAATATAAACATATGATTTTATATATATGTATAAATATATATTTGTTACAAGTAAATTGTTACAGTAACAATTATATAAATGTATATCTATCCTTGTTACAAGTAAAGGTTACTAGTAACAATCAAGTGTGTATATAAAATACATGTAGATGTATTTTATACATAGTATGACATATCTAGTATATCTTTAAAAGATTAATAGCTAGAAATTCTCACAATAAGCAAGAAAGGGGTCATATGGTGTATTCTTGCATAAGACTTAACCAAGACATGTATGTATGGGACAAGTAAGGAAGCAAGAGGCAAGAAGGGACCCTCCCCCCTCTAATTTTCGTCCATAATGCAAGGGAGGGGGTCCTCCCTCTCTTGCTTTGCTTCTTGACTTTTATAATTACATGCATGGTCCCTTTTGTAACATACTTGCATGCTATCACCTTTCTTTGTGTTCTTAGAATTGTTCTAAGTGTTTTATACTTGAAAAACATCCTTACTCTCTAGTATTGGTGTTATTCAAGTTAGCAAAGGTGATACATAAACACATACTCAAAATACATACATCTAGTTCAAGAAGAAAAACAAAGGTTGTTGCTTGCATTCTTGAATATCAAGGGTTGGAGAGACTAGCATCTTGGAGGTGTTGGACTCATTGATTTGTGGATACCTTGGAGGTAGTCTTCTCTTGGCTTCTCATAGATCAACCACTTCACCAACGGTTTACTCACGCTACAAAGGTTGTAGTTCTAAACACCCTATGGTTGGTTTTGTTTCTTAAGGCTTGCATATGAATCATTGGTGGGGAGTTTTAAAAAGTTTAAAATTGTTGTTCATGCTTCCGTTGCCTAAATATATTTTTAAAAACCGAACAAACCCCAACACTCTTGTCATTTAATGCCCTATTTTCATTGTAAAGGGTACTCCACTACTGCACGTTTTGATCTAGGGTTCCAACCACCGTAACTTATCCTTTGATTTAGGGTTGTGACCACCACCGCACATTTCAATTTAGTTTTGAGCATCTACATCTCTAGTCATCGTTCCAGATCTGCCGTCGAGGGTGTTGTTAAGATTTTCAAGATCATCAGAGGTAATATGCAGTGAATAACAAAGCGGCTTTTGCAGCCTATTTTTGAAATAGAACCTCGCATTTTAGTGTCTGTTTTTTATCGATATATTGTTTCATCAAGTACGTGTGTATGAGGTTTCAAATTTTGTTAATTTCGTATGTATCAGGTTGTGCATTCATCAATTTTATATGTATTAGTTTCAAAATTGTTCATCAATTTCGTATGTATCAGTTTCAAAATTGTTCATCGATTTCTTTTGCATCCATTGTTGAATTCGTTGGATTGTGCATCAGTGTTGAATTCCTAAACCCACGTTTCTCTTAGTTGTCATTCATCGGTGGAGAAATTTATTCTGCATCACTATATTATTGATGATTTCTTGTTGTGCACCAAGGTATAATTGATGATTTCTTACTGTGCATCAAATCTCTTGATCCGTTTGTCTGTACATTTTTGAATTTTGAATCATTGTTTTCAGACGTGAAATTTGATTACGTGATTTTAAGTAGTGGTTAAATAATCAAAAAACTATTACATCCTTAACCAACCAATTTTAATTAATTATATTAAAAAGAAAAATTAGTTATCAACTATCAAATATGATAATTCTAATAGTTAAGAATTTTCCTTAATTACTCTTTTTACTATAATTTTCTTTTTATAATAACCAGACCAAATTTATAACTATTTAAGTATATCTGAATGACATAAATTCATATGAATTTTTCTAATTAAAAGAAAATCAATGCTAAATTTTACTTTTTTCAATTTTATATCATAAAAGAAAATTTTCCACTACAACACGAGGATTTAAAAAAGCCTCGTCTGAAAAAAAAAACGATATGTATAGAGTGCTAGCTAATTCCTTAATTAATAAATTAAGCTGTCATAAAATGTTCAATCTCAATATTTAAATAAACTACAAACTAATACGACAGATATGCAGTTGTGAAGTCACCCTACCTAAGCTACCTACTTAATTATTTGTCAGTAGATTAGTAGAAAGCTAGGTATGTTTTAGAGATGGAGAAAGAATGTATATATGGATATATGTTAGTCTAAAGGATGCTACTATTTAACCTTTCTCTTCTTACAAATTTAAATATCAAATCAAGAATGTTTATTTTTTAATGTTACTTTTTCACTCACACATGTTAAATCAAGAAGGATTGTATAGATAATTAAGGGAGGTTATATAGAATTACCCTCATCTAAAATATCATAAATCCAGCTCACCTACATAATATCTTTATCTTTATTCTCTAATATTCTTATATTGGATCTATATATATATATATATTCCTTCAACTACATGATTAAATATTTCCACGTGTTAATTGGTTTATGAATATATATATATATATGTGTAATTATTGATGTGCTTAATTTTCTTTTCCTTCAATATTACTGAATTAGTGCAGTCATAAGATACTCTGAATTTTTAAAAAATGAAAAAAAAGAAGAATAAAATAAGTAAAGGTATAAATAAAACTATTTTATACTTGCGATGATTTCAATCTAAATAATTAAATATGGAGAAGTCCTAACAAGTGAACCTAAGACCCATATATATATAGGTCCTTTCTAGACTCTTATTTATTTACATAACAAACCCCTACACTTGCATATAATTATGATATAGATCCATGCATAAACGCCCCGACAAAGTAATGTCATAAAAACACATTTACTTCGCAAGGGGTTAATATTTAGATACGTACGTGGATGCCACGATACTGTATGTTGTTTCCCATAAATTCATCTCATGATATTTGTGTCTAACAAAAAAAACGAAATATTGAATCATATATAATTATATATATATATGGGTTTTATTCAAAAGCATAGTCCAGCCGGACAATTTTTAGTCATTAGATTTCAAGATCAATAGTTTAGATTTAATCTTACATAATAATTAAAATTGATTTAAGTAAGGATAATTTCGACTTTTTGCGATTGGTCTCCACTTTCTCTTTCCTCTAGTTTATTTAAAATTAATTATCTCACAAACCGGTAATCGTTAGACGAAACCAATTATACCGTTGCGATCCTCGTGTTCCCCTCTTTTATTAGAGAGGTCACTTGATATACTTCTGACAAACTTTTTTTTATTTTGTTAATATATAATCACATGTGATTCATAACAATATTACATGTGTTGTTTTACTAAATTTTTTATCTTCTTAAATTATATATCATTTAACGTTTATTAATTTTGAATGTTTTCTTAAAAAATCAATGTTTGCTTAAAACCGTTTATACATGTATGTACATATTCAATTTCACCCAATCCAATTGCATTGTCTACCCATGAATGCATATATTGTGTACTAGCAACACCATATCTCCTCTATCAAAGATCCAGATGTGTTCTCCTTCGAATTCGATGTCTTTTATATTGGTTCTCGTAATAAGAATTGTTCTCGTTTGAACAATCCACTATGCAATCATATATGATTGAATACCAAATATCATGTTTTTTGGTATTCAATCACAAGTGAATCTGTACAAACTCTCTTGTGCTTCTGTACAAAATCACATGTGATTAAATATGCAATCATATGTGATTGAATACCAAATCTTATGTTTTTGGTATTCAATCACATGTGATTGAATCTGTCAAATATGTGACATAAAAATGCTACATTTAATTAAATCACCTGGAATTATTTGCATGTATAAGATATAGACAATCACATGTGTTATGAAACAACTAATAACTTAGAATCAGTTTCAATTGTTGATTTTTTTGTTACTAAACCATAGAACTTCGCCGGATTATCAAACACCAAACTATAATTTTATAAAGACTATATTGATCACACATCTGTGAATCACATGTGATTATACTTTAATAAAATTTAAATTCAATCTAACAAAATGAGAAAAAAAATTTGTCGAAAGTATATCAAGTGACTTCTTTAATAAAAGAGGGGACACGAGGATCGCAACGGTATAATTCGTTTCGTTTAATGATTAAAGGTTTGTAAAATAATTAATTTTAAATAAATTAGAGGAGAGAGAAAGTGGGGACCAATAGTTAAAAAGTTATAAATGCCCTCTTTCATACAAATATATCAATTTTTTATTATAATCTAAGATTGAATTTGAATTATTGAATCTTAAAATCTAATTACTATAAATTATCCCTCAGGACTATAAATTAAATTAGGACTATATATATATATATAAACTTGTGTATTAGTCTTTGGAGCAATAATGATTTAATTATCAAAGTTTTACTTCAGTCTTGTTTAATCATTAAAGTTTTTTTTCAAACAATTTTATCATAAAGTTTGAATTTATCATTATTTAATTCTCAAAGTTACACCATCTTTTTGGTTTAAACCTTAAAGTTTTTTCTCAAACGATTTAACCCTAAAATTTTTGTTAAAAAATGATTAAACCCTCTAAGTTTTGTTAACTTTTCAATAAAAAGTAAAATGCATAATAAGTAGAGAGAGTAAAATCGAAAACCATACAGAACTTAAGTGATTAATAAGTTTTTTTAACAAAACTTCAAGGTTTAAATCATTTGAAAAAAAGTTTGAGGGTTAAATCATAACAAATTCAAACTTTATGGTAATTTCGTTTAAAAAAAAACTTTGATGGTTAAACCAAAATTGAACGAAAACATTGATGGTTAAACTATTATTAACCCTTAGGGGGTGTTTGGTTCAAGTATTGTTTTTGGAAAGATTGGGATTTCAAATGGGATTGGTATTTGGTGGGATTTGCATTTAGTGGGATTTAAAATCCCATCTTGTGTTTGGTTCATATTTTTTAGGTGGGATTTCCACCACCACTAAACTCCATCAACAGCCAAAGACGGCGGACGATGAACGACGGCGACGGCGGAAGACGAACGACGGGGGACGACAGCGAACGACGGCGGACGACGAACGAACGACGACAGACGACGGTGAACGAACGAAAAACAGTTCTCGTTTGAACTTTTGCCTATATATATATGTAGTGAAAAGTTAATTTGAGAACCGTTTTTATTGCGAGAACCGTGAGAACCAGTCTTAGCCGTCCAATTCCCCCTCCTTCAATTGGATTGCCCACCCATGAATTCCTTACATACACCCTGCCACACTCAATCCCCCCACGCTCTTCATCCATGAATTCCATTATCCAAAATGAACGGCTAGTGGTTTTCGCAATAAAAGCGGTTCTCAAATGAAGAGGAGGTTGTGATGAGTTTTGTTTATGAGTATGAATCAAGAGGATAGATAAAACAATACAAACAATAATACAATTTAACTTAAAATGAATATAAGATAATATATCGTTGTGATTGTCAACCAATAATGAAATATTATAGTAGCTTATTACTGAAAACTGCAATGTATATTGACTACCATTAAGAATTACAATCTATTGCAAGAAACGAAAATTATTGTAGGAATATGATAAAACACAGTCTGAAGCGTCCGTCTATTGTTATATCATACAAAAAAAATTTATATGTATATAGTGGTTAAATATATAGATATATTGGAAATGAATTTCTAAGAATAAATATGGTATAGGAGGGGTAAAACTTCTTGAATTGTATATGAGGGGTAAAGGAGGGGTATTTTAGTAAATTTACTCTTATTAAAATTAAGGGTTTTTAGGTAGTAGATGCATTATATAGGAGTAAGATAAGTATAATGATCTCATGAATCAAAAGTTAATATTAAAAATATATTATTAGAAATAATTCACTTATAAGTATTGGTTTAAATTCATTAATTGTCGATTATGTTTTCAATATTTATTTGTTTAAATTCATTAATTGTGAACGTAAAGGAGAAATATTTTAGTAAATTTACTCTTCTTAAAATTAAGAGTTTTTTAGGTGGTAGATGCATTATATAGGAGTAAGATAAATATGGTGATCTCATGAATCAAAAGTTAATATTAAAAATATATGATTAGAAATAAGTTAGTTATAAGTATTGGTTTAAATTCATTAATTGTTGGTTATGTTTTTAATATTTATTTGTTTAAATCCATTATTTGTGGACGTAAATGAGGGGTATTTTAGTAAATTTACTATTCTTAAAATTAAGAGTTTTTTTAAGTGGTAGATGCATTATATAGGAGTAAGATAAGTATGGTGATCTCATGAATCAAATGTTAATATTAAAAGTATATGATTATAAATAATTCACTTATAAGTATTGGTTTAAATTCATTAATTGTGGGGGTAAATGAGGAGTATTTTAGTAAAATTACTTTTTTTAAAATTAAGAGTTTTTTTAAGTGGTAGATGCATTATATAGGAGTAAGATAAGTATGGTGATCTCATGAATCAAATGTTAATATTAAAAATATATGATAGAAATAATTCAGTTATAAGTATTGGTTTAAATTCATTAATTGTCGGTTATGTTTTCAATACTTATTTGTTTAAATTAATTAATTGTGGGGGTAAATGAGGGGTATTTTAGTAAATTTACTCTTCTTAAAATTAAGAGTTTTTTAGGTGATAGATGCATTATATAGAAGCAAGATATATATATATATATATATATATATATATATATATATATATATATAGGGATGAGATCAAATAAAAAGAAAATTAAAGTAAAAAGTGTAAAAGAGATGATTATTTGATCATTTTTCGGTATATATATCAACTGATAATCGTTAGTTCATCGTCTTTATTGATTAAAACTAGTTCTTTATCAATTTCTTTTTGATTTCAAATATAGATTTTGAAAACAAAATTTTAGAATAATTTGTTGATGAACAAAATGCTTTCATCTAAAAAGTGATGAATATGTTGGATTCATCAAAAAGAAATTGATGAAGAACTAGTTTTAATCAATAAAGACGATAAACTAACGATTATCAGTTGATATATATACTGAAAAATGATCAAATAATCATCCCTTTTATCCTTTTTACTTTAATTTTCTTTTTTACTTGATCTCTACCCTATATATATATATATATATATATATATATATATATATATATATGGATGGCCACGTTCAGTCTACTTCTTAATTTTTATGATATATAATGCAATAATTAGTATTTACCTCAATCTTAAATGATAAGAAAACGTTTTGGGACACATTATTTTGTTGAGTAATATCCTATATCGAACGGAAAGTGATTTTGTAATGTACTTAATAAGGGTTATTGTTACTACTCTCATAACCAATTTGTTATAAGTTAGAACCCCATAAACTTACGTGGTATCAGAGCAAGGTTCACCTGTGGTTGGTCAAAGGCTACACGGAATCCGTGTAACCCATAAATATACACGTGTTAGGCGTTGAAAATACATGAGGGACGTATTGAGTAATGTCCCACATCGAACGGAAAATATTTTGTAATATTCTTAATAAGGATCATGGACTATTCCTCTTATAAACAATTAGTTTTAACTTTTAAGTTATAACCTACAAAATTACATATTTGACATCTCGTATTGTCGTTGATTACTTATATTGCCATTATTGGTGACTTTTTCAATGGAGGTTGAGTTCTTATTATGCCCATCGTTTCTTTTTTAATAATATATGAATATGAATAGTCCGGCTGACAAGTAATAACACCCCTAAATGGAATAACTAATTGTACTTTCTCTTACGTTTTTACCTAAAATTGCTAAGAAAACTAAAAAAAGTTACTTGGATATATGTTGGCACTAAATTCATACCCAATCTTATTTCTTTTTTCTTTTAAAAAAGATCGTTGCAAAACTATCGACCATAGTCGTCAACGCTACCTCTCTTTTAGCTATCGTCAGAGTACAACTACGTACATGACACTTAGACGCTACTATGTATTTGGACCTCATCATTCTCACATATCATACATGACACATCACTCAATTATAGTTTTCAATACTGGTCATACACTTACATATATTACATCATAGAGGGTTCAATTTAGATTTATAAAGAATCGAAATAGAATCACCTAAAAGATGTCAAAACCAAAGCAATAAACACAGTTAATACGATGAACTTAATAATTTTGTTTTCTAGATCCGCCCTACAACCTTAACCACGAGCAATTAGGAGTGAGAATTATCGATACGACACGAACCCGACTAGTAAATAAACGGGTTTGAATTGAGTATAAATATGTTTGAGCCATTTTGGAGTTGACCCACCAACCCGTATAAATATACGGGTCGTGTTCAGGTTTGATAACCGGTATAAGTTTTTTTTGATATTTTTAAATTTTCTGCTCATCCCCTTTATTTCCATGTTTCCTACTTCCTATTTTTCTATTGGGTTTTTTTTATTATTACTTAATCATAGTAAACCTAATAAAAAACAAATTTATCGTTTCCATTTAATTTGTTCTCTTATTAATTTAAGATCATCGAGAGTAGACACTGTTGAATAACCAATTTTTTTATCACTTGCAAATAAATTGTTTGCCCAAAGTTGAACTTCGGTTGGTATTTTGCATTTTGATTATGTATTTTTAAAAAACAAGAAACAAAATTAGTAAAATTAGATTCACTAACCCGTTAACTCGTTTATGACACGTCAACCCGCTAACCCGTATATTTAAACTGGTTACGCGGGTCTTGTTGTGTCACTCACTTTGACATGAATAATCATATATGTCGGGTTTGTGTCATAAGTCATAACACACTGACCCACCAACTCGTTGTAGATAATAAAAACTTCGTAGGTATTTTGTATTATATTAATAACTATTTATAAAATATAAGAGAAACCTCATTAAATCATAGCCTATTTATATAATAGGATTTAAACATCTTATATTAAATCCTAATATTATAAGTAGAGAAGTAAATAGAAAGAAAAAATAATAAAATATATAATTTTTGATTGATTTTTACGTGGTTGGGAGGGAAATATCATATGATGGTGAAAGATAGGCATGTGGGGGCCACAGACGTACGACACTTCAATCACACGATGTAAAATCTTAATCACGGACTTGTAGAAAACAACAATGACTACTCAAACACTCACGTTATACCAATCCGGCAATCCCCACCACGTTTCTATCGATTTTTACGTTTTCAATTTATTAAAATTAAAACATTCATTCATCTATTCTTTCTTATTTATTCTTCTATAATAAAATAAATTTAAAATCAAAAAAGAAAAATACTCCGTACAATTTGTGTGGTGTTAATACAATCCTTTCTATATATCACCATCTCATGTATTATAATTTCCGGAACGTAAAACTGTAATTATACGATCATGTTATATCAAGAGATCAACTCTCTTTACTTTATAAATAAATTAGAATCCAGTTATAGCAAATATCTTGTTTGGTTCAAGAATCTAGAGTACTTAAAATCAAAGGGGATATAGTATTTTGTTATTTTCATCTTTTATATATGTCTCAAACAGAAAAGAAGATAGTATTTTGTTATATTCATTAACTCCCAGCCTGTTCCAAATCAGTCGTCATAGGTTAATTTCCCTCTTGCTCTAATGACTAATCAATCTCGGAAATTAATTAAGCTGGTATGTACGTATTATTTTGGTTTTGGAGGATTGAATCTTTTGTAAAGATTCAATATCTAAATCTATAAAGCATTTAACACTCTTTCTCCTTCTTAATTTTAAGACTTCTTAAAATTCAATCAAAACAACATCTTCGCATTTCATTCTATTTAACTTAATCTCATTCACTCAATTTTTAACAATTCCAATCTCTCTCCTATTTACTTTAACTTTTTATTCAATTAAAATATACTCTTACACAAACATAATTATACATCCATAACAATATAATTTATAATATCTTATTAACTTCTTTATCCTTATTTCACAAATATGATTTTTTTCCTTATTTTAATGTCTTTTTGATTTTATTTTTAAAATTAATAAAATAGTTTATGCAAATAAAAGAAAATTTGAAAAAAATGGGACATGTTGCTAAAGAAAATTTTTTGTGATATTGAATTTTGCGAATAATATATCATTACATTTTTTAAACCGGCATATTATAAAACAAAAACTATTCAACTCCGCATCATTGCGCGGATACGATGCTAGTTACTATATAAATCATTTAATATTCTCTTTTTTTTAATTCTAAGACTTCTTAAAATTCAATCAAAAGAAAATCTTGACTTTTCATTCTATATAAATTAATCTCATCTACTCAATCTTTAACCATTTCACTCTCTCTCTTAATTTACTTTAATTTTTTATTTATTTAAATATACTCTCTTACACAAACACAATTATCCACCTAAATCAATATAATTTTCAAAACCTTATTAATTTATCTCTCTTTATTTCATAAATATAAATATTTTTTCTTATTTTAATGTCTTAGAATTTATTTTTAAACTAATAAAATAGTTGATGCAAATAAAAAAAAATGGACATATTATTGAAGAAAACTTTTTCGTAACATTGAATCGCGTGAATAACTATTATTATATTCTTGATAGTGACATATTGTAAAACAAAACTATTTATTGCCGCTGCATTGTGCATGTATTATGCTAGTGTATATATATATATATTATATATATATATATACTTGCATAGTTAGTTATCCAGGGCTTGATTACTGATTGTTTCAATTGGTGGGATATATATCCCTCGGACCATATATATATATATATATATATATATATACATGGGTACGTACGTGATTCTTGAATTAAGCGATTTTCTCAAGCGGGAATTAAGCTGATTTGGTTGAAAAGGGAAATAAAAAGTGATTCTATATATTGCTTTTGAAACTGCATACATGCATTAGTATAACTGTAAGTCGATGGATATCTGTGTGGAAATCAGTGAACCATTTGGCCTTTTCATCTTCTACCAACTCATCCATCACCAGATATATATACTTAATTAATTTCTACCTTTTTTCCTTGAATATTAGAGATAATAATAATAATAATAATAATAATAATAATAATAATAATAATAATTTAGGAAGAAAACTGATCGATCGAGCTGCTTAGATTGCTCTTTAAATTAATCCTTTGAATGAAATCCCTTAATTAAATTTAATTTGTTTAGTTGGTATTGTTTTGTTCCCTCTCTTTGTAATTCTCTCTCTCTCCTTCCTCTCTCTCTCTCTCTCTCAGGTTTATATATGTATGGATAAAAAAAAGGCGCTCCCACAGGACCCACACCCAGCCACTTCCTACAATTTATTAGCGCTACTAATATTTAAAGTTTTAACCTTTTAAACTTCATTCTGTTTTACCTTTATTAAATAAATAATATTTCAACTTTGGAATTTTTTTAAAGGTATTATTAGAATTAGAATTTGGAATTTAGCTAGATCGTTTATACTATCTTAATAAAAAACTATTTTACCGGTTTACATAGTTAGATATTTTTTATATTATATTTAACCCGGTTAATTATTTTATTATTTTTAAATATATGGATAATTAATATATTATATTAGAAGGATAATTGGTAGAACTTAATTATATATAAAAGTAACATTTTCTAAATAAGAAAACATACTGAAAAGGAGATAACTTTGATAAATAGAACGTTTAATTCGTAATCGTTGTTATAACTTACGTTAGGTGACCGATCAGATAGTCAATTTCTATTTATGGAAGATGCTTATTCAAGTTCTTACCGCTATTAATTGTTAACAGCCATAATTAAACTGGTAATAAATACTAGCATGGTACCCGCGTAATGCGGCGACATCAAATAATTTCTACTCGATAACTTGTTCGTTTTGGTAATTTACGTAATACAGTGACAACGAATAATTTTACATTGGTAACATGTCTATTTTTTTTATTTTCCTGTTCTTAATCAACTCTTTTATTATTTTTAAATAAACTTTGAGAATAATTAAATAAGAAAAAAAGTCTTTACTTATAAAATAAGTTAATTGCATGAAAATACTGAGTGTAAATTATAATTTGAAACTATATAAAATTAAGAGATTAAGAAAATAGTAGGGTTTAGTCCCTAAAAATGTATCAAACTTGTCACATTTTGCTATTGTGTGTATTCAACTTTTAAAGTTACCATTTAATGTATTGGACTCCCAAAAGTTACCATTTTATGTATCCGGTTACCTATTCATCAGGTAACCGGTAATTCTCTATTTTTTAAATTTTTTTAATGCCAAGTCATTAATTTATATCCACATCAGTAATTCTTATATTACTTTGAGAAAAAACGAAGAACATGATGAAGATCATACAAATAAACACAAGAAACATTTATGTCTGGAAACAAGAAAAAACTAACAACACAAATAGATATTCAAAACATAAATTAGAAGTTTGCAACATGCTAAAAATCTAACAAGAACCCTAAAGCTGTAATCGGGCAAGCAAGAAGAACAAGAACCTAAAAGAAATCTAATACTGAAACCCAAATTTGAAATCCAAAGAGCAAGAACCCTAAAATAAAGAACCATATGAACCTAATCGAAGTTGAATCTTGTTAAGAATCAAAATCAAAACTCAAGCTTTGAGTACATCTCGACATAATCTAGAGCTATACACAAGCCTCCATTAAAGATGATGAATCTATTATGAATCCTATCGAAATCCCAAAAGAAATTCATACATATTCGAGAAACCCAGAATACAGAAATACCACCAAATCAACAAACCCTAAATCCAATAACCTAGCAAATCGACGAACCCAGAATATCAAAAACCCTAAATCGATACACCCACCAAATCGACAAACCCAACATACCGATTTGAACCCTAAACCTTAAAACAAACCTGTAATCGCCAGAGAAAAAACATAAATCGTAAGATGAACTAGAATCAGAGCTCTCTGGTGGGATGAACTCCAATTTGTGGAATCAGAGGTCTGGTGGGATGAACAAGAACTCGATTGACAGATCTGAACATGAATTTATGGAATCTCGTGTGATGTAGCAGATGAAGATCGAGTCACGGATGAAGCAGATTGAGCCCTGTACGGATCTCGTTTGATGAAGATTGACTCACAAATGAAGCCAAAACATGAGCCGAACATGGACTTGTGGAGATCGACTCGCAGACCATCTCATCTTATTATTATTGTTATGTTATTATTATTATTAAAAGTAAATTTTAATTTTGTTTTTGATTTTTTTAGTATGAAGTGCCATGTCATTTGCCACGTCGTTAGCCACATCAGTAAAACCAGTGCCACATCACCATGTAACCTGCTATAGCAGGTTGGGTACATTAGATGGTAAGTTTTAAGAGTCCAGTACATTAAATGATAAGTTTTAAAGTTGGATACACACAATAGCAAAAGGTGACAAGTTGGATACATATTTAGGAACTAAACCCAAAATAGTAAACTAATTTGAAACTATTAATTTATGAGTTATTTAAATTTTTTTAAAAATATATGTTTATAAATTCTTATTATAGATTATTTAGATTTATGAGTTTTACTTGTACACATTTTCTGATAATTATGGTAAAATATTTATTACATGATATAATATTTAATATAAAAGGTTTGATTATGAAAGTATTTTTTAATAATTAAGTTAATTTATTTGAATTTTTTAAATATGGAAGGTTTAGTTATTAAAATAGAATATAAGATTTTTATTAACTCTATTTAATAGTTACTTTATATAACAGTTTCCATTTAGTTTATATGAGTGGTAATTTAGTAATTTCAAAAGACTTAAAATTTAAAAGATTAAACAAAATACCTAAATGCTTTCTAATATAGTATAGATAAGATAATTATTTTGTTTAGTTAATTACTTGAGTCTTTTAGGTAACGACAACCTAGTTAATGATCATGATTAAAGGCGAATACTTGTTCCAGAAAGAATAAATAGACTAGATTTGTGCTTTTGAAAATTTAATCTATTTGGTTAGAAAATTAGATTCAATTACTAGATATTGTAAATCTATTTAGTTTTGGTATATATATGTTTATAAGAGTTGTGTTCAATAAAATCTATTTAAAAAACATAGTTCTAAAATTTTAATATTCAATCACAGGTGATTCGGTATACAATCACATGTGATTTGTAAAAGCATCACATTTGAATTACGAAAAATTACGAAAATGCCACTTCGCCCAAATTTTTAAAATTTAATCTGGACAATTGATCCAAACACTAAAATTAGTCTTTTAAAACTATAAATTAATTATAGGTTATATTGAACATTTTTCATGTTTATTAATATAACTTAAAATTTAATTTTTTAATGAAAAATGCTAACCACAGTCTTAAGGGTTGTGGATAAGAGTAATAAAATCTGATTTTAATTTTTAAAAATAATAATCGCATGTCATATATAGAAAGTTTAAATACTAATTAAAAGATGTTTCAGGTGGATTTGTTTATAAACATGGAAGGTTAATTATGAAACATGAGTTATGATTGTTATTTTTAAAAATTATAATATTTATTTTACTTTTATCCACGCTTTGGTTAGCATTCTTCTTTTTTTATTAATTAAAAATAAGGGTAATTTTGCTAATTATTTTTCTATCGCTCTCTATGTACTCCGTAAAAAGAGTGTTTTACAAATTAAAAAAACCGTTAACTAGGTAACCCTCTAAAGGATTAAATACAGTAAAGGTTTACATCTCTTTTATGTAGTTTAAAATTTTATAAGACAGTTTTATATTTATACGTTTATTAGTTTTGTCTTAAGGAACGAACCAGATGTGACACTAAAAAAGGATTAAAATTCTCTTATATTTGGCTAAACATAATTGATCATATAAGTAAAACATATAAAAAATCTATTATTAATTTAAAATAAGAAACCAATCATATTATAAATATAAATAATGTAAATAAAATTATATAGAAGAGTTGAAGTAAAAGTCAAAAGTTACTCACGGAGAAGGTATCAATTGTGGTCCACTTGAGTCTCTGCCTGACCGACTTTACATACAACCCGTGTGTGTCAACATCTCTCTCTCCCCCTCTCTCTCATCAAAAATATTCTCTTAGTTCTTAATCGGATACTAACTAGCTAACTCATGGCCGATTCTTCTTTCTGACTAATAAGACTCGAAGCAAAATTAAGAAGATCTCCAACCGAATTTAATTAGTGGAGGAATTGAAGCAGTGCGAATATGTATGGAAATTCCATGCTATTTTTTCCTCATCTTTGAATTGAAGAACGATGCTTGCTGAATCACATGGTCGTCGTCATCATCATCTTTATCCATTTATCTATTTTTAGTAGCTTCGGTTATTGTTATCGATCTATAACTCAAACCCAACCTGCAGCTGATTGAATATGATGTCTAGTGATGGCTTCTCATCACCTCCTCCTTCTTCCCTTACAACGCCTTTCATCCACGACTCAATCACAAACCCTAACCCTAATTCTTCAAATCCATCTGCTAAAAGAAAACGTAATCAGCCTGGAAACCCAGGTAATTTTTCCTTATCAAATTCCTTTCATGTTGATTGAATTCTTTCTGTTTGGTTGTACGTACGTACGTTGTTGTTTAATGGAGTTTATAGATCCAGATGCAGAAGTAATAGCGTTATCACCCAAGTCGTTGATGGCCACAAACCGATTTGTGTGTGAGATATGCAGCAAGGGATTTCAAAGAGATCAGAATTTGCAGCTTCACAGAAGAGGTCACAACCTCCCATGGAAGCTCAAGCAAAGAAACAAACTTGAAGTTGTCAGAAAGAAGGTTTACATATGCCCCGAAATAACCTGTGTTCATCATGACCCTTCTCGAGCTCTCGGAGATCTCACCGGTGTTAAGAAGCATTTCAGCCGAAAACATGGCGAAAAGAAGTGGAAGTGTGATAAGTGCTCCAAAAAGTACGCTGTTCAGTCGGACTGGAAAGCCCATAGCAAGATTTGTGGTACAAGAGAGTACAAATGTGATTGCGGTACCCTTTTTTCCAGGTACGTACGCGCTTGTGAGTTAATTAACTAAACGAATTCTAGTTCTAAGGATTAATTAGATTGTGTTTGATATAGTATTGTATATCTTAATTTACGCAGCAATAATCAAGGCACCTTAATAACTATTAATATCCAAATTAAGATTACTGCTTATAAATTTATTCCCATCGTAATGAATGTTAAATTAAACAGGAAAGATAGCTTCATTACGCATAGAGCATTTTGTGACGCATTAAGTGAAGAAAACTCAAGAATGGCGTCGTTTCAGATGGTTCAATCCACCGCTAATCTCAATTTCCAAACCGATTTGATGATGACGATGAATAATGGCGGTCGTGATCATAGGAATATTATGAATCCACGGTTTCCTCCGGGGATATTTGCTGGCGGTGGCGGCTACGGAAAAGCTGGTCCGGATGGAAACGGGATGATGAAACCCAGCAGGTTACCAATGTGGTTGCACCACCATGACAACATTAATCCCCTCGAAAACTCCACTACCGCCTTTGGATCATCAAGCTCCAGCAATAACAATGGCGGCGGGCTATTGTCATCGGAGATGGTGCAGTGGCTGAACACAAGTGCTACTCATGAAAGCTGTACAGTCGAAACATTTACAGAATTGCCACAAGGCGGGTTATCCTTAAAAGAGGAATTAGAAGATAGCAGCAACAAATTAGGGGGAGTTCATTTGAATCCATTGAATAATTATTACGGTGGCTGCGATCCGAACCCGCCACCACCTCCGCCGCATATGTCCGCCACTGCCCTTCTACAGAAGGCGTCTCAAATGGGGTCCACAAAAAGTAGTGCCAGCGATAATGTCTCTTGCGGGTTTGGACTGAGTGAACTCTCGTCCGGGTTAAGTTGTTTGAACCGCCAATCGGAGAACTTGAGTACTGATGGCGGAACGATGAACGGTGATCAGGGACTGATGATGATGATGATGGCGGGGTTGACTCAAAAGACCGGCGGAGTTGACTCCAGTGATCAGCAGGGGAACTTGACCAGAGATTTCCTTGGCGTTGATAGAAGAGCAGCATTTAGTTTGCAGCAAGAACTATTCAACAAGTTCACTTGTTCCATGAATGATTCAAGCACGGCTGGATTTAGTGGAAGCCTATAAAGTTGTCATGGAAAAAGAATATGTATTTTGGGATGATAAAAGTGACATTGACAATGCATAATGTTGGTCGCGTAGTCCTATATATACATATAGTTGCTGTCATGGTGAGGGAACACGACCAAATGATCTGGTTCGGAGGTTTGGTCCGGTGTTGTTTGATGTTACCGGTCGATTGTTTAATTCATGTAATGCTAGCTGCTGACAATTTATTTGTTTTCGTGAAGAGTGGCAATAAATATATATTGTGATGGCCGTAAGGCTATATCATAGTACTAGTTTTGTGACATCGACCGTACGTTTATGATTTGCAATGAGTCGATCGCTTGATCTATATATCATCATGAGACGACTCACATTAACTATTTAGATCTTGTAAGTTGCGTAATTTTCGGTTGAAGGCGTTTGATCAATATAAGCATTTAATCGTACGTGCACACTTTTGAGGTCTCAATTTAATAAGTTGGTTAGCTTTTGGGACTGATCGAAACAGTGATACACATGAGCGAAGGCGTTTGAGATAAATTAAGAAAACGTTAAGAGGGGCCGGTCTCATATTGGATCCGGCCGGCCGGCCCGAGGAGCCTGTCAGATGTCCAAGTTAGTCTTTGTCTGAAATTAATGGGGGATGAGTCTAATTACCAAATGGGTGGAACTCGATTAGCAAGCAACTACATATCTGCGAGCACTGAGCACGGGATACACAAATTAATACGCCTCATGCATGTGTACATAAGTATGGGAGATCTGATTGAGGTTTGTGAGATTGATTACAAACGTTATAAGGCTAGGGTGTGAGTTTTTGGTATATCCCGTCCTCTTTAATTTGCTCGAGTCGGTATTTATAACCGACGATGGCAAGTAAAACCTTTTAACATGTGAGAAAATCCTAGTTGTTAGTATTAATACAGATAAACGCTCCAAATCAAAAAGAATCTTTACAGTTCTAGCTTCGATCAGCTTCAATTCTAACTAGTTTTACCAAATATTCCTAAAACCGGCTTTGAAGGAACTAGCTTTATCAATTATGTTGAGACGGATTTATTGGGTGGATCCTGCTATTATTCAAGTGATGTAGGTCCAACAATTTTCTTATGCATGAATATAGTCCAAATTAATTAACACACGCAATTAATTAAACGAATTTCAATATATTTGTTTAAATAAAAAAAGAACGTATTTTTTACCTAGCCAGCTTCTAGTTTGTCCCTTTTGCCGTGCAAAAAAAAAGCTGAACGTGTTTTATCTTTAAATTCTTTGGTAGAGTTGAATGCTCCAAGCATGCGCATGCATCCTTAATTTCCTAATCATAAATGATTAATTAGAGTACTAATCCGTATAGTATTTGATTAATAATAATATAATTACACGAAAATGTTCTCACTTAATAGAATGTTAGTTTAGAATATTCTTTGTATAAGGAGATATAATGACGTCATGTATAGTATTTCAATAAAACCTTTTCTTTTTGTTCGTCGTAGTTATCGTTTGAAAGAAAAATGACAAAAGTAGCAGGAATAAAAAGTCAAAGTAAGCGGCTACTCCTTTTTCAGATTAAATAAATAAATGTATATATAAGAGTTTAAACGAAAACTATTTTTCGTACGAAAATTGTGAAAACCAATTTTAACAGTCTAATTTCTTCTTATTTCAATTGGATTATCCACACATGAATTCCTTACATGCATCTTGTTACACTCAACCCCCAATGCTCTTTATCAATGAATTTCATTATCCAAAATGAACGGTTAAGATTGGTTCCCGCAATAAAAATGGTTTTCAAATTAACTTTACTCTCTCTCTCTCTCTCTATATATATATATATATATATATAGGAGATGATTCAAACAAGAACTGTTTTTCGTATGAGAAACGCGAGAACCATTTCTGGTCAATCATTTATTTCATGTCTTTTTATTTAAATTAAAGAGAAAAGGGTAGTATGGATATTTTTAAATTACCCAACTTTTTTAAAACTAATATATTCATCAAACGAAAAAAGTATTAAATTATAAAAAATATACCAAATTAACGAGAAAATTATGCTTTTTAATTTCAGACCGAACTTGCTATATTTTTTTGAAAAAAAAAGTAGCGTTTGCTAGGTTTTTTTTGTAGTACAGCTCGACATGTGCATGTCTACATTTGTGCTGAAAAAAACTAGGTGAATTTGTGCGTTTGCGCATGTCGAGTTGTGCCGGAAAAAAAAACTCAGCAAACACAAAAAAAGAACTTTGAAAAAAATATATCAAGGTCGGTCTCAAATTAAAGAGCATAATTTTCTTGTTAATTTGGTATAATTTTTGTAATTTAACACCTTTGGGGATTGATGTATATATTAGTTTAAAAAGTGTGTGATAATGTAAAAATGTCCAAATTGCTCTTAATTAATTAAGAATAAGTTTTGATTAGTTTAAGGTTATCAGTTAACAACTCTTTAATATGGAACCTCTATCTTTTTGATCAATGGTTGTAATTGGTTCTCGCAGTTCTCGTACGAAAAACAGTTCTCGTTTGAACCGTCCCATACACACACACACACACACACACATATATATATATATAGGCAAAAGTTCAAACAGCAACTGTTTTTCGTACGAAAACTGCGAAAACCAATATTAGCCGTCCAATTCCCCTCTTTCAATTGGATTGCCCGCCCATGAATTTCTTACATACACCCTGCCACACTTAATCCCCCACGCTCTTCATCCATAAACTCCATTATCCAAAATGAACGGCCAAGATTGGTTCTCACGGTTCTCGTACGAAAAACAGTTCTCGTTTGAACCCTCCCCTATATATATATATATATATATATATATATATTATAGATAGAAGTTATTTAATAATTGAGGGAGTAGCTGCTAAGAACAAGATGAGTCAGCATAAATTGACTTGAAATAGTGATAGCCGAATGTGAAGTCGCATGACTCACGCAACTTTTTTCATAATTGGTATAGTAATCTGGATTTTTGGTGGAATTTAAAAGGTCGTGTTCATGTTTTTATAAAACAAAATGGAAAAGAAAGTTAAAACAAAGTAAACACGATAACTATAAAAGTCAACGGCAAGATTTAGGAAACATGTCGGTAGACTTTGACTATTTTATACATGGAGGAGTACATAATTTAAATTCATACAAAAACTCAACTGATTTAAGGTAAAACTTTTATTAGCCGATATTGTAACCTTAGTACGTGTACGTTTGGTATATATAATATTTTTATTGGATTTTATATGAATTTGACTTGGAATCTATAAATAAGTTAAACCTTTTTACATGGTAAGTTTGTTAAAATTATTTGTAATGTAAGCAGGGGCGGATCTAGGCACAACCGAGTGTAAGCCTGTTAATGGGTCAGATCTTGTCTCAGATCCGATCCGATCTGTCCTATTTATTGGATCAAATGGTTCTAAATATTGAATCCATCGCCCCAATAAGAGATCCAATAGGTCGACCCATTTAATTGGATCACTACGTGGGTCGATCCAATATCTATCTGGGTCGATCCATTTAATATTAAAATACAATTTAATTTTAACCATCAACTATCATCAGTTTATCAGTCACCACCCGCCATCGTCAAGGTTATCGCCGTCGCCTATTACCACCCCCGCCACTCGCCCTCGCCATCACCACCACCACCGCCATCACCACCGGCTGCCGCCATCGTCACCGCCGGCCACCAACCACCAACAGCCGCCACCGTCACTGCCGACCACCACCCGGCGCCGCTGCCGACACCGCCGGCCACCACCGCCGGCTACCAGCGTCACCACCGTCACTATCACCACCGTCACCATCACCACCGCCGACACCATCACCACCACCACCGCCGCCGACACTGTCACCACTACCGACCACCAGTATACGAGTCTTTAAGGGTGTACATGATCACCGAAGCTTCAGATGGGCCCATCGCTGCCTCAGCCATTGCCAGAACTCCGGTTGCTGCTGATGGATGAACGGCCGGCAGGCGAGATCGCTCTAGAACAAGAATTAAAGCTCTGAAGCGGATTAAAATTAAGTGTTAATTTTCCCACTTCAAGTATGAAGGAAATCCGAGAATATGGAACTTTGTACGTAAAGAGGAATTGAAGGAGGAAATCGTGCAATTGGAAGTTGAAAAACGACGGCCAGCAAACGTAAGTAAAAAGGAACGAACAGATGTGGGGAAATGTGACTGAAATATAGGGACGTACAAAACATGCAAATTACGCTTGGGTAAAAAAAACTATGGATTTAATTTTTCTTAAGGTATATTCAATGAAAAAAATTTAAAAATTATCTTTATTTATAATGTTTGAAAAATATACTCATCTTTTAAAAGATACTATATGTCACGAGATGGCTTTATACTCCACAGTCCATACCATGATTCTAAAAAGAGAGCGGAATAGGCATGTGATTGTTAGATGTGTGATTTCATATCTGACCTAGCGGTATAAAGGTGTGATTAGGTATCTCTTTCTTTTAGAGGTTTAGGGTTCAAATCATATTGTTAACATAGATGTAATTTAGGTGGGTGTATGTATTAGGCGGTGGTGGCTGTGACGGAGGCGGCGACGGGTGGTAGCCGGCGGTGAAGGTGGCGGCGGCTGGTGGGCGGTGGTGGTGGTAACGGCGGCGGCGGGTGGTGGCCGGGGTTGATGGTGGCGGCGGCGGTGGTGACGGTGGTGGTCGGCGGTGGCGGGGTGGTGGCCGGCGGTGGTGGTCTGTGGGGGTAGGGGTAGGGGTGGCGGTGTGGTGGGGTGGGGTAGGGACGTAGGGTGGGGGGTAGTGGTTGAAAAAATATACATACTATAAATAATAAAATATTAAATGGGTCGATCTGGGTCAAGATTCATTAGTAATTGATCCGATCCAAATCCAAATAAATGGATCCTAATGCTAATGGGTCAGATCCAAATCCAATTAAATGGGTCTACGGGTCAGGTCAGATCTTTAAAAGATCCGATCTGATCTGCCCCATTGACAGCCCTACGAGTGGTGGCACGGGACACCACTCAATTTTGTCCGCGTAGTGTAAATTTCGATTTTTTCGAGACGGTTTTACCATTTCGTAGTGTAAATTCCGATTTTTTCGAGGTGGTGCTACCACTCATCTCAAATCATGGGTCCGTCCCTGAATGTAAGTAATAACAAATGACAAAATTGACATTATCTAAAGTTATATAAACAACATTTAGCCGTGGCCGTGGCAGTGGTGGATGACGAGGGGGTAGCGATGGTAAAGACAATAGGTACTTGTGGTGGCGCTAGTAATGGTGATGGTTGTGATCGGTCAAGTTTTCTAACTATATTTTAATCACTAAAAGACAATTGTTTGAAAATAAAGTTTAGTTTATTAAAATATTTGTATGTACTTTGGTTACATAAAAATAAAGAAAATGTATAAGTTCAACACACACAATAAATACAAATTAAATATTCGATATGCATAATATAAATTATTAAAGTCGATACACACGATAGGAAAAGATGATAAGTTAGCTACATTTTGGTAAACTAAAATCTTAAAAATATAGAAGACAAACAAGGTAAAAAACAAAGTATTTGGAAAATTGAAATTGTTGAATTAGGATCTTATGGGGTGTTTGGTAGATGGAATTGAAAGTACGGAAATGAAAATAAAATGGTTCTCTTGTTTATAAGAAATGGTTTATGGTTTTGGGCGGAGAAATAATTTCTTTGGACATTTCCGTTTCTCTGGTTTATTTGTATTTTCATTCATCTTCAAAGCGTGGAGAAATAGGAAGAAATGGCAACGATTATGAAGTCCTCTTCTTCTGGTTGCGACGTGTTTCCCAACGATGATGAAGTCCTCTTCTTCTGGTTGCGATGTGTTTCCCAACGATGATGACAACGCCGATGTCCGGCGAGGTGACCAACGCTGCAGCCACGTCCAGTGACCTGAGTTTAATTTGAACCCTAAATCGCCCTTTGTGGTTGCGATTTGTTTCCAGCAATGATGAGTGGTCTGGCGCCAACGAGGCGGTGTCACAGCCGCAACGGCCATCCGACGACCTGAGTTACCATTTCTCTGTTTCATTTCTTTGATGATACCAAACAAAATGAATCATTTCCATTTTTTCGCACATTTTCATTTCTTCCCATTTTCATTTCTCCCCCACTTACATTTTAATTGTCCCTATTTCTTTTCTCTCTACCAAATACCTCCTATGTCAATCACGTTGTAACGACCTCTAGTGCGGAAATCATTTCCTTCCCACATGTATTATCTGTTAAACTGAACAGTCAATGTGGACAATTCATTTCTTAAAGCCACGTATATTGGAATGGAGAAAGTTGTCTATATCATATTAGTGTTACATTACTTCCTCCATTATTCTCTCCTACCCTGTAATGATTCGTCTACTAATTCTCCTCTCACTTTTTTTGTTTTTTTTAAATATTAGTACACCTATTAAAATAATAAAATTAAAATACATTATTAACATATTTAAAAAGTTTATATTAAATAAATATAAAACTTGCATTAATCAATAACATAAACTAAGTGAACTATATAAAAACTCAAATATTTAATTATTATTTCAGACGATGAAACCCATGAGAGTTGACCAAATGAAAAGTCTCAACAATTAAAAAAGGCTCGATTGTCAGCCCATCATTCTTTGAGTTAACCAGCCCAACCCATATGCTTTTTCAGGTAAATCACTAGGTTATTGCTTCTTCTTTTGGAAATCTTCATTCGGTTTGATTTTAACTTGAAAGAATTTAACGGGAAGAAACTTCAATTGTTAAGTTATAATTATATGGTTTGTTTTTCACTTGATTTAAAAAGATAACTTAATAAAATAAGTTATGAGAGTGATATTTTTCATATTAAGTTAATGATTTTTTTTATTCAGATAGTTTATTCAACAAATATAATAAACAACAATACTGCTTATTTTACACAGACGTTATTCATATAGAAAGACATTTTATCTAGTCAACACTTATAAAAAAATAACAATCAAACCATTACTCACCCTATGTTAAATTTCTAAAAAACTTACTCTCAACAGAAATAGAAGTTTTAATTCTCTCAAACGTATATAAGGGTACTAATAAGACCCGAAGTGTCCCGAACACGACTAACTAAACCGATCACAAGTTAGCCTATGAAGATTGACTAACCCAAACCTTATTAGGCCCAGGTTTCTGGTGAATGTTTTTTTATATAAGCAAAACCCGACAAACATAACCGATCAAATACGAAATGCAATATCCTTTGAGTTAACAATTTCGAACCAATAACAACAATGGTGGATTTTGTATTGACGTATCAGTTTAGAAGAAGAAGAAGTCTAATCATGATTTAAACCAATCCTTCGATGTCTGCCCTTTGTATTTCATTTTGGATTGAACCCTAACCGTATCTGATTAGGACTGCAGAAGAAGGAAAAATTAATTTCAAAATTGTGAAACTTGCTATAGAACCCTAATCAAACATAATGGAACCAAATTGTAACTGATTTAGGATTGTAGAAGAAGAAGTTTTGACTACCGAGCGCCAATCACTATCAAGTTTGAGACGTTATGTAGATTCCTGTAAAAGTTGGGACGAAGAAGAAAGAACAAAGAGATGTTGTGTATTTGACTATGGATCGTAGACAAGAAAGAGAAGAAAACATATTAATCTTGTTTTGTCTTCCAAAATGAAAAGGATAATGATCAATTTGAAGTATCGAACAAATTTTGAAAGGAAGGATCATACAAGGAACTAGTTTTGATTAAAAAAGCTTCTTGGTCAAAGTAACATGCTGTGGAATGTGGTTGCCTACGTCGTGAGTTATGCAGCTTAAAAATGCAATTGCTGTCAATGGTTAGTAACTTGAGCAACAAGAATTGTAAAATCTTACAAAATCTTTTAAGGTCCGTTTAGTTCGCAAAATAAATATGAAGAAATTGGAATTTAACTAAGCAATTTGAATTCATATGAATTGAAATTTGTGAAAAACTTTATCTTGTTTGATTAGTAAAAAACCGGAATTAGAATCTAACAAAAAATAAATTAATTCAATATGTATAAACTAAAATAAATTATCCAATCAACCGCCCACCACCCCCTACCCCCTCCGCCACCCTACCCTACCCCTATCTCCATATTACCTTACTCCGTCTTACTTACCCTATCCTGCCCCCACCCTAACCACCTACCATATCATACTCCACCTTACCACAACACACTCCTACCCTACTACTACCATACCCCTATCCATACTCTACCACCATACCATATCCCCACCCTACCCTACATACCCCACCTACCTACTATATTTCACACCTACTCTACCTTACCTACCCCACTCTACCCCTACCTACACTCACCCCACCCTATCATAGGGTAAGGTAGGGCATAAGGTAAGTGTGGAGTGGGGTGAATAAAAATAGAGTTAGCTAGGGATAGGGTGGGGCGAGGTAAGTAAGGTGCTATAAAATTGGGTATAGTGCAAGTATGATGGGGTAGGGTAAGTAAGGTGTCATAGAGTAAGGTAGGGTGAAGTAGGTTGGATGGGGTAGGTGATTGGTAAGGTGAGTAAGATCTCATAGGGTAGGGTGAAGTAGATAAGATGTGGTGGGGTAAAGATAGGGTGAATAAAAATGAAGTCATTGGGTAGGGTGGGGTGGTTAGGATAGGGGTGGGATGGGGTAGGGGTTGGAAAATGTGTCATAGAATAGGATATGGCGAAGTAGGTATGATGGGGTAGGGGTAGTGATTGGATGAATAAGATGGTGTGAAGTGAAGTAGAGTAGGGTAGGATGAGGTAGGTAGAGATAGGGTAGGGTATGGTAAGTAAAGACGGAGTAGGGTGAGGGTATTGTAGGGTGAGGGTATTGTAGGGTGGGGTGGGATGGTGTAGGTGTAGGTGTTGGGGTTTGGTCGGTTTTTCAAAATATATTTTAGCAACGGAAGCATGAACAACAATTTTAAACTTTTAAAACTCCCCACCAATGATCCATATGCAAGCCTTAAGAAACAAAACAACCATAGGGTGTTTAGAACTACAACCTTTGTAGCGTGAGTAAACCGTTGATGAAGTGGTTGATCTATGAGAAGCCAAGAGAAGACTTCCTCCAAGGTATCCACAAATCAATGAGTCCAACACCTCCAAGATGCTAGTCTCTCCAACCCTTGAAATTCAAGCAAGCAAGCAACAACCTCTTGTTCTTCTTCTTGAACTTACTATGTATGTATATGAGTATGTATTCTAGTACCACACTTTGCTCACTTGAAGAACACCAATACTATAAAGTAAGGATGTTTTCAAGTATGAAAACACTTAGAACTTTTCTAAGAACACAAGGAAAGGTGGTAGCATAAAACTCCTTCACAAAAGCCATGCATGAAGACTTAAAAAAGCCAAGAAGTAAAGCAAGAGAGGGAGGCCCCTCCCTTGCTTGATTTCGGCCGTAGCAAGGAGAGGGGGGTCCCCTTTGGCTCTTTTGCTTCACTTGTACATGCATGCATGTCTAGGTTAGTCCATTTTTCAAGCAACCTCAAATGGACCCCCTTTGTGATACTTGTAAGCATTTCTAGTTTTATATATTTCAAGTATATATAAAATATAATGCTAGACTTGCCATACATTGTATAAAATACATCTACATGTATTTTATATACATACTTGATTGTTACTAGTAACTCTTTACTTGTAACAAAGATATACATACATTTATATAATTGTTACTAGTAACAATTTACTTGTAACAAATATACATTTATACATATATATATATACATATATAAAATCATATGTTTATATTTATGTATTTCATATGCATTATCTTATATTAATATATAAGAGTGATATTATTATTTCACATAAATAATAATATGCAACAATGCATATATATACTTATATATATATATATGAGTTGGAAACATATTTAAATCATATTCAAAATGTAATTGGTGTCCATTGATTGTAAATGTGTGACCCTATGGGTTTATTTATTATCAGTAATATCGTATTAATTTGTGTCTTGTGCACATAGAACCAACAATCTCCCACTTGCACAAGTTACAACTTAAGCCGATATAGACAATGGTAAGAACGTCTAGCAACATCCCATTGCCCCTAACAATAAATAAAGTGTGTTGATCAACACTTTCACCAACGAAGTTAACTCACTAGCTACAAATCGTTGTTATAGGTAAGTCATCAATTATCCCTTTGTTTTAACATCTCGTTGAACATGAGACATGGATCGTCATCAATTCTCATATAATGTTCAACTTGTTTTAGGGCCCAGAGATATTATACTCCCAATTAAATGAGAGAAACAAATTCCATCTTGACCACAGACGTCTCTTATAAGACTCATATCATACCTAATAATGGCCTTTATAACTACCCGGTTAAAGATAGCGTTTAACCACATTAAAGCATGATACTCCTCATACTCGAGTCCCAATATGTGTCTCAGGTCTAAGGATACAAAGATACCACCTTTTTCTCAAGATTTACTTATGACACTGATCCATGAAGCGATCTTAAGAGCGGGTCATGTCCAATGTTTGTTCCCTAATAAACATTAGTGAATTTGGCTGCAAACCCTTTTGCCTACTTTCATCACGAATGAAAGTCAACCAACTTATTCACATTAGTCTTAATTCATAACTATTCCCATAGTTATAACCGACTATGGACGTTTTAGAATAAAGAATTATTCATGGATTTAAACATGCTAATAAAGAACACAATATATATTAATGAAGTGATTATATCCCATACATCATTCAGATAAAATAGATATTGTCATAATGTTCCAAAATATCCAAATACTAAATTACAATTGAAATCCAATCCCTTGCAAAGCGAAGACCTATTGCCCTAGTATGAGACTCATGCTTAGTCGAGGCAAGAGGTTTCGTAAAAGGATCTGCAAGATTCTGATCTGTATGAACTTTGCGAATACACACATCTCCTCTATCCACTATATCCCGTATGTAGTGGAAACGCCTGAGGATGTGTTTGGTGCTGTGATGTGATCTAGGTTCTTTTGCCTGGGCAATAGCACCTTCATTATCACAAAATATTTCTATGGGGTCTTGAATGCTTGTTACTACCCCAAGGTCAGCAATGAACTTCTTCATCCATGCAGCTTCTTGTCCAGCCTCAGAAGCAGCAATGTATTCAAATTCTGTAGTGGATTGTGCAACTACACTTTGCTTAGAACTTTTCCAAGCAACCGCGCCTCCATTCATAACGAAGACATAGCCCGATTGTGATCGAGAATCATCTCGATCCGTTTGGAAACTAGCATCTGTGTAACACTTTACACAAAGATCTTCTTCCAAACCCCCATAGATCAAGAACATGTCTTTGGTTCTTCTCAAGTATTTTAAAATGTTCTTGACTGCCATCCAATGGCTATCTCCTGGGTTTTGCTGGTATCTGCTCGTCATGCTCAAAACATACGAGACATCTGGCCTAGTGCATAGCATGGCATACATGATGGATCCAATTGCAGAAGCATATGGGATCTCACTCATTCTATCTAGCTCTTCTCTTGTGCTAGGGCTTTGAGCTTTACTTAAAACCGTGCCTAGTGCCATTGGCAAGAATCCTCTCTTAGAATTCTCCATCTTGAATCGTTTCAAGATTTTGTCAATATATGCACTTTGACTTAAGCCAATAAGACGCCTAGATCTATCCCTATAGATCTTTATTCCAAGAATGTAGGCGGCTTCTCCCAAGTCTTTCATTGAGAAACACTTCTCAAGCCAAGACTTGATGTCTTGCAAGGTCGGGATGTCGTTTCCAATGAGTAGTATGTCATCAACATACAAGACAAGGAATGCTACTGTGCTCCCACTAGTTTTCTTGTAAACACACGGTTCATCTTCTGATTTGATAAAACCAAACTCTTTTATTTTCTCATCAAATCGAAGATTCCAACTTCGAGATGCTTGCTTTAGTCCATAGATGGATCTTTTAAGCTTGCACACCTTATTAGGATATTTAGGATCTACAAAACCTTCAAGCTGAACCATATAGACATCTTCACTTAAGTGTCCATTTAGAAAAGCCGTTTTGACATCCATTTGCCATATCTCATAGTCATAATATGCAGCTATGGCAATAAGTATTCTAATAGATTTAATCATGGCTACCGGAGAGAAAGTTTCATCATAGTCAATACCATGAGTTTGAGTGAAACCTTTCGCCACTAGCCTTGCCTTAAATGTGTGTACATTTCCATCCATGTCTGTCTTCTTCTTGAAGACCCACTTGCTCCCTACAGTCTTACTATTGGGAGGAAGATCAACCAAGTCCCATACTTGATTTTCATACATGGACTGCATCTCAGTGTTCATGGCATCAAGCCATTTATCGGATTCCGGATCCGATATAGCATCTTGGTAGTTAGTAGGCTCAGAAGAGTCTACCAAGAAAATCTCATCATTGGACACGAGAAATCCGTATCTCTCGGGTTCTTGACGAGGTCTACCAGATCTACGAACACTTTGTGTTTCAGTAGGTTCTTGAACAACCAATTGTTCAGGTTCAACAACCGTTTGTTGAGTGCTAGTGTCAACCTGACTTGTATTTTGTGGTTCTTGAATTTCTTCAAGGTCTACATTGCTCTCACTTGCCTCATTCGAAAGAAACTCCTTTTCTAAGAAAGTGGCATGCCTAGAAACAAACACTTTTTTCTCAGCTGGGTTGTAGAAATAATATCCTAATGAATCTTTAGGATATCCCACAAAATTACATTTGATAGATCTAGGATCGAGTTTGCTTAAAGCTTCTTGTCGTACATGAGCCTCACAACCCCAGACTTTCAAGTAAGATAAGTTTGGAACCTTTCCATACCACATCTCATATGGTGTCTTATCTACCTTCTTGGTTGGAACCATATTCAATATGCGCGCAGCAGTTAATAAAGCATAACTCCAAAAGGACAAGGGTAGAGTACTTCGGCTCATCATAGACCGAACCATATCTAGTAGAGTTCGGTTCCTCCTTTCAGATACACCATTATGTTGTGGTGTTCTAGGAGGAGTAAGTTGTGAGATAATCCCACAATTACTAAGATGATCCATAAACTCTTGGCTTAAGTACTCATCACCTCGATCGGAACGAAGGGCCTTGATTGTTTTGTTGAGTTGATTTTGTACTTCGTTTTGAAACAGCTTGAACATCTCAAATGTTTCATGTTTATGTTTCATCAAATAAACATAACCAAATCTACTATAATCATCGGTGAATGTAATGAAGTATCTATCACCATCCCTAGACATTGATCTAAAAGGACCGCATACATCCGTATGTATGATTCCTAATAGATCTTTGGCTCTTTCACTTGAACCGGAGAAAGGAGCCTTAGTCATCTTCCCATATAAACATGATTCACGGACTTCAAATGAGCTAGAATCGTTTGATTTTAAAATTCCATCCTTTTGAAGTTTTGCAATGCGTTTCTTGTTTATATGACCAAGTCGACAATGCCATAGGTATGTTTGACTTAAGTCATGCTTAGGTCGTTTGGTGCTAGTAGTATATATAGAATTATCATCAAGAGATCTTTTAAGATTAACTTCATATATTCCATTAAGAGGCCGAGCCTCAAAATACAAAATGTCGTTTTTGAAGGCACGAATGCCATCATCAACGAAACCAAAAGTGAATCCAGATTCTCTTAACCGAGCTACTGAAATAATATTCCTAGTTAAACTAGGTACATAACAACAATTGTTTAATATTAAGTACAGGCCATTTGGTAATAATAATTCAAAAGTTCCAAGGGCTTCAACAGCAACATTTGCTCCATTGCCCACGTGGAGATCCAAATCGCCTGGCTTCAGCAGCTTACTTTTTCTCAACCCCTGCACATTGTTACAAATGTGAGTTCCACAACCGGTATCAAATACCCAGGAATTAATGGAAAAAGTATACATTTCAATCATATATATACCTGAAGTGCTAGCCTCGCCAGCCTTCTTCTTTTTCAACTCTGCAAGGTAGGTTAGACAATTGCGCCTCCAATGTCCTACCACCCCGCATTCAAAGCACGGGTCATTCTTGGGAACCTTTCCCGCCGTCTTGGGTGTAGGAGCCTTGGCAACTTGCTTGCCTTTGTCCTTTCCCTTTGCCTTCGCTTTGCCTTTCCCTTTTGAGTTGTTTTTCTTTTTCTTCTTGATTTTCCCTTCTTGAATCATCAAGACTTGAGGTGTTTTGCTTGGAATCTTACTCTCAGCAGTTTTAAGCATCCCATGCAACTCTGAGACAGATTTCTCCCAATTGTTCATGTTATAATTCATGACAAATTGATCATAGGCTTTGGTCAACGAGTTAAGGATCATATCCTGTGCAAACTCGTTGGTTATGGGAGATCCAAGCCTAGCAAGCTGGTCAATGTATCCTTTCATTTTTAGCACATAGTCGCTAACGGATTGACCTTCCTCCATCTTGCATGCATGGAAGGCTCGAGTGACCTCAAAGCGTTCTTGCTTCGCTTGCTTTTGGAACATTTCCTTAAGCTGGCTAAGCATCTCATATGCTCCATGCTCCTCAAGGTTCTTTTGAAGATCCGGAGACATGGTAGCAAGCATGAGGCATGAAACTTCGACCGAGTCGTCGGAATGCTTCACCCAAGCATCCCTAACGGCTTTGGCCGCAGTCAATGGAGGTTCCTCAGGGACGGGATCCTCAAGTACGTACAATTTCTTTTCGTGCTTAAGAACGATTCTCAAGTTACGATACCAGTCTAAGAAATTTGTACCATTGAGTTTTTCTTTCTCTAAGATTGAACGAAGAGATAAGTTGTTAACGGGCGTAGTTGAGTTAGGGGCCATCTACAAAATTAACAAAGTTCAATTTAGTATTTTTTTGATATTTAATCCTTTAATAATTAATACCCTTTAGAATTATAAAATTCTTTAATTTTTAAAGGCTAGGATCCAAGTTGAACTTAACCTTGAATGTTTGGCTAATGCTCTCTCCATCAAGTTAAAACAACAAGGTAGGTAACGTTTACCAATTACATCTCGTATGTAATTCCTAGATCTTTATGGGATCCTTGACAACGATTGTCAATTTTGACATGTTTGATCCCATCTATGCCTCGGGCTTCCTTACGTTTGGCTAATGCTCTCTCCGTAATAAGATTCCGATTAAGTCGTCCTATTTCAAGACGGTGAATTTTCGACCCAAGACGTTCATGGAATTCGCGGAAAAACATCTCGGTTGTTACAAAAACAATCCACGCGTTTGGCTAATGCTCTCTCTACGTGAGTGTCGTTGCAACAAGCGAGTGTCTTAAAATGGGATGACATAGACTTACGTTTTAAAAAAGGGCTTTTACCGTTTTGTATATTTATTAAATAAAACAAAACGAGTCGTGTGACTAGTATTGCATGCATACAATAACAAGTCCACGTTTTGATAAAATCATATTTTATTTATATATTGGTCTTGAGTATTCTTAAAATCCATATTTTACGAACTCTCAACGCGTTCAATTTTAAACTAGTATTAATATCCTATATTAACGTGTGTAGTTTCGAGCGCGCAAATACGACCAATTTTAGCTTGTAATAAAACCATTTTATTATTAAGCTTGAATGAAGTTTGGTTGAGTTTTAAAATCCCTATTTTATAAAACTCATATATATATATATATATATATAAAGATATATATTTTGACATAATGAATTTTAATCTTTACAAAACTCCTTTTATATAAAATTCATTTTACATCTTATGTTATGTCAACTTAAAATACCAAACTCCCATTGTGTGATTTATATTATGTAAAAAATATTATCTAGCATGCAAAAAATCCTATTTTCAACCATGCATAATAATATAAACATAAACACACACAAATAACATGTATAAGTGCATAACCAAGCCATTTATCCTAAGTGGTATTTTTGTGAGCCATACAAAAATACCAAGTCATAACTAAGGACCAAATATTCCTCTTGTGATGAACTTGAAGCTCCCACTTGCCAAAACAACTCCTTGTAGTGCAAATGACTCCAAGCCTTCATGGTTGACTCCACCACACTTGAAAACTCCAACTTGGTCATTTCTTCATCTTGTTACATTTTTATAAAAGTAAACTAGTCTAAACTATTCTACTACTTACAAAATACAACAAGATGAAACAAAACTAAAATTATTATTACATACCAAATGGAAAAAAATAATTTTACAACCAAATCAAATTTCCAACACATCACAAAAGGTCTATGGCTTGTTATGCACAACATACACTCAAACAAACATATATATCAACACTTGATATTTAGGCAACTTTTACAACCAAACATGCATGTGGTTTGGTTGTTTCCCAAAATAAATATATAAACATATATAAGTTGCCAACAAGAAAATCCATAACTTTTCTAACAAAAGAAAAGTTGTCCATTTTCTTAAACAATACATACTCAAAAAGTTTCTTAAAACTATACATAAGTGGCTCTGATACCACTGTTGGGGTTTGGTCGGTTTTTCAAAATATATTTTAGCAACGGAAGCATGAACAACAATTTTAAACTTTTAAAACTCCCCACCAATGATCCATATGCAAGCCTTAAGAAACAAAACAACCATAGGGTGTTTAGAACTACAACCTTTGTAGCGTGAGTAAACCGTTGATGAAGTGGTTGATCTATGAGAAGCCAAGAGAAGACTTCCTCCAAGGTATCCACAAATCAATGAGTCCAACACCTCCAAGATGCTAGTCTCTCCAACCCTTGAAATTCAAGCAAGCAAGCAACAACCTCTTATTCTTCTTCTTGAACTTACTATGTATGTATATGAGTATGTATTCTAGTACCACACTTTGCTCACTTGAAGAACACCAATACTATAAAGTAAGGATGTTTTCAAGTATGAAAACACTTAGAACTTTTCTAAGAACACAAGGAAAGGTGGTAGCATAAAACTCCTTCACAAAAGCCATGCATGAAGACTTAAAAAAGCCAAGAAGTAAAGCAAGAGAGGGAGGCCCCTCCCTTGCTTGATTTCGGCCGTAGCAAGGAGAGGGGGGTCCCCTTTGGCTCTTTTGCTTCACTTGTACATGCATGCATGTCTAGGTTAGTCCATTTTTCAAGCAACCTCAAATGGACCCCCTTTGTGATACTTGTAAGCATTTCTAGTTTTATATATTTCAAGTATATATAAAATATAATGCTAGACTTGCCATACATTGTATAAAATACATCTACGTGTATTTTATATACATACTTGATTGTTACTAGTAACTCTTTACTTGTAACAAAGATATACATACATTTATATAATTGTTACTAGTAACAATTTACTTGTAACAAATATACATTTATACATATATATATATATATACATATATAAAATCATATGTTTATATTTATGTATTTCATATGCATTATCTTATATTAATATATAAGAGTGATATTATTATTTCACATAAATAATAATATGCAACAATGCATATATATACTTATATATATAATGAGTTGGAAACATATTTAAATCATATTCAAAATGTAATTGGTGTCCATTGATTGTAAATGTGTGACCCTATGGGTTTATTTATTATCAGTAATATCGTATTAATTTGTGTCTTGTGCACATAGAACCAACAGTAGGATAGGGTAGGGGTAGTGGCGGGGGTGGGGGTAGGGGTAGTGGCGGGGGTGGGGGTGGGGGTGGGTAGGGTAGAGTAAAGTGGGATGAGGTAGGGTAGGGGTGGTGTGGTGTGGTGTGGGTGGTGGCGGGAGGGGGGGGTGGGGTGGGATAGGAGACAACATTATGTTTAGAATTTTTTTTATGAATTTGAAGAATTTATCCATTTGATGAAGGAATTCCCAATTTATTGATTTAAGGAATTCGCTTGAATGGTCAAATTTCATTCCATAAATTCCGCGAACCAAACACAAACAAGATTTAGGAATGCTCAATTCCAATTCCGTCAAATTCCATCCAATTTTAGCGTATCAAAAGCCCCTAAATAAAATGGAGATTGTAGCAACTTTAGATGAATATAAAGTTTAAATACGCACTACAAAAAAAGGGATTCCTTCAAGGAAGGGTAGTTTAGTAATATGAGATGGTAATTTTATTTTTAATAAGATTTTAAATACTACAATAATTTTAATCTTAATTAAAAAATCATTTTTGATATATACGTGGATTCTATAGTTTTGAAAGGATATATAATAAACTAGGTTAGATGTTGGTGTGATACATGAGTTGTTTTAAAAATAATAAATCCTAAGTATTAATAAAAAAAGATATTAAATAATTATAAAACACTAAATGGGTGTTTGGTAGAGTGAAAAGAAATTAGGAGAAATAAAAATGGGGAGAAATAGAAATGTGTGGAGAATTGGAATTGATTTCCTCATTTGACATCATGAAAGAAATGTAACAAAGAAATTGTGACTCAAGTCGCCGGATTGTGGTTGCAGTGTTGGCCGCCTTTCCGAACATCCACGACGATGATTAAAATGCTGGAAACACATCGCAACTGGACATTGACAATGATTAGTATTAGGGGTGAGCATGCGACCCGATAGACCGAAAAAACCGACGAACCGGACCGAACCAGACCGGGACTGGTCGGTTCGGTCTTCGGTCCTTGTTTTTTTTATAGGTTTCGGGTTTCGGTCCGGTCCGGTTTTGTTTAATATAGTGTATAAAACAAACAATAGACCGAAAAACCGACTAACTGCACCGAAACCGGTCCGGACCGGGACTGGTCGGTCCGGTCTTCGATCCTAGTTTTTTATAGATTTCGGGTTTCGGTCCGGTCCGGTTTTTGAACCGTGCTCACCCCTAATTAGTATTTCTCTCCATTTCTCCACAATTTGAAGAGAAATGAAAATTCAAACGAAGGGAAGAAATGAAAATGGGTGAAGAAATCATTTCTTCTCCCAAAACTATAACCATTTCTCTCAAAAAAAGAAACCAATTATCCCTATTTCTTTTCTCTCCACCAAACACCCCCTAAAGTAATGAGAATTTTAAAAAATGACGACAAATGACGTCAACATCCAGACTAGCAGTGAAATGCCGATGCAAGGTTGAGGGTAGAGGTGACGCATAAACGTGGTATCATGATAAGAAAAGATATGATTGTATTTCTTGTATAAGCTATCGATCTTTATTGTTATAAGTAGGTCAAGTCTTTATTGTTTATAATTAAAAAAATTAATATGATTATAAATTACTTAAAATGATAAAATTAAGAATGTGCTTAAATATGATATTTTAAAAGATTATATATCATATTTTAATGTTTAAGAAGAGCATATAAGAAATTCCTTTAACAATTTTGAAAAAAAAAATCAAAATTGAAATTCTAATTTTGTTTAAATAAATAACCAAGATTAAAGAATTAAATTTATTTTATTAAATAAAAGGCTATAATCATTTAATAAATTCGATATATATTAATTTTTTATTTGTATTAAAAGATATGAAGTTTATTAGAAAATTAAAGTAACAAAGAAAGTTTATAACGATACAAACGAAATTCTCGCTCATCCCTATTACATAAAAAGAAAAATAAAAAAATAGTAGAAAGGGAGTTTGTTATATATATATATATATATATATATATGAATAACGTTCAATATAGTTCATACTTAATTCTTGGTTTTAAGAGACTATTTTTAACTTTTAAATCAATGACATCAATGGTACAGATTGTATTTTAAAATTTTAGGCGGAGTGACATTTTCGTAATTCACATGTTATGCTTTTACAAATCACATGTTATTATATACTGAATCACCTGTGATTGAATATGGAAATTTTAGAACTATATTTTTTACATTGAATTTACTGAACACAACTCATATATATATATATATAAAGAGGGTTCATACAAGAAATTCTTTTCTTACGAAATATGCGAGAAATAATCGTAACATTTTATTTGTATTTAATCTAGTGGTCTATATTAATCCTAAATTTTAAATGAAAAACAATATAAAGTATTTTTATAAAATTTTCAAATGAGTTTTTATAATTTTTACATTATAATTGTTAGACAAAAGTTCACTAATATATAATTTAAAAATCACCAAATTCCCTAATAAATAATTTAAAAAACCTACGGATATGTTCTTTTTAAGTAACCAATATAAAATATTTTTTTATAAGTTCACCAATGAGCAGCTCAAAAACATAGATCTTAAAAAAACCATTTTTTTAAAGTTCAACAATGAATCAGCTAGAAACCAGTTTTCCCCTATAAGTTTATTAATGAACCACCTAATGAACCCATTAACTCGTCATTGTTAACATGTCTGTTCATTAATGAATCCATTCAAAACTCCAATATATTAACCTTTCACGAATGAAACAATTTAAACATAAAAATACCAAACAAATAACAATGTTCATATAATAAAATAAATTACGAAGGATATGGAATAAAAAGCAACACTCGTATAATAAATAAAATACATCTAGACGGAATCAAAACTATAACTACGACCTCATGGGATTTTCTATAAGGTTTTCCTTAATAAAAATAAAACTCCACCAACGAAAGTCTTCATCTATCATACTACCAAAAAGCCATTTCACACAAGTTTGAAGCTACTTTACCTGATGTTTCTCTTCTTGAAAATTTATTCAAACAACCTATCACGTAGTATGAATCAAAAACAGAAACAATTAAATTTGAATGTGATTTTTATGGATACTGTAGCACAAGGTATATTTGAAGAAAACCATCTTGTTCACTAGTGGCAAATGGTACGAAAAGGCACAAAGTTTTGACTAAAACCGACATAACATGGATCCTACTCACAAAACCTGTAATTGGTCGGTCATGCGAGCATTAGACAACAGCCGGTGTTAGGAGCATTGGAAGACAGAGACAACGGTGGTGTTGTAGATGTCGTTTGGAGATGCGTTAGTGGTGGAGATCAGTACACAGGATCGACGGTGTTGTTGTTGCTGCTCGGAGATTGGGCAAAATGGAGATGGTCGTTGATTAATCATAAGTGAGACATATATATATATATATATATATATATATATAGGAGAAAGTTCATTTGAGAACCGTTTTTATTGCGAGAACCGCGAGAACCAATCTTAGCCGTTGATTTTGGATAATGGAATTCATGGATGAAGAGCGTGGGGGGATTAAGTGTGGGGCAGGGTGCATGTAAAGAATTCATGGGTGGTCAATCCAATTGAAGGAGGGGGAATTTGACGGCTAAGATTGGTTCTCGCGGTTCTCGCAATAAAAACGGTTCTCAAATGAACTTTTGTCTATATATATATATATATATATATATATATATATATATATATATATATATATATATATATAGGGGAAGGTTCATTTGAGAACCGTTTTTATTCGAGAACCGCGAGAACCAATCTTAGCTGTTCATTTTGGATAATGAAATTCATGGATGAAGAGCGTGGAGGGATTAGTGTGGTAGGGTGCATGTAAGGAATTCATGGGTGGACAATCCAATTGAAGAAAGGGAATTAAACGGTTAAGACTGGTTCTCGTAGTTCTCGCAATAAAAATTATGTTGGAATGTGGTCTGGGTCTTTATGGGGTGAAGGTGGAATGTTTGGTGACTTAATTGATGTGATGGGGCTATTATAGTTGGAGATGTTTTTTTTTAAAAAAATTTTAAGTTGGTGATAGGTTGCGATTTCAGTTACAAATTTTTAGTTTCAAATTTCCGTATTTTTAGATATATATAGTTGTATCATTGTTGATGTTGTATGGATAACCTTAAATATTGTTTTACAGAAATGATGAATAAAAACATCAAGTGGTTAAAGTGTTTCATGGTTTACGACTAACGTTAGAAAATGGAAATGCACTAGGATATCGAGTCCAGAGTCGGTGCATGAATTTGTCTTTTAGTTGTGTTTCAACCAGATTTTTATTAGTATTATTGATTGAGGATTTTGGTTTTAAGAGTAGAGATAGGGGGGACGGTGGAATTGGCGTGGTAAAGACCACCACGTAGTTGTGGGAATGAAACTTCACTCTGTTATCACAAGAAGAATTTTCACGTTGGTATACTTTACTAGCAACACTCAAACAGATCGCTTTGCCACAACAAAATAAGCATATAAAAGTTTGTACTAATAACCGATAAATTGAATATTTGTGATGTTTTCTCCGTTTCCATCTCCCTAATCAAAACATGTTTTAACACCTAAAAAGATGCTTACAAGATTTCTTTTGAAAACTATCTATCGTTTCTACAATAAGAAGGCCCATTATATTAGATACCACACCGGCTAATACTAGCCCGGCCCATAATCTACTTCTAGGCGACGATGAGGGCCCACCCATGGAACATGTTTTTTTCTACTCCTTCATTCCTTATCTATATCTCCAAAGTCCAAACGTACGCTTAAAAATCATTTTTTTTATATCTTACATATGTGCTACTTTAAACTCCTATGGAAAATCATTTTTTTATCCACGTTGATTTTGAATTTTATATCTATCACTTATATAATTATTAAATTAAACAAATTATCATTAAATTTATCTTTTAATCCTCGGTCTCGATACATTTTCAAAATAAATTCCAAACGGGATGCAAGGTGCAGATGAAATCGACATAAATTAAAGGCGATATACTGTAAAATAGATAGACGTACCAAGTCCACTATTTCAAACCATAAACAAATGCAAACAACCATGAAACTAATAAACTCTAGACTCAAATCCAAAAAATTCATAGATGCAATTTCAGAAAAATTGGATGCATATACAACCCGTCTACAACACACAGAATTTTAGATGCATACCACCCCAATAATCACACGCAACTTTACCCAGAAATTGATATGCAATCAACCGAACACTCTGATTTTATCTACAAATCACTAAAGTTGTATACACAATGAATTAAACATTTTTATACACAAAATGGACGAAACGTCTTTCCATATCAAATCCGTACATTTATATACAAAATCTATAAAACAATATTCCATGTTGAATATTTAATTTTGATAGCTCTAAACATTATGTTTTAAAGCTAGGGGTATACATATATTATTATATTCTAATCTAATTCTAATTCTAATTGGTTATCACTAATCATAGTTATGTTTAGGGTAATCTTCTTCGGACCGTATTTTACTTTACACGTTTTACTATTATGTGTGTTGGACTTCAAAAGTTTATATTGTATGTATCAAACTTTTAATTTATTGTTATTGTATATACTTTGGTTACATAGAAAAGAATAAAATATATAAGTTTAGTACATAAAATAAAAAGTTTAATACATACAATAACGACAAATTAAATATTCAATAAACACAATAGAAAATTTTAAAGTTTGATACGCACGATAACAAAAGATATAAAGTTAAATACATTTTAAGTAACATTACCCTTACCCTTATGTTTAATGTCCAAATATTAACACTTCAAGTGTAAATCATTTTTCATTATCTTATTATGAAGGAAATCTTGAAATAAAACTTATTAGGAAATTTGACGGCCAATAAAGTTCGACTAGACGTGTCTCCTCACAATCTATTAAGAAATTGATTTTTCCAAATTGTAGGTTAATGTTTCTATTCTAAACCTTGCCTACCACTAGCATATATTATTATATAATATTTAATTATATAGGTAAGTTATATTATATATGTAAAATGAATATCTTTTATACCAAACATTCCTAGCTACCCTTTTAAAACTATAGCCTTTGGGTCTAAAGTTTTAAATGTAAACCTAACACAATTTATGTAATTAGTTTCCCATTAGGAAACACTAGTAACCTTCTCTATTCCAATTCCATTAGTGACATCTTTACCCCCAACCCCCTTTTGACTTTGACTTTGGAACGGGTACTTGCATCAATGGGTGGATATATGCATGGTCATGTAGATTTCACGCTAACATTTGGTCATAGGCTAGCTGTCCTTTTCCTCCTTGATCGATCGATAACCTTTTCCATTTTTATTAAAAGCCACATTCACATAAACGTCTACTACGTTTTTCGTCGCTAAAGTCTATAACCAAGTCACTATATTGGGTTGTGAAAACAATGTGTTCAAAAGGTATACACATAAAGGTTTCTTTCCGCAACCTTTGTTAAACCAAAGAACACAGGGCATGGGTTCACACCAATAGTCAATTATCGATATCTATCTCTTTCTGCAAGACTCGGCAAACATCGATCATTGAAAAGCAACTAGATTAAGATCGATCAATACGTGAAGAATTCAACTCAAAACCATTACATCTCGAGATAAATTCGCGTGGAACTGGTCAATATCGATCATTTGAGTGGATAGTGGAATTAAAAAGGAATTTAAAAAAGAAAAAAGAAATTTCAAATACCCAATATATATTTCAACTCCAGCTTTAGTGCCTTTATATCTTTAATCAAAGAAGACTAATATGACATCTTTATATATGCATGGGTCCAATCCACTTACTTTGGTTTCCATGTACTTGGGTCTTAATTAAAGGCGTACTTAGTTCATTACTTGCATTAATTACCTAGCTAGCTAGCTTTGAGTTTATCTTATTATAAGAGCATACATAGAAGCTTCATATTTGCATGCATCATTATAGTTTTATCTTAAGTGGATACTTTTTAGCTTAATAGTGGGAGTCGTCATTTAATTACTGTTTTTTAATCACTATACTAAAGCTTATAGAAATTAATTAAAAATCAAATTATAGTCAACGAAATGATGCTCTCTTCCATTGACGCATTTATATATGTATATATAGGGCAAGATTCATTTGGTAAGTGGAATTTATGGATGGAGAGCATGAGGAGATAGAGTATGGTAAGGTGTATGAGATGAATTCATAGGTGGGTGATGACATTGAAAGAGGAAAAATTGGACGGCCTAGTTTGTTTTTCGCGATACTCACAATAAAAATGATTCTCAAATAAACTTTCCTCTATATATATGTGGTAATTTTAAAACTCAAATTTCCCCAGTAAAATTTCCGGTTAATTAATTTATATCGATCGTGAAAGATTGGAGGTTGTAACTTTGAAAATATGATGGTTTTTACTTTGGAAACGATATCAAAATTGTTTCAAACTTTCAAATCAAATATGTGAGATTATGGTGGGGGTGGTGAGGTGGAGGCATAAGAGGGTGGTGGCTGTGGTGGAGGGAGTGGGTTTGTGGTGGTAGGGGTAGGGGGAGTGGAGTCATAGGTGAGTAGTGGTGTCTGCGACAAGGGTGGTGGGTGATAGAGATGGTAGTGGTTCAAATGGGTTAACTGGCTGAACAAATCTTTGATTAACCTTCGCATTGATCCAACTACACATATAGGTTGATCTATTGAATTGCTTATCGAGTCGATAATCTAGTTTTTTTTACTCATTAGATCTTAGAAATAAAGTAGGTCATATTAAAATTGGGTCTAAACCCGTCCTATTTAAAACCCTATCACAATGCGTATGTACATACATACCTAACTTATACTCATGATGTATCCCCTAAAGCAACCTTGCTATATAAATTATAAAGTGATACTGTCTTTATTCATGTAATGATAATTTTTTATAAGTTAATTAATATGGGATCTTTTTTACCTGTTTTGGTGGCACAGATATGTGGGGGGAAATATATATATGAGGAGCAGCAAAGTGGTTAGTGCATGAATTGGTTTATGAGTAAATCAATGGCTACCCACATTCTATGGGCCTCAAGTGCATGCCACGTAATCAAATCGCAATAATATATAATGCCAGTATCTTTCATTGATCAAATAATTAACTTTAAAATATTTTTTTAATTAAAATTATAAAATAGCACCCTGTATAAACTCAATTACTCATCATATGATATGTATATTTACAACAATGCGTTTTCTACAATTCATATAGGCTGATGGAGTACGTGTAGACGAGAGAAACATGGTATGATACTATGATGTGATCGATTTAATAAACATGTTACAAATTAAGTTTAATTTCATTAACTTATACGCAGGGGACCCAAGATTTAAAATGGGTGCTAGCACTGGACCTAGGATTTGAAATTGGTGGTAGCGTTGCATAGAAAGAATCAGAATTTACACTACACGAGATTGAAATTTACATTATGTAGACAAAATTGGCTGGTGGCTCGTGCCACCACCACCAGCACAAGCTTGGGTCTGCCCCTTCTTATACGTATTATTTGTCATTGAATATAACAATCTTTAATTTTGTTATCCCATTTGATACAATTAACATGCTATAGATTGGAATATACTGTCATATAATTTTTCCAAGTATAACGTTTGAAAAACATGTCAGCTTTTCCTAGATTATTCGGTAATGAAATAAAATTTCGTTACATTAAATAGTAAAACAGAAGCTTATTATTTTTGGAAATAAAAACTAAAACCACATGGTATATTTACCATGCTCTTCTTCTATATATCTTGTCATATCACTCTTCTTTCTTTAATTCTTTAAGAAAAATGAGAAATTCCCATCTTTTTACTCATTTACCTTTATCGTATTTTTTTTATATTAGATATGTGATGTGTGAGAGATAGAGAGAGAATGTGTAAAAGAAGCAGGGTGCTCGTTAGGGTAGAGGGACTGAATTCTTGCATTTTCATCTAGACCGCTAAGCGCGAGTTGGTGTTGGTGGTAGGGCCTTTGAAGCCACATCAATCCCGGTGGTAAGAAGGGTGAGTACACCCATGATCTAAATGTTTGGCCTAAGTATTCAAGACTGTTTTTAAAGTTAAAAATAGTAAGTTTAAAACTTCATTGCAACAACTCTTTTGATATTTATTTTTTTATTTCATATTTCATAAACTTAACGATAAACATTGTTCATAAATAAAGTGATTGATATAATGAAAAAGGAAAGAAATAAAGAGAGAATCGAAAGGAGGAATGGCCGAATGGGCAATATTCGAAAGCCACAAAAAGGAGGATTGCATGACTTAGTAGTTCAAAAGTATGCTCATACCTTTTTTTTTCTTTTCTATTTTCCTTTTAAAAACATTTTATCCGCTTTAAAATAAAAACTACAATAATTTATAATATTTTAAAATAACTATCGTATTCTTTGAGTTAAACTTTGTATGGATTTGTGTTACACAAATGTTACAAAATAAATATTATGATATGTTATTTTTATATGTAAGATTTTTGTCATCGTCATCTAGTCTGGATATAAATTAATGTAGTATACAATATATATAGTTAATTAAACGCGAATAGTACGTAATTTATGCATTAAATTAATATTAAAACTTATGATTTATTTTAATACAAAAGGAATAGAATGATTCCAAATTTATGATTTGATGAAGAATCTGAATCTGACTTTAAAATAAATAAAATATTTTAGTACAAGTTGCGGACTTGTTTGCAAAACCATGTTAATGATACAATACACCTATTCTATATTTCTATGTGCATGAGAAGTTGTGTAGAATAGATGCAGCATAAAGTTTTGGGGATTTTTATTATTTAAAATAATCTAACTTAAATTGTTTTATAGTTACACAACTTTTAAATAATTAGGTAAAAGATTTTCAAAAAAGTAAACACCTATCATTTAATGTTTTGAAAGATGTCACACATGGTATAAAAAGTGATTTTGCAACGTGCTTAATAAGCGTCATGGGCTATTAATTATAGTTGATTAATTTTGAGTTGGAACCCCACAAACTTACATGGTATCAGAGAAAGGTTCACCGGTGGTTTCTCAAATACCACACGAACTTCACGTAACTCATAAGTATCCACGTGTTAGTCGCAAAAAAAGAATGCCGCACGTGATAGAGTGTGTTGAGTAATGTTCCACAACGGACGAAAAGTGACTTTGTTATATGCTTAATAACCGATTGGTTTTAAGTTAAAACCACACAGACTTTCATAATAATTTTTTTATTGTAAAATCTTATTAGTGTTGGAAGTTAAACATATGATTTCTCCCTAGTCTTAATACCATTATATATACCATACATTTATTAGGAAAAAAAATGTTAATAAGAAATATTTGAAGTTGCCTTTTTCAAACAAAATTGTAGTTGGCACCTTTAATGTTTAGCCTCTCAAGTCTCATTAGTCATTGCCTCATTGGTTCAACTCTTGAAACAAGAATTTTATACATATCTCAATTTTTAGCGTCCTTTTTTTCCTCTTTAAGCGGTATAAGTATTAAATCTTTTGTTTTTATTGAAATCTTTGAATATTTCTTTAAATTTAGGTAGTTTGGTGTATCAATATTATTACGATTTTTTCCATTTAGTGCTTTTGAGAAAAGTATTATTTTCATATTATAAATACTTTTGTCTACAACTTTTAATCTCTAAAATGTTATTATAGTTAGTATTGTTACTTAAAAGTAGCGACTGTATACAAATTTTCTTAAATTTTTTAAAAGTATAAGAAGAATCTATATGTGAACTTTATCTTTATGATAAGAATATAATTTCTAATACTTTATCACGAACTAAATATATATATAAATCTATAACGGGTTATATGAGTAAAAATTTATTTAAATCTCAATATATATTTTAGACATAATAATAACGAAAAGTTAAATCCCATCACAACGCACGGACTAATAAAATCTAGTTATACCTGTGTTTGTTCTCCATCTTGAGGAACTTTTGTCGTGGCTTTAGTGCCTCGTACGTTTAATTCAATAATTATATTGAATTTCAATTAAGAAAACTTAGTTAAAATATCATAGTACTAAAAAAATGAAAGACAGAGACCGAATTAGCATGTGTATCTTTACGACTCAACTTGATGTCACTCATGTGTTATTCTTTTTGATTTTTAGTTATGTTTTTAAATTTTAAAACTGATTAAGATGTAATTACTTTCCTTCTTGATTTTAATGCATGTCTTTATTTATCGAGCATCAGAATAAGTAAAAAGATTTTGTAATATGATATAAAATCTCTAAATAAACTACTTCATATATTTTTAAGAAAAATACTATATTTTTCTATAAAATATTCTTACTTATCCTTTAATTTACAAAATTAATATAAATATTACAATCAATAGAAGATATAAGAAAAAAAATTAATAGGTTAAATGTCATTTTGTGTTTAGCAAGAAATAGTAAAAGAAATATAATTTTCTAATTTTATTTGTTTGAAGTTTGAACAATTGTTTGACCTTGTGACGTGGAGATACTAATCTTAGAATTTGGAATATAAGCATTAATTATTATTTTATTATCAAAGGATTCAAAGAATATAATATTGGTGAGAGTGAGAGGGAGAGTGAGAGAGAAAAAGATATAAATGCCACTCCCTCAACAGAATACCATCACTCTGTTTCCATGTCATTACTGCCCACCATCACCATATCATCTCCATTTTAATTCCCTGCAAAACACCACTATAAATATCAAAACTGTTGATTCAAATTTCAAGAAAATCCCACCATGTCTTCATTTGAGGTTCATGATTCAAGTTCATCACCCACTACAGAAGTTGCAATCCCTATTCACAAGGTCTTTCTTCATTTCAAACACACTGGGTTTCCCCTCTCTCTGTTTTTTTCTTTAATTTTTTTAATTAAGATCTGTTTATAGATGCAGATTTCCTGACGGGTTATCCTTTAATTTGATCATTCATTACTAAAGTTATATCTTTTTTACTCTGATCATGTGGATCTCCTACCTCTGTTAGTTCTTTATGCAACTAGTTCAACTTTTTGTTAATCACGAGTAGCAAAACTGGGTAATGGTCGTTTGAAGCTTAAATTTTGAGGTTTTTGTGGTGGGGTTTTAATATTGTAATCTTTTAGATCTAACCAGTCGATTAATTTAATGAAGTTACCCATTTACTTGTGAAACTTTCCCTAGTTCCTGGATAGAAGATAAAGCTTCTCATTCACCCTTTTTCTTAAATTTTACAATAAAAAATGCCGGCAATCGTCAAAAATCTTAGTTTTTCAGCCAAAATGTAAATGACTGCTTCTTTGTCAACATTGTACAATTATTTTGAACATTAAATGTAGTCTTTATCCTTCGTTTCTAACTTCCAATGAAACTCTTCTGATTTTAGGTTGAAGAAGAAGCTTGTGAGTCAAATTTAGAAGCACAAAACAACAAGCAATGGAGAAAACCAAATCTGTTCTTGGAGATACCATCAAGATCATTACCACCATCCTCTTCCTCACATGAATTTGTTTCAATAAAAATGCCTCAAACACCAACTCCAACACCTAAAAAAGTAAATTTTAATTTAACACCAAACTCCACAGAGGTTCGCTCACCAGCTACTCACACACCAAGAACAAAATCATCAAAGAAAAATCTCCTAACAAAACTGAGCTTCAAGAACAGAAATACTGTTTCTGATACAGAAAAAGCTGTTGTTAGCACAATTTCAGCAACCCCATCTTCGTTGCCACTAGAAAAGCCGCCTTTCTCGAGATCATGGTCATTTACAAAAGTATTCACGCCTCGTGCGAAGAAGACCGCTTCTCTACCCGTTACCCCTGTTGGTCATTCTGGCCCTGAACCTGTATTGGGAAGCTCTTTGAAGGTATGTTGATTTTCTTGATCAACCTTTAACATGAAGGAATGATAAATCTGATTTTTTGGGTCTTGCTGGAAAGGCTGAAATTATGTGTTGTGCAGGTGATTATGTGTTATTGAACAATCAGAATACGATAGTCGGTTGTAGTAGTACGGGTTGCGGTTTGAGTGTTCCAATTTGTGCAATTGCTTAAAGTTGTGATCATCATATAAGTAGATGATTTATATAGTTTGATAAATTCTGAATATTTACGGATTTAATAGATAAAATGACTAGAAAGACATGTTTTATGTGGAGAAAGTCCTTCAAATTAGCATTAAAAGGTCAAGTACATATGTATAAAATGTTTTACCTTGGAACACCAATTTTAAGTATTTTTTATTGTTAGGCTAAAGTCCATGGACATATGACTCGATCGCGTTCGGTCCCAAATCTGAATAAAGGAGCAAGTATCAAAAGAACGGATTCATTTTTCCGTGTGATTCCTTCAACTCCACGGGTGAGGGAGGTTGATGCCACCACACCAACCCCTACTCCGACTTCTAATGTTGGTGAGTTCATAAATCTACAAAAGTATCCAAGCTATACGGTGTTAATTCACATATATTTCATAAAGATTTATAAATCTGATTGTTTAGATGACAGTGAAGCTGATGAAGGTGAAGATATACCTGAAGAAGAGGCAGTTTGTAGAATATGTTTGGTTGAACTATGTGAAGGTGGAGAAACCCTCAAGATGGAATGCAGCTGCAAGGGTGCACTTGCTCTGGCCCATCAAGAATGTGCCATAAAATGGTTTAGCATAAAAGGTAACAAAACATGTGATGTGTGCCATCAAGATGTCCAAAACCTATCTGTTACACTTCTAAGAATCCAGAGTAGTGGTAGAAACCGAAGTTCTGCTGCAAGTAGAGCCGCTCACATGGAAATTAACGCATACGGGTAAGTTAACAAAAGTTGTTTGTATGTTTAATTTAGGTTTCTTGATTAGCATCTAATTAATGTTAGTTTTTGCTCATGTATCGTTTAGCGATATCTATAGGGTGTGGCAGGAAGTCCCTATTCTGGTGATTGTTAGCATGCTTGCTTACTTCTGTTTTCTCGAGCAGCTTCTGGTAAGATTCGCTGGAATCTCCATCAGATATTTGGAATCAGATTTCCAAATGTTCCGACTGATTGGCAGATTTTTAATATTTTAGGAATTATAGAAAAAAAAGGAAGTGATGTTTTGAAAAAGTGAGAAAAAAACCATATGAAACATGAGTAGAAGTTTCTCATAATAAGTTTAAGAAAATGGTGAATATATTTCATAATATGAGAAACTAGTTATAAAATGGCTTGTTTGCAGCATGTCTGAATATTTGATGAACTATTTGTATGAAGGTTGGGAACATGGGTACGGGTGCAATCGCGCTCTCTCTTCCATTTTCGTGTGTCTTGGGCCTTCTCACATCCATGACCGCTTCCACTATGGGTACACTATTACTATTATTCTTATTCTTATATGATCATATCAGTATACCTTCTAATTAACTGATATATCATGTTTTCCTATGTACAGTGAAGAGAAATTTCGTATGGATTTACGCATCAATTCAGTTTTCATTTGTTGTAATCTTCGCACATATTTTCTACAACGTGGTAAGAAACTTTATGCAAATGCCATTGAATCATAATTATTATTATGGTTGCTCGTTACATTTATATACTAAGTATTTATAAATAAAAGTTCCATCTAGTTTTTCTTTTTTCTGTTTAAAGGAATCACGCTTGTAATTTGGATGTTATATATGCAGATTCATATTCATCCTGTTTTATCGATTCTTCTTGCAACTTTTGCTGGATGCGGGGTAGTTATGTGTGGTAGTTCAGTTCTTGTGGAGGTTTTAAGATTAAAAAGACGGTGGCTTGCCAGATCAAATAACTTAACTGATTCTCAAGGTGTTCTGCATCCGGAACCACCGCTACCATCATCCTCCCGTGCTGATCATCAACACCAAATTGATATCGGGAACATAGAAGCTTCTAGTGGCAATCAGGAAAGGGGAATTTAGTTAACTTCTAATTAATGTGTTGTGCGCTTGCATTGTATGTAGCTTTTTAGATAGTTAGACATAGAGATAGAATATGGTGGTGTCATATTAAGTTGTGGTCTATATATTGAAACAAGATATATATTAGAAATATTATGATTTTCTTTTGATCCTGAACTGGTTTCCTGTTTGCTTGTTTTCTAATGCATCCATCAAATGTATTTATGGGGGTAGACAGTTTAGCTCAAGCCAATTATATATAACTCCCAGTAAAATAAGAACTGTGAGGTTGTGATGTTTCAACTTAAAACTAATTGGTTATGAGTGAAATAATATAGGATCTTAACATCTTTTCCGATGTAGGACAATCTAAACACACTCCCTCACATGTGACATTCTTTTTGCCTAACATGTGAATACTTATGGGTTATGTTAAGTGTGCATGGCCGTTTGGCCAATCATAGGGGAACATGGCTATGGTACCATGTAAGTTTGTGAGATTCTAACTCGAAATCGATTGACAATGAGTAGAGTAACTAATGACCCTTATTAAATACATTACAAAGTCACACTCGTCGGATGTGAGGTAATACTCATCAAAGTTTGTGGGGTTCTTGTTAGTTCCTTTGTATTGTGTTCAATATAATATTAGTGAAGTTTGTTAGTATATATGACATTAGTCATAATTCAGGGTATTTTGTGTAAATATCGTAAAAGTAAAAATACTATATTGTAAACCCTAAATCATTAAGCTATTTAATTATACCAAATTGATAGTGTGTTCTTAGACGTATTCTCTCTCGTTCATTTGCATACATTATCATTGTTTTATTGCTTTAATACGATTGATACTTAATACAATTGGGTCATACAGTTCTAACTCAAAATCAATTGACAATGAATGAAGTAACTCATAATCCTTATTAAGCATATTACAAAGTCACACACATCTAATGTGGAACAATATTTAACATGCTTCTCACGTCTGATGTTCTTTACGTCTAACATGTAGATATTTATGGCTTTAGACGAATATGCATTTGTGATATACAACATTTGTTTGTGGTGGGGTGTGTATAGCATTGATTTTGTAATATTTATATTGTTCATGAATATATGTTTTTCAAATTTAAAGAAAATTTATAAACATTCAAGAAAACAAAGAGATAAAGATACTCATGTCGAAGAAGAAAATGACATGTAAACAAAAAAGGATATAACTCTGAAGTGTATAGATTGATGAGCTGTTTGTTTGTTGCTGAACGGAATAATTTAATGTTGATTGTTAAATCGTTTAACATTCAGCGTGTTTGATTGTTATATATGAATTAAGACTATACTGAAAGAAACAGAAAAACACTGCTAAATCATTTCACCTTAAAATATATTATGAATAATTAAGCACCAAGTATGTAACATCCTGAGATTTGGCCTAGTAGAACGTAGGCATTGGGGTACACGTGAATTATTATGTTAATGAATTGGTTATGTTTATTTAATTACTAAATTAAGTAATTAATGAATTATTATCACTTGGATATATATATATATATGTATGTATACGGTGATATGTGTGTGCATGTGTTTAGTGTTTTAAGCCATGACACCTCATGCTTTTTAAGTATGTATACGTGGGTATATGTTGTTATTACTTCATTTTGAAGTTATTCTTGTGTGTGTAAATTGGGTGTAATCCGAGAGCAAAGAAGAAAGCAAGGAAGAACAAGAAACAATCGGAATTTGTGATTTCTAGGTTGTGTGATTCAAGCTTCGAAGGTTGATAATTATTTCATGATTCTTGCTAAACATGCTTTGATTAGTTACTAACATGCTATGGTTTGAGTGGGTTTTGGTTAGGAACATCATATGAAGTTGTCGGATTTAGAGTTCTTGGTGTTCTTATGGTTTTGTGGTGTTTTGATGCATGCTTATGTGTTTAAACATGTTAATATGTGTTATCATGAACTTGTTTATGATCTGGATATGAGATATATGCAAGTTTGAAACTGTCGGATTCAAGGAAGTGTTGAATGTTGCGGATTTTGGTGTTGATGATGAAATCCGAGTGTTGAATCCGGATCTTGAAATCCGAATGTGAAATCCGGATGTGTGAAATCCTAGTGTTAAAATCCTATGGTTTGAATCCGAAGGTGGAATCCTAAACATGAAATCCGATTATGGGTGTCAAGATAAATGCATCAAGTGTGGAAATCCGACTAGAGTTGCGGATTCCTTCAAATCCGATACAAAGTGTCGGATTCCGGTAGTAGTTGCGGATTTGGTGCACATCCGATAGTAATGTCGGATTTCATGTGAAATCCGACAGTTTTGGTTTGTTGTCTTGCATTGTTTAATGCTATGTGTTATATGTGAATCTTACATGTTTATGTTTGATTAAATGGATATAAATATATGATTGATATATATATATATATATTTATGAATTGAATACTGATTTCAGTTTGTTGTGTTCTCAGGAATAGACAAGGCTCAGTAACATTAGATCACTGAGTGGAATAGCTCAGAATAAGAGGTGAGTGGATGTTTGCTCACGGGTGATATTAGTTGTTCTGGTTTGGTTGCAACTATTGTTGGATAGATTGTATATCTATTGGTTAATTAACTGTGAATGTTAATTGTTGAATTTTGTGATATGTATACATGTTGGAAGGGAAGTCAGTTTACGACTGGGCTTATAGGATGGGTTCATTTGCTATTGGCTAAGAAGTATCAGGACCTTGGTTGCATTTGTTGCTACCAGAGGGTGATACTGTGTGAGAATAGCAAATGGACTATCGGTAAACCTTTGCTTTGGCCGGCATTGGTTATAGGTTCCTGCAGAACCGCCGGTCTTCCCATGGTGCTTATTTGTGGTTGTTGATATCATGCGGTTCTGGCTGATATATCTGTTGGGTGTTACTCCATTCACTTAGCTTTGTGCTAATCCCCCACCTCTCACTCTTTTTACAGGTTTTGGTAAGTCAGCGGCTCGGCTGAGAGTGGCTAGCTTGGGGAGTAATCACCTAGGACTCTGATAATGTATTTGTGACGAGCCGTGTTTTGTAATACTGATATTTTGTAAACAGTATTTTGTAATTAGTTGTAATTACTTTGATGTTTAAAACGCTTCCGCGGTGTAATTTAAAATGAAAATTTTTGGGTCAAAATACGGTGTTACAAGTCTGGTATCAGAGCGTTGGTTTGGCAGTGTAGGCACAGTGGAAGAGTTACATTCCCAAATCTTGGCTCGTGGTAGGTCGATTACTCCTTGGGTGTGAGATTGGGGTGAATTGGAGAGGGTGGAGTTAGTATGTCATGTACTAACGAATTTATCTAATAAATCGTGAGGTGATGTGATTGTTACAGATAACATGGCTGGACGTGATTACTCAACCAGTACCCCTACTGTCCCAACTACTGCTGAGGTCCCTACTGCAACTGTTGAGATTCCAACCAACGCTGGTACATCTGGTACAGCAGTTGATGACATGGATGAGTATATATTCCAACTGGAAGGTTAGCTGCAAGATTTAAGATCAGAATTAGAGCAGTAGAGGCAGGCTCCTGCAGCACAACCACCAGTTATTTCTGTAGCTTCAACTATGGTTGCAATACCTCCTATTTTTCTAGCAGTAACTACATTGGCAGAGGTTCCTCCAATGTCAATGCCAGTACCACCATTTACTCAACCGATGACACAACCTTTCTATTATCCACTGTTTCCTCAAGGGCCCTATCCTCAAGGATCTATTCCACAGGGGTCAATGCCACAAGGATCTGGATCTTATTCGTATCCATTTATGGGATTTCCACCAGGTATGGGATACAGGCAGCCGTGTACTTACAAGCAGTTCTTGGATTGTAAACCAGATGAATATCACGGTAGCACGGATCCCAATGTTACTTTGAATTGGCTGAGGGATACAGGGAGGATTTTGGATGCTTGTAATTGTGAGGAGGAGATGAGAGTTTGTTTTGCTACCCGGATGCTAAAAGGGAAGGCAATGGTTTGGTGGGATTCCATTACCAGACATTTATCGAGAGCACAAATGGATTCAATTACTTGGAATCAATTTCGGGATAAATTGTGTGAACAATACTGCAACGCCTTTGAACTGAACAAAATAAGGCAGGAGTTCATGGAACTAAAGATGACGGTGGATGAACTAATTGAACAGTTCAATTCGAAGCTGAGGTTTGTATCTCAGTGGGTGCCTGATGAATCTTCCCACGTTCAGCACTTTATTGGGGCGTTGTTGCCAGAGTACAGGACCACCACGAGATTGGCTGGATCTATGTCCCAGGCCTTCACCTTGGCAAAATCTGCTGAGGGGGACATCCAGGCCAAAGACAAACAGAGCAAGGAGGAGGCGGCTTTGCAGAAGCCGAGGTATGACCAGGCTGGGGGTAGCCAGCAAAAGAAGAAATGGCAGGGTAACCAGTCCCAGAGCAACCAGAACAGGAAAGCATCTTCAGGGGATTCTGGAGTTAAATCACAATGGTGCACGAGGTGCAGGGCTACTCACACTGGGCAGTGTACTGCTCAAACTATGCGTTGCGTGAGATGTGGTACTCACGGACACGAATCGAAGGATTGTCGGTACCCTCGGAACGTATGTTGGAATTGTCATCAGTAGGGGCACAGGGCAGGTGATTTGTAACGACCCAAATATTTTAATAATATTTATCGAGAAATGAATATTATTTTCGAAGTTCAACTTGATAATAATAATAAAGGAATATTATTATTTAAAAGAAAAGAAAAGAAAAGAAAAGAAGGGAAATTAAATTAAAAAGAAAAATGAAAATTCTGAAAAATAATAGGTCGCGACGCGACGCGTCTGGGCGGCAAGACACGTCTCGGTTGCGTGTGACAGGCGGTAGCGTGTGTCAGGTACGGTTGCGTGTGTCAAAACGTCGCGACGCGACGCGTCGGCCAGGAGTTGGGTCTATAAATTCAAACACATCTTCACCCGAATTTCACACACACTTTTCTACCATTTCGTTACTCTGCCCAAATTTCAAGAGAAATCAAGTTTAGTGAACGATCAAGGGTGCCGGGTTTCGTTAGAACTCGTATTCGAGGTACGGGGTGAACGGAGATAGCGTTTCGGGCGTAGTTTTGAGCGTGGTTTCGCTTTGGTATCTCCGAAAGGTATATTCTTCTAGACTTAAGCTAACATTTCAGTTGTATGGCTCGATATTCTACATGCATGTCGTTCTAGCATGTTTTGATGGACTTTCCAAGTTCACGACGCGTATATCTTTGATCGAAAGTATATTTTTACATATTTAGGTTATTCGAGACAGTTGAGGTCGATTTCTTGACGATCCGAGAGTGTAGTTCGTCGAATCTAGATCGTGCGTTTATTTTCTGGACTGAGGTGAGTTCAGTAGTCTTTTACAAAACCGAGTACATAGACAAAACCTTATTTTCGAAATAAAGATGATTATACATATATCTATATATTGATTGATGATACATGTTATGTGTTCTAAGTTAAATACTCGTTGCATGTATGATCAAACACGAAATACGCATGCTACGATTATTCACGATTTTACCACGATTTACATATGACTGCTTACGAGTTATTTTATGCATGTATTTTTGTGGCGGGGGTAGAATACGATATTACCCATATTGTGGATTTGCGGGCCTAGTTGGCATGGATTAAAGTGCTAGCCAACAAGAGTCATTTGGTCTTTCTAGACGACTATTTTGACATGTGGTACGCGGACACTTCGGTGTTCAAGTACTGGAGTGATGTAGGCCAAGGAGGCTAGATCATACATCACGTGAGTGTGAGGAGAAGCTGAAATACGATCGGCTTCGTTTGGACTCGTACTAGAACGACAATGCAGTACTTGTACTCGCACCGTCGGAGTAGCGAAAGCGGAGTCTCGGGATTTATGTTCTTGGGTGGGAGTCGCGCCCCGCTTGAAAACATAGGTTGACCGGGCACGCAAGTAGTGAACACACACACTCAACTCATCTTGTTCCTTCTTGGTGTTCTTGAAGAGAAATCAAAGTAAGAACTTATTGAAGCTGGAATCAAGCACAAATATTGCTCATTAGTTCACCACAATCTGCTATTCATCATCCTCTTCATCCCTTGTAAGCTTCTCTTCCCTTGTTCTTCATTTTTGTAATTAGGTCAAAAAATGGGTAAAACGAATTTGACCATTAAAGCTTAGAATTCTTGATTGTAATCTGTTCTAGGATCATTTGTAAGTTGATTGGAACTGATTTTAGTAATTAAAGTTGCTATCTTGGTTGTAATTCTTGAAATTGACCAAATGGGTCAAAAATGGAGAATTGATGAATCTAACTAGAATCTGATGTTAAAGCTTGATGTTTTTATGTTTATAGACTCCCTTTGATGTCCCAAAACTAATACAAAAGCTGGAATTAATTTAGAACATGATAAAGTTGGGTTTGTATGGAAAGCAGATGTTGCAGGGGCACAAAATCGCAGCTCTGAAGCTGCGTAGCGACGCGACACACAAAGGTGTCGCGGCGCGACCTGTGCTGCAGCAAATCAATTGTTGTTTTTCAATGGTTTAAGCATATGAAATTTTCTTGTATCATTTTTGACCATTTCAGAGGATTTTAGGATGGTTTAAGCATTTTATTCAATTAAACACATAAGTAGGAATAATAACATTAGTTTTAGTATATGTGTATATATGTGGTGATCTAAATGGAATTATATGTAAACAATAGGTAATTAAGCATTCAAGGAAGGCCAAGTACATATTTAAGTTGTTTTGAGCACCAAGGTGAGTACCGAATTGTATGAATTCAATAAAGGAAGTTTTTAATGCTATTTGGTTTAAACGAACTTGGTATGCTAATTCTTGCATATAGACTTGTTTATTTGTGTATATATGCTTAGAAAACCATTAATGACATGATGAATGATATATTTGACATGTATATAATTACATGTATATTTATTGTGACATTTTGATGAATATGAATTCATATGTGAAAGCATGCATGCTATGATCTCTTTTATGAGATAATGATGAGCTATGTGAAAAGTCCGGACATATGTGCATGAAAGGTCAGCTTCGGCTGGGTCTCAGGGGCCTTCGGGCAATTGTTCGGGACTAATGGTACTCGAGTGCCATTCCTTTAACATTTGGGGTGATTGCCTTAACTGGCTGAGCCTAATGAGCCTTTGGCTCCGTAACGAGTAGGTGGAGTCACTTATGTGATGATACCAGCACGGTTGGAAGTGTTTGATTCCCCCGGTGGTTGTTATTGAGCCGGACTAGCTATCCGGCAAGATATAGCACTGCTGGACATGTCAGCATTACCGCTAATTGTTAGGATAGCATTATATGCTCATATTTGATTCATGACTTGCTATTATTGCACTTATACTTGTTTGTATTCACTAGCTATTTTATATAGCTAATCCTGTTGTTGTTTCCCTTTTTCAGACAAAGTATAGGCAGGCCTGGTGAGACGGGAACCCTTATGCATTTGTACGGGCTTGTTGGGGAACACTGCTTTTGGTATATAATATATATACAATGGTCGGTTTAGTTTAAAGTAACACCGGTAGTCGTGTTTGGCAAGTTTTGTTTTGTATATTTATATATACGCCAAACATATGTTTAAATTGTAATAGTTTAATAGGCTTGGGTTTGTTTATTGTTTTTGAAAATTCCGCTGCTTTGTTTTTGAAATTCGGTTAGGATAACTAACAGGTAAACATTCAATTTACAAACGGACCCATGCAGTTTGAAAACTCGAATTTTAATTGATTTTTAAGGTTTCAAAGGCAATGTTATAAGTTAGGTATCAGAGCCTAAGTTTGAGGGAATTGGGTACTTGAAAGAGTATTCAATCTCAAACTCGGGCCCGACCATTATGAAGTGTTCCTAATTGGGTAAAGGGATTTGAGTATGAGAGTTATATGATAAATACTGGTTAATAGCTAGTCTATATGTTTATGTGTAAGTATAATTGCTATAATGAATAATCCTTCTTTCATATAGCAAAAGTTGAATATGTCTGCACAACCGGGTGCTACTGAACAAGCACTTAAGGAAATGGAGGATGAAGCTGTTGGTTCTATGTGCACAAGACACAAATTAATACGATATTACTGATAATAAATAAACCCATAGGGTCACACATTTACAATCAATGGACACCAATTACATATTTGAATATGATTTAAATATGTTTCCAACTCATTATATATATAAGTATATATATGCATTGTTGCATATTATTATTTATGTGAAATAATAATATCACTCTTATATATTAATATAATATAAGATAATGCATATGAAATACATAAATATAAACATATGATTTTATATATGTATATATATATATATGTATAAATGTATATTTGTTACAAGTAAATTGTTACTAGTAACAATTATATAAATGTATGTATATCTTTGTTACAAGTAAAGAGTTACTAGTAACAATCAAGTATGTATATAAAATACATGTAGATGTATTTTATACAATGTATGACAAGTCTAACATTATATTTTATATACTTGAAGTATATAAAACTAGAAATTGTCACAATATTCACAAAAGGGCCCCCTTTTTGAGGTTTCTTGAAACATAACTCAACAAGGACAAGCATGGGAGAACAAGTAAGGAAGCAAGGCAAAGGGAGGGGTCCCCTCCCCTTGGTTTTGGCCGAAATTAGGCCAAGAGGGCCCTCCCCTTGTTTTGTTGCTTCTTGGTTCTTATATGCATGGATGTCTCCTTTATGTTCTTATAATTGCATACTACCACCTTTAGGCTTCTTGAGAAAAGTTCTAAGTATTCTTGAAGCTTTGAAAACATCTCTACATTCTTGTATTGGTGTTCTTCAAGTGAGCAAAGTGTGGTACTAGAATACATACTCAAATACATACATAGTAAGTTCAAGAAGAAGAACAAGAGGTTGTTGCTTGCTTGCTTGAATTTCAAGGGTTGGAGAGACTAGCATCTCAAAGGTGTTGGACTCATTGATTTGTGGATACCTTGGAGGAAGTCTTCTCTTGGCTTCTCATAGATCAACCACTTCATCAACGGTTTACTCACGCTACAAAGGTTGTAGTTCTAAACACCCTATGGTTGTTTTGTTTCTTAAGGCTTACATATGGATCATTGGTGGGGAGTTTTAAAAGGTTTAAAATTGTTGTTCATGCTTCCGTTGCTAAAATATATTTTGAAAAACCGAACAAACCCCAACAGTGGTATCAGAGCCACTTATGTATAGTTTTAAGAAACCTTTTGAGTATGTATTGTTTTAAGAAAATGGACAACTTTTTCTTTTGTTAGAAAAGTTGTGGATTTTCTTGTTGGCAACTTATATATGTTTATATATTTATTTTGGGAAACAACCAAACCACATGCATGTTTGGTTGTAAAAGTTGCCTAAATATCAAGTGTTGATATATATATTTGTTTGAGTGTATGTTGTGCATAACAAGCCATAGACCTTTTGTGATGTGTTGGAAATTCGATTTGGTTGTAAAATTATTTCTCATTTGGTATGTAATAATAATTTTAGTTTTGTTTCATCTTGTTGTATTTTGTAAGTAGTAGAATAGTTTAGACTAGTTTACTTTTATAAAAAAATGTAACAAGATGAAGAAATGACCAAGTTGGAGTTTTCAAGTGTGGTGGAGTCAACCATGGAGGCTTGGAGTCATTTGCACTACAAGGAGTTGTTTTGGCAAGTGGGAGCTTCAAGTTCATCACAAGAGGAATATTTGGTCCTTAGTTATGACTTGGTATTTTTGTATGGCTCACAAAAATACCACTTAGGATAAATGGCTTGGTTATGCACTTATACATGTTTTTTGTGTGTGTTTATGTTTATATTATTATGCATGGTTGAAAATAGGATTTTTGCATGCTAGATAATATTTTTACATAATATAAATCACACAATGGGAGTTTGGTATTTTAAGTTGACATAACATAAGATGTAAAATGAATTTTATATAAAAGGAGTTTTGTAAAGATTAAAATTCATTATGTCAAAATATATATATATATATATATGAGTTTTATAAAATAGAGATTTTAAAACTCAACCAAACTCCATTCAAGCTTAATAATAAAATGGTTTTATTACAAGCTAAAATTGGTCGTATTTGCGCGCTCGAAACTACACACGTTAATATAGGATATTAATACTAGTTTAAAATTGAACGCGTTGAGAGTTCGTAAAATATGGATTTTAAGAATACTCAAGACCAATATATATATAAAATATGGTTTTATCAAAACGTGGACTTGTTATTGTATGCATGCAATACTAGTCGCACGACTCGTTTTGTTTTATTTAATAAATATACAAAACGGTAAAAGCCCTTTTTCAAAACGTAAGTCTATGCCATCCCATTTTAAGACACTCGCTTGTTGCAACGACACTCACGTGGAGAGAGCATTAGCCAAACGCGTGGATTGTTTTTGTAACAACCGAGGTGTTTTTCCGCGAATTCCATGAACGTCTTGGGCCGGAAATTCACCGTCTTGAAATAGGACGACTTAATCGGAATCTTATTACGGAGAGAGCATTAGCCAAACGTAAGGAAGCCCGAGGCATAGATGGGATCAAACATGCCAAAATTGACAATCGTTGTCTAGGATCCCATAAAGATCTAGGAATTACATACGAGATGTAATTGGTAAGCGTTACCTACCTTGTTGTTTTGACTTGATGGAGAGAGCATTAGCCAAACATTCAAGGTTAAGTTCAACTTGGATCCTAGCCTTTAAAAAATTAAAGAATTTTATAATTCTAAAGGGTATTAATTATTAAAGGATTAAATATCAAAAATACTAAATTGAACTTTGTTAAATTTTGTAGATGGCCCCTAACTCAACTACGCCCGTTAACAACTTATCTCTTCGTTCAATCCTAGAGAAAGAAAAACTCAATGGTACAAATTTCTTAGACTGGTATCGTAACTTGAGAATCGTTCTTAAGCACGAAAAGAAATTGTACGTACTTGAGGATCCCGTCCCTGAGGAACCTCCATTGACTGCGGCCAAAGCCGTTAGGGATGCTTGGGTGAAGCATTCCGACGACTCGGTCGAAATTTCATGCCTCATGCTTGCTACCATGTCTCCGGATCTTCAAAAGAACCTTGAGGAGCATGGAGCATATGAGATGCTTGGCCAGCTTAAGGAAATGTTCCAAAAGCAAGCGAAGCAAGAACGCTTTGAGGTCACTCGAGCTTTCCATGCATGTAAGATGGAGGAAGGTCAATCCGTTAGCGACTATGTGCTAAAGATGAAAGGATACATTGACCAGCTTGCTAGGCTTGGATCTCCCATAACCAACGAGTTTGCACAGGATATGATCCTTAACTCGTTGACCAAAGCCTATGACCAATTTGTCATGAATTATAACATGAACAATTGGGAGAAATCTGTCTCAGAGTTGCATGGGATGCTTAAAACTGCTGAGAGCAAGATTCCAAGCAAAACACCTCAGGTCTTGATGATTCAAGAAGGGAGAATCAAGAAGAAAAAGATAAACAACTCAAAAGGGAAGGGCAAGGCAAAGGCAAAGGGAAAGGACAAAGGCAAGCAAGTTGCCAAGGCTCCTACACCCAAGACGGCGGGAAAGGTTCCCAAGAATGACCCGTGCTTTGAATGCGGGGTGGTAGGACATTGGAGGCGCAATTGTCCAACTTACCTTGCAGAGTTGAAAAAGAAGAAGGCTGGCGAGGCTAGCACTTCAGGTATATATATGATTGAAATGTATACTTTTTCCATTAATTCCTGGGTATTTGATACCGGTTGTGGAACTCACATTTGTAACAATGTGCAGGGGTTGAGAAAAAGTAAGCTGCTGAAGCCAGGCGATTTGGATCTCCACGTGGGCAATGGAGCAAATGTTGCTGTTGAAGCCCTTGGAACTTTTGAATTATTATTACCAAATGGCCTGTACTTAATATTAAACAATTGTTGTTATGTACCTAGTTTAACTAGGAATATTATTTCAGTAGCTCGGTTAAGAGAATCTGGATTCATATTTGGTTTCGTTGATGATGACATTCGTGCCTTCAAAAACGATATTTTGTATTTTGAGGCTCGGCCTCTTAATGGAATATATGAAGTTAATCTTAAAAGATCTCTTGATGATAATTCTATATATACCACTAGCACCAAACGACCTAAGCATGACTTAAGTCAAACATACCTATGGCATTGTCGACTTGGTCATATAAACAAGAAACGCATTGCAAAACTCCAAAAGGATGGAATTTTAAAATCAAACGATTCTAGCTCATTTGAAGTTTGCGAATCATGTTTATATGGAAAGATGACTAAGGCTCCTTTCTCCGGTTCAAGTGAAAGAGCCAAAGATCTATTAGGAATCATACATACGGATGTATGCGGTCCTTTTAGATCAATGTCTAGGGATGGTGATAGATACTTCGTTACATTCACCGATGATTATAGTAGATTTGGTTATGTTTATTTGATGAAACATAAACATGAAACATTTGAAATGTTCAAGCTGTTTCAAAACGAAGTACAAAATCAACTCAACAAAACAATCAAGGCCCTTCGTTCCGATCGAGGTGGTGAGTACTTAAGCCAAGAGTTTATGGATCATCTTAGTAATTGTGGGATTATCTCACAACTTACTCCTCCTAGAACACCACAACATAATGGTGTATCTGAAAGGAGGAACCGAACTCTACTAGATATGGTTCGGTCTATGATGAGCCGAAGTACTCTACCCTCGTCCTTTTGGAGTTATGCTTTATTAACTGCTGCGCGCATATTAAATATGGTTCCAACCAAGAAGGTAGATAAGACACCATATGAGATGTGGTATGGAAAGGTTCCAAACTTATCTTACTTGAAAGTCTGGGGTTGTGAGGCTCATGTACGAAAAGAAGCTTTAAGCAAACTCGATCCTAGATCTATCAAATGTAATTTTGTGGGATATCCTAAAGATTCATTAGGATATTATTTCTACAACCCAGCTGAGAACAAAGTGTTTGTTTCTAGGCATGCCACTTTCTTAGAAAAGGAGTTTCTTTCGAAAGAGGCAAGTGGGAGCAATGTAGACCTTGAAGAAATTCAAGAACCACAAAATACAAGTCAGGTTGACACTAGCACTCAACAAACGGTTGTTGAATCTGAACAATTGGTTGTTCAAGAACCTACTGAAACACAAAGTGTTCGTAGATCTGGTAGACCTCGTCAAGAACCCGAGAGATACGGATTTCTCGTGTCCAATGATGAGATTTTCTTGGTAGACTCTTCTGAGCCTACTAACTACCAAGATGCTATATCGGATCCGGAATCCGATAAATGGCTTGATGCCATGAACACTGAGATGCAATCCATGTATGAAAATCAAGTATGGGACTTGGTTGATCTTCCTCCCAATAGTAAGACTGTAGGGAGCAAGTGGGTCTTCAAGAAGAAGACAGACATGGATGGAAATGTACACACATTTAAGGCAAGGCTAGTGGCGAAAGGTTTCACTCAAACTCATGGTATTGACTATGATGAAACTTTCTCTCCGGTAGCCATGATTAAATCTATTAGAATACTTATTGCCATAGCTGCATATTATGACTATGAGATATGGCAAATGGATGTCAAAACGGCTTTTCTAAATGGACACTTAAGTGAAGATGTCTATATGGTTCAGCCTGAAGGTTTTGTAGATCCTAAGTATCCTAATAAGGTGTGCAAGCTTAAAAGATCCATCTATGGACTAAAGCAAGCATCTCGAAGTTGGAATCTTCGATTTGATGAGAAAATAAAAGAGTTTGGTTTTATCAAATCAGAAGATGAACCGTGTGTTTACAAGAAAACTAGTGGGAGCGCAGTAGCATTCCTTGTCTTGTATGTTGATGACATACTACTCATTGGAAACGACATCCCGACCTTGCAAGACATCAAGTCTTGGCTTGGGAAGTGTTTCTCAATGAAAGACTTGGGAGAAGCCGCCTACATTCTTGGAATAAAGATCTATAGGGATAGATCTAGGCGTCTTATTGGCCTAAGTCAAAGTGCATATATTGACAAAATCTTGAAACGATTCAAGATGGAGAATTCTAAGAGAGGATTCTTGCCAATGGCACAAGGCACGGTTTTGAGTAAAGCTCGAAGCCCTAGCACAAGAGAAGAGCTAGATAGAATGAGTGAGATCCCATATGCTTCTGCAATTGGATCCATCATGTATGCCATGCTATGCAATAGGCCAGATGTCTCGTATGCTTTGAGCATGACGAGCAGATACCAGCAAAACCCAGGAGATAGCCATTGGATGGCAGTCAAGAACATTTTAAAATACTTGAGAAGAACCAAAGACATGTTCTTGATCTATGGGGGTTTGGAAGAAGATCTTTGCGTAAAGTGTTACACAGATGCTAGTTTCCAAACGGATCGAGATGATTCTCGATCACAATCGGGCTATGTCTTCGTTATGAATGGAGGCGCGGTTGCTTGGAGAAGTTCTAAGCAAAGTGTAGTTGCACAATCCACTACAGAATCTGAATACATTGCTGCTTCTGAGGCTGGACAAGAAGCTGCATGGATGAAGAAATTCATTGCTGACCTTGGGGTAGTAACAAGCATTCAAGACCCCATAGAAATATTTTGTGATAATGAAGGTGCTATTGCCCAGGCAAAAGAACCTAGATCACATCACAGCACCAAACACATCCTCAGGCGTTTCCACTACATACGGGATATAGTGGATAGAGGAGATGTGTGTATTCGCAAAGTTCATACAGATCAGAATCTTGCAGATCCTTTTACGAAACCTCTTGCCTCGACTAAGCATGAGTCTCATACTAGGGCAACAGGTCTTCGTTTTGCAAGGGATTGGATTTGAATTGTAATTTAGTATTTGGATATTTTGGAACATTATGACAATATCTATTTTATCTGAATGATGTATGGGATATGATCACTTCATTAATATATATTGTGTTCTTTATTAGCATGTTTTAAATCCATGAATAACTCTTTATTCTAAAACGTCCATAGTCGGTTATAACTATGGGAATAGTTATGAATTAAGACTAATGTGAATAAGTTGGTTGACTTTCATTCGTGATGAAAGTAGGCAAAAGGGTTTGCAGCCAAATTCACTAATGTTTGTTAGGGAACAAACATTGGACATGACCCGCTCTTAAGATCGCTTCATGGATCAGTGTCATAAGTAAATCTTGAGAAAAAGGTGGTATCTTTGTATCCTTAGACCTGAGACACATATTGGGACTCGAGTATGAGGAGTATCATGCTTTAATGTGGTTAAACGCTATCTTTAACCGGGTAGTTATAAAGGCCATTATTAGGTATGATATGAGTCTTATAAGAGACGTATGTGGTCAAGATGGAATTTGTTTCTCTCATTTAATTGGGAGTATAATATCTCTGGGCCCTAAAACAAGTTGAACATTATATGAGAATTGATGACGATCCATGTCTCATGTTCAACGAGATGTTAAAACAAAGGGATAATTGATGACTTACCTATAACAACGATTTGTAGCTAGTGAGTTAACTTCGTTGGTGAAAGTGTTGATCAACACACTTTATTTATTATTAGGGGCAATGGGATGTTGCTAGACGTTCTTACCATTGTCTATATCGGCTTAAGTTGTAACTTGTGCAAGTGGGAGATTGTTGGTTCTATGTGCACAAGACACAAATTAATACGATATTACTGATAATAAATAAACCCATAGGGTCACACATTTACAATCAATGGACACCAATTACATATTTGAATATGATTTAAATATGTTTCCAACTCATTATATATATAAGTATATATATGCATTGTTGCATATTATTATTTATGTGAAATAATAATATCACTCTTATATATTAATATAATATAAGATAATGCATATGAAATACATAAATATAAACATATGATTTTATATATGTATATATATATATGTATAAATGTATATTTGTTACAAGTAAATTGTTACTAGTAACAATTATATAAATGTATGTATATCTTTGTTACAAGTAAAGAGTTACTAGTAACAATCAAGTATGTATATAAAATACATGTAGATGTATTTTATACAATGTATGACAAGTCTAACATTATATTTTATATACTTGAAGTATATAAAACTAGAAATTGTCACAATATTCACAAAAGGGCCCCCTTTTTGAGGTTTCTTGAAACATAACTCAACAAGGACAAGCATGGGAGAACAAGTAAGGAAGCAAGGCAAAGGGAGGGGTCCCCTCCCCTTGGTTTCGGCCGAAATTAGGCCAAGAGGGCCCTCCCCTTGTTTTGTTGCTTCTTGGTTCTTATATGCATGGATGTCTCCTTTGTGTTCTTATAATTGCATACTACCACCTTTAGGCTTCTTGAGAAAAGTTCTAAGTATTCTTGAAGCTTTGAAAACATCTCTACATTCTTGTATTGGTGTTCTTCAAGTGAGCAAAGTGTGGTACTAGAATACATACTCAAATACATACATAGTAAGTTCAAGAAGAAGAACAAGAGGTTGTTGCTTGCTTGCTTGAATTTCAAGGGTTGGAGAGACTAGCATCTCAAAGGTGTTGGACTCATTGATTTGTGGATACCTTGGAGGAAGTCTTCTCTTGGCTTCTCATAGATCAACCACTTCATCAACGGTTTACTCACGCTACAAAGGTTGTAGTTCTAAACACCCTATGGTTGTTTTGTTTCTTAAGGCTTACATATGGATCATTGGTGGGGAGTTTTAAAAGGTTTAAAATTGTTGTTCATGCTTCCGTTGCTAAAATATATTTTGAAAAACCGAACAAACCCCAACAGAAGCCTCCCGTATACCTCCTCAGCAGGCTGCAGATGAGCAGTCACAACACCATTCTGAAGGTGCACCAGCTGAGAATGTGCAACAGGCGTACATCAGACGCCTTGAGGAGGAGCTCCGTACTGCAAAGGAGCTTTTACTCAACTCGGCTTTGGGTAGACCAACCCGTAAGCCATGTTCTTATAAGAAATTCCTATCGTGCCACCCACCTACCTTTGAGGGGAGTGATGACCCCGTAGTTACCATGAGGTGGATCAGAGAAATGGAGCAGGCTTTTGAGTCCTGCGAGTGTGAATCCGAGTACCGCGTCAGGTATGCTGTCGGATGTTGAAGGGCCGTGCCATATACTGGTGGGACACGGTCAAAGCCTCTATCAGAAAGGAGGTACTTGAATCTTTAGTTTGGGAGCAATTCTCAGAGAAAGTGCAGAAGAAGTACTGCACTGAATATGATATGGAACGCTTGGAGCGTGAGTTCAACAATCTCCAAAAAGGAGATAAGACTATGGAGCAACACATTAGTGCTTTTTCTGACAAAATGAGGTTTGTACCTCATTTATTAACTGATGAGAATCTGAAGATAAGAAAGTTTGTTGCCACATTACCCTTGGAGTTTCGAGCACATGTCAGAGCGGCAAGTGATCTAGATCGAGCATTTGAGATAGCTTGACAAATGGAGGGTGATCGCATTCAGTGTAGGGGCGAATCTGCAGAAGGAAGCAATAAGAGGAAGTTTCAATCCTCTTCTAACCCAAGTCCTTTAAAAGGACAATCTTCTGCAGGTACCAAATCTGGTGATTACAAGAAGCCTAAATCTGAAGGCTCGTGGTGCAACCAATGTCGTTCCACCCATTCTGGTGTGTGTTCTAGAGCTACCAGAAGATGTGCTAGATGTGGTATCAAAGGCCACCCAGTGGAGGATTGCAAGTTTAAGGAGGATGTCTACTTCAGATGTCATCAACCAGGGCACAAAATTGCCAAATGCCCATAGGGTTCTAACACACGAGCTGGAGGATCATCGTCTGAGCTGAAGAAAGACGGCGCCCCACGTGCTAAAGGGCGTGCGTTCCAGATGACGGCCGAGGAGGCCAAGACTGCAGGGGATGTGATTACGGGTACTTTCTTTGTTAATGATACCCCAGCATGTGTATTGTTGGATTCCGGGGCTACTTATTCTTTTGTCTCGGTATCTTTTTGTCATAAGCAGCAATTGCCTACATCTGCATTAATTGATCCGATTACAGTAGAAACCGCTAATGGTAGAATAGTTTCTGTTGCTGATAAAGTTCCTATCGCGGTTATCTACATTGATGGCATTAGTTTTCCTATTTCATTCCTTATCATGCCTATTGCTGGGTTTGATATTGTGATTGGAATGGACTGGCTCAGTACTCGTAATGCTGAGATTCTGTGTTCTAAAAAGATTATTAAGTTTCCTCTATCAGACGGGTCTTATGCAATAGCAAGGGGCAATGACGGGAATCTGACATTCCTATCATCTCGGTTATCAAAGCTTCAAAATCATTGGCGAAAGGTTGTATATCCTATTTAGCATATGTAATTGATGCTAAGATGGAGAAGCAACCAGTTAAAGACATCAGGATAGTGTCAGAATATCCCGAGGTGTTTCCAGATGAATTACCCGGGCTACCTCCAGTCAGGGATGTTGAATACAAGATCGATCTTATTCCAGGAGCTACTCCGGTGGCTAAAGCTCCATATCGTCTCGCTCCTTCAGAGATCCGCGAGATGATGAATCAAATACAAGAACTACTTGACAAGGGCTTCATTCACCCGAGCTCTTCTCCTTGGGGAGCTCCAGCTTTATTCGTCAAGAAGAAAGATGGCACTATGCAAATGTGCATATATTACAAACAGTTTATCCGAGATTTTTCTAAAATTGCGAATCCCATGACTAAACTAACTCGCAAGGAGGTTCCATTTAAGTGGAATGATGAACAGGAGAAGGCTTTTCAGACACTGAAACAACTTTTATGTCAGGCTCCTATTCTTGCGTTACCAGATGGTTCAGATGACTTCATTGTGTATTGTGATGCTTCTTTGGCAGGGTTGGGTTGCGTGTTGATGCAGCGGGATAGAGTTATCGCTTATGTTTCTCGTCAGTTGAAACCTAATGAGAAGAATTATCCAACCCATGATTTGGAACTGGCAGCTGTGGTTTTTGCGTTAAACTTATGGAGACATTATCTTTACGGTACAAAATGCGTTATTTGTACGGATCACAAAAACCTACAATATGTGTTTTCGCAGAAGGAACTCAATATGCGACAGAGACGATGGCTGGAACTTGTTAAAGATTATGATTGCGAGATTCGCTATCATCCAGGGAAAGCCAACGTGGTAGCCGATGCTTTGAGTCGCAAGGGAGTTAGTGAACATATTAAATTCATGCGAATTGAAGTAGTTTCCGACTTGATCGATAGATTGAAGGTAGCTCGGTTGGAAGCCTTGATGGATGAAAATCTGAAGTAAGAGATTATGACCAAGAAAAAGAATGACTTGACTGATGATTCTCGGGGATTGAAAGTTTATCAATCTCGTGTTTGAGTGCCTTTGCTTGTAGGTCTTCGGAATGTGATTATGACTTAAGCTCACAAGTCTAGACTATCTGTTCATCCAGGTAGCACAAAAATGTATAACGATCTAAAGGTGCTGTATTGGTAGCCTACAATGAAGACAGGTGTTGCACAGTTTGTGGAGGCTTGCCATATTTGTGCACAGGTTAAGGCAGAGCACCATAAACCCTATGGATCACTTAAACAATTGCAGATTCCAGAGTGGAAGTGGGAGCACATAACGATGGATTTCGTAATGAAACTTCCGCGTATACAGAGAAATAATGATATGATTTGGGTGATCGTGGATAGATTGACCAAGAGTGCTCACTTCTTGGCTACCAGTGAGACGGCATCACTCAGTAAGTTGGCTCAGTTGTATATCGATGAAGTTGTTTCCCGACATGGTATACCGCTTTCGATTGTGTCAGATAGAGATTCCAGGTTTGTGTCGAACTTCTGGAACAGTTTACAGCGGGAGTTGGGTACACGTGTGAATCTGAGTACAACTTACCACCCACAGACAAACGGGCAATCTGAGCGAACTATTCAAACACTCGAGGATATGCTGCGGGCATGTGTGTTAGAATATGGAGGTTCTTAGGATTCCCATCTGCCATTGGTTGAATTCGCGTATAACAATTCTTACCATTCGAGTATCGGTATGCCGCCTTATGAGATGTTATATGGTCGTCACTGCCGAACTCCTACGTGTTGGTTAGAGGCGGGTGAGAAACAGTATGCAGGTCCTGATATTGTGCAGATCACCGCAGATAAAGTTGCTATTGCTCGAGAAAAGTTAAAAGCTGCGAGGGATCGACAGAAGATGTATGCTGATCCACGTCGTAGGTCAGTGGTATTTGTTGAGGGGGAGTTGGTTTATCTGAAAGTTTCTCCGTGGAAGGGGGTTATCCGTTTTGGAAAGCGGGGAATGTTAGCTCCGCGTTATATTGGGCCGTTTCGTGTCCAACGGGTGATAAATGATCAGACGGTTACTCTCGACCTTCCGGCAGAATTGTCAGGTATTCACAATACCTTCAACGTATGTTACTTGTGGAAATGTAGAGTTGAGGATGAGAGTCAGATCCTACCTTTACATGATCTTAAAGTGGATTCCAGCAAGAGGTTGGTGGAAGAACCCGTAGAGCTATTGGATCGGAAAGTGACGAAACTGCGAAAGAAACAGATTCCGATGGTTCTGGTTAAGTGGAAACACAGTTTGGGTTCAGACTTGAAGTGGGAAACCGAGGCCGACATGAAAGCTCATTACCCGCAGTTGTTTATTGATGAATAGATTCCGAGGACGGAATCCAGTTTAAGGGGGGAAGATTTGTAACATCCTGAGATTGGGCCTAGTAGAACGTAGTCATTGGGGTATGTTACACGTGAATTATTATGTTAATTAATTGGTTATGTTTATTTAATTACTAAATTAAGTAATTAATGAATTATTATCACTTGGATATATATATATATATATGTATACGGTGATATGTGTGTGCATGTGTTTAGTGTTTTAAGCCATGACACCTCATGCTTTTTAAGTATGTATACGTGGGTATATGTTGGTATTACTTCATTTTGAAGTTATTCTTGTGTGTGTAAATTGGGTGTAATCCGAGAGCAAAGAAGAAAGCAAGGAAGAACAAGAAACAATCGGAATTTGTAATTTCTGGGTTGTGTGATTCAAGCTTCGAAGGTTGATAATTATTTCATGATTCTTGCTAAACATGCTTTGATTAGTTACTAACATGCTACGGTTTGAGTGGGTTTTGGTTAGGAACATTATATGAAGTTGTCGGATTTAGAGTTCTTGGTGTTCTTATGGTTTTAGGTGTTTTGATGCATGCTTATGTGTTTAAACATGTTAATATGTGTTATCATGAACTTGTTTATGATCTGGATATGAGATATATGCAAGTTTGAAACTGTCGGATTCAAGGAAGTGTTGAATGTTGCGGATTTTGGTGTTGATGATGAAATCCGAATGTTGAATCCGGATCTTGAAATCCGAATGTGAAATCCGAATGTGTGAAATCCTATGGTTTGAATCCGAAGGTGGAATCCTAAACATGAAATCCGATTGTGGGTGTCAAGATAAATGCATCAAGTGTGGAAATCCGACTGGAGTTGCGGATTCCTTCAAATCCGATACAAAGTGTCGGATTCCGATAGTAGTTACGGATTTGGTGCAAATCCGATAGTAGTGTCGGATTTCATGTGAAATCCGACAGTTTTGGTTTGTTATCTTGCATTGTTTAATGTTATGTGTTATATGTGAATATTACATGTTTATGTTTGATTAAATGGATATAAATATATGATTGATATATATATATATATTTATGAATTGAATACTGATTGCAGTTTGTTGTGTTCTCAGAAATAGACAAGGCTCGGTAACATTAGATCACTGAGTGGAATAGCTGAGAATCAGAGGTGAGTGGATGTTTGCTCACGGGTGATATTAGTTGTACTAGTTTGGTTGCAACTATTGTTGGATAGATTGTATATCTATTGGTTAATTAACTGTGAATGTTAATTGTTGAATTCTGTGATATGTATACATGTTGGAAGGGAAGTCAGTTTACGACTGGGCTTATGGGCTCGGTTCATTTGCTATTGGCTAAGCAGTATCAGGACCTTGGATGCATTTGTTGGTACCAGAGGGTGATACTGTGTGAGAATAACAAATGGACTATCGGTAAACCTTTGCTCTGGCCGACATTGGTTGTAGGTTCCTGCAGAACCGCTGGTCTTCCCATGGTGCTTATTTGTGGTTGTTGATATCATGCGGTTCTGGCTGATATATCTGTTGGGTGTTACTCCATTCACTTAGTTTTGTGCTAATCCCCCACCTCTCACTCTTTTTACAGGTTTTGGTAAGTCAGCGGCTCGGCTGAGAGTGGCTAGCTTGGGGAGTAATCACCCAGGACTCTGATAATGTATTTGTGACGAGCTGTGTTTTGTAATACTGATATTTTGTAAACAGTAGTTTGTAATTAGTTGTAATTACTTTGATGTTTAAAACGCTTCCGCGGTGTAATTTAAGGTGTTACAAAGTATTTTACCATAATACATTTTATTTCACACATTGTTTTGTTAAACAATCATATATTATCTTATTTTAAAATATAATAAATTATTATTAGATTAAAATAATAATTTACAACATTTAAAATATTCATTCATTACCCTAATCAAACAACATACAACATAAAATTTTATAGAAAGCGTTAAATTATTCACATAATAGAATAATTTGGCGCTACTTATGTTCTAACAAAACCTTACTAGAAGAAGCAAACCCTAATTGGGACCTGAAATTCGTCCCGAATTCGACACGCGGGTCCTGCGCCATTTTCTAATCTCCATAGAAGAAACAACGAGCATTTTCAAAACAAAGTAACAAATGCACACACACAGACAGTAAGGAAGACGAAGACAACGCGACCTTAGGAACAAGATGAAGATAGAAGAAGTTCAATCTACGACTAAGAAACAGAGGATTGCCACGCACACTCATATCAAAGGCCTTGGTCTTGAGGTTTTCATCTTGTTAATTAGGGTTATCGCGCTAAATCTTTATGCTCCTGCTTGTATGTTGCAAGTTTTCGGGAACGATTCTTTGTTGTCTGTGCTTTATTTTGCTTAAAATTCTTATGTTTGACAACTGTGCTCTACTTTCAACTTTGGTTGCTCTGAACACCAGTTTTTGGGTTTAATCACTTTCTAGGGAATTGTAAGTGTGTTGGACTGATTTCTTTACTTCTTTTATTATGGTTACCGTTTCGCTATGCTGTATTTTGCTGTTTTTGACAAGCTTGATCCGTTAAACCTAACTTTTGTAGGGTTTATCGTTCAGTTTCGTCGTATAAACTTATGGCCCGGCTTATATATAGCAATTGTATGGAGCTGGCTTGCTTTTAACTTTTCTGTATTTTTTTTCTGACTTATGTGATGGATTAAATTTACTCTGTTGTAATCATCGTTATTTTGGCTTTGGTTTGTTAACAAGTACCATAATTTGTTTAGCCTACTGGAAAAGCGATACCACTGGCTGCTGGATTTGTGGGTCAGGTGGCAGCAAGAGAGGCTGGCGGGCTTGTAGTTGATATGATCCGCCAGAAAAAGATGGCTGGAAGGGCACTTCTACTTGCTGGACCTCCTGGTACTGGTAAAACGGCCCTTGCCCTTGGTATCGCCCAAGAGCTTGGTACCAAGGTATGCCTTATCATGCAATATCTAAACCGTATGATCTGAAATGGGATTCCTTTCGCCTAAATTCAAAGATCAAGAATTTACGTATATGTATTATTGACTTATTGTATAGTTCATGATTCACATTGTTATCTGTTTGGCAATTTCTAGAAGCATATCACACAACACCTATACATATAATAATCTGCAGGTCCCATTTTGTCCTATGGTTGGATCAGAAGTCTACTCATCAGAAGTAAAGAAAACCGAGGTCTTGATGGAGAATTTCAGGAGGGCTATTGGTTTACGTATCAAGGAAAACAAGGAGGTTTACGAAGGAGAGGTAAGGAATGGAATATTACCTCTCTTTTATCTTATTTTTCCTGACTGAAATTGATTTATGTGGATAGTTTCTTTATGTAGTTATAATGTTCCATGTTGTAACATGTTGATATCTTGGGGGACAAATGTTTATAGGTGACTGAACTATCTCCAGAGGAAACTGAAAGCGTGACTGGTGGATACGGCAAAGCCATAAGTCATGTTATTATTGGATTAAAAACTGTTAAAGGCACGAAGCAGTTAAAGTTGGATCCAACTATTTATGATGCCTTGATAAAGGAAAAGGTACCCCGTCCTTTTTCTATGCCAGATTTTCTTCATGTAAACAAAATACTCACTGATATTAATCCCGAAAATTTTCTATCTACAGGTAGCTGTTGGTGATGTTATATACATAGAAGCAAATAGTGGTGCAGTTAAAAGGGTAGGCAGGAGTGATGCGTTTGCAACAGAATTTGATCTTGAGGCTGAAGAGTATGTTCCTCTTCCTAAAGGAGAGGTTCACAAGAAGAAAGAGATAGTTCAGGTTTGTTTTCAGAACCTTCAAGATTTTTTTATATGATTTCATTGATGACAAATCTACAGCATTTTTATTTACTGGACCTAGTTATATGCTGTCAGGATGTTACACTTCATGATCTTGATGCTGCAAATGCAAGACCTCAAGGTGGACAAGATATACTCTCGCTAATGGGTCAAATGATGAAGCCCAGAAAAACTGAAATAACAGACAAATTGCGTCAAGAAATCAATAAGGTATTCATACTTGTTTATAATTTATGCGTTTTAATTTTTTAGTTGAAATGCATGAAAAATAAAGTTTATGCTAATCGCAGGTTGTTAATCGTTATATTGATGAAGGAGTAGCAGAGCTTGTTCCTGGTGTCTTATTTATTGACGAGGTACTTCTTCATTTGTGCCTTTTTTAAAATCTTTTTGGACAAGAAGGTTTATATATGTGTAATTTGCAGGTACACATGTTGGATATGGAGTGTTTTTCATACATGAATCGTGCTTTGGAAAGCTCTCTTTCTCCTATTGTAATATTTGCCACCAATAGAGGGATATGTACTGTGAGGTAAGGTTTTTTTAGATCTTGGCAACTTCTAATTGTTACCAATCATTGGTATTTATGGTATTTGACTACTATAATTGATAAATAGTCAAACATTCCCTTTAAACTATGCATCCAGTCAAACATGGAATGTTTATTGGACAGAAGAAGAGTTTGTTGTAGAATGGAAATTTACTACTAAGATTCTATTTGAAAATTTTTGAGTTACAAGAGTAAAAAGATTTGTTCTTTGTTATCTTCTCATGGATATGTGTAGTTATAGCTATTATATTAAAAGTAAGGTTTTTACTGACTTGAAAATTGCTTTGAAGAGGAACTGATATGTCAAGTCCTCACGGCATACCTGTGGATCTTCTAGATAGGCTAGTGATTATACGAACAGAAACATATGGTCCTGCTGAGATGATTCAGGTATAAAGAAAGATTTCAACGCATCTGCTATTTTAATTATTTATTCATGGGAAAAATGACACTAGTTATCAACTTTCACATTTTCCCCCAAAGTACCGTACTTTATTTGCCTGTATGTTAGAAGCTAGACTTCTTATGCATATTACAACCTTCCCTTGGTTACTTGGTTCATCAACTGGTGAAAAACGGTGATTTGGCAAATTTTTATCCACTTGGCATTTATTAAAGAGTATAGACTAAATAACAATCTAAAGCCCCACATCTTATAACTCACGCAAGTCTCTGTTGGAACACACAGGTGAAACATGTTCAAAATTGGCTGTCACTAATGTTCTTGCACTACAAAGTTGATATTTTTGGTGGGTTAGGTATCAATGAATGCCCTTGGACTACAAAGTTGATTATTGCCAAACAGTACAAAATTGATTATTGCCGGCCTTCAAATGACATTTAAAAAATATCTAATGATTCTGCAATTACATATGTAATACACGGGTCAGACAGATCGGGTCTGCTATGCATTCGTGAAAGCAGTTACACACTTACAGTCTTACACATTCACAGTCAGAGGGGTCGTGGGCCCACTAAGCAGCTATAGGTCATACAAATGTTAGACTGGTCACTGGGGCCATGTTTATATATATCAATAAATAGAAAACATAAGAAAGGTAGATTTCATTGGTTGTTTTTTAATTTAGTTAGAATAAACTGTTACACAGTTACGAGTCATACAAATGTTAGACTGGTTTTCTGGTCATGTTTATAAGTATGAATAAATAGAAAACCCATAAAAAGGGCAAATAAACCTCATTGGATAGAAAACCACAAAGTTTTTTTTCAGTAGTTGGATAGGAAACCTTGAGTTATTTCTTTGGTGAACCTCAATAAATAGAAAAATAAATAGAAAAACCAATGACCTGCTTTAGTAATAACAACATGAAGTATTTCTTTTTTCTTTCAAAATTGAAACATACTTGTCAAGCAAAGTATTGCAGCTGCTAAAAATAATTACTGAAGTTAGGATCAAAGTAGATGTCCTAGAGTCCTACAGTTGTCAACTTTGTCCTACATGACCTCAATTTATGAAGATTAGTTTTAGTTAGGACACCCTTTGATTTTTTATTCCTTCATCGGGAAGTAGAAGAAGACAAGAATGACGTTTTCCTCAAGTCCTAGTATTCTATTTTGAGTCGTTTACAATGTATCAGACACATGGATGCTTAGGTGATTACATGGAGCCCATACCACATAACCATTTATGAAGTTTCCACTCAACTCATTTCAAGCTTTAGAAGCAACACAAAAGTTCAAAAAGTATAGCGTCTACCATACAGGCAGAGATAGTGTAGTCCTTTGGAAAAATGTGAAAGTTGAGAATTTATAGTCTCGTTTTTCCCTTTATTCGTTTGAAGTTGTTATAATATGATTGTTAACAAAGAAAGATTATTCTGTTCCTTGATGTCCTGATCAGATATTGGCTATTCGGGCACAAGTGGAGGAACTATCTATAGATGAAGAAAGTTTGGCTTACCTAGGCGAGATTGGTCAACAAGCATCCTTAAGGTTTGACTTTTCCTGTTTTTTGATTCTTTGTTTTTCTTACCCCTATAAAGTTCCCAATTTTCATTAAAAAGAAACTCGTTTCCCCCAGGCATGCAGTGCAATTACTATCACCTGGCAGTGTTGTGGCAAAAATGAATGGTCGTGAGGGTATCTGCAAGGTGGTGCTATATCTTATTTTCTGGCGTATTATAATCCGAAGTCGGTTTAATCATTCATATTCACATAGTTTGAGTATATTTATGCAGGCGGACCTGGAGGAAGTGAACAATCTTTATCTGAATGCAAAGTCATCAGCCAAACTATTACAAGAGCAACAAGATCGATACATCTCGTGATGACGAGTCTGAAACTTGGATTTGGGCTTGACTTCTGAAAATGGGCCTTGCAGATAATAGTCCTGGGTTGTAAGAAGTTATAGGTTCAGTTTCACCAAAACATTTTGTTATATGATTTTAGTCAACCCTGGCCTGTGTGCATGCAAGGGAATCGGCTATTATTTTGTGAGCATTTAGCAGAACAGAAAGACGTTTGTACCTTTTTTTTTGTTCAAGATTAACAAGTGAAACAGACTGGTTTTTCTCCCAGTCTTGTTACAGTTGTGGCAGCGGTGAATTTCTCTTCGGATGTGTGTTCATCGACACATATGGATGCATGCTTTGGGCGATTCTTAGGATCAGTAAGCATACATACAAGTGTCATTTTGTTAGACAATTTAATTTTGATACAAGTTTTTAGACATGCGTATGTTGTGGACTTTTTCTGAGGTTTTTATATATTAACACGAGTTATTCGTTTAAAACAAAAATGTAGTTGTCCATGTATGCGGTTTAAAGAACCAAGGGGACCCTTCCCCTTGAAGACACTACAACTATTGCTAATTTGATTTTTTTTTAAATCAAAATTATAATTATGGACATTTTAAATTATTATTTTGTATAATAAAACATTTTTACTTAAAAAAAAATACAATATCTTTATTTTAACCTTTCCAAATAAGTATGCAATAACTAGCAATCAACGTCTTTTATTTTACTCCACAGTCTTAGTTATTTCGCTTTTGTTATAAACTATATTTTAAATATTTAAGTTAATAACTAAATATTTTTATATTATATGAGTAGGAAACAAAAGGTAGCTCCTCTTTTCTGATAAATGGGTATTTATAATTTATTTTTCTCCACACGTTACACAAAATCGGTTGTTGCGAAATTACTTTTTTATTAAATAAATTAGTGGTTGAAAATTGAAATAATAATACTGTTTAATATATAACGGACCTCATGCCGAACGTGTAACAACACCGGAGAAGTCACTCACTCGCCTCAGGTTACGGCGCGTGGAGCCTGCTTTGGCATAAACTAGTGTTGATCCCTTTTACAAACAATGAATCAAATTTTAAAGATCCTTGTACACTTCACCCCCTTGCACTCTCGATTAACCACACAATCCTCCTAACATTTTTATAGGATGATTACAAGGAGCTATAATTACGTTCTTTAACTATTTTCGTCGCTCCATTCATTAATTAAGAAGGTTTACTCTTTAGACGTGTTTTCCAAAAACAATTATGTAATTATTATTATATATAATTACAACATACTACTAACTCTAATAAAAGAAAAAGTATAAAAATATAAAATTGTTATAGTAAATTAATCAGTCGCTTAAAATTCTAATACATAATGTTTATTAAAAAAATATAAGTTTAGAAATTATACCTTTTTGCCCCTATGTAAATGTTATTATACCCTAACCAAAAAAAAAAAAAGAAGAAAGTTGGTCCTATATTGATAACTTTTAAGGATTGAAATGTAGTTTTGATAAAGTAAAAGGGCATGGGAAGAAATAACATACTTCACCCTGAATTATAATTTATAATATGTATGGCGATGAATCCATGAAAATGTTAGATGCCAATTTGTCATGTATCGATAACGGCGTTGCTGTCCCCAATTGACTTGCATTTAATCTAATCTCCACCTATTTTTTCTGAAGGCAATTGCATTCCTTATATTATAAACACACTCTCTCTCGATTCTTCATACACTCCACAATCAGCCGCTTCACCTTCATTTTGCCATTCATACTCCAGCCGAAGGTGCCGACTACTAATTCTCACTTAATCTTCTTTCAGTTAACTTCTTAAATTGCTACTTTTTTTTGAAGAATTTGTATTGATTTATGTTTTGAGTAGGTGTTGCGCCATAATTGACTCGTTACTTTGCATGCTCTGTCTAAAATTGACGATTAAATTACAGATTAATTTAATGATGTGAGGTTTTCTTGATTTTTGTGTTGAAATTGATCAAGTAGGTATCTGGAGATTGACTGAGGTATTCTTTTGTACTAGTTAGGTCATTGTGAGAAGTTGAAATCTGAATTACTATGCTATCGACTAGCTTATCTCTGTATACATAATGATGAGAAATTGAAGAGATGTGTAACTTAGGTTTCTGTATTCGAATTTTATGAAGAATTTGTTCCAAGAAAGGTAGTACTTCATCTGTTTCCTGTGTTAGATAGACGGCATGCCTTCTGATATCTTGTTTGAAAATCAAATCAGTTTGTTACGATGGAGATGTTAAGTAGTATAATTTAGTATGCATGTTTACCTCGCTCTATTTTGCTTCAGGATTGTAGAGGTTGTGGATTTTTGTTTGTGATAATGGCGACCGGAGCTGCTCCAGCTTCCTTCATGAGCTTAAAAGGCAGGGACAATGGGTTGGGGTTTGCAAAAACTTCAGATTTTGTCAAAGTTTCAGACCTGAAGAGGGTTAAGTTTGATAGAACCAAGATATTCGTGGTAAAAAATTCTAACCCTGGTTCAGATATTGCGGAACTTCGCCCTGCTTCTGAAGGGAGTCCTTTATTAGGTACATGCCTTACTGTTTTCTCTTATGCTTGCATTTATAACTTGTATATTACATACTTTTAAAGTTTCAACAGTCTTAGTAATCTGAAGATGATATTTTGATTTAGTATATAGCTCCCATGAAATACAAAGTAAGCAAGTTATATGTTGTATCTCGTTTGGTTATTGAAAATGAATGGTGAAAATAGTTTTCTACTAGGCTCAAAAGAGACTTGATAGCTTGCTAATCCTATGAATACAGAGTTGCTAAGAATAAGTATCCAATTTTGACTCTTTGTGCATTTTAGCATTTGACACACAGATTTTGCTTGCATAACGATAATGAAAAATTAACACTTATATTGTTCCCTTAAAGTTTCATTGTAGTTTGTGGTTGAGTAGAATTCATTGTCATGATATGTAAGTAATGAAAAATTAACACTTATATTTTTCCCTTAAAGTTTCATTTTAGTTACGGGTTGAGTAGAATTCATTGTCATGATATGTAAGTTGTAGTATATACTCGTGTCTAGTATCTGATGGAGTTTTTTTTTTTTCTTTTTGTTGTTGTAGTTCCTGTTCAGAAGTATTGTGAATCTACACATAAAACCATCAGGAGGAAAACCCGCACAGTAATGGTTGGAGATGTAGCTCTTGGCAGTGATCACCCCATAAGAATTCAAACAATGACCACATCTGATACCAAGGACGTGGCCGCAACTGTGGAACAGGTTCTTGCGTATCATTGATTTGCCTTCAATATGTTCCTTTATGAACCTTGTCAAATTGACAGCAACTTCTGCTATTTTACTACAAATTGGATTTTTCCAATAGTATATCATGATAAGTTGCATCTTGATATATCAACAGTTCCAAAAGATGACTATTAAAGTGTCACTGAAATATCATAAACTTCATAGTTCATAACTACATATGTGTCCTTTTGGGTTCAGAAGTTGTGCTTCTTATGGAGAAGAGTACAGATTTTTTTCTTTGTAAGGACTGGCAACATCAAAGTTCATATCAATTATTATATAACTGTGGGATTGGGCCCTGGTCCTGCAGATTTATTGCAACATTGAGTCACTAACTACCTCACCTTGCTGCTGTATAATTTTCTTATAATGTCACCGACCCAGTTAATACAGCATATCAGTATCATGAAACTATATTGATTGTATAATAAGGAGCATAATGTTGATGAGCCATGCCCTTTATTTTCACCAAACTCACCAAGGAATACGAAAGAAATAAATTTTTTATATCCATTAATCACGTCATCATGTTATATTTAATGGCTGCTGAGCAGGTTAGTTCTCTGTGTTTACAGGTTATGCAAATAGCTGATAGAGGAGCTGATATTGTTCGTATAACCGTGCAAGGGAGAAAAGAAGCAGATGCATGTTTTGAAATTAAGAATACCCTTGTTCAAAAGAAGTAGGGCTACTTCTCGACTTTTTTCAAAACTGTAATTTCTTCCCTGGCTCGTGTTATCTCATACATCCATGGCATTTGCAGTTATAACATACCACTGGTGGCAGATATTCATTTTGCTCCTTCAGTTGCACTGCGGGTTGCTGAATGCTTTGATAAAATTCGTGTCAACCCTGGAAATTTTGGTACAAACTTAACAAAATATTCCATTTAACAGAGTTTCTGTCAAATTGTTCAATGATTTGACACTGTTTCTTGCAGCTGATCGACGGGCCCAGTTTGAGCAGTTGGAGTATACAGAGGATGATTATCAAAAGGAACTTGAGCATATTGAGCGGGTCAAGCCTTTGATCAACCTTCTATCATCTATCTATTTTCTAGTGTTAACTTAGAAAGTTAATAAATTTCATTACAAAGAGATTGAGGAAAATTTTACATAAATGAGCTACACAACGACTACACACACACACACACACACTTTTTGTAATACAAAATTTATGACATAGAAAGTATAGACAGGTCTCATAAATACAGTCTCTGTCATGCCAGGTTTTTACCCCATTGGTTGAAAAATGCAAGAAATATGGAAGGGCAATGCGCATAGGAACAAACCACGGGAGTCTTTCAGATCGTATCATGAGCTACTATGGTGATTCTCCTAGGGGAATGGTAAGCAGCTCCTTAGCATATTTCTTGTTTCTCTTGATTTTTGATTAGATGTCACTAAATAATTTGATTTATCAGGTTGAATCTGCATTTGAGTTTGCAAGAATCTGTAGGAAGTTAGACTTCCATAATTTTGTATTTTCAATGAAAGCAAGCAACCCGGTGATCATGGTTCAAGCATATCGTCTTCTTGTAGCTGAAATGTATGTTCAGGGTTGGGACTATCCCTTGCACTTGGGAGTCACTGAAGCTGGTGAAGGCGAGGATGGACGTATGAAATCTGCAATTGGCATTGGGACACTTCTTCAGGTCATATTATTCTTCATGTTTTTTGATTTTTATTAATATGAATAACCTTAGAAATCACATTTCAAAAAGGCCATATATATTGTCCCTGTAATCATATGGTCACTTAAACTTGTGTTAAACAGGATGGTCTTGGTGATACAATCAGGGTTTCCCTTACAGAACCTCCAGAGGAAGAAATAGACCCCTGTAGAAAATTGGCCAATTTTGGTATGAAAGCGTCCCAAATTCAACAAGGGGTGGTTGGTTCTTGCATACCTTTTACTATTAATGAATAATATGTATTCTGAGTTTATACTACTGTAATTCTAATCTCTCCCCTTTTTCTAGGCACCATTTGAAGAGAAGCATAGACGCTACTTTGATTTTCAAAGAAGAACTGGTGATTTGCCAGTGCAGAAGGAGGTTAGTTTTATAACTTGTTGCAGAATGCTAAAATATGTTGTAATCATGCTTAGTTTGTTTTTATTCTTATATAGCAACTTCTTACTTGAATGCATGACAGGGTGAAGAGGTAGATTTTAGAGGTGTACTCCACCGTGATGGCTCTGTTCTCATGTCTGTTTCCCTGGATCAACTGAAGGTTAGTTATTCTAAGTTCTGTAGCCTCTTGATGGCTCTGTTCTCATGTCTGTTTGTAACCATTATAAATTTTTGCAATTTCCGTCCAGACACCTGAACTCTTGTATAGATCATTAGCTGCAAAACTTGTGCTTGGGATGCCATTTAAGGTCAGTTCATTCTTTGTTACATGGTTTATATACTGTTCCATAACATGCATGTTTGTTAACTCATAATAAATGATTTTGATTCAGGATCTTGCAACCGTAGATTCTATCTTATTGAGAGAGCTTCCACCAGCAGAAGATAAAGATGCTGTGAGGAACCTTTCTATCAATTTTCTCTAGATGTTTTATATTTTGTATAGAGGTGGCAACTTTTGCGGGATTGGATACGTTAGGATAGAGGTCAAAACGGGGTTGGGCCAAAACGGAAAATTTTCTTGCTAGTTGGGTTGGTTGACCAGAAACACCTCTCGCGCAAATCTCTTTATATTCAAAAAAGAAAAAAAAACGATTACTGTGTTGAACAAATTTAGAAAAATTGTATCATCTTAGTATGAATCTAATACTTTGAATAAAATGATTTAGGTGGTTTAATGCATTAAAAAAATACACTTAGTGTTTCTTGACCAATTTGGATATACATAACCTAAATCAACCCCCTATCCATATATTTATGGGTTGAAATGGCCACCTCTAATTTGCGGTTGGAGCTTGTTGTGTAAGATAAATTGAGACTTGGAGATGACAATATGATTTTTTGGATCCTTGATCAGCGGCTAGCTCTTAAAAGGTTGATTGATGTAAGTATGGGAGTTATAACTCCTTTGTCAGAACAGTTGACAAAGCCCTTGCCTAATGCCTTGGTCTTGGTAAATCTGAATGAATTATCAACCGGAGCTTACAAACTTTTACCACAAGGTAGATTTTTAATTTTTTTTAGCACTGAATTCACGTAACCAGTTTTGGTTCTCATCTAATATATAAGGATTTTACTTTCAGGCACACGTTTGGTCGTGTCAGTACGTGGCGATGAGCCCTATGAAGAGCTAGAACTTCTAAAGACGATTGATGCTACAATGATTCTTCATGATATACCTTATTCAGATGAAAAAACCGGCAGAGTACATGCTGCTAGGAGGTATAACTTTGTCTAATCAATAAACCATAATTTTGGTACACAACATTTTATATAATCTTAATGTCTTCAATTTGTTTACATTTTGATCCACATGTTTTGATGTCTTCATTTTGACAGGCTATTCGAGTATCTCTCAGAAAATTCTTTGAATTTCCCTGTACTTCACCACATACAGTTCCCAAAGGGAATTCCTAGGTAGTTTACCGAGAACTGTCAATATAAAGAAGAATGCCATAAGCTTCCTTGGTATTATTTGTTAATTTATACCTGATTTATATACTGGCAGGGATGATTTGGTTATTAATGCTGGTGCCAATGCTGGTGCTCTTTTAGTTGATGGACTTGGAGATGGTATTTTATTAGAAGCACCAGATCAAGATTTTGAATTTATCAGGAATACATCTTTCAATTTGCTACAAGGATGCAGGATGCGAAACACTAAGACGGTAGGGAAACAAAATTTTATTTGCTGGTTGGTTATGTATAGATATATAAAAATCTGTTGTGGCTTATGTTTAATTTAAACACAGGAATATGTCTCATGCCCATCTTGTGGCAGAACCTTATTTGATCTTCAAGTGATAAGTGCAGAAATTAGAGAAAAAACATCTCATTTGCCCGGTGTTTCGGTAATCACCAAATCTCTTTTATAACACGCTCCTTGAATATCACACTGAGTAGCAACCTTGCTCTGTTTAGCAAATTATGTCACTTATGTTTGTCCTCTTATGACAGATTGCAATTATGGGTTGCATAGTTAATGGACCAGGGGAGATGGCTGATGCAGATTTTGGATATGTTGGTGGTGCTCCTGGAAAGATTGATCTTTATGTTGGAAAGGTACACAACTCATCTTTCTTTTTGGTGGCCCCTAAAGAGAAATGTGTCAAATGGGTATAAAGTATATTTACTACTATATTAATTATGTTAAAAATCTAAAAATAAATGGACAAGAAAGTGTTTGTGGGTCAACTACCTTGTTTTGACCTGAACCCATTGACCACATCCAACCTGTCCATTTTTAGCACCTCTAGGAGAAATATGTAGTTTTCTACTGGTGCAATTATTTTACAATGTTACATTTATACATTAGTTAGTTTCATACAATTATCATTAATCATTTATAAAGTTCATATAGTTTGGAAAGAAAAGTTGGTGGGTCAACCCAACCCGTTTTAATATGAACCAATTTGATTAGTTACCCGACAGGTCCATTCGGGTCTCTTTAGGAGAAGTCGTTGTACTTTTCTAACTACAAAATTCTTTTCCAATAATCCATCCATTTATGCTTCCCATCAACTGTAACTTTGATTGAAAACTGGTTCAGACGGTGGTACAACGAGGAATTGCAATGGAGGGTGCAACTGACGCCTTAATCCAACTAATCAAAGACCATGGACGCTGGGTTGATCCTCCTGTGGAAGAGTAGGATGAATACATTCTCGGTGTATTAAAATAAAATGTGGTCTCATCGTTGTAACGTTTCTTATGTTATTCACTTAAATGTAGGCGTAAAAGATCATGAAGGTAAGATTATTGTTGCCATCATTTAGAGATGTATAAGTAAAACATGAAATGAAATTTATACTTGCTGTTAAGGAAAATGTTTTAATAATCCTTTTAGCCCTCACCCGGTTTGAGGTTGGGTTTTGGGAGAATTTTTTGTGTGGCTTTGTGAGCACTAGTTTGTGTGTTAGTAGCTATGATATCCAAGAAGAAAAAATCTTCATCAAATATTAATGATAAGCTATAATGTTGTAGTTTAGTATGCTATCATTTTATAGCGTTTGCTCGTGTAAAGATATGGTTCACAGAATTTACATCTAAAGAGCGAGCGGAGTGGATCACATAAAACTCGCCATCCCACCCTGGTGCCACCGTGATTGCTGACGTGATCCAGCCAAAAAAGATGGTGCTGACATTCAAAAATCAGGTTGTGTGTTTTAAAATCCCATCTACAAATGTTCACCTGGATTCCTACAATTAGAATCTAGATCTGCAAATATGTAGTCATTCCAAGAACATGATGAACCAGAAAAATAACAAAAATTCAAAAAATAAAAAGTAATGAAAACCAGCAACCTAACTACAATAATCAGAAATTGAGAACCAAAAAGAAAAAAAGAAAAGAAAAGTAGCAGCCACTAAATACGAGTGTTTATCTAACAAAATCTACTAGCGCTTACAACAAAGAATATTGAAAAAACAATAAACAGAATATTTGTTTATTTAATTTTTAATATATCAAATAAATTATATTCACTTTCTTCATATCGTAACCTTACAAGATAGAGATGTTAAGTACTGTTGTATCAAACAAATTGTTGGATCCAATTGTCATACCAAAAACCACTAAAAAGTCTAAAATGGTATTTACGACATGGATTAAAGAAAAGATGTCACGTATGATTGTTAAATACAACAACAATAATGTTACTTTAGATCAATTTCCTGTTTTCAGAAATCTCCACTTCTATTTCTACACAAAATACCTTAGGCTAATTCTCACTCTTAATAGTTGCTCATTTCACATTCTTTCTTCAACTAGTTCCGTACCATGTATTTAAAATGGTATTTCAACGTATACGTTACTCTTCGATATGAGCTTTTCATACAAGCTACCTACACTCATAATTCATCTTTCTGCTCGATTTTGCTGCTTTCTTTGGTATCAGAGTAAGTAGGTTTCTGGAGCTTAAATGGGATTGAAGCATGTTTCTTCAGGAACTTGTAGAACGCTACCACAGTTCGATCAACATCTACAGATATCTGCCATACAAAAAAAGTAAGTTAAATAAAGAATTTATGGATTGTTTCCAAATTTTGTACAATATGCAATTTTATCATGTTATAGTCGTTAGAATTTATAATTTTCAACATGTACTTTGAAGGTTTAAACGTGTTCATTGAGGTAAAGCAGATAGGATTAGACTCAGGTTTGTGTGTAATAGCTCAAACATAGTTTATCACTGCAAATTATTACTTACGGGATCAGAGCTTTTGTTTCCTGCTGGGTAGAAAAGAATTGTGGGGTACCCATCAGCCTGCAAAATGCAAAATCCGGATTCACAAATCATGTATGGACTTAATATGCTGAGCAAGTTGGTGAGCAGAAACCTTTCACAAAAGTAAATATCAAGTTTCATAAAGTTTATCAAGATCCAAAAAAAATGAAAAATTAGACTAGTGGGGGTAATATTAAGAATTTATATGTTCAATCTACCTTTGCTCGGGGATGTTCATTTGTACTTCCATCCATCTTTGCTATAACCAAAGACTCAACATCACGTAAATGCTTAGCAAGCTTGCTGTATGTTGGTTCTAGAGCTTGGCAATGCCCGCACCATGGTGCATATATCTGCATTAAACATTCACAACTTAAACCATCTAGTCTCTTGAAACACGCACCAACAACCAACTTACACACCACTAGTTTTTATTCATCTTTGGCTGTACCTCTAGTAGCACATCTTTTGACTCATCCAAGACAATATCATCAAAGTTATTCCCAACTACTATCTTAACATCACCATCATTCTGCACCAGTAACAATAGCCCGAAGAAAAATGAGCTCTTCCAACAATAATAAACAAATAAAACTTACCAAACAAATCAAACAACTTACATGCTCAGGAATTGGATCAGACTTGTAGGAAGCTTTAAGCTTGTCATCCAAAAAATCCTCTCCAAAAGCCTGGCAAATAGAGACGAGACATCAAGAAACACCCAATCAAATCTGTGCATTGTGATGTTCTGTTTGACACTAGCTAGATATAATACCTTCAGGTTTTCAAGGGTTAAATCTTTGTCAAACACGAACTTCTTAGCATCATCATTTCCGGTATATCCAATAACCTGGTTAAGACATGCAGTATATACTTATTATTTGTACTTAATCTTGCAAAATGAAGGGGACAAAAAGAAAATGATATAATTGGCAAATGGCAAACAAAATACAAGAATAAGATACAAGATGCATCATGGAGGGGTGAATTACTTGTGGACCATCTCCTACGATGCTAAAATAATCTGCAATAGGCTTTCCAACATCTTCATTGTCGAGTTCAACAAATACAAAGATAAGCTGCCCAGAAATGAAATAACATGGAATTATTAAATCTGGCAAGAGTAATTATTATAATAATTATACAATTGCTACTTCAGAATACCTTCCCCTTAAATAACTTTGCAGCATCCTCAAATGTTTGGGTAGCCTTGGTTGAACCCTTTGAAGTTGCAAACAGCAACAGCTGACAACAGAAAGGAAGTTTACAGCAACATGGTGAGCTGTTAAATTTTTTACATAAAGCGGCATCTTTATAGTTCTTAATTAGCCAATTATGTTAATCCACACATATACTATATACCTGTTTTTTAATTGGGCTTTCAAAAATCAAAGTTGCACTTTCTCTTGAAAAAGTTGTCACCAAGGGAAGCTTGTTTGCGAAAACAAACTCCTTAATTGCGGACTTCTCGAATTCGCCATCTGCATTTAATATATAGAACAAATGATAAAAGATATAAAGAACAATAACGAATGCCTCCATCAACATGAAGTAATGATAAGAGTAAGAATTGGTGAAGAAACTGACCATGATGGGTCACCTTTTCAGCATCCTTCTTTAGCAAGACCAAAGCTGGACGTTTGACATCAGGATTTATGTGGAAAAGCGTGGCCACATCAGGGTTTGAAGTTTGATAAAAGTTGACATCATCATCAAGCCTTGAAGCTGCAACAAGTTCTTCACTTTCAGTACCCTGAAAACAGAAAAACAAGAATAAAGAAATATACTCTGATTATATGGGTCAAGGCCTACATAATGTTTAATGCAGCTGCAAATTTACTTTAAATGTTATGGTTTCATATCATTTGTGTAATGTTTCTAGGCAAACTATAAATGGCACAAGATATAAGGCTGCAATCAGTTAAGCAAATACCACTAAAGAGTTGAGGTAGGCCAAAACAACTTTGTCCTCTGATGTAAGTATTTTCTCTGCATCTTCAATGGTAGTTATGTTGTACACCCCTGGTCCTGTCTTTTTCTTGATCCAAGTCACAATAGCATCCCTGCATATAGTAAAACAGAAAAAAGAAAAAACAACTTCATTGATTTCATACTTCCAATATCTCCTAAACATAAAATCATGACTCAAAACAGTTGAATCTAGATTGGCCTTGCTCTCCCCTGGTGATAAGATTATCAAAAACCCAAGTCACATTTAAGCATTCTCCAAATTATTTGTAAAGCATTAAATATTCAAACTTTATGATAAAGGAATACGCAAATTTAACAACAATGCAAGCAAAAAAAATTATTACTAAGAATTCGAAATCTAATTTGATATCTAATCTTTGCTACTTCCTTGTCTATAGAACCTATTCAACCAAGGTCCAAGAGTCGAAGGTTATACTAAAAAATCTACTTATCTTTAATCAAATTGTATGCATTGTAATTAAAAGTTTCACTAATTCCAAACTGCAACATTTACAGGATATTAAGCGCGCACGCGCACACGCACACAGAGGGATGAGAGAGACTAACTTGGTGCGTTGCCCAAGGTAAGGCTTGTGAACACCGTCGACAAAAAAGAGAATAGTAGGAAACCCTTGCACCTCATACGATTCAGCTAGATCACTATCCTCTTGTGCATCAACTTTAGCAAGCACCACCGGTTCTCCTTTGAGCTCCGTGGCCGCCGCGGCGTACTCTGGCGCCAGAACCTTACAATGACCACACCAAGGAGCGTAGAACTCAACCATCACGTAACGGTTACTCTCGATAAAGTCAGTAAAGTTGTTGTCACTCAAAACCACAACGTCCGGATCATCAAGCAAGTCGGTGAACTCCTCTTCGTCCTTGAAATCGGAAGGCACTTCAAAATCGTCGTCGTCGTAGTTGTAGTTTTCGAAATCGTCTTCATCTCCAGAGAATCCATCAAAATCGGGAAGATCCGAATCGTATGTGTCGTGTGTGGGGGCGTGTTCATCTTCTGGTTCTTCAAGGAAGCTAAGGTCGTCGTCGTCGTCGTCAACGGCGACGGAGCTGGGATTAGTTTGCTTAGAGAGAGAAGGAGAAATGAAGTGGGATAAGATGAGGAGCGTTGAAAGACAGAGGACGAAGGTGAATTGATTCGCCATTGTTGACTTGAGGAGCTCAGATTAGAAATGGATCCACACACACACACACACGCACTGCCCACTGTGAGAGTGTAGTACGGTTAGAATGTTAGATCCAAAGGATAGCCATGAGAGAAAAAACGACGACGGATGATAAGTGACGTCATGTATACAATGGTATGTTCCTTTTGCAATATGACCCTGGAGTTTGAATAAATACTTTTGTTCAACCCCAAAGCCAAATTTTGTAATCTCATTACTACACCAAATTAACCAATTACAAAATATTTTTAAATTATAAATCTTTTAGCAGTAACACTATTTACAAAGTAATCCAACAAGGATGCCTGTTGGTAAGGATTTGAGATTCTCTACATGAGATTTAAGTTTAAATACCGTAAATTTTAACTTTAGTGTATTTTTCATATGTAATAAAGGATGTTATAAATGTATACAAGTTTTTCAAAATAAATGAACATTTTCTTTAGCATGTGGCTAAGTCTGTTAGATAATTGTCTTCCAGATATTATCCTAGACTCTTGGGATAGGCATATGGATTATTATCGGTTATTAATGATTCGTGAACACTATTTATTAAGTTCATGGAATTTAGAACTAGCAAAAGGCGAATTTTTTGTATTGATGCGAACTAAATATAGAGTCTGAGTTAATACATACTATTGGTCAATTTTGTGACAATGAAATTTAATTATATTGATAGCCTTTAGAACAACCGATAAGCATACATTCAAAAAAACTAACCAAGTTTGACAGTGCTACATTTAAGCAAACACTAAAGTACTATTAAATTTTGTGTAAAACACTACTTTACGTATAAAAGTTAAAAACATTTTCTCCAATTAAAACAACATAATTACACAAATAATCAACTCAATATTAAAATTAAACTTAACAAGTTCATAGTTTTAATAAAGTTTTGCTTTATATTATGTTAGTAATATTGCTAGTCACATTTAGCCTTGAGTCCACTAATCTTCTTTAGCAAAATCTTTTGATGATAAATTTGTTCTCTTCAGGTACTTTTTCCATTGTTAAAAAGTAAATAATTCGTGGTAAAAGTGTCAAATAATTCAAACATAGGACCTAACTGAAATAAGTCAAAAAGATGAGGGTGTTAACAGAAGTTTTTTTATGTAAAGAAAAAGCGGAAGCAATCTGCCCCTTTTCCCTTTCATCAGAAGTTCGATTGGAAGGCAGCCATGATCAGCATCCTTGCTCAGGTGATGCTCAAATTTTAATATTTTCTAGTATATTTATATTAGATTTTAGGTATTTCTGTAGGCACAAGCAGAAATTATTGATTTTTTTCTGTGGGTTTATTGCAGGAGCGTCTCCTTGGCGCTGCCCTAGGCAGTGTATTCACCGGAGTTGTTGTTTTCGAGCAACGGAGAGACATCTACAAGATGATCGCAAAGAATCAACCTCCTAAATCTCAGGTCATATTTACATGCTTCTCTTTCGAATTATTTCGATTTTTTGTTTGTGTTGTGAATTGTGATTGTGCGTGACAAATTGTTAAATCCATGTAGAAAATGCAATTGCTTGACATGATTTGCTTATACTGTAATCCAGGTATAATATTTGAAGGGCCTGTTGATGTTTACGAGATTTTTTAGAGAGAATTGTAGATTTTTGATGAATGCTGGTTTTGCTATGTGATTTTGATATTCTTTGATAGTGCTAAACAAGGCCCCTAATATAGGTGCCTGTCTAACCGATAAAGCAAAGAAGTTTTGCAGGAGTTTGAGAATTCCTCCCTCTAAAATATCTCCTTTTTATGCTTTCAATAATCCATGTCTCTTCTCAGGCCTGTAGAATCTCTCATCTTTGACAGTGTGCTTAATGCTTTTAAACTTAGATTTCCATTTAGGTGCTGAAAAATGATGATTGCAAAATTGCACAACAATCTACATGCATTATAAATGTTGTAGATGATAGCATTAGTGAGGTGATAACCTTCTTGAGATTGAGAACTTAAGTGTTACTGAAGCTATAGTTGTTCTAATTCGTATGTATATGTAGATATCTTAGACCTTAGGTAATAGTTTATCATGTTTAGTGGCCCGCTTTGGTATTACTTCACTGGTATCTGCCTTAGCATTTCTTTCACATATTACAGATTTCCTGTCTAGATGAGTTGAAAATATACTCATAAATAAAGTGTGTGGCTTATGGAAGATTTTGAATTTAAAGCATTTTCAGTCATACTATCTATTAAGTTGTTTTATACTTTATTTGTAATGCTAAAGCTTCTGTTTTGAACACAGACTAAAGAGCCTGTTTCTAGAAAGAAAATCGACTTTGCACATTATTGGAACAAATCGGTGGATCAGATTTTTGGACCAGCTATTGAAGCTCTTAGCTCTCGGCACTGGTAGAGATGCAACACTAGTGTTACATTACTGATGTGTGGAATTGTTTTACTACATGGTATTTAATTTAATTGAGACTTCAGTTTTGATTTTTATGCTGTAATCACTTTATCAATTGATAACTCAGTTTCAGTATTTTATCTGCATTTCCATAGTCCCTATTAATTGATGATTCAGTTTCAGTATCCTCCGATCTTTAGATGTTACAAGGTCAGAGATACATTTTTACATTTTGACTTTAGGGACTCAAATTTATTTAAAGCTGAAAAAAGGATTCATATCAGTGATCAGCCTTAGGTTTCTTAGAACTGACTTCCATAAGTTAAAAACATAAAATGTGCCTAATTTTTGTAACGGTGCGGTGCATATGGACAAACTGTCCCTCATTCTGATAGAAGAGATGCAGGTTGAAATTGATAGCTGAGCGTTTGTGTAGATTGTTCTATCAGGGATTGGCAAGCTAATGAAACTATTGAGATTCACAAGTTTGTTAAAATTTGTCTAATCTACATCACTTATGAATCTCCTACATAGACCGATTAAAATTCACGTTTTTTCCTGTACTTAGAAAATATAAATTGAGCCTATAACATATTGTAGATTCAGTAGTCTCTAGGTCTAATTGGGAGGTTCTCAATACTGATATGTGTCCCTTGCTCGATGCTATACATGAACAGATTTGCTGCTGCATTTTAGTTTTTCAAGACTTCTTAACACAGTCAACTCTTGTACTTGCTGTGATCATAACTCACTGTTGCTTTTAGGATTAATCATCATGATCCATAATTATATCCATTAACCACTGATAATGATATTGCATACATCTCATATTCTAAACTTGGGAAGAAATGAAGCATAAGGCGAAAATATCCTAAAACTTAGCTACAGGCTTGTATACAGTTGCATCAAGCTGATGGTATAACTGTACTGTTATTTCTACTCAAATTCGACCGACGAGTGGTCACCACATAGTAGGCACCCATTGCTACAAGAACTACAAATACAAAACCAAAAATTATGGCAGCAATGCCTCCGGCTCCAACTTTGGCCCTGCTCTCTTTGCTTTCATGTGCTAAGCTTGACTGAACTGTAGCAGCTAGAGGCAAAGGTGAGCAGTTAGACTCCTCACACGGGTTTTGAACATTGAGTTGTGCATTTGGGTGAAAGAAGTTATAAGCAGACGGTGATAAAGCCATTAGATTCACATTAGCGAGCCCATGTACAGGTCTATCTTGAGCTCCTAAAGTAGTGAAGAAGAGCAGGGTTAGAAGAAGAAATGAAGTTTTTTGCGTCATTCCTAATTTCATCAACGTTTGGTGTTAGCTCTAAATAATGTGGGGATTTGGAGTGGTATATATAGTGGTTTTTCTTGTTTTGGTGCTTAGTTGTATAGCCCTAAATTTTTGTGACATGCAACACTTTAGAAGGGTGACTGAGGGAACAAAATGATGACTTTGGGTTCTTCTATGGCATCACTTAATAGCAAAAAGACCAAAATGCCCCTTTCCATGTCTACTTGCAATGTGGTTTGGTCATTGGTACATGCACTTGACTCCTATATAGCTTCTGTAAATGGGGTAGAATGGTCATAAGCATTTGGCATGTAGAAAAAAGGCATGATGGAATGAATGTGTGTGTGTGTGTGTAATTATTGTATTATTAGAGAGTGAGAAACGCATGCGGTAGCTGAAATCAATGCTCATTTCTTTTAGTTTTAGCCCCATACAGTCATCATTGATTATGCTGCATTCCTCCTAATGCTCGTATAATCTGAAAATTATTTTTGTGCTTGCTAAATACATGTATTGTTTGAAATTACTGTTATATGTTAAATTTATAATTTAGAATGGACTTAGAGGACGGGGGATTTAGTTTGTAAAGTACGGTGACCCGCAACAACCTCATTTAATCCTGCATAATACTTCTGCTGTTGATGTTGCCGCTGTTTTAGTGTGCTGCAAGCTTGTAATATTTTATATCGTCTCATGTGACATTTCTTGACCTAGTTATTTATGAGTAATTGACAACAAGGGAAATGACGAGTGCACTTAACTACACTTAAGAGGCTAAGATAGGTGTATTTACACTCACATATTACTTAAACAAGGGATATTTTAATCATTTAAATGTTTTAATAAGTTATGTGGCATGTGAGTGTAACTACATCTAACTTAGGTGCAGTTAACTGCACAGATAGATCATTTCCCCATTGTAAAATAGTGCTAATCCTAACTACAATTTTTAAGTCCATAAGTTGTATAAATTATAAGCCTATCTAAAGTAAATAAACTCTATTGCGCAACTAGATATTCATATTAATTTTGATGTTAGGTTTATGATTACACAAGTCTATATCCATGGTTAATTGACGGGTTAAGTTCAATCTCGATCACATGATCACACTACCTAAATTGAAGCCAAGAACAATTCATGTATTAAAAAACAGAAAACTGTGTATATTCGGGTCACTTGAGTTGTACAAGTTTACTGCTTTACAGAAAACTGTGTATATTTAGGCTACGACCTCTTAACGTATCCACTTACCTGGACATAGACCGCTTGGATTCATCAAATAATTCAGATTTTAATGCAAAAGATTCATGTTCCTGTAACTATTTTCAAGGTTGCAATATTTACTCCAACCAACACTTCTATAAATAAAGAGAGATGACATATCACATATCCTCCTACTTTTTTCTCCTATTTATCCTCCTACTCACAAGATCAATACACAAGTGTCAAAATTTACGAAGGTGGTGAGGAAAAAGAATATTAGTGGACCACACATATTATTTTGTGGTGAATAGAAGGAAAAAATAGAAGGATGTATCATTTTTCATAAAATAACTAAAACAATTTATACAAGTGCTTGTGTTCAACCAACCATACATGTTTTAACTAATTACCCAACTCAAGAAATGATATATTAAGTTACATATTTGCGCCAATACTCAAGAAATGATATAATAAAAATGATAAGGGAAATGGTACTTTTCTTTCAATAATTTGCTGAACTTCAGATTAATTGGGTACGTTTGTTTGGTTTAATGAAGAAATTAGGTTTATATATAAAAAATTTGATGGCCGGTGGTCGGTAATCACCTAATTAGTTAACAAAATGTAGTTTTAAAAGGAGACATGATTATGAATGCCACCACACAAGCATTCACAGCCAACTCACGCACAATCATCGACTTCATCTCTCTCGGATTACTTTTGATTTCTTCCTTTTTTTTTTTAAGTTGATCAATATTCAATAATAATGGTTTCATAATATATTTATAACATTACTCATTATTAAATTTTCATTATGTTAGTGATTTTAGTATCATCAACTATATTTTAGTTAATTTTGATTTACAAGAGATCAAAAAGTGGTTTCAAGATAAACTAATACGAGTTTAGGGGGGTGCGGAGTACACAATCGTTTTATTTGATTGAATACCCGTTAGATGGTAGTTATTTTCGATTTTGGTTTGTATTAAAAGAACATCTATTGATTTCTGGTCGAATTCTCTTGTTCTTACATAGAAAACAAGAGAATCATTGGATTATCCCAAAAGTATATATATCAACATTTTTGTATTATTAGATAATTTATTAGTTTATCCTTACATTTAGGTTACGCCCAATTGTATGGATGATTTGGGTTGATTATGGTTTCTATTGTATCATTTGTATTTTATAAATAATAATTAATATAACTTATAATATTTACGTAGTTTTTATTATTCTATATAGTATTAGAGTCTCGGGGTTAATTATGCCCACATCTATTTTTGTTGTTTCATTGCCTCTATGTTGTCACCTCCACCAAACTAAGACTGGTTGCCACTCTCTTTTTCTCCATGTCCTCTCCATTAAATGACAATTTTCATTTTCTTCTTTACCTTTTGGTTCCTTATCGTCACCAAACTATGCCGCCACTGTGTTTTCTCTCCTCCCTCTCTCTCTCTTTTTACATTTTTTGAGTGAAAAACACACATCCATCCTAATCCTAATCTACACCTATGTCTATACCGAGACTTAAACCATTGATCTTAAAGTGGAAGGTGAATATCTTGAAATCACCTTGATACTGCTAGGCCAAAGACCACTTGGTTATCTCTACATTTTAACATTGTATCAGAGTTAGAGATGATTAAGTAGAGTAACACAACATTGTTGGGGCACTTCATTGTTTGGTTCTCACTCTTTCAGAATTTAAATATGCGGCCAACAAAGTTTCCCAGTTTTTATAGAAACCTCCTGATTGTCATTGGATTGCAGTGATTTTGAAGGTTTTATTTGTCTATTTAAATTGGTAAACAACCGCTGGAACCTGTGAGCTCTTACTTCTTCGATAAGCCATAGTTTAATTTTCTGGAATCTGGTTTCGATGGAGAAGAAGGATTTTAGCAGTTCTACTAGTTCTAGTTAGAAATATTTTAAATAAAATAATAACGGTTTAGTGCTTACAAATTATATAAAAAATGTTTAGCAGTTAAAAATATTATAGAAATCGTTATGATCAAAGCGCTTACCACTAAGCCAAAATTAATTGATGATGGTCAATGCACTACCTCTTTATTATATATTGAGTTGAGTAGTCTAGCTCGTTTACGAGTTTAAATTGATAGAATTATATGATTACAGCGTTTACAAAAACCATTTAAAAATTAAGCCGATAAACATGAAGAATAACTCTTTATCCTCTAATGAAACTAGCTAGTACGTTCCCTAGCTAATAATTAATTGAGGAAGGAAAGCAAACGCATATTCGAATATGTGCATATGTTTGAAATTTAAATAAATGCTTGTCATCATCAACACGCTGTTTCTATACCAAACCCCCTCACATTAACTTGTAATAATTTTCAAGGCACTAATAATTGTCTACATTAATTATTCTATCTTTAATTTAATTAAAAAATGACGTGATTAGGGAAGGTTCTACATATATAATTAATTTCAGAATAGATTCCCGATCAATGGATAATATTGTCAATTCCGTCCACAATTTAAAAATCTACGTATATATATATCCGGTTTATTATGATGATTCACTAAAAAATAATCTTAATTAAAACGACTATGGATAAGGATAATTAATTCTACTTTAATTAGTCTATTAATGTAGAGGTGTTTTTTTTCTGAAAAGCAAAAAATTAGTCAATAGAGGCTTTAGAGTGACGTCTATGAAACTATGCGGTGTTTAAGGTGTTTTTTATGATTTTAAGTTCAACTTTTATAGTGAACAATTAATATTGTGTAAATTTAAGAGTATGTTTAGAGTTACGTTTTATATAAAAACAATCTAAAATTGTAATGAGTGAGAGATGTGATGAAGCAACTGCAATTAAAGAAACTCTAATCTTTATTTAAAAAAAACATTAATAAAGACCACTTGCATTAAACACTCAAGATTCACAAGAAATACTGAAAAGATAAAAAGAAAAAGAAATTAAATTACATGATTTATCTACAATTGAACACTTCCACACTCATATATCCATCCATATAACAATATCATATGATCGATCAACTTTTTCCATTTATTCTTTTGCATGGCTTGGATGAATTTAGTTATCATCATCTTTCAATTCCATTATGCATTGCTTCTGAAGGAACCAAGTGCTTTAATGGCCGATGCTCTGAGTACGAACTGGTGGTAGAATGCTGCCGCCGCAGCGCCCAAGAATGGTCCGACCCAGAAAATCCACTGCAAATTTTTTTTATTTGAGTTAATAAAAAAATTACTCCATTAAAAGATATATATATATATATATATATATATATATATATTCCAACAGGTAAAGTGGTAATTAGATATATATAAGAAAATGCATACTTGGTCATCCCAAGCCTTTTCGTTATTGTAAATCACGGCGGCGCCAAAGCTTCTGGCAGGGTTGATTCCGGTGCCGGTGATCGGAATGGTAGCCAAGTGTACCATGAAGACTGCAAATCCGATGGGCAGTGGTGCTAACACCTTCATTGTTTTACAACGTTTAATAATATTATTAGTACGTGTATTTCTTTAACTAACTAATTCACATAAAATAAATTAATTAAAGTATTGCTAAAAGATAATATATAAATCTCTTAAAGATAACGTTAATAAATAGTCATTTCTCAACTACTACATGTTTTAAAAAGAAACACTAGGTGGGTGAAAAAGATTGTCATTTTCTAATTAAAGTTATTCTTCTGTCATATATCTTTTAATCAATAAACCAACTTTATTCCGTCTTTAAATAACATTAATTGTTTCTCAATTCAAGAATATAAATCAATCAATTTTTTGAATAAAGAAAAACAATCTATATTTATGTAAAATAAGGAAATTTTATTACGGAAAATGATTTATGTTGCTAGCAGGTAGCAGCACTTAACTTAGATAATGTTATTCTTACAATCATTTAAATAACTAAACAGTCAAATAATATAAATACCCTTCGAGTAAATGGATTTCTAACGGATCATTTACCCACATTATTATTGCACTATATATATGATGCATTTAATTTTATATTTATTTTGTATACTTATTATCTATTAAAACTAAAAAAGGCAGTATTATTCCTCCTATTCGATATAAAAAAAATACAGATAAAGTAGTTGATATGATATGCTTACAGGAACGTGAGAGTCTCGGGCACTTCTCTTAGGATCAGTAGCTGAGAAGACGGTGTAGACAAGAACAAAGGTGCCGATGATTTCGGCACCTAGTCCAGTACCCTTGTTGTAGCCATCAGCCAGCTCGTTGGCCCCACCACCATACCTATTATAGTAGGAACTCTGGAAAGCTTTGACCAAACCCACACCACAGATTGCACCCAAACACTGTGCTACCATGTACAATAAGGCCCTAATCAGTGACACCTTCCTTGCCAAGAATAGCCCGAATGTCACGGCCGGGTTAATGTGTCCTCCTGTAAGCCGGTGCACGTTAGCCACAACCCTTTTATTAATTAATATATAATAATAATGATAATAATTTGTTTTAAACTCTTTGGTTTCAGTAATCATCTCTCTAATGACATGATTATGACACTTTAGATCTTAATGGCTTAATTAACTAATTCAAGTGTCCTGGCCTAACATATTAACTAATTTAGAGTATTTTTGGTTTTAGAGTTACATATTCCACGTACATAAAGTTTGTTTGTTTAATTTTGTCACTACTTCAAATAAAAATATTTATTAAAAAAAGGACTATATATATATTATGTCAAGCTAATTAACGATCTAATTAAAACTTGTAGCTTTCAAGTTTGGTTTGTAAGTTCCCTATCTTTGTCGCTGGTAAAATGGTAGTTTAAACATATTAATCTTTTTGTCACGCTCGCTAGACAGTTAATTTTTTTTCACAACAGAACTACACAAGTACACCCTAATTAATGTCATGGATATAATTAATTAAATAGTATATATCGTAACAACGTACCAGAGATACCGGCGGTGCAGTAAACGAGGATGAAGATCATGCCACCGAAGGCCCAAGCGATGCCGAGGATGCCAACACCGCCGCACTGATCGGTGTTCAAGGTGGGGTCAGTGGTGCTCTTGTAGCCGATGACGGTCAACACGGTAACGTAAAGGAAGAGGAGGGTGGCGATGAACTCGGCGATGAGAGCTCTGTAGAAAGACCATTTGGTGAGCTCTTCCGCGTCGATCAACGGTGCCGGAGGTGGATCGTGGTAGTCTTTGCCGCTGTGGTGCTCCGCCACTTCAACATCTTTAGTCATGGCTATAGCTGCAGCCGATGGGTGGATGGATGATCAAAAACACTCACACACGCTTTTTTCAGGAGGGAAGTGTTGTTTGGTGTGAAGTGTGTGGTGGTGAAAGCTTGGTATTTATGGACTAGTGATGGAGATAGAGTTGAAGTATTTATGAAGAGATATGTGGTTTTTTTTATATTTAATTTTTAATAAAGGATATTATATTTCTTAATTAATTAGTTGTTTAATTATACATGCTCAGAAAAAACTGGAAATTTCCACAATCTTGAAATTAATAAATTATATTAAACTAAATTACTTTATCTTTTTATATATGGGACAAAAAAAATTAGAATTCAATATATTTAAATGTAAATTTAATTAGTTTTTAGTCACTATGCTTATATGCATAATTAAAAGGATGTTTAGGATTTTGATTTGAAAATAGATTATGTATTTATAATAATTAGTCGTAAGAGAATGTGTTACTGAATAATAATGTTTGGATTTGATTATGCTGTTTCATATGACAATAATCAGATTATCAGTTTCTTTAATACTTAGCAAAGTAGATTAATTGATTTTAATATTTTATTGATTTTGAAAGGATAAAATCACAATAATCAAATAATTAGTTTAAAAAAGCAACTTAAAAGTAGATTCTCAAAATTGTGTTTTCTAGTCTCTAAAACATAAATAATTGATTTCTGAAAACACAACCCTAAACACTTTAACTAATTTTCTGCATTTTCACATTAAAATAATTAGATAATCAATGTTTAAGAGGGTGTTTGGGATTGCGTTTAAAAACTGATTATTTGATTATTTTGATTTGAAATCGCAGATAATTAGTTTAAAGTGTTTGGGGTTGTGTTTTCAAAAATCAATTATTTGCGTTTTGGAGACTATAAAACGCAGTTTTGAGAATTTACTTTTGAGTTGCTTTTTCAAACTGATTATTTGATTATTGTGATTTTACCTTTTAAAAATCAATTAATCTACTTTGCTAAGCACTTAAAAACTGATTATCTGATTATTACGATATGAAGCACCATAATCAAATCCAAACACTATTATTCAGTAGCACGTTCTCTTATAGCTGATTATCTGATTCTAATTATTAAAAACGCATAATATATTTTCAAATCACAATACCAAACGCCCCTTAAAATAGGGTACTAATTTTCATCTGTATAAGCAAATCATAAAAATTTCAAAAGTTGAATTCTTTTTAACAATAAGGGTATATATTTATGGACTTTCGTGTAAGTAAATAGTTACTTTCGATAAGATATATATCCATTTTATTTTATATTTTCAAACATATAGGAATACGTACCTTATATATAGACCATATATATAATATAAATATAATATAAAAACATAATATAGTAACAGACATACATATTATTATTATTCGTCATGTCTGGCCGGGAATTATAATTAGTGCTTAGCTGGACATGCAACATATGCATTTTTTTTTATTTTTTTTGTACGTTTAGATAATGTTGTTTTTTTGCAACAAATTTCTTTATTTCGTTCATTCAGTGCATGATGTTTTTATTAATATATATATATATATATATGCCCTCAAACCTGTCATTGTTGGTTGAGTTGTCATTAGTGCCTACTTCCATTCGGATCCACATAAGTGTGATATGTGATCATTTGATCCATGTGGAGTTAGTTTTTTTCGATTATCAGTTCAATTAATTCTTCAATCGAAAATACAGCATATAGTTCAAATAAGAACTATTTTTCGTACGAGAACCAATCTTAGTTACCAATTACGTATCCTAATCACATCCTTTGTGAAAGAGAAAGCAAATTCCAAGTTTAAGTTAATATATGGATATGAGGATGAATATATTAACGATGCATCATATCACAGATAGAGTTTTAGTTCAAAACGGATCACGTACGTACACGTTCAATTCCCGGTTCCATCAAAATTAATATACGCTTATTATTATCTCATTTGTCATTTTCGTCTTTATATATTTAGTTTCATTTAATTATCTCTTACATTAATTTTAATTATAAAATAAATATATCTGTCTAGAAAATATACCTTTTTTCATATAAAGAATTTATACTTGCACTTAACACCACATATAAAGTTGTAATCTTTATGAATTTATTTCAAGGATGATTGGAATTTCGTTTTAATGCTTATTAGTTATTTTAAATTACTAAATTAAAAGTCATATAATTAATCAGTTATAATATTGTCATGAAACAACATTCTAATTTTTTGTTTCATTTAAGAGTTAAGTTTCATAGGATATACATTAAATCTAGCTAGCATGTACCTAGCTAGGTGTATAAAGTGTTTATTATTGTTTGAAGTTGAGGCTTAATACTTCTTTAAAATAAAGGTGTATAATTAAAGTTTATATGAATTTGTTGTAAAAAAATTAAGAGTTAAGTAATTGAGTCAATACCAAGTACCAATTATAAAAGAACTAACGGTCAAATCTAATCATTTAAGAGGAATATTTGTATGAAAGTGTTTGTGACATTTAAAATGGTGTTAAATTATTAATTAAGCTATTTGCATCCAACTCGTGGGTAGAGATGGGATGTGCATACGAACACCATCGCCCTCTTCTACCATCACATAGGGTTCAACCTATTAGTGGTTCATCAATATATAAGTTCTCCACTCTCTCCTCTTAATTTCCCTTTCTTTGTTCTTTCTCTAATTTATCTACTTTTTTTAATTTTTTTTAAAGAGAGAAGGGTTATATGTGATTGATTTGGGAGTTTGTGTATTAGAAGAAGGATGAAAGAGGAGATAATATGATATTAATATGATACGTGAGATTTAAAGTAAAGAGTGGCACTGAGATTCAAAGTAAAGACTAATATTTTTTGTGCAAAATCTATCCTTTCTTGACATACACTTTACTTTTTGTTTTTTTGGCAAATTAAAATCATCATTTTACTTGAATTAATAGTCGTATTTGTATATTACATGATTGATTAAACAACGGGCGGACCTAGGATTTGAAATGGATGGTATCACCGGACCTAAAATTTGAAATGGATAGTAGCACCATCTCGAAAAAATCGAAATTTACACTACGCGTACAAAATTGGATGGTGTCCCGTGACCCCGTTCGAATACCCTTGGATCCGCCCCTGTAAACAACGTACGTAGCATGTTTAATCTAGCGAGCAAGGACTAATTCATATTGTAGCGTTTTAGTTTAATGTTATTCGTAAATTCTAATTCGGTATATATTATATTGGAACAATCTATATAAAAACGGTTCTTAAATGAACCTTCCCATATATATATATATATATATATATATATATATAGGGTTAGGTTATATATAGAACCACCCTTAAACATAGAACCTAAAGAACAAATCTCAGTCACTCATTTAAAAGGGCAAAAAAGGAATTGAAAATTTGGTTATATCTCACGCGCCTCCCAGGATCAAAAAAGGCTATCAGCTTTTTTTATAAAAAAAAAACCCCATTAATCATTCTAACGATCATAACTATGCCATATTTATGATTTTTAATAAAAAAATTATACCATTAGCTTCAGTTTTTCTTGCTCTTTAATTCAAGACCACTCTTCCCATATTTCTAAAACTTTTATTTTCAAAATGCAAATATTTTCATCACAACTGAAATGCAAAAGTTTTACTTTGATTTTCATTACAGCTGAAATGTAAAAGTTTTACTTTGATTTTCATTACAGCTGAAAATGCAAATTTCAAACCTGAACATGCAACTGTAGATTAAGATGATAATCAAATCTGAACATGCAATCCTCTTTAATCTAAGACTAGTCCTGATATATTTTGGATGATTTTTTCAAAAATGCATGTTTATATATTTGCATTTTCATATACCTACATATACATATATTTGCATTTCATATACCTGCATGTACATATATTTGCATTTTCAGCTGTGATGAAAATCAATGGTATCATTTTTTTGCAATTTCAGCTGCATATACATATATTTGCATTTTCAGCTGTGATGAAAATCAATGGTATATTTGCATTTTTAGCTTCATGTACATATATTTGCATTTTCAGTTGTGATGAAAATCAATGGTATACATATATTTGCATTTTCAACTGTGATGAAAATCAATGGTATATTTGTATTTTTAACTGCATGTACATATATTTGCAAATAGTAGCACTTTCAAATGTGAAATGCAAACAGCAGCATTTAATTGCAAATGCAAACAGCAACATGTAATTGCAAATGCAAACAGCAGCATGTAATTGCAAATGTAAACAGCAGCATGTAATTGCAAATTCAAACAACAGCATGTAATTGCAAATTCAAACAACAGACATGTTTAAACCTAAAATGTGAAATGCAAACAACAGACATGTTCAAACCTAAAATGTGAAATGCAAACAGCAGCATGTAATTGCAAATACAAAATGCAAACAACAGCACTTTCAAGAGCAACACTTTCAAGGGCTGATATTACATGTTCAAACCTAAAATGCAAATTCCATATACAACACTACAATGCAAATTTCATACACAAAACACTACATCAGTTAAAAAATCATTGAATTATCAACCAATTTTTTGGAGTATGAAGAATTGCATTTTGATTATCATCTTCATCAACATATGCTTGTTCAGATATGAAATTTGCATTTTCAAAATAAAATTTTTAGAAATATGGGAAGAGTGGTCTTGAATTAAAGAGCAAAAAAAACTGAATCTAATGGTATAATTTTTTTGTTAAAAATCTTAAATATGAGATATTATTGATCATTAGAATGATTAATGGGTTTTTTTAAAAATAAATGTGATAGTGCTGATGATATTTTTTCAATTCATTTTTTGCCCTTCTTTTTAATTATAGCATCATAATTATATATGATAATTGCAATTTTACCATAACTTAATATCAGCCATTGACCAAGTTAATCTAAAGGCCCAAAATAGTTTTTAGGTTCTATGTTTAAGAGTGGTTCTATATTGATGCAATTTATATATATATATATAGGGGAAGGTTCATTTGAGAACCATTTTTATTGCGAGAATCACGAGAAGCAATCTTAGCCGTTCATTTTGAATAATGGAATTGATGGATGAAGAGCGTGGGGATTGGGTGTGGCAGGGTGTATGTAAGGAATTCATGGGTGGCCGGGCAATCCAATAGAAGGAGGGGAAATTGGACGACTAAGATTGGTTCTCGCGGTTCTCACAATATATATATATATATATATATATATATATATATATATATATATATATATATATATATCAAACGACGGTACTTTAGGGATGATTATGCATGTTATTTACTCTAAACTTATTATCATCTATCTGCAAGCCTGTATACACTCATCATCATGACAAGCAGATCAATGTTTACCAATTTTATATATAATTTTCTATTCACCAATATAATTATTTATATATATATATATATATAGAGAAATATTAATCATTGAACAAGCCATAAGTACTCCATAACTACTCAAGGCAGCTCATAAAGGCAATTAATGTGTTCCTGTTCAATTTATGCTAATCTTCATCTATATTATAATCAAGCTTAATTTTTCCAAAACTTCTTATATTACAAAACATTTTCAATAACTATTGTTAATTTTTTCAATCATTTTACATATTATTTTTCTCAAAGGTTTTCCCCTATTTGGTGTCTCGATAATATATTTAATATTTTGTTAAAGACAATAATTTTATTAATATTGTGTAAAAATTCCTTCTTAATATTTTTTTTAAAAGGTACTATCTCTTGAAACGATGATCTTCCATCAAAATGTAAGCTCCACCAACTGCAAATATCCTTAAAGATTGGTACCATCTCCGTGTAGTGAAAAAGAATGTGAATTACCGTTTTCGAGACGTTGCAAAGTGGGCAAACGACCGAAGGGATGCCAATCCCTCTATCCACTAGCTAGGTCCTCACCGGTAACCTATCCCGATCAACCCTCTAAGAAAAAATATTAACTTTCTTGGGGATGAAGGCAGGATTAACATCCAACTTCTTTTGTCTTCTGAGCTAAAATTTAAGATACACGAACTCAACAATTCAATAAAGTTAAAAAGTACTCGACTGCTACTCTACCCCTACAATCCCCAGAGAGTGCGTCATTCTAAATCTATGTATGACCCTCCCAAGATCCCATTTTCCCCACCAAAAGTTTTTGTCCATGACTTCATCCTGTTATTTCTACAATTAAAGTCATATATATTTCTCCCTCCGTGCTTAAACTTCTAGCCAAACATATTTACAGGTACGAATAACTTAGACAAAACTCTATGCACCTTTTAAAAAGTGCATGAAGAGAAATACAAAGATTAAAGTATTTTTGTAGTGATCGGAAACTCAAATAGATTTTATTTATTTTTTTGAAGTTCAAAAAACACATATCGATTAAACACAATTAGTTCTTGAAGATCTTCAGGTATATTAAATCATTCAATGGACTTAAACACACAAAAACAATTGATTTCCATATCTAAACTATACTTTCAACCATACCTAAAATTGATTTAAATACATATACAAACATGAATCACTATTAGATCCTGAAAACCCCAAAAATAGATCTACAAACACACAAGATTCATGATGAAGGGATAATTAGTAGCAGCATTGCTTAAAAAAAGCACCCACTCGAACACACACACAAAATCACGCTTAAACACACTCAAACACATACACTAAAGCTCTAAAAAAACCTTGAACTAAGAAGAAGAAGACCGTAGGATCGCATATTCGATGCAAAGTAAGCGCAACACCGTGAATTTCAAATTTTGTCATTTACAAAAACTTTAACTTTTTAACGATAACTAGCAACGGAAGACTTAATTCTAAATACGTGAATGTCAAAACATCATTCACGTCTATCGTTAAAACACAATACTACATATATAAAAGAAACGTTATACCAAACAAAACTAGTAAACTACCCGTTCAATGCTTATTAGTGTATACATTACTTATTGTTTCCAATACTTCTATTATTATTGTTCCCAAATGTCATCATTCGAAAAGTATGAATATTCAATAAAAGTATTATTTTTATTTTTAAAGTAACGATGGAACTCTTTTGATGCAAAATAATGAACAGTTTTTATGTTAAAAGTTATTCCATGAAACATTTGTCTAGCTAAATTTGCAATAAATTAATTAACATATATATAGTGTCTCTTTTTGTTACATATCAACATCATCAATGTTTATATTTAGGGAAAATTAGAAACAAGTCTAATCTAAGGAAATCGTCGCTACAATTTATTATCATGACAAAAGACGTACATACAACTTTTATTCATCACATATTTACGTTTTTACAGGGGAAAAAAAGAATGTTAATTATCATATTTGTTCTCTTGTCGATCTCCATGTCATATATATGATCATTATATATTTATATCGATTATTATTAGAGAAAAATGACTTCATGTGGCTATATATAAGAAATGGGAGATGATTTTTAGTTTTACCAAACATATTAATTATTACTTTTATGCTCTTATAATCTCACTAGTTTTTATTCTTATTTATATATTCAAAGAAATGATTGTCAAAACAACTACTAATTATTATGTATGGATAATTTTTTGTTGAGTACGCATATCACCCATAAGAAATATAAACATTTAATTAGTTGATTCTTAATTTCTAAATGTATCTTTTATATAAAGTACAAATTAATTAATTTCCGTTAGTGCAATTAGGAAATAAGTTAAGGTTTTGCGAGAGTGTGATAAAGAAATATCTATTTTTGATCATTTTTGTGGTTTGATGGCGGCTACAGATGTCAAGAATGTAGTGAAGGCAGTTAAAAAGTTCGATGTTTGCCAACGTAATAAAACCGCCCATATGAATTAAATTAAAATTATTTTAAAACCGCCCACTTTCTCTCCTCCACAAATTAATATTTTTATTTTGCGAAATTATAAATGTCAAACAAATGGGACAAACACAGTTTAATTATGATATTATATATTATTATCCTGTTAATTAATTAAAGTTTTAAATGTTATAACTTAATCATAAGATAGGGTACACAATGTTATATTATGATTCTTTATTTATTTATTTTATTTTTTATATTTTATGATACTTTATTTATTTATTTATTTATTTATTTATATGTTCTTTTTAAAACCTAAAAAGAGCTACTAAACTAGAAAAGTCGTCTAAAAATATTAAAAATTTTAACGGAGTGAAGCAAATTTATTAATTATGTAAAACTTTCAATGAAGGAAAGGAAGATAAATTTTATCAATTATAAGTACTTGTATATACATACTTTCATAAATATAAATATATATATATATATATAAATGAATAAGTATGTAATATATATTCTTTTTTAAAATGTAAAACTCAAAAAAAATTATAATCAATGACTGTAATCAAATCTTGTATTTTTTATAACATAATATTCTTTAGTTGAAAATTTATACAAAAAAGTAAAATTGGAAGTTCTCAATCATAAAAACTGAATCGCCCGTGACCTTCTAACTAAATCAAAGATTCAAAACCAAACAAATAAAATTCAAAACTTGTTAAAATTATTTCTATAAAGAGGCTAATTCTTGTTTTCGTTGTTAGCATTTTAATTTGACCATTTAAGGTATATTAATTTTGCAAAAAATAGTAAGTTGACTCTGGAAGCTCGAGCTCTAAGTCGTACCACACACACACACACACACATATATATATATATATATATATGAATAAAACGTCTTATAAACAACTTCTACCAATTAAACATAATTAAGTAATTTTTATGTTTTTTAAAATCCTTATCTTTTTTTCTTTATTAAAGGTACTTTAAGTATCTTATTGTTTACCAATAATGTTGTACTTGCATCTACCTCATAACTAGCAAGCCCAATATCATTCGAAAAGGCTATAAAATAAAAAGTCCAAAGTAACTCCGGACCATTGTGTTGGAGTGTTCCCTAATTTTATATTGCTTGCCCCCCGAAGCGCTACTAGCCTAGGGAGGTAATAGCACTCCCGATGTGACACGCTCACAAGTCGCAACCTTTCTCTCATACAAACAAGTAATCGTTTATATCTGTTTATCGATGGGTGATGCCTATAAGTTAAAAAAGTTATCATCTATTAAAAGCATTTTGAAAGTAGTTTATAAGTTCCATAATCTGTAAATCTTTCAAGATCTAAGAGAGACCTATAAAAACAATTTTTAATACGTTTAAAAAACTTTTTTAATATTTATAGTATAAGCAAATAAACTTTTCACTCTAACTACTAGTCTATTTATCAATTCTCTTGAATGAATTGCACGCAAACATCGCTTGAACCTTGCAGAGATCATTTTTTGGTTTGCAAACAATGACTTTTAACGAGTGATTGGATTCTAAATTATAGAAAAGTGGACCCGGCAAAGGGTGCATAGTCACCGAGTCACGCTATGGTTGGATCATGGTACATTGTAGGGTTGAGCATGATACCGGAACCGATACCGATCGGTACCGCTACCAATTTTATCGAATACAGAATTTGGTTTAAAGACGGTACCGAATACCATACCGAGTATTATATACGGTACTGGTACCGGTACCTATTTTACCTAGTTTTTTCGGTACTAGTCCCGAATACCTATTTAGTAGTATTTCAAGTACTGAGTACCGGACCGAAAATTCTAACTCGGTTCTGGTACGGTTCGGTATTTTCGATACCCATACTCACCCCTAGTACATTGGTTCTACCATCTCCGGTCTAGAGATCATTTTCCTTCTTTATATACTAGCCATTGACTTTTCTTAATGCTGATTTTATACTTTTTGTGTGATAATTTTTGTATAATAGGAATTAGTGATACACAACAATCATGACATTTTTATCCTCACAAGCTTATAAACTATTTTTTTCATCCATGTGTTTAAAAGGTTAATATTGTGATTGTGCAAACACAATACTTTTGTCATGTATAACTAATTCTTGTTGTGCATAAAATATCTCCTATACTTTGCCCATTGACATATATGTACGTTTTAGCCTTTTGAAAAGGCTATATATTGGCCAACCAATTAAATCAAATTTAACTTCGTGTTAGTTGAATAGTTTGAACCAAGGCATAAAACAAGAATTAGTTACATGTCATAATTGTTTTTTTAATTTTATTTAACATGTCCTTTTTTCTTGCATGTTATTTATACAAGCATATACAGTTTTGCGATTACTAATAAATTAGAATAAAACGAGAACTGTTTTTTGTACGAGAACTGCGAAAACCAATATTGGTCGTTCATTTTGGATAATGAAATTCATGGATGAGGAGAGTGGGGGATTGAGTGTGGTAGGGTGTATGTAAGTAATTCATGGGTGGACACTCCAATTGAAGGAGGGGGAATTGGACGGCTAATATTGGTTCTCGCGGTTCTCGTAACTGTGATAATCAATCTTGGTCATTCAATTGGTAAGTGAAATTCATGGATGAAGAGCGTGGGTGATTGAGTGTGGCAAGATGCATGTAAGAAATTCATGAATGAACAATCCAATTAAAGAAGGGGGAATTGGACGGCATGTCAACTTATCTCGTTTAAACTTTTCCATATATATAAATTTTCTAATTAAATTCCTTCCTACGAGATAGCATGTCAACTTATTTGTCTTCAAAACCCTTCTTTTGAAGTTCAATTATTTAATTCTTTAAGGACTTTTATATAAAATAACGAAATTCAAAAACCTTCTTTTGAAGTTCATTATTATATATAAAAGTCCTTAAAGAATTAAATAAATTATAAAATATAGTTTTTTTCTATTTTATTTATGTCACAAACCCGGGCCTCTCATCTGAGTACTTATGAGGCCCACGTTAAAAATCCTTCAAAGCCCTTTTGGACGTATAAAAGAGGCCATGGACTCTGTCCAGTATGCATCACCTAAAAACGTTGGATGCTCAAAAACAAGAATTGCATGTAGTTTTATAGACATTAATTCGTTAAGTAATATAGTAATTTAAAAGAAATAAAAATAAAATGTTAATTAAGCTCATGACACAATAAAATGGTCGAATCGTTTGAAAATGTAAATAAATGAAAGATATAAGTACGAGTTATTGTTGTATATATATACAATTTTTATATAATAGATTTATTTATATAGAAGAGGTTCATAATACAAGTATATGTTATTACATCATATATATTATAACCAAATACAATAATAAAAAAAGAAAAGAAAACAAGAATGAAGAGTCAGAAAATTAAATGAGAAACAAACATCAGGATATACGTACGACTGAGTAATCGAATCACCGATGTTTTCCGAGAACCTATACATATATACATGAACACATATGAATATTTATTATTATATATAGTGTTTGTATGATCATGTCATCATAAGAATCATGATGAACTGATGACGCATATTAATTAATTATATGTTGTTTTGGATGGATCATCTTCGTTCTTCAAAACCTTCTCCTCGTTCTTCCCGAATAGTGGCTAACCTAGGAGCACAGGAGGGTTTCATCTGAGGGACAATTTGCAAAGGTGCAGTCTCGATGAGAGACTTGACTTGCACCTGCATCCTCACTGATCTCGCCATATCATTCAACGTCATCATGTCGTCGGAAACAAACTCGGTTTCTTATATGTATGTGTATATATAAAAAATTATCTCTTTCTCTCTGATATGATCACAGCAGAAAGAGAGAAATTTGAAACCTAATTTTCGACGTCAAAATAATATATTACAAATTACTATGAGAACCGGCTCCAATAGAAAAGAAGCAGAAGGCTGGGTATTTATAATGAAGCACAACCTATAATACTGATGGAGGTTGTTGGAAGGAAACTATCAACCAACCATATATCACAAAATATCTTCATTTGAATTCAAGGATGGATGGATGGATGGATGGAGCTATGTCATATTAATTAAAATGGACGGTTTTGAAAGAAACCAGGTGTTCAATGTGGCCTCCATTTTCATTCCTTCAATAATTATTCATTTCCACTCAAACAATTAAAAGATCGATATAGAGAGAGAGAGAGATAGGTCATGACCGGTGAATTGTCGTTTCATGGACGGTATTCATGAATGTCCATGAATGCCAAATGTCAAACCTTAATTAGTTTATGTTGTACACCAAAATTGTACCTACGACGGATTATTATTCGGCCAAATTGTAGGTCGAGAAAGGTAATCTAAATATATAAATTTGACAATAAAGGTAATTTCTATTTTTTTAGGAAAGGATCTTAAATCTCAATTTCTAACACAAAAGGAAACGGGCAACCGGAAGTCGAGGTTACCAGTTAAAATTCAATTGAGGTGGCAATCAGGGTCTGATCTATAATTTTTGTTTGATTTAAAAAAAGTTAATGTAATTAATTTAATTTATTAGGTCTAGTGTCCCACTCTCCCTATCTCTTACATTTGAAGTTTCCTCTCTCTCTTACGACATTTCCACCACCACCACCACCATCACCAACACACCACCACTCCACCACAACAGCAAGATCTACCTCCATCACAACAGCAAGATCTAGCACCACCACCACCATCGTCTGTCTCTCCCTCCTCTATTTCTTACTATACAAACTCATCCACCGCCACCTTAGAACTCCTTCATTGGCTCCTCAACCGCCACCGCCGCCACCACTGCCACTGTTGGCTCCTCCACCGCCACCGTAGACTCCTTCACCATCTCTTTCTCTCCATATCTATGCGTACGTATCTAGACACCGTAGAAAAACCTTTGTGTCTCGTAATTTTAGGGTTTTCTTGACTATCATTTGAAGACAAAGGTTTTTTTCACCCATTTAAGGTTTTTGTGAGTTTAAGGTTTTCAGATCTGTTCCAAATCTCTCTTTTTGTTCTTCGAGTTCATATATATACCTCTCTCTCTTTCTGTTCATTAAGTTTCAGATCTTTCACTCTCTCTTTTTGTTCTTCGAGTTCCAGATCTATGGTTGTGAGTGTTCATGACTTGTGTTCGTGTGTGTGATTATTGTTTTCATGTGGATGAGGTGATGGTTCAAAAACAATAAGAGAGATATGTAAAACAGAAATATAAACTTTGTAAATATTAAACTAAATTAATTAATAATATTATTAACCTTAATTAATTAATAACCAATTTAAAAATGTATTAGTAAGTATAATGTGGATTACCATGTCAACGTAGTTGAAGATGTGGTGCTGTCATATGGAATGTCAAATCAAGTGTAACTAGTGACCAAGTAGTCAAAGAGTCATTCAAATCATCACATCCTTTTTATGATCATTTCTTGAATTAAAAAATTAAAGATTATATTTATCAGCGAATTTCGATATTTAAGTTAGATGTGTCGTCAATTTACCCTTATTATAATTATTATTCATATATAGATATATAACCTTGTGGACGATTATTGATCATATATCATATAAGCAAAAATATATTAGAATTAGAATTAGAATAAAGTAATAAAAAACATATTTTAAATGACAAACAAGTAAACAATGTGTTTTATGTGTGTGTGACACGTACACAACGAATGAGTTCCTCAACACGTACGTACGTCACTACCGCATTAAATTTGGCGCAGTTGTTGTTGACATTTTCTGTGTAGGTACGTATATTTCGATCTTTCTAGAACTGTAGAAACGGAAAGCACTCCCCTCGATCGTCTTCCAGTGCCATCTCCATTTTTTTTATTTTTCTTTTGAACTGCAGCAGAATTGAACCACTCCTTTTAGGCATGCTTTTTTTTTTTTTTTAACTTTCTACTAACGACAATTAAAATCTAACTACTTTTTTATCTACCTTAATTCCTTGGAACTATACTCACTAGTCTTACGGTTAATATATAATCATTATCAACATACATCATCTAGCCTAGTTTAAAAGGTATGTGTCAGAGTTTATGTAACAACCAAATTCTGTATTTAAATTTTGTAAACTTGTAATTGATGTAAATATAGGTTTGGGTCAATAATAATTTAACTATCAAAGTTTTCATTTAATTTCGGTTTAATCATACCATAAAGTTTGAATTTGTTATGATTTAAACATCAAAACTTTTTTTTCAAATGATTTAAACCTTGAATTTTTGTTAAAAAAACTGATTAATCACTTAAGTTTTGTATGGTTTTTTATTTTACCCTCTCTACTTTATGCATTTTACTTTTTATTGAAAAGTTAACAAAACTTAGAAAGTTAAATCATTATTAAAATAACTTTTAAAAAACAATAAAATGATGAAACCTCATGACTTTAAAATTTGTGTGGATGTAGATGGAGAAATATGTTGGTATGAGAGAGCCTTATTGTCAGATTTTGTGCTTTAAAATCCAAAAATACTTATAATTGGGGTTTTAGTCACAGTTGGGTAATATATAAACAATCAAAATATCCCTATAAAGAGTTATTAATGATGTTACAAACGGTTCTCATAGTTTTCGATTATACTTTTCTATCTCTCTCTCCATATATATACACACGTATATATATATATGTATATAAACCAAGCAATATTAATGACAATAATAATACTAGGAAATGTTCATTACATTCTTTTGTATTCTCTTATCCATTACCATCTTCATCACTTTAATGAAATATTCTGATGGTTTGTTTGGAGTTATGATTTAGTGTTAATTGAGGTTGTAGTCGATCAACACTCAGTCCCAACCTAATTTGATGTGTGATTGGTGAGTGGAATTGCAACGGATTTTGGAATGTGTAATTTAGACAATTTGATACATTCCAAATTGTTAGTTCATGACTTTCAAAAGAATTAGACGGATTTGGAAAGTTTAATTCCATAGTTATGGTTTTGGTTAGGTTAGCAAAAGAATGGAAATGGGATGTTCCGAATTCCCCTCCCTCGTCAACAAAACTCTTGGACCATCTCCTGCTTCGTCCTCAAACTTTGTAGGCCATCTTTTCCACCGCCCACCTCAAACTATCACTCCTGGTTTGGTGCGTGACTTCATCGTCAAAGAAAAGAGTGCTCTTCAATTTGTCCTCTTGTGATGATCAAGTCACAAGGTTAATAAACTTTGCTTAAATCCGCCTCAAAACATTCGTACTAGACCGCATGCGTTGCCATTTAATATATTTCACAGATTTATCGATCAAAATGAGATGATGATTATTATTATTATTATACAACTCCAATTTTTCAACAACATAAAAAATCCATGAACCGAACAGTCCATTGAAATTGTTTCAAATCTCTAAAATTTAGGTTCGAAAACTATACTTTCCTACTAAAACTAATTTCTTAAAGAGTACTAAATATTGTAATTGCTTTTGCTGGTATACTCGGCATCTCATTAGTCATTACACAGTTGATATATGTTAACATGCTCTTAGGTGCTGTTTAGTTTGATGCAATGTTAAAACGAATTTGAAGGGGGAAGAATTTGATTTAAAAATTAATTCCTTACTCTTTGTGTTTGGCAAGACAATGGGAATTAAAAGGGAGAATCTGAAAAGCACCTTAATCCCTGTCGTAGCCGCCCCCAACAGCGCCGCTTGCCACCGCCACCGTAGCCTTAATCCCTGCTCGCCCCATCACCGCCACCACCTATGAAGTCATAATCGTCAGGACACCTCCGAAGACAGTTGTGAAGACGAAGACGAACAAGAAGACTCCGTCGCCAACACCATCAAAGCCACCGTCGAAAGTCAAAGCCCTAATCGAGAACATCGTCACTCGTCAAAGGTCGAAGGCCTAATCGCAGATCGCCGATCGAGGGTTGCCGGTCGCCCATCGCTTGTTGCTAGTCACCATATCGTGGGTACTAGGTAGCATGAAGGAAGGAATTTGAATTCCTTAGCCAAATGGAAGGAATTTGAATTCCTTTGTTCAAGGGAAAGTTTTCCATACCAAGATTCCAATTTCATACATCAAAGGTGAACCACACATAGGAATGTCTATGACAAATTCCCAAAATTTTCATCAAAACAAACAGCAACTTAGTGCTATTCTTGGTTTATAAGATTGTGTACTTGGGTTAAAACCATAGCTTTATTTGGGATGAGGAACTAGACTTGAAGGGTAAACAAAAAAAAATGAAGAAGAAAATAAACAGGTAAAATTGTTTTCTAAAGCTTATTTAGCAAGTCAATTGACAAGGAGTTAGATCAAAATCATATCGGCTAAAAGTTTTTATCCACTTGGGAAACATAATTTAACTTCCATTACTTTTTTTACTCTGCCCTGATCAAAAAGCATCAAAATCACATGCTCTGCCTGCGCATTCTCAACCGTTCCAAAATAAGAAACCCAAACAACAGAAAAGCTTCATACATAAACCGCTAGCAAGATGCTAGAAATTACAAAGCAAAAAGAACAAAATCAAATCCAGTTAAATTTGTCTATTACAACTTCCCTCTCCTATGTTCAATCTAGATAAAACAAAACGCTTAGATATGAGAAAAGATGGAGACTTTGGAGCAACCTTTGGAGGAGAATACATTATGTGATTATAGGATCATAAATTTAAGATCATACGATCCTATAGTCAAGATTGGGACCAAACATAAGATCATATGCCAATAGACATAATACCAAGAAATGACGTGTTTTACCTAAATAAAATAGTAAGATCAAGATCGAAATCTTGACATATATTCTGTCAACTTCTAACATGAAATATAGCTAGTATTTATCATCACATACATGGAAGAGTGAGGATGGAAGAGGAGCACATACGGCACTTAAAAGGCTTCTGAAATAACACTAGTTTCTTTATAAGCCTACCAAACAACCCTAAACTTGAATCAATAAACTGAAATTGAAAATTTATCTTCCTTTTTAGCTGAAAAAACTTGAAGGGGTAAAACACGTAAAGTTTGATACTTTTTCTTCTATTGTAAATCGGAAACAGCCATAAGTTTGTTCTTCCAATTCAAAGATATAATAACATTACAAACTGAAAGATTCGAGGAATGCTATTCAGATCACAATTATGGTAGTTCTCAACCTAGATTTTTCATAACTTAGGCCAAAAAAGATAAGGTTGATGTTACAGTAGAATCCAAGCAAAAGTCACAATTCTCAAAGGACAGATAAGTTATAACAACCGAAACACAAAACTATCTAAAAGCCACTAACAAAAATCGTCACCTGAATGTAAATCAATCCTGAGGAATCTCGACATCACCATCAGCAATTTCCTGCTGCAAATCCTTGGGATCTTTTCCATCAACAGTACAACCAACAGAAACACAGGTTCCGAGAATCTCCTTCACAGTTCCTTGCAATTCTTTAGCCATTGACCTTGGGCGCATAACCTTTGCGATCTCAATCACATCATCGAGTGATATATTCCCGCTGTGTTTGATGTTTTTCACCTTCTTACGATCACGTTCAGGCTCCTTGAGCGCCTTGATTACCAGAGCCGCGGCAGAGGGAACAACAGATACCTTAGCTTGACGGTTTTGAACGGTGAGCTTGACGGTGACCCTAAGGCCCTTCCAGTCCTTGGCGGTTTCCTTGGCTATATCTTCTCCGATCTTCTTCGGAGACAGACCTAGGGGTCCGATCTTAGGAGCGAGTGAACTCGCAGCTCCTACCTCTCCACCTGTGACGCGGACGTAAACGTCCACCACCTGTGACGGATCAAACTTCGGCGGCATTGTCACAGAATATGACTAGGGTTTTCGTTGAGTGTGACTGTGAGGTCGAATCGTTGAAGGGACCTGAATTAGGGTTTTGATGACAGTTTGTGGATTTATGGACTTTAGCAAATAGTTAGGCCTAATACGGCCCAATATGATTGATTTTTAATATATTTTTCACAAGTCTTCGAGATTCAGCCCAAATCGGAAATATATTATGTCCTCAACATTGTTAATTAAAATGAAAACAAAATATCAAAATTAAACAAATTCCAACATAGTATTCATGATTTATGTATTTATGGAGTAAAATACCCTCCGTTCTTATTACAATTATATGTAAATGTATCGTGTAGGCTATAGTTCTAGTATTTGTTTAAAAAATTGTTGCCGTTAGTATCTTTACTAGAATTAAGACCATGTGAAGAGGCTTGACTACTAGGGGTGCAGTCGAACTGAATCAAGTCAATCATTATTAAGATCGAATAACGATTTGAAAATTCGAACACAACACTTGAATCGAACTTGACCGAGTCTACTCCTAAGCTTTAGCTCAACTTAGCAATTTAAACGATACTCTTGAGCGCAGTTCAACTCAACTCAAAATAGTATTAGATTCCTTTCTAAACAACACTATGTGACTAGATGTTACATTTTTATTCGTTAATATAAATGTTTAGGTAATATATTTATAAACAATATAAATGTAATTTATCATAAGCTCAATAAGACTCGCGAGTTTGAAGCTACTCTGAGAGTAGCTTCAAACTCGAACTCGACTCAGCTCACTACTCGAGTAGCTCAGTTCGATTACACTACAACAAATAACTTATTTCTACACACTTTTTGGCTATTTCTTCGCATTTAAAAGTGTGTAAAATTATAATCTACACATTTGATACAAGTGCGAGGAAAAGTGGTGCAAAGAATTGATTCTAGATCTCTACACTTGTGAGTGCGGAAAATTTTGTTTATTTTGCACACAATTAATGGCTATGGCTATGTCTATATTCTTCTAAGTGTGAAAAAATGTGATTTATTCTACACACATTTACATGTGAATAATTTAGTTAAACGTATAAGCTTTTAAGTACAAAATACAAACTGATTTTACGCACTTTTAATATTACTGACTATGTTACACTCGAGTTCTGGTCTTGGAGGGAATTAACAACCAACTTTGACAAGACGTCTATTTATAGAACTAGACTTAATTACTTAAATCAAATATTCAAAAAATTAGACTATAACATGTTCATTCAACTTCGACAAACAAATTTGTTGATTTATAATGATAAAATGAAGGTTACTTTGGCAATTACAACTTCATACCATGATATTTATAATTTCAAAAACTAAATGAACAAAATAGCTACTCGGTATACGTAAAGGATTAACGGTAAATGTACGTGTGAAATAATAAATTTCGCCCTTCATTATTATAATTAATTAATAATCTTTAACAATTTTTGAAAAAAAAGTAGTAATTAAAATTTAATTTTAAAGTATACCATAAAATTTACTATAATAACTTTTACTTTAATATAATAATAACAACACCAATAATTAAATTATGATTGTGATAATTGGAAGTGACACTCCCATTAAAGTTCAAAAGATTATTTTAAAGAAAAAATATCAGCCTCATATTCTAGTTCTACCTCCTTTACATTTTATATTTTAGATGTCGACATTTCTAGCAATATCCCATTACTCAAATTAAGTTAATTATGAAGAAAACAAATTATCGGTCGCTTGTCAATTTGTAACAACAAAATACTCTTCGTAAATTTAATCTATAGTGCTTAATTTGATAATAAATTAGCTATATAGAAACATTTCATGTTAAATCATACTTATTTTATTTGTGTGTCGTTTTTAATTAGCATATTAAAAAATTAATCAGTTTTTTTTACTAAAACCATCTACGTACATAAAACTAATTTGGATATATAAAACACAAATTTGGGGTGGGTATTGTTGATACAATTACTTGGAATTTTAGCTGTGAGCTATATATACATACAAATATATATATGTAGTAAAATGTTTGATAATTAAGGTATTGGTCAAAAGTTCAAAATTTATATAAAAAGGATACACATACATAAGAAGCCAAATGGTAAACATAATTTGTTTTAATGATCTGGAGAGAGTTATTGTGAGAATATATATTTATATGAGAACAAATCTTAGTCACCAATTAAATGTTAATCTATTAAATCTAGCGGTCGTAATTCACTCGTTACAATTTATGGTAGTCGCAATTCATGGTAGGGCAATGATTAAAATAAAGAGTAAAATATAGACCGACCAATCAAATTAAATGAAATATCAGGATTAAATCTCTCATTCTCAAATAAATAAAATTCTCACCTGAACCACCCACTTCTTTATCTAACTTGATTTCTAACATTGAGTTATATAAGGGTACATGCTAAAATGCCAATAAATACACCAAAACTGTTGTTTTATATTGGAAATTACAGTTAAAGTAAAGAAAAATAAATGTTATTTTGCATGAGTTAAACGCTTTTTTTCAATATAAAAGATAATTTGGAGGTACTATTATGTTATGATACCTCTTATAGGCAAACTCAAAATAATTAATCAAATGAGAAAGATATAGCCTTTGCTTGATTAGAAACTAAAATTTGTTACGAAAGCTTCTTGAATTATTTTACAGTCACTTTTTAAAAATCGAACTTAATTATCATTAATTTTCGGGTATTGTTAGTTTAAACCGCTATATATATATATATGATTCATCATATATCATATGATTGATGGTTATGAACTCATATAGCATAATATGACACTCTATAAAATCATCGACAGGTCTTTTTAACATGTATTTAAAAAGTGTAAAAGCTATGGGCAATTAAAAACCCAATCAACATTATTGTTTACTTGTAAAACTGTCTATTACAAATTGTATATTGATACGTCATTCTCAATATGAATCATGATAATATTATAAAGTGTGTATATATATATATATATATATATATGATCGATGATTCGCAAGATTATATAGAATATTGAAATAAATAAAATGAGAGTTAAATTAATAAAACGATGGAGTAATTATGGTGTAATGTGTTTGCTTTTTCCTAGTAAGATATAATAATAAGATAATATATGATAATATTGTCTCCACCAAATCGATCCATAGTATCGAATAGACCATTTAATTATTATTTTTGTGTAAAAATACCACCCAATAAAATGATAGCTCGAAAAGTATAGTTTTTTAATGATTATAATAATGATGATCAAGACCTCAAGATGGGTGTTAATTAATTCTACCATTAAATCATTCCATCTGATCATTAATTACTAAAACAAAATGCTACCCTACATAATATACAATCGGGTAAAAAAAATTTAAAAATATATATTTTTTGAAAAGCAAAAGCAATTTCTTATGAATCCAGTCGGAGCCGTTGATGATGATGATGATGATGATGATGATGATGATGAAATTGTTTATTACACCCATAAAACAAAATAAAATAAAAGAGTTAAGAATTGAAGTGAAGTGAATTTACATTAGGAATACGGGGACCAAAATGCGCGCACGTGAGGATTTTACTATTGTTTCTTTCACACATTTTCCACTAAATTTACATGAGGAAGCAAGTCTTCGTATTCACATATATATTCCTCTCGTATATATCTTTTAACACCTCTAAGTATATAAAATAAAATAGTTTTAATAAAGAATATTCAATATAATCCATAATTAATCGGTAGTTCTAAGAAACTAAAATTATCATTTGAATCAATGGCATTAATGATCCAGATTAAATTTTAAAAATTTGAACGGAGTGACATTTTCGTAATTTTTCGTAATTCACATATACTAAATCACCTGTGATTGAATATTAAAATTTTAAGACTATTTTTTTAAATTAACTTTATTAAACACAACTCTGGTCTTAATATATATAGTCTTGATGGAGGCAACGCTTAATACCGCCACATACATTATATCCAGAAAAACACAATTAAGATGTTAATATATTAACGGTATTTAAGATGTTTACATGAGTCTTCAATTTTAATATTGGATTTTAATCCACAATCATCCGTTGCAATCCTCATTTTTTTGTCACATCGGTGACACGTTATTCACCTTTCTGTCTTCTTCTTATTTTTTTCTAACTTCATAATCATCTCTCTCAACCATCAATATTTTAAAAAAACTTAAAGAGAGTAGAGAGAGGAGATAGACAAAAGGATAGATAGAGAAAGAGGGGAAGGGGAGAGAGAATAAAAAGGCTATAGATAGAGAGAGAGGAAAGAGTGACATCATGATAGGGAAGCCGAGAAAAGAGGCAAATGTTGGGTTGGTAAGAGGCACAAAGGTGTTCCTGTCGGACTCTTGAGGCACACCTCCTCACCCGCAGGTCCATTGAGCATGACCTTATGTTATGAATAATCATGAATATATCAATTGATGCATCATTTTGATTTGATCTTAGAATTTAATTAATACTATGTGATCAAAATTAAAATCTCATAATCAATTGCATTAACTTTATTAAATCCGCCAATGATGATATACAATTTCAAAATCTTACCATCACCATCTTCATCACACACTTCACCTTGAAGTTGCACATTTTTCTTTGTGTTTCTCCAAAATCAAGAATAAGGTTTGTTCAAAATCATGATTAGGGCATCAATTGTGATGGGGCGGCTTGGTAGAGCACCTGTTATTGTGTGCTTGTTCAAAATCACGATTATGGTAGGGAGGCAATAATGGGGTATCGTGATGATGTCATACCCCAAGGTGAGATTTCTTTTAATTTAATCTAAATTGTTGGAATTATCAGAGTATTGATTTAGACCCTATTTGGCCAAGTTGGGTATTATTATTTTATTATTGATATTAATTAATATAAACTGTCTTCATTAATTAGTTGAGTGACTAAAGATGTCGAGTATTATATGTGTGGAGTAATTTGGTGTGGCCAAATAATGAAGAGGAGAACTAGAATGGCTAGATGAGCAAAATGGTCAAACTATTGCTTATATATATGAACCAAGTATGTGTGTGTGTGTTGTATGGTGAAAACAAGAAGAACAAAGGCTAGATGAGCAAAATGATATATAAAAAACGGGTGTTACACGTGATGGCCGTGGGGTGGGGGCAATGGAGCTGTGGTGATGCTTGTGGCCAGGGAGGCACCAATGGGGTGGTAACGATGGTTATGGGGAGGTGCCGATGGTTGTTGAGAGCTAGTAGTTGGACGGTGACTTCTTTTATTTCTGATTTTTGCAGATAACTAAATACACATTCTTAAGAATTGAATTCTAATTCTCATTCATTTTCTATTTCAATTATTATGAAACTTAATTGAATTTCTACACCTTATTCAAACTAAACACCCTGTTAGTTGGTAGCGTTTTAAATGAATGGTTCAAGATATGTAATTAGTTAACCACATACATACTCTATGTAAATGTATGCTACTTTTACATTTGTTGACTTTATCAGTAGTCAAATTTGGTACCCTTTTGTCATTTGACATGTTGCTTTAACATATACAAATTATTGTATTCAAATTTAATAATCAATTCCCTACTAAATACACCTTATTACTTTCACCCCTTTCTTTTTTCCCCCAATTTTATTATATAACTCCATGATCTAAGATAAAGTAGTGACTAAAGATTCGTTGACAAATGACTAAAATAAGGTATCCCCTAAGTCTAGTGATCTACACCTTAAGAAAAGAATATTTTGGATTTAAAATGCAAATAAATGCCTTGTAACATTTTATTTCTTGAACTTACAAGTTACAACCTTACATCCATGTTAATCATATTAATTTTATATTTTTTAAATTTAAATAACAAAATATGAATGGTTGATTAGAGAAATACAGTGTCAAACACTTGCAACAATAGATGATATTATCTATTTTAACTACGTATTTAACAAAAACAATGAGTTTATAAAAATACCAAGTTTATTTGAGTTTACGATAAAAATATGAAAAAAAAAAACAACTTATTAACTCTCTGACTGAAAGAAAGGGGGAAAAATTGGGTTATAGTGTTTGGTGTTTCTTCAAAGATGCAGTGTAAATGTAACATGGTGTTTTAACGAGGTGTGTATTGCATAATTAACTAGTTCAGTTAGTACATCAGAATGTGCATTTGGGAGAAGCTAGAAATACTTCGCCTTTTTATTTTAACATCAACTATCAGAGTTTTTGACTAAAATAGTGTTATTGGAAAATTTATTTACCAATTTAGTGTACTTTTAAAAATATTTACTAAACTAGTATGGTAGTTAAAATATTTATTAAAATAGAGTTTTTTTCATTTTTTTAAACTTTCAGCTTACTTTTTTTTTTACCAACTTTTTGTAACTTTCAGCTTCTTTTTTTTTTACTTTTACTTTTTTTTTCAATTTTACCAATCTTTTTTTACAAAACTCCATTTTATATAAATTATTAAACCATTTTAATACAATTTTTTTTATGTTTTTCACACGAATTATACAACCATTTTAAACACTAATTTATAGAATCTTAAATTAAAACTACAAATCACATATACAATATTTGTTACAAATAAAAGAATCACACGTTTGTTACAAATAAAAATCTCCAACAATTGTTTAAATGTTGTTACATATAAACGAAACGAAGCTCGTTTATGTTCGTTTCTTTAATAAACAAACGAACATGAACAAAAATCTTTATTCATTTAGTTAAATAAACAAACACGAACAAAAGTCTCGCTCGTTCATTTATTTTCGTGTACGTTTGTTTATCCGTTTGTTTATGTTTGTTTACATGTATGTGTATATATATATATATATACTAGCATCGTACCCGCGCAATGCTGCGGAGTCGAATAGTTTTTGTTTTATAATATGCCGCTTTAAAAAATGTAATGATATGTTATTCGCAAAATTCAATGTCACAAAAAAATTTCTTTAGCAACATGTCCCATTTTTTTTCAATTTTTCTTTTATTTGCATAAACTATTTTATTAATTTTAAAAATAAAATCTAAAAGACATTAAAATAAGGGAAAAAAATCATATTTGTGAAATAAAGATAGAGAAGTTAATAAGATATTAGAAATTATGTTGTTAAAGGTGTATAATTATGTTTGTGTGAGAGTATATTTTAATTGAATAAAAAGTTAAAATAAATTAGGAGAGAGATTGAAATGGTTAAAGATTGAGTGGATGAGATTAAGTTAAATAGAATGAAAGGCCAAGATGTTTTGATTGAATTTTAAGAAGTCTTAAAATTAAGGAGGAAAGAGAGTGTTAAATGATTTATATAGTAGTAGTATATATATATATATGTGTGTGTGTGTATAAATAGTTAGTGTTTGTTTATATCTAATAATGTTGGATTTATGTGTGTGTGTGTATACATTGTTGGAGTTTTTTATTTGTAACAAACTTGTGATTCTTTTTATTTGTAACAAAACTTGTATGTGTGATTTGTAGTTTTAATTTAAGATCCTATAATTTGATGTTTAAAATGGTTGTATAATTCGTACGTGTGAAAAACATAAAAAGTTTGTATTAAAATAGCTTAATAATTTATATAAAATGGTGTTTTGTAAAAAAAAATTGGTAAAAATGAAAAAAAGACTAAAAGTAAAAAAAAAAGACGCTGAAATTGGTAAAAAAAAGGTAAGCTAAAAGTTAAAAAAACTGAAAAAAACACTATTTTGATAAATATTTTAACTACTATACTAGTTTGATAAATATTTTTAAAAGTACACTAAATTAATAAATACTTTTGTTAATAATACTATTTTAGTCAAAAACTCCTACTATCAAGACTGCTTCAAATCGTTTTATGGTATTGTCCACATAATAAAACCCACATCATTGTTTATCTTTCATTGAAAACAAGCTAATATTTGTCTTTCTATCACATCACGCCGCTAAGTTTTTAATTGAACTAAATAAATACATTATATAAATATAATATAAATATATAATAAATAAATGGAGAACAAAAAAACTACAAAATGAAAATTGTTGAGAGAACTTGAGTGTACACTTATATGTATCAGAGCTAGAAGCATAGTCTAAACTTGATGATGAAGCTAGATGATAAATCGTAAAAGGCCTTTTGAGTTCGTCTAGCCGTGGTCAATGGCTCTATGTGTATTCAAAGGTGCAAAACAATCAAGGATGAAAGCGAACACATAAATCAGTTCGTTTATCTGATTACGTTTGTTTATTTGCTCGGGTAAAATTAAAGCAAGAAATTACTTAAACGATTAATATATTCTAATTTAGATATTATTATACTTATAAGTTATTTAAATGATTATAAAACATAAATATAATATACACATGTCACTTAAGTTATCTATTATTGATAACACGGATAAGAAACGTAGCTTTTTGCAATTATTGAGAGAACTTGTGTGCTACATTTATATGTATCGAAGAAAGATATATAGTTCAAATTTGATGATGAAGAGATTTTGAGAAAAATTCAAAGATGAGGAACTACGAAGTTTGAAAAGTGAGATTAAATCTACAAAATTTGTTTAAAAGAAATAGAAGAATGAAAAATTCTGAAGTTGCTCAACAATCAAAAAGACGTTGGCAACGGTTTCGTTTTGAGAAAGGTGGACGAAATATCGATCGGTGTGGCTATCCACATGAGATAAATAATGGCGGTATGTGGATGAGATCTGTTAGAGGGGACAGAATGGAGATACTTTAAGCTAGGTGGTGATTGGTTGGCGCCTTGGTGCATATGATTTTCCTTTCCGTCACCACGTAGATGGTGGAGTTGCGTGAAGAATTCTACCGGCAAAGAAAAGACATGGTCAAGAAATGGGTAGGTCCCCTGCAACTTTTTCCTTTTTTCTTTTGTTTTTGTAAATTTTGGTTGTTTAGTGAGTATTAGGTGTGTCCTAAAATTTGGTATGGTGGGAGTAGCAACTACGGGATTAAATGGTGAAAGAAAAAAGCTAACATGACGGTGTGAAAGTTATGATAGAACGTTATCGTTCCTACCACTCTTAAAGTAAACTCGTCAGCCCTATTTGTAAGTTTTCAATCTACCCCACCCAGCTAAGTACATATACCATCTATGCTAAGGAGTATGACTATCAAACCATAAATTAAGTTTTTGTTATGAACAAGGTTTCTTTACACCCTCGAGTTGCAACAGAAAAATTCTTTTTATGATAGAAAATTGATAAAAATAAATTTTAAAATTGATTTTCTTTTCATTAGAAAAAATCATATAAATTTATGTCATTCGGTTATACTTAATTAATTGTAAATATATACATGATAGAGAAAAACTAATAAACATGACTAATTTTCTAGATATGAAAATTTTCGTGTTAAGATATTTCTCTTATTATTTTATTTAAATCATAACTTTAAATTATATAGTTAATCAGAACAAAAACCTAAGAATCTTTAGCCTAGCAATATTAAGATGATTTCAAAATGTTTTTATTTCTTTTTGAGATTAAGGGTTCAATTCTCACTGTAAATATAGGTGTAAATTAGAATAGATGTGTGGTTGTTGTTTAAGAAAAAGTTAATTGCAACAAAAAAATAAGTGTTATCTAGAAAAAAAATATGTATATCATATAACTATTATAAATTTATCACTCCAAAGAAGATTTCAAAAAATTACTTTTCAAAAAACATATTTTATAAAGTATTTTTATTTTATCTTTATATAAATAAATAAAATTCTCATTTTAGAGTCATTTTACAAATTATTGTAAAATTAAGAGTTGGTTTGAAAGAAGATAAATTATTTGAAGTTGTTTGTTCTCAAAAGAAAAGTAACCAAAAAAGAGGGTTTTAAATGAGTGGAACCAAGGGCCAAATGATGTACAAAGGCACTAACCACTCCAATTATCCGCATGTTTGTTACATGAGTGTTGTTTCTATTACTTAATTATGTAGTGACTTTTTTCCGGAAATTGTATGCTATTATAATGTTGAGTAATATGACATATCGGATGAAAATGACTTTGTAACGTATTTAATAAGCGTTATTATGTAGTCAATAATTTTTAAATTGAAGCCTCACAAACTTACATGGTATCGGGCAAGGATCGCCCATAGTTGGTCAAAGGACCAACGGACTCCGCGTAACTTATAATTATCCATATGTTAGACGTGAAAAAAAAAGTCACACGTGATGTGAGGGGCGTGATGAGTAATATCTCGCATCGGACGAAAGTATCATTATAATGTACTTAATAACGGTCCTAGTTTACTCTTTTTATAACCAATTACTTTTAAGTTAAAACTCCACATATTTACAATGAAGAGTGGATCGATCTCAAACTCAAGGGCTATAATCCAAACCTCAGTGAAGATAATGCAAGAATGTTCAAACAGAGACAGATAATGACGGCTAGGAAGGTATTGTGTGTGGTGTTTAGTTTTGTTTGTTTTTAATTCGTTTTTGTTTCCTATAGAGAATCGACAGAGCATATGCTCTTGTGTTTGTTTTTATTGATTGTTGATGATGGCATGCACCTCTTTATGAGAAGGCAAATTGGCTTCCTTGTTATTACCGTCAACATCTCACATTTCTTATATATGTTCCATTGAAAAAGAATTGTGTACGATCGTCTTTGTTATTTATTCAAACTAAGATAAGATTACATTAACCGATGAACAAGCTAGCTATTAACAAGCAGTCTTTCAAGTCATGAAGAGTAATTACTAATTTTAATGCTATCAAACTCAACCTTCTTTAGACATAAGACCATCCGCATCTGTTTAAGTGGTGGATAACGGGTCGCGGACGTAAAAGAGGGAGAACATCATCATCCACTCCAATCAACCCGTAAGTGATGGCCCTTTGATGGTGTGCTCTATCCTCCTTTCTCTCCTTTCATGCTCCCTATTTTTCTTCTTTTCTTACATTTTTTAAGTTTATTTTAAATAAATAAGTGTTAGGACTTAGAAGAAATGGGTGTTGTGTTTGAGGGATGGAATAAGGAAATGACATAGAGTTGATATACTAAAAAATATGAGAAAGACGGATAATGATAGCGCCAATAGCGTAAGAGAAATGACTTGTTTGATTGATATCATGTAATTTAGATACTATTACTAGTATAAATTACTTAAAAAAGTTAGATAACACAAATAGTGAAATACATTTATTTAAATAATATATAGATGTCAAACTAAGTTATCTATTATTGATAACGGAGATCATTTCCATTAACAATAACCCATATAATTTTTACATGAGGCAGTTAGTGAATTTTATCCATGCTAGTTTAACATATTGTGTATATACAAAAGGTTTAATTAAAGTAAACTTTAAAATTTTATAATGTTAAAGTGTTAAACATGTTAAAAATCAAAATTGTATACATAACATTATCAAAAAATTTATTAAATTTCTTATAATCAAATTTGAACTTTTTATTCGATTAGTATATTAGTTTACACAAATAACCATAAAAATAAATAGTTATATTAACTAAATAATTTTAATAAATTTTTTATTAAATTATTTAAGAATTAATAAACTAAATATCTTAAAATATAGTATTTAAGAAAACAACTCATTATCGCTATTTGAGTAAATAAAATGAGATTTTTAATATATAAAAATATAAATAATAAATTATAACTCCTTTTTTAGTATAGTTTTAAGATTAATCAAAGGAAAAATAAAAAACAAATAAATAAACGACTAGGATGACGAGTGCCGTTGTGGCGCATTTGAGAGACAGCTACAAAAAAAAGCCAGCCACAAGAGAACTCTATGGACCCATGGGCTATGGCTTCACTCACGTGGCTTGGGGCCATGCTACACGCCCACGTGGCACAATAAAACGACGTAACACGTATTGCCATCTTCTTTATCCGAAAAGGGGACCGCATTATTCCTTGCTCTGGACAAGCAACGCAGGTTAATCCCCCCACGCACCCTCGAGTCGCGACAAATCTCGTAAGTATAATTCCCATTTTACCCCTTTCACGATATTTAAACTTGATAGCAAGTATGGCACGTGTCCTGCGTCCTGAGAAGCTGTATCAGGTAATTTGGATAAGTTAAGGTAACTTAAAAAAAGGAAGCAAAAACAACAACCAAAAATAAAAATAAAAATAAAAATAAAAAATTAGCGGGGACCACTTGCGTACCAATCGCGTTACGTCAAACAATAATTGAACTGGATAAATGAAAACATATTACCAGGATATTACGCGGAATATTAAAAGAAACTGTTAGGGAAATAAGAAAAATGATTTATCTTTTTTTTTTAATTTTATCTTTTTACTTATCATAACATAATATATAAACTTTATTAATCATTCCATTCACAAATAGTTCATTATTCTAGTGGTTTTTGATTTTGGGTTTATTCTCAATCATAGGTCTCAATATTGTTTTATAAAAAACTTTTAACAAAAACTCCGAAGCTTTTGCTTAGTAATGGTAGTGTTAGTGATGTCAAGATTAGTCATATATGTCATGATCATTGTTGTTTAGTCATGATTAGATCATAAAAAGCTGATATAACAATTAGTTATTGTACTTTATCATATTTGTTAAAAGATTGATTTTGCACCTTTGTCATGAGTTAACTGACACATTAATATTTTATGAATCATATATCAAGTTGTAAGATAATCTAGCTAAATGAAAAACCATTCTCTTTAATAGCCCAGGTAATATTTTTCCTAGATGCAAAGTGTAGCATGAAATAAATAAAAATCACGTTGATATTAAAGTTACCGTATTTATTAAGTTTAAAAAAAAAAGTATCATATTCACGTCAAAAAGTATCACATCAACTGACATCTTTTAATTTCAAAAATTCACGGTCGTGAAAATGTTTTCTAATACATCGTGTATCAAGAGATTATTAGTTTAAATTTTTAACATTTAAATGGTCTAAAATCTTAAACATATAATAAATTCATATAATAATAAAAAAATCAAGAATTTTTCATTAAAATTCAAAAATAAAGAAAGAAAATTGTTATACTGATAAATTTGTATTGATAGTTATTAGTCGAATTAGGAATTAACATGCGATCCAATAGTTGTTGCTGAAAATAATAGATTTGCGATAATAGTTAAATTAGGAATTATGGTTTCGTAAATTAATGATTTTAAATGACATGATATCCGATTAAGAAAACGAGTAACTCGTTTCTAATTAAGATCTGCGTCCAACTCAAAATTCATGTATTAAAACTTTTGACGTAAAAAAATGTTTATTCATTAGTCATTTTAGAAAATAAAAGGGATGATTAGTTGGAAAAAGTTTTAAAAGCAGAATAATAAAATCATAACTCAATTTAAAAGAGTAAAGATACAGGCATAGCAAGAGCAAACAGAGTGAGAGATGAGGTCGGCGTAGAGTGGAGGAAAGGCGTCGGTGGACAGTGGTGGTGCCACTCCACCGTGGCGTGCAACAAGGTTGCAAGTAGTGAAGGCAACCACACGTTTGAAGGGGTGAAGATTGCAAGTGGGCCCGGTTATTTCTTCCTCTCATATTTTTTTTTGTTTTTTATTTATTTAATTTTTGGTTGGTATTGAGTATTAGGTGAATCATATAATTTGATATAATAGAGAATAATTACTACAGAGCTAAGTGGTTGGTTGAATGAGAAAAAAAAAACTAACATCATAGTGTAATGAATGTACTAAAAAATAAGCATTACCATTACGCTAAACACTTCCCAAATTAACACTGTTTTTTCACATAATATTTATTTGTTTATTTTGCTTTTAAAAAACATATATCTTAATTTATTTCGCAAACGGTAAAACAAGTGGAAATTTAAGAGAGAGAAAGAAACCTTATCCGCTCGGAGACTTTATAAAGGCTGAAAAACCGATCAATTTGTTCATCAACGATAGTAGAACAAATTGTAGAGATTTTAGAGAGAGAGAGAGAGATCTGTCAACAGAGTCGCAATTTTCAATCAAATCGTAATGGCAACATCGAAGAGCTACTTTGCTAGACCTAACTACGGCTTCCTCAGCGGTGAAATGAATGGTTCCGTCGGATCAGATTCGATGTTTGAGTTCGAAGAATCGGATATCTGGAACGTCTCCGTCTCCCCTGAGTTTCGTAAAACGGTGCCGACCTCAATGATCAAGAAGCGGTCTTCGTCGGCGTCGGTTAAGCGAGGACAGGTTAGAGGATCGCCGTCGTCTCTGCCGGTCAGTGTTCCGGACTGGTCTAAGATACTGAAACAGGATTACACAGAGTCTCGCCGGAGAGACAGTGACGATGATGATGTCGATGATGATTATAACTCCGGTGAAGATCGGATTCCGCCGCACGAGTTTCTGGCGAGGACGAGAATGGCGTCCCTTTCCGTTCACGAAGGAATCGGAAGGACATTAAAAGGAAGAGATCTGAGCAGAGTTAGGAACGCGATTTGGGAGAAAACCGGGTTTGAAGATTAACACTTTGGTATCTAAAAATTGTTCTATTACTTACTAAACATTTGCAGATTCTAAACATTCAACAGAGGAATTTGCATTTTTCTATAGATTAATTATTGATCGAGATAGAAACACCACACTTTTGAGCCCTAATTTATTGATGACAATCTCTTCGGTTGGTGATCTGATTTTAGTTTCCCGTTTGTTAGTTTGGCAAGTCCATTTCTTGGATGAACATGTATGAGAGCGAATAGATAGTATTGCGATTGTAAATTCCGGATTTTGATATAAATTGGAAATCAACAAGATTTATTATTTGAAGTTTTTTGGGTTTTCAGTTGTGTATATATATATATATAGAGAGGGGGTAGAGATCAAGTAAAAAGAAAATTAAAGTAAAAATGGTAAAATTGATAATTATTTGATTATTTTTCGATATATATATCAATTGATAATCGTTAGTTCATTATCTTTATTGATTAAAATTAGTTATTCATCAATTTCTTTTTGATAAATCCAACATATTCATCACTTTTTAGATGAATCAAAAAGAAATTGATGAAGAACTAGTTTTAATCAATAAAGATGATGAACTAACGATTATCAATTGATATATATATCGAAAAATGATCAAATAATTATCCTTTTTACACTTTTTACTTTAATTTTCTTTTTATTTGATCTCGTTCCTATATACATTTATATAAATAGTTTGTTATATAAAAACATGGAAAATGCTTGGAAATGATAACAGAGGAGGCATAAAGAACAACTGGAGAAAGCATCACGGCAATGATGGGTCAACTTTTGCTCGTTAAAAGCATATTCGGATCCGGGCCAGATTAACCAAAATATAATAATCATATTAAGTTGATGAAGAATAAACTTAAACCATACTTTTTGTTGTGCGGACCGCAGACAAATTACTTAAACCATGTGTATCCGCTTTATTTCTATTGTCACAATAGTGACAACATTATTTTTTTATCTTATTTTTTTTATTTAACTCCTATTACCCTAACTTCACATTCATCCTCTTAACCGCCTATATATATAGAGACGGGATCGTATGCGAACCTATTCGCAAGCTACGAACAATCGTTTCATGTACAAAAAAGTCAATTTTGGTAATGAAAACTAATTTTTAGAATTTTCGCAAGCTTCCAAAAAGTCAAATTTTGTTTACTTTTATACATTTTTATTTATGATTATGATGATGATTATTATTATTATTATTATTATTATTATTATTATTATTATTATTATTATTATTATTATTATTGTGTGTGTAAAGAGAAGATGCAGTGTTTTTAGACATGATACAGTGATTTTATACTAGATGCAGTGGTTTTTATACGAATGTATTGGTTCATAAATGAGAATCCACCAATTAATTCGCACATGATAGACTAGTTTTAAGAGACCTTCATGTTTTTTAGATATGATGCAATGATTTTAAGTTAAATAATATTTATATTTATGAATTAAGGAGAGAGAAGTTAATAATATTTTAGAAATTATGTTGATGTCGGTGGATAATTGTGGTTGTGTGAGAGAGTGTGTTGGTGTAGAAGAACATATTTTAAATAAATAAAAACTTAACTTAAATTAGGAGAGAGAATGAAGTGGTTAAAGACTGAGTGAATCCGATTAATTTAGATAGAATGAACGGTCAAGATTTTGTCTTGATTGAATTTTAAGAACTCTTAAAATTTAAGAGGAGAGAAAATGTTAAATAGGTTATATAGTAGTATAGATATATATAGTGAAAAGTTTATTTGAGAACCGTTTTTATTGCGAGAACCAATCTTAGCCATCCTATTTCCTATCTTTCAATTGGATTGCCCACCAATGAATTCTTAACATACACCTTGCCACACTTAATCCCCCACGCTATTCATCCATGAATTCCGCTTATCACTTAAATAGTCAAGATTGATTCTGGCAGTTCTCATACGAAAAACAGTTCTCGTTTGAACCCTCCTTACGAGAGAGAGAGAGAGATAGAGAGAGAGGGGGAGGGGGGGTTCATTTGAGAATCATTTTTATTACGAGAACTAATTTTAGCCGTTCATTTTGGATAATGAAATTCATGGATAAAGAGCGTGGAGGGATTGAGTGTGACAGGGTGCATGTTAGGAATTCATTGGTGGGCAATCCAATTGAAAGAGGGGAAATAGGATGGCTAAGATTGGTTCTCGCAATAAAAACGGTTCTCAAATAAACTTTTCACTATATATATCTATACTACTATATAACCTATTTAACATTTTCTCTCCTCTTAAATTTTAAGAGTTCTTAAAATTCAATCAAGACAAAATCTTGACCTTTTATTCTATCTAAATTAATCGGATTCACTCAGTCTTTAACCACTTCATTCTCTCTCCTAATTTAATTTAAGTTTTTATTTATTTAAAATATATTCTTCTACATCAACACACTCTCTCACACAACCACAATTATCCACCGACATCAACATAATTTCTAAAATATTATTAACTTCTCTCTCCTTAATTCATAAATATAAATATTTTTTTTCTTATTTTAATGTCTTTTAGAATTATTTTTCAAATTAATAAAATAGTTGATACAAATAAAGAAAATTTGAAAAAAAAAGAACATGTTGTAGAAAAAATTTTCGTGACATTAAATCACACGAATAACATATCATTACATTATTGGAAGTGAAATGTTGTAAAACAGAAACTATTTACTGTCGCAGTATTGCGCGGGTACGATACTAGTATATATATATATATATATATATATCAACTTTGATTATTATCTAAGATTGAATCTTGATCACTAAATCTTGAAATCTAATTGATAAAAATTATCACTCGGGACTATAATTTAAATTAAGACTATATTAAATAAAACTCATAGTTTATTTATGTTTTATTATACATTACATTTTATTGTTTTTTGAAATTCACACGTACGTGAATTGATCATTCAACTAGTAGCCGATAAGATATTAATTGCTAAATAAAGCTAGAAACTGTGTTGATGATTGAACAGTTTTATAATCCGATTAGTAATTAAAGTATTATTCATTAAAGCATGAAACGTTAAAAGTTGTAATTTAATAATAGAACCTATACAAATATATTAGTAGGCGGATAATTGTATGATATCAAGGAGTTTTTTAGTGGAAAAGGATACATTATTTTCTTACTTTACTACAAATTCCATTAAACTCTTTTCCATAAGAAGATAGATTTTATCCTCCTTATCTCTGTTACTTCTAATTCTACTAGCTATTTACGATACCATGACAAGTTTTAAATTAAGATCAAAGATAAAGAACAAGAATTAGTGAATATAATCTATCGAGTATGATGATAAAGTAACAAGATTTAGTAGGATGAAATGTAATTTTTTCTCAAAAGAATAGCACCAACGACAAGGAATGCTATTATCTCCCATTTTCTATTAACCAGAGTCTACTATTTGTCCATGTAACATACATAAACATATATATATATATATATATTATATATATATATATATATATATAGGGGAAGGTTCATTTAAAAACCGTTTTTATTGCGAGAACCGCGAGAACCAATTTTAGCCGTTCATTTTGGATAATGGAATTCATGGATGAAGAGCGTGGGGGGATTGAGTGTGGCAGGGTGCATGTAAGGAATTAATGGGTAGGCACTCCAATATAAGGAGGGGGAATTGAACGGCTAAGATTGGTTCTCGCGGTTCTCGTAATAAAAATGGTTCTCAAATAAACTTTTCACTGTATATATATATATATATATAATTTTCTATGTTCACCTTTCTTCCTTTGCTTGCACAACCAACCAAAACTATTAAGTGCCAGTTTGCCACTCATATTTTTGTTGCTCTCAATTACCACTACCAATTTGCAAAATCACTTTTTTTTTCCTTACTCATTGGGCTTTGCAAAGCCCATCTCTCCAAGACGAATTATTTGAAAATCGTATGGTGCACTCCTCTCTAGCCCATGTACTCATGTATTAACCATTTTTCTCTTTTAATTGGGCTTTCTTTTGATTACTTACGGCCACCATAATCAAGAAAATAATAAATTCCTCGTTCTTATTGTTGTGTCCCACGCACACACTCCAAGATATAATTACTTTTCCTTTTTAATTTTTGTGTTTCACGGCCTCATAATCCAACCTACTTAAATTGTTTTCTCGGCCGAGACCTTGATTCCGGATCATAGATATAATTGTAGCATTTTGGGTCTAGTTTCCTTCGTCATTTTTATCACCTCAATTTGAGTTTGAATATGTGAGTTATGATAAAAAAAAAATAGTTGAGACGTGTCATAGCATTCAACTTTTCTTATTTTCTTCGCTCAAAACTACTTATTATTTGCATTTTTAATCTGAAATCCAACGACCTAAGATATTAAATATCTTTCAATTTATTTACGAACAATGTAATTATTGTTTAAGCCGAAACTTTAATATTTTATTAAAAAAGTGTAACAATTCGCTAAATAATTTAAAAACCTTAAATTTTAATCTCAACTTGCATCAACAATGTTAAATTGTTAATACACACTCATAACCATGAGGCCGAAGGCTTCATTTTTTTCATATACCAAACAAGATATATAAGCTAATATTTGTTTTATTAAAAAAGACAATAAAGTTGCTATGTAATTATCTATTTAAACATGGATAAATATTTTGTTTGTTTTAATATTTTCATATAATAGTAATAATAAATTTTTTTTAAAAAAAAGACAGAAAAAGAATTTCGAAGTTTATAAGGTTTGATCTTAATGATCGGATTAAAAATATTTGAAATATTTTTGACATAATAATAATAGTGATAGTACATGATAAGTTTGTTTCAATAAAATTTTATAAGATTGCGATTTTAGCAATCATATTAATCATTGTAATATTAACATTAAAAATATAAAGAAAAATTAGAAAAATAAAAATATAATAGTCTTCTAATAAGTAAAAAGAAAAAGAAAGTATCAAAATACTCTTCATATTATGAAAGAAATAATTCAGATCATTTAGAAAAATAACGTTCTTATATCTATCTATATATTGATAGGCTACATAAGAATATTTTAGTTAAGTAATTTTACTAAACGAATTAATTTAAAAGCAACAAATTGTTTCTAGATATGAATAGGTTTCCGGAGGATGCGGTGATGTGCACAACAGAAAACGGCGCTATGCCATGTTAGAAAAATAAGGGTGTAGAGAGTAGTGTAGATTCGAACCGATGTGATTTGCCTTATAGGTTTTGTACCTTTCTAACCCGTCTCATAAACACTAAAAGGGTGTTTGGTAGAGAGAAAAAAATTTGAGAGAAATGGAAATGGAAACGGGGGAGAAATGGAAATGGGGAGAAATAGAAATGCGTGAAGAATTGGAATTGATTTTCTTGTTTAGTATGAGGAAAGTAATGAAACAGAGAAATGATGGCTCAAGTCGCCGGACAGCGGTTACGGCGTTGGCCGCCTTGCCGGATGTCGACGATGATGATTAAAATACCGGAAACACATCGTAATTGGATATCAACAATGATGAGTAGACATTGGCTACCATTTCTCTTCATTTCTCTACAATTTGAAGAGAAATGAAAATACAAAGGAATGGGAGAAATAAAAATGGTGGAGAAATGATTATAGTTTTAGGAGGAGAAATGGTTTCTCCACCAATTTCCATTTCCCCCCTTCCTTTGTATTTTCATTTCTCTTCAAATTGTAGAGAAATGGAGAGAAATGGTAGCCAATGTCTACTCATCATTGTTGATATCCAATTACGATGTGTTTCCGGTATTTTAATCATCATCGTCGACGTCCGGCAAGGCGGCCAACGCCGTAACCGCCGTCCGGCGACTTAAGCCACCATTTCTCTGTTTCATTTATTTCCTGATAACAAACAAGGAAATCAATTCCAATTCTCCACACATTTCTATTTCTCCCATTTCCATTTCTCCCATGTTTTCATTTCCATTTCTCCCAATTTCTTTTTTATCTACCAAGCACCCCCTAAATGAAATAAGAAGTGTGGTGTTTAGGGATCGTTTTTTTTATAAAACCTTTTAATACATTTAAATCTAACTCATTAAAAGCTTCTAAGACGCGAGTGTTTGTTTTTTATTTCTATTGAGATCTGAAAACCTTTTAGAAGTTCTAAATGATAAGAGGTAGATTTACCTCGAAATACCTATTAATATTATATAACTCCAAATTTTAAGAAACTATTGATAAAGAACCTCAATTTCCATGTCTTGAATTATCAATATCCTCTAACATTCTTAACGTCACAATTACCGACTACCTCAAACTCCTCGACCGTCGCTGACTCAAACTCCCTGAATGTCACTGCTCTACTCACACTTTCTAATAGTTTAGATCGTTTTCACACTCACAAACCATCGTTGTCTTACTAAAGATCTTAAACACTCGTCACTATACGCACAATCTCGGACCTTCGTCATCATGCTCACAATTGTCACCAACACCTCTACACCACAATAAGTAATTCGATTGCTTCTTGCCGAGCTTTTTCTCTTATTTTGGTTGCATTAAAAGTTTGGTGATATTTATTGCATTTAAACTTTTATGAATATCGAATATGTCAAAATAAACAATTACACACATCCAAACCTTTTATGAAAACAAACATTCAAATATGAATCAAATTAAAACAGTTGAGTCTCCTCTTATCATTTAGACACGGTATTCAGATTAAGACACAAAACCTCTTAAAAAACAAACAACACCTTACATAGCTAGTGGCCATTAAATGGTTTGCGAGTTTCTGGTTAGGGTGGTTGGATTTATCCTTTTGTTTTCGGTATTCTTAGGTGTAACGTGAACTTGTATTTTTATTATATTTCCTAGCATTTTGCTAGTTTTGTTATAATATATTGCCTTTTACAAATTATGACATAAGAAGTGTGAGCTCACGTTAAACGGTTTCTACAAGTGTTGTTAGGCTGCCACATTCTAGTGAATCACGCTTCAAACCGACTCGTAGGTGCATAAGCGCATTAAGCATCTTAGAGTAGTTATTAGATACGCCTACTTTTTATGATAACAAAAATACATCGATCGTCATAGCTCCAGAATCCACATGGCCCATGCTAGTATAGAGATCGCATGCATCTTAAGAAAACAAATTTAAGATTTAAGCAACATAAGCGCAATGCGAGTGTAGGGACTAGGGAGGCTCTTTACGTGGTTTGACTAACCAATAATTTACAAGGCCCAGTGGGCTGCCCTAGGCTCGTTAAGAGGCTCACGAATCACGGTTATATTCGTCAGTTATCATTGTAGCAATGTAGCCTAGAGGAACTAGTACTCTTTTCACGGATTTTTCTAAATATCGAAAAGTTCAGGAAAGGAAAAAAAAAAACAGTAAGGATTAATATGTGTTTTTGAGTTAATAACCCCATATTTCTAGTTTATTTCCTAATCATTTCACATGAGGACACATTGTGAATTTGTGAACAAAATAACATATTAAAGTTCAATTGTTTTCATTCTTTCCGCTCCCTTTCCTTTTAAAAAGTACCTCAAAAACACAGCATAAAGGAAGCAACATCAGGTGAAACGGAATTAGAAGTAAGATGTTGGTCCTATGACCCCATAGAATTCATACCTGTATTGATCAAGATTCATTCATGTTGTCATCAAAGATGACCTATTATCAATTCATCGTGGTCAACAATGAGTCCCTCTCCGTCCTTATGTTTATCCAACTTATTTGTTAGACCTCCTTTTCAATCAAACTGTCAAAGCGATCGACGTACGAAAAGCATGAGTGGTAGTTTCACACGCATGGCTCCCATCCTCTCTCGACTTCAAAACCGTTAAAGTTTTCCTCTTTATGAACCATAAATCAACAATTTGAATTCTTAATGATTTAATATTTGAGGCTCTTAGTCATTCTCTTACGTAAAAGGAGCATCCGCTAGCTAAAAACCTATTAACCCTTACATCGATTCTGTTGATTGCTCATTGACGCTGTCAATAACCAGTTGAGTTGTCATCGATCGCGAACAAAGCTTCTATCGACGAAGGAATCCCATCGGCTTTTGACTAACAATTGTGAACATGTATGTCACTAAGACCTTGATCTTCGTGAGAGATTGGAAGCGAATGGCTTATATATTCAGTCGGGTAGAGTTAGAGTTGTAAACGAACAGAACGTTCATGAACCGTTCGTGAAATCGTTCGGCGAGAAGTTCGTTTATGTTTGTTTGTTTAATAAACGAACAAACATGAACAAGATTTTCCGTTCGTTTAATTTAATGAACGAACACGAACAGAGCTCTCGTTCATTCATTTATGTTCGTGAACGTTCGGTTATTCGTTCGTTTATATTCATTTATATTATATATATACACATATAATATATGTGTGTGTATAGTGTTTGCTTGTGTTTAATAATGTTGGATTTGCAATATAGTGTATGTTCGTTCATTTACGTTTGTTTATCATTTAAATGAATGAACAAAAATGTACACAAACTAACCAGTCTTTTAAACGATCAAACACAAAAGCTTGTTTGTTTATCGTTCGTGTTTGTTCATTTGTTCGGCTAAAGTTAAACGAACGAACACAAACACAGAAATCCGTTTGTTTATCCGTTCATGTTTGTTTGTTTTTTCGGCTAAAGTTAAACGAACGAACACGAAAAAACCCTGTTTGTGTTCGTTCAGTTCGTTTACAGCCCTAGGTAGAGTAACAACCTCTCAAGGACTGCGGAGTATGGAGGAGTAATTGAGATATGGGGGAACGTCAAGTGCCATTAGTGTGTCTGGAGTTGATGATCTTCAGGAAGTCCGGAGTATACTAGTTATTCTGTGGAAGATGATGGGTAGCTGTTGAATTCTGCGCAATTACTATGGGTTCCTAATAAAGGGCATGTTCGTGAGGTAATGCTTCTTCGCCCGGTGATCATTTCTCTTCTCTAACTTCTTCGATCAAATCTTCCACTGCTTTATTATTCTTATCCCTGCCAAATTTTTGTGTATAATCTTTACATATTACTGTATCTTCTCCAGCTCTTAAAAATGTTGTTAATGCTATATTGTTTGAGCTAAAAAGAATATAGAGTTGATAATATATTATGGTTTTTAATTTAATTTAATCATTTAAAATAAAACAAGTGGGTTTGCAATGTGTTAAACGTTGTTGGTTGTTGAGGAAGCAAATGCTATTTAATGTGTCAAAGATTTTTTAAAATTTTAGTCAAAAGGAATGAATCATCAGATGCACTTGATCATCAATCAGATTGGCCTCATTTGTTACAAAGATACAAAGAGTAGTTGGTCAGTAAACATCATTGGCATAAACAATGCTTCTTCCACATCTAGAATAACTAAATCCAGACCAACTTACAACCTCTACATCATAAAGTGCAAGCAGCTAAACATGATTGTCCCTGATTCTGGTCGCCTCTGCTCTTGAACTAACCCAACTTATACAAATGTGAATGGCACAGATCTATACATGAACAGTCTCCATCTTTATCACACTGAAGTACTGCTGATAAATTGACTACACCATAGTACAAACCTTATACCTAAAGGTACAATATACACATGCATGGGGTCCCTTTACTTAACATTGTTCAATTGAATTGACACCTCAGAGATTCAATTTGAAGCAGAAAACTTGTTTCATGGTTTCACTGAAACAAGAACATGAACAACAAGTACCATGATTGAGCCTTGAGATTGCTCAAAGGGGAAATGGTTAGTTTGTAGTCATTAACTCATGTCCCCCAACACCACTTTGTCCTATTCTCTACTTTGGTTGAACTAGTTTAATTTGCCAAAAAAAAGCGTTAAAAGAACTCCTAGAAACCGTTGTACGTAACATGAACAAAATATGTTACGTAAGTTTTCGCATTGGTAGATGCTCGTATCTAACGTCATCAAAGAACATATGAGAGAATTCACGTAAACATATCACCTAATGCGACTAAAAGGGTATTGCGTTTGTAAAACACAGACCATGTTAAGATATCAAAATGTTGATGTTGCGCTGATGTATGCCGAATGCAATAAAAATTGTACTAAAATTGACCAATTTGTTTGAAAAGGAATTGAAGGGTATACTTGTGAGAAAAGATTTCACTCAAAGATCTTGCTTCAAGAACACCTCCCCTCCCCAACTACCAAAAACATGTTATAGTGGCATCTTTTTAACTATTTGTGGGTAAAAGCTTTATGGTGAAAAAGAAAGAAGAGACAAAGGCATGCAACAAAATGGTGGAATGGCAAACTTTGACATCATGTCTAAAGGAACCAATGGTACTAGACTTTGATATTTCAAGTGTGATATGCAAGCAAAGGTTGAGTAAGAATAACACATAGTGAGTGTGTTTGTGTGTGAGAGAAAGTGAAACACACTTATACATATGATTAGTTTGTCTTCCATGCATATATCAATTTTACAACATTGTTATCACACTAATGCATGGTGCTGATTTGTACATTACCTTTTTTTTTATTAATCATTCATACACATAAATCAATATTATTAACTATTTTTACTACTCTTCATCATTTTAACTCTTACTTTTACAGTTGTAAAAGGTACTCAAAATCATTTTATTTAATGGTATTTTTATCTAAAAAGAGAGTTTATAAACCATCAATTTCAAAGAGGAAATAACACCTTACACTCTTCTTTTTACGGGGCATAGAGAGTCAGTCATCTTGTAAGTGATTTTTATCTTTAAAAACAAAAATTAAAAGTAAATTTAATAATTATGTTCTCGTTCATTATATATTTTCTAACTCTGCTATTGTTTCTTGAGGATTTTATTTGGCATTCTGGATTTCAATTCTTTTACAAAAATATTAACATTATTTGTTAATATTATTATAACTGTTTTTCGAACGAGAATTACGATAATTAATCTTGGCTGTTGATTAAAATAAATCAATAGCTAATAATTTTGGCGGCTAATGATTAGCTCGTTAATGACTAATGATTAGCTCATTAATGAGGCATTAGTAAGGGGTATTTTGGACAAATCAAGCCTCGCACATTAATGACGCCATGAATTGCGACGGGTGATTACGACCGTTAGATCTAATAGATCAACATCTAATTAATGGCTAGGATTTGTTCTCCCATTCTCACATAAATATATGCTGTGGCGACAAATAGTTTCTGTTTTACAATATGTTGTTTTTTAACAATGTAATTATATGTTATTCGTACAATTCAATGTCGCAAAAAAGTTTTCTACAACAATATGCCTATTTTTTCAAATTTTCTTTTATTTTCATCAACTATTTTATTAATTTTAAAAATAAATTCTAAAAGACATTCAAATAAGCAAATATATTTATATTTATGAGATAAGAAGAGAGAAGTTAATAAGATTTTAAAAATTATGTTGATGTGGGTGAATAGTTGTGTTTGTGTGATAGGGTGTGTTAATATGAGAGAGTATATTTTAAATGAATAAAAAGTTAAAGTAAATTAGGAGAGAGTGTGAAATGGTTAAAGATTAAGTGAATGAAATTAGTTTAGATAGAATGAAAGGTCAAAATTTTATCTTAATTAAATTTTAAAAACTCTTAAATTTAAGAAAAAGAGAAAATGGTAAATAGTTTATATAGTAATATAGATATAGATAATTTGTATCTAATATCATACAGATTGCAAACTAATTTGCATTGACTTGACTTTTTTAAACATTATTTATTACGAAAGGTTTAGTTACAAAAATGGTATTTAAGAATTTAATTATCCCCATGTAATAGTTTCCTTATATGTTTAAATAAGGGGTAAAATAGTAATTTCAAATTACTTAAAATTAAGAGATTAAGACAATGACCTAAATGTTTTATGATATAGTATATATATATAGATATAGGGAAGGGTTCATTTGAGAACCATTATTATTGTGAGAATCGCGAGAACCAATCTTAGCCGTTCAATTGGTAAGTGAAATTAATGGACGAAGAGCGTGGGGTATTGAGTGTGACAATGTGCATGTAAGGAATTCATTGGTTGACAATCTAATTGAAGGAGTAGGAATTAGACGGCTAAAATTTGTTGTTGTAATAAAAACGATTCTCAAATGAAACAGGGGGATAATTTTCCATTTTTCTTATCACAGATTCACATTTATATCATAAACAAGTTAAGTTAATATTATAGTATATGATCTAGCTAGCTACTCACTTTCTTATAAGTAGTAGTCAGTTACCGCTTGGGTTGTCTATTTCACTAAATAAAGTTGGCATATATGTTTTGTTTGAGAAGGTGCGTTTTTTGGTATAAACAAGGGACATCTGTCAAGACCTTGTATATCTACGTGGCTACGAAACTATCTCTGAAATTATGTCTGAATGTAAAGTTATTAACCAAATGAAGCGATTTATCAACTATCAATTGGCAGCTTTAGATTGGAGAATGAAAATTAAAGAAAACGGACAAATTTCAAACTAAGATTTTTTATAATTTAGCTAAACTTAAAGGTTTACACATAAACGGAGGACCAAACTTATACTTTTTGACGTGGACATGATACTCAATAATTTGTGACGACAAATGTAGAAGATGGAGGTGGGTGGGGCCACGTCTCCACTCCAACCACACCAACCCATCAAAGCTAAATTGCTCATGTCACCATTTCTTTTTCCTACACACATACGCAATGGCCCGGTTAACCTGGCCCACGGACCTTCCTGGACCCGGGTTACGGGTGTGGGTCCCACGGACTGAAGAGAAGGCCCGTGCCCATTTATTCGCTTTACTATGAGAGAAAAGGCAACGCCCTTCATCATGGAAGTGACATACTAACATTTAATAACTATAATTAAAGAGATATTCTAGCTATTTTCTATTTTTAATCGGAAGAAAAATGTCAAAATCAACATAATAGGTAAAGAAACTCAAGAAAGTAAATAATTGGAATTTCATGTATCATTATTGTTGGGTTTATGGGTCTTATCTTTCTCTCGAGTCGGTCAAATTCGCGACTCTTAGACCTAAGCATCCCACATTAGTGAGGCAAGGGGGATTCTTCCTCCTTATAAGGAGAGGGGATTTTACTCCTACTATATGACGCGTTTTAAAGTCGTGAGGGGCAACCCAAAGCGGACGATATCGTTTGTCGGTTCCCTGATTGTGATCCTAACAATTGGTATTAGATCTATGGGCCGCACCAATATGGGGGGATGTTGGGTTTATGGGGCTTATCGTTCCCCCAAGCCGATCAAATCCGCGACTCTTAAAACCCACCGCTCCTGTAGCAATGCAGAAGCATCCTACATTGGTGAGACAATGGTGATTTTTCCTCCTTATAAGGAGAGAGGCTCTTACTCCTACCATATGATGCATTTTAAAGCCGTGAGGGGCAACACAAAGCGGACAATATCGTTTGTCAGTTTCCTGGTTGCAATCCTAACAATCATGATGAGTAAAAGCATGGAGTATAAAGATTCCGTACGAGTAAATAGAATATTTCATAATCAAACTCTATAAATTGTGCAATGTTTTCTTTTGGTTACATTTATATGTTTACCCATATATGTTGATGTTTTGAGATTAATGATAAAGCGATTATTGTAAAACATATGCATGAATGTTGGCAAAGTTTTGATGAGAATGTAGACATTTAAAGTGTTTATAGTTTTAGAAAGTTTTTTATTATTCATTGTGTTATTATATCATGTAATAAAAAGACATTATAGTGTAAACAAAACATCAAGATAATTCTTGTTGTGCTCAAGTTGACGAGTTTATGTGATGGGTAAATAGATTTCTTGATCATGACTTAATATGTTTAACTATTCGTGTTGAAAAGATTAATCTTGAACTGGACACTTTATTAGATGCAAATGTGGATTTAGGATTTTTATGATCGGCGACATCATATAATAATTAAAATGAAATTAATTAAATTTAGGTTGTTCTTTGGGGGGGGTTTCGGGTTTCTTGTTGTTTACTTGCTTTAATTATATGTTTGATTGTTAAACAGATAAGCCATAGAATGAAGAAGAATGTAGTCTAGATTGGAGATCTTGGTATTGTGATACTACGAAACTGATGTAATCGTTGGTGTTTGTATTTTTTTTTTTTAGCTTCTTGCTATCATTAATGAAATTTTGTTGTCGTTAAATTAAAATATAACGAACAACAACAGACCTAAAAAGTGAGACCTGTTCTATTTATCGCCAAATATGTATTATTAGCCTAATACGACATTTAAATATAATTTATTGTATTTGGATTTTTATGAAAGTTAGTAGGTCATGATAACACAAAAAATCATTAGTGGCACCTTTGATTGATAACATCATGTAAAAATCCTCAAAAATTTCCATGTTTTGTGTTCGGTTGACTACTGGCTCGTGCTACCGTACCAAACCATAGAGATTTACCCATGATTAAACATGTTAGTCCTATCAACATTTTTATGACCCAAACGAGAATTAAAATCTACATGGAAAATTGGAAACTATTAGAATGTGTGTTAGATATAGTGTAAATTACACAATCATGAAATACTTTAAGGATATACAATAAATATTGGTAACCGCAAATAGTTTTGATTTAAAATATAAATTTAATTATATTTTCTATATCTAGCATTCAAGCTATATTTTTTAACTGGTTAGCATGGCATAAACAGGTTTAAAAGGTTAATCATAACTCACCCCATTTATTAAACATACTAGTCGTCTTAATTTGTATATGATTGTAACCTCTTTGGGCCTAACCTTGACTAATTTACTTCCGTTCGGATTTGTTTGTATGATAAGTTGTCACCCCTAACCATAATAAGAATGGCAATCCACAAGGAAAAAAAAACTTTAATGGAAAAAAGACAACTAGGTAACTCTAAACACAACATACCAATCCACACACGCGTATATGTAGTAAAATCTAGCCTCTTTTTTGTTTCTTTTAGTGTGTGTTTTGAAAAAAAACAGATTGATAGAGTTGGAATCTGTCAAATTTATAGTTGAATGTAGTTTTTTTATTTGTTACATGTGTTTAACACGGTAACTGATAATTATAGAAGAAATGTAAAAAATAACATGATAAAAAAAGTTAAATGATAAAAGTAATTAAAAACAATTCATTAAAAGTAATTAAAAACAGTTAATAAAAAAGTTAAATAAATATAGTTTTTTTTGTTACGTGTGTTTGGCTAGCTTTTTATTTTGAAGTTTTTTACTTTTTTTATGAAATAAAAGCTTCTAGAATTTTTATCTTTAAAACATAAGTATTTTTAACCTTTTAAACTTCAAACAACTTTGTAACAAATATGTTAATGTGCTAAATCGACTTAGGTCGTGAGGTTTTCTTTTATGTATATAGTAATTACATTGCGTATGAAATTAATAATTATTAGGTTGTAAATGCAATTACGGTTTTTTCTTACATCAAACACACGCACACTAATTTACTTTTAATTTTACATATTTTATCTACAACAAGACTTGAATCTGTAATCATAAGTTATGAATAACATCTTTCAACATCTTGATACACTTAAGTAATAGTAGATAAAAGAAACAAAAGAAAAAATAAAATAAAATAAAAGAAGATTAGAGACAAAGTGAAAGGATGTTGATTCATTCCCATCAACACTTTAAAGTTGGGAAAGAGAAATGAATTTGGAAAAACAAATATGTAATCCATTTTGACTTTTTTATTCATCTTCATGCCCCCGTTGATTGCCCTCCTTTGTGTCTCTTTTGTGCGAGTAACACTCTTATATTTTATTTGCCTTTATTTTTTATATATTATTTCATATGTTCACATATAAAAGGAGAGTTTAATTTTTGAAATATAGCTAACGTTTTAATTTTTTGCTACTATATGTATTAAACTTTAAAATCTTTCATTTAATCTATCAAACTCTTAAAAGTTACTATCAGATGTATCAAGTTATTAGCCAAGCACGTAACTTGTAGTTTCATTGTTTTTAATTTATTTTTTAATTATTAATGTCATGAAGAAATTACGACGAAGAAGATGAAGATGAATAAGATGAATATATCTGAAATCAAATTAATAAAATGGAACCTTTAAAATAAAAATCTATACCGCAAATCAATCTCAAAATCATAACCTAACCATGGAACTTTTAAAAAAATCAATCTGAAAATCATAATCGAATTAGATTTGGGTATTAAACGCAAAAGATGAACTCATGCACATTCAAAAGCATTCTCAAATCGTAAACCATTTAATCACCGGTAAATCGATACTCGTTGGAACTTTTTTAACTATCAACAAAAAATCGTTGGCAAGGAACAATCGACGGTGGTTTAGAACTATTTTAACTATCAACAAAAATCATCGGTAAACTAATACTCATCGATACTCACAATAACCCATATCTCTAGTACAATTGGTAAGGAGCAATCGACGTAGCATAATCAAACCACAAATAGATACTCGTTGAAACTACCTAATTAGATGGGTTTTATTAAATCGAAACCGTAAAACGAAATCGGAACCCTCATACATACTTACCTTAGTATCACACACACTGAATCGATGTGGGTTTCATCAACCTAGATATGAACCATCACAAAACCATCGACCGGGTATGATGACCAGATGAATCCTAGACTTTCAAATCTCATATATCCAACCAGACTTTCATACTTGTCGGCCGCATAACTGTAACAACCCTATTTTCAGTCAAATGTGTATATATACATATATAGTCATTGTGTATTTAAATAAAACATACATCCAAATTTACAATAAAATATTTAATATACGAACTATAAGGACTAAAGCAAGATAGATAACACCTATATGTAAGAAATGTAAACTTTGTAAGTAAGCACACAAGTAGCATACACAGCTCCTTACAAATGTACAACATGGACCACATATTCTATATGACAAGGCAAGACTATTTCTATAATAAATCAAAGCTACAAATACGGCAAATCAAGCCTAGATGTGGGATGTACAAATAGATTCAAGTATTGGCCAAGTAAGTAGTGATAAGGTAAAGCTAGAAGAATGACAATTCAAGACTAAGAGCATGAGGTGGTGAAGCAAGTACATACGTGTCTTGTTCTTATAAAGTCACAAGTTAAAGAGCTTAAAGAACAAGTATCCTAAAGCAATGCACTTGCACTATAAATAGAAGACAAAGGTAAATCATTTTCTTCATCCCTAAATCTAAAACATATCAAAAAGAAAGATTAATAGCAATTCAAGGAGTCAAGAAGGTTAAGAAGTTTAATCAAGTCATAAAACAAAGTTAGTATGTTATGTGCTTTAATGAGATATATATGTGTAATATAAATATTTCATGCATGAAGCAAGTTTTATTATTATATATTACATTGTTTTCTTTGCATAAAGTTATGCTACGATTAAGTAAGTTATGTGGCAAAGTATATGTTCTATAACATAATGTTATCATGCATGTGATACATCAAAAGTTTTTATACATATTAAGTATGGCCATTGAGATATCTAACGTATGGGATATAAAATGAAGGGACGTCTTGCAAACGGACCTTATTTGGCAACACTTATGTGGACCCGAGGTTAAAGAAGCTATGAGAAGTTTGGCATACTTAACATGTAACCATGAGATCTCGAATAAATGTTTTATAATTGAAAGTGGTTTAAAAGGAAGAAGATTGTTTTTAGCCTTTGCTTTGGCTACATATTTATGAAAAATATTTATCATGAGACCATAATTACTCACTAAGCTTAAAACTTACATATTCATGTATGTATCTCATGAGATAAGGAGTATGAGACCATCGAAGTATTACTTTTCAATAAATTAGAACTTCTATAATATTATTTTACGTATTTCCGCTGATAATAAGTTATGTATTAAATTATGATGAATAAAAGTTTTAGTTTCCTCTGTATTCACTTGTACTAAAGGCTCAAAGATAATGCTCACGAAATCAGGGTGTTACAATAACCATGGCAAAACGATATCGAAATTTGTCTAATTGAACTTTCAGATCTCGATGTTGATGATGAAGTAGTAAATCCCATGTATTTTTATTATTTTATTATTATAATAGTTATTATATTATTGTTGTTGTTATTATTAGTTAATTGTTAATTTGATCCTTTAACTATCTTATTTCCTCCGATTTGGTCATTTAACTTAAAAAATGACCAAGATAGACCTTAAACATCCACTTCTCGGTCTAAATGGTCATTTCGTTAGTTGACCGTTAGTCAACTCTGTTAAGTCAAGGGTACTTTGATCCTTTTATCATTTTTTTTATTTTTGATTAATTAAAATAATATTTAATTATTTTTACAATTAAATCAACGGGACTTCCCTCCCTCTCTATACACATTATCTATCTCTCTCACTCATCTATGGTCTCTCCCTTTCACCCTCAATAACCACCACCCCTCCACCACCCTCACCCTCTAGGCACCGCCAACCGCCACCACCACCACCACCGAGGGTATTTTGGTTTTTATGCACACCTCGATAATTCCCATCACGATTTTCCATTTTTAGGGAAAGAAATGAAAATCAAGAATATAGGAAAGGGGGTGGATTTCATAACTCGAAAAAAACCCTAATCTCGGTTTATGTTTCTCACACACCAATAACAGAGATTCAAAACGCGGAATCCCTCTTCACAAGATCAAGAAGAATGCTTAATTAACTCTTTGTCGGTAACCTTCATTAATTTTGAACTCCTGTTGTTCAATTTCTTCTATCTAAGTTTTTGATCGGCTATGGGAGGTTGCAGAACAGTGGCAGTAGCGGCTAATCCATCTAAGGCGGCGCCTACGGTGGTACGTTGTCGGTTCAAGATCAGGGACATAAATCAAGTTTAGAGGTGTGAGAAAGAGACCATGGGGTAGTTAAGTTGCATAAATTAGAGATCCGACGAAGAAAGCTAGGTTTTGGCCGGGCACTTTTGATATGGTGAAGGATGCTTCTCGTGCTTACGATACCGCTGATCGGAACCTTCGTGAAGCTAAATCCAAGACCAATTTTCCCTCGACACGATAAAAAACCCCTAGCCACTACAAATCTAGGATTTGTTTGTTGCACAGAGGTGTAGTGTGGTGGTTAAACCGTGAGAGAAACGGAGAGAGATGAGTCAATGTCACCGTGAGAATAGAGAATGGTGGTTGTTGCCGGCGTAGGGTGGTGGTGGTTGTCGTCCTCGTTGTTGTCCAAAAAGAGTTTACATTTTGGAGAACAAGTTAGAAGGGAAGATGAATGGTTTAATTCTAATGAATAAATAATAAAAATAAGGGTAAAATTGTCGTTTTACCTTGATTTAATAGAGTTGACTAACATCCAACTAACGAAAGGACCATTCAAACCAAAAAGTAGATGTTTAAGGTCAGTCCTGGTCACTTTTGAAGTTAAATGACCAAATTAGAAGAAATGATAAAGTTAAAAACGAATTTGACAATTAAATTTTATTATTGTTAAGATAATATTTGAAAGAAGGTAACCTACAAAAGCTTGCCATCTTATGTCATAATTTACTAAACGATAGATTTTGAAATTTTAGTATATTTTGAAAATAACATGCTATCGTATGTCTATTATAATCAATGCAAACCTTTTTTCTTCTTTATGCATAATCGTTAACTTCACGGATAGATCGTTTTCCTATGTGTCCACCCATGAATTAACCAAAGTAAACTACCACATCAAATCAACATATTCTATTTCCCCAACTTTTTTCTAAAACCTCACCCCATAGCACACTTCTTGTTATCTATTTTCAAACTCAAAATTTCTTCTAGCTTATCAAGAAACATTTCTCATGTGAGCATATCAAGAAAAACAACATACTTTTACCAAAATAACCTTCAATATCTCACGAGTAATTACCCATACATTTCATCAATCGGTATATAGGGTGATACTTCATATCAATCTTCATTATCTAACACATGTATTTGATATTGGTACTTGAGAATTCAAATCATTAGTCTAACAAGCCAAACTTAGATTTAATAGATTCATCCAATAATCTAAATCTACCCATAAGATTTCAATTTAGTTTTAATACACTAGATTCAGAATTTAATATACAATAGTCTAATTTAGTATTTTAACTTACAGGTTGACTTTAGATTCGATGTTCAATTTTTTTAGTTTAGTACTTGATATGGGTGTCTTTAATACGACTATCCTCTATACCATTACTTTCACATGGATTGCATTTCAAGACACATCAAATCAGGGTCATACACTCACTCTACATTACTTGAAACCTATAACAATAATAGAAAAAACATGTGGTCTACACTTTGGATCTCCATTGTTCAAACAAATGAATGATTGTCCGCACTAGACTTAAAATGCACCTCATTTATTCCAGATTAAATCATACAAATATTGTTTCTTTATAAAGTATCAGATCATGTGAGATAATCACAACACTTTTAAATCTGTTCGCCATGATCGGAAAGCATTAGGGGTGCAAGGTGGCATTTGGCATGAATCTATTGATTGATGAGCCTGATGGTGAGGTTGACGATCGAAACACCATGGACGATAAGAAGAAACATGAGTTTGTTAGTGCGATTAAAATATTGAGGAGAAGAAACGTTGGTGTGAGATGGTCGATCAACATGAAATAATAGATATACCATTTTCAATTTTACCAAATGGTTCACCAGGTGTTGATATATGTTAATGCGAAAAGTGCGAGAAGCATTCTGAACCGTTTGATCATTTAATTAATGGATACAATACATTGTGGCATTTCAGTAATTAAAAGCAAATTCTATGATTTTCGTTTAATTAAATAAAGGGTAAAATAAACAATAGCCTCGCCTTTCTCCTCTCTCACCCCTTTCACTTCTCTATCTTCTTTCTCTCCTCTCTCTTTTGTTATATGAATCGACCTAACCCACCACCCTTCCCATTTTAAAATCAGAAATACTTCATCTTCTTATCTCTCCTTCTCCGCACCATCGCCGGCCGATGCTGCCGGCCACCGCCTTTAAACCATCGGCGATCATCACGCTGACATCATCACGTTTTTACAACCATCTTCCCCATTCCCTTCATCGCCTTTTTTTACAGCCAGATATACGCCGACACCATCACGCTGCCACCTTCGAAGTGTCGACTTCCATAGTCGTCGTCGCCTCCCAAATCTAGGGTTCTGCCGCCGCCAACACCATCGACACCGCCTCAACTCGCCGACACCATCATCACCGCCTAGATCTACGATCGCTGCCGCCCTTTTGTCGCTGACACCATCATCACCGCCTAGATCTACAATCGCCACCGTCCATTTGTCGCCGACACCATCACCGCCGACCTCGCGGTTTTGCTACCAGAACCCTAAAGCATAGTTTCCCTTTTGTCGCCGCCACTCGCCACTCGCCACTGCCCAAATCTACAATCGCCGGCTCCGATGCAGCCTTTCCCTACATTATCTCTAACCTCCACTCGCCACAATGGAGAACAACTCCCCTACCTCCACTCCACCATCTCCTCCGCACGACCCGCCACAAGTTTCATGTTTATTTATGAAAAAAAAGTCTAGATCTGTTTTCTTTCACCGGTTTTATGTTTATTAATGAACAAAAGCTTTAGAATAGGAAATTCGGGTTTTTGCTTACTAATGAATTTAAATTTTTTTGTAGATCTGTTTTTTATATGGGTTTTTTTATATGTTCAACAAGTGAATATAGTTTTTTTTTGGGTTTTTTCTTGTTCAACAAGTGAATTCGGTTTTTTCATGTTATATTTAGATTGTTCATTATCGAACATTAGTATAATTAGTATAATTTGCTACTTTTCATGTTCATTTTTTAGTATAAACATTAATGGTTTGTAATAAAAATATCATAAATTTTAAGTTTGGTTATGATTTATTATAATTTAATAATGAACATCCAAGAAATAATTCAAATCTACAAGCGCTAGCTCCGATGTTGCCTCTCCCTACATTCTCTCTGACCTCCACTCGTCACAATGGAGAACAGCTCCCCCGCCTCCGCTCAACCCACAACTAGTTTCATGTTTATTTATGAAAAAAAGTCTAGATTTGTTTTCTTTCGCTGGTTTTATATTTATTAATGAACAAAAGCTTTGGAATAGGAAACCCAGTTTTTGTTTACTAATGAATATAAATTTTTGCGTAGATCTGTTTTTTTATATGTTTTTTTTACTGTTCAACAGACACATACAACTTTTTTTTGGGCTTTTTCTTGATCAACAGGTGAATTCATTTTTTTTAGTTTTTTCATGTTATATTTAGATTGTTCATCATCGAACATTAGTATAATTAGTTACTTTTCATGTTCATTGTCTTGAGCGTGCCTAGTGATAGTGACTAACCCTAGTTCTTGAGGTTCGGGCGTGTCTGGGACAATACACCCATATCTAAGAAGGTCACGACCGGGCCTAACACATGAGGTACGGCGTGCCTTGGCTTTGACTAGTTTTCAGTTGACATGTAATGCTACATGATTAATACATTATTCGTATATCACTTGTAGGATTTAATCGTTGGCGTATACTCTGAGTTATATTTAACATAACACCGTGTTATTAATTGATTACTGAGGTGAACTTACTAAACTCGATTCACATGTGTAATATGTGTGATGCATTGCAATATGTATGGTTTGATCATGTGTATTAAAAGTGTGGGGTAGCATACTGTTTCGTGCAGTAATGGGCTACAATCAACATCTAACCTAGTGGGAGATGTTAAGACGGTGCAGTACTGTATCCATAAGAAAAGTGTGATTGATGTGCGTGTAGTGTACCGGTTTTAAATTTATAAATCCGAGTTATTTAGCACGACTAACAACACAAATAGACAAGAGAACCTAATCGTATTGTAGTATAGTAAATAAGTACGGATGTCGAACACAAGGGGAACGAGTATGATTTTGAATATAATTATATTAATTAAATATTAAACTAATAAGAACAACTAAAGGGGAATTTAGAATCTTATCAATAAAGATCCAAACTTTATTATCCAACTCACTAAATAATAGCAACACGAACCAAGAACAAACCAAAGAAAGTGAAAAGCAACAAACTTTATTGGATTAAGCTTATAAAATAAAGATTCCCTCCCTATATTCGATTTCACCTCTTTTTAGCTAATTAATTCAATTAATGCGTGCAATGGACATATAATCACTATATACCGATTCCTATATTAGTTATACTCATGGTCAGATTGTAACTCTCTCTAATTATGGTTTTAAAAAAACCTTATGGTCATGAGATTGATCAAAACACATAATTAGCCGATTTTAAGTTCATGTCAAGAAAGACTTAATCTTTATGTTTGTTTAGGTTAACAAAATATGTATTAACATATAAATGGTCATTATATATTAATCACACATTAAAGTTTCCTTTTTTAGAATCTTAACCTAGGATTGGTCTATCACTAGTCTAGATTGTCTATTGGTCCTAAACAATCAAGATTCAAGTCACACAAGCGGATTGGTCCTCCAACTTGTGCAAACTCAGTAAATAAACTCTAAAAACAGAAACCAAAACACATATGGATCATCAATTAAGCAATACAAGACAATTTATATAGCAAACATGTCCAAATTAAAATAAATTAATCAACTTTATTGAGGTTCATCTCCTCTAGGGAGGAAAACATAAAATTCTAGCCTAGAAACATCATAAAATACTTCTGGAAATTAATAAACAATAAAAATACAGAAGATAAATAATAAGAATGATAGAACCAGGATGAATCTAAGCCGAAATCTTCAAAATATAAGCTCCAATCCTTAAAAGTTGAGCTCCACAGCCCCTAGAATGCTTTTGGACGTGTTTTGGCAGTATTTGGGTAGTATAAGTTGCGTTGTTCCTCCCCAAAACCGATCTGGATGTTCGTTTATATAGAACTCTGAAAACAGGGGTGTCGCGCCACGATGAGTAAGTGTCGCGCCGCGACAATGAGTTTTACCCCGATCCCACTTCTTTCAAATTTCAAAGCTGGCGTCATCTAAATGCGTCGCGCCGCGACGAGGTTCTTGGTCGCGCCGCGAAAATACGTGACGAAGAGATGGGGCTTATCCGGTTAGCTTCGTCGTGCCGCTACACATAAGTGTGTCGCGCCACGATGACCCTTTTGGCGCCCGGATCATTCTTTTGGGCCTTGGGCCTTCTTTTGGGCTTGGACCCTTTTACTCTTTCTTTTCTTTTTTCTCTTCTTTCTTTCTTTTTCTCTTTTCTTTTCTTTCTTCGGCCCAATTAATTTCTCGATTTCTTTTACTTTTTCGACTTTTCGGGCTTTATTTATTTTTCTCGATTACTTTGCACCGGTTGTTCGATAAATTTATCTTTTCGCTATTTTAGCCTGCAAAACATAAAATAAATGGTAACCGCATCTTTTTACAATTAAATAAACATTTTTCGGCTAAAACCAACCCGATATCGCATAATATTTATATATATTTAGCGCGATATCAGTGATATTTGTATATGAAATATACATGTGATTATATGATTTATAGTTTAGCATCTTTTCTAAGCTCTTGTAGCTTATCAGATATTATCTTCTGTTTTTGCAGGTCATGATAACACCAAAGGCAAGACACCGGTTTAACAGTTGCTACTTTACACACCTTTCATAACATAGTGCCTCTGTTGTTTAACTGAAAGCATTTGGGTTGTATATATTTGCAAATATCTTTTAGTTAAACATGAGTGTTTAACAAACAAATGCTTCTGTTGGCCTTTCTAAACTTTTGTAAACAATACGAATAAAGTTTATATAAATATTACTTGTGTTTTGTAAAATGGGGCGTTACATGTATAAACCAACTATGCCGGTTCAGTTTTATTTGGAAAACCACAACATAATCAAAATTATTGAATAATTAAAATTCAAAAACAAAAGCAAATTTTCGGTTAAAATGGACCAGTCTTGTTGATTTATTCATTTATGATCTAGTTAATTGGGTTACATGCTCGTCACATTTGAAACAAATTTTATTGAGTGTTATTAAATAAATGATAAATTACATAAAAATACAATAAATTTTATTGTATTTATGACTATATACAAATATTTTTTAAAAAACAATAAAATCATCTTTCATAATTTTTATATTGTATGCATACAATCTTTTTCTGTATCCGATTTTTTTTGTTATCATTATATAAAATTAACAATAATTTAAATATAATAGGAGTATTATAAAGATTGATTTCATTGCTCTTCAAAATAAAAAACTAACCGCATATAATGGTGTACAAGACACAAATTTATTATATTTTTATGGAATCTATCTTTAAATAAACAAGAAAAAATTATATTTTATTGTATTTTATCTTTATACTTTATCCTCTAACCTCTTATCTTATCTTATATATCTATTAAAAGAAAAGGACTGTGACATCATTCTGACTTAATTAATGGTGATTTCACCAATCAAAACCTTTTTTTACTTTTTTATTTTTATTAAAAGATCTAACAAAATTGAGAAAAAAGGGAAAAAATTATAACTATATTTATCACACCCACAATACAAAAGATAAATTTACATAATTAAATGTTTTTTTAATATGTAACTATGACAACACACCAACAGTGACAACATAATCAAGACCGTTATAATTTCTTTTAATATGTAAAATTTATATTAACTATCCCTATGCTACAAAGTGAGTGGTTATAATTTCTTTTCAAGTATTATAAAATTTTCTTTCCTCTTTTCATAATTATCTTAAATAATCATGATATAATACATAAATATACAAAACTAAGTAATTTTATATCACTTATTTATGTTTTTGTTTAATTTTCAACTAATGTTTGATCATTATAAGACGCTTTATTTTCACTAATTATGAAATTGTAAAATCAACCTCATGTTTTCACTCGATTTTTATTTTTTTACGGTTTCTTAAGTAAAGAATAATAATAATAATTTAAAAGTTCTAGTTTATGATAATAAGTACATATAAATAATAAGTACATATAAATGATAAATGTTATTTATAGGTGAATGAGTAAAATAACAAGCAGGACGATATAAACACTTTTATATATGAGTAATTTATGAATATAATAAAAAAAATATAGATATGATACTACCCCAAACAAAAGGCTCGCTCGAGGCTGCGC